>OX940952.1:32358746-33614174 GCA_954870475.1 Euphrasia confusa | reverse complement strand
CATTCTATCGAAGAACTCCATAACTCCATGAGATTTATAATCATCCTTGCGGATAGTTCGGTCAGCAAAAATTTGGAGTTTGGAGATCAAGTTATGTCGTCGCTCAGCAGTTGGGGTGAAAAAGTCAGGGGAGTGTGCTTTCGGACATTCTGCTATAGTTTGAACGTACATGACTCTGTCCGTCGATTCAAAGGATCGAGGAGAATTAGGCACCAAGGGTGGTTTAACACCTTGAGTTTTGGATTTCCCAGTGGATTCATCAGACTTTTTCTTTTTCCGTTCACTGCTCGTTGTGGACTGTTTTTCAGCAGAGGTTGCAGGTTTCGATGTCTTGGGATCAACAGCTGTAGCTGTCGACTGTTTCTTGGAAGACGAGGTAGCCTTCTTTCCATCCTCAGTGATCTCGCCAGATGCGAGCATTCGATGATAGTCCTTAGCCGAAACAACTCCTTTGTATGTACGAAAGGAGCCAGACTTGGGAGGTTTTCCCGAACCAAGTTCTTTGGACGGATGATGAGCAGAGGAGTGAGCCGGATCAACAGATTTAGACAAGTTAGTTGTCTCAGCAGATGACGTCTTGCTGGAACGTCGGTCAACTCTTTCCAGGTGAGCCTGAAGCTCATCAAACGCAGCCTTCTTAGACTTGGGAGAGGAAGCTTTCTTAAACTGCTCATTTAAGTAATCATTCATATCGGCCATCATGTCATCCATGTTAGAAGAAGACATATCAGAAGTAACTGAGAGCTGTAGCTGTGAGTCTGTCGACGAAAAACAAATTTCACTTGCGAGACGAAAGACGAGGCGCCGGATGCGCAAAGCTAGAGTCCCCGGATGCGACGGAAAAGGAAAAACTAGAGAACCTAAGAACTTCGAACCCGAGAGCTAGAGACGACAGCTGCGAGACTTGAAAACTTTGAGAATTTTCGAAATTTAAGGCGCACGTATTAGGGTTGGAGGAGGTCCTATAAATAGGAAAATTTTGGGCGGCCCGTCCGGAAAATAAAACCACAGTCCAATACCTGCAAAAAGCCCATCTCAAGAAGGAAAATCAGCCCATCAGTACGAAAAAAATAAAATATTAAAATAATAAATAAATAAGATACTATTAAGAATAAAATATATTAATATAAAGTAAATAATAAAAATATAGAAAACACCCAAACCAAAAACATTCGATCGTTGAGCGATGAATTTTGGTGTTTGAAATTTGTAACCAGCGACGATGGACACAAGATTGAGTAGCTGCGTCGCTGTGTCTGTGAGTTGCCGAATGATGAAGAAGTAACCAGCGACAAGAGACAAGAAATTGTATAGCTGTGTCTGTGAGTCGCTGACACAGATGTTTTGGGCCAAAATCAGCGACTAGAGGTTGTAGTCGCCGTTTTTCTTTTCTTCCAGTTTGCATGTTGAACATCGCTACACTCAATTTTGACTTCAGAGATGGTAGACCACGTAGCGCTGAATATGAACTACAAAAATGCATAACCAAAACAACACATCCCGAGTTAGCATTCAAGTGTTCAACACACAACAAAACATTCAAAAACATTTTAGTGGAGATTCGAGGGGTGATAAAGGCAATGAAGAGCAAATATTTTCCCAGAAAAGAGACACTTTCATCATTTTCCAAAACAAAAAATTCACACGAGGTGAATAGAACTTTGAGTTAATGAAAAATCTCTCATATTAAAAACCGGTGATATGGACCGAAGTATGTTGATAGACATGTTTACTTGTCCTTCGTCACAATCACAAGGAAGCGGTCGTGTTTCGTCGAAACATATTGGCAGAGTTTGCACCGCACAAGAGATTTTAATTCATGAATGCAAGGTGAACTTTTAAGGTACTCCACTTGGGACTAGCATTACTACATCAGAGGGGAGCCGGCGGACAATGTGACCCGGCGTCCTCCAGACGAGTTTTAGCTTTAAATGAAATGCAACAGATGATCATTACAGCAGTCATAGGGGAGCAAGGATCATCTTGCAACTCCGAAGTGTGATGATAGAGCATCTTAGATTAGAGCGTCCATGTGCTACCTTTCGAAGAGGGGAGCCGGCGGACAAGGTGATCCGGCGTCCTCCGTTACTTGGTATTATGGATCTATGCAGATGATAGCTTATGGGAGTTTAATGCCAAGTTCACATGTTTGCATTCAGCGGAATAAATACACTTGGGTCCGAAGACTAAAGCGGCCTCGAATCCATGTTTGTCTGACTAGACTAATCCACGACCATTCCGAGTGCATATTCAGAAGTAAAGAAACTACTCTTTCAGACTTCAAAATTTTAGGTGAACTCTTAGAGAGAACACATGCAGAGAGAATTTCTTAGAGTTTTGAATCTCTCAAAATCAAGAGGTTTGGTAAAGATGTCAGCAAGCTGTTTTTCTGTTGAAATATGCTGTAGACTGACTATATCACGATCAACCAAATCTCTAATGAAATGATGTCGAATGTCGATGTGTTTAGTTTTTGAATGCTGGACAGGATTTTAGCTGATTTTGATAGCACTCTGGTTATCACAATACAGCACTAATGGAGCACTCTCAAGAAGATAGTCATTCAACATTTGTTTCAACCAAAGTAGTTGAGTGCAGCAACTTCCAGCCGCAACGTACTCCGACTCGGCAGTTGACAGTGCGATACAGTTTTGCTTTCTACTATGCCAAGACACGATATTATTGCCAAGGAAGCAACAACATCCGAAGATACTTTTTCTTTCGTCCGTGTCCGTTGCCCAATCGGCATCAGAAAAGCCGACTAGGTTGGATGAAGTGTCGCGCGCATACCAAAGACCTAGCTGAGAAGTCCCAGAGACGTATCGGAGGATCCGTTTCACAGCTCGTAGATGGTCTTCCTTCGGATCAGCTTGGTACCTGGCACACATACAAACACTAAACATAATGTCAGGACGAGTGGCAGTTAAATAAAGTAAACTCCCAATCATAGAACGATAAAGAGTTTGGTTTACACTCCGACTTTTCGTCGATGTAGACAAGCGTTCCGTAGTTGCCATAGGAGTGTTTGCTGGCTTGGCATGATGCATCTCAAACCTCTCAACCATGTTTTTAGCATACTTACTTTGAGACACAAATATCCCATCTGGTCGTTGAGAAATCTGAAGTCCAAGAAATTGATGCAACTCTCCCTCAAGACTCATCTGAAAAGTTGAGGACATAGCTTCTGTGAATGCAGTCACAAGTTTAGAACAAGTAGCTCCGAAGACAATGTCATCAACGTAAATTTGGGCAACAATCATGTGCTTGCCATCTCGCTTGATAAACAAAGTTTTGTCCACCGATCCACGCTCAAAGCCAAAGTTCAGAAGAAAGTCCGTAAGACATCCGTACCAGGCGCGAGGAGCTTGTTTCAAGCCATATAGAGCTTTATGAAGCTTGTAGACATGGTTTGGCCTTTTAGGATCCTCAAAGCCCTTAGGTTGGGCAACGTAGACTTCTTCTTCCAACACACCGTTCAAGAAGGCAGCTTTGATGTCCATCTGTCTGAGTTTGATGCCAAGATGGCATGCAATTGCAATTAAGAGTCTGATGGACTCAATTCGGGCGACCGGAGCAAAAGTTTCATCAAAATCTATGCCTTCTACCTGGGCATATCCTTGGGCAACAAGACGAGCTTTGTTTCGGACAACTTGGTTATGCTCATCTGTTTTATTTTTGAAAATCCATTTAGTTCCAACAACATTGATGTTTGAAGTTCGGGGAACTAAGGACCAAACATTATTTCGTGTGAACTCATTCAGCTCTTCTTGCATGGCCATGATCCAAAAATCATCTTGCATGGCTTCCTTGTAATTTTTCGGCTCATTTTCGGAGAGAAAGCAAGAGATGCCGATTTCATTACATACTGCAGAAGTACAGATGTTGTAGAGTTCGTCTGGAGAATTTATAGGTTTCTTTGAACGAGTAGTTCGCTCATTCAAACTTCCGATCATTTGGTTTTATGGTTGACGTTTTTGAATATGACCAGGTGCTTCTCTCGGAACATCAGATGGGTTTTCAACTTGGTCATCATCGTCATCCTCAGATACTGAAGTGTCATCATTTCGAATGCTAGAGTCTCCAACTTCAGGTGAAGTGTTTGGAGTAACGTTTTCAGTAGTCTTAGTTGTGGGTGTTGAAGGAAAAATTCGAACTTCAAGAATTCCTTCCTTAACCCAATCAGCCTCTGCATCTTTTCCCAGGAAGTCTTGTTCATCAAAGTTGATGTTCATAGTTTCTATGACTTTCCTTGTCCGAAGATTGTAGGCGCGGTAGGCATGACTATTCTGGCTATATCCAACAAAAATTCCACGATCGGCTTTGGCTTCAAATTTCTTCAGAGGATCACGATCCTTCAAAATATAGCAAGTGCAGCCAAAAACACGAAAGTGTGCAACTGAAGGTTTCTTGCCATTTACAAGTTCATAGGCAGTCGCAGTTGTGCCAGACCGAATGCTTATTCGATTTAAAATGTAACCAGCTGTAGAGACGGCTTCTGCTCAAAAAGTTCGAGCAAGATTTTTGGAGATTAACATCACGCGCGCCATCTCTTGCAGTGTTCGATTTTTACGTTCGGCAATCCCATTTTGTTGAGGAGTTTTTGGGGCCGAATATTCGTGGTGAATACCTTTCATCAGGCAAAATTCATTGAAGCTAGAATTTTCAAATTCTGTTCCATGATCACTCCTGATCCTCTTCACCTTAGCTTCATGATTTGTTCTAATCCATTTTACTATCCCTTTGAAGGCATTAAACGTTTCATCCTTGGATGCTAGAAATCTTGTCCAAGTATATCTAGAAAAATCATCGACAACAACCAACACATATTCTTTCTTGGCTATACTTTTGACTTCCATAGGACCCATCAAATCCATATGTAGAAGTTCGAAGGGAGCTGAAGTACTCATGAGTGTCGGAAGTGCAGGATGAGGAGTTCTTGTCAGCTTACCCTTCTGACAGTCACCACACACTCGTTTCTCAATTTTAGGGAGTTGAGAGATTCCTCGAACTATCTCCCCCTTAACCAATTTGCTCAAATTTCAAGTGCTGGTGTGGCCAAGTCGTTGGTGCCACAAATCTACTTCATCGGGAACGGTCACAGAAAAGCAACTATACTCAGTTGTATAGCAATTGTTTTTAGCACGAGGACCTTCCATTATACATTTCCCTTCAGCATCAAAAACTCTGCATGATTCCTTATCAAAACTGACATTTAGTCCTTCATCACACAGCTGGCTGATTGAGATGAGATTTGCCACAAGTCCCTTCACATGAACAACATTGCGAATTGGTGGCAAACCTTTAATATGAAGAGTTCCTTTTCCCATGACCATGCCCTTAGCTCCCCCTCCAAACACCACGGGGGAACCAGTCATAGGCTCATATTCTTTTAGAAATTTTTTAGTGCCGATCATGTGACGTGAACAGCCACTGTCAAAGTACCAAGTGCCTTTGTTACCAGAATCAGAGGCATTTAGTGCAACATTGCAGAAAATGAGTTCTCTCGGTTTCCAGTCAGTTAAGATGGGGGAGTTAAGTTTAACTTCACTCTTGTGGGACTTAGGCACCCACTTCTTCTTCCCATCAGAATTTAGACTGTTCCTTTCAGTCACAGTTTTCAGAATTTGCTTAGTTTTCGGATTTGGAGAAATAGATTTCTTCATTTCCTTAGCACTCTCGGCCTTTTTCTTCATTGTCATCAACTCTCTGTCCATGTCATCCTTCATCTTATAACAAAATGGTCGAATGTGTCCAGGTTGATCACAGTAGTGACATACATATTTTCTCCTTTGACGTTTTTCAACCTTCGTAGACGTCTCGACCAAAACAGTTTTAGTGCGAGTGGATTGTCCATTTTTCTTCACGTTCTGAGATTTGTCTAAGTTCTTCAGCAATGTCTTCTCATATGGTAGAATACCACGAGGATGTTTCACAATATTTTTCGGGAACTGATATGTCTCAGATTCAGATTTTGAAGTCGAGATCGACTTTTGAGTTTTAGGTTCTGGAGACTTAGCAATCTTTTTCCCTTCAGCAATCTCCTTCCGTTTAGATGATTCAACGTCATCCTTGCTTTTATCCTCAGGCTGATCGTTCGATGCCTTTACAAAAGTCACATCATTCTTCTTTTCAGGAGTCGAGTATATAGACTCAAAATTATTTTGAAATCCAAGACCGTATCGATTAGGATTCATGTACGAAGCAGCATTGTCAAATACAGAAGAATTCGTGTTCATCTTCCTCAACAGCTCATCAGTCATATGGAGTTTTTCTTTCAAGACATATCGTTCCTTGTCAGTCATGGCAAGGTCAGTTTGAGCTTTCGTCAGAGATGACTTTAGTTCATCATTTTCAGCATCTGAGTTCTTGAATATAGTTTGCAGTTTCTTAACTTCAGATGACTCCTTTTTCAGAGAAGGCTTCAGTTTTGAGTTTTCAGAACTCAACTTCTCACACACTTCTCTTAGTTCGACAACTTCTTTGTAGTATTTATGTTTTTCTTCAAAGAGGTCATCAAATTTGATTTTAAGTATTGTTAGAGAGTTTTTCAACCTCTTCTTCTCATCCACCGTCTTCTCAACTGAGTTTTTCAATTCTACTACTGTGTCGTTCATCATGAGTTTCTGATTCGAGAGTTCACTAAAAGATTCAGTCAGGCACTTCAGTGACACTTCAAGTGTGCTATTCTCAGTGATAGCAATATCATATAGATTTTCAAGTTTAGAGTGACTTTCCTTCAAGGCGATTAACTCAATACACACATCTCCAGTTTTAGACACTTCGGTTGTCTTTTCCATCTCTTCAGCATCAGACACTGATTCATTATCCGAGAAAATGTCATCATCACAGAAATTTCGGTTTGTTGATGCTACACGGAAAATGTTGTCAGCAGTTGCAGTGTCTTTCAGAAACGCATCAAAAACAAAGTTTTCAACTTCCACATTTTCGAGGTCAAAAGATTCACCAAAAGTGACTACTAGAGCGTTGTCTTCATCATCGTCAGAATTATTTTCCTCAGACTCGTCGTTCTCAGAAATGAAATTCTCATCGTCAATCACAACATAGCTAACTGGTAGCTTCTTCTTACGATGTAAGTTCGGGCATTCATTTTTAACATGTCCATATCCCTTACACTCATAGCATTGCATCTTAGAAACATCTTTGCTAGTAGAGGAGTATGGTGAAAGTTTTGTCCCTTTGTACTTTTTGTCCGACGATGATCCCTGATTTCGATTGTCAGGAGTATTTGGGTATGAGTTGGAGCTTTTCTGAAATTTTCGAAAATTTCGGGCACGGTTCTTTCTCTTAAACTCTTGTTTCACAAGATAAGTGACTATCTCAGTCAGTGCAGCAAGTTTGTCCGGATTGTTAGAGTTCATCAGTCTCTCAATATCCTCAGCTTCCTCATCATCAGATTCACCTATATCAGCAGAAAAACTACTTTCAGTTTTCTCATTTTTCACATGAGTTTTTCGAGAGTTCGAGCTTCTTGAACTTTCCCTTTCTCAGAAATTTTGAGAGCAGTCATCGGTTCGTAGACAAGTGACATATCTGGGTTACTTCGAACTTTGAGAGTCAAGTCATAATTTCTCAAATCAGCCATCAAGTCAACATAATCCCAGTTTTGGTTCTCATCGTTGCGAGCTTCGATAGTTAGCACTTTGCTTTCGAATCTGGTGCTCACACTTGATAGGACCTTCTCATAGACCATGGGAGCAGGAAAGATTTCTCCGAGTTCGAACGCCTCGTTGACATATCTCATGATCTTGTCCAAGTAGTCATTTATGTCTTCATCTTCCCTCATACGAAGTTGATGGAATTGGGCAGTGATAGTTCGGATTTTCGATCGCTTAACTGCATGACTTCCCTCACATGTTCTTTGTAAAGTTTCCCAAGCATCTCTGGCAGATGTGCAATTTTTGACCAGTTGATACATACTAAGGTCCAGCCATTCACACATGATAAGTAGAGCTTTGCTGTTAGCTGTACACAAGTCATGTTCCTCTCTCGTCCAACTACGTTCCGGTTTTGGAGTTCTCAGACCTTCAGCGTCTTCGGTATAAGGACGTTCCCATCCTTCAAGCACAGCCATCCAAGCTCTAGAGTCATAACCCTTAATTTTGGCCGAAACTTTGGCTTTCCAATTTGAGTAGTTTTGATGAGTAAGCATAATCGGTTTCTGAACAAACATAGACGACTCCATTGTAGCGGAAATATGAAGTCAAGTAACGGATCACGTCTTATACGTATGACGTCCCTCTCTGATACCAATTGAAATTACGTCTTCAGCGTAGGATACCAATTTTTCGTGAAATTGGTCTTAAACTCTAACGTCAGCAGCTTCAGTCGATCGATCTCACAAAGTGAAGATAAAGTTTATGAAGACAAAGTTTATGTAATATATTTCATTTCATTAAAAACAAAATTAAACTATTACAAGGAGTAAGGTAGGCAAAGTGGTTACAAGAAGTTTCCCGAGTGTCTCAACACTCCCACTTACTAGCAACCTAGCACTAGTGCACCTAGAGTTAAATCTCCTAACTCTAATCTTGGTGTACAGCGCAAACACACTACACAGACTCTCAGCTCTAAGCTGTAGGATGCGATTCTAAAAATCAGATTTCGTTCTCTCAAAATCGTCAAGTGATAAAACTGAAATCCATGGGTATATATAGGCAGCCCGCACATGTGAGGTGATGACGTGGCACATTCTCATTCGTCACATGCTTGGCTGATGTCACTTCTCCATGGATGACATCACTTCTGGTACTTGGATTCTTGAATCTTGGAATCTTGAATCTTTGATTCTTGAATCTTCGAATCTTTGAATCTTCAAATTCTTTAAAATCAATTTCATACTTCAATTTGAATTCTTGACTCCATCGATCTCAAATCTTTATCTTCAATTTCTTGTGAAATACACTAAGTGTTGAAGTCTCGGATTTTTCATCGTCTTCATGGTCGTCGAAGTCATTGAGGTTGAAATACAAAGACGAACTCAAAGCATGAAGTCACAGTCGCCGTTCGCTGGATCGGGTGCAAGAGTCGCCAGTCGCCGGTTTCATGTCCATGAAGGACAGAGTCGCCAGTCGCAGGTTTCATGTCCATGAAGGACAGAGTCGCCAGTCGCAGGTTTCATGTCCATGAAGGACAGAGTCGCCAGTCGCAGGTTTCATGTCCATGAAGGACAGAGTCGCCAGTCGCAGGTTTCATGTCCATGAAGGACAAAGTCGCCAGTCGCCGGATCCTAGCCAGTCGCCGAGTCGCCGGTTCCTAGCCAGTCGTCCAGTCGCCGGTTCCTAGCCAGTCGCCCAGTCGCCGGTTCTTGGTCATCTGTCTTCCAGTCGCCGGTTTTGAAGCACGATTGCAAAATCGGCGACTCCAGCTATTAGCAACTGGATCTTAACGTCTTTCAATCCTGAAACCAACAACAAAACACAACACGAAATATGTTGTCGCCAAAACCAACATTTACAGGAAGGCTCATAGAATGTGTTCGTCTGAGGCCTTGAGAACTCCCACCCATAATTATTATATGTATTCATCACTGCTTACACAAACACTTGATAAAAACATTAAACGCACCGGTGGGAGAAATAATAAGCATATAAAAAGAAAAAAGAAAAATAGAAAGTTGCAAACACTCAAGCACTTATACTAATGCCTAAAGTGTTCCCCGGCAACGGCGCCAAATTGATAAGTCGTTTTTGTAGCGGCGAAGTCAATTAAATTTTGTCGAACTAATTGTCAAAACAACTCGCCCGAGTCGGTCTCGAGGAACACTACTATCGGCACGTATTTTTGTTTAATTGTTTGCAACGAGAAAGAGAAATAGAAATAGCATAATGCATGAATTGTTTTTGGTTTTGTTTTAAACTAAATAAATAGCTATGAATAAACGAGAGAGCAAAAAATAAAATTCGAGTAAGTGAAATGATAAGGGAAAGGATTAGGGATCGGGAATTCAAATTCTCGGTTTCAAAGTTAAATTTTGATTTGCAAAAGTCATAAAGGAACGCCCGTTACCGGTTGGCTCGATTATGGTTTTAACCATTCGAATAAATATGCAAAAGACCTTTTTCAAACACCTTTCGCGCGTTTCAAAATATTCAACTTTTACTTTCGACAATTGAACTCCCTTACCCTAATCAAGTGATTAATTACTCATGCTTTGAATCGAGAGCAAATTAAAGCTAGAACTTTTAGGATTCATGAAATCGTTTTTGAATAATCGACGGGAAAAATAGAAAACAAAAACTAAGATTCGAACGAAACACAAGCAATAGAAAGAAAGAAAAACTTACTACGATTAATAACGAAATCAAAGCATCTATCGGCGGTGAACTCCGACTTTTACCGAATTCGAATACAAAGCCAAGCGATGAAAAGTAGAGAAAAAGCGAGTCTCCAAGTGTTCTCTCTAATCCCAGAAAAATTAAGATAAAAAGCGTCATTAGTCTTTTGGGACGAAGCCCTAATTATACATCAAGAGTTTCCGCGGTCAACAAAGTCAAACATCAGAAATCGGGGGCCAAGCGGCCGCTAGGGGGGTCAAGCGGCCGCTTGCCCCAACTTCCAGCCCTCTCGGATCAAACAGCGGGGCGGCCGCCTGAGGGGTCAGGCGGCCGCGTGGGGGTTCATACAGCCCTTCCTGGCAGAGGCGCCAGGCGGGCGCCTGGGGGGTCAAGCGGCCGCCTGCCTGGTGGTCAGCTTGGCCCTTTGCCCTTTGTCCTCTCGTCGCCTCGTTGCCTCGTCTACTTGTCGTCTCGTTCACTCGTCTACTCCATAATACCTTCCAAAAATCGCTAATAACACCAAATATTCCCTGAGCACTACACGAACACATCAAACACACCAAGCCAAGAGAAATACGCTAAATACGACACAAAACAAGAAACAACGACTCAAAACGACATACGAAAAACACACAAAATCACACACATCAGTCGCCCCTCCCCGGTCGGTGGTGGCGGTGAGTCGCCGGACTCACCGCCGGGGGCTGCTAGGCTGCTGGAAATCGATATCCCGGGCTATTAAAATTTGCGGAAAATAATAACCCGACCGAAATCCTTGATCGCCGGAGACCCGACCGCGAAACACCGTACGAGCCGAGGCTCGACCGAGCACCGCACGGGCGAACCCGCGCGCCCAGCCGAGCCCCCGCACGGGGCTCGCGATCGTCACGCGGACGATCGCTGGGATGCCTCACGGCATCCCCGGGGCTGCTCGTAGCAGCCCCCGCAGCGAGTCCATGACTCGCTGCCCAGCGGGGCTTAGCCCCCGCACGCATCCGCTGCGGGCGAACCCGCAGCACGTACGGGGTAGCTGCGGGGACCCCGCAGCTTACCCGCGATCGATCCTAGGATCGATCGCACCCCCGGCTCCCAGCCGGGGTCTCGCATGCCCGGCGGTCGAACCCTAGGGTTCCGACCGCCACCCTCTCGATCCCGACGGGGATCACGACGATCCCCGTATCCCGGTCTCGACGTTCTCCGGATCGTGCGTTCATGTATATATCACAATTATATATTCACATAAAATCATACAAGGGAGTTTATGATTTTACCTTTGATTCGTGTTGCGGAGAAACGAAATCAAATTGAAGACCCTTGAATCTTCCTACGTATTCCTTGCACCTCGTTCGAACGTCGTGTGGGCGACGATCCTCCGAACTCTATGGATCTACTTCACGAACTCTCTAGAATATCAACTATGATATTCTTATGGTGTATATAACTGTGAAGACCATGTAGTCCTTTTATAGGCTACGTAGGGGATCTAAAGGAGGTGGAATATTGGGCTTCCAATATTGATGATTAAATTGAGCCCAAGCCCAAATCTATTAATCCCATCAATATTAATTAATTTATTTTCCACTATATAAATTAATTGCACTCCCAATATTAAACCATTATTATATCAAATAATATTTCTCCGGTAGTATTATTTATTCCGTGTATTTAAGATTTAAATATCCATGAATAAAATTAATTTATTGCTAATTAATTTATTCATCTCTTGTATCCGAGAATAGTACTATTCAACCTTAATTATTATGCGGAACAAATCCACTCATGAGGTTTACATAATAATTCCTTATGAACTCATCTCGGGGATATTATCAACCCTTCCGGGATACACTTTCCCGTCAAGTATTCACGGCATGTCATATATAAAATATAGTGACCCAACTTAACCGGTAATTAACCCAATAATTAAATCGGTTAATTCCTTTGGAAAATCAAAGTCACTTATATGAAATATACACACCCGCAATAGTATCGGGGATTAAGAATAAAATACTATGAGACTTGAATCAATTATCAACGGCAATCCTAATTGATAAGTCTCAAGCGATCCGCCCAATACACCAAGTGTACAAGTGTGATAAAATAATTAAGACAAATTATTTTCTCTCTCACACAACGACTATACCGATGGATTGGTCCGTGTCCATCTAGGTCGTGAGCAACTATTCGATTAAATACGAGTAACCGATAGTATGATCTTCTGTGTGGGCCCGCACACCATACTAACTACAACGTATAGAATCCAGGACTATATTTTGCATATATTTAATTATCAATAATTAAATGCAAACGATTGTTTATTAATTAAATAGATTAAATGCTATGATCGGGAGTTACCGTTACTTAAATCTAGACATTAAGTACACAACTCCAACAATCTCCCACTTGTACTAAGGTCTAGTCATTTCCTCCAAACTCCCGACTCCCATACTCATCACGTGCTTAAGTTTTACTTCCAAGAAGTACCATGTGAATGAGCAATCTAGGTTGCCGCTCTGAAGTTATCTTGGTGACTACAGCGTCGTCTCCTTCGACGATGACTCGTATCAGGTGGTACTTGCTCTATGTGTTATCATCACCTTTTGACTTATGACTTTTTCCAGTTTACCATGCACCGCTATACAATAGCCTTTGGTAAACTAAGAGTCTTATCCAAGTCCAGAGGTTATCCCGGAACCTAAACAAAACTTCCGCTGCATCTGAGGCTGCTATTTGGTTCTGAGAGAGTCCGAGAAGCATCCTGCTTATCACTCTTTCATTTCAAGGTTCCACCTCTTTCCAAAAGTGAACACATAGCCTGATATCGACTTACACTGGTCCTTCTCTGATTTGAGATCTGAGAATATGTAATCAAAGAAGAATTCGTGTTGCTTAGTAATCTAGTACTTCAAAAGTACTTTTTACAGCATTCGAATGTCTCTTGTCCAGATTACTTTGATATCCTCCCACTACGCTAACCGCATAGTTGATATCAGGTTCTCGTTTTTCAACATTGCATTCATCAAGCTTTCCGCACTCGAAGTGTAGGAAACTGCTTTGTCTGTATCTATCTCCTTCATGTGTTCGAAGCACATATCTTTAGATATATATATATATATATATATATATTCTGTATCTGAAAGACAACAACCTTTCTCAGAATTATGCATGTTTAAAACAAACCATAATCGTATAAGATATCTAGGAGAAGTACAATGTTCTTATCGTTAGATCGAAAGATCTCAAGAACATGTTCCAACTTCTACTCAATCTTATATCCCGATTCATTTAGACAACCATTATTTTATGTCTGACGACATTTTTACATTGTTGCCAATGATAAAATGCTATCTACATAAATTCCGAGAAACACCACCTTGTTTCCATTACGTGTCCAATACACCTTTCGTCTATGCCTTTTGATGAATCCATCAGATGGACTATCTCATCAATTCGCAAGTTCCACGATTTATAGCCTTTTTCAAATCCAATAATGGATTGACTTGTACTCTAAATGATCTTGCCTCTTAACAATAAACCTTTATTGCTTTATAAGCAGGCACATTTAGATCTAGTACTGTCCTTATGCAGAGCTAGGGGTCGATTTCATCTTTACTAGATCCAGAGTTCGAAACTCTTCTAGTCTTATGAATACCTCTGGTCGTTACAACCTCCCACTGCAATGGCATTCTGGTGTATAAACAGTAATAACAGTAGGTGCAGTTAGTGGTGTACTTCTACTCGGTTTGGCTGGTTCTAAGTCTTTGTTCTTTTTCTCATTCCAAGGTATTATGTTAGTTAGGGCTTTGTTGTTCATCTAATAGTCTTTCTCTAAGAACCGGGCGTTAGAGCTTATAACGTCCTTCTGGTTCATAGTACTATAGAACACACAATATTTTATTCACCTAGGATATACTACAACCACATTGAATGTGCCATTGTTTCCAGGAATATCCATAGAACATAGGTAGTTCCGAATAACTTGTCATTTTACTATTAGAATCCCATTTCTTATTTTCCGACACACCATTTCTACACGTGAGTGTATGGTGTAGTCTTTTGAGACTTAATCCTAATCTTTGATTATGCTATGTGTTATTTAGATAGGTGGTAGCCCCCGCGATCAAGTCGCAGGCTTCTAATGGATATACTTCGAAGGCTCCCCATAATTGCTTTGTGACTAAAACACTTCGCTTTTATGGCACATCAAGTATTCTAATCCATCTTCGAGTATTCTTAAAAGAATTACTCGCACCTTTCTTAATTACTCATACGTCTGCATAAATCAGTAAAAATCAATTTCAATACTTGTCCGAATTCTATCCTTTACCGAAAGGTATGCTCAGTTGTACTATCTTCCAAATTCAATTCTTAGGTCGGAAGGTCCATTCCTTCATCTATAATTGATCAAATCAATTTCGTGTTGGAAATCGATATCCCGGAATTAATAAATTTAAATAAATAAATTATCTAATTAATTCCGACCGAAATCATTCGAATATCCGGATTGTCTAAATTGCGGAACCGACAACCCAATCAAAAAACCTTTCGCCGGAAAACAACCACGAACCACCTCACGAGCCGGAGCCCGGCCAAGAACACCCGCCGCGGGATGAACCCGCGGCTGCCCTAGCCGAGCCCCCGCGAGGGGCTCGCGATCGCTCAAAGCGATCGATGGGTCTGCTCCGGCAGCCCCGCGGCGAGTCCGGCGACTCGCCGCTCACGGTGGAACGGGGGCGGCACCAGCCCGCGCCCCCAGCGATCGAGCACGCGCTCGATCGCACCCCCGGCTTCCAGCCGGGGTTCTCCCCGTTCGCGCACGGCGATCGCGCCCTAGGGCCGATCGCCACCCTCGGCGTTCAGCCGAGGGTTTGTTGCTTTCGATCCCGGCGGGGATCTCCCGACCTCCCGCGGTCCGATGATCTTCGATCATCACCGCGAGGTCGATCCCCATCCCCGGGTTCGTCCCTCGGATCTTGGTTCATGTGTATACGACGAATAATTAAATAAAATCATCGAGGGGGTTTTCATGATTTTACCTTTGTTCTCGTTGTACGGAGAAACGAGATCTTTTGATGACCTTGAGATCTTCCCACGTATTCCTTGCATTAGCTCGGACGTCGTGTGGGCGACGATCTACCGAACTCCATGGATCTCCCTCTCTACTTTCTCTCTCTAGAATTGTGATCTTCAAGTTATGAGAATAGAGAAGACCATGTAGTGCTTTTATAGGCTATGTAGGGGATATTAAGGAGGTGGAATATTGGGCTTCCAATATTAATGATTAAATTGAGCCCAAGCCCAAATCTATTAATCCATTAATATTAATTAATTCTATTTTCCACTATATAAAATTAATTGCAGTCCCAATATTAAACCATATTATATCAAATAATATTTCTCCGGTAGTATTATTTATTTTGTGTATTTAAGATATAAATATCCATGAATTAAATTAATTTATTGCTAATTAATTTATTCATCTCTTGTAACCGAGACTAGTACCATTCATCCTTAATTATTATGCGGAACGAATCCACCTGCAGGGTTTACATAATAATTCCTTATGAACTCATCTCGGGGATATTATCAACCCTTACGGGATACACTTTCCCGTCAAGTATTCACGGCATGCCATATATAAAATATAGTGACCCAACTTAACCGGTAATTAACCCAATAATTAAATCGGTTAATTCCTTTGTTAAATCAAAGTCACTTATATTAAATATACACACCCGCAATAGTATCGGGGATTAAGAATAAAATACTCAGAGATTTAAATCGATTATCGCTGGCAATCTTAATCGATAAATCTCAATCAGATCCGCTCAATACACCAAGTGTACAAGTGTGATAAAATAATCAAGACAGATTATTTTCTCTCTCACACAACGACTATACCGATGGATTGGTCTGTGTCCATCTAGGTCGTGAGCAACTGTTCGATTAAATACGAGTGACCGATAGTATGATCTTTTGTGTGACGTCGCACACCATACTAACTACAACGTATATAATCTAGGACTATAATTTGCTTATAAATAATTAAACGCAAATATTTGTTTATTTAATTAAATAGATTAATGGCAATGGATCGTGAGTTTCCGTTACTTAAATCTAGACATTAAGTACACAACTCCAACATTTCGACCTTTTGAATTTCATTTGAATAAATACTACTAAGTTTAAGAATTCACAAGTATAATGATTTAGTAAGAAATTTATCTAATAAGTAAAACAAGTTATAGAACGGTTTGTTGCATCGTGGTAGACTAAGGATTCATATTATTGCTATCTAATGTACCAGAATAGATAATACCATTATTTCTTATCAAAATCATCAAATGATTAAAGAAATAAAATATCCATTCATAAATGATAGAAATCCAGAACAAAAGTTCTTTCTAAAATTAAAAAGGTACATAAAGCAACAAACTTGAAATGAAATCCTATTTAACTACTCATAGATAAAGCCTCTATTGCAACAACTGCCTTCTCCAAAGCATTTCCCTTGACCATTCTTTCCTTTCCAAGTCTTTGGGTTACCTGGTGCCCCTGCATTTAAATGCATACATACCGTCAGTGGTTCCATATCTACCAACCAGGCTTCTGGTAGATAACACCGCTGACTATGTTTTTAAAGACTAAGGAGAGAATCTCATACCTTCTTGAGGGGAGAAAATAGACTTCCAGTACCCAGAATGTTTTCTTTGAGAATGTCTGCCTAAAGGCTTTCTCACCCTATATTGTGGTCCAAGTGTTTTAGGACTACAGGGTTTCTTTGTCTGCTTCTCCATTTCTTGGTCCATGCCCTTAGGTTCGAAACCTTTGGCCTTGGCCATAAGAGCTTGCGATTGTCTCAACTCATCCAAAAGGTCCAATATCTCGAAAACGTGTTCAAGCGTTTCCTCGAAGCGACTGACCTTTATGAGTATCCTCATCGCCTCTTTTCTAACCTTTTCGTTGTGTCTAAACATCAACTTGAGTTTCAGCATGATGTCATGATTGGTGGTTAATGCAAAAAGCACTTTCCCACTTCTCAAAATCAGCTCTTTCCTCATCAGTTGAGACACTTATGGGTTCAGGAGGACAAAGCTCACTGAGCACTATCTTGTACTCAGCAACAGTCTGGGTAATGTTTAACTCTCTATTCCAGCACAATATGGAACCAGTGCATTGAATTCCTTGAGTATAATAGAAAGTGGATTCATAGCTATTCTCTAAACCTATAAGCACATTTAAACAAACAATCAATTTAATATCCGATATTATCTCCCTAATATAATATCATTAAATTACTAATTACATCTAAAATCCCATCAGGTAAGGCAAGCCACATGGTGTGGACGTTTACCCACCCAAATGATTTAGCAATTAGATTTTCTTTGGTCATACATCACTTATAGCATTACCTCGTGGGGAGGAATACTATAATGCGTATCTAAGTGTAAACCATTACTCAGCACTAAAGTAAATCGTTTGGAATTGCTACATCACCGCAAGCCACGTGGTGTGGACGTTTACGACAACTTCACAACTCTTCACAATTCCTTATAACTGTCTACATCAATTAATCCAAAATCCGTTAGTATAGCAAGCCACGTGGTGTGGACGTTTACTACACCAAGAGACTTTTATAATTGACTCTCAATTACATGATCCATTCGATTTTCGTAAATCAAGACGCGGAAAAATCATAAGTGAAACTCGAAGTTTCTAACCAGTGATTCACCATGCGAACAACCCTATCTCTCATTAGATGAGGGAGCCGAGCAGACAATCGATCCATTTCAAGAAATGGTACGAAGGTCTCTAATTTGTGTCATCCACATGACCAAGGGGCTTTGGCTCCATTCCACTCCCCGGGGTGAGAATGAGTCGACTTGAAGTCAGTTTCAGAAAGACAAATTAAGCATTGTTTGATAAACTATGTCTCTTGTAAAAGGAATTACAAGAATTCTCCTCCAATGACATGTCTATATGAACTTCGAAAGCTCATAAATGTCACCAAGAGAACAGTAATGGAGACCATGGGAATGTTTCCATCCCCTCTCCCACTTAGCTTTTTATAACAAAGGGATACGCTATCTAGTGCATAAAGTAAACACATATAGCATGCATACAAGCAATAAAGTACATAGTATCACATAGTCAAAATAATGCTAGAAAATTATTTTCCGACTATCATGGCTTTATTCCATCTCCGTACGCATCTTCTAGTCTTCAGTCTTCGTTCTTGAATGCTCCATGTGACGAGAATATTAATCCCAATATTTAAATCTATTTATTTTTAATAAATCCAAAAGATACTTAATTCGAAAATTAAGTCAATCGAATAAATCAAAAATAAAATTAAATATTATTAATATTTTTATTTATTTATTTTTCCTTTTTAATTCTATTAAATCTCTAGAATCCTATCTAAGTAAGACTTGAAGCATTCTAGAAGATTTCTATATTAAATAAGGAAATAAAATAAATTAGGAATTTTCTACTTTCCAAAATTAATTAATTTCCATATCCATGAAAATTCTCATAAAATAGGAATAATCAATTAGGAAATAAATTAATTTATTAATTAATTATTTTCCTTTCCAATTCTATTAAATCTCTAGAATCCTATCCAAGTTAGACTTGGAATATTCTAGAAGACTTCCATAATAGAATAAGGAAATAAATTAATACCAATTAATTCTTTTCCTATTCCATGAGAGTTCCCAAACTTAGGAATACTCAAAATAGGAAAACCGAATCAATTAGGAAAGTGAATCTTGGTAGGAGTAGCATGGGTTGGGAGACCCCACACCACCCCCACCGCCGACCGCCACCGCCGGGGACCACCACTGTCGCCGCCCCCAGCCCACGCGCCACCACCACCGGTGGCCGGCGTGTCCGGAAGCCCTAGCGGGCAACCCCTTTGTGGGGTCGATCGATCCTCATGGGGATCGATCATGGGGATGATCGACCCCCCCGGTTTTTCGTCCTCTTCGTCTTCTTCGTCACACGTGTTCTCCGGCGGTCGTCTCGGCATCGATCCAACGTAAATAAATTACAAAATAATAAATTTACAATTCCGGTATCGATTCTATACATGAAATCGACCCTATACAATTTCCGGAAAACATAGAACAATAATAATAAATCTAAATTCGGTCAACCCCCGAATATTTACTATTACAAGCATTCATCCACACAAAACGAATCTCGACAAGTCCGAGAGTTTAATAAACGAATAATCATGGTAAAAATAATTAACAATTAATTAAACCATGATAGTCGGAATCCCTACAAGGTAGAACGATAATTGAACATATACATGAACACGAAACCAAACTCTCTGATACCAATTGCTGGAAATCGATATCCCGGGCTATTAAAATTTGCGGAAAATAATAACCCGACCGAAATCCTTGATCGCCGGAGACCCGACCGCGAAACACCGTACGAGCCGAGGCTCGACCGAGCACCGCACGGGCGAACCCGCGCGCCCAGCTGAGCCCCCGCACGGGGCTCGCGATCGTCACACGGACGATCGCTGGGATGCCTCACGGCATCCCCGGGGCTGCTCATAGCAGCCCCCGCACCGAGTCCATGACTCGCTGCCCATCGGGGCTTAGCCCCCGCACGCATCCGCTGCGGGCGAACCCGCAGCACGTACGGGGTCGCTGCGGGTGACCCCGCAGCTTACCCGCGATCGATCCTAGGATCGATCGCACCCCCGGCTCCCAGCCGGGGTCTCGCATGTTCTGTATTTTATATATATATATATAGGAAACAGAAATTAAAACCTTGAGGCGTGATATCACTATCCGAAAACAATATTTCCACTATGTAGAAATTTGTTTACAGGATACAACAAGGCACAAAATTCATTTGAGAAACTTATCAGAGACTTTTGTATACACTTTTCTTATACTGTACTTTTCTGTGTTGGTCAATGTTACTCTGTTTTGTAACTTATTAATGTGTATTGTGTGTTGTTCTCTGTATATTTAGTGACTTAACGCAAACACATATTTATACGCACAAAAACAGACTATTGAAGAGGGATGCAACGTTTTAGATTATACGCAATGTTTCAGCGCAACAACGTTTAACTTTGTTGGACACAACGTTTGAGCGTTAATATTTAAACTTTATTGAATAATAAATTAATCTCATATCTGTTTTACTAATTATTAACTTATATCAAATTGATATAATTAATCTATTACGTAAAATATTATATCTGTTTCAACAGATACAATTTATTTTATTTACGTAAAATAACAGATACAAATTACTAACAATCCCACACTAATTTGTATATTCTCCGCTTTAAACATATTATGAATACAAGAAGGTATCTTTCGATTTGGACCTTCAATTAGTGTATATACTTTAAAGTTTAACGAAATTATAGGTATCTTTAAGATTTGAACCTTAATCTCTTAAATGTTAAACCGAAAATATAACACACATAATATATTTATTATTATATTTCTCAAAAGATTTTAACTAACCTTAGCACTATTATATATGGCCATGTGCTAATCCTGTCACTTTTCGTAAACATTAATAGAATATCACAAATTATAATCGAAGCGGCACCACTTCTATGTTTACTTAGGTAAAGTCTTTAATTTGTCCCAATTGCTTTAGACTTAAGACTTGATTAAGAACAATATGTTCATCCTCTTCTTCTGGCAATTGTCACCACTAGTTATAATGGTATTGTTTTGAAATACACTAGTGCTATCAAACACATTACTATGACTTGTTATTACCCATTGAACTTTATCATTAGTGGTTACTAATTCAAAGTTGGGTTCCCATCATAGGTGTTTATTTATTTTTTATTTTTAAATCCAATAATTTTGGTCGAATTACTCACTAATTCCTTTAGATAATATGATCTGCGCAGATCTTATATAAATAATTGTAATTACACTTTTTTGTAATTAAATCTCTTACATATTAGTCTTTTAAACCAATATGTTTATTATATACTCTAATTACACACTTTGTAATTAAATTATATATGGCTATATGCTCTTTAATAACCAATATGTTTATTATATACTCTAATTACACACTTTGTAATTAAATTATATATGGCTATATGCTTTTTAATTTTAATTACACACTTTGTAATTAAATCTCTTACATATCAGTGTTTCAAACCAATATGTTTATTATATATCAATATACTCTTGACATTGTAGCGCAACTGTCACGGTATAAAGAAATAGCAGGGTTGTGGCTACAACTCTATATTCTGTCTCTTTTATTGCAACTCACAACTCATATTTTATTGTGCAATATACTTTTATTGCTATAAACTCAGATTTTATTCTGCAATATACTTTTATTGCTCAAGCTATAAACTCAGATTTTATTGTGCAATATACTTTCATTGCTGAGGCAGGGAAGGCTATAAACTCAGATTTTATTGTGCAATATAATATGCAAGTTTATTTATTGAGCGACCAACTTATAGTCTCTCCTTATATTACAAATATTCATTAAGAGATATATTTTTCTCTAAACTTGCATCCATTAACTTTCTAGTACATTTGAAAGTTATTATCATCTTAGTCTTTCTAAGATAGCCAAGATTAATTGCGATTATTTAATCCACTGAAATAAAATCAGGACAAAAGTCCTTTTCTTTTCTTACTCGTAGACTTCTTAGTGGATTTACACTTAAATCTTTTCTTAGTGTATACTATGATTATTTGATATATTTCATCTTGCTTTAAAATCCTTTGCCTTTTATCTCAGGCTCAACGATATTAGCTAAGAATATATCTTCAAAAATTCCACTTGGATTCACTATTATATTAGATTGTAACTCTAACAATCTTCATGCTTCTGAATTTTGAGCATCTTAAAAAATTCCACTTAAATGGATTCACTATTAGATTGTAACTCTAACAATCTTCATGCTTCAGAATTTTGAGCATAACCAACCGAACATTTTTAATGTCCCTTGTCTTAACTTGGATTTATTATGAACAGTAAGTTTATAATAATCTATACAACGTATCAAACTTTTAATGTCCCTTGAATCTAACTTGGATTTATTAGGAACAATAAGTTTATAATAATCTATACAACGTATCAAAGAGAGTATAGATGTCACCTTATTTTATCTTGTCACCTTGTATAGTTTGCCATCGAGTTTGACGAAATCCTTCTCCTTGGAATTGGACCTTCATGTTTTTTATTACCTCTGTCTCCATTGTAGAGATATTGTTTTTCGATTGTTGTGTATTTTATATATATATATAGGAAACAGAAATTTAAAACCTTGAGGCGTGATATCACTATCCGAAAACAATATTTCTACTATGTAGAAATTTGTTTACAGGATACAACAAGGCACAAAATTCATTTGAGAAACTTATCAGAGACTTTTGTACACACTTTTCTTATACTGTACTTTTCTGTGTTGGTCAATGTTACTCTGTTTTGTAACTTATTAATGTGTATTGTGTATTGTTCTCTGTATATTAGTGACTTAACGCAAACACATATTTATACGCACAAAAACAGACTATTGAAGAGGGATGCAACGTTTTAGATTATACGCAATGTTTCAGCGCAACAACGTTTAACTTTGTTGGACACAACGTTTGAGCGTTAATATTTAAACTTTATTGAATAATAAATTAATCTCATATCTGTTTTACTAATTATTAACTTATATCAAATTGATATAATTAATCTATTACGTAAAATATTATATCTGTTTCAACAGATACAATTTATTTTATTTACGTAAAATAACAGATACAAATTACTAACATCGCATGCCCGAACGCCGTGTGTGAGACGATCCTCCGAACTCTATGGATCTACTTCACGAACTCTCTAGAATATCAACTATGATATTCTTATGGTGTATATAATTGTGAAGACCATGTAGTGCTTTTATAGACTACGTAGGGGATCTAAAGGAGGTGGAATATTGAGCTTCCAATATTGATGATTAAATTGAGCCCAAGCCCAAATCTATTAATCCCATCAATATTAATTAATTTATTTTCCACTATATAAATTAATTGCACTCCCAATATTAAACCATATTATATCAAATAATATTTCTCCGGTAGTATTATTTATTCCGTGTATTTAAGATTTAAATATCCATTAATAAAATTAATTTATTGCTAATTAATTTATTCATCTCTTGTATCCGAGAATAGTACCATTCAACCTTAATTATTATGCGGAACAAATCTACTCATGAGGTTTACATAATAATTCCTTATGAACTCATCTCGGGGATATTATCAACCCTTCCGGCATACACTTTCCCGTCAAGTATTCACGGCATGTCATGTATAAAATATAGTGACCCAACTTAACCGGTAATTAACCCAATAATTAAATCGGTTAATTTCTTTGGAAAATCAAAGTCACTTATATTAAATATACACACCCGCAATAGTATCGGGGATTAAGAATAAAATACTCTGAGACTTGAATCAATTATCAACGGCAATCCTAATTGATAAGTCTCAAGCGATCCGCCCAATACACCAAGTGTACAAGTGTGATAAAATAATTAAGACAAATTATTTTCTCTCTCACACAACGACTATACCGATGGATTGGTCCGTGTCCATCTAGGTCGTGAGCAACTGTTCGATTAAATACGAGTAACCGATAGTATGATCTTCTGTGTGGGCCCGCACACCATACTAACTACAACGTATAGAATCCAAGACTATATTTTGCATATATTTAATTATCAATAATTAAATGCAAACGATTGTTTATTAATTAAATAGATTAAATGCTATGATCGGGAGTTACCGTTACTTAAATCTAGACATTAAGTACAAAACTCCAACATAGGCAGCCCCACGCGATCGATCGAGATCGCGAGCCCCACGGTGGGGCTCGGCTAGGGTTTTGTTGGATTTCGACTACCCGGGATGCGTTCGTTCGATCGCTCGAACATCCGAACCATCCCAGTCGACATCCGAAGTCATTACTTCGTTCGCACGACAGCCCTTATCCCGAATCACGCCCAGCCATCGCCCCGGAGGAAAACCGCGCGAAACGGAGCTGGACTGTACCCAATCAGCGCCCGCCGATTGCAGTCCAGCGGTCGCTGGTGGAGCTGCAAACAGCGGTCGCTGTTTTCCCACCAGCGGGCGCTGTTCGTCCGCGAACAGCAACGCGACGTTGCTGTTCCGGGCTCGTTTCCGGGTCGTTTTTCCTCATCCGACTACCGTTCCGGAGGTCCTAGACCCCCCAGTAGTCGAGGAACACTATCCACGACCCCGGAACCCGATCTACGTTCATATACGTTCAACGAGATAAAACGAGATCGAATAAATTGCGGAAAAAAGATAGATCCGATCTCATACCTTGCGGTCGATTGTTGAGACCTTAGATGCTTCTAGTGTATGACTCTGCCCCGACTCCAACCGTTGTGTGGGCAACGATCTGTTGGGTCTGCCTTCTCTGCTTTCTCCTTTCTCTACAGCGTTGATATATCTTTTCTCTCTTAGAGAAAATATCAGCGCTAACTTAATGTTTTTAACAGAGAAAAACTTAATTGCGCTAAACAATTATTTTTCTCTGATGAAAATAAAAAGCGGCGAAGTGTAGGTCTAGAATAGGCGAGGGGGGGGGGGGGGGGGGGGTTTATATAGAGTTACACCAGGGACCCAAGGTTAAATTAATTAAGGGCTAAATTGAAATATTAATTAACTTGGAATACGTAAACGCAATTCCTTAATTAATCGATTTCAATTTTAATTATTATTAACTCCACTATAAAATAATAATTGAATTCCCAAAATTAATTTAATATTATTTCAACAATAATATTTCCGCCGAAATTACATATACGACTTTCCCCGTGTTTAAGATATCGAACGTCCACGAATTTATTTAATTACTAATAATTAAATTAATTTGTTTCTTATTATCCGAGACTAGTACCACTCATCCTTATTATCATGTGGAACAAATCCACCTGCAGGGTTTACATGATAAACTTTATGAGCTCATCTCGGGGACGTTATCAACCCGATAAACGGGACACGGTTTCCTGTCTATAATCTATAGCATGCCGTGAGTACAATTACGATTCCCAATTTACCGAGTATCTCGACTAATCAAATAGTCTCACTCATTGGCAAGTTAAAGAACCGAGAATTGGACACACGCACCTATAATTATATAGGGATTAAGAATTCGTATATCCGTAATTCTGAGGTCTAGTTCGATTACGTCGATTAGTATAAATCGAACGCCCTCCCGTGGTCCTGCTCAATACACCAAGTGTACAAGTGTAACATAATAGTCAAGACCAACTATTACCCAGTCACACTACGACGTACCGATGGATTGTCCCTGTCCATCTAAGTCGTGAGCTCCTGTTCGATAGTATACGAGTAACCGACAGTATGATCTTCCGCGTGTCTCCTCACGCCATACTGTCTACAACGTATATATCTAGGACTATTCCATTCAAGTACAAGATAGACAAAATGCCGACAGTTTGATTAATAGATAATGTAAAACACAGATAAGGAGTTCCATATTGTCACTAAACTAGACATTTAGAATATAACTCCATCAATCTCCCACTTATACTAAATCTCTAGTTGCCCTCTACCATACATCCGATACCCATCCCCTTCACGTGTCTCTTGAACGCTTCCGCTGGAAGTGCCTTCGTAAAGGGGTCAGCCAGGTTATCCGCTGATGCAATCTTGGTGACAACCGCATCGCCCCTCCTGACGATGTCTCTAATCAGGTGGTACTTGCGATCTATGTGTTTACTCGCATTGTGGGCTCGTGGTTCCTTTGCATTAGCCACTGCACCGCTATTGTCACAATAAATTGTGATAGCTCTAGGCATCTTAGGAACCACATCCAAGTCCATAAGGAAGTTCCGGAGCCACACCGATTCTTTAGCTGCCTCAGAGGCTGCTACATATTCGGCTTCCATGGTAGAGTCCGAAATGCATTACTGCTTAACACTCTTCCATGAGACTGCTCCACCTCCCAATGTGAACACATAGCCTGATGTAGACTTTCGCTGATCCTTATCAGATTGGAAATCCGAGTCTGTGTAACCAATAGGAATCAACTCGGACGCTTTGTAACTCAGAACATAATTCCTAGTCCTTCGCAGGTACTTAAGTATGTTCTTTACAGCAGTCCAGTGACCCTGTCCAGGGTTACTCTGATATCTAGCTACCATGCCCACGGCATAGCAGATATCAGGTCTCGTGCACAACATGGCATACATTAGACTTCCTACTGCCGAAGCATAAGGAACCTTCTTCATGTAATCTATCTCCTTTTGTGTTTTGGGACACATGTCTTTAGATAGATGAATTCCATGGCAGAAAGGTTGAGCACTTCTCTTGGAATTCTGCATGTTGAAACGAGCCAGAATCGTATCAATATATGAAGCCTGGGACAAGCTTAATGTTCTTTTCCGGCGATCCCTTATAACTTTGATCCCAAGAACATGCCCAACTTGTCCTAAGTCTTTCATATCAAATTGCTTGGACAACCATCCCTTTATGTCCGACAACATCTTCACATTGTTGCCAATTAGAAGGATGTCATCTACATAAAGCACGAGAAACGCCACACTGTTTCCGTCACATCTCCGGTATACACACGACTCGTACATGCTTTGAATGAATCCATAAGACTGGATAACCTCATCAAACCGCATGTTCCAAGATCTAGAAGCTTGCTTCAATCCATAAATGGATCGGTTTAGCTTACACACTAGATGCTCTTGGCCTTTCTTGATGAAACCTTCTGGCTGTCTCATGTAAATGGTCTCGTCAAGATTCCCATTCAAGAATGCCGTCTTGACGTCCATTTGCCACACCTCATAATCCATATGAGCTGCTATAGACAAAAGAATCCGGATCGACTTTAGCATAGCTACCGGCGAAAAGGTTTCCTCATAATCGATCCCTTCTTTCTGAGTATACCCTTTCGCAACAAGCCTAGCCTTGAAGGTTTCAACCTTCCCGTCAGACCCTCTTTTCCTCTTGTACACCCACTTGCAACCAATGGCTTTTACACCTTTGGGCGGTGCTACAAGATTCCAGACCTGATTTGAATCCATTGATTCAATCTCAGATTTCATCGCCTTTTGCCAAGACTGAGCATCTTGATCTTTAAGCGCCTCGCCATAGGTCCAGGGATCGGCTTCATGTTCTCCAGGTAACAAGTCCGAAGACTCACCTATAAACATGAACCTATCGGGTTGTCGAACAACCCTCCCACTACGACGAGGCTCCGGTGTAACCTCAGTAACTACAGGTGCAGACTGTGGTGGCGTATCACCCGGTTCGGTTGGATCTAAGCCTTGATCGTCCCCTCTCAGTTCGTTAAGTATTATCTCACTCTTGGGCTTGTGGTCCATTATATAATCCTCTTCCAAGAACCGAGCGTTGGTGCTAACAACGATCTTCTGGTCCTTAGGACTATAAAATAGACCACCTTTCGTTCCTCTAGGATATCCTATAAACAACCGAATATCTGAACGAGATTCTAACTTATCAGCCCCATGCTTCAGCACATGTGCTGGACAACCCCAGATCCGAATGTGTTTCAAATTTGGCTTTCGCCCGGTCCACAATTCCGAGGGTGTCTTAGGGACTGATTTAGAAGGAACTAAGTTCAGGATATACGCCGTTGTTTCCAAGGCATATCCCCAGAACGAAACTGGTAGTTCTGAATAACTCATCATAGATCTTACCATTTCCATAAGAGTCCTATTCCTTCTTTCTGCTACACCATTCTGCTGGGGCGTGTATGGTGCAGTCATCTGGGAGTCAATCCCATTCTCTAATAAGTACGCCTTAAACTCTCCCGAGAGGTACTCTCCTCCACGATCAGATCGTAGAGTCTTTATGGTTTTACCATGAAGGTTCTCCACAAGAGCTTTGTACTCCTTGAACTTGTCAAAGCACTCGCTCTTGCGGCGCATCAGGTATATAAAACCATACCTTGAGTAATCATCAGTGAAGGTTACAAAATATTCATAACCTCCTCTCGCTTGGACAGATAAAGGCCCGCACAAATCAGAGTGAATCAATTCTAGTACTTCCTTGGATCTATACCCCTTATCACTAAAGGGTCGCTTGGTCATTTTTCCTTCCAGGCATGATTCGCAGGTTGGAAAGTCCTCATCTTTCACACCACTGAGTATTCCATCAGTTATCAACCTTTGAATCCTACCCAAGTTAATATGACCTAGCCTAAGATGCCATAAGTACTTTTGATTCATCCTAGAAGGCTCCTTTCTCTTATTGGTACTAGATGTGTTATTTGACTCTACTCGTTGCATCGTGGAATAATCAGGATTCAGTATATATAAGTTGCCTATCAATGTACCAGAACAGATATACTCACCATTCCTTTTGATAATAACAGAACTATCAAAAGAAACAGAATATTTATTCAAAACCAATTTAGAAACCGAAACAAGGTTCTTTCTAAAATTCGGTACATAAAGACAATTATTCAATACCAAAACTTTATTATTAAAAGACAAATGAATATCTCCCACTGCAACTGCCGCCACTTTCGTAGCGTTGCCCATGTAGATAGTGATCTCTCCCTCTCTAAGCCGCTGGGTTTCCTGGAACCCCTGCAAAGAATTGCAGACATGATCAGTGGCTCCCGTATCCACACACCAGGTACCGGTGGATAACACCGCTAAACATGTTTCAGTGAGTAAGGAAAAGTTCGTACCTCCTTGTCTGAGAGGACAATTAGACTTCCAATGTCCAGACTGCTTGCAACGGAAACACTTGCCCTTGGGCTTGTTCACTCCATTCCGTGGTCCACCATTGCTGGGTCCACTGGGATTCCGTCCTTGCTTCTTCTTCCTCTTAGTCCCCGGAGGACCAGGAAGTTTTACAGTCACAAGTGCATGAGATTTCTTAAAGATTCCCTCTGCCGCCTGGAGTTCAGTCAGGAGCTCCGCCAACGAATATAACCTCTTGTTCATGTTATAGTTCAGGCGGAACTGCTCAAAACTCCTAGGCAGAGACTGGAGCACTATATCGATCTGGGTTTCCCCATCGATAGCTCCTCCCATAATCTCTATCTCATTCAGATAGCCTATCATCCTAAGAACGTGATCCCTCACGGGCGTTCCTTCGGACATAGTGGCCGTCATGAGTTTTCTCATAGCATCTTGCCTGGCTGCCCTATCCTGACTACCAAACATCTCCTTGAGGTTAAGCATCATATCATAGGCAGTGGTCATGGCCTCATGCTGATGTTGCAGCACATTTGACATAGAAGCCAAAATGTAGCACCGCGCCATCTGATCAGCCTTGACCCACTTCCGATGAGCTTCCTTTTCCTCAGGAGTGGAGGTGTCAATAGGTTCATCAGGACAAACCTCATGGAGTACATATTTGTACTCCTCAGCAGTTAGGACAATGTCCAAGTTTCGTTTCCAATCAACATAGTTCGGACCAGTGAGTTTGTTTTCTTTTAGTATAATGGAAAGCGGGTTGAGTGCCATATCTATAAAAGAGACAAATCAAACTGTCAAATTTAATTCGATATTAACTACCTTAATTAATATCATTAAATTTACCAATTAATCCTAAAATCCCATCAGACTAGCATGCCACGTTCATGTGGACGTATACTAGTCCAAACGATTTTATAACTGGACTTTTACTTCGGTCGCACATCATTACAGCAGTGACTCCGATGGGGAGGATACTGTAAAGCGTACCTAAGTGTATACCATTTCTCAGTACTAAGTTAACCGCTCGGAAACTACACGCCCACCGCAAGCCACGTTAGTGTGGACGTTTACGTTGACATGCGGTCCCTTTACGATTTCCTATAACTGTCGAGCCTCAATTAACCCAAAGTTCTGTTTCCGTCTAGCAAGCCACGATAGTGTGGACGTTTACTAAACAAACAACTTTGTTAATTGAATTCCATTTAATAAATTTCACAATTTCATTAATCAAAGCTTGATATCTCGTAAGTGAAACTCGAAGTTTCTAACCAGCGATCAATCATGCAATTGAGCCCTATCTCTCACAAAGTGAGGGAGCCAACCAGACAATCGATCTAGTCATCAAATGACTCGAATGTCTCTAATCTGTGTCATCGACATAACCAAGCGCTTTGGCTCCATTCCACTCCCCGGGGTGAGAATGAGTCGAGTTGAAATTAGTCTTTGAAAGACAGATTAGGCATTGCTTTGAAAAACTTAAGTGTTCAATTCTATAAATGGAATTGAATTCGAATTTTGATCCAGTGATATCCGTGTGTCAACTTTATCCGATAGGGAGGATGACACTAAAGCCAACTCGTAAGCGACACACATCACCATCAAAACAGAGAATGGAGACCGCGGGATTGTTTCCAATCCCTCTCCCACTTAGTTTTTACGAAAGGGATTAACAAGCATGCATGAAATTTAAAGCATAATAAAACACGTTAAAACACACAAAAAGCATTTAACGTGGCCCGATTATTATGGCCTTTAAATCTTCGATGCACGTCTTCTCGGATCTTCGTCTCGTTGCTCGTCTCGGTCTCGGTCTATCACCGACTCGTCTAAGGACCAAGAGACGAACTCCTCCCACTGGAGTATCATCACGGGCCCTCGACAAGCGATCCGTGAAGTCCGTCGAACCCCCGCGTCGCTGCTGCCAAAACTCAAAACAGCGCCCGCCGTTTGAGGAACAGCGGTCGCTGGAGGAGCTGCAAACGGTGGTCGCCGTTTGCCCTCCAGCGGGCGCCGTTTGTGCACAGCAGGCTGCGGGTTCGACTTCTCGACCCTCGTTCGTCCGTCCTTCGATCTCCTCTCGATCCACCAAGTAGCAGCATCAATACATAAGTAAACTAACTACTTCCGGCATCGATCCTATACAGGAATGATCGACCCTATACACCCGGATAAACGAAAAACGAAAAACCGAAATAGAAAAACTTAAACGACTCAACCCGTCGTTTTAAACTATTACAAACAAGCAACGTTAAAACCAAAAGATCTCGACAACCCCGAGAGTTTAACAAACCACAACATACAGTACATAAACATATGACCATAATAATCGGGTTACCTGCAAAACAAACTCGCAAACAATACAAGAACGCATAACCGGCTCTGATACCAATTGTTGGATTTCGACTACCCGGGATGCGTTCGTTCGATCGCTCGAACATCCGAACCATCCCAGTCGACATCCGAAGTCATTACTTCGTTCGCACGACAGCCCTTATCCCGAATCACGCCCAGCCATCGCCCCGGAGGACAACCGCGCGAAACGGAGCTGGACTGTACCCAATCAGCGCCCGCCGATTGCAGTCCAGCGGTCGCTGGTGGAGCTGCAAACAGCGGTCGTTGTTTGCCCACCAGCGGGCGCTGTTCGTCCGCGAACAGCAACGCGACGTTGCTGTTCCGGGCTCGTTTCCGGGTCGTTTTTCCTCATCCGACTACCGTTCCGGAGGTCCTAGACCCCCCAGTAGTCGAGGAACACTATCCACGACCCCGGAACCCGATCTACGTTCATATACGTTCAACGAGATAAAACGAGATCGAATAAATTGCGGAAAAAAGATAGATCCGATCTCATACCTTGCGGTCGATTGTTGAGACCTTAGATGCTTCTAGTGTATGACTCTGCCCCGACTCCAACCGTTGTGTGGACAACGATCTGTTGGGTCTGCCTTCTCTGCTTTCTCCTTTCTCTACAGCGTTGATATATCTTTTCTCTCTTAGAGAAAATATCAGCGCTAACTTAATGTTTTTAACAGAGAAAAACTTAATTGCGCTAAACAATTATTTTTCTCTGATGAAAATAAAAAGCGGCGAAGTGTAGGTCTAGAATAGGCAGGGGGGGGGGGGTTTATATAGAGTTACACCAGGGACCCAAGGTTAAATTAATTAAGGGCTAAATTGAAATATTAATTAACTTGGAATACGTAAACGCAATTCCTTAATTAATCAATTTCAATTTTAATTATTATTAACTCCACTATAAAATAATAATTGAATTCCCGAAATTAATTTAATATTATTTCAACAATAATATTTCCGCCGAAATTACATATACGACTTTCCCCGTGTTTAAGATATCGAACGTCCACGAATTTATTTAATTACTAATAATTAAATTAATTCGTTTCTTATTATCCGAGACTAGTACCACTCATCCTTATTATCATGTGGAACAAATCCACCTGCAGGGTTTACATGATAAACTTTATGAGCTCATCTCGGGGACGTTATCAACCCGATAAACGGGACACGGTTTCCTGTCTATAATCTATAGCATGCCGTGAGTACAATTACGATTCCCAATTTACCGAGTATCTCGACTAATCAAATAGTCTCACTTATTGGCAAGTTAAAGAACCGAGAATTGGACACACGCACCTATAATTATATAGGGATTAAGAATTCGTATATCCGTAATTCTGAGGTCTAGTTCGATTACGTCGATTAGTATAAATCGAACGCCCTCCCGTGGTCCTGCTCAATACACCAAGTGTACAAGTGTAACATAATAGTCAAGACCAACTATTACCCAGTCACACTACGACGTACCGATGGATTGTCCCTGTCCATCTAAGTCGTGAGCTCCTGTTCGATAGTATACGAGTAACCGACAGTATGATCTTCCGCGTGTCTCCTCACGCCATACTGTCTACAACGTATATATCTAGGACTATTGCATTCAAGTACAAGATAGACAAAATGCCGACAGTTTGATTAATAGATAATGTAAAACACAGATAAGGAGTTCCATATTGTCACTAAACTAGACATTTAGAATATAACTCCATCAGGTTTAGCCGCGGGTTCATCCCGCGGCGATGCTCTTGTCGGGCCCGGTTCTTCGTGGTGTTCGCGATTAGATTTCCGGCGATGGGATTTCGGTCGGGTTGTCGGTTTCCGCAATTTTTTGATAACACGGGATATCGATTTCCAACAAAAGTGTAAGGGTTTCCTAACGACCAAATTAGTCCGGCCAAAGCATGCAAGAATGTAGTTAAACCTCAACTGTGTAATCGGAAACAAACCCCAGGCAGTTAACTAAGCCCTATCAACCTCACGGTTCTATCTTAGCCCAGAGTTCCCCTTAGATCTGCCTTTGCCCAGACGCCAGAAAACTAGCTACGCATAATCAAACCAAAAATAAATAAAATAAAAACGAAACTAAACATGCTGGAATTAAATTGAAAATCAAACTAACAATTGTTTAGAACATTCATAAATTAAAAGACGAAATAAAAAACATGAAATCGAAACGAATTCGCCGCGCTTTGCCTGAAGGCCGAAAGCCGGCGAGAACTCGACTCCGTCTTCTTCAACCCATCAATGGCGTCTCTATATATTTTCTGGTGTTTAATTTCGTCCTCTCTCTCTTGGTGTGCTGCTTGTAGGGTTTCATGTGTTGTTTTATAGGTGTAAGAAGTCTTGGACACCAAGGAAAATCGCGGTCAAGATTTGATCTTTGAGATAAGGAAAGAAAAGATTCTTTCCTTATTCTTTTCTTAGTAATAGAATCCTGATTCGTCTTTGCCCATAGTCCGCCATTGTCCGTCCTGGTCAACTCTTGTCTCTAGTGTGCCCGATACTCAGTGTTTGCCCAAATATGTGCCTTTGCCCAAAGTCTTGACTTTGCCCAAAGTGAAAACTTCAATTTCGGCGTCTTGTCCTTCTGCATCGTGACTTTGCCCAAAGTGGTGACTTTGCCTCCTTAGGTCAAACTGCTTCAGTCACTTTGCCTCGAATCCGCGGATTTGCCCAAAGTGAACCATTCATTTGCTTTTTATGCACAATCTCCACTTCTGACCTGCAACCTGCATACTTTGCCCAAACACTCCAATGTGCCCTCCCAGACACACAAAACGACTCAAACTGACTCAACAACGACTCTAAAAAGGATCAAAGATGAGCAAATAAAATGGCTCATCAAACCGCACACACTTGAAGTACGCTTGTCCTCAAGCGTAGGGTATGACTTACCAGACTCGAGACCAAAGTAAAAAAAAGAAATCAAGGCTGGGGAGAAACAAAGTAAACAGAGACTCACAGGACTAGCATGAATGATATAATAGGCATAGCATATACAGACAAATCAAAATTCGAGTTTACAGACATAAAAAATGGTCAAGATTCTGTATCAGGGCTTTAGGTCACTCCCTCGCAAGTTGATTTGGTTGTTTTTGTTCGTATTTTCACGGTGTCTTTGTTTGGTTTTGAGTCGTAGTTTAGGTGCTTTTCTTTAGTTTATTTTATATTTTGTCATTTTTTTGGTTAAAGAATTACTTTGGTAGTTGTGATGTTTTGTAGGTTGATTGAGCAAATAAGGAGGACTTTTTTATCAAATCAACATTAGAAGTGAATGGAGAAAAGATATCGAGACAAGCAACAAAAGAGAAATGACGTTAATTGAAGATGTCGACTTGGAAACTTCTGCCACGTTCGGAGGCTGATAACTTTCACCTCTGGCGTTATCTCCAAATCTTAATCGTTCATTTTGAAGAGGAGGGAGTTGGAGACATACAGTTCAAATTTCAAGACAATCCAACGGTGAACGAAGACGTAGCAGCTGATGTTCGGAGACTGCGACGTGCAGGAAACACCTAGCGAGTCACTAGGATCCTGCTGGGCTTAACTTTGACCCATTTTGACCGCGGGTTTTTATTTATTTTAGAGGGTTTCGATCCTAGTTGGACACACTTCTCATAACTTCTTTACGTACGTTTTTTTAGACTTAGAGCCCGTTTGGACGAGCTTATTTAAAAGAGCTTATAAGATGTTACTTCTTATAAGTTGTTTTAAGAGCTGATAAGCTGTTATGTCTTATTTAATAAATAAGTTGTTAAACCGTTTGGATAAAATAGATATATAAACTTATAAGATGTTAATTTGTTTGGAAATTTAAGATCTTATATTTATAAAATTACTCAAAATAAATTGTTATATATGAAAAAAATAATTAAAAATAATTATATTAACTAAATAATGAATTTGGAATTTTTGTATATATATAAAAGGTAATATTTTTAAGGGTATTTTGGTCTTTTATCGTTTAAGTTAGAAGAGCTTATAAGCTGTTTAAAAAAAGTACCTCCCCCCTTACTTTTTTTTAAACAGCTTATAAGCTGTTAAACAGCTTATTTTTTAAAAATTTAAGATCTTTTCCCAAAATTTTACCAAACAAATTATATGAGGTTATAAGCTCTTAAACAGCTTATAAGCTGTTTTAAGGAGCTTATAAGCTCAGCCAAACAGGCTCTTAGAACACGTTTCCTTAGAGATTTCGACGGAGTTTTCTTGCTTTGATTCGTGGATTCAATCGGGGTTAGCTTCCGATTTTTTATTGCTTTCAACAATTAATCTTAGTAAGCTTTTCTTTTCAATTGTCTTTTATTTTTATTTTTTTCGATTAGTGATTTATTGTTTATTTGATTATGAATTATTCTATGCCTAGTTGTTGTTTTCAATTATCGAGCATGATTAGCTAAATCGTTAACTAGGGTTAGGGAGAACCAGTTCTTGAAATTAGGAATACGATTTTAGTTCGCCCATAAAGTGTTCGATTAAATGTCCGATAGATTTAAAACTCACGTTTGAAGCTGTTAGGCAATTATGTGTTTGGTATTAATCGAACCACACGTGAACCAACCGGTAACGGACGTTCTCTTGTGATTTATTTGAACTTTAATCAAACTCCAAAATTGAGAATTGGAGATCCCGACTCCCTAGTTCCTTCTCCTTATTGTTTTAAAACTATTTTCATTATTACTTGCTCTTTCATTTGTGTGTTTTAAAAATTAATTAGTTAATTCTTAGCTTTTAATCAAAACAAACCCAAATTATGCATTATGCTATATCTCTTTTCTTTACCTTGTTGCAAACATAAAAACATTTGTACTTGCCGATAGTAGTGTTCCTCGTGAGATCGACTCGGGCGAATTGCTTCGGCAATAAGTTCAGATATTTTTATTTGATTTTTGACGCTACAAAAACGACTTAATCAAATTGGCGCCGTTGCCGGGGAACACTTTAGGCACTAGTATTAGTGTTTGAGTGTTTGCAACTTTCTTTTTTCTTTTTCTTTTTTTTCTGATATGAGTATTATTTTTCCCACCGGTGCGTTTAATGTTTTTGTCAAGTGTTTGTGTTAGCAGTGATGAATACATATAACAACTATCCGTGGGAGTTCACAAGGCCTCAGACGAGCACTTACTACGAGACTTCCCAATATGACGCGACAACACATTTTGGCTATCAGTCTCAGGCATACAATCCGGAGTGGGATACTCAATCGAGCTATCATTTTGATCCACCTCACCAACAATGGCCTCAACAACAATGGACTCCTCAGAACATGGTGTACCCTCCACAATATTCAATGCAACCAGAGCCGCCATACAAGCCCTCATTGGATGACGTTTTTCAGGATATCATGAAGACGACCAACCAGATAATAAAATCAAATGAAGCGGCGATGAGAGCGAATGAAGTGGCGATGGCCAGAAATGTTGAAGAAAATTTGGCCTACCCTCCACCATATTCAATGCAACCGGAGCTGCCGTGCAATCCATCTTTTGATGAAATTTTTCAGGATTTCATGCAATCGACCGAACAGATAATGAAAGCAAATGAAGAGGCAATGTCAAAAAAGGAAGAAACAGAGAAAATGTCAATTGTTTTCGACGATGAGATATGTATGTTATCTACCCCAATGCGCGAGTGGGAACAAGATGAAGAAAATCATACGCGCCATCTGACAGAAGTCCAGGCCCTCGCGATTCTCCAAGGTGACTACGAAGATGAGGATGTAGAACCGAATGAGGCCGAGTCCACAGTGGAGCATGTGTACCTCGATGAATTACATTTGGAGGAAGATGATGAAAAAGAGACGATTGAGAGTATGGTGTTGGAGGAGATTACACCTAAAGTTTCGCATCGAGACGAAGACCCATACAAGTCATTCATTCCATCCCCTAGAGAACTAGAGCAAGAGACATTGAGTATTAATATAGTAGTCGACAATCAAGAGGGGGTGCATTTCCAAGAAGAGGAGTCGTCGATGCTAGATATCTCTCTTGAGTCTCAAATCTCAAATACCGATGACACAAGAGACATGGACAAGGAGGTTAAGGATATTTTTCCTGTGTATGCATGTATGATAGAATCACCTTCTTCATCTCCGAGTGATTTGGTGGAGAAGAATTTTGGACACCCTCATTGCTCACTTGGCATGATCGATCTTATGATCGATGATGATTTAAATGTGATACGTGCTCATCACCCACACAAGCCTCATGATCCAGGTATTTTAAAGTTTAATTGTGCTTTGAGTTCGAATGTAAGAAGAGCAACTGAGATGATTTGTGAGGTAGAGATTAATAATTTTGCTTCATGTGCTATAAATTATTTTTACCTCTATGCTATTGATCTCTTGGCCGAGATAATGTTTTTACAGAAAATTAGCTCGATATATTTTATCCCAGCATTGAATCCAAGCAAGACATGCATGTAAAAGATAGTACGGGGATGATTGAGTTAATCGAGAGCGATGAAGATATAGATACATCTCCACCAAAATTAGAGCTGAAGGGGTTGTCTAAACAATGGAAATATGTTTATATAGATGAGATGACACTTGAGATGATGACCCTCATTGAGGCTCATTATTGTTGAAAGATGAGTCAAGCTCGAGACGATAAACGAGCGTCGCGTGGAGACTATTCCACGAGCCGTATTGCTCTTTCGGTTTCCAAAATGAGCGCCGCGTGGGGGCCTATCCACGAATTGTCAAGCTCACGACGTAAAATGAGCATGTTTCAGCCATGGTGCGAGAAGAAATGAGGAGAAACGAGGAATAAAGGAGCGACGAGGTAAAACGAGATGACGATTCAATCTTGAAACGTGCAGCAACTTCACGTTAAAAACTGTTATCTCTCATTGGGAATTAGATGCCATGCCATACGCGGATGGAAAGATCTTGAAGTGCAGATTCCGGGGAATTTTGAATCGAGACAATCGGAATTCGAACAAAAAAGACACGAAGAGAGTCGAAAAGCTGCGCACGAGATAGGGGCCTGCGAGGATCGGGTCACATTTGGGTGATCCGCACACCAGGATTTGAGTAAAGATTCTGTGGAACACGAGGCTCAGCACGCAGCTAGCTCGCGTTTCCTCTTAACCAACCCGCAGATTAAAAAGGCAATTAAAAAAAAAAAAAAACGGATTTTGAAAAGGGGAGAGGCAACCCTAATTCACACATCCACCTCCTTCAAGATTCCTCTCTCTAGCTACAAATCACCATCCACCCGCCTCAATTCTCAGACGACCGCCGTCGCCGTCCATCTCCCCCATCCATTCATAAATAATAGAAATCCAGAACAAAAGTTCTTTCTAAAATAAAGGGTACATAATGCAATAAACTTGAAATGAAATCCTATTTAACTACTAAAGCAGATAAATGCCTTCCACTGCAACAGCTGCCTCCTCTACAGCTTTCGCCCGTGTAGACTCGAACTCTTCTTCTCTAAGTCGCCGGGTTTTCTGGAACCCCTGCATTTAAAATGCACATACCGTCAGTGGTTCCATATCTACACACCAGATTTCTGGTAGATAATACCGCTGACTATATTTTTACGACTAAAGAAAAATTCGTACCTTTGAGAGGACATTCAGACTTCCAGTGTCCAGTCTTATTGCATCGGAAGCACTTGCCTCTTGGCTTTGCAGCCCCCACTCGTGGTCCATTCCTCTTGGCACCACTGGGTTTCCAGGCTTGCTTCCTTTTCTTGCCCCTACCTCCAACAGGCTTCGAGCCCTTGGACTTGGTAGCTACAAGCGCTTGAGACTTGCCCTTCTTGTAGATACCCTCTGCCGCCTTTAGTTCAGTCAGGAGTTGCGCAAGAGTATAAGATAGTTTACCCATATTATAGCTCATACGAAACTGCTCAAAACTAGGGGTCAGAGACTGGAGTATGATGTCGACTTGCGTCTCAGCATCAATAGAAGCTCCTAGGACCTCAAGTTCATTCAACAAACTCATCATCTTAAGAACGTGCTCCCCAACGGGCGTTCCCTCAGACTGAGTAGTCGACATGAGGACTCTCATGGCTTCTTGCCTAGCCGCACGATCTTGCTCCCCAAACATCTCCTTGAGGTTAAACATCATATCATAGGCAGTGTCCATCGGCTCATGTTGGGTTTGGAGTACATTTGACATGGAAGCCAAAATATAACACCTAGCCATTTCATCAGCCTTTTTCCACTTCCGATATGTCAGTTTTTCCTCATCAGTTGAGGCAGCCGTGGGCTCGGCAGGGCACACTTCATGTAGTACAAACTTGTACTCCTCAGAAGTCAGGACAATGTCTAAATTTCTCTTCCAATCAATGTAATTGGGACCAGTGAGCTTATGCTTCTTGAGTATCACAGAAAGTGGGTTCATAGCTATTCTCTAAACCTATAAGCACATATAAACAAACAATCAATTTAATATCCGATATTATCTCCCTCAAATAATATCATTAAATTACTAATCACATCTAAAATCCCATCAGATATGGCAAGCCACGATAGTGTGGACGTTTACCTATCCAAATGATTTCGTAATTAGATTTGCTTCGGTCGTACATCACTATAGCGTTACTTCGATGGGAAGAATACTATAGAGCGTACCTAAGTGTAAACCATTACTCAGTACTAAGAAGTTTGTTTAAGATTCGCATGTTACCGCAAGCCACGATAGTGTGGACGTTTACGTTAACTTACGTTTCCTTCACTCCCTTCTATAACTGTCTACATCAATCGTTCCAAAATCCCATTCAATGCAGCAAGCCACGATAGTGTGGACGTTTACTACACCAAAAGACTTTTACAATTGACATCCAATTACTTGAAGCATTCGATTTTGTAAATCAAGACGCGGAGAACCATAAGTGAAACTCGAAGTTTCTAACCAGTGATTCACCATGCGAACAACCCTATCTCTCATTAGATGAGGGAGCCGAGCAGACAAACGATCCATCTTCAAAAGAATGGTACGAATGTCTCTAATTTGTGTCATCCACATGACCAAGTGGTTTTGGCTCCATTCCACTCCCCGGGGTGAGAATGAGTCGACTTGAAGTCAGTTTCAGAAAGACAAATTAGGCATTGTTTGATAAACTTAATCAATTTTTCTTGTAAAAGGAATTACAAGAATTCTCCTCCAATGACACATCTATATGAACTTCGAAAGCTCATAAATGTCACCAAGAGAACAGTAATGGAGACCATGGGAATGTTTCCATCCCCGCTCCCACTTAGCTTTTTATAACAAAGGGATACGCTATCTAATGCATAATTAAACACATAAGCATGCATACAAGTAATAAAGCACATATCACATAGTCAAAATAATGCTAGAAAAATTATTTTCCGACTATCATGGCTTTATTCCATCTCCGTATGCGTCTTCTAGTCTTCAGTCTTCGTTCTTGAATGCTCCATGTGACGAGAATATTAATCCCAATATTTAAATCTATTTATTTTTAATAAATCCAAAAGATACTTAATTCGAAAATTAAGTCAATCGAATAAATCAAAAATAAAATTAAATATTATTAATATTTTTATTTTATTTATTTATTTTCTTATCTAATTCTATTAAATCTCTAGAATAATCTATCCAAGTAAAACTTGGAATATTCTAGAAGACTTCTATAATAGAATAAAGAAATAAATTAGGACTCTTCTACTTTCCAAAATTAATTAATTTCCATGTCCATGAAAATTCCCATAAAATAGGAATAATCAAATAGGAAATAAATCAATTCATTAATTAATTATTTTCCTATCTAATTCTATTAAATCTCTAGATTCCTATTCCAAGTAGAACTTGGAATATTCTAGAAGACTTCCATAATAGAATAAGGAAATAAATAATATTAATTAATTCTTTTCCTATCTCCATGAGAGTTCCCAAACTTAGGAATACTCAAAATAGGAAAACTTGAATCAATTAGGAAAGTGAATCTAGGTAGGAGTAGCATGAGATCACGAGGACCCCGCCCCCCCCCCCCCCCCCCCCCACCTTGATCGCCGGCCGGGAGCACCACTGCCGCCGTCCCCAGCCCACGCGCCACCACCACCGGTGGCCGGCGTGGCCGAGGAGCCCCGCGGGCAGCCCCCTCGATCGATCATCATCCCCATGGGATCGATCCCATCGATCGCGAGCCCTAGTTCTCCCTCTCATCATCTCCTTCGTCACATGAGTTCTCCGGCGGTCTTCTCGGCATCGATCCAACGTAAATAAATTACAAGAAATAAATTTACAATTCCGGTATCGATTCTATACATGAAATCGACCCTATACACTTTCCGGAAAACATAGAACAATAATAATAAATCTAAATTCGGTCAACCCCCGAATTTTTACTATTACAAGCATTCATCCACACAAAACGAATCTCGACATGTCCGAGAGTTTAATAATCATGGTAAAATTAAATAACAATTAATTAAACAATTAATCAATTAATTAACCATGATAGTCGGAATCCCTGCAAGGTAGAACGATAATTGAACACATACATGAACACGAAACCAAACGCTCTGATACCAGTTGTTGGAAATCGATATCCCGGGCTATTAAAATTTGCGGAAAATAATAACCCGACCGAAATCCTTGATCGCCGGAGATCCAACCGCGAACCACCGTACGAGCCGAGGCTCGACCGAGCACCGCACGGGCGAACCCGCGCGCCCAGCTGAGCCCCCGCACGGGGCTCGCGATCATCTCGCGATGATCGCTGGGATGCCTCACGGCATCCCCGGGGCTGCTCGTAGCAGCCCCTCAGCGAGCCCACGGCTCGCTGCCCAGCGGGGCCTAGCCCCCGCATGCATCCGCTGCGGGCGAACCCGCAGCACGTACGGGGTCGCTGCGGGTGACCCCGCAGCTTACCCGCGATCGATCCTAGGATCGATCGCACCCCTCGGCTTCGGCTGAGGGTTTCTCCTAGCCGCCCCGCACCGGCGGTCCGAACCCTAGGGTTCGACCGCCACCTTTGATCCTCGCCGGGGATCTCGAATCCCCGTCCCCGAGGTTCGTCGTTTTCCCGGATCGTGTGTTCATGTATGTATCACAATCAATTCACATAAAATCATAGAAGGGAGTTTATGATTTTACCTTTTGATTCGTTGTGCGGAGAAACGAACTCAATTGATGACCTTACGATCTTCCCACGTATTCCTTGCACTAGCTTGAACGTCGGGTGGGCGACGATCTTCCAAGCTTATGGATCCTCTTCAACTCTCTAGAATATCAAGTATGATAATCTTGTCTTATTAAAAAGTGAAGACCATGTAGTGCTTTTATAGGCTACGTAGGGGATCTAAAGGAGGTGGAATATTGGGCTTCCAATATTAATGATTAAATTGAGCCCAAGCCCAAATCTATTAATCTCCCATTAATATTAATTAATTTATTTTCCACTATATAAATTAATTGCACTCCCAATATTAAACCATATTATATCAAATAATATTTCTCCGGTAGTATTATTTATTCCGTGTATTTAAGATTTAAATATCCATGAATAAAATTAATTTATTTCTAATTAATTTATTCATCTCTTGAATCCGAGACTAGTACCATTCATCCTTAATTATTGTGCGGAACGAATCCACTCATGAGGTTTACACAATAATTCCTTATGAACTCATCTCGGGGATATTATCAACCTTTCCGGGATACACTTTCCCGTCAAGTATTCACGGCAAGCCATATATAAAATATAATGACCCAACTTAACCGGTAATTAACCCAATAATTAAATCGGTTAATTCCTTTGGAAAATCAAAGTCACATATATTAAATATACACACCCGCAATAGTATCGGGGATTAAGAATAAAATACTCTAAGACTTGAATCGATTATCTCAAGGCAATCTTAATCGATAAATCTCAAGTGATCCGCCCAATACACCAAGTGTACAAGTGTGATAAAATAATTAAGACAAATTATTTTCTCTCTCACACAACGACTATACCGATGGATTGGTCCGTGTCCATCTAGGTCGTGAGCAACCGTTCGATTAAATACGAGTAACCGATAGTATGATCTTCTGTGTGGCGTTGCACACCATACTAACTACAACGTATATAATCCAGGACTATATTTTGCATATATTTAATTATCAATAATTAAACGCAAACAATTGTTTATTAATTAAATAGATTAAATGCTATGACCGGGAGTTTACCGTTACTTAAATCTAGACATTAAGTACACAACTCCAACAATCTCCCACTTGTACTAAGGTCTAGTCATTTCCTCCAAACTCCCGACTCCCATACTCATCACGTGCTTAGAGCTGTACTTCCAAGAAGTACTGTGTGAATGAGCAATCTAGGTTGCCGCTCTGAAGTTATCTTGGTGACTACTGCGTCGTCTCCCTCGACGATGACTCGTATCAGGTGGTACTTGCTCTATGTGTTAACATCACTTTTGACTTATGACTTCTTCCAGTTTACCGTGCACCGCTATCCAATAGCCTTTGGTAAACTAAGAGTCATATCCAAGTCTTAGAGGTTATCCCGGAACCTAACCAAAACTTCCGCTGCCTCTGAGGCTGCTATTCGGTTATGAGAGAGTCTGAGAAGCGTCCTGCTTATCACTCTTTCATTTCATGGTTCCACCTCTTTCTAAAAGTGAACACATAGCCTGATATCGACTTACACTGGTCCTCCTCTGATTCAAGATCTGAGAATTTGTAATCAAAGAAGATTTCGTCTTGCTTAATAATCCAGTACTTCGCAAGTACTATTACAGCATCCGAAAATCTCTTGTCTAGATTACCTTGATATCCTCCCACTACGCAAACCGCATAGTTGATATCAGGTTCTTGTTTTTAAAACATTGCATCTATAAAGCTTTCCATACTTGAAGTATAGGAAACTGCTTTGTTCTCATCTATCTCCTTCATGCGTTCGAAACACATACCCTTTAGATAGATGTATATTCTGTCTCTGAAAGGCAATAACCTTTCTCAGAAGTATGCATGTTTAAAACAAACCATAATCGTATAAGATATCTAGGAGAAGTACAATGTTCTTATCCTTAGATCGAAAGATCTCAAGAACATGCTCTAACTTCTACTCAATCTTATATCTCGATTCATTTAGACAACCATCATCTTATGTCTGACAATATCTTTACATTGTTGCCAATGATAAAATGTTATCTACATAAAATCTCCGAGAAACACCACCTTGTTTCTATTACGTCTCCAATACACCTTTCGTCTTTGCCTTTTGATGAATCCATCAAATGGACTATCCCATCAATTCGCAAGTTCCACGATTTATAGCTTTGTTTCTATCCATAAATGGATTTACTAAGCTTGTACTCTAAATGATCTTGCCTCTTAACAATAATCCTTATTGTTTTCTAAGTAGGCACATTTAGATCTAGTACTGCCCTTGTGCAGAGCTAGGGATCGATTTCATCTTTACTAGATCCAGAGTCCGAAACTCTTCTAGTCTTATGAACATCTCTGGTTGTTCAACAACCTCCCACTGCAACGGCGTCCCGATGTACAACAGTAATAACAGTAGGTGAAGTGTGTGGTGTACTACTACTCGGTTTGGCTGGTTTCTAGTCTTTGTCCTTTTTCTCATTCTAAGGTATTACATCAGTTCGGGCTTTGTAGTTCATCTAATAGTCTTCCTCTAAGAACCGGGCGTTACACGTCCTTCTGGTTCATAGTACTATAGAACACACAATACTTTGTTCATCTAGGATATCCTACAACCATATTGAATATGCCGTTGTCTCCAGGAATATCCATAGAACATAGGTAGTTCCGAACAACTTGTTCTTTCACTATTAGAATTCTATTTCTTACTGACTTACCATCTCTACACGTAAGTGTATGGTGTAGTCATTTGAGACTTAATCTCGATCTTTGATTATGCTATGTGTTATGTGGTAGCCTCCGCGACTAAGTCGCAGGCTTCCAATGGATATACTTTGAAGGTTCCCCATAATTGCTTTGTGACTAAAACATTTCGCTTTTATGGCACATCAAGCATTCTAATCCATCTTCGAGTATTCTTAAAAGAACTACTCGCATCTTTACACATATCATTGATCATTCTCAATACTTGTCCAAATTCTATCTTTTACCAAAAAGGTATGCTTAGTTGCATTATCTCCCAAACTTGATTCTTAGGTCGGAAGGTCCATTCCTTCAACTATAATTGATCAAATCAATTTCAACCTTTTGAATCTCATTTGAATAAATACTACTAAGTATAAGAATTCACAAGTATAATGATTCAACAAGAAATATATCTAAATAGTAAAACAAGTTATAGAACGGTTTGTTGCATCGTGGTAGACTAAGGATTCATCATTCACATATTGCTATCTAATGTACCAGAACAGATAATACCCATTATTTCTTATCAAAATCATCACCATGATTAAAGAAATAAAATATCCATTCATAAATAATAGAAATCCAGAACAAAAGTTCTTTCTAAGATAAAGGGTACATAATGCAATAAACTTGAAATGAAATCCTATTTAACTACTAAAGCAGATAAATGCCTTCCACTACAACAGCTGCCTCCTCTACAGCTTTCGCCCGTGTAGACTCGAACTCTTCTTCTCTAAGTCGCCGGGTTTTCTGGAACCCCTGCATTTAAAATGCACATACCGTCAGTGGTTCCATATCTACACACCAGATTTCTGGTAGATAATACCGCTGACTATGTTTTTACGACTAAAGAAAAATTCGTACCTTTGAGAGGACATTCAGACTTCCAGTGTCCAGTCTTATTGCATCGGAAGCACTTGCCTCTTGGCTTTGCAGCCCCCACTCGTGGTCCATTCCTCTTGGCACCACTGGGTTTCCAGGCTTGCTTCCTTTTCTTGCCCCTACCTCCAACAGGCTTCGAGCCCTTGGACTTGGTAGCTACAAGCGCTTGAGACTTGCCCTTCTTGTAGATCCCCTCTGTTGGAGTTGTGTACTTAATGTCTAGATTTAAGTAACGGTAAACTCCCGGTCATAGCATTTGATCTATTAAATTAATAAACAATTGTTTGCTTTTAATTATTATTAATTAAATATATGCAAATCATAGTCCTAGATTTTATACGTTGTAGTTAGTATGGTGTGTCGGGCCCACACAGAAGATCATACTATCGGTTACTCGTATTTAATCAAACAGTGGCTCACGACCTAGATGGACCCGGACCAATCCATCGGTATAGTCGTTGTGTGAGAGAGAAAATAATTTGTCTTAATTATTTTATCACACTTGTACACTTGGTGTATTGAGCGGATCGTTGAGATTCATCGATTAGGATTGCCGGCGATAATCGATTCGAGTCTCAGTGTATTTTATTCTTAATCCCCGATATTGTTGCGGGTGTGTATATTTAACATAAGTGACTTTGATTTACCAAATGAATTAACCGATTTAATTATTGGGTTAATTACCGGTTAAGTTGGGTCACTATATTTTATATATGGCATGTCGTGAATGATTGACCGGACAGTGTATCCCGGAAGGGTTGATAATATCCCCGAGATGAGTTCATAAGGAATTATTGTGTAAACCTCATGAGTGGATTCGTTCCGCACAATAATTAAGGTTGAATGGTACTAGTCTCGAATTAAAGAGATGAATAAATTAATTAGCAATAAATTAATTTTATTCATGGATATTTAAATCTTAAATACACGGAATAAATAATACTACCGGAGAAATATTATTTGAAATAATATGGTTTAATATTGGGAGTGCAATTAATTTATATAGTGGAAAATAAATTAATTAATATTGATAAGGATTAATGGACTTGGGCAGTGGGCTCAATTTAATCTTCAATATTGGAAGCCCAATATTCCACCTCCTTTAGATCCCCTACGTAGCCTATAAAAGCACTACATGGCCTTCATAAATCATAAGACAAGATTATCATACTTGATATTCTAGAGAGTTGAAGGAGATCCATAGGAGTTCGATAGATCGTCGCCCACCCGACGTTCGAACGGAGTGCAAGGAATACGTGGGAAGATCCAAAAGGTCTTCAACTTGATTTCGTTTCTCCGCACAACGAATCAAAGGTATGATCATAAACTCCTTGTGTGATTTTATGTTCAATTAAAATTGTGATACATACATGAACGCACGATCCGGGAAAACGACGAACCTCGGGGACGGGGATTCGAGATCCCCGGCGAGGATCGAAGATGGCAGTCGAACCCTAGGGTTCGGACCGCCGCGACGCACGACAAGGGGAAGCCCCGGCTGGACGCCGGGGCATGCGATCGACTTCGGTCGATCGCCGGGGATGCCGCGGGCTGGCGCCGCGGCGGATCCCCCGGCCACCTCGTCGGCGGCGCGTCGCAAGGGAGCCCTCGGCTGGAGCCGAGGGGCGATCGAGCCCGTGAGCTCTATCGCAGGGGGCTGCTACGAGCAGCCCCGGGGATGCCGTGAGGCATCCCAGCGATCATCCGCGAGATGATCGCGAGCCCCGTGCGGGGGCTCGGCTGGGCACCACGGGCGGACCGTGGTGGTGCTCGGTTGAGCTCCGGCTCGTACGGTGGTTCGTGGTCGGATCTCCGGCGATCGAGGATTTCGGTCGGGTTATTATTTTCCGCAAATTTCAATAGCCCGGGATATCGATTTCCAGCAATTGGTATCAGAGCGTTTGGTTTCGTGTTCATGTATGTGTTCAATTGTGTTCTACCTTGCAGGGATTCCGACTATCATGGTTTAATTAATTGTTAATTATTCGTTTAATTAATTGCTATTTAATTTACCATGATTGTTCGTTTATTAAACTCTCGGACATGTCGAGATTCGTTTTGTGTGGATGAATGCTTGTAATAGTAAAAATTCGGGGGTTGACCGAATTTAGATTTATTATTATTGTTCTATGTTTTCCGGAAAGTGTATAGGGTCGATTTCATGTATAGAATCGATACCGGAATTGTAAATTTATTTTTTTGTAATTTATTTACGTTGGATCGATGCCGAGACGACCGCCGGAGAACTCGTGTGACGAAGAAGACGAAGAGGACGAAAAACCGGGGGGGTCGATCATCCCCATGATCGATCCCCATGAGGATCGATCGACCCCACGCCAAGGGGCTGCCCGCTAGGGTTTCCGGCCACGCCGGCCACCGGTGGTGGTGGCGCGTGGCTAGGGGCCGGCGGTGGTGGTGCCCGGCGGTGGTGGTGGTCGACGGTGGGGGTGGTGCGGGGATCCCCAACCCGTGCTACTCCTACTCCTACCTAGATTCTACTTACCTAATTGATTCGGTTTTCCTAATTGAGTTTTCTTATTTTTGGGAATTCTCATGGATTAGGAAAAGAATTAATTGGAATTAATTTTATTCCTTATTCTATTATGGAAGTCTTCTAGAGTATTCCGAGTTCTACTTGGAATAGGATCCTAGAGATTTAATAGAATTGGAAAGGAATAAAAGTTAATTTAGGATTGATTTATTTCCTAATTGATTATTCCTATTTTATGGGAATTTTCATAGTAATGGAAATTAATTAATCTTGGAAAGTAGAAGAGTCCTAATTTATTTTATTTCCTTATTCTATTATAGAAGTCTTCTAGAATATTCCAAGTTTGACTTGGATAGATTATTCTAGAGATTTAATAGAATTAGATAGGAAAATAAATAAATAAAAAATATTAATAATATTTAATTTTATTTTGATTTATTCGATTGACTTAATTTTCGAATTAAGTATCTTTTGGATTTATTGAAAATAAATAGATTTAAATATTGGCATTAATATTCTCGTCACATGGAGCATTCAAGAACGAAGACTGAAGACTAGAAGACGCATACAGAGATGGAATAAAGCCATGATAGTCGGAAAATAATTTTTCTAGCATTATTTTGACTATGTGCTATGTGCTTTATTGCTTGTATGCATGCTTATGTGTTTAATTATGCATTAGATAGCGTATCCCTTTGTTATAAAAAGCTAAGTGGGAGAGGGGATGGAAACATTCCCATGGTCTCCATTACTGTTCTCTTGGTGACTCTTATGGACTTTTGAAGTTCGTATAGATGTGTCATTGGAGGAGAATTCTTGTAATTCCTTTTACAAGAGACATTGATTAAGTTTATCAAACAATGCCTAATTTGTCTTTCTGAAACTGACTTCAAGTCGACTCATTCTCACCCCGGGGAGTGGAATGGAGCCAAAGCCACTTGGTCATGTGGATGACACAAATTAGAGATATTCGTACCATTCTTTTAAAGATGGATCGTTTATCTGCTCGGCTCCCTCATCTAATGAGAGATAAGGTTGTTCGCATGGAAAATCACTGGTTAGAAACTTCGAGTTTCACTTATGATTCTCCGCGTCTTGATTTACGAAAATCGAATGCTTCAAGTAATTGGGAGTCAACTATAAAAGTCTTTTGGTGTAGTAAACGTCCACACGAACGTGGCTTGCTATGCTGAAAGGGATTTTTGGAAATAGTTGATGTAGACAGTTATAGGGAATTGTGAAGGATTGTGAGTTATCGTAAGCGTCCACACTAACGTGGCTTGCGGTGACGTAGCAATTCCAAATGATTCACCTTAGTACTGAGTAATGGTTTACACTTAGGTACGCTTTATAGTATTCTTCCCAACGAAGTAACGCTATAATGATGTACGACCGAAGCAAATCTAATTACTAAATCATTTGGGTGGGTAAACGTCCACACGAATGTGGCTTGCCTTATCTGATGGGATTTTAGATGTGATTAGTGATTTAATGATATTATTTGAGGGAGATAATATCGGATATTAAATTAATTGTTTGTTTAAATGTGCTTATAGGTTTAGAGAATAGCTATGAACCCACTTTCTATGATACTCAAGGAGCATAAGCTCACTGGTCCAAATTACACTGATTGGAAGAGAAATTTAGACATTGTCCTGACTTCTGAGGAGTACAAGTTTGTACTCCATGAAGTGTGCCCTGCCGAGCCCACGGCTGCCTCAACTGATGAGGAAAAACTGACATATCGGAAGTGGAAAAAGGCTGATGAAATGGCTAGGTGTTATATTTTGGCTTCCATGTCAAATGTACTCCAAACCCAACATCAGTCGATGGACACTGCCTATGATATGATGTTTAACCTCAAGGAGATGTTTGGGGAGCAAGATCGTGCGGCTAGGCAAGAAGCCATGAGAGTCCTCATGTCGACTACTCAATCTGAAGGAACGCCCGTTGGGGACCACGTTCTTAAGATGATGAGTTTGTTGAATGAACTTGAGGTCCTAGGAGCTTCTATTGATGCTGAGACGCAAGTCGACATCATACTCCAGTCTCTGACCCCTAGTTTTGAGCAGTTTCGTATGAGCTATAATATGGGTAAACTATCTTATACTCTTGCGCAACTCCTGACTGAACTAAAAGCGGCAGAGGGGATCTACAAGAAGGGCAAGTCTCAAGCGCTTGTAGCTACCAAGTCCAAGGGCTTGAAGCCTGTTGGAGGTAGGGGCAAGAAAAGGAAGCAAGCCTGGAAACCCAGTGGTGCCAAGAGGAATGGACCACGAGTGGGGGCTGCAAAGCCAAGAGGCAAGTGCTTCCGATGCAACAAGTCTGGACACTGGAAGTCTGAATGTCCTCTCAAAGGTACGAATTTTTCTTTAGTCGTAAAAACATAGTCAGCGGTATTATCTACCAGAATTCTGGTGTGTAGATATGGAACCACTGACGGTATGTGCATTCTTGAATGCAGGGGTTCCAGAAAACCCGGCGACTTAGAGAAGAAGAGTTCGAGTCTACATGGGCGAAGCTGTTGGGGTAGCAGCGGTTGCAGTGGAAGACATTTATCTGTTTTCAGTAGTTTTAGGATTTCATTTCAAGTAATTGCTTTATGTACCCCTTATTTTGAAAAGAACTTTTGTTCTGGATTTTCTTTATTAATGAATGGATATTTATTTCTTTAATCATTCAGTGATTTAGATAAGAAATAATGGTGTTATCTATTCTGGTACATTGGATAGCAATATATGAATGATAAATCCTTAGTCTACCACGATGCAACAATCCGTTATATACAACTTGTTTTACTTGTTAGATATTTCTTTATTAATCATTATACTTGTGAATTCTTATACTTAGTAGTATTTTTCAAATAAGATTCAAATGGTCGAAATTGATTTGATCAATTATAGTTGAAGGAATGGACCTTCCGACCTAAGGATTGAATTTGAAGGATAATACGTCTAAGAAAACCTTTCTGGATAAAGGATAGAATTCAGACAAGTATTGGAGATGATTAGATATGCAGACATATGTGTAAATTAGAAAGGTACGAGTAATTCTTTCAAGAATACTCGGTGATGGATTAGAATACTTAATGTGCCATAAAAGCAAAGTGTTTTGACTAGTCAATGGACACAAAGCTATTATGGGGAACCATCAAATTATATCCATTAGGAGCCTGCGACTCGGTCGCGGAGGCCATCACCTATCTGAATAACACATAGCATAATCAAAGATTGGGATTCAATCCCAAAGGACCGCGCCATACACTCACGTGTAGAGATGGTGCATTGTAAATAAGAAATGGAAATCTAATAGTAAAAGAACAAGTTATTCGGAACTACCTATGTTCTATGGATATTCCTAGAGACAACGGCATATTCAATATGGTTGTAGGATATCCTAGATGAACAAAGGTTTGTGTGTTCTATAGTACTATGAACCAGAAGGACGTGTAAACTCTGGATCTAGTAAAGATGAAATCGACCCCTAGCTCTGCACAAAGGCAGTACTAGATCTAAATGTGCCTACTTAGAAAACAATAAAGATTATTGTTAAGAGGCAAGATCATTTAGAGTACAAGCTTAGTAAATCCATTATGGATTAAAACAAAGCTATGAATCGTGGAACTTGCGAATTGATGGGATAGTCCATTTGATGGATTCATCAAAAGGCATAGACGAAAGGTGTATTGAAGACGTAATGGAAACAAGGTGGTGTTTCTCGGAGATTTTATGTAGATAATATTTTATCATTGGCAACAATGTAAAAATATCGTCAGACATAAAATAATGGTTGTCTAAATAAATCGAGATATAAGATTGAGTAGAAGTTAGAGCATGTTCTTAAGATCGTTCGTTCTAACGATAAGAACATTGTACTTCTCCTAGATACCTTATACGATTATGGTTTGTTTTTAAACATGCATACTTCTGAGAAAGGTTATTGCCTTTCAGAGACAGAATATTCATCTATCTAAAGGGTTTGTGTTCATACACATGAAGGAGATAGACAAAGCAGTTTCCTATACTTCGAGTATGGAAAGCTTTATAGATGCAATGTTGTAAAACAAGAACCTGATATCAACTATGCGGTTTGCGTAGTGGGAGGATATCAAGGTGATCTAGACAAGAGATTTTCGGATGCTGTAATAGTACTTGCAAAGTACTGGATTATTAAGCAAGACGAAATCTTCTTTGATTACAAATTCTCAGATCCTAAAATCAAAGAAGGACCAGTGTAAGTCGATATCAGGCTATGTGTTCACTTTTAGAAAGAGGTGGAACCATGAAATAAAAGAGTGATAAGCAGGACGCTTCTCAAACTCTCTCATAACCGAATAGCAGCCTCAGAGGCAGTGGAAGTATTTGGTTAGGTTCCGGGATAACCTCTTGACTTGGATATGACTCTTAGTTTACCAAAGGCTATTGGATAGCGGTGCACGATGAACTGGAAGAGGTCATAAGTCAAAAGTGATGATAACACACAGAGCAAGTACCACCTGATACGAGTCATCGTCGAGGGAGACGACGTAGTAGTCACCAAGATAACTTCAGAGCGGCAACCTAGATTGCTCACTCACATAGTACTTCTCGGAAGTACACTTTAAAGCACGTGATGAGTATGGGAACCGGGAGTTTGGAGGAAATGACTAGACCTTAGTACAAGTGGGAGATTGTTGGAGTTGTGTACTTAATGTCTAGATTTAAGTAACGGTAAACTCCCGGTCATAGCATTTGATCTATTAAATTAATAAACAATTGTTTGCTTTTAATTATTATTAATTAAATATATGCAAATCATAGTCCTAGATTTTATACGTTGTAGTTAGTATGGTGTGTCGGGCCCACACAGAAGATCATACTATCGGTTACTCGTATTTAATCAAACAGTGGCTCACGACCTAGATGGACCCGGACCAATCCATCGGTATAGTCGTTGTGTGAGAGAGAAAATAATTTGTCTTAATTATTTTATCACACTTGTACACTTGGTGTATTGAGCGGATCGTTGAGATTCATCGATTAGGATTGCCGGCGATAATCGATTCGAGTCTCAGTGTATTTTATTCTTAATCCCCGATATTGTTGCGGGTGTGTATATTTAATATAAGTGACTTTGATTTACCAAAGGAATTAACCGATTTAATTATTGGGTTAATTACCGGTTAAGTTGGGTCACTATATTTTATATATGGCATGCCGTGAATGATTGACCGGACAGTGTATCCCGGAAGGGTTGATAATATCCCCGAGATGAGTTCATAAGGAATTATTGTGTAAACCTCATGAGTGGATTCGTTCCGCACAATAATTAAGGTTGAATGGTACTAGTCTCGGATTAAAGAGATGAATAAATTAATTAGCAATAAATTAATTTTATTCATGGATATTTAAATCTTAAATACACGGAATAAATAATACTACCGGAGAAATATTATTTGAAATAATATGGTTTAATATTGGGAGTGCAATTAATTTATATAGTGGAAAATAAATTAATTAATATTGATAAGGATTAATGGGCTTGGGCAGTGGGCTCAATTTAATCTTCAATATTGGAAGCCCAATATTCCACCTCCTTTAGATCCCCTACGTAGCCTATAAAAGCACTACATGGCCTTCATAAATCATAAGACAAGATTATCATACTTTGATATTCTAGAGAGTTGAAGGAGATCCATAGGAGTTCGATAGATCGTCGCCCACCCGACGTTCGAACGGAGTGCAAGGAATACGTGGGAAGATCCAAAAGGTCTTCAACTTGATTTCGTTTCTCCGCACAACGAATCAAAGGTATGATCATAAACTCCTTGTGTGATTTTATGTTCAATTAAAATTGTGATACATACATGAACGCACGATCCGGGAAAACGACGAACCTCGGGGACGGGGATTCGAGATCCCCGGCGAGGATCGAAGATGGCGGTCGAACCCTAGGGTTCGGACCGCCGCGACGCGCGACAGGGGGAAGCCCCGGCTGGACGCCGGGGCATGCGATCGACTTCGGTCGATCGCCGGGGATGCCGCGGGCTGGCGCCGCGGCGGATCCCCCGGCCACCTCGTCGGCGGCGCGTCGCAAGGGAGCCCTCGGCTAGAGCCGAGGGGCGATCGAGCCCGTGAGCTCGATCGCAGGGGGCTGCTACGAGTAGCCCCGGGGATGCCGTGAGGCATCCCAGCGATCATCCGCGAGATGATCGCGAGCCCCGTGTGGGGGCTCGGCTGGGCACCACGGGCGGACCGTGGTGGTGCTCGGTTGAGCTCCGGCTCGTACGGTGGTTCGTGGTCGGATCTCCGGCGATCGAGGATTTCGGTCGGGTTATTATTTTCCGCAAATTTCAATAGCCCGGGATATCGATTTCCAGCAATTGGTATCAGAGCGTTTGGTTTCGTGTTCATGTATGTGTTCAATTGTGTTCTACCTTGCAGGGATTCCGACTATCATGGTTTAATTAATTGTTAATTATTCGTTTAATTAATTGCTATTTAATTTACCATGATTGTTCGTTTATTAAACTCTCGGACATGTCGAGATTCGTTTTGTGTGGATGAATGCTTGTAATAGTAAAAATTCGGGGGTTGACCGAATTTAGATTTATTATTATTGTTCTATGTTTTCCGGAAAGTGTATAGGGTCGATTTCATGTATAGAATCGATACCGGAATTGTAAATTTATTTTTTTGTAATTTATTTACGTTGGATCGATGCCGAGACGACCGCCGGAGAACTCGTGTGACGAAGAAGACGAAGAGGACGAAAAACCGGGGGGGTCGATCATCCCCATGATCGATCCCCATGAGGATCGATCGACCCCACGCCAAGGGGCTGCCCGCTAGGGTTTCCGGCCACGCCGGCCACCGGTGGTGGTGGCGCGTGGCTAGGGGCCGGCGGTGGTGGTGCCCGGCGGTGGTGGTGGTCGACGGTGGGGGTGGTGCGGGGATCCCCAACCCGTGCTACTCCTACTCCTACCTAGATTCTACTTACCTAATTGATTCGGTTTTCCTAATTGAGTTTTCTTATTTTTGGGAATTCTCATGGATTAGGAAAAGAATTAATTGGAATTAATTTTATTCCTTATTCTATTATGGAAGTCTTCTAGAGTATTCCGAGTTCTACTTGGAATAGGATCCTAGAGATTTAATAGAATTGGAAAGGAATAAAAGTTAATTTAGGATTGATTTATTTCCTAATTGATTATTCCTATTTTATGGGAATTTTCATAGTAATGGAAATTAATTAATCTTGGAAAGTAGAAGAGTCCTAATTTATTTTATTTCCTTATTCTATTATAGAAGTCTTCTAGAATATTCCAAGTTTGACTTGGATAGATTATTCTAGAGATTTAATAGAATTAGATAGGAAAATAAATAAATAAAAAATATTAATAATATTTAATTTTATTTTGATTTATTCGATTGACTTAATTTTCGAATTAAGTATCTTTTGGATTTATTGAAAATAAATAGATTTAAATATTGGCATTAATATTCTCGTCACATGGAGCATTCAAGAACGAAGACTGAAGACTAGAAGACGCATACAGAGATGGAATAAAGCCATGATAGTCGGAAAATAATTTTTCTAGCATTATTTTGACTATGTGCTATGTGCTTTATTGCTTGTATGCATGCTTATGTGTTTAATTATGCATTAGATAGCGTATCCCTTTGTTATAAAAAGCTAAGTGGGAGAGGGGATGGAAACATTCCCATGGTCTCCATTACTGTTCTCTTGGTGACTCTTATGGACTTTTGAAGTTCGTATAGATGTGTCATTGGAGGAGAATTCTTGTAATTCCTTTTACAAGAGACATTGATTAAGTTTATCAAACAATGCCTAATTTGTCTTTCTGAAACTGACTTCAAGTCGACTCATTCTCACCCCGGGGAGTGGAATGGAGCCAAAGCCACTTGGTCATGTGGATGACACAAATTAGAGATATTCGTACCATTCTTTTAAAGATGGATCGTTTATCTGCTCGGCTCCCTCATCTAATGAGAGATAAGGTTGTTCGCATGGAAAATCACTGGTTAGAAACTTCGAGTTTCACTTATGATTCTCCGCGTCTTGATTTACGAAAATCGAATGCTTCAAGTAATTGGGAGTCAACTATAAAAGTCTTTTGGTGTAGTAAACGTCCACACGAACGTGGCTTGCTATGCTGAAAGGGATTTTTGGAAATAGTTGATGTAGACAGTTATAGGGAATTGTGAAGGATTGTGAGTTATCGTAAGCGTCCACACTAACGTGGCTTGCGGTGACGTAGCAATTCCAAATGATTCACCTTAGTACTGAGTAATGGTTTACACTTAGGTACGCTTTATAGTATTCTTCCCAACGAAGTAACGCTATAATGATGTACGACCGAAGCAAATCTAATTACTAAATCATTTGGGTGGGTAAACGTCCACACGAATGTGGCTTGCCTTATCTGATGGGATTTTAGATGTGATTAGTGATTTAATGATATTATTTGAGGGAGATAATATCGGATATTAAATTAATTGTTTGTTTAAATGTGCTTATAGGTTTAGAGAATAGCTATGAACCCACTTTCTATGATACTCAAGGAGCATAAGCTCACTGGTCCAAATTACACTGATTGGAAGAGAAATTTAGACATTGTCCTGACTTCTGAGGAGTACAAGTTTGTACTCCATGAAGTGTGCCCTGCCGAGCCCACGGCTGCCTCAACTGATGAGGAAAAACTGACATATCGGAAGTGGAAAAAGGCTGATGAAATGGCTAGGTGTTATATTTTGGCTTCCATGTCAAATGTACTCCAAACCCAACATCAGTCGATGGACACTGCCTATGATATGATGTTTAACCTCAAGGAGATGTTTGGGGAGCAAGATCGTGCGGCTAGGCAAGAAGCCATGAGAGTCCTCATGTCGACTACTCAATCTGAAGGAACGCCCGTTGGGGACCACGTTCTTAAGATGATGAGTTTGTTGAATGAACTTGAGGTCCTAGGAGCTTCTATTGATGCTGAGACGCAAGTCGACATCATACTCCAGTCTCTGACCCCTAGTTTTGAGCAGTTTCGTATGAGCTATAATATGGGTAAACTATCTTATACTCTTGCGCAACTCCTGACTGAACTAAAAGCGGCAGAGGGGATCTACAAGAAGGGCAAGTCTCAAGCGCTTGTAGCTACCAAGTCCAAGGGCTTGAAGCCTGTTGGAGGTAGGGGCAAGAAAAGGAAGCAAGCCTGGAAACCCAGTGGTGCCAAGAGGAATGGACCACGAGTGGGGGCTGCAAAGCCAAGAGGCAAGTGCTTCCGATGCAACAAGTCTGGACACTGGAAGTCTGAATGTCCTCTCAAAGGTACGAATTTTTCTTTAGTCGTAAAAACATAGTCAGCGGTATTATCTACCAGAATTCTGGTGTGTAGATATGGAACCACTGACGGTATGTGCATTCTTGAATGCAGGGGTTCCAGAAAACCCGGCGACTTAGAGAAGAAGAGTTCGAGTCTACATGGGCGAAGCTGTTGGGGTAGCAGCGGTTGCAGTGGAAGACATTTATCTGTTTTCAGTAGTTTTAGGATTTCATTTCAAGTAATTGCTTTATGTACCCCTTATTTTGAAAAGAACTTTTGTTCTGGATTTTCTTTATTAATGAATGGATATTTATTTCTTTAATCATTCAGTGATTTAGATAAGAAATAATGGTGTTATCTATTCTGGTACATTGGATAGCAATATATGAATGATAAATCCTTAGTCTACCACGATGCAACAATCCGTTATATACAACTTGTTTTACTTGTTAGATATTTCTTTATTAATCATTATACTTGTGAATTCTTATACTTAGTAGTATTTTTCAAATAAGATTCAAATGGTCGAAATTGATTTGATCAATTATAGTTGAAGGAATGGACCTTCCGACCTAAGGATTGAATTTGAAGGATAATACGTCTAAGAAAACCTTTCTGGATAAAGGATAGAATTCAGACAAGTATTGGAGATGATTAGATATGCAGACATATGTGTAAATTAGAAAGGTACGAGTAATTCTTTCAAGAATACTCGGTGATGGATTAGAATACTTAATGTGCCATAAAAGCAAAGTGTTTTGACTAGTCAATGGACACAAAGCTATTATGGGGAACCATCAAATTATATCCATTAGGAGCCTGCGACTCGGTCGCGGAGGCCATCACCTATCTGAATAACACATAGCATAATCAAAGATTGGGATTCAATCCCAAAGGACCGCGCCATACACTCACGTGTAGAGATGGTGCATTGTAAATAAGAAATGGAAATCTAATAGTAAAAGAACAAGTTATTCGGAACTACCTATGTTCTATGGATATTCCTAGAGACAACGGCATATTCAATATGGTTGTAGGATATCCTAGATGAACAAAGGTTTGTGTGTTCTATAGTACTATGAACCAGAAGGACGTGTAAACTCTGGATCTAGTAAAGATGAAATCGACCCCTAGCTCTGCACAAAGGCAGTACTAGATCTAAATGTGCCTACTTAGAAAACAATAAAGATTATTGTTAAGAGGCAAGATCATTTAGAGTACAAGCTTAGTAAATCCATTATGGATTAAAACAAAGCTATGAATCGTGGAACTTGCGAATTGATGGGATAGTCCATTTGATGGATTCATCAAAAGGCATAGACGAAAGGTGTATTGAAGACGTAATGGAAACAAGGTGGTGTTTCTCGGAGATTTTATGTAGATAATATTTTATCATTGGCAACAATGTAAAAATATCGTCAGACATAAAATAATGGTTGTCTAAATAAATCGAGATATAAGATTGAGTAGAAGTTAGAGCATGTTCTTAAGATCGTTCGTTCTAACGATAAGAACATTGTACTTCTCCTAGATACCTTATACGATTATGGTTTGTTTTTAAACATGCATACTTCTGAGAAAGGTTATTGCCTTTCAGAGACAGAATATTCATCTATCTAAAGGGTTTGTGTTCATACACATGAAGGAGATAGACAAAGCAGTTTCCTATACTTCGAGTATGGAAAGCTTTATAGATGCAATGTTGTAAAACAAGAACCTGATATCAACTATGCGGTTTGCGTAGTGGGAGGATATCAAGGTGATCTAGACAAGAGATTTTCGGATGCTGTAATAGTACTTGCAAAGTACTGGATTATTAAGCAAGACGAAATCTTCTTTGATTACAAATTCTCAGATCCTAAAATCAAAGAAGGACCAGTGTAAGTCGATATCAGGCTATGTGTTCACTTTTAGAAAGAGGTGGAACCATGAAATAAAAGAGTGATAAGCAGGACGCTTCTCAAACTCTCTCATAACCGAATAGCAGCCTCAGAGGCAGTGGAAGTATTTGGTTAGGTTCCGGGATAACCTCTTGACTTGGATATGACTCTTAGTTTACCAAAGGCTATTGGATAGCGGTGCACGATGAACTGGAAGAGGTCATAAGTCAAAAGTGATGATAACACACAGAGCAAGTACCACCTGATACGAGTCATCGTCGAGGGAGACGACGTAGTAGTCACCAAGATAACTTCAGAGCGGCAACCTAGATTGCTCACTCACATAGTACTTCTCGGAAGTACACTTTAAAGCACGTGATGAGTATGGGAACCGGGAGTTTGGAGGAAATGACTAGACCTTAGTACAAGTGGGAGATTGTTGGAGTTGTGTACTTAATGTCTAGATTTAAGTAACGGTAAACTCCCGGTCATAGCATTTGATCTATTAAATTAATAAACAATTGTTTGCTTTTAATTATTATTAATTAAATATATGCAAATCATAGTCCTAGATTTTATACGTTGTAGTTAGTATGGTGTGTCGGGCCCACACAGAAGATCATACTATCGGTTACTCGTATTTAATCAAACAGTGGCTCACGACCTAGATGGACCCGGACCAATCCATCGGTATAGTCGTTGTGTGAGAGAGAAAATAATTTGTCTTAATTATTTTATCACACTTGTACACTTGGTGTATTGAGCGGATCGTTGAGATTCATCGATTAGGATTGCCGGCGATAATCGATTCGAGTCTCAGTGTATTTTATTCTTAATCCCCGATATTGTTGCGGGTGTGTATATTTAATATAAGTGACTTTGATTTACCAAAGGAATTAACCGATTTAATTATTGGGTTAATTACCGGTTAAGTTGGGTCACTATATTTTATATATGGCATGCCGTGAATGATTGACCGGACAGTGTATCCCGGAAGGGTTGATAATATCCCCGAGATGAGTTCATAAGGAATTATTGTGTAAACCTCATGAGTGGATTCGTTCCGCACAATAATTAAGGTTGAATGGTACTAGTCTCGGATTAAAGAGATGAATAAATTAATTAGCAATAAATTAATTTTATTCATGGATATTTAAATCTTAAATACACGGAATAAATAATACTACCGGAGAAATATTATTTGAAATAATATGGTTTAATATTGGGAGTGCAATTAATTTATATAGTGGAAAATAAATTAATTAATATTGATAAGGATTAATGGGCTTGGGCAGTGGGCTCAATTTAATCTTCAATATTGGAAGCCCAATATTCCACCTCCTTTAGATCCCCTACGTAGCCTATAAAAGCACTACATGGCCTTCATAAATCATAAGACAAGATTATCATACTTTGATATTCTAGAGAGTTGAAGGAGATCCATAGGAGTTCGATAGATCGTCGCCCACCCGACGTTCGAACGGAGTGCAAGGAATACGTGGGAAGATCCAAAAGGTCTTCAACTTGATTTCGTTTCTCCGCACAACGAATCAAAGGTATGATCATAAACTCCTTGTGTGATTTTATGTTCAATTAAAATTGTGATACATACATGAACGCACGATCCGGGAAAACGACGAACCTCGGGGACGGGGATTCGAGATCCCCGGCGAGGATCGAAGATGGCGGTCGAACCCTAGGGTTCGGACCGCCGCGACGCGCGACAGGGGGAAGCCCCGGCTGGACGCCGGGGCATGCGATCGACTTCGGTCGATCGCCGGGGATGCCGCGGGCTGGCGCCGCGGCGGATCCCCCGGCCACCTCGTCGGCGGCGCGTCGCAAGGGAGCCCTCGGCTAGAGCCGAGGGGCGATCGAGCCCGTGAGCTCGATCGCAGGGGGCTGCTACGAGTAGCCCCGGGGATGCCGTGAGGCATCCCAGCGATCATCCGCGAGATGATCGCGAGCCCCGTGTGGGGGCTCGGCTGGGCACCACGGGCGGACCGTGGTGGTGCTCGGTTGAGCTCCGGATCGTACGGTGGTTCGTGGTCGGATCTCCGGCGATCGAGGATTTCGGTCGGGTTATTATTTTCCGCAAATTTCAATAGCCCGGGATATCGATTTCCAGCACCCTCTGCCGCCTTTAGTTCAGTCAGGAGTTGCGCAAGAGTATAAGATAGTTTACCCATATTATAGCTCATACGAAACTGCTCAAAACTAGGGGTCAGAGACTGGAGTATGATGTCGACTTCCGTCTCAGCATCAATAGAAGCTCCTAGGACCTCAAGTTCATTCAACAGACTCATCATCTTAAGAACATGCTCCCCAACGGGCGTTCCCTCAGACTGAGTAGTCGACATGAGGACTCTCATGGCTTCTTGCCTAGCCGCACGATCTTGCTCCCCAAACATCTCCTTGAGGTTAAACATCATATCATAGGCAGTGTCCATCGGCTCATGTTGGGTTTGGAGTACATTTGACATGGAAGCCAAAATATAACACCTAGCAATTTCATCAGCCTTTTTCCACTTCCGATATGTCAGTTTTTCCTCATCAGTTGAGGCAGCCGTGGGCTCGGCAGGGCACACTTCATGTAGTACAAACTTGTACTCCTCAGAAGTCAGGACAATGTCTAAATTTCTCTTCCAATCAATGTAATTGGGACCAGTGAGCTTATGCTCCTTGAGTATCACAGAAAGTGGGTTCATAGCTATTCTCTAAACCTATAAGCACATATAAACAAACAATCAATTTAATATCCGATATTATCTCCCTCAAATAATATCATTAAATTACTAATCACATCTAAAATCCCATCAGATATGGCAAGCCACGATAGTGTGGACGTTTACCTATCCAAATGATTTCGTAATTAGATTTGCTTCGGTCGTACATCACTATAGCGTTACTTCGATGGGAAGAATACTATAGAGCGTACCTAAGTGTAAACCATTACTCAGTACTAAGAAGTTTGTTTAAGATTCGCATGTTACCGCAAGCCACGATAGTGTGGACGTTTACGTTAACTTACGTTTCCTTCACTCCTGTAAATGTTAGTTTTGACAACAACATATGATTTTCTTATTTGGTTGGATTTCAGGTGATTGAGTGAATGGACACAAGTTGGAACTCAAGTGAAGTTGCTTATGCGAATGGATTCGCAATTATTGGTCTTCACCAACATATGCGACTGGAGTCGCAAATCCCTCTCTCGAGCAACTATTGCGAACGGATTCGCAAATCTCATCTTCCTACAATTGCGAACCGGTTCGCATTTTCATGACACTCCTCATTTGCGAACGTGTTCGCTGATCCTGCCCCTCCATCAAATGCGAATGGATTCGCAATTTATGCACTCTCTCAACTGCGAACGGATTCGCAAATCTGGCCCCATTGACTATTGCGAATGGATTCGCAAATCCTGCCTATCCATCTTGTGCGAACTGGTTCGCAAATCATGCCCTCCAACAATTGCGAATGGGTTCGCATTTCTTGTCCCTCACTCTTGTGCGAACGGGTTCGCAAATCTGGCATCTCACACAATTGCGAACTGAGTCGCAATTCATGCCCCCTCACTGATGTGCGAACGGGTTCGCATTTTTGGCCCCCTGTGACTTTTGCGAATGGGTTCGCATTTCCTGCCTGCTCACCAAATGCGAATGAGTTCGCATTTTTTGCCCTCAGTTATTTTGCGAACGGAGTCGCATTTTCATGCCTTCGTTACTTTTGCAACATGAATGGGTTTTTACTACTTCAATACTATCGACGACCATGAAGACGATGAAATGCTGAAGCCTCAACGACGAGTGTTCATCACGATAAAGTTGAAGACGAAGTATTGAGATCGATGGAGTCAAGATAGAGTTGAAGTTTGAAGTTAAAGAAATTAAAGATTCAAGATTCAAAGATTCAAGAATCAAAGATTCAAGATTCCAAGATTCTAGAATCCAAGTACAAAAAGTGATGTCATCCATGGATCCGTGATGTCAGCCTAGCATGTGACCAGTGAGATTGCTCCACATCAGCGCTCCACATGTGCGGCACTCCTATATAAACCCATGGAAGCTGAAGACTTCACTTGACGATTTTGAGAGAACGAAATCTGATATTCGAGTATCGCTATCGTTGTTTACGGCTTATAGCTTTAAGAGTTTTGGTAGTTGTTTTGTGCTGTGCACCACTAGTAGGGTTATGTGATTTAGCTCTAGGTGTAGTAGTACTAGGTCTCTGGTTCGTTGGAGTGCTGCGTCACTTGGGATACGACCTTTGATCATTCCGTCTACCTTTCTCTCCACGTGTAATAGCTTTCGTTTTGTGATCAATGAAATGAAAAATATTACATAACTTTGTCTTCACAACTTTACTTTACTTTTGCTGAGTGTGTGCGAACGAAGTTGCTGAAGTGTTAAGTGTTTTCAGACCGACTTCGCGAAAAGTTGGTATCTTACGTCGAAGACGTAATTTCAACTCCCTTCTATAACTGTCTACATCAATCGTTCCAAAATCCCATTCAATGCAGCAAGCCACGATAGTGTGGACATTTACTACACCAAAAGACTTTTACAATTGACATCCAATTACTTGAAGCATTCGATTTTGTAAATCAAGACGCGGAGAACCATAAGTGAAACTCGAAGTATCTAACCAGTGATTCACCATGCGAACAACCCTATCTCTCATTAGATGAGGGATCCGAGCAGACAAACGATCCATCTTCAAAAGAATGGTACGAATGTCTCTAATTTGTGTCATCCACATGACCAAGTGGCTTTGGCTCCATTCCACTCCCCGGGGTGAGAATGAGTCGACTTGAAGTCAGTTTCAGAAAGACAAATTAGGCATTGTTTGATAAACTTAATCAATTTTTCTTGTAAAAGGAATTACAAGAATTCTCCTCCAATGACACATCTATATGAACTTCGAAAGCTCATAAATGTCACCAAGAGAACAGTAATGGAGACCATGGGAATGTTTCCATCCCCGCTCCCACTTAGCTTTTTATAACAAAGGGATACGCTATCTAATGCATAATTAAACACATAAGCATGCATACAAGTAATAAAGCACATATCACATAGTCAAAATAATGCTAGAAAAATTATTTTCCGACTATCATGGCTTTATTCTATCTCCGTATGCGTCTTCTAGTCTTCAGTCTTCGTTCTTGAATGCTCCATGTGACGAGAATATTAATCCCAATATTTAAATCTATTTATTTTTAATAAATCCAAAAGATACTTAATTCGAAAATTAAGTCAATCGAATAAATCAAAAATAAAATTAAATATTATTAATATTTTTATTTTATTTATTTATTTTCTTATCTAATTCTATTAAATCTCTAGAATAATCTATCCAAGTAAAACTTGGAATATTCTAGAAGACTTCTATAATAGAATAAAGAAATAAATTAGGACTCTTCTACTTTCCAAAATTAATTAATTTCCATGTCCATGAAAATTCCCATAAAATAGGAATAATCAAATAGGAAATAAATCAATTCATTAATTAATTATTTTCCTATCTAATTCTATTAAATCTCTAGATTCCTATTCCAAGTAGAACTTGGAATATTCTAGAAGACTTCCATAATAGAATAAGGAAATAAATAATATTAATTAATTCTTTTCCTATCTCCATGAGAGTTCCCAAACTTAGGAATACTCAAAATAGGAAAACTTGAATCAATTAGGAAAGTGAATCTAGGTAGGAGTAGCATGAGATCACGAGGACCCCGCGCCCCCCCACCTTGATCGCCGGCCGAGAGCACCACTGCCGCCGTCCCCAGCCCACGCGCCACCACCACCGGTGGCCGGCGTGGCCGAGGAGCCCCGCGGGCAGCCCCCTCGATCGATCATCATCCCCATGGGATCGATCCCATCGATCGCGAGCCCTAGTTCTCCCTCTCATCATCTCCTTCGTCACATGAGTTCTCCGGCAGTCTTCTCGGCATCGATCCAACGTAAATAAATTACAAGAAATAAATTTACAATTCCGGTATCGATTCTATACATGAAATCGACCCTATACACTTTCCGGAAAACATAGAACAATAATAATAAATCTAAATTCGGTCAACCCCCGAATTTTTACTATTACAAGCATTCATCCACACAAAACGAATCTCGACATGTCCGAGAGTTTAATAATCATGGTAAAATTAAATAACAATTAATTAAACAATTAATCAATTAATTAACCATGATAGTCGGAATCCCTGCAAGGTAGAACGATAATTGAACACATACATGAACACGAAACCAAACGCTCTGATACCAGTTGTTGGAAATCGATATCCCGGGCTATTAAAATTTGCGGAAAATAATAACCCGACCGAAATCCTTGATCGCCGGAGATCCAACCGCGAACCAACGTACGAGCCGAGGCTCGACCGAGCACCGCACGGGCGAACCCGCGCGCCCAGCCGAGCCCCCGCACGGGGCTCGCGATCATCTCGCGATGATCGCTGGGATGCCTCACGGCATCCCCGGGGCTGCTCGTAGCAGCCCCTCAGCGAGCCCACGGCTCGCTGCCCAGCGGGGCCTAGCCCCCGCACGCATCCGCTGCGGGCGAACCCGCAGCACGTACGGGGTCGCTGCGGGTGACCCCGCAGCTTACCCGCGATCGATCCTAGGATCGATCGCACCCCTCGGCTTCGGCCGAGGGTTTCTCCTAGCCGCCCCGCACCGGCGGTCCGAACCCTAGGGTTCGACCGCCACCTTTGATCCTCGCCGGGGATCTCGAATCCCCGTCCCCGAGGTTCGTCGTTTTTCCGGATCGTGTGTTCATGTATGTATCACAATCAATTCACATAAAATCATAGAAGGGAGTTTATGATTTTACCTTTTGATTCGTTGTGCGGAGAAACGAACTCAATTGATGACCTTACGATCTTCCCACGTATTCCTTGCACTAGCTTGAACGTCGGGTGGGCGACGATCTTCCAAGCTTATGGATCCTCTTCAACTCTCTAGAATATCAAGTATGATAATCTTGTCTTATTAAAAAGTGAAGACCATGTAGTGCTTTTATAGGCTACGTAGGGGATCTAAAGGAGGTGGAATATTGGGCTTCCAATATTAATGATTAAATTGAGCCCAAGCCCAAATCTATTAATCTCCCATTAATATTAATTAATTTATTTTCCACTATATAAATTAATTGCACTCCCAATATTAAACCATATTATATCAAATAATATTTCTCCGGTAGTATTATTTATTCCGTGTATTTAAGATTTAAATATCCATGAATAAAATTAATTTATTGCTAATTAATTTATTCATCTCTTGAATCCGAGACTAGTACCATTCATCCTTAATTATTGTGCGGAACGAATCCACTCATGAGGTTTACACAATAATTCCTTATGAACTCATCTCGGGGATATTATCAACCCTTCCGGGATACACTTTCCCGTCAAGTATTCACGGCAAGCCATATATAAAATATAATGACCCAACTTAACCGGTAATTAACCCAATAATTAAATCGGTTAATTCCTTTGGAAAATCAAAGTCACATATATTAAATATACACACCCGCAATAGTATCGGGGATTAAGAATAAAATACTCTAAGACTTGAATCGATTATCTCAAGGCAATCTTAATCGATAAATCTCAAGTGATCCGCCCAATACACCAAGTGTACAAGTGTGATAAAATAATTAAGACAAATTATTTTCTCTCTCACACAACGACTATACCGATGGATTGGTCCGTGTCCATCTAGGTCGTGAGCAACCGTTCGATTAAATACGAGTAACCGATAGTATGATCTTCTGTGTGGCGTCGCACACCATACTAACTACAACGTATATAATCCAGGACTATATTTTGCATATATTTAATTATCAATAATTAAACGCAAACAATTGTTTATTAATTAAATAGATTAAATGCTATGACCGGGAGTTTACCGTTACTTAAATCTAGACATTAAGTACACAACTCCAACAATTACACGGTTCACAAGCTCGGATAGAGACGATTTTCTATTTTCATTAAATTGTTGGGGTTCAAAGTATTGTTGATCGTGCTCTTGGCTTCCCTCTTGATAGTTGTCTTGCCCATACCCAAAATTTTCATATCTCCGTTCTGGTATGCTGGTATGGGCATACGAATCATAGTAATCCATTCTGCTTTGCCCAAAGTTGTTAAGTTCACATCTATCGACTGCTTTGAGTGGTCCTGTGGCCATATGCTCCATGAATCTCTCAATGGTGCTGCAAAGCTGATCGATTTTATTTTCGGTTGCTATGGGCATAGCAACTGTCTGTTTGGGCAAATCGTACTCATCTTCATGGGATTCTTCAGCCAACTCTTTGAATATTTTGAACGCCTCACTTGCACTTTTATTCAGAATAGAACCCCCACATGCTGCACGAATTATCATTCTCTCTTGTCCCCTTAGCCCAGATACGAAGTATTGGACCAATTCGTGATCTAGAATCTGGTGGTATGGGCAAAGCGCTAGAATTTCTTTGAATCGAACCCAATAGTCATGGAACGATTCTTCGGTGCCCATTTTTATGTTATAAATTCTCTTCTTCATTTGCAAGACTCGAGACATGGGGAAGTACTTCTTCAAGAATTGATGTTGCAATTCTTGCCATGTTGTAATTTCGCCTCTGGGCAAACTGTAAATCCATTCTCTTGCCCCATCAGCAAGGGAGAAAGGAAAGGCTAACAATCGAATGTATTTTGTGATGGAGTTGTATACTTAATGTCCAGATTTAAGTATCGTAAACTCCCGGTCATAGTATTTAATCTAATTAAATAAATAATCGTTTGCTTTTAATTATTTATAATTAAATAAATGCAAATATGGTTCTGGATTATATACGTTGTATTTAGTATGGTGTGCGTCGTCACACGGAAGATCATACTATCAGTCACTCGTATATAATCAAACAGTAGCTCACGACCTAGATGGACAAGAACTAATCCATCGGTATAGTCGTTGTATGAGAGAGAAAATAATTGGTCTTGATTATTTTATCATACTTGTACACTTGGTGTATTGAGCGGATCGCTTGAGATTTATCGATTAGGATTGCCTTGGATAATCGATTTAAATCTCTGAGTATTTTATTCTCAATCCCTGATATTATTGCGGGTGTGTGCATTTAATATTAGTGACTTTGATTTTCCAAAGGAATTGATTGATTAGAATAACCGATCAATTACCGGTAAAGTTGGGTCACGGTATTTTATGTATGACATGCCGTGAATTCTTGATGGGAAAATGTGTCCTCGAAAGGGTTGATAATATCCCCGAGATGACTTCATAAGGAATTATTATGTAAACCTCATGAGTGGATTTGTTCCGCATAATAATTAAAGTTGAATGGTACTAGTCTCGGATATAAGAGATGAATAAATTAGTTAAGCAATAAATTAATTTTATTCATGGATATTTATATCTTAAACACATGGAATAAATAATACTACCGGAGAGAATAATATATGATATAATATGGTGAATATTGGGAGTGCAATTATATTTATATAGTGGAATTAATCATATAATTAATATTAATGGATTAATAGATTTGGGCTTGGGCTCAATTTAATCATTAATATTGGAAGCCCAATATTCCACCTCCTTTAGATCCCCTACGTAGCCTATAAAAGCACTACATGGTCTTCTCTATTCTCATAACTTGAAGATCATAATTCTAGAGAGACAAAGTAGAGAGAAGGAGATCCATAAGCTTGGAGGATCGTCGCCCACACGACGTTCAAGCTAGTGCAAGGAATACGTGGGAAGATCCGAAGGTCTTCAAATCAATCTCGTTTCTCCGCACAACGAGATTAAAGGTAAAATCGATAAACACCCTCTATGATTTTATGTTATTTATAAATCGTAATATATACATGAACGAAGATCCGGGACGTATGAACTTCGGGGACGGGGATTCGAGATCGCCGGACTCACTGCCGGGGGCTGTTCCGAACAGCCCCACGGGGATGCGCGTGCATCCCTGGCGATCGCTAGGGCAGCGATCGCGAGCCCCTCTCGGCGGGGGCTCGACTAGGGTTAGCCGTGGGTTCACCCGCGGCGACGCTCCGGTCGAGCTCCGGCGTCGTACGGTGGTTCGCGTGTTTTCCGGCGATGGGATTTCGGTATGGGTTATGTTTTCCGCAATTCCGTTAACCCCGGGATATCAATTTCCAACAATTGGTATCAGAGCGTTGGTTCTAGTTCATGTATATGTTCGATTTTGTGTTCTACCTTGGAGGGATTCCGACTATTATGGCTTGTTAATTATTTGTTAATTATTGTCATAATTTTTATTAAACTCTCGGACATGTCGAGATTTGTTTTGTGTGGATGAATGCTTGTAATAGTAAAAATTCGGGGGTTGACCGAATTTAGGATTTATTATTATTGTTCTTGTTTTTCCGGAAAGTGTATAGGATCGATTTCATGTATAGAATCGATACCGGAATTGTAATTTAAATTGTAATTTAATTTTACGTTGGTTCGATGTTGAGACGATCGCCGGAGAACGAAGTGTGACGAAGGAGACGGTGAGAGGGAAGGACCGGGGGATCGATCAATCCCCATGATCGATCCCGAGCGATCGACCACGAGGAAAGGGGCCGATCGCCCCTCGGTCGTGGGCTGCCGCCGGCGACGGTGGTGGCTGGCCGGCCGGCCGGCTGGGCGGCGGTGCTCCTCCCGGTGTGGTGACCGATCGAGTGGGAGGGGTGCGGGGATCCCCACCCCGTGCTTCTCCTACCATAATTCGATTTCCTAATTTAATTCAGTTTTCCTATTTTGAGTGTTCTTATTTTTAGGAACTCTCATGGAATAGGAAAAGAATTAAATTGGAATTAATTTATTCCTTATTGAGTGTTCTTATTTATGAGAACTCTCATGGATAAGGAAAATAATTAATTTGGAATTAATTTATTTCATAATTGATTATTCCTATTTTATGGGAATTTTCATGAAGATGAAAATTAATTAATTTGGAAAGTAGAAGAGTCCTAATTTATTTTATTTCCTTATTCTATTATGGAAGTCTTATAGAATGTTCCAAGTTTGACTTGGATAGAATTCTAGAGATTTAATAGAATTAGAAAGGAAAATAAATAAATAAAAATATTAATAATATTTAATTTTATTTTTTATTTATTCGATTGACTTAATTTTCGAATTAACTATCTTTTGGATTTATTAAAAATAAATAGATTTAAATATTGGAATTAATATTCTTGTCACATGGAGCATTCAAGAACGAAGACTGAAGACTAGAAGATGCGTACAAGGATGGAATAAAGCCATAATAGTCGGAAAATAATATTCTAGTATTATTTTGACTATGTGATAATATTTATGTGCTTTTATTTCATGTATGCATGCTTATGTGTATTTAATTATGCATTAGATAGCGTATCCCTTTATTATAAAAAGCTAAGTGGGAGAGGGATTGGAAACAATACACATGGTCTCCATTGTTGTTCTCTTAGGGACTTTTATGAACTTTTGAAGTTCATATTGCTGGAAATCGATATCCCGGGCTATTAAAATTTGCGGAAAGAAAATAACCCGAACGAAATCCTTCATCGCCGGAAATTGGATCCCCGACTCATCCGCAGGAGTCCGACCTTTGGAGACTACGCGCCCGAAGACACGCAGCCCGCCCCCAGCCGATTTTCTCCCGCGAGTCGGATCCATGAACGCGAACCACCGTACGACGGAACCGGGCCCGACGAGAGCTCTACCGCGGACCAGCCGCGGCAAAACCCTAGCCGAGCCCCCGCCGCGAGGGGGCTCGCGATCGCACGCCGCGATCGCCGGGGCTGCCCAGCAGCCCCCGGTGGTGAGTCCGGCGACTCACCACCATCGCCGGAGGAGGGGCGGTCAGCCTCCAGCTGACCCGCCGCGGCTCCAGCCGCGGCTTTCCCCGCGATCGACCTCACGGTCGATCGCATGCCCCGGCTCCAGCCGGGGCTCCTCCGTCGCGCCTGGCCGCCGGTTGAGGTGGCTGGGGGGACCAGCTGCCGTGGCACCAGCCCACGGCGGTCTCCCCGCGATCGACTCACGGTCGATCGCTTGCCCCGGCGGTCCAGCCGGGGCTCCCTCGTCCGCGCGCCGCGATCGAACCCTAGGGTTCGATCGCCCCCTTGGCTCCAAGCCGAGGGTCCTTCGATCTTCGCCGGGGATCTCGAATCCCCGTCCCCGAAGTTCGTACGTTTATCCGGATCGTGTGTTCATGTATACGCTACAATTAATTTACATGAAATCATAAAAGAGGGTTTATGATTTTACCTTCGATTCGTTGTGCGGAGAAACGAAATCAAACACCTTTGATGACCTTGCGATCTTCCCACGTATTCCTTGCACTCCGTTCGAACGTCGTGTGGGCGACGATCTATCGAACTCCTATGGATCTTCCTCACTCTCAAGACTTTATGATTGGCGTAGGTCAATTAATTGTGTTATGAAAAGTGAAGACCATGTAGTGCTTATATAGGCTACGTAGGGGATCATAAGGAGAATAAATATTGGGCTTCTAAATATTGAAGATTAAATTGGGTCCAACCCAAATCCATTAATCCTTATCAATATTAAATTTTATTTATTTTCCACTATATAAATAAAATTGCACTCCCAATATTATTCCATATTATATCAAATAATATTTCTCCGGTAGTATTATATATTCCGTGTATTTAAGATTTAAATATCCATGAATAAATTTATTTATTGCTCAATAAATATTATTCATCTCTTATATCCGAGACTAGTACCATTCAACCTTAATTATTATGCGGATTAAATCCACCTGCAGGGTTTACATAATAATTCCTTATGAACTCATCTCGGGGATATTATCAACCCTTACGGGATACACTTTCCCGTCAAGTATTCACGGCATGCCATATATAAAATATAGTGACCCAACTTAACCGGTAATTAACCCAATAATTAAATCGGTTAATTCCTTTGGTAAATCAAAGTCACTTATATTAAATATACACACCCGCAATAATATCGGGGATTAAGAATAAAATACACTGAGACTCGAATCGATTATCGCCGGCAATCCTAATCGATGAATCTCAAGCTGATCCGCCCAATACACCAAGTGTACAAGTGTGATAAAATAATTAAGATAAATTATTTTCTCTCTCACACAACGACTATACCGATGGATTAGTTCGTGTCCATCTAGGTCGTGAGCAACTGTTCGATTAAATACGAGTAACCGATAGTATGATCTTCTGTGCGCCCATGCAACACCATACTAACTACAACGTATAAAATCCAGAACCATATTTTGCATAATTAATTAAATGCAAATAATTGTTTATTAATTAAATAGGTTAAATGCTATGACAGGGAGTTTACCGATACTTAAATCTAGACATTAAGTACACAACTCCAACAATCTCCCACTTGTACTAAGGTCTAGTCATTTCCTCCAAACTCCCGGTTCCCATACTCATCACGTGCTTAAGGTGTACTTCCGAGTACTATGTGAGTGAGCATTCTAGGTTGCCGCTCTGAAGTTATCTTGGTGACTACTACGTCGTATCTCTGACGATGATTCGTATCAGGTGGTACTTGCTCTATGTGTTATCATCATCTTTTGAACTTATGACTTCTTCCAGTTTACCATGCACCGCTATGTACATAGCCTTTGGTGAACCAAGAGTCATATCCAAGTTCAGAGGTCATTCCGAAACCTAACCAAAACTTCCGCTGCCTCTGAGGCTGCTATTCGGTTTCTTAGGTTCCACCTCTTCTAAAAATGAACACATAGCCTGATATCGACTTACACTGGTCCTTTCTCTGATTTTTATCTGAGAAAGCGTAATCTAAGAAGATTTCGTATTGCCAGTAATCCTGTACTTCCAAGTACTTTTACAGCATTCGAATATTTCTTATCCAGATTACTTTGATATCCTCCCACTATGCTAACCGCATAGTTGATATCAGGTTCTTGTTTTATAACACCGCATTTACAAAGCCCTTTACACTCGAAGTGTAAGAATCTGCTTTGTCCATATTTATCTCCTTCATGTGTTCAAGACACATACCTTAGATAGATGCATTCTGTTCTCGAAAGGCAATAACCTTTCTCAGAATTGTGCATGCTTAAAACAAACCATAATCGTATAAGATATCTAAAGAGAAGTACAAATGTTCTTATCTAGAGATCGAAAGATTTCTAAGAACATTGATCCAACTTCATCTTAATCTTATATCTCGATTTACTTAGACAACCTCTATTTTATGTCTGATAATGCTTTTACATTGTTGCCAATGATGAAGTGTTATCTACACAAAATTCCGAGAAACACCACCTTGTTTCCATTACGTCTTTAATACACCTTTTATTGTCTATGCCTTTTGATGAATCCATATAATGGACTATCTCATCAATTCGCAAGTTCCACAATTTCCAGCTTTGTGATAATCCAGAAATGGATTCACTAAGCTTGTACCTCTAAATGGTCTTGCCTCTTAACAATATTATTGCTTTCCAAGTAGGCACATTTAGATTAGTACTGCCCCTTATGCAGAACTAGGGATCGATTTCATGTCTACTAGATCCAGAGTTTAAAACTCCTCCAGTCTTATGAACATCTCCGGTTGCTTAACAACCTCCCACTGCAACGGCGTTCCGGTGTATAACAGTAATAACATTAGGTGCAGTTAGTGGTGTACTACTACTCGGTTAGGCTGGTTCTCAGTCTACTCTTTCCTCTTTATAAGGTACTTTGTCAATTAGGGCATTGTAGTTCATCCAATAGTCTTCCTCTAAGAACCGGGCGAAGACACCCTTCTGGTTCGTAGTACTATTGAACATACAATTACTTGTTCTTCTAGAATATTCTACAATTACATCGAATGTGTCATTGTATCCAGAAATATCCATAGAACATAGGTAGTTCCGAACAAACTTGTCCTTTTACTATTAGAATCCCATTTCTTATTCCTGACACACCATGTCTACACATCAGTGTATGGTGCAGTCGTTTGAGACTTAATCTCAACCTTTGATTTATGCTATGTGTTATTTAGATAGGTGATAGCCTCCGCGAACAAGTCGCAGGCTTTCAATGGATATACTTTGAGGGTTCCCCATAATGGTTTTTATGGCACAACAAGTAGTCTAATCCATTTTCGAGTATTCTTGAAAGAATGACTCGTACTTTCTCCAATCACACATACCGCATTAATCATCAATCATTTTCTATACTTGTCTGAATTCCATCCTTTACCCAGAAAGGTTGATTTAGTTGTATCACCTTTCAAGATCGATTCTTAGGTCGGGAGGTCCATTCCTCCAACTATAACTGATCAAATCAATTTCGACCTTCTGAATCCCTTTTGAATAGATACTACCAAGTTCAAGAATTCACAAGTATAATGATCGATAAAGAAATACATCCAATAAGTAAAATAGGTTATAACGGTTTGTTGCATCGTGGTAGACTAAGGATTCATATATTGCTATCTAATGTACCATAATAGATATCGCCATTATTTCTTGTCTAAATCATCAAGTGATTAAAGAAATAAAATATCCATTAATAATAGAAATCCAGAACGAAAGTTCTTTCTAAAATAAAAAGTACAAAGCAATAAACTTGAAATGAAATCCTATAACTATCAAACAGATAGATAAATGTCTTCCACTGCAACCGCTGCATCCTCAACAGCTTCGCCCATGTGGACTCGAACTCTTCTTATCTAAGTCGCTGGGTTTTCTGGAACCCCTGCATTTAGAATGCACATACCGTCAGTGGTTCCATATCTACACACCAGAACTCTGGTAGATAATACCGCTGACTATGTTTTACGACTAAAGAAAAAATCTGTACCTTTGAGAGGACAAGATGTAGACCCCCAGTACTCAGACTGCTTTCCTTGGGGATGTTTGCCAGAAGGCTTCTTTATCCCTCCCTTTGGTCCAAGTCCCTTAGGACCACCGGACCCCCTTGTCTTCTTCTCCTTTCCCTTGCCTTTAGGTTCGAAACCTTTGGCTTTGGCTATAAGAGCTTGCGATTGTTTCAACTCGTCTAAAAGATCCATCATCTCAAAAACATGATCAAGTGTTTCATCGAAGTAACAGATCTTTATGAGTATCCTCATCGCCTCTTTTCTAGCGTTCTCATCATGTCCAAACAGCAACTTGAGTTTGAGCATGACATCATGATTAGCGGCTAATGCACGAGCACTACCCCACTTTTCAAAGTCAAAAATCTCCTCCTCAGTTGAGTTAATGGTGAGTCCAGGAGGACAAGTTTCACTGAGTACATCTTTGTACTCCTTTGCAGTCTGAGCAATGTCTAACTCTTCTTTCCATTCAATACAGTATGGAACCAGTGCGTTAATTTCCTCAAGTATCAACAAAAGTGGATTCATAGCAATTCTCTAAACCTATAAGCACATTTAAACAAACAATTAATTTAATATCCGACGCTATCTCCCTGGAATAACATCATTAAATTACTAATCACATCTAAAATCCCATCAGGTAAGGCAAGCCACGTGGTGTGGACGTTTACCCACCCAAATGATTTAGCAATTAGATTTTCTTTGGTCATACATCGCTTATAGCGGAACCTCGTGGGGAGGAATACTATAAGGCGTATCTAAGTGTAAACCATTACTCAGTACCAAAGTAAATTACTTGGAATCGCTACATCACCGCAAGCCACGTGGTGTGGACGTTTACGATAACTTCACAACTCTTCATAATTACTTACAACTGTCTACATCAATTAATCCAAAGTCCGTCAGCATAGCAAGCCACGTGGTGTGGACGTTTACTACACTAAGAGACTTTTATAATTGACTCCCAATTACTTGATCCATTTAATCTCGTAAATCAAGACGTGGAGAATCATAAGTGAAACTCGAAGTTTCTAACCAGTGATTCGCCATGCGAACGACCCTATCTCTCATAAATGAGGGAGCCGAGCAGACAAGCGACCCATCTATCAAAGAATGGCACGGAAGTCTCTAATTTGTGTCCTCTACATGACCAAGTGGCTTTGGCTCCATTCCACTCCCCGGGGTGAGAATGAGTCGACTTGAAGTCAGTTTCAGAAAGACAAATTAGGCATTGTTTGATAAATTTGATCAATGTTTCTTGTAAAAGGAATTACAAGAATTCTCCTCCAATGACTCGTCTATACGAACTTCGAAAGTCCATAAGAGTCACCAAGAGAACAGTAATGGAGACCATGGGAATGTTTCCATCCCCTCTCCCACTTAGCTTTTTATAATAATAGGGATACGCTATCTAGTGCATAAAAAAATAAACACATATAGCATGCATACAAGCAATAAAGCACATAGTATCACATAGTCAAAATAATGCTAGAAAATTATTTTCCGACTATCATGGCTTTATTCCATCTCCGTACGCATCTTCTAGTCTTCAGTCTTCGTTCTTGAATGCTCCATGTGACGAGAATATTAATCTCTAATATTTAAATCTATTTATTTTCAATTAATCCAAAAGTTACTTAATTCGAAAATTAAGTCAATCGAATATATCAAAAATAAAATTAAATATTATTAATATTTTTATTTATTTATTTTCCTATCTAGTTCTATTAAATCTCTAGAATAATCTATCCAAATAAAATTTGGAATACTCTAGAAGATATCTATAATAGAACAAGGAAAAATAAATTAGGACTTACTACTTTCCAAATTTATTTTTATTCCTAATCCATGAATATTCCCATGAGTAGGAATAATCAAATAGGAAAAATAAATTAATTAAATTTCTAATCTATGAATATTTCCATGATGGAAATAAATCAATAGAAAATAAAATTAATTTAAATTAATTCTTTTCCTAAACCATGAGAGTTTCCAAGAAAGTACTCAAATAGGAAAAAAAAAACCGAATTAATTGGGAAAGTGGATCTTGGTAGGAATAGCATGAGATTAGGAGATCCCACGCCATCCCCACCGTCGACCTCCACCGCCCGGGACCACCACCACCGCCGCCCCCAGCCCACGCGCCACCACCACCGGTGGCCGGCGTGGCTAGAAGCCCTAGCGGGCAGCCCCCGGGATGGGGTCGATCGATCCTCATGGGGATCGATCATGGGGATGATCGACCCCCCCCCGGTTTTTCGTCCTCTTCGTCTTCGTCACACGTCTTCGTCTTCCGGCGATCGTCTCATCATCGAACCAACGTAATTAAAATTACAAAATTTAAATTACAATTATCCGGTATCGATTCTATACATGAAATCGACCCTATACATTTTCCGGAAAAAACAAAGAACGTAATAATAAATCCTAAATTCGGTCAACCCCCGAATTTTTACTATTACAAACATTCATCCACACAAAACGAATCTCGACATGTCCGAGAGTTTAATAATCATGATAATTAATTAATAAACAATAATTAATTAAATCCAACCATGATAGCCGGAGATCCTGCAAGGTAGAACAATAATCGAGCATATACATGAACACGAAACCAAACGCTCTGATACCATTTGCTGGAAATCGATATCCCGGGCTATTAAAATTTGCGGAAAGAAAATAACCCGAACGAAATCCTTCATCGCCGGAAATTGGATCCCCGACTCATCCGCAGGAGTCCGACCTTTGGAGACTACGCGCCCGAAGACACGCAGCCCGCCCCCAGCCGATTTTCTCCCGCGAGTCGGATCCATGAACGCGAACCACCGTACGACGGAACCGGGCCCGACGAGAGCTCCACCGCGGACCAGCCGCGGCAAAACCCTAGCCGAGCCCCCGCCGCGAGGGGGCTCGCGATCGCACGCCGCGATCGCCGGGGCTGCCCAGCAGCCCCCGGTGGTGAGTCCGGCGACTCACCACCATCGCCGGAGGAGGGGCGGTCAGCCTCCAGCTGACCCGCCGCGGCTCCAGCCGCGGCTTTCCCCGCGATCGACCTCACGGTCGATCGCATGCCCCGGCTCCAGCCGGGGCTCCTCCGTCGCGCCTGGCCGCCGGTTGAGGTGGCTGGGGGGACCAGCTGCCGTGGCACCAGCCCACGGCGGTCTCCCCGCGATCGACTCACGGTCGATCGCTTGCCCCGGCGGTCCAGCCGGGGCTCCCTCGTCCGCGCGCCGCGATCGAACCCTAGGGTTCGATCGCCCCCTTGGCTCCAAGCCGAGGGTCCTTCGATCTTCGCCGGGGATCTCGAATCCCCGTCCCCGAAGTTCGTACGTTTATCCGGATCGTGTGTTCATGTATACGCTACAATTAATTTACATGAAATCATAAAAGAGGGTTTATGATTTTACCTTCGATTCGTTGTGCGGAGAAACGAAATCAAACACCTTTGATGACCTTGCGATCTTCCCACGTATTCCTTGCACTCCGTTCGAACGTCGTGTGGGCGACGATCTATCGAACTCCTATGGATCTTCCTCACTCTCAAGACTTTATGATTGGCGTAGGTCAATTAATTGTGTTATGAAAAGTGAAGACCATGTAGTGCTTATATAGGCTACGTAGGGGATCATAAGGAGAATAAATATTGGGCTTCTAAATATTGAAGATTAAATTGGGTCCAACCCAAATCCATTAATCCTTATCAATATTAAATTTTATTTATTTTCCACTATATAAATAAAATTGCACTCCCAATATTATTCCATATTATATCAAATAATATTTCTCCGGTAGTATTATATATTCCGTGTATTTAAGATTTAAATATCCATGAATAAATTTATTTATTGCTCAATAAATATTATTCATCTCTTATATCCGAGACTATTACCATTCAACCTTAATTATTATGCGGATTAAATCCACCTGCAGGGTTTACATAATAATTCCTTATGAACTCATCTCGGGGATATTATCAACCCTTACGGGATACACTTTCCCGTCAAGTATTCACGGCATGCCATATATAAAATATAGTGACCCAACTTAACCGGTAATTAACCCAATAATTAAATCGGTTAATTCCTTTGGTAAATCAAAGTCACTTATATTAAATATACACACCCGCAATAATATCGGGGATTAAGAATAAAATACACTGAGACTCGAATCGATTATCGCCGGCAATCCTAATCGATGAATCTCAAGCTGATCCGCCCAATACACCAAGTGTACAAGTGTGATAAAATAATTAAGATAAATTATTTTCTCTCTCACACAACGACTATACCGATGGATTAGTTCGTGTCCATCTAGGTCGTGAGCAACTGTTCGATTAAATACGAGTAACCGATAGTATGATCTTCTGTGCGCCCATGCAACACCATACTAACTACAACGTATAAAATCCAGAACCATATTTTGCATAATTAATTAAATGCAAATAATTGTTTATTAATTAAATAGGTTAAATGCTATGACAGGGAGTTTACCGATACTTAAATCTAGACATTAAGTACACAACTCCAACACATATAGACAAGTCATTGGAGAAGAATTCTTGTAATTCCTTTTACAAGAGACATTGATTAAGTTTATCAAACAATGCCTAATTTGTCTTTCTGAAACTGATTTCAAGTCGACTCATTCTCACCCCGGGGAGTGGAATGGAGCCAAAGCCACTTGGTCATGTGGATGGCACAAATTAGAGACCTTCGTACCATTTCTTGAAATGGATCGATTGTCTGCTCGGCTCCCTCATTCTATGAGAGATAGGGTCGCTCGCATGGTGAATCACTGGTAAGAAACTTCGAGTTTCACTTATGATTTACCAGGTCTTGATTCACAAGATTAAATGTCTCGAGTAATTGGGAGTCAATTATAAAAATCGTTTGGTGTAGTAAACGTCCACACAACGTGGCTTGCTATACTGAATGGAATTTTTGAATAATTGACGTAGACATTTATATGGAATTGTGAAGTATTGTGAGTTATCGTAAACGTCCACACAACGTGGCTTGCGGTAATGGAGCGATTCCAAACGATTCACCTTAGTGCTGAGTAATGGTTTACACTTAGGTACACGTTATAGTATCCTTCCCAACGAAGTTACGCTATAATTGATGTACGACCTAAGAAAATCTAATTGCAAAATCGTTTGGATAGGTAAACGTCCACACAACGTGGCTTGCCTTATCTGATGGGATTTTAGATGTAATTAGTAATTTAATGATATTATTTTAGGGAGATAATATCGGAAATTAAATTGATTATTTGTTTATGTGCTTATAGGTTTAGAGAATAGCTATGAATCCACTTTATGTGATACTCAAGGAGAATAAACTCACTGACCCCAATTATATTGATTGGAGGAGAAATCTGGACATTGTCCTAACTTATGAGGAGTACAAGTTTGTACTTCATGATCAATGCCCTGCTGAGCCCACGAATGCCTCAACTGATGAGGAACGAACGACATATAGGAGGTGGAAAAAGGCTGATGAAATGGCTAGGTGCTATATTTTGGCTTCCACGTCAAATGTACTCCAAAACCAGCATCAGTCGATGGACTCCGCCTATGATATGCTGTTTAACCTCAAAGAGATGTTTGGGCATCAAGACTGTGCGGCTAGGCAAGATGCAATGAGAGTCCTTATGACAACTACTCAGTCTGAAGGAACGCCCGTAGGGGAGCACGTTCTTAAGATGATGGGGTTGTTGAATGAGTTGGATATCCTAGGAGCTCAAATTGATGGGGAGACGCAAGTCGAAATCATACTCCAATCTCTGGCCTCTGGTTTTGAGCAGTTCCGCATGAGCTATAATATGGGTAAACTATCTTATTCTCTAGCGGAACTCCTGACTGAACTGACAGCGGCAGAGGGGATTTACAAGAAGGGCAAGTCTCAAGCTCTTGTAGCTACTAAGTCCAAAGGCTTTAAGCCTAATGGAGGTAGAGTGAAGAAAAGGAAGCAAGTCTGGAAACCCAGTGGTGCCAAGAGGCAAGCACCGCGTGAAGGGACCAGCAAGCCTAAGGGCAAGTGCTTCCGATGCAAGAAGTCTGGACACTGGAGGTCTGATTGTCCTCTCAAAGGTACGAATTCTTCTTTAGTCATTAAAACATAGTCAGCGGTATTATCTACCAGAATTCTGGTGTGTAGATATGGAACCACTGACGGTATGTGCATTTTAAATGCAGGGGTTCCAGAAAACCCGGCGACTTAGAGAAGAAGAGTTCGAGTCTACATGGTCAAAGCTGTAGAGGAGGCAGCTGTTGCAGTGGAAGATATTTTATCTGCTTTTAGTAGTTATAGGATTTCATTTCAAAGTTATTGCTTTATGTACCCCTTTAGAAAGAACTATGTTCTGGTTTCTATTATTAATGAATGAATATTTATTTCTTTTAATCATTTGATGATTATTGAGAAGAAATTATGATATTATCTATTCTGGTAAATTAGTTAGCAATATGTGAATGATGAATCCTAAGTCTCCACGATGCAACAAACCGTAGTATATAATTCGTTTTACTTGTTAGAGATATTTCTTTACTAAATCATTATACTTGTGAATTCTATGCTAAGTAGTATTTATTCAAATAAGATTCAAAGGTTGAAAATTGATTTGATCAATTAAGTTGAAGGAGTGGACCTTCCAACCTAAGAATTGAATTTGGAAGATGATACGAACTAAGCAAACCTTTCTGGATAAATGATATAGAATCCGGACAAGTATTGAAATTGATTAAACACTGATATGTAGACCTATGTCTACTCAGACAAGAAAGGTACGAGTACTTAATTTGATGAATACTCTAAGTTCGGATTAGAATACTTGATACACCACAAAAGTAAGTGTTTTGACAAGTCAATGGACACAAGCTATTGTGGAAGAACTATCAAAGTATATCCATAAGTAGCTTGTGATCTAATCACGGAGGCTAGTACATGTCTGAAGACATAGCATAATCAGTAATTGGAATTAGATTCCAAATGACTAACACCATACACTTCATGTGTAGACATGGTGTATAAATAAGAAATAGATCTCTAAAGAAAAGGTAAAAGAAAGAGTTAATCGGTACTACCTATGTTCTATGAATATTTATGAAAGACAACGACACGTTTCGATGTGGTTGTAAAAGTACTATAAACCAGAAGGACGTTATAAGTTCTGACGCCCGATTCTTAGAAAAGTACTATTAGATGAAACACAAAGCCCAAAGTAACGAGATACCTTAGAACGAGAGAAAAGGACAAAGACTGGAAACCAGCCAAACCGAGTAGGGATACACCACTAACTGCACCTACTGTTATTACTTTTTATACACTGGAACGCCGTTGTAGTGGGAGGTTGTGGACAACCGGAGATGTTCATAAGACTAGAAGAGTTTTAAACTCTGGATTTAGTAAACATGAAATCGTTCCCTAGATCTACATGAAGGGCAGTACTGAATCTAAATATGTCTTCGTAGAGAGCAATAAGTTTATTTCTAAAAGACAAGATTATTTAGAGTACAAGCTTAATTGATCCATTTATGGATTGTAACAAAGCTATAATTTGTGGTACTTGCGAATTGATGAGATGGATTCATCAAAAGTCATGAACGAATAATGTGTATTGGAAATGTAATGGAAACAAAGTGGTGTTTCTCGGAAATTTTATGAAGATAACATTCTATCATTGGGAACAATGTAAAAGTGTTGTCAGGCATAAAATAATGGTTGTCTAAGATAGAATCGATATATAAGATAAAGAAGAAGTTAGATCATGTTCTTAAGATCTAGGATCTTGGGAAAAGAACATTGTACTTCTCTTAGAAATCTTATACGATTAAGGTTCGTTTTAACATGCATCATTCCAAGAAGGGTGTGTTACCTTCAAGAAGGAATGCATCTATCTAAGGTATGTGTTTGGAACACATAAAGGAGATAGAAGCAGTGAAAGCAGTTTCCTACACTTTGAGTGTGGAAAGCTTTAAAATGCAATGTTGAAAAACGAGAACCGGATATCGACTATGCAGTTGGCATAGTGGGAGGATATCAAAGTAATCCTGGAAAGGAATATTCGACTGCTGTAAGAGTACTTTCAAAGTACTGTTCTAGACTACGAAGCAGACGAGCTTTTCCTTTGGATTACATTTCTCAGATCTCTAATCAAATCAGGATCAGTGTAAGTCGATAGCAGGCTATGTGTTCACTTGAAAAAGGAGGTAAAGCTTTAGAGTGGAAGAGTGATAAGCATGATGCTTTTCGGACTCAACCATGGGTAACTAAACTGCAGCCTCTGAGGCAGCGGAAGTTGTGGTAAAGCTTTGGAATAACCTCTGGACTTAGATATGATTCTTGGTTTACCAAAGGCTATTAAAATAGCGGTGCAATGGCAAACTGAAAGAAATCATAAGTCCATAGTGATGATAACACATAGAGCAAGTACCACCTGATACGAGTCATCGTCAAGTGAGACGACGCTGTAGTCACCAAGATAACTTCGGAGACGGCAACCTAGAATGCTCATGCACGAGGCACTTCTTTGAAGTGCAGATTAAGCACGTGATGGGTATGGAAGTCGGGAGTTTGGATGAAATGACTAGACCTTAGTATAAGTGGGAGATTGATGGAGTTGTATACTTAATGTCTAGATTTAAGTATCGTAAACTTCCGGCGATGGGATTTCGGTCGGGGTTATGTTTTCCGCAATTCCGTTAACCCCGGGATATCGATTCCCAACATTCTGCCAGTTTGCCCATAGCATGTATAGTACCACATGCCATCTCAAAATCTTTCAAATGTCGTTGAGGATCCTCCCAGGGCATATCGCTGAATTTGGGCAAGATCTGAATAAAACTGTGCTTCATCTCCCAATTTGCAGTGATTCTGGGCAAAGTGATGCCAAGAGGTTTGAAGCTCAAGTCGGTGGGGAACATCATTTCCCTCAAGGTCTTGACTACTGGTGGGTCGTACTGGTCACCCATCTCTCTTCTCTAGTCAAAAGTGTACTGCTCTCTTGCTCTTCACTTGGACTGCACGTGCTCTTTGCCCTGCTCCTCTCGTTCTGCTCCCCTTTGCCCTGTACGGTCAAACTGGAGCAAAAAAAATAACAAGTTAAATAGCACAGAAGACTTATTGCTGGAATATTGCCTCCCCGGCAATGGCGCCAATTTTGACGACGCGGAAACTTTGTCGTGGAAGCAACGCGCGGTCAAAATAAATTTATATTCTGCCAAACTAAACACTAAGGAGTATAGTGATAAGTGTGGGGTCGGTCCCACGAGGAAGCAATTGCAATAAGTGATCTCGGCTAGCCCAAACTGTTGTCACGGTTTTAAAAAGGTTTTTAATGTTGGTTGCTGTGGTCACAGCGGTTTAATCAAACTACTAACTAACGCAAACACTTTGACCAAACTAAGCTAACAGAAAACAGTAAATCAAACTGGACTCAATAAAAGGAAAACAGGCATCTGGGCTCACGGCTTCTCTTTGGGTTATCTGGGAAAACTACCGATCCCTGGCACTAATGGTTTTAACTGATGGTTTGTCAATCAGTTATAGGATGGCGAACAAAGTAAAGGTAGTCCTATTAAGTCACGCCTACAATTACCCCACCCCAATCCGTCCTTACTTGGTAAAGAAAAGGCAAGGTATACTTATGCCTAATCCCCTGAGTCTAGTCAATTCGATACCTATGTGGTCGCATGGATCTAGTTTGCCCAAACTCGCATTACTCTCTCGACGAACCCAATTCGGCCAATAGCATGTCCGGAAATCCGAATCATACGACCGCAAAGCTCCAACACGTTCTAGCGCTATGCCCGTAGTACAACTAGATACTATTGTTCGGTTTGATCAATCGAGATCGCGAGCCCCACGGTGGGGCTCGGCTAGGGTTTAGCCGCGGGTTCATCCCGCGGCGATGCTCTTGTCAGGCCCGGTTCTTCGTGGTGTTCGCGATTAGATTTCCGGCGATGGGATTTCGGTCGGGTTGTCGGTTTCCGCAATTTTTTGATAACCCGGGATATCGATTTCCAACAAAAGTGTAAGGGTTTCCTAACGACCAAATTAGTCCGCCCAAACCTGCAAGAATGTAGTTAAACCTCAACTGTGTAATCGGGAACAAACCCCAGGCAGTTAACTAAGCCCTATCAACCTCACGGTTCTATCTTAGCCCAGAGTTCCCCTTAGATCTGCCTTTGCCCAGACGCTAGAAAACTAGCTACGCATAATCAAACCAAAAATAAATAAAATAAAAACGAAACTAAACATGCTGGAATTAAATTGAAAATCAAACTAACAATTGTTTAGAACATTCAGAAATTAAAAGACGAAATAAAAAACATGAAATCGAAACGAATTCGCCGCGCTTTGCCCGAAGGCCGAAAGCCGGCGAGAACTCGACTCCGTCTTCTTCAACCCATCAATGGCGTCTCTATATATTTTCTGGTGTTTAATTTCGTCCTCTCTCTCTTGGTGTGCTGAATGTAGGGTTTCATGTGTTGTTTTATAGGTGTAAGAAGTCTTGGAGACCAAGGAAAATCGCGGTCAAGATTTGATCTTTGAGATAAGGAAAGAAAAGATTCTTTCCTTATTCTTTTCTTAGTAATAGAATCCTGATTCGTCTTTGCCCATAGTCTGCCATTGTCCGTCTCTGGTCAACTCTTGTCTCTAGTGTGCCCGATACTCGGTGTTTGCCCAAAGATGTGCCTTTTCCCAAAGTCTTGACTTTGCCCAAAGTGAAAACTTCAATTTCGGCGTCTTGTCCTTCTGCATCGTGACTTTGCCCAAAGTGGTGACTTTGCCTCCTTAGGTCAAACTGCTTCAGTCACTTTGCCTCGAATCCGCGGATTTGCCCAAAGTGAACCATTCATTTGCTTTTTATGCACAATCTCCACTTCTGACCTGCAACCTGCATACTTTGCCCAAACACTCCAATGTGCCCTCCCAGACACACAAAACGACTCAAACTGACTCGACAACGACTCTAAAAAGGCTCAAAGATGAGCAAATAAAATGGCTCATCAACTATACACCAACAATCTCCCCCTTTTTGATTCAACTTCATAAGTACTGCTTCATCTTGGTCTTTCCTTCCATTAAGAAGTTATTCAAAACAAAGTGTATAGTTAGGTTCACCAAAGAGTTAGCACTCTACGTTGAACCGACAAAACTATACACTAACATTCTCCCCCTTTTTGAGTTAACTTCATAAGTAGTGCTTCATCATGGTATTTCCTTCCATTATGAAGTTATTCAAAACAAAGTGTATAGTTGGGTTCACCAAAGAGTTAGTACTCTACGTTGAACTGACCAAACTATACACTAACATTCTCCCCCTTTTTGATTTAACTTCATAAACAACACCTCATCATGTTACTACCTCCTCCTAACAATGCAACACTCCTTCTACCTCCTTCAACAATGCAACACTCCTTCTACCTCCTTCAACAATGCAACACTCCAAGTCTACCGTCGTCGAACTCTTCAATATTTCTCCCCCTCGACGAGACGACTAAGTGCATTAGGCGTGTCGGAGCCACGAGATAGATTTCGTTGATTTTTTTTTTTATTATTATTTTTAAGGAGCCTTCATACTCGACAGAGAATACCAGCGTCAATAGTGCTTCTTCTTTTCCATACACGCTGCGTTGAGGTAGGGCAAGAGACCTTAGTTGAAAACTCAGCCATAGTAGATACAATATCACACCGTAGCTCTTCCCTTCTTTTCCATATGCGTTTCTCAATAGGTTTAGCTTTCTCTGTAGTGGGTGGAGTAACCTTAACTCTCCAGACTTGCTTGACTTTCCCCTACGTGGACTTGGACTTGGGTATCCAGACTTGTCTCAAGAAGGCACCTTGTGAGTTAAGATCATCTATTCGTTTATAGCAGAAAGGCTTGATATGCCCTTTCTTCCCACAATAACGACACACATAAATTCTCCTATAAGGAGTGGCAGTTTTGGAAGACTTCTCATTTTTGTGTGTGGCCCATAGCAGGAGTAGCAAGCGGAGTAGAGTTGCAAGTATGAAGTTTCAGAGTAGACATATTTGTGGATTTAGATGTCTTGGATCGATCTGAGACATTTCGTGTGAAGTTTTTCTTATCATGGGTAGAGTTGGATCCGACTATGGGCATAACAGGGCTTGAGTTGGAGATTTTATGATTTAGCATAGGTGTCACCGTGGACATTGAAGCATTTAGAGGGTTTGAGGAGTGAGGGATGCGTTTGAGAATTTTAATATTCGATGTAGAGGCCAAGTTTCCATTGGATGTCTGCGCATCCTCCGGCTTAACCTCGACAAATTCTATAAAACCTTTATCATTGGCACGCACAAACTTAGTAGAGGCATAGAGAGAATCAGAGTAGACAGAATCAAAAGTTTCCTTGAAACCAAGACCAAAGTGCTTGGTGTTTACACAGTTCAACATATAGTCAAGCTTAGAAGTGTCAGTGTTTAGTTTCTTGAAAAGACAATTAGCGACATCTAGCTTGTATTTGGCTTGGTAGAGCTCCTTGGTACGCATGGCATATTCTTCCTCCATCTTGGCCAGTGATTCTCTCAAGAAATCTTTCTCTGAGTCTTCCTTGTTCACAACACCTTGTAGCTCACTGACTTTCTTCAAAGCTCTCTCTAGCTCCAGCTTAACCACATCAAATTCTCTCTTACTCACTAAGTCTGCGTTGAATGAGGAACCATTTTGCTTAGTCTTCTTAGTAGTCGAACTACTAGCAACAATAAACGACTCCATAGTAGAATCTTTTCCTAGGATATCACCGAAGAAATGGGTGACCCGCTCTGATACCAATTGAAATTGTGTAAATTTTGCACTTGGGTCTACCTACAATCCGAATGAGTAGGGTAGACCAGGAATACTTAACACAATTTAGAGATTATAAAAACTTTTCTTGTATATAACTCGTAATGGGTAGAACCACTTACAAACACATTTACAAAATTCTAGCGAATCTTGTAGAAAGGTCAACACGACAAAAAAACTAAGTCTATGTAGAACTGTTCTAGCGAAGCGTCCTACGAAGACTAAAACAGAGGGTAGAACCGGAGCTTTCTAGCGAAGTCTCTCGGTCTAACAATATTTCTCTCTCTAGGAATTTAGAAATGAATGCGTGAATAGTGAATTCCAACTACCGACTATTTATAGGCTTCGTAAATTAGGGTTTCCGGAATTCACGCTTAATGGGCCGAGCAAAAATCATCTTCATGGAATATTCGAGATTCCATTTTTCCGTACTTAACGAACCCAGCTCTACGCACTCCCACACTAGCGTGTCTACGTGCTTCAAACTTGTAGAAGGCATAGCAGGTAAACTTAGTATTTTTCTCTTGAACTAGAATCCTTCTAGCGAAGTCTTCTAGTCATACCCATAGCTGGCTTCATTCCTTAGCAGTCAATCGTCCATCTTTATGTCTAGCTATGCTTGCCCCGCGTCCGTCAATGTGTCCGCACTTGACAAACCTAGCTCTACGCACTCCCACACTAGCGTGTCTTCGTGCTTCAAGCTTGTATATGCAGGCATAGCAGGTATACTAAGTAATTTTCTCTTGAACTAGAATCCTTCTAGCGAAGTCTTCTAGTCATACCCATAACTAACTTCATTCCTTAGCAGTCAATCGTCCAGCTCTATGTGTAGCTATGCTTGCTCCGCGTCCGTCAATGTGTTAGCTCTGATTCAAGGTCTTCACGGTAAGCCTTGAACTCTCTAATTGGTAGTGCGTTGGTGAACATGCAATTTATCCTGATCCACGCTGAACCACGTTGACGAAATAGCAAGTTCCACGTTGACGCACTTATGCAACTCCATGTTGTTTTTAGATACCAAGTCTGCTTGTTCGACGCTGAGGGAACTCTTCATGATGTGGTCCCACGTTGGACCACTTGTATTTTCCCGGTCCACTCAGCTAGCTCTACCAATACCTATCAGACTTCATGTTGTTTGTAGAGGCCAAGTCTGCTTGCTCGACGTTGAGGGAACTCTTCATGATGTGGTCCACGTTGGACCACTTGTATTTTGCCGGTCCACTCAGCTAGCTCTACCAATACCTAACATACTTCATGTTGTTTGTAGAGACCAAGTTTGCTTGCTCGACGCTGAGGGAACTCTTCATGTTGGGGCCCCACGTTGGACTACTTGTATTTCCCGGTCCACTCAGCTAGTTCTACCATACAAACATTCAACATGAAGATACTACAAAACAAAGTGTATAGTTCAACTTAGTTCAAACAAGAACAACGTGGTTCTATGTTGAACTAGGAAGAACTACACACTAACAATGTGACGTTGACTTGATGTGCCATCCAAGTCAACCCGGTTACACGTTGGCGCAAGAGCATGATAAAGTAGCTCCAGGTTGGTTCGAGTGCTTGTCCAACGTTGGCGCAACCGACCAACTCTATGTTGACGCAGAGACCAACTCCGCTAACTCCACGTTGAGCCAACCCTTCATAACTTGGTCCCACGTTAGAGCAAGTGTCATCTCCACGTTGACGCACATGTATTCTCACATGCGCTTAGCTAAATCTTCGAAGTCATTCCAGTTCTACGTTGGCCAAGGTGCATTTTTTACGCCATACGTAGCTAACAATTGAAATTGAAATTGTGTAAATTTCGCACTTGGGTCTATATACAATCCGGATGAGTAGGGTAGACCAGAAATACTTAACACAATTTAGAGATTCTAAAAACTTTTCTTGTATATAACTCGTAATGGGTAGGAACCACTTACAAACACATCTACAAAATTCTAGCCAGTCTTGTATAAAGGTCAACACGACCAAAAACTAAGTCTATGTAGAACTATTCTAGCGAAGCGTCCTACGAAGACTAATACAGAGGGTAGAACCGGAGCTTTCTACCGAAGTCTCTCGGTCTAACAATATTTCTCTCTCTAGGAATTTAGAAATGAATGCGTGAATAGTGAATTCTAACTACTGACTATTTATAGGCTTCGTAAATTAGGGTTTCCGGAATTCACGCTTAATGGGCCGAGACCAAAGCATATTCATAGAATATTCGAGATTCCATTTTTCCGTACTTAACGAACCTAGCTCTACGCACTCCCACACTAGCGTGTCTACGTGCTTCAAGCTTGTAGCAGGTATACTTAGTATTTTTCTCTTGAACTAGAATCCTTCTAGTGAAGTCTTCTAGTCATACCCGTAGCTGGCTTCATTCCTTAGCAGTCAATCGTCCAGCTCTATGTCTAGCTATGATTGCCCCGCGTCCGTCAATCTGTCCGCACTTGACAAACCCATCTCTACGAACTCCCACACTAGCGTGTCTTCGTGCTTCAAGCTTGTAGCAGGCATAGCAGGTATACTCAGTAGTTTTCTCTTGAACTAGAATCCTTCTAGTGAAGTCTTCTAGTCATACCCATAGCTGGCTTCATTCCTTAGCAGTCAATCGTCCAGCTCTATGTGTATCTATGCTTGCTCCGCGTCCGTCAATGTGTTAGCTCTGATTAAAGGTGTTCACGGTAAGCCTTGAACTCTCTAGTTGGTAGTGCGTTGGTGAACATGCAATTTATCCTGATCCACGTTGAACCACGTTGACGAAATAGCAAGTTCCACGTTGACGCACTTATGCAACTCCATGTTGTTTGTGATACCAAGTCTGCTTATTCGACGCTGAGGGAACTCTTCATGATGTGGTTGATGGTTACGACATACCGATCCGATCGATATACCGTGTGTGCGGAAGCGTGTAAAACATATAAATCTATCATGCTTGATCTAGTACACACAATATATGTATAGACATATATATATATATATATATATATATATATATATATATATATATATATATATATATATATATATATATATATATATATATATATATATATATATATATATATATATATATAAGGTTCAACGAGTTCTTACATTTGATAATGACTTGATTCTTTAATGTTGATTAAGGTGGTGTTGAGTCGATTGAACCACCTTAATGGATCAGCAACTTGAAGCTCTCCTTGTGAATGTCCTCGTCACTCCTTTGGATCGTCCGGATGTTGAAGCCGCACAAATGGCCCGGCCTCTACGTGCTGCACACGAACCCGGATAATGAACACCTATGCTTGCTTGAGAATGGATCTCCAAGATCACCTCTTTTCTCTCTATTTGTGTGGAATTTTGTGGCTGATGTTATTCTATAATGAAAATCAGATTTTCATCCATATATTAGCATCATTATTCATGCCATAACACCCCTTTGTAACCTCCAACATAATGGGCATCATTATGCACCATTAACATGCAAAAGGAGTTACAAGGGAGGTGAAAGGTCATGCCACATACACATGCCACTATGCATTGTATGTGGTCCCACTTGCTTGGGTGGCATGCCATGTCACACTATGTGACATGCATACATGCAACCCATGCATGTATATTAAATCCACGTAAATATTGATTCTAAATCAATATATATATATATATATATATATATATATATATATATATATATATATATATATATATATATATATATATATATATATATATATATATATATATATATATATATATATATATATATATATATATATATATATATATATATCAAGCATCGTACATTATCTTCGAGTCCATGTGTGACCCTGTAGGTATGATTTAATTGATCAATATTATATTGTTCCCAACAATTAATATTATCAAATAATCATTTAACATCCATAGACAACCTTATGACTTTATCGATTGCACACGTAGGATCGAAGGACATATCCCAACAATCTCCCACTTGGCCTTCAGAGCCAGTGTGCTGCCAATTTCCTGTTGTCACTTTATGTCTAAATTTGAACTTGAGGCAAGACTCGAGTCATCCTCAATCAGTTCAAACCTTTCTTGGACTTTGAGACAGACTGTAAAACCATATTTATCACTATGATACGAATCTGGACGTGGCCACGTATTTTCCACAGTCTCGACTCTCCAAGTGGCCGGTAAGACATATATCCCATTATAAAAATGGAGGACAATCCCATTTTGTCAATCCAAGCTCTCCCACTTGCTTCCTGATATACCGAATAACAAGTTTTATAACATCCTTTTACGAAAGGCGTTTACTTGTATCAAAGTACATCATTTCACAATGGAATCACTCTGGACTACTCAGGTCAGAGGAAATTGCTCGACAGTCAATGAAATAGTATTATGACTCAAAATCTTAAATACTATTCCAGTCGGGTCTGTTCGATCATTAGCTCCCAGCTAATATCTATGTAATTGTACTTGATGTCCCACATCACTAGCCCATGAAGCGGCGCTATAGTACACATTACAATCTAGTTCTTTGTATCGTCAGTTTGTCCGTTCTCGATGATACGAACTAGGAACAAGCATATGATTCAAGTATATCAGTTCAACCATTGGGACTTCATTATGCGGTAAGTCGACCTCATAACCCAATTAATATCACTTAATCATTTGGACAATTCATATAAATTAAACCATATTTATATGAAGAAATATGTATTATACATATGAGTGAATGTTTACCAAATCTCCAAAAGTATCTAATAAAGTAATAGAAATCACAACCCATCTCTAAGATGTCTGATCTCTATTGCAGTCGTGAAAGCCTCAAGCTTAAACTGCTGGAGAGGTTTCGAAAGCGGGTTTGCAACATTTCCAAAAGTTGCAACTTTATTATCTCGATGTCTCCACAAAACCATCTCCCAGATTAATGTGGAACTTCCTGAGCACCAGTTTTATATTTGTGGTGTGTCCTAGCTCATTGTCTTGCTCGATAGTTCTACTATAAATAGAGAACTATCGGATGGGCCGAGCTAGTTATGCCACTTAGTTCATCGAAGAACTTTCAAATCTGAACTGCCAACATAACTGCATCCAATGCAGTGCTGTACTCAGCTTCTGTAGTTCAATCAGCTATTGCATTGCATGGAACTATTCCAGCACATTTTACCTCTAACCAGACAAAAGATATAACCAGATTAAAATCAGAAATTATCTTAGTCTGTTTTGAAGTATACATTCAAATAGATTGTTAATATCAACTCATCTTGTCCTCCAAAGACAAGATTATATTCTTTAGTCCGTAAAACGGCACTTTAGAATAGTTTTGGCCACATCCAATGTGCCTCACCAGATTTTCCTTGAAACCAATTCGTCATGCTCAAAGCATACGATACTTTGGGTAATAATCAAACAACGTAACTCCCACTGATTTTCTTGTAAAACAAGATTCCTCTGTGTTCCTCTGAAATCCAAAATCCTGTATGGATTCATCAAACCGAAGATTCCAACTCCGAGATGCTTGCTTTAATCCATAAATGGATTTATTAAGCTTGCATATTTTTTTAGCCTGATTAGAATGGATAAAACCCTCTGGTTGTGTCATAAACACATCCTATTCTAGAATCTCATTCAAGAAGGTGGTTTTTAAGGTCCATTTGGCATATCTCATAATCATAATGAGCAGCAATGGCTAAGAGAATCCGAATGGATTTAATCATAGCAACTGGTGAAAAGGTTTCATCATAATCCACCCCGTGAATTTGTTTATATCCTTTTGCCACCAACCTTGCTTTGAAAACATTAGGTTTTCCATTCATGTCTGTTTTTATCTTGTAAATCCATTTGCATCCAATGGGCCTAGCCCCTTTAATCAAATCGACCAAGTTCCAATCTTTATTTTCAGACATTGATTCCATTTCGGACAATGTCCAAGTTTCATGGAGTACATATTTGTACTTCTCATGCAGTACATATTTGTACTCCTCAGCATTCAGGACAATGTCCAAGTTTCGTTTCCAATCAACATAGTTTGGACCAGTGAGTTTGTTTTCTTTTAGTATGATGGACAGCGGGTTGAGTGCCATATCTATAAAAGAGACAAATCAAACCGTCAAATTTAATTAGATATTAACTCCCTTAATTAATATCATTAAATTTACCAATCAATCCTAAAATCCCATCAGACTAGCATGCCACGTTCATGTGGACGTATACTAGTCCAAATGATTTTATAACTGGACTTTTACTTCGGTCGTACATCATTACAGCAGTGACTCCGATGGGGACGATACTGTAAAGCGTACCTAAGTGTATACCATTTCTCAGTACTAAGTTAACCGCTCGGAAACTACACGCCCACCGCAAGCCACGTTAGTGTGGACGTTTACGTTGACATGCGGTCCCTTTACGATTTCCTATAACTGTCGAGCCTCAATTAACCCAAAGTTCCGTTTCCGTCTAGTAAGCCACGATAGTGTGGACGTTTACTAAACAGACAACTTTGTTAATTGAATTCGAATTTTGATCCAGTGATATCCGTGTGTCAACTTTATCCGATAGGGAGGATGACACTAAAGCCAACTCGTAAGCGACACACATCACCATCAAAACAGAGAATGGAGACCGCGGGATTGTTTCCAATCCCTCTCCCACTTAGTTTTTACGAAAGGGATAACATTCACATGCATATAAAATTAAAGCATAATAAAGCACGTAAACACACAAAAAGCATTTAACGTGGCCCGATTATTATGGCCTTTAAAATCTTCGATGCACGTCTTCTCAGATCTTCGTCTCGTTGCTCGTCTCGGTCTCGGTCCATCACCGACTCGTCTAAGGACCAAGAGACGAACCCCTCCCACTGGAGTATCGTCCCGGGCCCTCGACAAGCGATCCGTGATGTCCGTCGAACCCCCGCGGCGCTGCTGCCAAACCTCAAACAGCGCCCGCTGTATTCAGAACAGCGGTCGCTGGAGGAGCTGCAAACGGCGACCGCCGTTTGCCCTCCAGCGTGCGCCGTTTGTGCACAGCAGCCGCGGGTTCGACTCCTCGACCCTCGTTCGTTCGTCCTTCGATCTTCTCTCGATCCACCAAGTAGCAGTAACATTACAAAGGTAAAATATACTACTTCCGACATCGATCCTATACAGGTTGATCGATCCTATACATCCGGATAAACGAAAAAACAAAAAACGTAAAACCTAAACGACTCAACCCGTCGTTTTAACTATTACAAGCAAGCAACGATAAAAACCAAAGATCTCGACAATCCCGAGAGTTTAACAAACCACAACATACAGTACATAAACATATGACCATAATAATCGGGTTATCCTGCAAAACAAAACTCGCAAACAATACAAGAACGTACAAACCGGCTCTGATACCAATTGTTGGAAATCGACTACCCGGGATGCGTTCGTTCGATTGCTCGAACATCCGAACGTTCCCAGTCGACCTCCGGTGTCGCTACTTCGTTCACACGACAGCCCTTGACCCGATTCACGCCCAGCCATCGCCCCGAAGGACAACCGCGCGAACCGGGACTGGACTGCACTCAAACAGCGCCCGCTGTATGCAGTCCAGCGGTCGCTGGAGAAGCTGAAAACGGCGACCGCCTTTTGCTCTCTGGCGACCGCCGTTTGTCCGCGAACAGCAACGCGACGTTGCTGTTCCGGGCTCGTTTCCGGGTCGTTTTTCCTCATCCGACTACCGATCCGAAGGTCCTAGAACCCCAGTAGTCGAGGAATGCGATCCACGATACCCGGAACCCGATCGTACGTTCAAATTATGATCAACGAATTATGAGATCGAATAAATTGCGGAATAATAAAGATCCGATCTCATACCTTGCGGTCGATTGTTGAGACCTTAGACGCTTCTAGTGTATGACTCTGCCCGACTCCAGCCGTTGTGTGGGCAACGATCCGCTGGGTTCGTCCTTGTCTGCACTCTCCTTCCAAGACCACCGTATGAAATATTCTCTGGTGAGAAAATAATTTATTTGCGTTAACTTTTATTTTAACAGAGAAAACTTTTATTTGCGCTAAGCAATTAATTTTTTCTCTGCTGAAATAATTATTGCGGCGTTCTGTAGGTCTTAGGAGAGGGCAAGGGGGGGTTTAAATAGAGCTACACTAGGGACCCAAGGTTAAATTAATTAAGGGCTAAATTGAAATATTAATTAACTTGGAATACGTAAACGCAATTCCTTAATTAATCGATTTCAATTTTAATTATTATTCACTCCACTAAAAAATAATAATTGAATTCCCGAAATTAATTTTAATATTATTTCAACAATAATAATTCCGCCGAAATTAAATATACGACTTTCCCCGTGTTTAAGATATCGAATGTCCACGAATTTATTTAATTACTAATAATTAAATTAATTCGTTTCTTATTATCCGAGACTAGTACCACTCATCCTTATTATCATGTGGAACAAATCCACCTGCAGGGTTTACATGATAAACTTTATGAGCTCATCTCGGGGACGTCATCAACCCGATAAACGGGACACGGTTTCCTGTCTATAATCTATAGCATGCCGTGGGTACAATTCCGATTCCCAATTTACCGAGTATCTCGACTAATCAATTAGTCTCACTCATTGGCATATTAAAGAACCGAGAATTGGACACACGCACCTATAATTATATAGGGATTAGGAATTCGTATATCCGTAATCTCTGAGGTCTAGTTCGATTACGTCGATTAGTATAAATCGAACGCCCTCCCGTGGTCCTGCTCAATACACCAAGTGTACGAGTGTAACATAATAGTCAAGACCAACTATTACCCAGTCACACTACGACGTACCAATGGATTATCCATGTCCATCTAAGTCGTGAGCTTCTGTTCGATAGTATACGAGTAACCGACAGTATGATCTTCCGCGTGTCTCCTCACGCCATACTGTCTACAACGTATATATCTAGGACTTATTGCATAAAGTATATGATAGACAAAATGCCGACAGTTTGATAAGGAGTTCCATATTGTCACTAAACTAGACATTTAGAATATAACTCCATCAATCTCCCACTTATACTAAAAGTCTAGTTGCCCTCTACTATACATCCGATACCCATCCCCTTCACGTGTCTCTTGAACGCTTCCGCTGGAAGTGCCTTCGTAAAGGGGTCAGCCAGGTTATCCGCTGATGCAATCTTGGTGACAACTGCATCGCCTCTCTTGACGATGTCTCTAATCAGGTGGTACTTGCGATCTATGTGTTTACTCGCATTGTGGGCTCGTGGTTCCTTTGCATTTGCCACTGCACCGCTATTGTCACAATAAATTGTGATAGCTCTAGGCATTTTAGGAACCACATCCAAGTCCATAAGGAAGTTCCGGAGCCACACCGATTCTTTAGCTGCCTCAGAGGCTGCTACATATTCGGCTTCCATGGTAGAGTCCGAAATGCATTTCTGCTTAACACTCTTCCATGAGACTGCTCCACCTCCCAATGTGAACACATAGCCTGATGTAGACTTTCGCTGATCCTTATCAGATTGGAAATCCGAGTCTGTGTAACCAATAGGAATCAACTCGGACGCTTTGTAACTCAGAACATAATTCCTAGTCCTTCGCAGGTACTTAAGTATGTTCTTTACAGCAGTCCAGTGACCCTGTCCAAGGTTACTCTGATATCTAGCTACCATGCTCACGGCATAGCAGATATCAGGTCTCGTGCACAACATGGCATACATTAGACTTCCTACTGCCGAAGCATAAGGAACCTTCTTCATGTAATCTATCTCCTTTTGTGTTTTGGGACACATATCTTTAGATAGATGAATTCCATGGCAGAAAGGTTGAGCACCTCTCTTGGAATTCTGCATGTTGAAACGAGCCAGAATCGTATAAATATATGAGGCTTGGGACAAGCTTAATGTTCTTTTCCGGCGATCCCTTATAACCTTGATCCCAAGAACATGCCCAACTTGTCCTAAGTCTTTCATATCGAATTGCTTGGACAACCATCCCTTTATGTCTGACAACATCTTCACATTGTTGCCAATTAGAAGAATGTCGTCTACATAAAGCACGAGAAACGCCACACTGTTTCCGTCACTTCTCCGGTATACACACGACTCGTCCATGCTTTGAATGAATCCATAAGACTGGATAACCTCATCAAACCGCATGTTCCAAGATCTAGAAGCTTGCTTCAATCCATAAATGGATCGGTTTAGCTTACACACTAGATGCTCTTGGCCTTTCTTGATGAAACCTTCTGGCTGTCTCATGTAAATGGTCTCGTCAAGATTCCCATTCAAGAATGCTGTCTTGACGTCCATTTTCCACACCTCATAATCCATATAAGATGCTATAGACAAAAGAATCCGGATCGACTTTAGCATAGCTACCGGCGAAAAGGTTTCCTCATAATCGATCCCTTCTTTCTGAGTATACCCTTTCGCAACAAGCCTAGCCTTGAAGGTTTCCACCTTCCCGTCAGACCCTCTTTTTCTCTTGTACACCCACTTGCAACCAATGGCTTTTACACCTTTGGGCGGTGCTACAAGATTCCAGACCTGATTTGAATCCATTGATTCAATCTCAGATTTCATCGCCTTTTGCCAAGACTGAGCATCTTGATCTTTAAGCGCCTCGTCGTAGGTCCAGGGATCGGCTTCATGTTCTCCAGGTAACAAGTCCGAAGACTCACCTATAAACATGAACCTGTCGGGTTGTCGAACTGTTGGAATTGTGTACTTAATGTCTAGATTTAAGTATCGATAAACTCCCGGTCATAGCATTTAACCTATTTAATTAATAAACAATTATTTGCATTTAATTATTATTTATTAATTATGCAAAATTATAGTCCTGGATTTCATACGTTGTAGTTAGTATGGTGTGCATGGGCACACAGAAGATCATACTATCGGTTACTCGTATTTAATCAAACAGATGCTCACGACCTAGATGGACCCGGACCAATCCATCGGTATAGTCGTTGTGTGAGAGAGAAAATAATTTATCTTAATTATTTTATCACACTTGTACACTTGGTGTATTGGGCGGATCGCTTGAGATTTATTGATTAGGATTGCCTTGGATAATCAATTTAAATCTCAGAGTATTTTATTCTTAATCCCCGATACTATTGCGGGTGTGTATATTTAATATTAGAGCTTTGATTTTCCAAAGGAATTAAACGATTTAATTATTGGGTTAATTACCGGTAAAATTGGGTCGCTATATTTTATATATGACATGCCGTGAATACTTGACGGGAAAGTGTATCCCGGAAGGGTTGATAATATCCCCGAGATGAGTTCATAAGGAATTATTGTGTAAACCTCATGAGTGGATTTGTTCCGCACAATAATTAAGGTTGAATGGTACTAGTCTCGGATACAAGAGATGAATATAATTTATTGAGCAATAAATAAATTTATTCATGGATATTTAAATCTTAAATACACGGAATAAATAATACTACCGGAGAAATATTATTTGATATAATATGGTTTAATATTGGGAGTGCAATAAATTTATATAGTGGAAAATAAATTAATTAATATTGATAAGGATTAATGGACTTGAGCATTGGGCTCAATTTAATCTTCAATATTGGAAGCCCAATATTCCACCTCCTTTAGATCCCCTACGTAGCCTATAAATGCACTACATGGCCTTCATAAATCATAAGACAAGAATATCAATAGTTGATAGTTCTAGAGAGTTGAAGGAGATCCATAGGAGTTCGATAGATCGTCGCCCACACGACGTTCGAACGAGGTGCAAGGAATACGTAGGAAGATCGCAAGGTCATCAACGTTTGATTTCGTTTCTCCGTACAACGAATCGAGGTAATATAATCATAAACCCCTCTATGATTATTTGTTCGTAATAATTGTGATATATACATGAACAAGACGATCCGGGAAAGCGTCGAGACCTAGATACGGGGATCGTTGGATCCCCGTGGGGATCGAACGAGGGGCGGTCGAACCCTAGGGTTTCGACCGCCGGTACCGCGACGAAGGGAGCCCCGGCTGGACGCCGGGGCAAGCGATCGACGACAGTCGATCGCTGGGGATGCCACGGGCTGGTGCCGTGGCGGATCCCAACCCCTCGATGGCGGCGTGCGCGCGGGGAAGAGCTCCGGCCGAAGCCGGAGCGCGCGATCGAGCTGGGCTCGATCGCGGAGGGCAGTCACGGGCTGGTGCCGCGACTGGAGGCCCTCCACCCCGTAGGGTGGTTGCGGTGAGTCGCCGGACTCACCGCCGGTGGGTGCTGGCGGAACAGCCCCGCGGGGATGCACCCCGCATCCCCGGCGATCGCCATGCACGGCGATCGCGAACCCCAGCCGCGATGGGGTTCGGCTAGGGTTTAGCCGCGGGTTCATCCCGCGGCGATGCTCTTGTCGAGCCCGGCTTCGTGTGTGGTTCGCGTTCGTGGTTTCCGGCGACGGGGTTTCGGTCGGGTTATCGATTCCGCATTTTTTTTGATAGCCCGGGACATCGAATCCGAGCAATTGGTATCAGAGCGTTTGGTTTCGTGTTCATGTATATGTTCGATTATTGTTCTACCTTGCAGGGATTTCCGGCTATCATGGTTGGATTTAATTATTGTGTTAATTAATTATCATGATTATTCGTTTATTAAACTCTCGGACATGTCGAGATTCGTTTTGTGTGGTTGAATGTTTGTAATAGTAAAAATTCCGGGGTTGACCGAATTTAGGATTTATTATTACGTTCTATGTTTTCCGAAAAATGTGTAGGGTCGATTTCATGTATAGAATCGATACCGGATAGTGTAATTTAAATTCTTGTAATTTATTTACGTTGGATCGATGCCGAGACGACCGCCGGAGAACACATGTGACGAAGGAGAAGACGTGAGGGAGGACCGGGGATCGATTGGATCGATCCAATGATGAGATCGATCGATGGCATGGGCGAGGGGCTCGATCGCCCCTGCCGCGGGCTGCCGCCGGTTCGGTGGCTGGCCGGCGTGGCTGGGCGGCGGTGCTCCTCCCCGGGGGCCGGTCGGTCGAAGGTGGGGTGGCGTGGGGTCTCCCGATCTCATGCTACTCCTACCTAGATTCACTTTCCTAAATTAATTCGGTTTTCCTATTTGAGTTTTCCTATTTATGGGAATTCTCATGGATTAGGAAAAGAACTAATTAGAATTAATTTTATTTCCTTATTCTATTATGGAAGTCTTCTAGAGTATTCCGAGTTCTACTTGGAATAGGATCCTAGAGATATAATAGAATTGGAAAGGAATAAAAGTTAATTTAGGATTGATTTATTTCCTAATTGATTATTCCTATTTTATGGGAATTTTCATAGTAATGGAAATTAATTAATCTTGGAAAGTAGAAGAGTCCTAATTTATTTTATTTCCTTATTCTATTATAGAAGTCTTCTAGAATATTCCAAGTTTTACTTGGATAGAATATTCTAGAGTTTTAATAGAATTAGATAGGAAAATAAATAAATAAAAATATTAATAATATTTAATTTTATTTTTGATTTATTCGATTGAATTAATTTTCGAATTAAGTATCTTTTGGATTTATAAAAAATAAATAGATTTAAATATTGGGATTAATATTCTCGTCACATGGAGCATTCAAGAACGAAGACTGAAGACTAGAAGATGCATATGAAGATGGAATAAAGCCATGATAGTCGGGAAAATAATTTTCTAGCATTATTTTGACTATGTGATACTATGTGCTTTATTGCTTGTATGCATGCTATATGTGTTTACTTTATGCACTAGATAGCGTATCCCTTTATTGTAAAAAGCTAAGTGGGAGAGGGGATGGAAACATTCCCATGGTCTCCATTGCTGTTCTCTTGGTGACTCTTATGGACTTTCGAAGTTCGTATAGACGAGTCATTGGAGGAGAATTCTTGTAATTCCTTTTACAAGAAATATTGATCAAGTTTATCAAACAATGCCTAATTTGTCTTTCTGAAACTGACTTCAAGTCGACTCATTCTCACCCCGGGGAGTGGAATGGAGCCAAAGCCACTTGGTCATGTGGATGACACAAATTAGAGACCTTCGTACCATTCTTTGATAGATGGATCGATTGTCTGCTCGGCTCCCTCATCTAATGAGAGATTGGGTTGTTCGCATGGTAAATCACTGGTTAGAAACTTCGAGTTTCACTTATGATTCTCCGCGTCTTGATCTACGAAAATCGAATGGTTCTTGTAATTGGGAGTCAATTATAAAAGTCTCTTAGTGTAGTAAACGTCCACACCACGTGGCTTGCTATACTGACGGATTTTGGATTAATTGATGTAGACAGTTGTAAGTAATTGTGAAGAGTTGCGAAATTATCGTAAACGTCCACACCACGTGGCTTGCGGTGATGTAGCAATTCCAAACGATGTACTTTGGTGCTGAGTAATGGTTTACACTTAGATACGCGTTATAGTATTCTTCCCCACGAAGTTACGCTATAATCGATGTATGACCAAAGAAAATCTAATTGCTAAATCATTTAGGTGGGTAAACGTCCACACCACGTGGCTTGCCTTACCTGATGGGATTTTAGATGTAATTAGTAATTTAATGATATTATTTGAGGGAGATAATATCGGACATTAAATTAATTGTTTGTTTATATGTGCTTATAGGTTTAGAGAGTAGCATGAATCCACTTTCTGTGATACTCAAGGAACATAAACTCACTGGTCCCAATTACATTGATTGGAAGAGAAATTTAGACATTGTCCTGACTTCTGAGGAGTACAAGTTTGTACTCCATGAAGTGTGCCCTGCCGAGCCCACGGCTGCCTCAACTGATGAGGAAAAACTGGCATATCGGAAGTGGAAAAAGGCTGATGAAATGGCTAGGTGTTATATTTTGGCTTCCATGTCAAATGTACTCCAAACCCAACATGAGCCGATGGACACTGCCTATGATATGATGTTTAACCTCAAGGAGATGTTTGGGGAGCAAGATCGTGCGGCTAGGCAAGAAGCCATGAGAGTCCTCATGTCGACTACTCAGTCTGAAGGAACGCCCGTTGGGGATCACGTTCTTAAGATGATGAGTTTGTTGAATGAACTTGAGGTCCTAGGAGCTTCTATTGATGCTGAGACGCAAGTCGACATCATACTCCAGTCTCTGACCCCTAGTTTTGAGCAGTTTCGTATGAGCTATAATATGGGTAAACTATCTTATACTCTTGCGCAACTCCTGACTGAACTAAAGGCGGCAGAGGGGATCTACAAAGAAGGGCAAGTCTCAAGCGCTTGTAGCTACCAAGTCCAAGGGCTCGAAGCCTATTGGAGGTAGGGGCAAGAAAAGGAAGCAAGCCTGGAAACCCAGTGGTGCCAAGAGGAGTGGACCACGAGTGGGGGCTGCAAAGCCAAGAGGCAAGTGCTTCCGATGCAATAAGTATGGACACTGGAAGTCTGAATGTCCTCTTAAAGGTACGAATTTTTCTTTAGTCGTAAAAACATAGTCAGCGGTATTATCTACCAGAAATCTGGTGTGTAGATATGGAACCACTGACGGTATGTGCATTTTAAATGCAGGGGTTCCAGAAAACCCGGCGACTTAGAAAAGAAGAGTTCGAGTCTACACGGGCAAAAGCTGTAGAGGAGGCAGCTGTTGCAGTGGAAGACATTTATCTGCTTTAGTAGTTAAATAGGATTTCATTTCAAGTTTATTGCATTATGTACCCTTTATTTTAGAAAGAACTTTTGTTCTGGATTTCTATCATTTATGAATGGATATTTTATTTCTTTAATCATGGTGATGATTTTGATAAGAAATAATGGGTATTATCTATTCTGGTACATTAGATAGCAATAATGTAAATGATGAATCCTTAGTCTACCACGATGCAACAAACCGTTCTATAACTTGTTTTACTTGTTAGATATATTTCTTCATTAAATCATTATACTTGTGAATTCTTACACTTAGTAGTATTTATTCAAATGAGATTCAAAAGGTCGAAATTGATTTGATCAATTATAGTTGAGGGAATGGACCTTCCGACCTGAGAATCAAGTTTGGAAGATAATGCAACTAAGCATACCTTTCGGTAAAGGATAGAATTCGGACAAGTATTAAGAATGATCAATGATATATGCAGACATATGTGTAATTAGAAAGGTGCGAGTAGTTCTTTAAGAATACTCGAATAATGGATTAGGATGCTTGATGTGCCATAAAAGCAAAGTGTTTTAGTCACAAAGCAATTATGGGGAACCTTCAAAGTATATCCATTGGAAGCCTGCGACTAAAATCGCGGAGGCTATCACCTATCTGAATAACACATAGCATAATCAAAGATTGAGATTAAGTCTCAAATGACTACACCATACACTTACGTGTAGAGATGGTGAGTCAGTAAGAAATAGAATTCTAATAGTGAAAGAACAAGTTGTTCGGAACTACCTATGTTCTATGGATATTCCTGGAGACAACGGCATATTCAATATGGTTGTAGGATATCCTACATGAACAAAGTATTGTGTGTTCTATAGTACTATGAACCAGAAGGACGTGTGACGCCCGGTTCTTAGAGAAAGACTATTAGAAGAACCACAAAGCCCGAACTGACGTAATACCTTGGAGTGAAAAAGGACAAAAGACTAGGAACCAGCCAAACCGAGTAGAAATACACCACACACTGCACCTACTGTTATTACTGTTATACACCGGGACGCCATTGCAGTGGGAGGTTGTTGAACAACCAGAGATGTTCATAAGACTAGAAGAGCTTCGGACTCTGGATCTAGTAAAGATGAAATCCATCCCTAGCTCTGCACAAGTGCGGTACTAGATCTAAATGTGCCTGCTTAGAGAACAATAAGGATTATTGTTAAGAGGCAAGATCATTTAGAGTACAAGCTTAGTAAATCCATTTATGGATTGAAACAAAGCTATAAATCGTGGAACTTGCGAATTGATGGGATAGTCCATGAGATGGATTCATCAAAGTGCATAAGACAAAGAAAGGTGTGTTAGAGACGTAATGGAAACAAGGTAGTGTTTCTCGGAATTTTATGTAGATAACACTTCATCGTTGGCAACAATGTAAAAGTGTTGTCAGACATATAATAAAGGTTGTCTAAATAAATCGAAATATAAGATTGAGAGTAAGTTAGACCATGTTCTTAGAGTCCTTCGATCTCTAGACAAGAACATTTGTACTTCTCTTAAGATATCTTATACGATTATGGTTTGTTTTAAACATGCATAATTCTGAGAAAGGTTATTACCTTTTGGGAACAGAATCCATCTATCTAAGGGTATGCGTTTTGAACACATAAAGGAGATAGATGTAGACAAAAGCAGTTTCCTACACTTCAAGTGTGGAGAGCTTTGTAAATGCAGTGTTGTAAAACAAGAACCTGATATCAACTATGCGGTTAGCATAGTGGGAGGGTATCAAAGTAATCTGGATAAGGGATGTTCGAATGCTGTAAGAGTACTTTCAAAGTACTGGCTTACGGAGCAAGACGAAATCTTCTTGGATTACAGTTTCTCAGATCCAAAATCAGAGAAAGACCAGTGTAAGTCGATATCAGGCTATGTGTTCACTTTTAAAAGGAGGTGGAACCTAAAGATGAAAGAGTGATAAGCATGATTCTTCTCGGACTCTATCATAAACCGAATAGCAGCCTCAGAGGCAGCGGAAGTTTTGGTTAGGTTCCGGGATGACCTCTGAACTTGGATATGATTCTTGGTTCACCAAAGGCTATGTATATAGCGGTGCATGGTAAACTGGAAGAAGTCATAAGTTCAAAAGGTGATGATAACACATAGAGCAAGTACCACCTGATTCGAGTCATCGTCTAGGGAGACGACGCAGTAGTCACCAAGATAACTTCAGAGCGGCAACCTAGATTGCTCATTCACATAATACTTCTGGGAAGTATAACTTAAGCACGTGATGAGTATGGGAGTCGGGAGTTTGGAAGAAATGACTAGACCTTAGTACAAGTGGGAGATTGTTGGAGTTGTGTACTTAATGTCTAGATTTAAGTATCGATAAACTCCCGGTCATAGCATTTAACCTATTTAATTAATAAACAATTATTTGCATTTAATTATTATTTATTAATTATGCAAAATTATAGTCCTGGATTTCATACGTTGTAGTTAGTATGGTGTACATGGGCACACAGAAGATCATACTATCGGTTACTCGTATTTAATCAAACAGATGCTCACGACCTAGATGGACCCGGACCAATCCATCGGTATAGTCGTTGTGTGAGAGAGAAAATAATTTATCTTAATTATTTTATCACACTTGTACACTTGGTGTATTGGGCGGATCGCTTGAGATTTATTGATTAGGATTGCCTTGGATAATCAATTTAAATCTCAGAGTATTTTATTCTTAATCCCCGATACTATTGCGGGTGTGTATATTTAATATTAGAGACTTTGATTTTCCAAAGGAATTAAACGATTTAATTATTGGGTTAATTACCGGTAAAATTGGGTCGCTATATTTTATATATGACATGCCGTGAATACTTGACGGGAAAGTGTATCCCGGAAGGGTTGATAATATCCCCGAGATGAGTTCATAAGGAATTATTGTGTAAACCTCATGAGTGGATTTGTTCCGCACAATAATTAAGGTTGAATGGTACTAGTCTCGGATACAAGAGATGAATATAATTTATTGAGCAATAAATAAATTTATTCATGGATATTTAAATCTTAAATACACGGAATAAATAATACTACCGGAGAAATATTATTTGATATAATATGGTTTAATATTGGGAGTGAAATTAATTTATATAGTGGAAAATAAATTAATTAATATTGATAAGGATTAATGGACTTGAGCATTGGGCTCAATTTAATCTTCAATATTGGAAGCCCAATATTCCACCTCCTTTAGATCCCCTACGTAGCTTATAAAAGCACTACATGGCCTTCATAAATCATAAGACAAGAATATCAATAGTTGATAGTTCTAGAGAGTTGAAGGAGATCCATAGGAGTTCGATAGATCGTCGCCCACACGACGTTCGAACGAGGTGCAAGGAATACGTAGGAAGATCGCAAGGTCATCAACGTTTGATTTCGTTTCTCCGTACAACGAATCGAGGTAATATAATCATAAACCCCTCTATGATTATTTGTTCGTAATAATTGTGATATATACATGAACAAGACGATCCGGGAAAGCGTCGAGACCTAGATACGGGGATCGTTGGATCCCCGTGGGGATCGAACGAGGGGCGGTCGAACCCTAGGGTTTCGACCGCCGGTACCGCGACGAAGGGAGCCCCGGCTGGACGCCGGGGCAAGCGATCGACGGCAGTCGATCGCTGGGGATGCCACGGGCTGGTGCCGTGGCGGATCCCCACCCCTCGACGGCGGCGTGCGCGCGGGGAAGAGCTCCGGCCGAAGCAGGAGCGCGCGATCGAGCTGGGCTCGATCGCGGAGGGCAGTCACGGGCTGGTGCCGCGACTGGAGGCCCTCCACCCCGTAGGGTGGTGGCGGTGAGTCGCCGGACTCACCGCCGGTGGGTGCTGGCGGGACAGCCCCGCGGGGATGCACCCCGCATCCCCGGCGATCACCATGCACGGCGATCGCGAACCCCAGCCGCGATGGGGTTCGGCTAGGGTTTAGCCGCGGGTTCATCCCGCGGCGATGCTCTTGTCGAGCCCGACTTCGTGTGTGGTTCGCGTTCGTGGTTTCCGGCGACGGGGTTTCGGTCGGGTTATCGATTCCGCATTTTTTTTGATAGCCCGGGACATCGAATCCCAGCACGAACAACCCTCCCACTACGACGACGCTCCGGTGTAACCTCAATAACTACAGGTGCAGACTGTGGTGGCGTATCACCCGGTTGGGTTGGATCTAAGCCTTGATCGTCCCCTCTCAGTTCGTTTAGTATTATCTCACTCTTGGGCTTGTGGTCCATTATATAATCCTCTTCCAAGACCCGAGCGTTGGTGCTAACAACGATCTTCTGGTCCTTAGGACTATAAAATAGACCACCTTTCGTTCCTCTAGGATATCCTATAAACAACCGAATATCTGAACGAGATTCCAACTTATCAGCCCCATGCTTCAGCACATGTGCTGGACAACCCCAGATCCGAATGTGTTTCAAGTTCGGCTTACGCCCGGTCCACAATTCCGAGGGCGTCTTAGGGACTGATTTAGAAGGAACTAAGTTCAGGATATACGCCGCTGTTTCCAAGGCATATCCCCAGAACGAAACTGGTAAGTCTGAGTAACTCATCATAGATCTTACCATTTCCATAAGAGTCCTATTCCTTCTTTCTGCTACACCATTCTGCTGGGGCGTGTATGGTGCAGTCATCTGGGAGTCAATCCCATTCTCTAATAAGTACGCCTTAAACTCTCCCGAGAGGTACTCTCCTCCACGATCAGATCGTAGAGTCTTTATGGTTTTACCATGAAGGTTCTCCACAAGAGCTTTGTACTCCTTGAACTTGTCAAAGCACTCGCTCTTGCGGCGCATCAGGTATATAAAACCATACCTTGAGTAATCATCCGTGAAAGTTACGAAATATTCGTAACCTCCTCTCGCTTGGACAGATAAAGGCCCGCACAAATCTGAGTGAATCAATTCCAGTACTTCCTTGGATCTATACCCCTTATCACTAAAGGGTCGCTTGGTCATTTTTCCTTCCAGGCATGATTCACAGGTCGGAAAGTCCTCATCTTTCACACCACTGAGTATTCCATCAGTTATCAACCTTTGAATCCTACCCAAGTTAATATGACCCAGCCTAAGATGCCATAAGTACTTTTGATTCATCCTAGAAGGCTCCTTTCTCTTATTGGTACTAGATGTGTTAAAAGACTCTACTCGTTGCATCGTGGAATAATCAGGATTCAGTATATATAAGTTGCCTATCAATGTACCAGAACAGATATAATCACCATTCTTTTTGACAATAACAGAACTATCAAAAGAAACTGAATATCCATTCAAAACCAACTTAGAAATTGAAACAAGGTTCTTTCTAAAGTTCGGTACATAAAGACAATTATTCAATACTAAAAATTTATTATTAAAAGATAAATAAATATCTCCCACTGCAACTGCCGCCACTTTCGTTGCGTTGCCCATGTAGATAGTGATCTCTCCCTCTCTAAGCCGCCGGGTTTCCTGGAACCCCTGCAAAGAATTGCAGACATGATCAGTGGCTCCCGTATCCACACACCAGGTACCGGTGGATAACACCGCTAAACATGTTTCAGTGACTAAGGAAAAGTTCATACCTCCTTGTCTGAGAGGACAATTAGACTTCCAATGTCCAGACTGCTTGAAACGGAAACACTTGCCCTTGGGCTTGTTCACTCCATTCTGTGGTCCACCATTTCTGGGTCCACTGGGTTTCCGTCCTTGCTTCTTCTTCCTCTTACTCCCCGGAGGGCCAGGAAGTTTCACAGCCACAAGTGCCTGAGACTTCTTAAAGATTCCCTCTGCCGCCTGGAGTTCAGTCAGGAGTTCCGCCAGCGAATATAACCTCTTGTTCATGTTATAGGTCAGGCGAAACTGCTCAAAACTCCTAGGCAGAGACTGGAGCACTATATCGATCTGGGTTTCCCCATCGATAGCTCCTCCCATAATCTCTATCTCATTCAGATAGCCAATCATCCTAAGAACGTGATCCCTCACGGGCGTTCCTTCGGACATGGTGGCCGTCATGAGTTTCCTCATAGCATCTTGTCTGGCTGCCCTATCCTGACTACCAAACATCTCTTTGAGGTTAAGCATCATATCATAGGCAGTGGTCATGGCTTCATGCTGATGTTGCAGCACATTTGACATAGAAGCCAAAATGTAGCACCGCGCCATCTGATCAGCCTTGACCCACTTCCGATGAGCTTCCTTTTCCTCAGGAGTGGAGGTATCAGTAGGTTCATCAGGACAAACCTCATGGAGTACATATTTGTACTCCTCAGCAGTCAGGACAATGTCCAAGTTTCGTTTCCAATCAACATAGTTTGGACCAGTGAGTTTGTTTTCTTTTAGTATGATGGACAGCGGGTTGAGTGCCATATCTATAAAAGAGACAAATCAAACCGTCAAATTTAATTCGATATTAACTCCCTTAATTAATATCATTAAATTTACCAATCAATCCTAAAATCCCATCAAACTAGCATGCCACGTTCATGTGGACGTATACTAGTCCAAATGATTTTATAACTGGACTTTTACTTCGGTCGTACATCATTACAGCAGTGACTCCGATGGGGAGGATACTGTAAAGCGTACCTAAGTGTATACCATTTCTCAGTACTAAGTTAACCGCTCGGAAACTACACGCCCACCGCAAGCCACGTTAGTGTGGACGTTTACGTTGACATGCGGTCCCTTTACGATTTCCTATAACTGTCGAGCCTCAATTAACCCAAAGTTCCGTTTCCGTCTAGTAAGCCACGATAGTGTGGACGTTTACTAAACAAACAACTTTGTTAATTGAATTCGAATTTTGATCCAGTGATATCCGTGTGTCAACTTTATCCGATAGGAAGGATGACACTAAAGCCAACTCGTAAGCGACACACATCACCATCAAAACAGAGAATGGAGACCGCGGGATTGTTTCCAATCCCTCTCCCACTTAGTTTTTACGAAAGGGATAACATTCACATGCATATAAAATTAAAGCATAATAAAGCACGTAAACACACAAAAAGCATTTAACGTGGCCCGATTATTATGGCCTTTAAAATCTTCGATGCACGTCTTCTCGGATCTTCGTCTCGTTGCTCGTCTCGGTCTCGGTCCATCACCGACTCGTCTAAGGACCAAGAGACGAACCCCTCCCACTGGAGTATCGTCCCGGGCCCTCGACAAGCGATCCGTGATGTCCGTCGAACCCCCGCGGCGCTGCTGCCAAACCTCAAACAGCGCCCGCTGTATTCAGAACAGCGGTCGCTGGAGGAGCTGCAAACGGCGACCGCCGTTTGCCCTCCAGCGGGCGCCGTTTGTGCACAGCAGCCGCGGGTTCGACTCCTCGACCCTCGTTCGTTCGTCCTTCGATCTTCTCTCGATTCACCAAGTAGCAGTAACATTACAAAGGTAAAATATACTACTTCCGGCATCGATCCTATACAGGTTGATCGATCCTATACATCCGGATAAACGAAAAAACGAAAAACGTAAAACCTAAACGACTCAACCCGTCGTTTTAACTATTACAAGCAAGCAACGATAAAAACCAAAGATCTCGACAATCCCGAGAGTTTAACAAACCACAACATACAGTACATAAACATATGACCATAATAATCGGGTTATCCTGCAAAACAAAACTCGCAAACAATACAAGAACGTACAAACCGGCTCTGATACCAATTGTTGGAAATCGACTACCCGGGATGCGTTCGTTCGATTGCTCGAACATCCGAACGTTCCCAGTCGACCTCCGGTGTCGCTACTTCGTTCACACGACAGCCCTTGACCCGATTCACGCCCAGCCATCGCCCCGAAGGACAACCGCGCGAACCGGGACTGGACTGCACTCAAACAGCGCCCGCTGTATGCAGTCCAGCGGTCGCTGGAGAAGCTGAAAACGGCGACCGCCGTTTGCTCTCTGGCGACCGCCGTTTGTCCGCGAACAGCAACGCGACGTTGCTGTTCCGGGCTCGTTTCCGGGTCGTTTTTCCTCATCCGACTACCGATCCGAAGTTCCTAGAACCCCCAGTAGTCGAGGAATGCGATCCACGATACCCGGAACCCGATCGTACGTTCAAAGTATGATCAACAAATTATGAGATCGAATAAATTGCAGAATAAGAAAGATCCGATCTCATACCTTGCGGTCGATTGTTGAGACCTTAGACGCTTCTTGTGTATGACTCTGCCCGACTCCAGCCGTTGTGTGGGCAACGATCCGCTGGGTTCGTCCTTGTCTGCACTCTCCTTCCAAGACCACCGTATGAATTATTATCTGGTGAGAAAATAATTTATTTGCGTTAACTTTTATTTTAACAGAGAAAACTTTTATTTGCGCTAAGCAATTAATTTTTTCTCTGCTGAAATAATTATTGCGGCGTTCTGTAGGTCTTAGGAGAGGGCAAGGGGGGGTTTAAATAGAGCTACACTAGGGACCCAAGGTTAAATTAATTAAGGGCTAAATTGAAATATTAATTAACTTGGAATACGTAAACGCAATTCCTTAATTAATCGATTTCAATTTTAATTATTATTCACTCCACTAAAAAATAATAATTGAATTCCCGAAATTAATTTTAATATTATTTCAACAATAATAATTCCGCTGAAATTACATATACGACTTTCCCCGTGTTTAAGATATCGAACGTCCACGAATTTATTTAATTACTAATAATTAAATTAATTCGTTTCTCATTATCCGAGACTAGTACCACTCATCCTTATTATCATGTGGAACAAATCCACCTGCAGGGTTTACATGATAAACTTTATGAGCTCATCTCGGGGACGTCATCAACCCGATAAACGGGACACGGTTTCCTGTCTATAATCTATAGCATGCCGTGGGTACAATTCCGATTCCCAATTTACCGAGTATCTCGACTAATCAATTAGTCTCACTCATTGGCATATTAAAGAACCGAGAATTGGACACACGCACCTATAATTATATAGGGATTAGGAATTCGTATATCCGTAATCTCGGAGGTCTAGTTCGATTACGTCGATTAGTATAAATCGAACGCCCTCCCGTGGTCCTGCTCAATACACCAAGTGTACGAGTGTAACATAATAGTCAAGACCAACTATTACCCAGTCACACTACGACGTACCAATGGATTGTCCCTGTCCATCTAAGTCGTGAGCTTCTGTTCGATAGTATACGAGTAACCGACAGTATAATCTTCCGCGGGTCTCCTCACGCCATACTTTCTACAACGTATATATCTAGGACTTATTGCATAAAGTATATGATAGACAAAATGCCGACAGTTTGATTAATAGATAATAAAACACAGATAAGGAGTTCCATATTGTCACTAAACTAGACATTTAGAATATAACTCCATCAGAAATAACCTCCACGTGCTTGTGAGCTCATTGGACCACATACATCAGTATGGATTAAACCCAATAGATCACTTGCACGTTCTCCTTTCCCTAGAAAAGGTGACTTTGTCATTTTGCCCATCAAACATCCTTCACATGTATCAAATGACTCCAAGTCAAAAGATTTGAGAATGCCTTCTTTAAGAAGTTTCTCTACACGTTTAATGTTGACGTGGCCTAATCGACAATGCCAAAGGTATGTTTCATTGAATTCATTCGATTTGGCATTTTTGGTATCAATGTTATATATATGATTGTCAAGTTGAAGTATATATAAACCATGTTCTAATCGTGTCGTACCATAGAACACTCCACTTTTTGAAATAGTAAATAAACCATTTATTATAGTGAAGGAAAATCCTTCAGTATCCAATACTGAAATAGAAATAATGTTCTTGGTAATACTTGGTACGAAATAAACATTATTCAATACTAAAACAAGGCCCGAAGGCAAACACAAATCATAAGATCCTACGGCTAATGAAGCGACCCTCTCTCCATTACCAACCCGCAGATTGACATCTCCCTTTACCAAAGTTCTACTTCTTTGCAGTCCCTGCACATGTGAAACAATGTGAGCACCGCATCCGGTATCCAATACCCAAGAAGAAGAATTTGTAAAGTTTATGTCTATGACATAAATACCTGAAGATGAAGGAACGACCCCGTTCTTCACATCCTCTTTGAACTTGGGGCTATCCCGCTTGTAGTGTCCAACACCCTTGCAGTAGAAACACTCAGATTCCCCAGGAACCTTAGAAGCTTTCAAGAACCTTTTGGAAGGAGCTGCCACAGCTATTCCTTTCCCTTTGCCTTTCACTTACGGTTTCTTAATCCCCTTGAACTTTTTGGTACCTCCTTCCCGAATCATAAGAACTTCCCTCCTAGGGTCCTTCTTAATCGCCGGCTCAGCAGCCTTAAGCATCCCATGGAGCTCATGAAGTGATTTCTTCAGTACATTCATGTGGAAATTCAGCCTAAAGGCGTCATAACCATCATGAAGAGAATGGAGAATGAAATCGGTAGCCAACTCGTCCTCATATGCAAAACCGAGGCGAGCACTTGAAGCAAATAATCCAATCATTTGCTGCACATGTGGTCCCACGGGTTTACCCTTTTCCAGCCTAGCTGTTGCTATAGCCCGGGTGACACTGAAGCGCTCAATCCTAGCCTGTTCCCCGAACATGCTCTTGAGCTCTTCTATGATGTCATAGGTTTCCATGAACTCAAATTTTTTTTGCAACTCGGGTACCATGGATGCCAACATCAAACATGTCACCTCATTCGAGGCTTTCTTAACAAGGGCGTATGCCTTTTGGACATCCGTGCCCCCATCAGCGGGAAGCATGGGAAGGGGTTTGTCTAACACACTTTCCTTTTCTTTGTATTTGAGGACTATCCTCAAGTTACGTTGCCAATCAAGGAAATTGGTGTTGTTCAACTTTTCTCTATCCAAGATAGAGCTGAACTTGAATTGAGTTGAGACAGACATAATATACTACAGAAGAAAGATAAACTAAGTAAGTAAACATACACAAAGCTGTAAACAAATAAGGTTGTCTATCAAAACTATTTTATTTGTTCCATTTTGTTCATTCGATATCCAATATCGTCGTTCCCAATTATTTCAATGACAAAAAACGTGATAAATCGTAAGTGAAAACTCGAGGTTTTCTAACCAGCGATCTTATCATGCAATTGAAGCCCTATCTCTCATTAAAATGAGGGAGCCAACCAGACAATCGATTCACGCCATCCAATGGCTCGAAAGTCTCTAATTTGTGTCATTGATGAACTTAAGTGTTTTGGATTAAATCACTCCCCGATGTGTAAATAATCATAACCTTATAATCCACCAAATGAAAGACAAATTAGGCATTTGTTTTTGAAATTTTAATAAATTAGAACAAAACGATCCCAAGACCCTCATCTTGCGAATCCTTAAGCCGACTGAGTCCGCACTTAAGAACTCCAAGATAGGTAGACATCCCCTGTCAATGACATCTAATGTCACTCTCGGTCGATGAGAGTCCCATTCTCATCTCATGTCTCGATAGCCACGCCTGCAGTGGATCTATTGATGAGAAAACCAAACTCACGTGTAAGGGTCTAACCCTTACTCTCACTATCCCAAGATAACAAGTAGTATCCCGCTGAGGCGGACCTACCAACTTATGATCGAAGGCTTCATGGGTGTGATGTTTTGGACAAGACATTATACTCATTATTTTGGGAACTTGCGTGCATAGGTGTTATATGTAAGTTGAACATTTATAACATAAAACAATCTATAGCTAGCAAAGCAAATAATACGTATTGAAAGGCCCCTAGAACCTTAACCTCACAACTCTCAAACAAAAGATTAAAAGCAACAAACAAGGTCTTGAACATCTTCTGGACTGGTCCGCGCTCGCTGATTTTGGTCAAACCAAGTCATTACCCCAAAATCCACGAACAACGCCCGCCGTTTTTCTCCAGCAGCCCCGGTTTTGCTCGGTTTACTTCGTTTTGCATCGTTTCTTCTCGTTTTCGCTTGGGCTTCGAAATCCAACTCCGACACATGGATAAATCCATAGATTACATGTTGAACAATACATTTTGAATAGAAAAAACCTATCTATTACAAAAGATTCCAAGGGACGCAGCCCTCCAAAACTATGGCCATTCAACACGTAAAAAACACGATTCATCCACCCGACCACTATCGGTGGCCGGCCTTACATCTACTCACATAAGTACATATAAACATATAATTCAATTATGTGATTTAAACCATTGTGTCCAACACAAAAGTGTGCACGAGCCCTAGGCTTTGATACCAATTGATGGTTACGATATACCGATCCGATCGATATACCGTGTGTGCGAAAGCGTGTAAAGCATATAAATCTATCATGCTTGATCTAGTACACACAATATATGTATAGACACACATATATATATACACATCCTATATATATATATATATATATATATATATATATATATATATAGGGCCGACCCTGGGCCTAGGCCCAGGGTGCGACGGCCCAGGGCCCAACTTTTCTAGGGGCCCAAAAAAAAAATTTATATATATATATATATATATATATATATATATATATATATATATATATATATATATATATATATATATATATATATATATATATATATTAATATATAATGTATTAAATAGTGACGCTTTGTAAAATATCATTTCCAATCTGCCGGTATAAAATTAGTTCCGCTTTGTAATAAATAGTTCTGCTTTATAAAAATATATAAAATAAAAAAATAGTTCCGTATTAAATAGTTTCGCTTTATAAAAATATATAAAATAAAACTGACTCTTGAGTTCCGCTTTGTAATTCGCAATCTGCCGTTATTATTTATTATTGTAACGTTAACATAACGTTAATCCTAAAAATTCTCAGCTTTTTTACTTTATTTATTCCATCTTTTTCTATTGAGTAATATACACAAAATATTAAAAAAAAACATCTTAATTCTTAAAATATTATTATATTATTATATTATTCTTAAGAAGAGCTGGTAGATAGAAATTAAAAAGAGGTTTCTGGATTTCTGGCGTTTTCAATCTTTCACGGATCAATTAATAACAGGTGTGATTGTTCTATTTCTGCTATAATATATACATATATTAATTGTGATTTAGTATTATAGTTGGTTTTTTTTGCTCTATTTCTTTTACCGTAATATTTTTGAATTGTGTTTTATTTTGCTTTATTTTTTTAATTGTGTATTATTTTGTGTAATATTTTTGAATTGTGTTTTATTTTTGCTTCATTTTTTTAATTGTGTATTATTTTGCTTAGTATTTGATTTGTTTTATTATGTTGCCTAAAAAACATTTATCTGGAAGTGTTCCTGGTTTAACTATGAAATATTTGTCTAATACTCGTTGGGAAAGTCGAATTAAAAGTGTTAAAGCTATTAGATTTCAATGTCCCCAAATAAGATGTGCTTTATTAGAATTATATAAATCTTGTGAAAATGATGCAAAGACAAAGAGTGAAGCAGAAAGTTTGATAAATGCATTAGAGAATTTTTGAGTTTTTGCTTGGTATGGTTATTTGGTATGATATTTTGTTTGCTATTAATATGGTGAGTAAAAAATTACAATCCAAGTCTATGTGTATTGATACTACTATTAAACAATTGCAAGATGTATGTTCATATTTTGAGAATTATCGAGTAGAAGGATTTACAAAAAGTATGGACATTGCAAAAGATGTTGCCCTAGAAATGGATGTTGAACCTATCTTTCCAATTAAACGTCGTGTGATTAGGAAAAAATATTTTGGAGAAAACAATGAAGATGACGTAAATCTTTCACAAGAAGAATTATTTAAAATAAATTATTTTTTTACTGTTGTTGATATGGCCATTCTTTCCTTAAAAAATAGATTTGAAGAATTGAAAACATTTGAAAGTATATTTGGATTTTTATATAATTCTCAAAAGTTAAAGTCATTTGATGATAATGAATTGAAAGAATGTTGTGTTAAATTTTATAGAAGTTTTACTAATGGACATTTATCTGATGTTGATGTAAATGATCTTTTCTCTGAATTAAAAGTTTTACGATTCACTTTGTCCTCTGACACAATGTCTGCGATTGATATTCTTAAATTTGTCACATCTGTAGATTGTTATCCGAATGTATCTATTGCTTACAGAATTTTATTGACAGTGCCTGTTACTGTAGCATCAGCTGAAAGAAGTTTTTCAAAGCTCAAGTTGATAAAGACTTATTTAAGGTCGTCAATGTCACAAGAGAGACTGAATGGCTTGGCAATTTTATCAATAGAGAAAAATATGTTGGAAGATGTTGATATTGATGTAATTATAAATGATTTTGCTTCTCAAAATGCTAGGAGAAACATTTTTAAAGATTAAATTTTTTTTATCTAATTTATTTATATATTCTTTAGAAATTATATGTAGTTCTTTTAATATTTAAGTACTTTTGAAATAAAAAAAATTATAATATATTTTTTTAAAAAATAATAAAATGAAAGGGGCCCAATTTCAATAATTTGCCTAGGGCCCTTAAAATGTCAGGAACGGGCCTATATATATATATATATATATATATATATATATATATATATATATATATATATATATATATATATATATATATATATATATATATATATATATATATAACGAGTTCTTACATTTGATAATGATCATTAAGGTGGTGTTGAGTCATGACTTGATTCGTTGATGTTGATTAAGGTGGTGTTGAGTCGATTGAACCACCTTAATGGATCAGCAACTTGAAGTTCTCCTTGTGAATGTCCTCGTCACTCCTTTGGATCGTCCGAATGTTGAAGCCGCACAAATGGCCCGGCCTCTAAGTGTTGCACACGAACCCGGATAATGAACACCTATGCTTGCTTGAGAATGGATCTCCAAGATCACCTCTTTTCTCTCTATTTGTGTGGAATTTCGTGGCTGATGTTATTCTATAATGAAAATCAGATTTTCATCCATATATTAGCATCATTATTCATGCCATAACACCCCTTTGTAACCTCCAACATAATGGGCATCATTATGCACCATTAACATGCAAAAGGAGTTACAAGGGAGGTACTGAAAGGTCATGCCACATACACATGCCACTATGCATTGTATGTGGTCTCACTTGCTTGGGTGGCATGCCATGTCACACTATGTGACATGCATACATGCAAGCCATGCATCCCATGCATGTATATTAAATCCACGTAAATATTGATTCTAAATCAATATATATATATATATATATATATCAAGCATCGTACATTATCTTCGAGTCCATGTGTGACCCTGTAGGTATAATTTAATTGATCAATATTATATTGTTCCCAGCAATTAATATTATCAAATAATCATTTAACATCCATAGACGACCTTATGACTTTATCGATTGCACACGTAGGATCGAAGGACATATCCCAACAGTGGTCCCACGTTGGACCTCTTGTATTTTCCCGGTCAACTCAGCTAGCTCTACCAATACCTAACAGACTTCATGTTGTTTGTAGAGGCCAAGTCTGCTTGTTCGACGTTGAGGGAACTCTTCATGATGTGGTCCCACGTTGGACCACTTGTATTTTGCCGGTCCACTCAGCTAGCTCTACCAATACCTAACATACTTCATGTTGTTTGTAGAGACCAAGTCTGTTTGCTCGAAGCTGAGGGAAATCTTCATGTTGGGGCCCCACGTTCGACCACTTGTATTTTCCCGGTCCACTCAACTAGCTCTACCATACAAACATTCAACATGAAGATACTACAAAACAAAGTGTATAGTCAACTTAGTTCAAACAAGAACAACGTGGTTCTATGTTGAACTAGGAAGAACTACACACTAACAATTTGACGTTGACTTGATGTGCCATCCAAGTCAACCCGGTTGCACGTTGTTGCAAGAGCATGATAACGTAGCTCCAGGTTGGCGCGAGTGCTTGTCTAACGTTGGCGCAACCGACCAACTCTATGTTGACGCAGAGACCAACTCTGCTAACTCCACGTTGAGCCAACCCTTCATAACTTGGTCCCACGTTAGAGCAAGTGTCATCTCCACGTTGACGCACATGTATTCTCACATGCGCTTAGCTAAATCTTCGAAGTCATTACATCTCTACGTTGGCCAAGGTGCATTTTTCTCGCCATGCGTAGCTAACTCTACCTTCAGCAAAACCTCTCTCTACCTTCAGCAGGAGCTCACTCTACCTCCAGCAGGGATATACTACCAGCTCACTCTACCTTCAGCAGGACCTAAGTCTACCTTCAGCAAGAGCTCACTCTACCTCCAGCAAGACCTCTCTCTACCTTCAGCAGGAGCTCACTCTACCTTCAGCAGGGATATACTTCCAACTCACTCTACCTCCAGCAAGAGCTAACTCTACCTTCAGCAAAAGCTATACTCTACCACCAGCAGAGATATACTTCAAGCTCACTCTACCTACAACAAGAGATAACTCTACCACCAGCAGAGATATACTTCCTTGCTTACTCTACCTCCAGCAAGAGCCAACTCTACCACCAGCAGAGATATACTCCAAGCTCACTCTACCTACAACAAGAGCTAACTCTTACATACTATTAAGTGAGTAAAAAACAAGGTGTATAGTTTCAGTTAACTTATCGACAAACTCCGATTGAACTATACACCAACAATTTTTTAGAAAAAAAACTGTTTTTTTTAATTAAAAATTAAATGGTAAAAATATTTTTTTAAGTTGTAAAAGTAGACTATAACAATGTAAAAGTGATAAAATAAAATTAAAATAGTATTTTATATTTTAAAAATAAAAATAATTATTTCTTTTGTGAGGTATAAATTCAGTTAAGAAAATAGTCATATTTTTTAAGATTGAATAACCCCACTAAAAAGTTAATTTTATTTTTTGTGTTCATTCATTTTCTTTTCTAACTCTGAATTTGATCACACTTATTAACACTTAAAGAAAGTTTTCACACCTAAGAAAGAAGTCACTTCTTTATTTCTTTATATTTTTAGTAAAGTTCGGTATCATAAAAGAAAAAAAAATGAAAAAGTCAAAAAGTAATTTTATTTTTTGCTTTCATTCATTTTCATTTATAACATTTCGAATTTGATCACACCTAAAAATAAATCACTTTCTTTTTTTATTATATTTAATTTAATGTGTATGGTGCAAGATTGCACTTAATATTGTCCGGTGCAAAAATGCACTGGACGCCCCCTCAATCCGTAACTATCTACCTGCCTAAAAAATTCCCTATAAATTGGGATAAAATGTATAATAAAAAACACATCAAATTATTAAAAAACATCAAATTTCTCCCCACCTGCCCTTCGAAGGGTGTACGACTCTCTCCGACAGAGTTCAGCGGCGGCAACTCGATCGGTTCAACGGAGGCGGAACGGTCAGACGGCACACCCTTCTGGCGGAGGGAGTCTTACAACCCTCTGGTGGGCATGTGGGTGGTTCTTTGAAGGAGTAGGCCACTGCGAAGAGAGAAAGAAGACAAAATTTAGAATTATATATTATAAATTTTATGTTTTTTTATTAATTTGACGTCTTTTTTCTTCATTAATTTGACGTATCAATCAACGCAGGGATTCCGGTGTTGAAGTTAACGGGAACGCGTTTGCAGCTCCAATTGGGTACGGAGTGGTTCCTCGTGCGACGGAAACCGCAGTTCCGATGTACGGCGGCGATGAAATGCGACAGCGGTCTAACCTACGCTCCGGTGTCGAGAAAGCGGGTGAGTAAAAAATACAGTAACCGACGTTGGAAGTTGTGGTGTGTTGCGTGTTGTCACGTGGGTGGGGACGCGTGAGATGCACGTCCATTGGTGAGGGGCCTCGAGTAGTGTACCTCCAGCATCTCCAGTCACTTTCAGAGAAGCATGATAAATATATAAATATAATAATAATGATTGTCGTCGACAGTCTTACGATTCATTGTGGACCGTGTTTGGTAATGTCTTCTCTCACTCTGTATCGTGCTAGTTTCTTTCAATCTATTTCTCAATTAATATTTCACAAATCACAAATAATATAAAACAAGTTTAAATCATTTCAAATAAAAAAAAGTTTAACTTGATTTGATTGACCAATAGATGGATAGAATAAGAAAAAGATGATGGGCATGGTCTTATCATGCTGGAAAAAAAAAATCTAAATACCCAATTTTATAGTAATTAACAATACTGAAAAATATTCAAATTTTAGATATGATATAATATAAAATCAATAATTTTTTGTATAGTATCATCATATAAACCTTGCCATTGGAAGTAGATGTCTTGTGATTGTCCAATTAAACCCTGTCCAATTAAACCCAAAAAATTGATCGCATCGTATATACAGTGCGTGAGCTAATTGGAAATAAACTTCTTGTGATCGTCCAATTAAAACTAGAATTGATCGCACAATATTGTGTGTGAGCTAGCAAAAAATAATATCACTTGAAATAACCAAATTCGGTTGAGAATCACATGAAAAATGATCGATCAAACTTGGGACTCACACGACAAATTTGAGGAAGATAAGTGTAACTACCTTTTTCTGCCCAAAGCAACGTTGTTTTATGCTGTGCAACATAATTTAAATTTCGGTGAAATAAACATTTTGCTCTTCATGTTCAAATCGTCCAACACATCTCTAGACATTATATTTTATGTACATTTCAACATGATGAATCGAACTGAAATGAATAAAAAAAATTAAAAAATAAATAGTATTTGATATCGCATTGTGAAATAAGTTATGCATTTTTTAAAATTAATGATTCAAGTTTGTATGTAAATGTACAATAAATGTAAGCTCGTAAGTAAATCAAATTATAAAAGCATTATTTTATTTCTTGTCTTATTCAAGTTTAAATATTTTTATTTTAAATTTAGTCTATAAAATTACTTTTTACATTTAATTACTTACAGTTATTTTAATTGTTAACTTAAAAAATATATTTTTATCTTTTACTTTTTGACTAAAAAATATTTTTTAAAATTTTCGTGTCCAAAAAATTATTACAACATATATAATATTATTTTATAAGTTATTTTAAGACCTGATAAATTTTTTATGTCTTATTTAATAAATAAATTGTTAACTATTTGGATAAAATAAGTAGGTAAACTTATAAAATGTAAAATTGTTTGATAAATTAAGTTTTTATATAAATAAAATTATCAAAAATATATGTTATAAACGGAAAAAAATATATGAAAAAAATTTGGAATTATTTTATATTTATATAAAGTACTAATAATTTTAAGAATATAAATTTGGAATTATTTTATATTTATATAAAGTACTAATAATTTTAAGAATATTTTGGTTTTTTATTGTTAAAATTATAAGAGTTTTTAAGTTTTTTTTATAGGTCAATTACAATGCCTTGGAGTTCGAACCTAGGACCTTTGATCTTCAATTCGAATGCTCAACTAACTGAGCTAACAACACTTGACAGAGTTTTTAAGTTATAATACTCCAACTAACAAATAATACACATGTGTAAATTAAGAAAAAATTTTACTTTTTTATTTTTTAATCAAAACATCATATTTTTAATTTAAGAAGTAAATTAGTTGTGAGTAAAGTTTTAAAAGTAGGTGGAAAAAATAAAAGTAAAATTGTATTTTAAATAAAAATGTAAAGTTTTTATTTTCTTTTAAAGGATGTGCATAATTAGTTGAAACATAAAAAAAAGTGTAAATAATTAGTTGAGAGGAATGTAATAGTATAACATAAAAGTATCCTTTGCTGTTTTTTTAAACAGCTTATAAATTGTTTGACCTCTTATTTTTAGGGAGAAATTTAAAACTACACATTTTTATATAAGAAAACTCTTTTCTACACTAAGCTATAAAAAACTATATTTTATATACTAAAAATTAGTATTTTACCTAAATTGCCCCTAACCCCTAATACTTAGACGATTAATCCCAAAATTTCCCATCTTCTTCCTAAATTTTTCTTCAATGGTGTGAAACCTGATTATATTTTTTTAGTGGGAATACCGGATTCAGGACCACCTCATAAAATAAATATGTTCTGAGGCCCTGTCCATAAAAGTAGAAGTTTATTAGGCAATTGGGTAGGAAAAGTCTACACTACCCTCGCTGTTTAATAAATGAAGTATAAACTGAATAGGTAATTTAAAAGAGAATTTCTGTTTTAAAAATTAATAATAAAATTCTAATATAATTTCAGACTATCCACGGTTAAAGTATGCAGTTAGACTATGCATGATAATAAGACACCGTGACATCATTCACGATTATCATACGCCGTGAGTTCATCCACGATGAATAGACACCGTGAGGACATCCACGATAATCGAACACCGTGAGTTCATCCACGATAAAGAGAGACCGTGTGACCATCCACGATAATCGAACACCGTGAGTTCATCCACGATAAAGAGAGACCGTGTGACCATCTACGATAAATGAACACCGTGAGAACATCCACGATAAATGGACACAGTGAGGACATCCACGATAAATAGAGACCGTGTGACTATCCACAATAAATTGACATCGTGAAAACATATAAGATAATTGCACACCGTGAGCTCATCCACGATAGTCGCACGCCGTGAGACAAATCACGGTAAATGGACATCGTGATGCATACACGATAAGTCAACTCCGTGAGACCATCAACGATAATCATACGTCGTGAGATCATCAACGACAGTCATACGCCGTGTGACTAGCCACGATAAATGGGCGTCGTGGCATCGTACACGATAATTAAAAGCGACTGTGATAATTTTGATTGAGAATATGAAATTGGAAAAATTTAAAATAAATTTAAATCTTATAATTGAGAACAATTGATGAATCAAAACTCTAAACCCTAAAACTTGAGAACAATTGATGGATCAAAACTCTAAACCCTAAACACCATCGGTCAACGTAATACAAAAAAGATGAGCAAACAAAAAGAATAACAAAGCACACAGTGAATCTCCTCTTTTGACATCTGGTCAGCAGCACAGATTTTTTAGCCTCAACCAGAAGTGAAACGGCGATGGAAGACCTAACTGGTGATTTCGACGGAGATAAGGAACTCAGGTGTTTCCGAATCATTCCAGCCGAAACCCCGAATCATCTCTGGTGGAAGATAATTCAGGGGAATGATGCTTTTATTTTGGAAACTCGAGTATCTCGATACAGTAATGAAACTATGAAAATCGAAAAAGTGAGGTGATAAGTACTGCTCCATGAAAAAACCAGAACAAAACAGAAAAATGGATTATTAATGGGTATAGAAAAATAGAGTTCTTTCGTTCGTATTTATAGGCTTAATATTCTGATCTAATTTAAGTCATCCAACCACCAGGATTTCAATCGTTCCGCGAAACGATTCAACTGTCATCTACACTTATTAATTACTAGTATTAATAAAATTAAAATTTATAGAAAATCACCCCATTAAACACGCTATCCATTAATTTGATATGACCATTCAATTCAGGGAATTGATGCATCTCTGTTCTGAGTCATCCCACCGCCGAATTTCAATCGTTGCACGATACGACTCATCAACTCCCAACCACACCCATTAAACACATTGCGATTAATTAATTAAAAAAATAAATAAAACCCTAGAACTGTGTCGCCGTGCGGTTACCACGGTGGATTGTAACACCGTGCAACTGTATTCGATAGAAAACCTTAAAACATAATGTGTCGTCGTGGTTAGATCACGGTGGATTGTAACACCGTCGTATGAAAAAGAAATTGCAATATAAAATACATAAAACAGTGAAATAATATTACGCCGTGAATTAATATACACCGTGCAATAATTCAAGATGTTATATCATATAACCTTATACCGATGCACGGTTACACACACCCGTATTCAACACGGTAATAGTACACGGTAAAATAAATAGTAAATTAGTACACGCATATATATATTGTAATTTTAATTTTAATTTTAATTAATGAAATCCAGGCAGAGCGCCAACGCGTCTGGTAACTACGGCCGTCTCTTAATAATTAATACGCATACTGATAGATTTAGGGTTTCTATATTAATGAGTAACCGAGTGACGGTTTTAGCAAGATTAATAAATGACGGTGATATTAAAATCTTTTAATGATACATTTAAGGAAAAAGTACAGTAAACAATTGATTGATGGTTCAAAACCCTAAAACCTATTGTGAAAAATTGATGGATCAAAACCCTGAACACTATCTATTGAAAAGTAGATACATCTTGAAAAGCCGCTTGACCCTGTACATGAATAATGGGAAGCTCGGAAGACATAACCGGAACACTATCTATTGAAAAGTAGATACATCTTGAAAAGCCGCTTGATCCTGTACATGAATAATGGGAAGCTCGGAAGACATAACCGGATCGGAAGAGATCCCGGTCTATCCCCATCAAGTTGCACAGTCTGAAGAGAGTCAAGAAGATGGAGGCCGGTCATGAAAGATAAGAAGATGGTTTTCTTTTGGAAACTCGAGTATCTCGATAAAGTAATGCAACTGTGAAATTCGAAAAAGAGTGGTGATAACTGCTCCATGAATAACAAGAACAAAACACAAAAATGGAGTATTAATGGGTATAGAAAAATAGATTTCTTTCGTTCGTATTTATAGGCTTATATTCTGATCTAATTTTAAGTCATCCAACCACCAGGATTTCAATCGTTCCACGAAACGATTCAACTGTCCACGATGCTTATTAATTACTCGTATTAATAAAATTATTATAAAATCACCCCATCCAACAATCCATATCCATTAATTTGATATGACCATTCAATTCAGGGAATTGATGAGTCTGTTCTGAGTCATCCCACCGCCGGATTTCAATCGTTGCAGAAACGACTCAACTCCCAACTACGCCTATTATATACATTGCGATTAATTAATTAAGAAAATAAATAAAACCCTAGAACTGTGTCGTTGTGGGGTTCCCTCGGTTAGCCACGGTATTAGGTAGAAAATCCTAAAACCTAATGTGTCGCCGTGGTTTGGCACGGTGGATTGTAACACCGTGGAACTCTCATAAATGGGATATAAAACCCATGGAACATTTTCGCCGTGGGGTTCCCTCTGTGGATTGTAACACCGTGCAACGGTATTAGGTAGAAAACCCTAAAACCTAATGTGTCGTCGTGAATAAATCACGGTGGATTGTAACACCGTGGAACGCTCATAATTGGGATATAAAACCCATAAAACAGTGTCGTCGTGAGGTTCCATCGGTAGCTAATAACACCGTGCAACCGTATCATGCAAAAGACCCTAAAACCGCATGTGTCGCCATGGTTCAAACACTGTAGATTGTAACACTGTTACAGATCTTAAATGGCATAGTAGACGAGGATATCCAGTTTTAGAATACACCGTGAATTAAAATTACAACGTGAAGGGATTATATAACGTGAAATAATTCACGGAGATAAATCATTACAGTCTTATTACAATTGATGAATCAAAACCCTATTGAGAATTACAATTGATGGATCAAAACCATAAACCCAGAACGCTATCAAAATTAGTCGTATTACAATTGATGGATCAAAACCCTAATGGGAATTAAAATTGATGGATCAAAACCCTAAAGCACCGTCCCTTTATAGAAAAGTAGCAACTTCTTATTTAAAGAGACTCGACTGAACAAAGAAAAAAAAAAAAGACATCACACCCGTCTCAGAATATAATCTCTGGATCTATAAAATTAGAACTTGAAACGCTTGATCCTCGATAGTGAGATGAGTGATGAGATGAAATTAAAAACCTTCTGTTTCTTTTTCCTCTTGAACAGATCAATATCTAACAAAGATACTCGAGATGTTTTGGAAACTCGAGTACCTCGTCATTGATGATTTAGGGAAAAGAAGGTTTTCTTTTGGAAACTCGAGTATCTCGATATAGGACTTCAGCTATGAATTTGAAATATGCGTGGTGAAAACCGCTCCATAAGAAAAAAAACAACGCAGAAAACATGGAGAAAAAATTGGGTATAGAAAAAAAAAGGGTTTTTTCGTTCGTATTTATAGGCTCAATTTTCTGACCTAATAAAGTGATCCCGCCGCCGGCTTTCAATCGACTCACGAAACGAATGACCTCTAAACTACGCCCATTAAACACATTGCGATTAATTAATTTATTATTTAAATAAAAACCTAGAACTGTGCCTCCGTGGGTATTTCACGGTTGATTAAATCACCGTGTCGCGGTCACTGTGACTTTGGTAACGTGACTACAACTCTGAATGGGTCGTCGTGATGTTAGCACGGTGCATTCTAACACCGTGTACGTACATGTTATAGGTGACATAAAAAAAACCTAATCCTCCGTCATCGTTGGTATCCCACGGTGCGTAAGCCGTGGTATGTTCATATATGACATAGAAAACTTAACCCCCCATCCACCACGATATCCATTAATTAGATATGACCGTGAAATTCAAAGAATTTATGATGAGTGTCTGTTCTGATCCTCCTCCGGATTTCAGTCGTCTCACGACACGACCCAACCCAACTTCCAACTACGCTCATTGATGGTCCAGATATGATATGATATGATCATTCAATTCAGGGAATTGATGCATCTCTGTTCTGAGTCACATCGTCGCCGGATTTAAATCGTTTCACGAAATCACTCAATTCCCAACCACCCCCATTAAACACATTACGCCGTGGGTTTATTACAGTGGATTTCCTCACCGTGTAACGGTTACCGTGATGGTCTATGTGACACTGATAACCCTTGATAAAAACCCTTACCCACCGTCGCCGTTGGTATCTCACGGTGTATTGTGAAACCTTTATTAGTTTATTAACCCCTTAACTACCCACTTTTGGCGTGTATACATAAGCACCGTACCACGCTGAAAACCCTAATTTTTATAAAATCAAATTTCATATTCAATGGCCACCCCAATCCCGATTTGTAGATTCTTCAAAGTTCTAAACACCGTTGATTTCCGTGAAGTTTGTCGTTTACCTTCTGATATTGCTCATGAACATGAGTATCTGGCAGGCAGGGCTACTTTGCTTGGAGATTGTGAGACACTCGCCTCATTTGCCACCGCTCGTGCCCCGTGGTCCGTGGAAATCTCTTGGGTCAACGGTTACGTGTGCTTTCGTCGTGGCTGGACCGATTTCTGCACGGCTCATCATCTTAAATTCGGTTATTTTTTGGTTTTTCACTACGCCAAGAAATTGGGTCCTTTCTTTGTCAATGTCTACAATAAAGATGGTCTCGAGATTCAGAACTTTTCCGATCCTAATGCCCCTGGAGACCCCCTTCTGCCGACCATATCTAAGGTTGTAGAAGAGATCCTGTTTGAGAAGGTGGTGGAAGTGGTGGAGCTCTCGGACGATGAGGACGATATGGACGATGAAGCAGACGATAAGGACGAAAGGACTGATGAAGGCGATGACGCAGATGGCGAGGATGATGAACCATGAATGCAAAGAATGTTTCTTTCTGCGTTTTGTTTATGAATAGTATGTTTTTATTTTTGCTTTTACAGTATGTTTTTCTGGTTTCGTAGCTACTACACTACGTAGTCTACGTTATAATACTGTACTAGTGCTTGTTTTTCTTTGTTAATATATTTCGACCTTCTCCCACCGTGCACGAGTAACCGTGTGACTTTAGCGTTTGAAGATATTACCGTGCGCCAAGGGTCGTGTGATTGAACCGTGGCAAAAGGCAACCGTCCTCTCTTTTTTTTTTTTTTTTTTTTTTGGTTTTTGGGAATCCCGGTAATTTAATTTATTAAATATTAAAAGATGAATAAAAAGGTTGAATAAACCTGCGGCTTCAAAAGCTGTTCTGTTCACTGACAAAACCCTGCCACGTAAGTATCTGTTTACATACATACATTGATTTGACCGTCGCACGGTATTGACTCACGGTGAGGTCTCACGACATTACCGTGTAAGTATGAACAATGACGTTTTCACGTGATTCTTGCACAATCGCGATAATCTTTTTGGCAAAATGCTTAAGCAAAGTTACTTTCCTATGGAATTGATTATATTGAACCTAAAAAATTCCACAATAATCCATCAAACGATTAAATTTGACATACCATGTGCAATATGATCACACTTGAGAGTAAATTGTTACCAATGAACTACACATCTCTTGAATTTGAGAGATGCACTAATGCAAATCGCATCGTACGTCTTTAATTTCAAATACCATACGTCTCACAGCCTGAAACATGACCCCGTTGATGGTAACGACGCCTTAAAAGTGTATACAAACGATTGACGATCGTTTTTTTGCGGGTTGAACAAGCCACGATGTAGATGTATTGATGACCATGTAACGCCGTGCAGATACAACCGTGAAACTAAATGACCGTGCGAAAGGGCTTGCATCCTCTCATTTATTTTCCCGTGTTTTAACGAGTAATTTTAAATAAAAGAATAAAGGATGACTATACCCGCCTGCAAAAGCTGTCCTGATAACTGACACCACTAATATTTCGCGTGCATCGGTTATCCCGCTCCAATACGAAAATACACCATCTAAAAAAAGAACTCGTTCAATTTCAAAAATGTTTAAAATTGATTTGATAACCACACGGTGTTGTATCACGGTGACGTCTCGTGAGATCACCGTATGAGTATGAACACTCACGTTTTCGTGTGATTCTTGCACAATCGCAATAATCTTTTTGGCTAAATGCCTAAGCAAAGTTAATTTTCTATGGAAATGATTATATTTAACCGAAAAAATCCACAATAATCCATCAAACGATTAAATTTGACATACCATGTGCAATATGATCACACTTGAGAGTACTCCAAATTGTTACCAATTTTGACTAAACATATCTTGAATTTGAGACATGCATTAATACAAATCACATCGTACGTCTTTAATTTCAAATACCATACGTCTCAATGCCTGAAATATAAACCCGTAGATGGTAACGACGCCTTAAAAGTGTATACAAACGATTGTCAATCGTTTTTTTTCGAGTTGAACAAGCCACGGTGAAGATGTATTGATCACCATGTATCACCGTGCGTATACAACCGTGAAACTAAATGACCGTGCACAATATACGTTTTACTGAGCCGTGCGTAAAACGGCTTCCCCCTCTCATTTATTTTCCGATGTTTTAATTTGAATTTTAAATAAAAGAATAAAAGATGAATACCCGCCTGCAAAAGCTGTCCTGATAACTGACACCACTAATATTTAAGTTAGGGGTGGGCGTTTGGTCCCAAGATCCCGATCTCGTCCCGATCCCGTTCTTAAATGGGACAGGACATGACGAGATTGAAATATAAAAAGTATTAATCCCGTCCCGTTCCGATCCCGGATTAAAATAATGGGATGGGATCGGGATTAGTTAAATAAATCCCGAAACATCCCGTCCCGTCCCGTTATATATTTATATATATTAAAAATATATATTTTTAATTATTTATAATATATTATTGTATTTAATTTTACATAATTTGTAAAAAATAAATTTTACTATACTAAAATTTAAACAAAATCAAACAACCTATGATTTTTATAAAAAGATAATAATATGTTTTATAATACATAATTAAATTAAGTGTATAAAATTGTTTTTAATAGTATATAATATTTTTTTATTGAAATTAATTAAATTAAACGGGATCCCGTTTCGATCCCGATCTCGTCCCGATTTTTTTAGGGATCCCGAATTCACGGGATCAATTTTTAAAAAGTGTGATCCCGTCCCGGTCCCGTCCCGTTAAAAATTTTATGGGACGAGACCGGGATCAAGTAAATCTCGTTCCATCCCGGCCCATGCCCACCCCTAATTTAAGTACACGTACATCGGCTAACCCGCCCCAATCCTAGAAACGAAAATACGCCATCTAAAAAAAGAACTCGTTCAATTTCAAATATTTTTAGAATGGATTTGATAACCACACGGTGTTGTATCACGGTGACGTCTCGTGAGATCACCGTGTGAGAGTGAAGACGTCTTTAAATTCAAATACAATAACCGTCGCTGTTGGTATATCACGGTATATTGTAAAACCGTGCCACGGGGCATTGGTATACCGTGAAATGTTTATAGATGACATTATTAAAACAGTGTCGTGAATCGTGAACATACACGACCGAAAGTACACACGGTAAATTTACACTGTGAGATATATCACAGTCGTGGTTCGTGCTGATACAAGACCGTAAGTGCACACGGTGATCAACAATTTTTTTTTTAGATACAGTGCTATGTTTTTTCTGTGCTGATACAAGACCGCAGGACATCCAAAATATCTTCAGTGCTATGTTTTTCCTGAAAGCTTTAATATCGATGTCGTCCGCGTTACGATACAATGATGGGTCGGTGAGCAATCGTTCCAAATACATTGTGCAGAAAGGACCGCAAGAGTGGTTGTCATCTTGGGCAAATTGTTCTTCGGCTGGCATGACCTTGAGCTTGAAGTCTTTCGTTTTCACAGGTAATCTTTTTCTTTCCCAGTAACCTGTTTTCTCCAACATTCGAGGTAAGACCTTCAACAAACACTTGAACTCAGGGGCGCGAGGGTTCACACCAGGCTCATATTTATGAGCTAACGAGTCATACAGCTCGACAGTCCAATCATCAAAACAAATTCGAACTACGACCCAATGTCCCGGAAGATGACAAACCATGACGGCCTTCACATAAAATAAGTAAACGATATCATGAGTGCTTAATTAGTGTTCAGAGTTTGTGATTTAGGGTATATGATTGTAGTACTTACGTGGGAAAATCTGAACCATTCCACATCGTCATATAAACTGACTGGGAGTTCCCAATTTGGATTGTTGAATGAGTTGTAAGCATGTTTGAAGCAAAACTGAAAAAGTGCAACGAAAATATATAAGGTCATAAGTGAGCTAGATTTTATTGAGTTCATACCACGGAGTCTGTGAAAACTTACAAAATAGTTTGGGGGTAAAATTACGAAGGATTCATGAGGCCACTTTTCCTTTTCCATTTTTAACTCCACGTAACTGCAGAAGGTAGTCATCACCTGATATAAAACTAGTTGGTAAGTATATAAACTTTATTTCTGAATTATACTACTATATACCTTAAATTTACAATGGTTACCTCCCCGTCGAAGTCCCGATCCACGTTTTTAATGTCAAGAAACGTTTTCTGTTTCACGGTAATTTGCGTGCCACGAAAATGTACACAATTGACAGAAGATTTGGTCCGTTTGGATGATCTCAGAAACGACCGATATGCTTTTCCAACGGCTTCAAGTCCTTCATTGGGTGTTTGGGGAGCATTTTTCGCCGCTTCAGGCTTACGAGTTCTCAGCCTACGGGGAGAAACAATTGGCCTACCAACATGTTCGCACGCATCTGTGGGATTCACTGTGAGCTGATCGGTGGGATCAGCTGCGTTTGATGAACTGTCGAGATCAACTGCCGCCAAGTGATCAGCTACAGCGGTTGTCGAGGCTACGACACTGGCCACATCAGCTACCATCCCGGTATCAACTGTTGGCGATAGGTCAATGTTTTCTTCGACTTCTCCGGCAGGGAGTGTCGGTTCTAGGACACTGGCTTCATTTGCTGAAAGTTGTCCAACAATAGACACCACTAAGTCGTTGGGATCAGTGGTTTGGCCGACTTCGACGGTATCAGAAACAGGGACTGTGAATATTTGGCCGACTTCGACGGTATCAGAAACAGGATCTTGCTCCGGTTAAACGTGGTTTTTTTCGACTTCTCCGGCAGCAACTATCTGATTTTGGACGTCGGCTTCTCCGGCAGCCTCACTCGCTGTATTATTGTCTGATATGATCGGCGATACAGGTCGGCGCAGATCTCCCGGCGACTCATGCAGAGACGCGCTCTCATGAAGTTGTTGTGGAGTGATGCCTTTAATCCGCTCAAAGATATATCCAGCAAAATCTGCAATCAATCCCTCATCAGACAAAATCCGTTCATGCTCGGCTCTCAATTTGGCCCTCAAAAGCCCAGTCAGTCGTCTGTCCAACTCAGAAGCATCTTCATGCAGGCAACAAAGTGTACGCCAACAGCACACAGGCCTACAACACACATGCCCACTTGGACCAGGAGTACTCTGCTCAGAAGCACGTTGTCTGCGTGATCTAGAAACGGGCATTTCAATATCCGTGGCTACAGCACGCTTTTTCGAAGAAGGCTTTTTGGTTTGTTTTTGCTTCTCCGGATTTTGTTTGGCTTTGATTGCATTACCACCATTGCGTACTGGGCGATTGTACTCAACATGAAATGGTCTGTCATGTACGGAAAGGTAACACTGCTCATTTTTCTCTTCATCAGTAGGAATCAAGGTTTCATGAACAACTTCAATCTGAAACTTATCAACACAGAGTATTAATATTCCACCGCGTGAAACAAATACTATTACTAGCAAAATATAAGTAGGAGTAGATGGTTACGTACCTCTCCTTAGAAGAAAAGATCATCGCAATCAGTCTTTATTGTAGATGTACTCCACATCAAACAACGTGGCACTTTCATATTCGGATCACGTTGACCACATAACTGACCGATATCCGGAACGGACTCGAACATCCAAATTATAAAAGCCCAACTGGGGCCATAGACGTGGTACGAAGTTTTTTCTGCTAATTCAGGGTCCATCGCTGTTGTTTCGAGGTAGTAGCTCAGAGCCTAGTAGGAATAAGCGCCCCATGGAAAACTCTGCCACTTTTCCGGCTCATCCACTAATGCCCATGCCCAATCCTCGACATACATTTCAGCGGATCGACAAAGAAAGAAGGAATAGTAGACGATGAGATTGGCGACTTTAATGTAATCCTCCAACGAGGCAGGTTGTTCCCCATCGAAGAGTTATTTGGCCGCAAATAACTTGCGTAGATCATTGCTTCTTACACGCTTCCCACCGAATAGTCGCTTATTTAAGCTACCTGGAGCAGACTGGGGTGTGGCATGGATGTCAAATTCATCGTAGATGCTGAAATTCAGTCCCGTTACAATGGCATAAGCGGCGGGTGTGAGTTTCGCAGTCTTACCACCGACGTAGAACCAATGCTCCTTCTTCGGTATTGACGGACCTGACAACTCTCGACATACGAGGTGGTGCAAAAAATTAGTGCTTGATTTGGCAGTAAATCTTATTCCCAGAACACTTTTCATGTAAGGCAGCGCAAAAAAATCGCGAACTGCGACGGCATCACCCCCGATATCTTTTATTGTCTTCGTGATCAATTCCGGAACTTCGTAGCGAGTATACAAACTGAGACTTAAATTGACCGACTGCAGATTGGTTGGTCTCTTCCATTCAAATCCAGACTGAAATATGAAATAAATAAGAATTAAAGGATAAAAGACGCGAAATATAACGACACGGTGAAATTACACCGTAAGAAAAAAAATATAGAATATCACGGTGTAAATTCACCGTGAACATACAAAACGGTGTTCTTCGTGTACATTACACACGACCTTGAACATATGGTGAATATGTTTTTCCACGGTTTACATTACACACGGTGTTTGTACACCGTGAAATAAAACACTCGTGGATAGTGCTCGTAAAAGACCGTAAGTACACATACATCGTGAAATAAAACACTGTCGTGGACCGTGCTCGTACTAGACCGTAAGTACACATACACCGTGAAATAAAACACTGTCGTGGATCGTGCTCGTAAAAGACCGTAAGTACACATACACCGTGAAATAAAACACTGTCGTGGACCGTGCTCGTACAAGACCGTAAGTACACATACACCGTGAAATGAAACACTGTCGTCGATCGTGCTCGTAAAAGACCGTAAGTACACACACACCGTGAAATAAAACACTGTCGTGGACCGTGCTCGTACAAGACCGTAAGTACACATACACCGTGAAATAAAACACTGTCGTGGATCGTGCTCGTACAAGACCGTAAGTACACACGGTAAATGTACACCGTGAGATGAATTATAGTCGTAAATCGACAAGACCGTAAGTACACACGGTGTATGTCACCCGTGAGATATATCACCGTCTTAAACTCTACCGTGATAATACGCGGTGATAAAACTCACGGTTGAACCGTCGTCTACTAGAACTGACACACAACCGCATGCGAAAAAATTGCAGAGAGCAATATACCATTAACCATTTTAAAATGTCGGAAACAAAAACCCTATCTTGAAAGGATATACCGATATCAAATTACAATCGAATGATTTACAAACATCAAAGCTCGAATAATCGAAAGTTCGAAAGCTAGGGTTATGGACTTACCGGAGGTTGAGCGCGATTGTCTGGGTTGTCCATGTTGTCACTGCTTGCCATAATGATGATCGTCGGAGACGGAGTTGAATAGTTGATACGATAACGGTCGGGGCTGGTGTTTCACCGTGGCGGCGCTCGTCGTGCGTGTGAATTTCAAACGTCGAAAATTGATTTTGTGGGGCAACTTTATTTTTCTGATATTCTTTTTGTTATTTTGTAATATTCGATTTGTTTTTTGTGAGAAAAGATAACTTGTAAGGGCACTTAAGTCTTTTCATTCAAATTGACTTACTTAACTTACATTTTTATGGACGGGGTTCAGAACTTGTATACTCTTATGCTTTGGCCTTTAAATGCCTCCGCCCCTTTTTTTTTACTTGAATCGATCAATAAATTTGTTGGTCTTTCATGACATTGATTTGTATTAATTTTCAATCGGAACAAGAAATCAATTATCTAGTGTCGGATGAATCATCCAACAACGTCTTTTAAATTTCACCACCGAGACATCGCCGCACCACACCATCTCAATTGCATTCAGCTTCTGCTACTCCAAACCAAATATGGGCACCAGCACCAAGTAATAAGTAGAGCGAGAATCACACAACTCTAACTCTGTATTCGATCTGTTCATGACGCCAACTCCATCGTCCGAAGCTCCCGGATGGAGCGGCTCTCCGACCCTGTTTCCCTCACCTTCTCAATCGGACTCCATCTTCGGTCTTCTCAGCCCGTCGACTCCACCGCCCAAAGCTCTATGACCAATCTTCTTGTTTTAGCACGTTTTAGTCGGGTAGTATGATACGGGGCTGGGCTGTGTATAGAGGGTTTGAAACGATACTAATACATGTCAATTTATATTCTGGAGTAGGGGTTGGACTAGATCTGGAAAAGAACAGAGGTTTTGAGCTTTGAAGCTTCTTCTGAAGGATTTGTATTATCCACACTTTTAATATCAAGTATATTCCCTATTTTGTGCCGCCCCTCTTTTCTGAAGGGACAAGCCCCCTATTTATAGGGAATTATGGAATGATTACATTCAGACCACGTACTACGTCTATATCATTAAATGAAGCTAGTAACTGTTGGAGTTGTGTACTTAATGTCTAGATTTAAGTAACGGTAAACTCCCGATCATAGCATTTAATCTATTAAATTAATAAACAATTATTTGCATTAATTAATTATGCAAAATATAGTCCTGGATTTTATACGTTGTAGTTAGTATGGTGTTGCATGGGCGCACAGAAGATCATACTATCGGTTACTCGTATTTAATCAAACAGTTGCTCACGGCCTAGATGGACATGGACCAATCCATCGGTATAGTCGTTGTGTGAGAGAGAAAATAATTTGTCTTAATTATTTTATCACACTTGTACACTTAGGTGTATTGGGCGGATCGCTTGAGATTTATTGATTAGGATTGCCTTGGATAATCAATTTAAATCTCAGAGTATTTTATTCTTAATCCCCGATACTATTGCGGGTGTATATATTTAATATTAGAGACTTTGATTTTCCAAAGGAATTAACCGATTTAATTATTGGGTTAATTACCGGTTAAGTTGGGTCGCTATATTTTATATATGACATGCCGTGAATACTTGACGGGAAAGTGTATCCCGGAAGGGTTGATAATATCCCCGAGATGAGTTCATAAGGAATTATTGTGTAAACCTCATGAGTGGATTTGTTCCGCACAATAATTAAGGTTGAATGGTACTAGTCTCGGATATAAGAGATGAATATAATTTATTGAGCAATAAATAAATTTATTCATGGATATTTAAATCTTAAATACACGGAATAAATAATACTACCGGAGAAATATTATTTGATATAATATGGTTTAATATTGGGAGTGCAATTAATTTATATAGTGGAAAATAAATTAATTAATATTGATAAGGATTAATGGACTTGAGCATTGGGCTCAATTTAATCTTCAATATTAGAAGCTCAATATTCCACCTCCTTATGATCCCCTACGTAGCCTATAAAAGCACTACATGGCCTTCATAATTAACAACACAACATAAGAGAAGAATATCATACTTGATATTCTAGAGAGTTGAAGGAGATCCATAGGAGTTCGATAGATCGTCGCCCACACGACGTTCGAACGAGGTGCAAGGAATACGTAGGAAGATCGCAAGGTCATCAACGTTTTAATTCGTTTCTCCGCACAACGAATTGAGGTAACATAATCTAAAACCCCCTCTTTGATTATGTGTTCGTTAATCGTGATATATACATGAACAAGACGATCCGGGGAAAACATCGAGACCTAGATACGGGGATCGTCGGATCCCCGTGGGGATCGAAGGAGGGGCGGTCGAACCCTAGGGTTTCGACCGCCGGTGTGCCGCGCAAGCAAGCCCCGGCTGGACGCCGGGGCATGCGATCGACCTAGGGTCGATCGCCGGGGATTCCACGGGCTGGTGCCGTGGCAGATCCCCGCCGCCTCCACGGCGGCGTGCGCGAGAAGGCGCCTCGGCTGGGCCGAGGCGGGCGATCGATCGGGCGATCGCGAGCCCCGGCGTGGGCATGGCTAGGGTTTAGCCGCGGGTTCGCCCGTGGCGACGCCTCGGTCATGCCCTAGCTCGTTCGGTGTTCGCGATCGGTTTCCGGCGACGGGGTTTCGGTCGGGTTATCGGTTCCGCAAATTTTTGATAGCCCGGGATATCGAATCCCAGCAATTGGTATCAGAGCGTTTTGGTTTCGTGTTCATGTATATGTTCAATTATTGTTCTACCTTGCAGGGATTTCCGACTATCATGGTTGGATTTAATTATTGTGTTAATTAATTATCATGATTATTCGTTTATTAAACTCTCGGACATGTCGAGATTCGTTTTTGTGTGGTTGAATGCTTGTAATAGTAAAAATTCGGGGGTTGACCGAATTTAGGATTTATTATTACGTTCTATGTTTTCCGGAAAATGTATAGGGTCGATTTCATGTATAGAATCGATACCGGATAGTGTAATTTAAATTCTTGTAATTTATTTACGTTGGATCGATGCCGAGACGACCGCCGGAGAACTCATGTGACGAAGAAGACGAAGAGGACGAAGAACCGGGGATCGATCAAACCCCTTGATCGACCCCAAGCGATCGACCCAAGGAGAGGGGCCGATCGCCCTCGGCTAGGGCTGCCGCCGGCGACGGTGGCGGCTGGTGGCTGGGCGGCGGCGCTCCTCCGGTGGAGGTGGTCGACGGTGGGGTGGCGTGGGGTCTCCCGATCTCATGCTACTCCTACCAAGATTCACTTTCCTAAATTAATTCGGTTTTCCTATTTGAGTGTTCTTCCTTTTGGAAACTCTCATGGATTAGGAAAAGAATTAATTGGAATTAATTTTATTCCTTATTCTATTATGGAAGTCTTCTAGAGTATTCCGAGTTCTACTTGGAATAGGATCCTAGAGATTTAATAGAATTGGAAAGGAATAAAAGTTAATTTAGGATTGATTTATTTCCTAATTGATTATTCCTATTTTATGGGAATTTTCATAGTAATGGAAATTAATTAATCTTGGAAAGTAGAAGAGTCCTAATTTATTTTATTTCCTTATTCTATTATAGAAATCTTCTAGAATATTCCAAGTTTGACTTGGATAGAATATTCTAGAGATTTAATAGAATTAGATAGGAAAAATAAATAAATAGAAATATTAATAATATTTAATTTTATTTTTGATTTATTCGATTGACTTAATTTTCGAATTAAGTATCTTTTGGATTCATTAAAAATAAATACATTTAAATATTGGGATTAATATTCTCGTCACATGGAGCATTCAAGAACGAAGACTGAAGACTAGAAGATGCATATGAAGAAGGAGTAAACCCATGATAGTCGGGAAAATAATTTCCTAGCATTATTTGACTATGTGATATGTGCTTTATTACTTGCATGCATGCTTATGTGTTTAATTATGCATTAGATAGCGTATCCCTTTGTTATAAAAAGCTAAGTGGGAGAGGGGATGGAAACATTCCCATGGTCTCCATTACTGTTCTCTTGGTGACATTTATGAGCTTTCGAAGATCATATAGACATGTCATTGGAGGAGAATTCTTGTAATTCCTTTTACAAGAAACATTGATCAAGTTTATCAAACAATGCCTAATTTGTCTTTCTGAAACTGACTTCAAGTCGACTCATTCTCACCCCGGGGAGTGGAATGGAGCCAAAGCCACTTGGTCATGTGGATGACACAAATTAGAGATCTTCGTACCATTCTTTGATAGATGGATCGATTATCTGCTCGGCTCCCTCATTTATGAGAGATAGGGTCGCTCGCATGGTGAATCACTGGTTAGAAACTTCGAGTTTCACTTATGATTCTCCGCGTCTTGATCTATGAGAATCGAATGGATCTTGTAACTGGGAGTCAATTATAAAAATCTCTTAGTGTAGTAAACGTCCACACCACGTGGCTTGCTATACTGACGGATTTTGGATTAATTGATGTAGACAGTTGTAAGTAATTGTGAAGAGTTGTGAAGTTATCGTAAACGTCCACCCCACGTGGCTTGCGGTGATGTAGCAATTCCAAACGATGTACTTTGGTGCTGAGTAATGGTTTACACTTAGATACGCGTTATAATATTCTTCCCCACGAAGTCACGCTATAATTGATGTATGACCAAAGAAAATCTAATTGCTAAATCATTTGGGTGGGTAAACGTCCACACCACGTGGCTTGCCTTACCTGATGGGATTTTAGATGTAATTAGTAATTTAATGATATTATTTGAGGGAGATAATATCGGACATTAAATTAATTGTTTGTTTAAATGTGCTTATAGGTTTAGAGAATAGCTATGAACCCACTTTCTGTGATACTCAAGGAGCATAAGCTCACTGGTCCAAATTACACTGATTCGAAGAGAAATTTAGACATTGTCCTGACTTCTGAGGAGTACAAGTTTGTACTCCATGAAGTGTGCCCTGCCGAGCCCACGGCTGCCTCAACTGATGAGGAAAAACTGACATATCGGAAGTGGAAAAAGGCTGATGAAATGGCTAGGTGTTATATTTTGGCTTCCATGTCAAATGTACTCCAAACCCAACATCAGTCGATGGACACTGCCTATGATATGATGTTTAACCTCAAGGAGATGTTTGGGGAGCAAGATCGTGCGGCTAGGCAAGAAGCCATGAGAGTCCTCATGTCGACTACTCAATCTGAAGGAACGCCCGTTGGGGACCACGTTCTTAAGATGATGAGTTTGTTGAATGAACTTGAGGTCCTAGGAGCTTCTATTGATGCTGAGACGCAAGTCGACATCATACTCCAGTCTCTGACCCCTAGTTTTGAGCAGTTTCGTATGAGCTATAATATGGGTAAACTATCTTATACTCTTGCGCAACTCCTGACTGAACTAAAAGCGGCAGAGGGGATCTACAAGAAGGGCAAGTCTCAAGCGCTTGTAGCTACCAAGTCCAAGGGCTTGAAGCCTGTTGGAGGTAGGGGCAAGAAAAGGAAGCAAGCCTGGAAACCCAGTGGTGCCAAGAGGAATGGACCACGAGTGGGGGCTGCAAAGCCAAGAGGCAAGTGCTTCCGATGCAACAAGTCTGGACACTGGAAGTCTGAATGTCCTCTCAAAGGTACGAATTTTTCTTTAGTCGTAAAAACATAGTCAGCGGTATTATCTACCAGAATTCTGGTGTGTAGATATGGAACCACTGACGGTATGTGCATTCTTGAATGCAGGGGTTCCAGAAAACCCGGCGACTTAGAGAAGAAGAGTTCGAGTCTACATGGGCGAAGCTGTTGGGGTAGCAGCGGTTGCAGTGGAAGACATTTATCTGTTTTCAGTAGTTTTAGGATTTCATTTCAAGTTATTGCTTTATGTACCCCTTATTTTGAAAAGAACTTTTGTTCTGGATTTTCTTTATTAATGAATGGATATTTATTTCTTTAATCATTCAGTGATTTAGATAAGAAATAATGGTGTTATCTATTCTGGTACATTGGATAGCAATATATGAATGATAAATCCTTAGTCTACCACGATGCAACAATCCGTTATATACAACTTGTTTTACTTGTTAGATATTTCTTTATTAATCATTATACTTGTGAATTCTTATACTTAGTAGTATTTTTCAAATAAGATTCAAATGGTCGAAATTGATTTGATCAATTATAGTTGAAGGAATGGACCTTCCGACCTAAGGATTGAATTTGAAGGATAATACGTCTAAGAAAACCTTTCTGGATAAAGGATAGAATTCAGACAAGTATTGGAGATGATTAGATATGCAGACATATGTGTAAATTAGAAAGGTACGAGTAATTCTTTCAAGAATACTCGGTGATGGATTAGAATACTTAATGTGCCATAAAAGCAAAGTGTTTTGACTAGTCAATGGACACAAAGCTATTATGGGGAACCATCAAAGTATATCCATTAGGAGCCTGCGACTCGGTCGCGGAGGCCATCACCTATCTGAATAACACATAGCATAATCAAAGATTGGGATTCAATCCCAAAGGACCGCGCCATACACTCACGTGTAGAGATGGTGCATTGTAAATAAGAAATGGAAATCTAATAGTAAAAGAACAAGTTATTCGGAACTACCTATGTTCTATGGATATTCCTAGAGACAACGGCATATTCAATATGGTTGTAGGATATCCTAGATGAACAAAGGTTTGTGTGTTCTATAGTACTATGAACCAGAAGGACGTGTAAACGCCCGGTTCTTAGAGGAAGACTATTAGAAGAACCACAAAGCCCGAACTGACATAATACCTTGGAATGAGAAGAGGGACAAAAGACTAGGAACCAGCCAAACCGAGTAGAGGTACACCACATGCTGCACCTAATGTTATTACTGTTATACACCGGCACGCCATTGCAGTGGGAGGTTGTTAAGCAACCAGAGATGTTCATAAGACTAGAAGAGTTTTAACTCTGGATCTGGTAAAGATGAAATCGATCCCTAGCTCTGCATGAGGGCAGTACTAGATCTAAATGTGCCTGCTTAGAAAACAATAAGGATTATTGTTAAGAGGCAAGATCATTTAGAGTACAAGCTTAGTGAATCCATTATGGATTGAAACAAAGCTATAAATCGTGGAACTTGCGAATTGATGGGATAGTCCATTTGATGGATTCATCAAAAGGCATAGACGATAGGTGTATTTGAGACGTAATGGAAACAAAGTGGTGTTTCTCGGAGATCTTGTGTAGATGACAATTTCATCATTGGCAACAATGTAGAAAATGTTGTCAGACATAAGATAATGGTTGTCTAAATGAATCGAGATATAAGATTGAGTAGAAGTTGGAGCATGCTCTTAAGATCTTTCGATCTAAAGATAAGAACATTGTACTTCTCCTAAATATCTTATACGATTATGGTTTGTTTTAAACATGCATACTTCTGAGAAAGGTTATTGCCTTTCAGAGACAGAATATACATCTATCTAAAGGGTGTGTGTTTGAACACATGAAGGAGATAGATAAGGACAAAGCAGTTTCCTATACTTCAAGTATGGAAAGCTTTATAGATGCAATGTTATAAAAACATGAACCTGATATCAACTATGCGGTTTGCGTAGTGGGAGGATATCAAGGTAATCTAGAAAAGAAATTTTCGAATGCTGTAATAGTACTTGCAAAGTGCTGGATAATTAAGCAAGACGAAATCTTCTTAGATTACAGTTTCTCAGATCCAAAAACCAAAGAAAGACCAGTGTAAGTCGATATCAGGCTATGTGTTCACTTTTAGAAAGAGGTGGAACCATGAAAGAGTGATAAGCAGGACGCTTCTCAGACTCTCTCATAACCGAATAGCAGCCTCAGAGGCAGCGGAAGTTTTGGTTAGGTTCCAGGATAACCTCTTGGCTTGGATATGACTCTTAGTTTACTAAAAGCTATTGGATAGCGGTGCACGGTAAACTGGAAGAAGTCATAAGTCAAAAGTGATGTTAACACATAGAGCAAGTACCACCTGATACGAATCATCGTCGAGGGAGACGATGTAGTAGTCACCAAGATAACTTCAGAGCGGCAACCAAGATTGCTCACTCACATAGTACTTCTCGGAAGTACACTTTAAAGCACGTGATGAGTATGGGAACCGGGAGTTTGGAGGAAATGACTAGACCTTAGTACAAGTGGGAGATTGTTGGAGTTGTGTACTTAATGTCTAGATTTAAGTAACGGTAAACTCCCGATCATAGCATTTAATCTATTAAATTAATAAACAATTATTTGCATTAATTAATTATGCAAAATATAGTCCTGGATTTTATACGTTGTAGTTAGTATGGTGTTGCATGGGCGCACAGAAGATCATACTATCGGTTACTCGTATTTAATCAAACAGTTGCTCACGGCCTAGATGGACATGGACCAATCCATCGGTATAGTCGTTGTGTGAGAGAGAAAATAATTTGTCTTAATTATTTTATCACACTTGTACACTTAGGTGTATTGGGCGGATCGCTTGAGATTTATTGATTAGGATTGCCTTGGATAATCAATTTAAATCTCAGAGTATTTTATTCTTAATCCCCGATACTATTGCGGGTGTATATATTTAATATTAGAGACTTTGATTTTCCAAAGGAATTAACCGATTTAATTATTGGGTTAATTACCGGTTAAGTTGGGTCGCTATATTTTATATATGACATGCCGTGAATACTTGACGGGAAAGTGTATCCCGGAAGGGTTGATAATATCCCCGAGATGAGTTCATAAGGAATTATTGTGTAAACCTCATGAGTGGATTTATTCCGCACAATAATTAAGGTTGAATGGTACTAGTCTCGGATATAAGAGATGAATATAATTTATTGAGCAATAAATAAATTTATTCATGGATATTTAAATCTTAAATACACGGAATAAATAATACTACCGGAGAAATATTATTTGATATAATATGGTTTAATATTGGGAGTGCAATTAATTTATATAGTGGAAAATAAATTAATTAATATTGATAAGGATTAATGGACTTGAGCATTGGGCTCAATTTAATCTTCAATATTAGAAGCCCAATATTCCACCTCCTTATGATCCCCTACGTAGCCTATAAAAGCACTACATGGCCTTCATAATTAACAACACAACATAAGAGAAGAATATCATACTTGATATTCTAGAGAGTTGAAGGAGATCCATAGGAGTTCGATAGATCGTCGCCCACACGACGTTCGAACGAGGTGCAAGGAATACGTAGGAAGATCGCAAGGTCATCAACGTTTTAATTCGTTTCTCCGCACAACGAATTGAGGTAACATAATCTAAAACCCCCTCTTTGATTATGTGTTCGTTAATCGTGATATATACATGAACAAGACGATCCGGGGAAAACATCGAGACCTAGATACGGGGATCGTCGGATCCCCGTGGGGATCGAAGGAGGGGCAGTCGAACCCTAGGGTTTCGACCGCCGGTGTGCCGCGCAAGCAAGCCCCGGCTGGACGCCGGGGCATGCGATCGACCTAGGGTCGATCGCCGGGGATGCCACGGGCTGGTGCCGTGGCGGATCCCCGCCGCCTCCACGGCGGCGTGCGCGAGAAGGCGCCTCGGCTGGGCCGAGGCGGGCGATCGATCGCCGGGGGTAAACCGCGGTTGTTGCCGCGGTGGTCAGCTGGAGGCTGACCGCCCCTCCTGGCGGTGGCGGTGAGTCGCCGGACTCACCGCCGGGGGCTGCCCCATGCAGCCCCATGCGATCGCCATGCACGGCGATCGCGAGCCCCGGCGTGGGCATGGCTAGGGTTTAGCCGCGGGTTCGCCCGTGGCGACGCCTCGGTCATGCCCTAGCTCGTTCGGTGTTCGCGATCGGTTTCCGGCGACGGGGTTTCGGTCGGGTTATCGGTTCCGCAAATTTTTGATAGCCCGGGATATCGAATCCCAGCAGTAACGACCCGGGGCCCGTGACTCGGAGTGCAAACGATGCATGTGGGCTCACGTGGGCGATGTCTCCGTTCTTCCTGGGATGAGCCCTCCCTTAGATACCGATCGCGTGACCCGAGCCGCTGGCTGGATCTTCGTCGTCTCTACGCACGGGACGCATGACGGGCTCGTGAAGATGGATCAAAGGCGTGACCCGGGGTCAGTACCCCTGTATGGCTCGCGTGACGACATCGTGATCCGAGCCCCGGGACGTGCGTATATCTCGCCTTATATTCTTCCGAGGTTCGTCCTTCCTGATTCGTGACCCGTGTCGCGGTCGTGCCCCGAGTCTCTTCCCTGCGCCATTTGCCCACGGGATTCGTGACCCGTGACCCGAGACGCGTTGCGTCCCTCATCGTCGCCTCCCCGCCTGGCACGCTTGGGGAAGGTTCTTGCCCGCGTGCCGCATGATCCGAGCCGTGAGCCGTGCTCGGGTCCCGCGCTTCTTTCCGAATGATTAGCCCCGGGGGGCCCTTACCCGCGCGTCCCGTCTTGGAGACACGTTTTCGTATCTTGGTTTTTACTCCCCCAACACTTCTCTCCTGCCCTATTCCTCCATCTCCAGTCGCCACTCGCCACCAGACTCTGATTTGGAGAGAATGAAATTTACATTTGTCTAACTCTTTTGATTTGTTTTTTTTTATTTTAATATAAATGTGAGGGTATATTGGTATTTTAAGGTATAAAAGATGGTTTTTTAATTGATAGTGTATAAAAGAATTTTGTTATGTTTAAATGTGTATATAGCCCTATTTATAAGTTATTAAACAAATTATAAATGGTTTAAAATCTTATAAACTCGGCTTAGACAAATTATCAAATTAGACTAACTAATTACCGTCCATTCCATATAAATTAAAAATAATTAAGACCCTAAATAATTATGATCATTGTTTGTTTTCATTGTATTAAGAAATGAGAGATTAGATTTAGGTGGTTGATAGTGGGATTAGTGCAACAAAAATATTGTGCATTATTATTGGACATCCCAAATCGGGATTGAGAGGTGGCCCCACCTAATACGGCACTACAAACGCCGGCCGAACCTTCGTATACGGAGTATTATTCTGCCTTTTTAATTAATTAAGTTTTAATTGACATATTAAATTACTTTATTGTCCTTATATATGCTTTACATATATATACATATTTTTGAATATTTTTCCATACTCAATCCATGATCCAAGAGCATTTAATTTTTCTTTTTCATTTTTTTATTATAGTGTTGAAATATAATTTTTTTTATAAAATCAGTACTTAATAAATTAATATATTTACCAACAAATTATGAATTAAATTAATAAATATTATATGATAATACACTCTTTAAAAAATATATTATATTTACAAAAATGTATCATATGAATATACTCAAAAAAAATAGGAAGAAATATAATATTTTTATGTGTGGGATGAATAAACAAAGCAAAACATTTTATGTTATTATCTTGGTTGAATAACAATATTAGAAGAAAAAATAAGGATAATGATTCATCCTCTCCAACAATTTTATTAGTTTGAAAACAAAATCTTATAACAATACATAATTAAAGCAAATACTTGTTTGTTTGATTCATTATAACATTACATAATGGAAGCAAATACTTGTTCGTTTAATATTATGTAACATATGTCAATCTCGCCTTTAACGTTTAATATTATGTAAGATATGATCATCTCACGTTTATTCGATAATCGTATAATCATTTGATACGTTTAATAAAAAATTCTAATGATAGGATTCATATGATTCTACTTCAAAAAATTTGACAACTTCATAGCTTGCTTGTTGTCTACGTTTAATATTATGTAACATATATACATCTCACGTTTAATTGATAATCGTTTAATAATTTGATTTTGATATAAACATTTAATCGTTTAATATAAAATTCTAATGGACGATTCGTATGATTTTATTTCAAAAAAAAAATTACAACTTCAATGCATGTTATCAACGTTTAATATTATGTAACATATGTTCATCTCACGTTTAATTGATAATCGTTTAATCATTTGATTTTATTTTATCGTTTGATTCATTTTCACCGGCAATGAAACAACAAACAACGTTTATTTGTTCATCTCACGTTTAATAATTTCACCGGCAATGAAACAACAAACAACGTTTATTTGTTCATCTCACGTTTAATAATCGTTTAATCATTTGATTTTATTTGTTCTTTTGCTCATCCCACATTTGTAATCATCTCACGCATCATATTTGAAAACATTAAAAATTTTAATGATAAAAATACATGTCATAACTTCCTAGCGTACATATAGGATTAGATCATATTTGAAAACATTAAACATTTTAATGATAAAAATACATCATTCATATAAAATATGAAGTATCACATAAGAAAAAAAATTCATTATTCTAAAATCTTGCAATTAATATTAAAAATATAATTTAACACATGTTTATTCTAACACAAATATTAAATTAAAATTTTTAATAATATTTCATGGGAATTTTTTTCTTAAAAAATATTAATGCAAATATTAAATTATTCTAACATCTTGGGAATTAATTTTAAAAAAATATAATTTAACACATGTTTATTCTAACTTTTAATAATATTTTCATGGGAAATTTTTTTTAAAAAAAAAATTAACGCAAATATTAAATTATTCTAACATTTTGGGAATTAATATAAAAAATATAATTTAACACATTTTTATTCTAACGCAAATATTAAATTATAATTTTTAATAATATTCTCATGAAAAAAAAAACATTTTAAAAATATTTTAACAAAAATATTTTAACGCAAATATTAAATTATTCTAACATCTTGAGAATTAATATAAAAAATATAGTTTAACATATATTTATTCTAACGTAAATATTAAATTATATTAATAATAATTTTATTTGAAAAAACATTTAAAAAATATTTAACGCAACGCAAATATTAAATTAAAAATTTTAATAATATTTTTATTAGATTTTTTTTACTAAGCGTGTCTGATCTTACCAATACACATCTTCCGAATTAATACAAACAACGCAATACACATCTTGCGAATTAATACAAACAACGCGTGTATTGCAGACGGCGAATTGTAATCACCAAAGTAAAATCTTTAAGATTCTTAATTATCACATGAGAAAACACAACGATTACGTTACTTATTTTTTTTAATTTTATTTTTCTTCCTTATTTTTCCAAGTTCATACCAGTTTACTCAGAATTAATTGTAATCACCAAAGTAAAATCTTTAAGATTCTTAATTATCACATGAGAAAACACAACGATTACGTTACTTATTTTTTTTAATTTTATTTTTCTTCCTTATTTTTCCAAGTTTATACCAGTTTATTCAGCATATTCACATGGACGATAACACTATTAATCTTATTCATGATATAGTTGGTAGTGATTCAAGTGACGAAGAGCAAAACGAAGATGCGAATTCTCAAGACATCGAGCAGTTTGATGAACCGCGCCCGGGAAAGAGATATGATAGCTTCGAGAGTGTATTCGAAAGCTACCAAGAATATGCAAGAAAAATTGGATTCAGCGTGTTGAAAAGGACATCAAGCAAAGAGAAATATGCATATATGGCATGCGACAAACATCGACCCAAAAGATTTCAAAGAGGATGAAATGTCCTGCCCACCTCAATGCAATAAAGCAAGAAGATGGGTCATTGATTATTTCGAAAACGGTTACGACACACAACCATGATCTTGATCCTACTATGTCAATCTTAATGCCTGCTCATAGGAAACTTGGTATTCACATGAAGAGGCAGTTGGAGGCTAATGACATTGCGGGTATTAGGCCAAGTAAGAATATTCGACTTTGTGAAGTTCAAGCCGCTGGTCTCGATAAAATTGGGAGTCTTCCAAAAGATTGCAGAAATTTTATAGACACTAGAAGAAGGATGAGATTAGGTGATGGAGATGAAGAAGCTATTCGCAAACTTTTTGCGAAATTGCAACATCGAGATGGAAATTTTTTCTACTTGATAGATATTGATGATGATGGGAGGCTGAGAAACGTGTTGTGGATCCATCCGAGAAGTCGAGCTGCGTATGAAGACTTTAATGATGTTGTAAGTTTTGATACCACGTATCTTGTCAACAAGTATGAAATGCCGTTCGGAGCTTTTGTCGGAATCAATCACCACGGGCAATCTATATTGTTAGGTTGTGCTTTGGTGACACGTGAAGACTCGGCAACATTTAAGTGGCTCTTTGAAAATTGGCTTCAAGCAATGGGAGGCGTACAACCTAAAGCAATATTAACCGATCAATGTGAAAGCATCGGGAATGCGATAAGGGACGTTTTTCCGGACACTACCCATAGATATTGCTTGTGGCATATATTATCGAAGTTGCCAATTAAATTCAAAAGTATTGATAGTTATGATTCAGCACTTGTTGAATTCAAAGGAATCGTATACGATAGTATTTCGGTCTCTAATTTTGAGAGAAATTGGGTTGCGTTCTTGGTTAAGTATGGAATGGAAACCAAGGCATGGCTTCAAAATTTGTATGCAGAGAGGAAAAAATGGGTTCCGGTTTACTTGAACGACATATTTTGGGCAGGTATGATTTCTACACAAAGAAGTGAAGGGATGCACGCGTATTTTGACGATTACATTCACTCGAGATGTAGTTTGAAGGAATTATTGGAACAATATGAATTTGCAATTAGCAAGAAGATTCAAAAAGAGTTTATGGTTGACTTTGATTCAAAAAGGAAGGTAAGAACGTGCAATACAAATTATCTTCGGGAGAAGCAGTTTCAAAAGGCTTACACAAATTCTATGTTTGGAAAAATACAAGAAGAAATTGATCGGATGGTGTATTGTAACATTGTCCAAGCTCCCGAAGATGATGTTTCTCATGTTGGTACCGAGAATTTTTATGTTATGGAGAAAAACCTTCGGAATAATTTCTTCGTGAAAGAATTTACGTATAAAGTCGAGTACTGTCCCGATGCGGAATCCTTGAATTGTGAGTGCAAGAAATTTGAGTTCAAGGGAATAATTTGTTGTCATATAATTAAGGTGATGATTTTCAAGGATATGCAGGTTATAAACGAAGGATACATATTAAAGAGATGGAGGAAACATGTGCGTCGAAGACATTCTTCGATTTGGTTTGAAGGAGGATATCCACACATGACTGAGGAGTGCAAAAAATTTCAACAAGTTGAGAAATGTTTTCAAGAATGTGTCGATGAGGCCATGGACAATTCACAGAAGTTGCAATTTCTTAAGGAACAACTGATTTGTTTGAAGGATGAACTTTTGAACTGGGAGTACACAACCGATGGAAATGAAAGCTTGTCGACACATATGGAAAGGTTTGAGGCAGGAGGTACTCTGTTACATGATCCCGTACGGACTCGTTCACGAGGAAGACCAAGGCGTAATCGTATAATGCCGGCCTATGAAGTTTCTCAAAGAGCTACGGCAAGAGGAAGGGCAAGAGGAAGGGGAAATGAAAGAGGGAGAAGTCGAGGTTCTAATAGTAGAGGAAGATGTAGGAATATCGTGAACAATTTTGATTTGAATGTCCCGAATCCATTATGATATTTCTAAGTAGAGTCATGATTCATGAATGAGCACAGAACAAGTTTAAGTTTCTTATAGTTTTATTCTGTCAAATGCTAAGATGATTGAAAGTTTGTTGCTTTATTTCTTTAAACTGTCTTTGATGATGGATTCTCAATATGATTTTTTACTTTCATAATTGTTTTACGTATATGCACGTTTCATATGTATTGCATTGTTTTACAGTACTGCTATATATTTATGTTTCATATGTATTGCATTGAGACCGCAAACAGTACTGCTATGTTTATTAATGTTTGTATATTAAAATTAAAAAATACACTATCTAAAATTATAATTAGTAGTTAAAAGGGCATACAATAAATGAGAGAAGATAAAATTTGTCTATAAATACCAGCTCTTGTTTCTTCTTTATATTTCATAACTTTAATTACTCAATAAATTTTGTTCTTATGGCTCGTACGGTCGTACCCCTACTAAGCACAAACAAAATGAATGGGTGGTTCCTCCATCCCCAAGAAGTTTGATAGCTATGTACGATTATGCTAAAGAAGAGAATTCGGCACTAAAAAACGATGTCATTGAGCTTGTCAAGCGATTGATTCCTCATTGCGGCAAAGATTTCATCTCTGTAAGGATAAACATTTGTTTGGGCATAACAATGCCTTAAAGGATCTAGGCAGACATTGCTATGCTAACATATTTATTTGTTTTCTTCTTTCTTCACAATTGAACTGTTGTAATCACTTGTCATATTGGTGATTTGATTTAGCATGATTCATTAGTTGAAGCGTGCTTGGAAAAACAATCAACATGGAAGCTTTCTGCCGCAGCGCTGCAAGGCATGGACCAAGGTGTTGAGTTAAGAGAATCAAGCGAAGCATGATAGAAGGGCAAAGGATTGCTGAAGTCCAGAGAGTATGGAAGGCAGTGCAGCACGGCAGAGCATTCCAGAAGAACTTCAGAAGGCATTCTTGCGGCAGTGGTCAAACAGCCTGCCCTTAAATCTCTCAACCGCCTTGTTAACCTAGAAATTCAAGGAAACCGGTTGGGACTCTCATCCTATAAATAGAGGACTACCTCAGCTGCATTCATTAGCTATTCCAACACCTTAGAAACATCTTCTCACTTCCAAGATCGATCATCGAACCCTTTTGAGCTGAAGACTCCACTTGTGGTTCTTCGTGTCGTGCGTCCTCTCATCCATGAGAGTGACTTTGTTTTAGGCTGATGATCGTGACATTAGATAGGTGTTTATTCAGTAGCTAGGTTTTTGTTGAATAACCTAGCTACTGAATAAACACCTTATGTTTACTGAATACATGTGTATTGCCTTATGTTTGATCGATTGTAAATCCACGATTCCTTTTTGTAAAGACTCTTTTCTTTGATAAAGTTTTTAGCCGTAATGTTTTTCGTATGTGTATAATTTAAATACACATACAAAGATTAAATTCTTGTTCATTTACTTTCCGTACGTGTGTGTGAGTTCGTTTTAAAGTAATTTATTTTAAATTAATTCCGCTGCAACGATATACATATATAACATATATGAACCTTAAACTGAAACATTACTACACATGCTAAAATATATAAATTACGTAAAACGAACATTTTATGTACAAGGCATAGTGCTGCGGCATACGTTGTTCTGCCGCAGAACACTGCCTTGTCTGGGCAACGCATTTCACTGCGTTTTATTTACTGCCTACGACTTTCAATCTCCCAGCTGATTCTTCAAGAAGAACCATTGCTAAAGATGTATGACCTGTTTCTTGAAGCAAACAAGAAAAAGAGCATTCCCCTTGTTATCCTTTCCGACACGACAGCAAGTGCTAGTGTTAGTTTGGTTGCTGCTAATGGAGGTGTTAATGGTACCCAAGAGGAGGAGGAGGATGCTGCTACTTAAGCTATTGATGTCTTGTTTTAATTTTAAGCATTGTGTTTTTAAGCTTCTTTTCGTAACTTTGTTGGTATTGGTATTTTTCTGTCTGATGCTTATTCAAGTTGTTTGGTGGTTTTATTATTGAACTGTTGTGTTTTTTAAAGTTATTTTTGGTATGTTTTGTTTCAATATTAATGATAATTTATATTTATCATTTTTAATGAATGGTCTGTATTTATTAAATCTTAATCGATAAAAATATGTTATTTAAGTATGTAAGCTTAATTTTACATTAAATAAATTAAAAATAATAATAAATAAAAAAATTAAAGTAGTGTTTCAAATTTGAAATTTTCTATTTCATGGAAATTATACATAATAATAAAACAAATTAGAAAAAAAATAATATACTCGTACTATTAACTTTTTTTTCTGAATTTATTTGTTTTTTTTAATTATAATTTCTAATTTGAAGTTATTTATATATGATTTCGATTTTATATAATTATTATTTTCTAGATTAATTTTTAATTGATGATTAATTTTTTTTTGTGAACACTTAATTTGACATTAAAAAAATTAAAAATAATAATAAACAAAATAATTAAGTTACAGTTTCAAATTTAAATTTTTTTCTTGGAAATGATAAAGAAATTAATAAAAAATAGTAATATTATTTTTTTTTAAAATTATACCGTATTAATGTTACGAACTTAACGTGTGATTTCTAAGAAATTTCCCTGCCACAGTTAGGGGTGTTCATCGGTCCAAAACCGGACCGAACCGGACCGGAACCGGATTGGACCGGAACCGGAATCATGAAAAAGCATGACCCGGAAACCGGACCGGAATAATACCGGTCTGGACCGAACCGGACCGGTAAATTCGGGTCCGGTCCGGTTTTGGACCGGATAAAACCGGATTAATTTAAAATTTTAATAAATTAAATATAAAATAATAATTAAGTTTAATTTTTATATTTATAAATTTTAAATTTTATTCAATAAAAATAAAATATCATTTTTAAATAATAATATATTATAAACATTAAAAAATATATTTTTGTTTAATTATTTATAAATTATTTTGTTATATTAAGTATTAATAATTTAATATATAGTGAAAATTTTAGTTAATACAAAAATTATATTTAATAAGTAGAACAATTTTATATTAAAATATAAATAATTTATCAAGTTATTTAATTATTTTTATCAAATATATAAATATATATATATTAATAAATTAAATCCGGTCCGGACCGGATTTTACCGGTTTTTAACCGGACCGGAAACCGGAATCTCACTTTTAGTCGAACCGAAAACCGGTCCGGAATTTTACCGGTCCGGACCGAACCGGACCAACCGGTCCGGTTCCGGTCCGGTTTCCGGTCCGGGCCATTTTATGAACACCCCTAGCCACAGTCGTTTCTTTTTTCTCGGTAACGTGTGATTTCTAAGAAATTTACCTGGCACAGTCGTTTCTTTTTTCTCGGAAGGTTTCTTTTTTCTCAGAAATATAAGATATTTATATTTCCGAGAAAAAAGAAACGGCTGTGCCAGTGAAATTTTTTAGGAATCCTGCGACACATTAAGTTCATAACATTATGTAAAAAAAATAATTAAATTTAGAAGTAAATCATACGTAAAATTTAATTTTTAAAATATATTTTAATATAATAAAATTGTATGAGTGTATAATATATACTAAAAAGTAGATTGGGATGATGATGAATAGTTTTAAGAAATTTGATAAATTTCAATTTGTTTTAGATAATTACAACTCATTATTAATACATGAAATCTCTATAAATTAATAATCGATATATTAATAATCTTTTTAAATTAATAGAATTTTTCTCCCGTTGGTTTTTAAATGAAAAAATACACTATACATTATATATTGAAAATTATTTTCAGAATAGTATAAGTAAAAAAACAAAAAGAACTACAAATATAAGAATTAAATAAAAAAACACATTGACGTAACATATTAAAATTAAAATAATATATATTATTATTTTAAAAATATAATTAGATATTTTAGATATAATTTGAAAATATATTTGATATATTATGAATAAAAAAATAATATTTCAAATAAATCATTTACAACATTATTGAAATTGTTAAGAGTTGTTAGCTCCGTTGGTTTAGCATTCGACTTGAGAACCTCAAGGTCCAAGTTTCGAACGAGAGACATGTGTGTGTGTGAGATCATGAAGCAATTTTAAAAAAATTAATTTACTTAGAAAAAAAAATCTTAAAAAATATATTAAATTTAAGATCATAAGATCAGATTATCTCAATAGTTTGTAGTGGTTTTTATTTAATTTCATCTCATTAACGGTCATAATTACATTCCTTTCATTGCGTTGGTAAATAACAATTAAAAAATCTTTCATTGCGTTGGTAAATAACAATTAAAAAATATATAAAAAATAAATTCATAAATTAATAATACAAATGAACAGAAGTAGGTAAAATAGACATTATATGTTTTCTACTTGACAAATTCTGCCCGAATAGCACGTCTCTTTTTGTTTATAGTTAAATTTGGGAGTAATAATACTTACTCCTCCCTACAAACTACAAAGTATGTTCATTTTATTTCAAAACTACAAGCGAAGTATATTAAAATAAATATAATTTTTTAAGATACAAATATATTTTTAAAAAAACTAAAAAAAACATTAAAAAATTAAATTTTATTTTAAAATAAAATACTTATTTAAATTTGAACATTTGCATATTAAGTTAAAAAAGTGTATATTTTTTTGAGACATGAAATATAATTTTCTTGTATCTAGAAATAGATTATAAATTTTCTTCTCACGGTTTAGGTTGCTCCCATTTCGAGCACAGTATGCAATACTAAAATATTATAATTTATTATTTTAATAATTTTCTTAAATAATAACAAACATATAAAAAAATATTTTCAAAAGAATACAAAGTAATACATTAGTTTATAATCTCAGAAAAACAAAAAGAATAATAATATTAAGTTCCATTAACAGTAACATTTACATGAATTTGTCATGACCATTTTGTTAAAATTTAATTTGAATTCCAAAGTGTGAAATAATTAATTTATTAAATTTCAAATTAGAAAAGATAATTCTATTATCAATAATAAACAAAAAACACTAAAAATATAATGTGACACAATAAAATACAAGTTTAGGACAATTATGACACTTGAAAACAAGGAATCGACACGAGGCAGTGGTGGTTACATGGGCCCCAATAGTCTTTATATTGTACGAGCCCAAAATTTGCAGGAAAACTTCATGTTAGCTGGGCCACCCTAAGACTCTTTCCGTCGTATTGAACTCATTAAGGATGAGTTTATTTACACTTTCCATTTTACTAAGTCTATCCCTTTATTAGTTCACCCCATTATTTTTATTGATTTGATGATTACACCATCCTTATAATACCTAATTTACCCTTATTAAAAAATAGTTTTTACTTTTATAGGTTTTATATATGCTACTTTAGGTTCTAGGTGGAGTACACCGTGTACATCTTAACCGTAGATTTAATATTATTATATTAAATACACACGCAATCACCCACACCCGACGTATATGGTATATGCATCTACGGTTAAGATGCAACCAGGAGTAATGCTCCAGGAGTAGCATCTCATAGACCACTTTTACACAGCATATGTCTTCATCTTTAATCTGCTCAGAAAATAAAATAATCAAGCAATAAATTGAAAGAATTTTTCCCCCACTTTTCGCCGGAGCTTCCTATATTAACATCGCCATTGACCACTTCTCTCTCAACACAATCTTGCACCTAAAAAAATTCCCAAATTCTACCTACACGATATCGTAAGCCGGTTCGACACGACGACGACTGTCGCCGCTCACGGCACTCTCTCCGACGACCTCCACCGATCAATCCTTCCGATTAGCAATATTCGTATGGCCTTGGTAGAGACCTACAACGGATAGGACAAGTGAGTTTGTGGGGGCCAATGTCGTTATTGAGATCGAATAATATATGGTGTGATAGAAGATGGAATCGTGAGATCTTGTTGAGGGTGGCAAAACCTAAAATTGTTTGATGGAGGATATTAATTTATGTATGCGGAAATTGAGCCACATGAAGAAGAGAGGCAGGCCGAAGGTGAAGGTGAAGACGGCGTCGCCTCTTTCCGCCATGGAGGGATGAGTACTCTTAATTGGATTAGATAATACTGGAGTACTATTTTAGTTGCATAATTTTTTTTATCTATTTTTTAATTTTTGTAAATTTATGTTGATTTGAAATTTATTATCTTAAAGAATAAAGATTAACACTTGGTGGTGGACCGACAACGAAGAAGACTATGATGAAATTATCAAGAAATGAGTCTTCTTAGTAGAAGGATAATATAGTAATTTTCCAAAATTTTATTAAATCAAAATTTGAATGAGTAGGTTTAGTAATTCTGGAGGGGTAAATAAACTGAACCTTCATTAATTGAGTTTAAAATCGTATTTGGTTCTTTGGGCTTTACGATAGGCAGATACTGCACGGTTCTCCACATCTATGCTCGTACAAATTGTGATAAGGTTTTTTATTTTATTTTTTAATTATTTCAGTTTTCATTTGTACTCTATTAATCTCAACTTTACATGTTGCAATTGATTCTCCCTCGATTTTACCTTTCTTTTGGTATTCTTCAAAATTAACTTTAATTTCATTTATTCATACACTATTAACCCCAACTTTAATAAGTAATACCTCCGCTCCTAAAGCTGTTTGAAAAATGTGAATAATCATAAATTTTATAAATACTGGTAACTTGATTATTTTTTTTCAATGTTTGATAAGACAAGTTCTTGTCTAGCTCATACTAGTTAGGAAGTCAATTGGCCCAGCTTACTCAATTTTGGTTTAATTCTTTCGAACTGTCTAGCTATTTCGATTCAAATTTGTTTTAACTGAAATTTTTTGAGTTGTAAATTTTAGAGCACTACTTTAAAATATTCGATTTCAGTAAATTTTAACATGAGAAAATTAATATTATTATAATAAAAAATATTTATTAATGAAAATTTAATTTTAATATTAATACTATAATTATTATAGTTATAAAATTTAAATTTGCTTAAAATTTCTAATTTTTATTATATAATATTTAAAATTGTAATTTGAATTTTTTATTTTTTTAAATAAATTTTCATGAAGTGAAATGAAATAAATCGAATTATTCGATTTGCCAACAATTTATCGAGCTAGCCCACTCAATATGTCGAGCTATGTCGTTTCAATCCGATTCAGTTTCCATTTGTTCGAGGATCAAATATTCTACCATAAACCTATATAAATCGTTGTAGATTTCTAAAATTAATTAAGAAAATTTGAAATCTAATTTCCTGGGCCAGGATGGATCTAATACTGGAGTAACTGGACTGGGCTATTACATGAAATCAATAGGATAAATGGGCCTTACATTTAACTATGTGCCTAGTAGGCTAGTATAATGTCACTCGATGTTGGAATATCAGGAGACCAGACACCGTCTTCGTCGACCCAAGTACAAACTGTTACATATTTTACTGATTTTTTTTGGAAAAGGGTAATTTAGATATTCTGAAAGGAGTGTACTTCAAAAATTAATAAATTTGTAAAATAAAATAAGAAAGAGGGGTGTGTAAATAAAGAGGGGAGGTGTAAATAACCTAACAGTAATTTATACTACCTTTTAAGAATTCTTAGTCACAATTTATTTAATCCACATTAACACCTTAAGAACTAATAGAAGGAAATACGGCATAAAATAGACATTTGGTAACAACACACATTTTACAATAGAAAGCAATGACAAACAAAACATAAATATGGCTTGAACCTGTCATCATTGTTTGGGTTATAAACCAGACGAGTTCCACAACAGTATATTTAAGGTTTGTTCTCGGTCCGAATAAACCCCACATGAAAAGTGCAGATTCAAATGGAGAAGTACACAAAAGGAGCAAACAAAATGAACAAGCACAAGTCATAGTATTTTGAAACACTTTCATTATTCAAATTAACAACTCATAAATTCTCAAACCGGAGATTTGAACCATGGCAAAACTTGAACATGTTTTTAGCAAACAAAATGAACAAGCACAAGTCATAGTATTTTGAAACACTTTTCATTATTCAAATTAACAACTTTATAAATTCTCAAACCGAAGATTTGAACCATGGCAAAACTTGAACATGTTTTAGCAATCAAATAAGATTCAACAGCAACATATATATCTCAACTCGTATGAAAACTAAGAAGAGATGTACTACATAGTTAATCAAACGCAAATCTTATAGAAAGCTCTAAAGCTTTTTGACGCAAATACATTTTCTTCAACAACTAAAGAAAAATTTGATAGCACTATGATCAGATTAAATTTGAAGTCAAACTGAAGATTTGAACTGAGGCGAAACTTGAACAAGATTAAATCAATTCCATAAGATAAAATAGCAATGTTTATATCTCTATCCAGAGACATGACTACAGAGTTAGTCAACGATTGTTCAAGCTCTATCCAAGAGGAGCTTTATACACTAAACAAGAGTGTTAGAGTTAGTCAAAGATTGATTAATAGTTAACCAAACACGAACAAAAAATATTGTTAGATTCCATCAAAAATTTCGACTCAATTCAACCAAATAGTGCTAGCCACACTAGTTCTGATATTTCAGAAAACACAACTGCAATCAACGGCACAAAATGCATCCGCAAAATTCAACTCTAATATCAAACATCGAACCGAATAAGCATCAAAACAAAATTCAAATATATCCGCATAAAATACGAAAATCGTCTGTATGATGATAACGAAGGATTCAAAAACCTAAATGACAATTCATTAATCCAGCATAACACGACAAAGCACAAATTGAAAACATTGAATCTCGTCTCAGAACCTGAGCTTGGAGAAGAACCAACGGTTCTTACCGGTCTTGAACCTCTCCTCGAACCGGGACTTGATCTCCTTGCAGGCCGTGACCTTCTTGTCGCGAGACACGAGAGCGTCGGCGGAAACGACGTCCTTCAGATCCACGTCGAGCGTGTAGCGCGTGGGCATTATGTGGTTGTAGTTGACCACTTTGATGAAGGCCTTGACGCGCGATTTCTTCGCCTGTTTCTTCAGGGAGTCCTTGCGGATGACTTTGCTGGGGTATTTGGCAACGCCGGCGACGAGGCAGTGGCCGTACGCGCGGTCGCGGGTGCCATCGTCGAAGTTCTTCACGATCGTCGCCTTGTGGCCGGCGAATCGACCCTGGAGGAGAATCACCGCCTTGTTCGGCTTCAGAAACTTCACCATTTTTCAGAGGCTCAGTGTGTGCGCGTGTTTTGGTGGTGGCGACCAGGTTTTCGTTCATCTGTTATATATTCATGTGATATTAGAGAGTTAGGGTTTCTACGAATGGGCCTAATGTATGGGCTGTTTAGTGGGTTTGCGAATGGGCCTTTGTGATATTCAAAAGGCACAATTTAATTTACAAGACCTTTATTCGTATTTACTCTTCTCAACTTTTTTTTTTTAATTTAAATTTTAAAAATATTATTAGGAAATAAGACCAATTGATTTTACTAATTATAAAAAAACTTCTCATTTTTGTCATTTCTAAAAAAGATACAATATTTTACACTTTTTTTAAAAATAGGGTTCTGACATCTTTTTAATTATACTCTAGGTAGTTTTTGAATTAGACAAAGTCTTTTATATCTTTCTGTTAAAAATTACCATAATTGATTATTAAATAATTTTTAATTACATTAACCAAACGTTTAATAATTTTTAAAATTTGAATTCAAATTATACACATTTTTTAAAAATTTGTAATTGGTAATAATCCCTACTTTAACATTCAAGCCTTTTTCGCGTCTGTAAGTGAACTGAAATTAAGTTAAAAAATCAGGTCATTAGTAATGTACGATTTACAAATTTATTTGACAATTTCCTTGTGAAGAAATGTGTTTTTTGACTTCATCTTTCTTTCATTTTCTTTTTCAAACAAGTTTTTAAATGTATATACAGTTAGGGGTGTTCATCGATCTAAAATCGGACCCAATCGAATAGAATCGGAACCGAATTTCAATAAAAGTAAAAGACCATAAATCGGATCAAATAATTCCAGTACAGTCCGGTTTTTAACTGGATTGGACCGGATTATTTTAAAAATAATAGATATTCTTTTAAAAAAAATTAAATTTAATGTAATGTTAAGTTTTTTAGTACGTAAAAAATTTATAATGTTTTATAAATTTATTTTTTTATGTAAGTATTAAAATAACGTTAAAATAATTTTACTTTATTGATTTATTTTGTTATATAAGTAAAAATAGATAATTTTATAATTTTATTCAATTTATAAAAATAGATTTCATAGTTATATATTATTAAAAATTGTATATTTATATGTATCCGGTCCATTTCGGTCTGAATCCGTAAAATTTGGTTATTATCCGGAATCGAAATTGTAAAATTTTATGGACCTAAAATCGGACCAGAATTTTACGAATACAGAACCGGTCCGTTCCTAAATATGAACACCCCTATATGCAGTACTATAGTATTATGCATTTAGCAAAAGCAATAATATTCATATTTTTTTAATTCATGATATTGATAAATAAAAATTTATTTCTTCATAATTGTAAGAAAAAAAATATAGACTGAATTAAACCCCATTAATTCACCACTTAAAATATCTTACTCTCTTCAATCTTTTTTATTTGTCGTTCTCACTTTTTTTATGTTGTTCAATTTAATTGTTGTTTTAAGTTTTTGTCTCTTATTCAAAACAATTATAGAATTTTAAATACGATTTAGTGTCCTACTATATTTTATTCTTTCTTTTGTATACTTTCGAATTTTATAAATTTTGAAATTGTGAAGAATAAAAAGATAAAATCAATAAAAAAAATTATATGTTTGTTAAAAAATTTACGCAATTCCATATGGTTTAGTGTCCATCTCTATTTTATTATTTCTTTTTTATATTTTGGAATTTTACCAATCTTCAAATTGTGAATAATCAAAATTTAAAATCAATAAAATATTTACTTTATACAGTATGTTTTGAAAATTTTTACCAATTTAGTTTTCACAAATAAAAATACTTGTAGTATATTTTAATGGAAAAAAAGAGTTCAAAGGTTATGGTTTTTTGGGAAGAAAATAAATTATAATTATCTTAAATATAATTAATATAGTTAATGAAGAATAAGTTGGGAAAAATAAAATGTTATTAATAACTTTGTCAATGTCTAGAACATTAGAGCATCTCCAATGCAGCCCGTTTGGGTGCATTGGGCCACGTAAAGTGGACTTTGGCATTCAAAAATGAAAAATCTTGCGTTGGAGCAAATATGAAAAACTTGGGCACGCCCACTGTCTTGGCCGCGCCTATTTTCACTGTTCATGTCAGTCTTTTTTGTTTTTTAATTAGTTATTAATATTTTATTGAAGTCTTATATTTTTACAGTATTAAATATTTAATAAAAATATATTATTAATTATTCTGAAATTAACCTTAACAAATACTATAACAAATACAATCTTATTTAACGTTAACAAATATTTAACAATTACATTTATTTTTAGTGTTATTATTTGATAAAAATACAGTATTAATTAACATTAACAAATACAAAAATACAATATTATTTAACGTTAACAAATTTAACAAATACAGTTTTGATAATAACGTTAACAAAAATCAGTATTTAATAACGTTAACAAATTTAACAAATACAGTTTTGATAATAACGTTAACAAAAATCAGTATTTAATAGTAAAGTATTCTGATACTGAGGGTAAACATTAACAATTACAAAGTGACTTGATCGAGCATATTTCGCATTTCCACAATAATCGTTAATCTATTTATGTTGTAATAATATTTTAAATTTAATGTCAACTTATGTGATGCTTTTATTGTAATATTTTTTTTATCTTGTTTTTTAATGTAATATTTTTTGTTGAAATTGTTTTAAATAATATGATATATTTTAATTACATTTTTTATATATTATTTTGTAAAAAATTGATCACTACTTAAATTTGTTTATGCCCTCTTTTAAAATAATTTAATTAAACTAAAATTAAATTATAAAATTTATCATTTTATTGTAAATAAAATAATGATAAGAATAAAATAATATTTAAATGGAGTCCACAAAAAGTATATAAGTGGGCTTTGCATTGGACTAAATTGTCCACTTTTTTCATATGGACTAAAAATGGGTTTAGTGCATTGGAGATGCTCTTAGTACCCTTCTACGTGATTTTATTTATTTCTTTAAGAAAAGAAAACAGAAATCTCTGAGTGACGATTAATTATTTATTTCTTTAAGAAAAGAAAACAGAAATCTCTCGTATTCTGAGTGACGATTAAGATGATCGTCCCTTTTCGAAACATCGATCTCCTACCCCATTCGATGATGCTCACTGAAAACAACTCGAAAAGATTCTGGTAAGGAAAGAAAAAATAATTGAGTTGATTTACTTAGATCGGAATTATATCAATCTTCCAAAGATTCCAAACCAATTCTCGATGGTAGAGGGTTAAGTGAACTTTGAATTAGTTGAATGTATAATTAATAGGCTAATGTGCCAACTTGTTTTGTCAGAAGATTGTTTCGGAATGACGGGATGTGGTTGAGCTTAATTGATTCGACCGTCCGCCATAAATGGGGTAGTCGGGCTTAATTTGTTCGGTTGCTGCTACTGGTCGAAGAATTGAGTTTTTTCGGAAGACCGTGATCGAACCGCTAGATGCGGGAGTATGTTTGTAGATGAGAATATTTTTTGGTACCATGACACACATCTTCTTCACCTCTTTTTTGTTGTTCTTGATTTTGTTGATTATTTTCTACATCTTTCCACTTCTGTTGGTTTTGGATCATGATCGTTTTCCCCGATCAATAATAATATCTGAACATTAATCGGAGAAGGTTTACCCAAATTTTGCAAGTTTCTTTTGTTATTTTTTTATTGTTTATTATATCATTAGTTTATCAAAAAGGATAATATAGTCATTTTATAATATTATTAAAAGTGTAAAAAGTTAAAAGAGGTAAATTTAATAAATTCATCCGAAAATATATACTAGTACGATACTATAATTCGAATCAAAATCAACTAACAAAATTAAAAAAAATTAGTCACATATTTGTTTATAGGCCCAGCTAGAGGTGTTCATAAAATGGCCCGGACCGGAACCGGACCGGTTGGTTCGGTTCGGTCTGAACCTGTAAAAATTCGGATCGATTTTCGGTTCAATTAAAATTGAGATTCCGATTTCCGGATCAGTTCCGGTTAAAAACCGGTAAAATCCAGTCCGGACCGGATTTAACCGGAATTTAATTTATTAATATATAATATTTTTTAATAATATAAATTTTTATATTTTTAAAAAAATAAATAGATAACTTGATAAATTATTTTTTCTAATTTAAAAATTGTTCTACTTATTAACTAAAAAATTTTATTAACTAAAATTTATAAAATAATTTAGTATTAATATAATTAATATAACAAAATAATTTATAAATAAATAAAATAAAATTTAATTTTAAAATATTTTATTTACTTAAAAATGATATTTTATTTTTATTGAATAAAATTTAAATTTTATAAATATAAAAATTAATTTTATTTATTATTTTATATTTAATTTATTAAAATTTTAATTATTTTTTTATCCGGTCCAAAATTGGATCGAACCCGAATTTACCGGTCTGGTTCGATCCAGACCGTTATTATTCCGGTCCGATTTCTGGGTCATGATTTTTCACGATTCCGGTTCCGGTCCCCAAGTCGGTTCTGGTTCGGTTTTGAACCGATAAACACCCTGGCCCACCAGTTGAGCTGAGAAAGGCTTGGAAGAAGCAAAACCTTTTTTTTTTTATTCATTCATTATCCATTCAACAAAGATCAACACATAGATCTACCAAAGGAAAAAAATAACACATTTTCTTGATTTCTTTCATGTCAATTTTCTTGCACTCACCGGTTCCGCTAACCAAGCCGTCGTCATCACCGCAACATGCTGCAAAATCCTCCCAGGTACCAAAGACCCAATCTTTCCAATTTGATAATATTTTTCCAGACAAATTATCCTCAGCCGTCGATCCCAAAGACACCATTTTTAAGCTGCCCAATTGGAGGTCCCGGAAAAGCGACCTAAAAACCAGAGAAATCAAACTGAACGACGCGTTTCTGTACTTGGAACACATGGTGGGGAAAGGGCAGAAGCCCGATTTGGCTAATGCCACTCAGCTGTTGTACGACCTTTCGAAATCCTGCAAACTGAGAAAGGCGATTAGGGTCATGGAGATGATGATCAAATCGGGCAGCATCCCGGATGCAGCTTCTTACACTTTCTTGGTCAGCAATTTGTGCAACAGGGGCAACATCGGGCACGCCCTGCAATTGGTGGACAAAATGGAGGAATTCGGCTATCCCACCAACACCATGACATACAATTGCCTTGTCAAGGGTCTTTGCGACAGCGGGAACCTGACCAAAAGCCTTCAGTTTGTCGAGAGGCTCGTGCGAAAAGGGCTCGTCCCCAACGCCTACACTTACTCGATTCTGCTCGAGGCTTGTTACAAGGAGAGAGGGGTCGATGAAGCGAAGAGGCTCTTGGACGATGTTATTGCGAAAGGAGGGAACCTGAATTTGGTTTGTTACAATGTTGTCTTGACCGGTCTTTGTAACGAAGATAGAGTCGATGAGGCCGTTCGGTTTTTCCGGGATTTTCCGGAGATGGGGTTTAGACCTAATGTCGTGAGCTATAACATCTTGTTGAGGAGCTTGTGCTATGGAGGTCGGTGGCAAGAGGCGAACGAGCTTCTTGGTGAGATGGATGGTGATGATCGGTTGCCATCCTTAGTGACCTATAATATTCTCATAGGTTCACTCGCGATCCACGGCCGAACGGATCAAGCGTTTGAGGTTTTAGACGAGTTGTTTAGGGATGGTAAATTCAAACCCAATGCTTCGTGCTATAACCCGATTCTCACTTGCCTTTGCAAGGAAAAGAAAGTGGAGGCCGTGGTTCATTGCCTCGAGGAAATGATGCATAGGAAGTGTTACCCGAACGAAGGAACATATAATGCTATAGCCGTGCTCTGTGAAGAGGGATGCACGGAAGACGCGTTTTTGATCATTCAGAGTTTGACAAACAAGCAAGGCTCCCCCCTCCGGGAGTTCTATAAAAACGTGATTACGAGCTTGTGCAGGAAAGGAAACACGTACAGTGCATTTAAGTTTCTGTACGAGATGACCGTATGTGGGTTTACGCCCGACTCATATACATACTCGTCTTTGATAAGAGGATTGTGTTTGGAGAAGATGATGTGGGCTGCTATAGATGTGTTCGAGGTTATGGAGGGAAATGGGTATAAACCGGATATTGACAATTTTAATGCGCTTGTGCTTGGGCTGTGCAAGTGTAAGAGAACAGATTTATCGCTGGGGGTCTTTGAGACGATGATTCAGAAGGGGTTTATGCCTAACGAGATAACTTACACGATTTTAGTCGAGGGGATATTTCATGAAGAAGAGAAGGAGCTGGGAATGGCTGTGTTGAATGAGCTGTATTTAAGACGGGTTGTGAGCCAAAAGACGGTTAAAAGACTAACTATGCAATATGATCTTGAGGAAGTGTTGTTACTTGTGTGATGAACTGAAGCATGGGGACAAGTAGGTTATCCGCCGCATATCTTGGTAGTAATTGTGATGGAGATTTCAAAGAAATTGAAACAATCAAGGTTCGAGCTTTGATGAACAGCTGCAAATAATTTGTGAACGATTTGTTATGGAACGAAGCCCCTTCTTAGCTTATCAATCTGTAGACTAGGAAAAACATCATTTTCCATTAGCAGTAACATCTGTGTCACCTATGTAGTTTCTGTAAAACTAGGAAAAATGCTCATTTGAAGTATTTCGAGACATTTGTGTCACCTATGTAGTATTTGGCTATCTTAAACATTAATCGAATCTCTTATCGAGAAATCAAATCTCTTATCGAGCTCACTACATATTTGGCTATCTTAAACATTAATCGAATCTCTTATCGAGAAATCAAATCTCTTATCGAGCTCACTATGATGGACATTTTACATTTGTGTCACCTATGCAGTATTTGATGACCTATGTAGTATTTGGTGATAACTTGAAAAATGAATCAAATCTATAGTCTAGTTATGACCTATTGTGGAGCTCACTATGATGGACATATTCGTTTGTTGTGCTATAACTAAAATGAGTAAATTATAGAGGAGAGTTCAAGTCCATTTCAACTCAAATAATAGATAATAGGGGGCTTCAGCTCCTAGATGGGATTCCAAAAAACTTACCAAACTGACCCTTCGTCACCCTCAAAACCGAAACAATAAACAAATGCAATTCCTTCATCACATTCATTGAGCTTATATATACATATAGTAAGAAGCTATCGGGCAATCAATAACAAAAACCAAGGCATTGATCATCAAAATGAAGTGCATAAAATTTGTCAACACGAATGTCAAATTCATCAGTCAAGCATTTCATTGAAACTAAGAAGTCAAAAAACAGAGAACCTAAAGCTGTTTAGAATGGAGTCAAAAACAGAATTAGGTCCGATAGGGATCGGCTAAGAATCAAGATACAAGCCTCCTATCGCAAAAACTTGCTTCAATCGACTACAAAAAAGGCAGTTCTTGCAAAAGAAGTATCTCCAAACCCAATGCAGATCGTCTACTTAGACCTCTGCCTCATCTTTCGGCGCTTCCTCTTCAATCTCCTCATGCGCTTCTTCTTCCACTGTAAAATTGAGAAATTAAGCAAGTTAGAAATACATTCAGTTTGTTTTTAGGTAAGAATCTTCATCCGAATCACAAGTTTATAACATAACAATTTTAATAAAAAAAGCCATAAATAAAAACACAAAAAAATGATCATAAGATTATCAGTTTCAACAAATCATCACAAAATAAAATTAAATATCATTAACTAGATTATATCAGCCATAAGAATGTTCATTCAATTTCCAGATTCAGGAAGAATAAAAAAACCCGTTTCCTCAAATTAGCTCCATGAAAATACTTGAAATTGACACACAATAGAAACACACGAGCAAATTCAAAACTGAAAAAATAAACGGAAAAAAAGGCAAAGTAATCAGATCAATCCATAAATCACCACAACGCGAGGAATTTGAGCTGATAAAATAAAAGGGATCAGTGAATTTCACAAGATTATTTATAATAAATTTTTGATGAATTCTAGAAACAGAGACGAAGAAGATCGAATAAAGGATGCGTTCTTACCTTGGCCCTCATGTCGGATCAGGTATCGATGCGTTTCAGATCGAGCACTGGAAAATGGTGTGCCGCTTCAATTGGGAAGCTGGGAACGTGTTGGGCTATTTATATGAGGGCTTTCGTAAAACCCTAGTTTGGTGAGGAGGGTATTTCGGTAGTTATCTTATATTATCTGATAGTAGTAAAATATTCATAAGAAAATACTATCTCCTTGAATGAATACTCACATTTCTTTGTAAATACTACTCCATGTCATTTTAAAAGTAAAAATAATAATTTGTAAAGTTAAAAATATAAATTAAAATTTAATTTAAATGAAAAAATAAAATAATTTATTTCAATTTAGGAGGTTGCTATTATTTTATTAAACATTCGTTTAAGAAAAAATAATTATATTATTATAAAATCATAAAAATAACTTAATACTCGTCATTCAGTAATTAGTATCTATGAATTAGTCTTATTTTATTGGTTAGACTAATTTTAATCATCGCATATACATTTTTTTATCGGGTTATGATTCATCTGGCTTAAAATTGAGTCAATAACACTTTAAAATGTGTTATTAAGGTAATAATATTTTTATTAAGGTGATAAAATTTTACAATGTAAGCTTAAGGTTACTCTACTAATCGATATAAGATATAAGATATAGTAACTTGGAAATTTCATCGAAACTACTCGTGACCGGAAATATATCGACTGTGCACACAAGTGGTCAAAAATACATCGATTGGAACACCCACATACATCGTATTTGACCTTTATTGATACCATGTTAAAAAGTTGAACAATTCAACTTAGATGTGAGCTTAGTATCACTAAACCAATTGATTTGAAATAAATATAAAAGACCAATTCAACTTAGTAATAAAATAGGTGTAAATAAATTTATTTTATTTCTTAAAAAGTGTATATTTAAGTAAAATTGATAAGACCTTTAACCCAAAAAAAAAGTAAAATTGATAAAATAAAATATAATTTAAATAAATGTATTTAGTAAGTGGTATAGTTGGAGTTTTTGAGGTATAGTAACTCATGTTCCAAAATGTCAATTTCTGTTTTTAATAAGTATATAAAATTAATAATGAAATAGTAATATTACCTCTCTTTCTCTATTCTCTTTTTTGGTGTCCATCTTACAAAAAAAAATATTATTTAATTTTTCACTTTAAAATATTATTTATTATTACTTTATTTTTCAACTTAAAAGCATTTTTTTTCTTTATTTTTTTGGTCACGCTAAAAAAAAACATTTTCTTTAATTAAAAAAAAAGTCTTTATTTTTCAACTTAAAAGCATTTCTTTTCTTTATTTTTTTGGTCACGCTAAAAAATAAAACATTTTCTTTAATTAAAAAAAAGTCTCACATTGTAGGAGAGAGGGAGTATAAACTTAACAAAACAAAACTCACAGAGTTAGGTAAAGCCCAGGATCACTGAAGCTTTTTTATTTGATCCGATCATGGCTCATTCACTCCTCTGTCAGGTATATTCAGCTCTACAACGTTTTTTTTTCATTTATTTTCTATTTTATTCCCTTTTTTCCTTTGGCGGAGTGGTTTAAGGGAAAATATTGCATTTTTTGTCAGGCTATTCCGGCGAAGATCTCCCTCAACAGGGACACCTCTGTTCCTAAATCCTTGTTTAAGGTTTTCGATCGATACCCAATTACCTTTTTTTATCTAGGTCATATCAGGAATTTATTTTTAACGATTTTATGATGTTAGGATATCAATTTTGAATTTGGGCAAAATGTATATGTATGAGTTTAGAAAATCCCTATTGGAACATCGAACTCTTTCGTCGATTCATGTATTTCTTCGATGTTAGAGGTGTGTTTTCGAGCGTACCTTCATTATGGTGTTTGATTGATTTGAAACTCGGCATCTGTTTTTTAGCATCATGATGTAATCGGGAGCTAATTATTCGTCGGTTTCTCGTGGGATTTTCAGAATTTACCTTTACTTGTATTTCCCTTGTTTTTAGTTATTGAATCTCATTTTATTGCAGAGCAAGAATGTACCTTTCCACGAAAGATCGTGGACTTCTCGGGACTTTCAAATTGCAAACTCTCGGACGAGAGGTCCATCCGTGGTTTGTATGTCGGTCCAACAGGCCAACAAACCCAAGGTTGCGATTTCGCCTCTGAGTTTAGAAGATGCCAAAGAGCCACCACTGCATTTGTACAAGAACAAGGAACCATACATAGGAACCATTGTGTCCGTTGAAAGGCTTGTGGGCCCGCAAGCCCCCGGAGAAACATCTCATATCGTGATCGATCATGGAGGCAATGTTCCCTACTGGGAAGGACAGAGCTATGGAATAATACCACCTGTATGTTTATTTATCCATTTCTTTGAGCAATTCTCGCCTTTTATTACGAAGGGGTGACCTATTCAAAATGAAATGAATAGATATCTTGCACTATTGTATCTTGCATTTTCTCAGGACTCGGTTTTTATACCCATTTTTTTTTCTCGTCATTCAGGGTGAGAATCCTAAGAAGCCTGGGAGTCCCAACAATGTTCGATTGTATTCAATAGCATCAACGAGGTATGGCGACTTCTTTGATGGAAAAACTGCAAGTTTATGTGTTAGACGTGCTGTCTATTATGACCCCGAGACTGGTAAAGAAGACCCTTCAAAGAAGGGAGTATGCAGCAATTTTTTATGCGATTCAAAACCTGGTGACAAAGTTCAGATCACAGGTAGGATACACTTACCGAATCCTTTTTTTATCTTTGAAGATTGTTTATTGGGATCATACTACCATTGCTCTTTCGTTTCAGCCTAACTAAAAAATCGTTTTTAACCCTCAGAACATATGCTTCTCTTTTTTACAAGTTATGAAAAAAAAGATAATTTGGCTTTATTGTTGCTAAGACTGTATCCAGGGGTACTTCGGTGATTTGACCTAAAATTTTCAAAGATCACACTTCTAATCCTGTGCCATAAAACAATCAATCAGGTCCCTCGGGTAAGATAATGCTTCTGCCCGAAGAAAACCCGAACGCCACCCACATCATGATTGCAACGGGCACCGGAGTTGCACCTTTCAGAGGCTACCTCCGACGTATGTTCATGGAAGCGGTCCCCACGTTCAAGTTCGGTGGTCTGGCTTGGCTTTTCCTTGGGGTGGCTAATAGCGACAGTCTATTATACGACGACGAATTCTCAAAGTATCTACAAGACTATCCCGACAACTTCAGGTTCGACCGTGCTCTCAGCAGGGAGCAGAAAAACAGAAACGGAGGCAAGATGTATGTCCAAGATAAGATCGAAGAGTACAGCAACGAGATCTTCAAGCTCTTGGACGGAGGGGCCCACATTTACTTTTGTGGGCTCAAGGGGATGATGCCCGGGATACAGGACACGTTGAGGAGGGTCGCGGAAGGTCGAGGAGAAAAGTGGGAGGAGAAGCTCTCACAACTGAAGAAGAACAAACAGTGGCATGTGGAAGTGTATTGACATTTTTTCTGTGTTTTATTAGCCCCCATTGTGCCATTCAAAAACCTATGGATACTATGATATATTAGGATCATTGCCTACTTGATGCAAATGAATTTTGAGATAATTACAAACATTACCCTGTTGTTTTGTCTGATTGTGAGTAAAAAACATGTACACTTAAATTACTAGTTTTATTTTTTGAAATGTCTCACATTGATATTAACACATTGATATTGTAAAAAGGCAATTTTTTAAAATGTACATTATTTTCTTATTTTAAAATTAAGTGACTTTTGTGATTTTTATTTATTATTACAAATCTACCTGTTCAAAAATAGAAATCATGCTAACCTATACACACCTATTAAAAAAACTTTATATTTTACTCTTCGTTAATAGATTTGAAATTATAAATTAATATTTAAATAATAATATTTTTGTATTATTTTTTTTTTGTTTAGGTCAATTGTAAATATTTAAATACTCACACACATAATCTCAACCATTGACGATATCTTTATCTTAGAGAAGTAACATCTCTTCGAAGAACATGCCGATAAAATAGCAAATTGATTTGTCTTCTAAAATATGAAATTGATCTTATTTTTCTTAAAAAATATCCATAAAAACATCAATCAAATAAAATTTATATATGATTTTTCATAAACTTTTAGTTATTAAACTTAAAAAAAATTATCCATAAAAACATTAATCAGATAATATTAATTTTTTTTGTTACTACTACTAGTAATTTTAGATGTTTATCATGATTTAAACATATATACATATAAATCAATAATATGAAAGTGTGTTATTGTTTGCTTACAATTATTTAATAATAATAATAATAATAATAATAATAATAATAATAATAATAATAATAATAATAATAATGTTGAGATGAAATTAACTAAATTAAATTGAATATAAATTTAATTTAATTTAATTTATATTAAAAAATAATTTTAAAAGAATGTGGTCTAATTAATATTATTTTATTTAAAATTTTAAATTTATCTAATCCACATATCATACTTTTATTTAAAATACTATCATAAACGATATTTTTCATCTTGTTGATTGTTAGATTAAAAAAACTAGTCATGTGCGATGCACGTGATTTATTTGTTTGAAATAATCTAAAATTTAATTTAATCTCCAAAACCAAAAATTTATTAATGAACTAACAAATTATTTTATTTAATAATCGAACTCTCACTTAAATTTGTAAACTCGTATTATTAACCGTTATCTCAATTATGAAAATTTTATTATTTTCAAATACTACGTCTGTTTGATGTAATTTATAGGATGTAAGCTTCTTGGGGCATAGCCGAATGGTAAAGTCTGTGGTGATGTTGGTGTAATTCTCCGACGACACAGAGTTCGAATCTCGGATACGATAAATTTTCATTAAAATATTATGAAGTTAGTCCTTGTATGAGACATATTGGTTCTCTCACACATGTGTCTGCTACTCGGGCACGACCCTCGATTTACATCTTACCCGATCGAGGAACCTCTGATTTGGTGGAAGAGGAGTTTCCCGTCTCTGCATTTGTCGAGTGTTAAACGTATCCAACAAATACCTAAAACCTGAGGTAAAATCAAAATAAATGGAAAATAAAAATTATAAAGCTGGAAAATAAATAGAAATATTAAAAAAATGAATTTACTTGGTGAATTAATATAACGTATGTTAACCTGCAAAACAAATTTAACATAATTGAATTATGGATAAACTAAAAATTAAAAAAAATCTAGTCGAACATAATTAATATCTCACAATTTTATTTTAGAATCTGCGAAAAAATCATAATTAATACATAATTAATGCAATTATATTAATAGATAAAAATGAATGAATAGAAGAACGTATACATGTAAATCGATTCAATGTTCAGAAAAATAAAAAAAATTAAAAAAGGACATACTAAGTCAAGCCAGATATAGGAAAAGAAAATAATATACCTAAAGATCAATTTTTTTTAACTCAATTGGATTAGAGTATAGGAGTAGATCGATTTTTATGAGATACGATTAATTGAAATTAAATTAATATTAATTGAATAAAAAAATTGAGAAAAGAAATAAAAATGTATATATTTAAGATGATGATTAATTATTATTACCAAAAATATATAATTTCAAATTACTATTTAATATTTATATATAATTTAAATATGCTTAATAATATTATTATTTAGAATTTATAATTTTTTTATTTATAATTTATAGTGTGAACACAATATTATTATTGTTTTTCTATTGTTACACTCGTTATTAGTGGATTCACAAATTATATATGCATAGATAGATTATATGGATAAGATATATACACCTTGTTTGTTATATAATGGAATATACATGTATCGATTAATATGAATTCACCATAAATATTATACATGTATCGATTAATACTATTAAGGATGCTCGTATTTTTGGTATTCCCCAGGAGTTGGTGTCCCTCACTACTAAAAAAACAGTCATAGAAATTGGGTAATAACTGATTTAAATGACTTGTGCGACCGATGTGTATGGAGGCGATGTCTATACTAGCTATATTTCAGACATCGGTTATTAACCGATATCTGTATTAACATTTAGATCGGTGTTAACTATGAAAAGCGATATAATTGTGCACTTAAGAAATCAGGTATTAACCGATTTCATTGCGAGTACAAAAAACCGACGTCTGAAATATGCCGAGTATAATATAACGTCACATACACATCAGTGGAACATAACAATTAAATCGGTTATTATTTGATTTAAAATTGATTTTTGTACTCCACATTAGTGATTTCTATACTAATTATAAATTTCATTTAATTAATAAGTGATGTCTTTTACATTTTGATACATCCTTCTACTATTACACTAAAATTACACACAATATATAAATATATTAATAAAAACATCAATACCAAAATATTTGCTTCAATAACATTAAAACATTTTCAATGTTAACCAATATCCAAGACATTCGATCAAACACTAATAGAAATCCAAATATTAACCAATATCCAAGATATTCGATCAAACTTCCGAAAAATCTCCAGGAGCATTTCAGACTTCTCTAAAATAATATTACTATTATTTTCTATCGTAAAACTTTCTAATAATTGAGATCTACTGCATTTACTTGGGAAAGACAATGGTGCCATCATCGGGAGCTTGCAAAGTCCTCTTTTGCAGTGGATGGCTTTCAATCTACATCAACATAAAACAAATTGTTTACGAGTTGAGAAAAACACTAAGAACAGAACATAGATCATACTTCAACTTATAGAAGGAGGCGTGGAAAGAGCAAAATCATCTTGGTGAGGTTGATATTCCTCATAGCAAATACAGCAAGCGCTTTAAAAAGCATTCTGGGACCTTCATCGAATGAGAAGACAATACTTGACTGATACACAATTGATTTTATGAATGAATAAGTCAAATGGAGACAAAATGACAAGCACTTAACATAGATTAGAGTTGAATTGAAAGTTCCAAGTTGTTAGTTATTCGACTTATATTCAGAATTCCAATTGTTCTAAGGGCATCCAATCATCCACAATTGATCTTATTTCATTTTATGTTCTTGAACTTTCATTTGTTTTGTTCATTAGTTGCATTTAAAAAATAATACTAAAGCAAAATAAATCAAATTAAAATTTTACAAAAGAATAATCACTCAACTATTATAAATAAAGATATATGAGTGGACATTGCATTGCTACATTTAATGAGTGTTAATTTTAAATCAAACTAATACTTGTTTATTTAGAAGTTCTAACCTTGAAAGGCTTATCAGTGCCAGGTATGACAAGTTCCCTAGCCAACATAAGGAATCAAGTGACATTATCAGAATCATCCTGGAAAGAAAAGGTAAAAGGGTAATTGTTAATCTAAAAATAATAATGTGATGCAACCTTATACTTATAAATGAAAGAAATACCCAAAACTTCAGCAAACCTATATATCCTGAGCAAGTACATTCAGGCCATAGATCTTTGCAGCAGCCATGCTGGCAACTGCTCCAGCATCTTTTAGCTTATGGAAAGCAACATACTAGAACCAATTCGAACACAAGTCGACTTTAATTACTCCAGAACCCGAAACGTATATCTCGTCTTATTCATATATGAATTTGAGCTGAACATGTATAGATAAACCAATGCCATTGAAAATACCTGAGTTGTTCCACGGTACATGTTCGAATTCCAGGTCACCGTCATCTTCGTTCCCTGTGGGAGCTTCGCACATTCGTTTGAAGCTTGACCTCAATCCCATTCGTGAGAATCTGTGTGTATTCCAGTATACATTAATATCATAATCATCATCCAATTGGCATATGCAGATATCTCGACCTAGCATCGTCTGATCATGCTTTTATTACCAGTAGCAAAACAATAAATAAAAAACATGTTCTTCTCATTTTCGAAAAAACAATTGATACGAAGAAAAGAGTATTGAATAAGCATTAACAATAAACCTTCCAACATCAGAATCTGCAGCTTTCAAAAACGCAATGGGGGCATCCAGAGCCTTCTCCTGTATAGGCGCATTGGAATCCACCAGTAACTTCCTTAAAAACGGACCTAACCAAAACCTCCAACATTAATTATGAATATATACATACATTAAACCTATCTAATTCATCTTTTTCAACAGATCGACTACACCACGACCAAGAATCAAAATAAATCAGATCTAACGCAAGAATCAACCTAAAGTTCTCACCAAATTCACGGAGCCAAATCGATATTCGAGTCGTTCCTAATTTTAAACCCACAATTTCATATCAATTTCAATTCAATTCAACCATTTACCTTCGGAAGCCGACAACGGTGGCTCTGGGACAGAGGAGAAGACGCGGAGGCGCCATGAATCGGTAAGAAAAGGAGTCGCCAGAGGCACTGGGTCGTCGCGCGCGTTGGCTGGTGCTGCTTCTGCAGGAGAAAGGTCAGGGTGGGGTTAGATATTGTATGCGGTGGTCGTGGTATTCCTTGTGGCTGTCGGTGCCAGAGTGAGGGTTGGGATCGACGGCGGGAGTGAGATGGGATTTCGACGGGAAAGCTTTGACGTGGGAGCCTTCTTCGACGGAGAAACCTTCCTCGACTCCGGTGGTGGTAAGAATTCTTGCTTCGGCGACATCGCAGTTGCGGTGGAGTTTCGAATAGGGCCAAGCGGGAAGGAGGAGTTTGAGATAGGGTTTGTGGGTAAGGAAAGAGAAATGAATATATGACTTTACTTAGTATATAGAGTAAGGATTTTTTTTTTAAAATCAATTAAATCGCTTAAACACTACAAGAGATTTAATTGTATTTTAAAACGTTTTCATTTAAATCGATTTCATTTTAAAACGATATTGATATTCACATTTAAATCAGTTGTTTTTAAATTGATTAAAATATATACACTAATATCGGGTGCATTTGAAGATGATTTAAATGAAGTGATGTCTATGGCTCTGTTTTTAGTAGTGCCTGTTGTGAATAATTGGATTTCTAAATTTGAAACGTAAATCGAACGGATCGAATCCTCTTGTTGCGTGTTGCTTCTCGTGCTACGCAGTGTCTACAACACTCTCCCGATCGAAGTGTTGAATTGTTCTTCACGATCTAAGAACTCCAATAATATTAAGTTGTATGTTTTGTTTATGTGCATATTTGTTTTCATTCTCTTCTGCATTTCATGCGTTAACTTTTTCAGTGTATATTTTTATCTGTATTATATATCTCAATATTTATAATACAGATAACTGCATATATATAACCGTAGAAGTTATTTAGGATAAATATTTATAATATATATTTTATTACACAAATAATATATATATTATAAAATAAATTAAAATACTTTTATTTTAATTATTTCACGGGTCGGGTCAAGCCCACGGGGCGACCCATATCCTAACATCTCCCACTCGCACAAAGGGCTAGACTCGACGTCCAGATAAACATTCTCAACAACATTATTTCATACAGGGCAAATAGATCGTGTGACCTGCGAGCGTGTGAACTATGTCGTCGTCATAAACCGGTTAGTGTATTATGACAGTTCACGAAATATATTGAGGACTTTTACTCGCTATACCCCAGACATCTTTATAAACCGCACTAGTCGACGTATCTCTTATCTCCCTCAGATACTTAGCATACTCGACCTTGTCCCAACTCATATTCACAATCATGTCCGTACACGATTGGGCTAGCCTTGAATACCAAGTTAAGTGCATATTTTAAGATAATCTTCCTTCTCCACCAGAGCCCATAAACTTCACGTCAGTTGCTTTCCTGATATGTACCGCATTTATCGAATTTCCATGGTTATTTGGTAAAATATCAAAGTAGCAGCACCTAGTGAAATCTCAAGACACAGTTGGAAGTCCTAAGGGTAACGAAATGAGGTCAACGGCATCGTTTCAACCTCAAGGTTTCACATAATGAGAAAACAGGGAAGTTTCTCTCATTCACCTTTTAATGATCACAAAAGCACACGTGGTATGAACACGCGCTACAATGCTCTTCTTCCACCTTGGAAGCGTATGTCTTTAAGCTTAGCATCATACAGATTATAGTTCAAGTGTCTGTCTCCCACTTAACCTGAGTTCTCCCCTCTATTACGTCCTCAGAGACTCCCACTGTCTCCAGGAGAACTGCAATCTGGCTATATTACAAGTCCATGAATGTGGGGATTCATTTCTCTGCACATCCTCGATGTCAGAGGTAACTGTTCATGTGAGAGAACCAGTCACAACTTGTAGACATACCTTTCAAGTATAATACATACTTATACACACAACATTAATACACATATTAATTACAAAAGAACATCACATTGTCATTGATTATTTACATATAATCAAACTCTATGCAGTCTCAAAGACTCGACATGATCCTTGAACACCTCTTTAGGTATTAGTTTGGTCATTGGATCAGCCACTATCATATGCATAGATATATAATATTTACTCCTTTTGTTTTAACAATGTCCCCGACAAAATTAAACAAATTGTGGTTTTGTTTTTCATGGTATTTGGGATTTTTCGTGTAAGCAATAATTGCTTGACTATCACATTTGATCGTCACATCACCCACTGGTGTGCTTACAATCCTTTATCATGAAATGCCTTTTTTTACTACTTTTGGGATCCATGTTTCGGCTTATGTATTCACCTTTGATAAATAGAGTATCAATGACTTTACAGGTATCCATCTTGAGTCGTTTAAGGAGCTTATGTATATTAGTCTCCTGCGAGAGTCTAAGCAACCTTTGAAACGAATCCTATAGATTTTGATGAAATACTTAGCTTCACCCACATCCTTCATCTCGAAGATGAGGATAGTCATTATTTGATCTTATTCAAGTACTCAACATCATTCCCAGCCAAAAGAATATCATCAACATATAATGATAGTATTACGAAATACTTTTCTGAACGTTTGACATAATCACAATGGTCATCATCATCAACTGATGAGATTTCAAGTACCATTGACTGGACAACAAAACCCACTGGTTGTTCCATATATATCTTTTCCTTTAATTCTCCATTGAGAAAAAAATAGTCTTAACGTTAATTTGATGTAGTCCCAAATCGAAATTGGCTACAATAGCTAGAAGTAGGCGAATCGAAGAAAACCTCACACTTGGCGAGAAGGTTTCTTCATAGTCTATACCCTCAAATAGGTTATAGTCTTTAGCAACTAAATGAGCTTAGTATCGTTCAGTTGCTCTATCAGCCTTTCTCTTAAATTTGAGAACCCACTTGTTCCAAAATTGTCTTGCATCCACTTAGGAGATCAACTAGTTCCCAGACATAGTTACTCTTCATGGAATTCTGATATTTCATTGCAATTTTCCATATAACCTTCAGGTTTTATCAAGGAAGCAAAAAGGATAAAGTCTCGCTGACAGACTCTTCCTTTTCAACTGAATCAGTCATAAAAGAATACCCATCAATGTCATAATGACGTTTAGGTATACAATTTCTACAAGAATAACGAATAGGTTCTGATGATCGAACTTTTAGGTATACTCATCTAGAGGTGTAACATATACATCTCTCCCACTCTGATCAACACTACGAGAAATGTTGAGTGGTGTTAGGTCTGAACTCTGTACCTCTAGAGGATCAGAAGCTAAGTCTGTGTCCCCATCTCATCATTAACCTCTAAGAACGGTTCTTTGTTTCGTAATTCACCTCGACTTGGGAATTCAGTCTCTAGAAAAGTTGCATGTCTCGATACTATTTCAGTGATATGATCATCTCCATTTTTACCAATGAACATATAACCAATGGACTCCTCTGAGTACCTTATGAAAATACACTTATTTTCTCTTAGAGCTAGCTTTCCGTACCTCTAATGTACGTTATGTATAAATGCAGCCAAATCCCAAAGTTTGAGATTATTTAGGTCAGGTCTCCTACCTGTCCATAGTTCATACGGAGTTAATGTCACTGACTTGGATGGTACTCGATTTAGAATATAGGATGTAGTTAACAAATAATATATCCCCATAAGGAAATTGGTAGGTAGGTTAACTTGCGCCATCATGGATCTCACCATGTCTAATATATTATAAATATTTATAATATATATTTTATTACACAAATAATATATATATTATAAAATAAATTAAAATACTTTTATTTTAATTATTTCACGGGTCGGGTCAAGCCCACGGGGCGACCCATATCCTAACAGTCCCCTCCTCACACCTAATTCTCACCTAATTGTCTTGAAAATCTCCCTATAAATTGGGATAAACTGTAACACATCAAAAACAAATACAAAAAATATAAAAATGTTTAAGAATTTAATCATAACTTAATTCATTCTGGTGTCTCTCTCGAAGACATGTCCTCCGGAAGGGTGTAAGAAATGCGTCGGGGAGGGTGCGCAATCATGCAGCATCCGATGCAGTCGGTGCAGTCTCCACCGGTACTAAATCCCCGAAGTGCCCTCCAACAGGGTGCGCCACTTGACTCACGGTGCCGCTAAAATTATTTTAATAATTTTATGTATATAAGCTGTTTTTTATAATGGGATATACAAAACATGATATCGTATGTTTAAAGTTAGATTTAAATTTTTTTGCCTAATAATAATAAAATACACGTAAAATAATAATAAAATACACATTAATTGCACATAGTTTATTAAATTATAATAAATTGTGCACAATATATTAGATTATTATTAAATTTACATGATTTATTAAATCATAATAAAATATATGTGATTCAATAAATTATAATAAAAATAAAAAAATGTACGTGATTTATTAAATTATAATAAATTGTACGCAATTTATTAAATTATTACTAAATTCACATTTTAAATTATAATAAATTCCACGCAATGTATTAAATTATTATTAAATTCACATGTATCATTAACTAATAATAAAATATATGTAATTCATTAAATTATAATAAAATACACGTAAATTACACGTAGTTTATTATAATAAAAATAAAAAATGTACGTAAATTGCACGTAATTTATAATTTATTAGTACATTAATAAAAAAAATTAATATTGATTTGTACGTTAATAGAACCATATAAAATTTTTTTCTTTATTTAACTTGTACTCGATCAAGTAATTTTATAAAACACTCTGACATATATTTTAAATTAAAAAAAAATGTAATTTATTAATACATTAATAAAAAAATAATAATATTGATTTGTACGTTAATAGAACCATATAGATTTTTTTCTTTATTTAATTTGTACTCGATCAAGTAATTTTATAAAACACTTTTATTTAATTTGTACTCGATCAAGTAATTTTATAAAACACTGACATATATTTTAAATTAATGTACTAATAAATTACATATATTCTCCTCTCGAGGAACCAGCAGTTCATATTCAGCATCAATCAGCACTAATTGAGCAACAAGGAAAAAACGATCACGCGTGTTCTCTTTATGTAAAAAAATTAAGAACATGCAGTAATATTTCGTCTTATTACTTACATTCTCCTCGTGAATTAACAGATGTTATTCTGTCTTCCATGGCTTTCTGCAATCATACAACCCGATATTAAAATACGAAGCATTCCTATCATTCAATTTAGGCAGCAGCATCATGTTTTCCAGTCATTTGTTTTTTTCTTTCGGTCCAAATATCATTTCAATAATTTAAGCTCTATCGTATCGTAGTGTGTAAAAAACACACAATTTATTAAATTATTACTAAATTCACATTTTAAATTATAATAAATTCCACGCAATGTATTAAATTATTATTAAATTCACATGTATCATTAACTAATAATAAAATATACGTAATTCATTAAATTATAATAAAATACACGGTAAATTACATGTAGTTTATTATAATAAAATTAAAAAATGCACGTAAATTGCAGTAATTTATAATTTATTAGTACATTAATAAAAAAAAATTAATATTGATTTGTACGTTAATAGAACCATATAAAAAAAATTCTTTATTTAATTTGTACTCGATCAAGTAATTTTATAAAACACTGACATATATTTTAAATTTAAAAAAAAAGAAAATGTAATTTATTAGTACATTAATAAAAAAATTAATATTGATTTGTACGTTAATAGAACCATATATAAAACAAAAACTAATTCAATAATGATTTGTTGTATTTAAAATTTTATTTCCTAATTCATAACTAATAAATAAAATGTTTTGATAAAAATTAAAATCATATAAACTAATAAATAAAATAAAATTATTAATTTTATATTACAATATTTTTTTCATTTTTAATATTTTTTTGTTTCTTATACATTATAATTTTCTTTTTTGCTATTTGTATTAATGGAGTATATTTTTTCATATTTTTTATTTTATTTTTTTATGATTGAAATTAAATTAATAATTTAATTCTTCAAAATTTTCAAAAAAATCTGAATTGTTATTCTATTTACTCTCATTGAAACTTATTTAATACTACTCCTTTGTATTTTATTTTAATAAAAAATAATAATATTGTAAAAAATTATAAAATAATTACAATTATACCAACTTATGAAAGTACAATTTTCACATAAACCAATAAATGTATAAATTATCACATTATTTTAATTACCAACACATGCTGATTTACTTAATTCAAGTTTCATAAAATCAAAACATTATTTTTATTTAATTTATTTTAAAATAATAATATAATTATTTATTAGTGTTTATAATTTAATTTTATTTATCAATTATTTATAATTTTACCATATTTTATCTACATAATGATAAATAATAATAATAATAATGTTAAATAAAAATAATTTTTTTATTAAAAAACATTATTTTCAATTGTTTTTATTAAAATTAACAATCATTCCAACTTTATCAAGTTACATTAATAAATATATATTTTATATAATATTGAAAACTAAATATACAAATAAAGAAAATTGGTTTAATTCAAGTTTCATAAAATCAAAACATTATTTTTATTTAATTTATTTTAAAATAATAACATAATTATTTATTAGTGTTTATAATTTAATTTTATTTGTCAATTATTTATAATTTTACCATAAATAATAATAATAATAATAATAATGTTAAATAAAAATAATTTTTTTTATTAAAAAAACATTATTTTCAATTGTTTTTATTAAAATTAACAATCATTCCAACTTTATCAAATTACATTAATAAATATATATTTTATATAATATTGAAAACTAAATATACAAATAAAGAAAATTGGTTTATTATAGGCTTATATAGTGTGTATTCATGTGCACAATTATTAAATGATGTGTCAACAATCTATTGGCTACTAAAAAAATGTACCATATATACTTTAAATATTAAAAATGTACCGTAGACTTTTCCATAAAATATATAGTGCGAATACCGGATTCAGGACCATCTCATAAAATAAATAAGTTCTGAGGCCCTGTCCATAAAAGTAGAAGTTTATTAGGCAATTGGGTTGGAAAAGTCTACACTGCCCTCGCTGTTTAACAAATGAATATAAATTGAATATGTAATTTAAATAGAATTTCTGTTTTAAAAATTAATAATAAAACTCCAATACAATTTCAGACCATCCACGGTTAAAGTACGCCGTTAGACTATGCACGATAATAAGATACCGTGACATCATTCACGATTATCTTTCGCCGTGAGTTCATCCACGATAAAGAGAGACCGTGAGACCATCCACGATAAGTGAACACAGTGAGTTCATCCACGATAAAGAGAGACCGTGTGACCATCTACGAGAAATGGACATCGTGGGGACATCCACGATAAATAGAGACCGTGTGACTATACACAATAAATTGAAATCGTGAAAACAAATAAGATAATTGCACACCGTGAGCTAATCCACGATAGTTGCACGTCGTGAGACAAATCACGATAAATGGACAGCGTAATGCATACACGATAAGTCAACTCCGTAGAACATCAACGATAATCATACGTCGTGAGACCATCAACGACATTCATACGCCGTGTGACTAGCCACGATAAATGGGCGTCGTGGCATCGTACACGATAATTAAAAGCGATTGTGATAATTTTGATTGAGAATATGAAATTGGACAAATTTAAAATAAATTTAAATCTTATAATTGAGAACAATTGATGAATCAAAACTCTAAACCCTAAAACTTGAGAACAATTGATGGATCAAAACTCTAAACCCTAAACACCATCGGTCAGCGTAATACAAAAAAGATGAGCAAACAAAAAGAATAACAAAGCACACAGTGAATCTCCTCTTTTGACATCTGGTGAGCAGCACAGATTTTTGAGCCTCAACCAGAAGTGAAACGGCGATGGAAGACCTAACTGGTGATTTCGACGGAGATAAGGAACTCAGGTGTTCCCGAATCATTCTAGCCGAAACCCCGAATCATCTCTGGTGGAAGATAATTCAGATGAATGATGCTTTTATTTTGGAAACTCGAGTATCTCGATACAGTAATGAAACTATGAAAATCGAAAAAGTAAGGTGATAAGTACTGCTCCATGAAAAAACCAGAACAAAACAGAAAAATGGATTATTACTCCGCCTTTGCTATTGGTATCTCCGCTGGGTATAGAAAAATAGAGTTCTTTCGTTCGTATTTATAGGCTTAATATTCTGATCTAATTTAAGTCATCCAACCACCAGGATTTCAAACGTTCCGTGAAACGATTCAACTGCCATCTACACTTATTAATTACTAGTATTAATAAAATTAAAATTTATAGAAAATCACCCCATTAAACACGCTATCCATTAATTTGATATGACCATTCAATTCAGGGAAATGATGCATCTCTGTTCTGAGTCATCCCACCGCCGAATTTCAATCGTTGCACGAAACGACTCATCAACTCCCAACCACACCCATTAAACACATTGCGATTAATTAATTAATAAATAAATAAAACACTAGAATTGTGTCGCCGTGCGGTTACCACGGTGGATTGTAAAACCGTGCAACTGTATTCGATAGCAAACCTTAAAACCTAATGTGTCGTCGTGGTTAGATCACGGTGGATTGTAACACCGTCGTAAGAAAAAGAAATTGCAATATAAAATACATAAAACAGTGAAATAATATTACACCGTGAATTAATATACACCGTGCAATAATTCAAGATGCTATATCATATAACCTTATACCGATGCACGGTTACACACACCCGTATTCAACACGGTAATAGTACACGGTAAAATAAATAGTTAATTAGTACACGCATATATATATTGTAATTTTAATTTTAATTTTAATTAATGAAGTCCAGGCGGAGCGCCAACGCGTCTGGCAACTACGGCCGTCTCTTAATAATTAATACGAATACTGATAGATTTAGGGTTTCTATATTAATGAGTAACCGTCTGACGGTTTTAGCAAGATTAATAAATGACGGTGATATTAAATTCTTTTAATGATACATTTAAGGAAAAAGTACAGTAAACAATTGATATTTGGTTGAAAACCCTAAAACCTATTGTGAAAAATTGATGGATCAAAACCCTAAACACTATCTATTGAAAAGTAGATACATCTTGAAAAGCCGCTTGACCCTGTACATGAATAATGGGAAGCTCAGAAGACATAACCGGAACACTATCTATTGAAAAGTAGATACATCTTGAATAGCCGCTTGACCCTGTACATGAATAATGGGAAGCTCGGAAGACATAACCGGGTCGGAAGAGATCCCGATCTATCCCCATCAAATGCACAGTCTGAAGAGAGTCAAAAAGATGGAGTCCGGTATCATGAAAGATAAGAAGATGGTTTTCTTTTGGAAACTCGAGTATCTCGATAAAGTAATGCAACTGTGAAATTCGAAAAAGAGTGGTGATAACTGCTCCATGAATAACAAGAACAAAACAGAAAAATGGAGTATTAATGGGTATAGAAAAATAGATTTCTTTCGTTCGTATTTATAGGCTTATATTCTGATCTAATTTTAAGTCATCCAACCACCAGGATTTCAATCGTTCCACGAAACGATTCAACTGTCCACGATGCTTATTAATTACTCGTATTAATAAAATTATTATAAAATCACCCCATCCAACAATCCCTATCCATTAATTTGATATGACCATTCAATTCAGGGAATTGATGAGTCTGTTCTGAGTCATCCCACCGCCGGATTTCAATCGTTGCAGAAATGACTCAACTCCCAACTACGCCCATTATATACATTGCGATTAATTAATTAAGAAAATAAATAAAACCCTAGATCTGTGTCGTATTGGGGTTCCCTCGGTTAGCCACGGTATTAGGTAGAAAATCCTAAAACCTAATGTGTCGTCGTGGTTTGGCACGGTGGATTGTAACACCGTGGAACTCTCATAAATGGGATATAAAACCCTTGGAACATTTTCGCCGTGGGGTTCCCTCTGTGGATTGTAACACCGTGCAACGGTATTAGGTAGAAAACCCTAAAACCTAATGTGTCGTCGTGGTTTGGCACGGTGGATTGTAACACCGTGGAACTCTCATAAATGGGATATAAAACCCTTGGAACATTTTCGCCGTGGGGTTCCCTCTGTGGATTGTAACACCGTGCAACGGTATTAGGTAGAAAACCCTAAAACCTAATGTGTCGTCGTGATTATATCACGGTGGATTGTAACACCGTGGAACGCTCATAATTGTGATATAAAACCCATAGAACAGTGTCGTCGTGAGGTTCCATCGGTAGCTAATAACACCGTGCAACCGTATCATGCAGAAAACCCTAGAACCTCATGTGTCGCCGTGATTCAAACACTGTGGATTGTAACACCGTTAAAGATCTTAAATGGCATAGTAGACGAGGGTATCCAGTTTTAGAATACACCGTGAATTAAAATTACAACGTGAAGGTATTATATAACGTGAAATAATTCACGTAGATAAATCATTACAGTCTTATTACAATTGATGGATCAAAACCATAAACCCAGAACGCTATCAAAATTAGCCGTATTACAATTGATGGATCAAAAACCTAATGGGAATTAAAATTGATGGATCAAAACCCTAAAGCACCGTCCCTTTATAGAAAAGTAGCAACTTCTTATTTAAAGAGACTCGAGTGAACAAAGAAAAAAAAAAAAAGACATCACACCCGTCTCAGAATATAATCTCTGGATCTATAAAATTAGAACTTGAATCGCTTGATCCTCGATAGTGAGACGAGTGACGAGATGATATTCAAAACCTTCTATTCCCCGTCATTGATGATCTAGGGGAAAGAAGGTTTTCTTTTGGAAACTCGAGTATCTCGATACAGGACTGCAGCTATGAATTTGAAAGATGCGTGGTGAAAACCGCTCCATAAGAAAAAAAACAACGCAGAAAACATGGAGAAAAAATTGGGTATAGAAAAAAAAAGGGTTTTTTCGTTCGTATTTATAGGCTCAATCGACTCACGAAACGACTGACCTCTAAACTACGCCCATTAAACACATTGCGATTAATTAATTTATTATTTAAATAAAAACCTAGAACTGTGCCTCCGTGGGTATTTCACGGTTGATTAAATCACCGTGTCGCGGTCACTGTGACTTTGGTAACGTGACTACACCTCTGAATGGGTCGTCGTGATGTTAGCACGGTGCATTATAACACCGTGTACGTACATATTATAGGTGACATAAAAAAACCTAATCCTCCGTCATCGTTGGTATCCCACGGTGCGTAAGCCGTGGTATGTTCATATATGACATAGAAAACTTAACCCCCCATCCACCACGATATCCATTAATTAGATATGACCGTGAAATTCAAAGAATTTATGATGTGTGTCTGTTCTGATCCTCCTCCCACGACCCAACCCAACTTCCAACTACTGTACGCTCATTGATGGTCCAGATATGATATGATATGACCATTCAATTCAGGGAATTGATGAGTATCTGTTCTCACATCATCGCCGGATTTAAATCGTTTCACGAAATCACTCAATTCCCAACCACCCCCATTAAACACATTGCGCCGTGGGTTTATTACAGTGGATTTCCTCACCGTGTAACGGTTACTGTGACGGTCTATGTGACACTGATAACCCTTGATAAAAACCCTTACCCACCGTTGCCGTTGGTATCTCACGGTGTATTGTGAAACCTTTATTAGTTTATTAACCCCTCAACTACCCACTTTTGGCGTGTATACATAAGCACCGTAACACGCTGAAAACCCTAATTTTTATAAAATCAAATTTCATATTCAATGGCCACCCCAATCCCGATTTGTAGATTCTTCAAAGTTCTGAACACCGTTGATTTCCGCGAAGTTTGTCGTTTACCTTCTGATTTTGCTCATGAACATGAGTATCTGGCAGGCAGGGCTACTTTGCTTGGAGATTGTGAGACACTCGCCTCATTTGTAATCGCTCGTGCCCCGTGGTCCGTGGAAATCTCTTGGGTCAACGGTTACGTGTGCTTTCATCGTGGCTGGGCCGATTTCTGCACGGCTCATCATCTTAAATTCGGTTATTTTTTGGTTTTTCACTACGCCAAGAAATTGGGTCCTTTATTTGTCAATGTATACAATAAAGATGGTCTCGAGATTCGGAACTTTTCCGATCCTAATGCCCCTGGAGACCCCCTTCTGCCGAACATATCTAAGGTTGTAGAAGAGATCCTGTTTGAGAAGGTGGTGGAAGTGGTGGAGCTCTCGGACGATGAGGACGATATGGACGATGAAGCAGACGATAAGGACGAAACGACTGATGAAGGCGATGACGCAGATGGCGAGGATGATGAACCATGAATGCAAAGAATGTTTCTTTCTGCGTTTTGTTTATGAATAGTACTATGTTTTTATTTTTGCTACACTACGTAGTCTACGTTATTATACTGTACTAGTGCTTGTTTTTCTTTGTTAATATATTTCGACCTTCTCCCACCGTGCACGAGTAACCGTGTGACTTTAGCGTTTGAAGATATTACCGTGCGCCAAAGGTCGTGTGATTGAACCGTGGCAAAAGGCAACCGTCCTCTCTTTTTTTTTTTTTTTTTTTGGTTTTTGGGAATCCCGGTAATTTAATTTATTAAATATTAAAAGATGAATAAAAAGGTTGAATAAACCTGCGGCTTCAAAAGCTAGTCTGTTCACTGACAAAACCCTGCCACGTAAGTATCTGTTTACATACATACATTGATTTGACCGTCGCACGGTACTGACTCACGGTGAGGTCTCACGACATTACCGTGTAAGTATGAACAATGACGTTTTCACGTGATTCTTGCACAATCGCGATAATTTTTTTGGCAAAATGCTTAAGCAAAGTTACTTTCCTATGGAATTGATTATATTGAACCTAAAAAATTCCACAATAATCCATCAAACGATTAAATTTGACATACCATGTGCAATATGATCACACTTGAGAGTAAATTGTTACAAATGAACTACACATCTCTTGAATTTGAGACATGCACTACTGCAAATCGCATCGTACGTCTTCAATTTCAAATACCATACGTCTCCTAGCCTGAAACATGACCCCGTTGATGGTAACGACGCCTTAAAAGTGTATACAAACGATTGACCATCGTTTTTTTGCGGGTTGAACAAGCCACGGTGTAGATGTATTGATGACCAACGTAACGCCGTGCAGATACAACCGTGAAACTAAATGACCGTGCGAAACGGCTTCCATCCTCTCATTTATTTTCCGGTGTTTTAACTCGAATTTTAAATAAAAGAATAAAGGATGACTATACCCGCCTGCAAAAGCTGTCCTGATAACTGACACCACTAATATTTCGCGTGCATCGGTTATCCCGCTCCAATACGAAAATACGCCATCTAAAAAAAGAACTCGTTCAATTTCAAAAATGTTTAAAATTGATTTGATAACCACACGGTGTTGTATCACGGTGACGTCTCGTGAGGTCACCGTATGAGCATGAACACTCACGTTTTCGTGTGATTCTTGCACAATCGCAATAATCTTTTTGGCTAAATGCCTAAGCAATGTTAATTTCCTATGGAAATGATTATATTTAACCTAAAAAATCCACAATAGTCCATCAAACGATTAAATTTGACATACCATGTGCAATATGATCACACTTGAGACTACTCCAGATTGTTACCAATTTTAAGTTTTAACTAAACATCTCTTGAATTTGAGACATGCATTAATACAGATCACATCGTACGTCTTTAATTTCAAATACCGTACGTCTCAATGCCTGAAATATGAACCCGTAGATGCTAACGACGCCTTAAAAGTGTATACAAACGATTGTCAATCGTTTTTTTCGGGTTGAACAAGCCACGGTGAAGATGTATTGATGACCATGTATCACCGTGCGTATACAACCGTGAAACTAAATGACCGTGCACAATATACGTTTTACTGAGCCGTGCGTAAAACGGCTTCCCCCTCTCATTTATTTTCCGATGTTTTAATTTTAATTTTAAATAAAAGAATAAAAGATGAATACCCGCCTGCAAAAGCTGTCCCGATAACTGACACCACTAATATTTAATTTCAAATATTTTTAGAATGGATTTGATAACCACACGGTGTTGTATCACGGTGACGTCTCGTGAGATCACCGTGTGAGAGTGAAGACGTCTTAAAATTCAAATACAATAACCGTCGCCGTTGGTATATCACGGTATATTGTAAAACCGTGCCACGGGGCATTGGTATACCGTGCTGATACAAGACCGTAAGTGCACACGGTGATCAACAGTTTTTTTTTAGATACAGTCATTGATAGTTTTGCACACGGCGCTGATCAACCACACGGTGATAAACACACGGTTATACATACAACGGCATACAGTATATGAAAAGTTTACTCTCTTGCAAACCAAAACGAAACCAACTGTTATCCATCCCTTAATCAAAAAGGGAGTTCAATGTCTTTGCAGGACATCCAAAATATCTTCAGTGCTATGTTTTTTCTGACAGCTTTGATATCGATGTCGTCCGCATTACGATACAATGATGGGTCGGTGACCAATCGTTCCAAATACATTGTGCAGAAAGGACCGCAAGAGTGGTTGTCATCTTGGGCAAATTGGTCTTCGGCTGGCATGACCTTGAGCTTGAAGTCTTTTGTTTTCACAGGTAATCTTTTTCTTTCCCAGTAACCTGTTTCCTCCAACATTCGAGGTAAGACCTTCAACAAACACTCGAACTCAGGGGCGCGAGGGTTCACACCAGGCTCATAGTTATGAGCTAACGAGTCATACAGCTCGACAGTCCAATCATCAAAACAAATTCGAACTACGACCCAATGTCCCGGAAGATGACAAACCATGACGGCCTTCACATAAAATAAGTAAACGATATCATGAGTGCTTAATTAGTGTTAAGAGTTTGTGATTTAGGGTATATGATTGTAGTACTTACGTGGGAATATCTGAACCATTCGAAATCGTCTCTTAAACTGCCTGGGAGTTCCCCATTTGGATTGTTCAATGAGTTGTAAGCATGTTTGAAGGTCATCTGAAGACGTGCAACGAAAATATATAAGGTCATAACTCATAAGTGAGCTAGATTTTATTGAGTTCATACCACGGAGTTTGTGAAAACTTACAAAATAGTTTGGGGGTAAAATTATGAAGGATTCCTGAGGCCACTTTTCCTTTTCCATTTTTAACTCCATGTAACTGCAGAAGGTAGTCATCACCTGATATAAAAAGACTAGTTGGTAAGTATATAAACTTTATTTCTGAATTATACTACTATACACCTTTAAATTTACAATGGTTACCTCCCCGTCGAAGTCCCAGTTCACGTTTTCAATGTCAAGAAACGTTTTCCGTTTCACGGTAATTTGCGTGCCACGGAAATGTACACAATCGACAGAAGATTTAGTCCGTTTGGATTGTCTCAGAAACGACCGATATGCTTTTACAACGGCTTCAAGTCCTTCACTGGGAGAAAGTGGTGTCTTACCGTGAGTTTGGGGAGCATTTTTCGCCGCTTCAGGCTTACGAGTTCTCAGCCTACGGGGAGAAACAATTGGCCTACCAACATTTTCGCACGCATCTGTGGGATTCACTGTGAGCTGATCGGTGGGATCAGCTGCGTTTGATGAACTGTCGAGATCAACCGCCGCCAAGTGATCTGCCACAGCGGTTGTCGAGGCTACGACACTGGCCACATCAGCTACCATCCCGGTATCAACTGTTGGCGATAGCTCAATGTTTTCTTCGACTTCTCCGGCAGGGAGTGTCGGTTCTAGGACACTGGCTTCATCTGCTGAAAGTTGTCCAACAATAGACATCACTAAGTCGTTGGGATCAATGGGTTGGTCGACTTCGACGGTATCAGAAACAGGGACTGTGAATGTTTGGTCGTTGGCTTCATCAGCGACAATGTTTGGTCTAGTGGGTTGGACGACTTCCACGTAATCAGAAACAGGATCTTGCTCCGGTTGAACGTGGTTGTTTTCGACTTCTCCGGCAGCAACTGTCTGATTTTGGACGTCGGCTTCTCCGGTAGCCTCACTCGCTGTATTATTGTCTGATGTGATCGGCGATACAGGTCGGCGCAGATCTCCCGGCGACTCATGCAGAGACGCTCTCTCATGAAGTTGTTGTGGAGTGATGCCTTTAATCCGCTCAAAGATATATCCAGCAAAATCTGCAATCAATCCTTCATCAGACAAAATCCGTTCATGATCGGCTCTCAATTTGGCCCTCAAAAGCCCAGTCAGTCGTCTGTCTTCATCAGAAGCATCTTCATGTGGGCAACAAAGTGTACGCCGACAGCACACAGGCCTACAACACACATGCCCACTTGGACCAGGAGTACTCTGCTCAGAAGCACGTCGTCTGCGTGATCTAGAAACGGGCATTTCAATATCCGTGGCTGCAGCACGCTTTTTCGAAGAAGGCTTCTTGGTTTGTGTAATTTTCTTCTCCGGATTTTGTTTGGCTATGATTGCATTACCACCATTGCGTACTGGGCGATTGTACTCAACATGAAATGGTCTGTCATGTACAGAAAGGTAACACGGCTCATTTTTCTCTTCATCAGTAGGAATCAAGGTTTCATGAACAACTTCAATCTGAAACTTATCAACACAGAGTATTAATATTCCACCGCGTGAAACAAATACTATTACTAGCAAAATATAAGTAGGAGTAGATGGTTACGTACCTCTCCTTGGAAGAAAAGATCATCGCAATCAGTCTTTGTTGTAGATGTACTCCACATCAAACAACGTGGCACTTTCATATTCGGATCACGTTGACCACATAACTGACCGATATTCGGAACGGACTCGAACATCCAAATTATAAAAGCCCAACTGGGGCCATAGACGTGGTACGAAGTTTTTTCTGCTAATTCAGGGTCCATCGCTGTTGTTTCGAGGTAGTAGCTCAGAGCCTGGTAGGAATAAGCGCCCCATGGAAAACACTGCCACTTTTCCGGCTCATCCACTAATGCCCATGCCCAGTCCTCGACATACATTTCAGCGGATCGACAAAGAAAGAAGGAATAGTAGACGATGAGATTGGCGACTTTAATGTAATCCTCCAACGAGGCAGGTTGTTCCCCATCGAAGAGTTGTTTGGCCGCAAATAACTTGCGTAGATCATTGCTTCTTACACGCGACCCACCGAATAGCCGCTTATTTAAGCTACCTGGAGCAGACTGGGGTGTGGCATGGATGTCAAATTCATCGTAGATGCCGAAATTCAGTCCCGTTACAATGGCATAAGCGGCGGGTGTGAGTTTCGCAGTCTTACCACCGACGTAGAACCAATGCTCCTTCTCCGGTATTGACGGACCTGACAACTCTCGACATACGAGGTGGTGCAAAAAATTAGTGCTTGATTTGGCAGTAAATCTTATTCCCAGAACACTTTTTATGTAAGGCAGCGCAAAAAAATCGCGAACTGCGACAGCATCACCCCCGATATCTTTTATTGTGTCCGTGATCAGTTTCGGAACTTCGTAGCGAGTATACAAATTGAGACTTAAAGTGACCGACTGCAGATTGGTTGGTCTCTTCCATTCAAATCCAGACTGAAATATGAAATAAATAAATAAGTATTAAAGGATAAAAAATGAGAAATATAACGACACGGTGAAATTACACCGTAAGAAAAAAACCATAGAATATCAAGGTGTAAATTCACCGTGAACATACAAAGCTGTGTTCTTCCACGGTGAACATTACACACGACCTTGAACATATGGTGAATATGTTTTTCCACGGTTTACTTTATACACGGTGTTTGTACACCGTGAAATAAAACGCTGTCGTGGATCGTGCTCGTACAAGACCGTAAGTACACATACACCGTGAAATAAAACACTGTCGTGGATCGTGCTCGTACAAGACCGTATGTACACATACACCGTGAAATAAAACACTGTCGTGGACCGTGATCGTACAAGACCGTAAGTACACATACACCGTGAAATAAAACACTGTCGTGGATCGTGCTCGTACAAGACCGTAAGTACACACGGTAAATGTACACCGTTAGATGAATCATAGTCGTAAATCGACAAGACCGTAAGTAGACACGGTGTATGTCACCCGTGAGATATATCACCGTATTAAACTCTACCGTGATAATACACGGTGATAAAACTCACGGTTGAACCGTCGTCTACTAGAACTGACACACAAACGCATGCGAAAAAATTGCAGAGAGCAATAAACCATTAACCATTTTAAAATGTCGGAAACAAAAACCCTATCTTGAAAGGATATACCAATATCAAATTACAATCGAATGATTTACAAACATCAAAGCTCGAATAATCGAAAGTTCGAAAGCTAGGGTTATGGACTTACCGGAGGTTCATCGCGATTGTCTGGGTTGTCCATGTTGTCACTGCTTGCCATAATGATGATCGTCGGAGACGGAGTTGAATAGTTGATACGATAACGGTCGGGGCTGGTGTTTCACCGTGGCGGCGCTCGTCGTGCGTGTGAATTTCAAACGTCGAAAATTGATTTTGTGGGGCAACTTTATTTTTCTGATATTCTTTTTGTTATTTTGTAATATTCGATTTGTTTTTTGTGAGAAAAGATAACTTTTGAGGGCACTTAAGTCTTTTCATTCAAATTTGCCTACTTAACTTACATTTTTATGGACGGAGCTTCAGAACTTGTATACTCTTATGCTTTGGCCTTAAAATGCCTCCGCCCCAAATATATAAGTACAAAATATTTAACCCTCAAAGCTTTTGTAAAAGTTGCAAACCCTCAAAGATTTGATAAATTTAAACACTCAAATTTTTAATAAAAGTTGCACTTTACACAATTTTATTATTTTAATATCTAAACTATTAATTTGTTTTTAGTAAAAAAAATATTTTACCTATAAAAAATCATAAGTAAATAAAAATCAATTTTTAAAAATACAACATTTTTTTTTACATTTTGTATTTTACTAATATTAAATTTTTTGAATTGATAAATAATTTAATTTATAATTTTTTACAACTATTTTTTTAATTTTTATAATACAAATTATAATAAAATTTTTAAAAAATAAAAATGATAATATTATATTATAAGTATTAATTTCAAATTAAATATTATTAAAAAATTACTTTAAATTTGAAATATTTTATTTAAATTTAAATATGTATTAATAAATAATATTGTCATTTTTATTTGATTTTTTATTTTTTAAAATATTATTTTAATTCATATTATTAAAATAAATAAATATATATTATTTTAAATAATTTTTTATTTATTTATGACTTTGTTGGAAGTAAAATAATTTTTTTACTAAAAAATTTAATATTTCAGATATTAAAATAATAAAAATGATGTAAAATGCAATTTTTATACTCCATATCAAGTTTGAGTGTTTAATGCATTTTATCAAAGTTTTGAAAGTTAAGTACAATTTTTCCGAAAGTTTTAAAAGTTAAATGCTTTTTATCATAATATATAAATTATTAATTATGATTTTACCTTGCCAATTCCTTAATCTCTTAATAATTTTGGGATAAGTATATACTAGTTTCTGACATCTAAAGAACTTGTCACACATAAAGAGTTACGTGTGACAAGAGGAAGGTTATATATTATATGTTAAAAACTATTTCTAACATTGTTTTAAAAGTTTATAACACAATTTTGGGTTAAAAACATTGTAGAATTTTCAATCTAGTACAACCCCAATTTTACCTCCGGTTGTACTAGATTAAGGAATTGTATAATTATGTATGAATTGAATTCCCACCAAATAGTTCTTTTGCACAAGTAAATTAGAATTGGTCTTAATTGCTATTTCACATTGACCTCTTGTTTCATTTCGATTGTTAAATGCCCGGAGCGACGAGGCCCGAAGATATTGACATGAGCGAGGTCGAAGAGATCGTCGTGTCGAGAAAGGAGGGTTTGTTTTTTTATCCCTAGAGTACTTGTAATTAACAAATATAAATAAATTCGAGTTCATATACTTATATTTCTATTTATGTGCATATTTTTTTTCGTTTATAGTTCATCACTCTGTACACGCTTACATTTTCCATTTTCACACATTTTCCTTAGGCACCTATTTTTTCTCTCATTTTGTAAATTTATAAGTTTATATGAAAAATAAACTTATAATTGAATTATAAGTTTGAAAATTAAAAAAAGTGAACAGTTGTGAGGATAAAAGTACATCCTCCTTTGTATTCAATGGGCAATGGAGAGTGGTAGCAGTCAACATTTGTACTATGCACATCCCTTTATATCCTCACCCCAACCAAATAGTTGACATATTTTCCTTTTAGAATATAAAATAAAGAGGGTGTATTCAATTCGGATTTTAAAAGATTTTTTTGAACTTTTAAAAGTCCGTGGATTTTTATGGATTTTTTAAATCCACGGAGTCTAGGAAGAGTTTTACTGACTTTTGGTATTGATTTTCATGGATTTTCGTAGAGTTTGCGAAATATATTTTTAATTATTAACATTAATTTTCATAAACTTGTATTTATAAAAAATAATAAATTGTTTTAAAAAAATATAAATTATTTAGAAAATAAAAAATGAAAAATGTTAATTCAAAATTTTAAAATAAATAAATTATTATTAATCACTATTATTAATCTTCATTTACATCATTTGTTATACGTCAATCTCATTTCTCACATTATTATTTTTATTTTTATTTATATCATTGTTATACAACGAACTATATATACGTATACATAAAATATACGTATTGTTTACCTCTCTCCCTCGTCATATTTAAAAAAAATAAAAATTTCATTGGTGTCGAGACTACTGAATTTTTATCATATTTTATCAAATATTAAACAATATATCAATATATCATTGTAAATAAAACATCATAAATAATTTTTAAAATAAATTGAATAATAATAATATTAATAATATAAATTTATTATATTTGGATTGTTATTGTGAAAATATATTGTTGTATATAATAAATACAAAATAATTTATTATTAATATGATATATAAATAATTAATTTTAAATAAAATATGATAAGATCAATTTTTTCAAATAAAATTTTGATTATTTTATATATATAGATTTGTGTAATATTCTTGTTAAATAATGATTGTTTTTTTTTTGTTTCCATGTTAGAATTTTCGGTGTCGTAAAGAAATCCGTCGAAATCTCTCATAATTATTAGAGATTTTGAAAAGTCAAGTTTAATTATATTTTTTTAAAGAGAATCCATTAAAATCCATGAATTATTAAAATCCATTAAAATCCATAGACATTTGAATACCTATAGATTTTTAAAGACTTTTTAAAATTCTAATTGAATACCTCCGAATTTTAATGGACTTCTAAAAATCCGAATTGAATACCTCCAGATTTTAAAAGTCCATTAAAATCCTAAAGACTCTGAACGAATACACCCCCTAAGGCTATAATATGTATTGTTGTATAAGTAATAAATGTGTAATAAGGGTATAAGTAATAAGGGTATAAAAAAAATAGTTGTATAAAGGTAATAAATGTGTATTGAGAAAATAAAATTATAAAAATACATTTCATTTATAGACAGTGCACTATTTTTTAGAAATTAACTAAAAAATATGAATTGTTTTAAAAAATAGAATGAGTAATTACTTTTATTTTTTGTTAAGAAAATAATTTTTCCTAACATTTTTTATTTGCTTTTATATATTTTGCTCACAACTGCTTTTAACCTTAATTTTTATTAGAAAATTAATACCCTCTCATCAATATATACAGTGACAAAATAATTTTTATTATATTTAAGAAAAAAGTGTAAATAATTTTTTTATTTAAAGTGAAAAATTGAATATAATTAAAAATAAATTAAAAAATACATGATAAATTAAAAATATAATTATATTTTAAAGTAAAAAAAAATAAAAATAAGGGTTATTTGGAGAGAAAATGGAGCATTACTATAAAATAAAATAATGGCATGGAAGAGGCAGTTGTTATGGTTGATTTCGAATCAGATAAAACGGCCCCCGTTCTCATTCCCCACTTATCAATATCATCCCCAACAGTTTTATTTCATTTTCATTTTCTCCTCCCTCCGCCATTGTTGATGCCACCGCTAATTATCCACAGCAATCGAAAAGGAAAAAAACAAAGGTAAATTCTTTCCCGATACGCAACTCGATTCTCCGTTTCATTTTGATCCCAGATCGGAAGCAATCATTTCGATCCTCTCTGGTTCTCCCTTCCAATCGTTCGATTCGCGAAGATTCCAAATCTATCGCGCGTGTTTGTGTGTGTGTGTGCGCGTGTTATTTGGGCACCTTCACTCGTTTCGTTTAATTCGTTGTTTCCCAATGTTCTTATTTTGGTGAAATTTTGTTTGTGCTAGGTTAGTGTTGAGGATGAATTTGGTGTAATTCATTCTAGAAATTATATTGTTGTGGATGATTTATGAGGAATTTATGGATGATTTGTGATCGAACGAACTCGCGCCCCTATTGTTTCTGAAACCACCACCTTTCGCTTAAATTTGTATCATTATACGCGTGCAGGTTTTCGATTAGCAAATGCCCATTTGTCAGTTGAACGTTCCAATAGTGAGAACGGAGCAATGAGCCACCCGCCATCTGCCCTGGGGAGACCAACCTCAGGTGTGGTCTTATTGTATTCGGGAAGATTTTTATGCGTATCGTGTGTGTGTGTGTAAGTTAGTTTGTTCGTGCATTTTAAGGTATTGTGATTGATTTTTCTAGTTGATTCCATTTTAAAATGCAGTGTCAAATCTCAGGTAAAGTGTTTCCAGTGTTATTGGTAGTAAATAAAAAAAATTATAATCTTCCCTCAACGTGTTTTTAGTTATATCTGAGCGTTGTTTCTTCATTGTACTATGCGCAATCTTACGTACAGGTAAAAGAAGATTGAAAGAGCTTATGCAACAAGCTGATAATCGTGTATGTGCGGATTGTTGTGCTCCAGATCCAAAATGGGCGTAAGTTTAGTTTCAAATGTACTCCATAGTATATTAGAGATCGGTAATGTTAATTTTATGAATGAGTGTAAACTGATTAGGCCTCATGAATAAAATTGAACTTTTTTTTTCAACCTATTTGTGCTTCAAAATCATGTTTCGCCTTTTTTCAGATCAGCAAATATTGGAGTATTTTTATGCTTAAAGTGTTGTGGTGTTCATAGAAGCCTCGGCACGCATATTTCAAAGGTGTTTTGGAGCCTTTAAAATAATTGTGATGGAGAAAATTAATACTTAGATTTTTTTTACCGCGTGATATTTCTTAAATATATTTTGCAGGTTTTGTCTGTGACGTTAGATGACTGGTCCGAAGAAGAGATCGAAGCAATGTTTGAGGTTGGTGGAAATGAATCTGCCAACTCTATTTACGAGGCCTATTTTCCCGATGGGGTGACTAAGCCTAAACCAGATGCTTCCCAGGAAGACCGTTCAAAATTTATCAGGTTTCGTTTATAATTTTTAGATGGAACGGTTAATCAATTTGTTGCTTGTTTTTCACATACTTGTGCATTTTATATTTTTCCCTTATTGAGTTAATTTTATTTCTATGCATTTGTTCTTTGTAGGTCGAAGTATGAGCTTCAAGAGTATTTGAAACCTAGCCTGCGTATCCTGTCTAATTCTTCCAAGGGTTCTTTAACAACAAGTGTATCCAGGAAGATTATGGATAGCTTAAGATCAAGTTCATCACAAAACTCAGTATGTGAATATTTCCATTAATTGGGATTACCCTAAAAACTCTACTCATGATCTTTAGCCTAATTACAAGCCTTAAACGGGGTATTTATAATATGTAAACATAACTGGAGTCTACTGTAATTCTAAAGGTGATATATAATTGATGTTCTCTTAACTAAATACGAATTTGGTAACAGAATGGCATGGCGGACTTTGTGGGGTCATTGAAGATTAAAGTGCTCAAAGGAACGAATTTAGCTGTTCGAGATATGCTATCAAGTGATCCATATATAATCTTGGCTCTTGGACAGCAGGTTAGCATCTTGCACTTTTTTCCGAAGGAAAAATAATATACTAGAAAAGAGTTATGTGCATTTATTTTTCCAATTGATATGTGTCATTGATATAAATGAGTTGATGATTGTTTGAACATATATTACATTTTCAAACAAATACGTATATTATTATTAGTTATCACACTGACTCGTGAACTTATAAATCTTTCATAGACTTTCCTCTGCTTCAGAACTAGTTTAGTTACTAATATGAAAACACGGGGTTCTTGGTAATAGTCCAATCAAGTTTTTTCATTGTCCATGTTTCCCAATCCCAAATCAAAGATAAATGTTACGATTACCTTTACATACATGCTCCCAACAAGAGAGTCAGCCCAGGGGAAAATGATTATATACACCTCAATTATGATGTTGGCTGTTATTGTATTCCCAGCAAGCTAGAACAGCTGTGGTGAAGAGCAATTTGAATCCTATCTGGAACGAGGAACTGAAGCTTGATGTTCCAGAAAATTATAGCTCAATAAAACTGGTAAAACTATGATCACTAAGAATACATTGTTGTTTTCTCCTATAATTATATATGGATCTGTTTTTAAATTGCAGCAAGTATATGATCATGACATGTTCTCTGCTGACGATATAATGGGAGAAGCCGAGATAGATATTCAACCTATGATAACTTCTGCGATGGCTTTTGGGGACGCGGGGATGTTCGGAGACATGCAGATCGGGAAATGGCTGAAATCGTATGACAACGCGCTCATAGAAGATGCCAGTGTGAATATTGTTGGTGGGAAGGTGAAGCAGGAATTATGGCTGAGGCTACAAAATGTAGAGTCTGGAGAAGTTGAACTTGAAATGGAGTGGGTCCCAATTCATTAATATATATCACCAAGTTGTATATAAAAATATCCCTTCTCATATTAATCCCCTTTCTGATATTTAATTTTCACATATGCCCCCTTTTCCTTTTTTTTTCGGTCATTTTGAGAAATAAATTTTGGAACGTGCATTTTTTTCAAGGATGAAATTTCCTACTTTGTGACATTGTGTTGTAATGTTAATTTGATGACATTCAACTATTTATGTAGATCACACTGATTTTGTTTGAACCTATTTCTCCATTTTCAATGCGAATGTATAGGGCTATTAAATGTTTAAATAGGTAAAACAATTTATATTATAAATCAGTGCGAACAATTTCAGTAGGTATGTTGTGTTGAGCTGATCTTGTATTTTACTATATATATGACAAATCATATGTCTGCTACTTACAATTCTGTGAAGAAGATCCTTAATGGAGGTGGTGGTCTGACAGTTGAGATCATCAAATATGGGATCAAAACATTTCTGAGAGCCTCACTTCTCTCGGCATATGGTGTGTTTTGCTTTTACATGCAACCAAAAAAAAAAATTATGTTTGTAAAGTTCACCTGTTAATATTTTATGATTTAATTGATTTTTTCAGGGATGACAGAGACATGTTCGTCTTTAACCTTCGCGACAAAAGAGAGCCGCCACGACGACGCCCTGGAATCCAACTTAAGTTGTCTAGGAGGTATATGTGTACCGGTTTTTTCTGTTATGTATAGGAAGAATATTATCACTGACCGATATGATTGCTGAATACTGTCTGAAACCAGATCTTTCTTAGTTACCCAAATGTGATTTGTCAAGAGATGCAGTTATGTTTCATTATTTTTTTCAGTGGATAAAAAATGATGTGTAGTTGATACACCATTCAGAAATATCCTAGTAGTATTTTTTACGAAGAGTATGATGTTTTTGCCTCCATATTTCTTATGATTTTGAAGCTCTGCGTCATTAAATATATGTCATTGTTAAATAAAATAGATGACACAGTTGATCCTGTGAGAGAACTGGATCGAGATTATATCTGCTGAATTACGCCTCAAGGTAACATGTATATATTCCACTTGTAAGTTGTAACATTAAAGTCTGAGCTCGAGCCATGCCAGCGGGTTCGTATACTGTTTGAGACAATGCCTTTTTGCATGGGGTCTGTTTATAGTTTTTTGCTTTGTTATGCCTGGTTTTCGCTAGCTGAAACACTAAATCTTAGCAGTCCGTAAATGTTTTTTTACTTCCATCATATTCATTCATAGTGATTGGTCTTGACTCGTGTTTGGTTTTGTAAGGTCAAAGCCTCTCTGGATGAGGGTAAAACATCCGCCTGTTGGGCTGGAAGGCTGCCGATGTTGAGATCCTGAATACATTCCAATTGCTCACTGAAGAATTTGGAAATGCCCTCTTCAGTTGGCCTTAATTCTCTTTCGCAACTCTGTTTAGTAGTTGATTCCATAAGATGTGGCTTGAAATAATAGAGTAATTTTAGAGAAAGTTTTAGGATTTTGCATGCTTCCTAGTTCCTATTGACAATAAATAATTTCTCCTTGTTTTAGTTGTGATCTGGTTACAGGTTAACATGAATGAGAAAGATTATCAAAGAAAAAAAGAACAAGTTTCTCCCAAAGATACATGCTTGGTATGTTTCATGATTTCATCTAGGAATCTTGCTGACTTGTCCTCAGATGAAGCTGCCAAGTATTGTGAGGAAAACAAGGCTCCAAGGTCGGTTTTCTATGATAAATCTCAATTAGCTAGGATGGAGACATTATCTTCATCAAATATTTAACCTCTCTGGTGGTGGGAAGAAGTGAGATTTTTTTGTCTTCCTGCGCCCAACCTCACCAGTTGAACATTCGATACGGAAACTATTGTTGGAAAGTATCGTTGTCTTTGTACAATCCGAAGTTGGCAATTTAGCTAACCTGTTCGATAAATCTGCTGCCCTATTAATCTCTTTAAGCATATGAATGTTCAATATTGTGGTTTTCAGTATAAGCATACAGTATACTGTATCATGCATAGGATGTTTGCTTTATAAACATTAATCAAAAGATTTCAAGTTTTTTTTTTCCAGAAAATGATTACTTAGTACAAAAAATTGAAAAAGATTAATCCAAAACCATTTCTAGGAATAAGCATAGCACAAGCATTCATGATTCACACAATGAGAAACCATAACTGTTTTTGCAACCCATTACAATTACAAACACAATAGGCACACACAAATCACACACCATACACATATATAACATTTCTTAATCTAGATTCTCTTCTCAATATTAAGATTAAAAAAAAAAACCCAACTAGTAAGGAGTCGACACACCTAGGGATTCATTCAAACCAACTAAAAGCACAGACATTTCAAGCATCAACCTCTTCTTCTTCTTCGTCCTCGTATTCCTCCTCATCAGCAGTAGCATCCTGATACTGCTGATACTCGGCCACTAAATCATTCATATTACTCTCGGCCTCGGTGAACTCCATTTCATCCATACCCTCACCGGTGTACCAATGCAAGAAAGCTTTGCGCCTGAACATGGCAGTAAATTGCTCACTAACACGCCTGAACATCTCCTGAATCGAAGTCGAGTTCCCGATGAAAGTGGACGACATTTTCAGACCCTTTGGCGGGATATCACAAACGCTAGACTTGACATTGTTCGGAATCCACTCGACAAAATACGAGGAGTTCTTGTTCTGGACATTGATCATCTGTTCGTCGACTTCTTTGGTGCTCATCTTTCCTCGGAACATAGCCGAAGCAGTCAGGTAGCGGCCATGGCGTGGGTCCGCAGCACACATCATGTTCTTGGCATCCCACATCTGCTGAGTCAGCTCGGGGACCGTAAGGGCCCGGTATTGCTGTGAACCTCTTGATGTCAATGGTGCGAATCCAACCATGAAGAAATGAAGACGGGGGAACGGTATGAGATTGACTGCGAGTTTTCTAAGGTCGGAGTTAAGCTGACCAGGGAACCGGAGACAGCATGTGACGCCACTCATGGTGGCAGATATCAAGTGGTTGAGATCACCGACTGAAATACGATTAAGCCAAAGTTAATTGCATTACACAAACTTAATTCATATAAGCATCAAATTTTGGGAGTGTTTGTAGTTACATTACGTTGAGGGTTGCCTGCTGGGCTGCTTTTAGTTTTTTTTGGAAAAGTGCTTCATGACTTTTAAATAAATACTAGTATTATTTTGCGTTTTACACTTATACTTCTATCTTTAATTCCTTTTCCCACTTAATATATACAATAAAGCACCTTAAAGTTTAGGAGAAATGTACTTACAGGTAGGAGTGGAAAGTTTGAGAGTACGGAAGCAAATATCGTAGAGAGCCTCGTTATCGAGAACCATACACTCGTCGGCATTCTCAACTAGTTGATGTACAGACAGGGTTGCATTGTATGGCTCAACAACGGTGTCGGAAACCTTTGGAGAAGGGAAGACAGAAAAAGTCAACATCATTCGGTCAGGATACTCTTCTCTGATCTTGGAAATAAGAAGGGTGCCCATACCAGATCCAGTGCCTCCTCCCAAAGAATGACATACTTGAAATCCTGTTAAATAATAGCACCAGCTTAACACAAAATGATACAGCGGGATTACAGGAAAACAATTAACTGACGTTTTCGACACTATACACACTACATATTTTTTTCAGTAAACACTGATCTCATGCATTGTGAGCATACTCACTGGAGTATTTACAATCTGAGCACATAATTACAGGAATAAAAAGATGCGCGGATACCACAAATTTACTATACCAAAAAATTTCTGTATAAGTTCAATAGATTGATGGTAAATCGATTATATTATTTATAAGAATAACATATTTTAAAACCAATTTCTATACTATTATACTCCAGAAAAATGCCACTCACTATAACTAAAATGCCAATAATTTTTTTTATTTTTTTTCTGAGTACGGCAATCAAAATCGGGTCCAGAAAAAAACAGCCTGCAATATTATCCGATCACAGATCTAACATAAGAACACCAGATCCGATCGAAGTAGGAAACGAAACAAACCTTGCAAGCAGTCACAGTTCTCGGCCTCCTTGCGAACAACATCGAGCACGGAATCGATCAGCTCAGCTCCCTCGGTGTAGTGCCCCTTGGCCCAATTGTTCCCCGCACCAGACTGGCCGAACACGAAATTATCGGGCCTGAAGATCTGCCCGAACGGACCGGATCTGACGGAATCCATGGTTCCCGGCTCGAGGTCCATGAGGACGGCGCGTGGCACGTACCTCCCGCCGCTTGCTTCGTTGTAGTAAACGTTGACGCGCTCCAGCTGAAGCTCGGAATCGGCGCCGCTGTGCCTTCCGGTTTGATCGATTCCATGTTCGTCGCAAATCACTTCCCAGAATTTGGCTCCGATCTGGTTGCCGCATTGGCCGCCCTGGATGTGCAGGATTTCTCTCATTTTTTCTTCGATTCGATTGCAGTAGCTTGATCTTTTTTCTTTAATTAGGAGTATTACTTTTTTTAATTTTACTTTCTGTAGCAGCAGATAATGGCGGTGGTATTTATGCTTTTGGGGCTGGGATTTGACCTAAATTTCGGAAATGCCATTAAAGGTACTTGGGTTGTACAGCTTGCAGTTTGATTTGTACTTAGCCTTCTTATTAGCATAATTGTAGGTGTGAAAATTTCTTTACCTTTGTCGCTTTGTTGTTGTTTTAATAAGTTTATTAATTTTTTTTTATAAGGAGGAGAGACGAGACACTCCACCCTACCTGATCGATCGGAGGTCTCTCGATTGGGTAGAATATAAATCGAGGAATATGCCCGAGTAGCAGACACTTGTGCGAGAGAGCCAACAGGTCGAACCCCAGGAAAACCTTCATAATATTTCAATGAAAATTTGTTTCACCCGAGATCCGAACCCTGCGTCGCCGGAGAATTATACCAACATCATCACATGCCTTACCACTCGGTTATGCTCTGGAGACATTAATAAGTTTATTAATTGGTAAGGTTTGATGTAATTAAGTTATCAATGTTATAAACTCAAGAGAATTGAGAGAGAATAATATATTAGAGTAAGAGAGAATATGGAGAGAGAATAAAATTGTTATGAATTGTTATCTTATTCATATGGGAGACCCCTTTATATAGGATACAAAGTAGGGTTTCTGTCTTGTTCACCAAGAAAGGGTAAACTAGTCATTCACTAATTAATAATATTCATAACACTCCCCCTTGAATGACTATTTACAGGATTGTTGCCTCGTTAAAACCTTGCTAGGAAAACTCAGTGGGACAAAACCTTAGCTAAGGAAAAAGAGTGCAGATTGCTCCCCTGATTGTAATCACCGAAGATCTTTGACTTCTTGAAAATAATTATTGGTGATCAATCTTTCTCATTAAAACATGTAACTAATAAAACCATATAGGAAAAACTTAGTTATACATTTTTGTCTTCAGGACACAACCTTCGAATTGTCGAGTTTCACATTCATTTGTATTATTGTATATTTTTCGTCCTTCTGGAACATGCCTTTACCAGACATCTATATTGACTAGAGCATTCGCAATTGCAATAACCGGCCGGTAACTCTTCTGGAGTATTTGAGATGCGTCTAGCGTTCAATATACATTACTTGACAAACGAACAATAATGTGAACTTCAATTCACAATCATTTGAACTTCAGGTTCAATATCTCACTTTATCTCGAAAACTAACTCATATGGAACATTCTGATGTCCTCATTAATTATTATCAAGTGATGTGCATGCCTCGTTAAAAACCTCGTTATAAAACCCTTTAGGAAAAATACTCGAGGAAAAGAGTACATGACATTCACATTTATATTGTGGTGATTGTCTCGTTAAAAACCTTTAACTAAGAAAACCCTGTGGGAAAAACTTAGTAGAGGGAAAAAGAGTGCAATCACTGGTCTTCGGGACCTTGTCCTCAATGTCATTTTTGTCCACAATGACATATAATATGATATTATACATTTTAAGACCTTCATTTTCTTTTTTCATTTCAGAAATTTTAAAATCCATCCAGGATTTTCATGTATGTATCATTCTAATGACTTCTATATAGTCAAATCATACATTCGTGCATATCTATATTTATCGTTGTTGCTGCCAGAAGTATAAGGTAGAGGAACTTAATGTCATTCTTAAAAATATCGAGTTTCTGCGAAAAACTCTTGAGCAACTAATCTCGCTTTTTATATCTCACAATATCATTACTCGTTTTTCTTACGAACACCCACATATATCCTTCTTGGATAATATTTTCAGGTGTGTACTATAGAGTCAAAATATATCTTTATTATTTAGCGAGTCAGGCTCAGCCTCAATTGCTCGTTTCAAGTGCTGCTGGCACACTATCATTGATTTAAGTTTTGGATCCAAATTTTCTAGAGCAACTTCTCGAGGCAAATATGTTGTTGACGACTTTCTATTTTTCCATGTTGATGACAATTCAATATATCAACCAAATCATAATCATTTCCCAAAATATTTAATTTGGTTGTTCCGCAATCCCATGATTTTCAATTATCATGTGCACATGCTTTTTCAATGGGATTTCCATCTAACTCTCTTCAGGAGATTTTGAGGGTGACTTAATTTTCTTTGTTTTTCCGCGGATTTATTTTATATCTTAAGATCGATCTACTACGCTTCAGGCGTATATTAGAATCAACATTTGAGTTGATCTTTTTGGTATTTGAACTCTTATAGTTCATTTATCACAAATATATGTGATTTTGTCACGCCTTCATTAATATGTAAATGAATTTGGCAGATTACTTGCTAAATATTGCAAGTCACTTATTTTCATGAACTTCGGGTTCAATTGATTGGTGCGTGGATCTAGAATTAAAGATCGTTTTCATTCCATGAAATTTCTCGGCATTTAGATTTTTTATATTCTTATCTCCCCCCTAATGCCGGGAAATGATCTTCCTTAAATATGCAACTCAGCGTAATTGCTATAAATCGATCTTCTGGATCGTGGGCTCGAGATATTATGCCCGTTCATAAAAATACACTTTAGTGGTGATATACGCTGCATATTTCAAATTTATTCGCAGGTGGGAAATAACAATTTCCATGCACTTAATAATAATAATCATGATATGCATCATTTTCAGTACATTTGTAGTACTCGTGGGGATAACTAGTAAAGCTATTCCAGAGCTCACTCTTAGTATGTGATCATTTGCATAATAATATATTTTTACCAATGATCCTTCAGGGATATAGTATCTTTTACCAATCATCCTTCGGGGAGGTTTTATCAATGATCCTTCGGGGATCAAAATATATCTCAATATATAATTTTCTCAGAAATTAAATTTAATCTGAATCGACTTTTTCGATATTCCATTAATACCCACATAGTACATTTATTCTCGATTTTCAAAAGATATCCTTAAGGGATAATTCATATGACGAGAACAATCGAATTTGGCTACTATGAGTACCATGTTGTAACTTTATTAAAAATATTTAATTTTTGAACTTTACTTCTTCGGGAGCAATTAATAAAAATAATTGTTACATCAGAAGTCATTGATTTGATATTTTTGCGGGAATATCATATCATAATGTTCTTCAGGAACACTTAAAACTTATTGCTACTATGAGATCAATTTAATTTGTTATTTCCAAACTTATTGCTACTACCAGAGCAATTTAATTTGATATTTATGTGGAAATATCATATCATGATGTTGTTCAAGAACATTTAAATTTTAATTTTGATATTTATTCATAAATATCATATCATAATGTTCTTCGGGAACATTTAAAAATTATTGCTACTACGGGAGTAATTTAATTTGATATTTATCGAATAATATCAAATCATGATTTTTTTTCAGAACAATCAATATAATATTTTTAACCGGAGTATATGTTCTTCAGGAACAATAATTTTAATTGATCTATTAAAAATAATTGATTTGATATTACTTCAGGAATATCAAATTATATGTTTTTCCATAGGGATTCGAACTCATGTGGATATCCCCAATATTCAAGCAAATAATCATCAGGCTATTTAGTAAGGTTTGGATTAACCTAAATTTTCATCCACTTTGGAATTCAAGAAGTAACTCAATTGATTCATGGGTCAAGTTCGCACATGACTCGACCACGAAAGACTCGCACGATGTTCTTCAGGAACCTTTAATTTTTGATATTTCTTCAGGAATATATCATATCATATTCTTCAGGAACTATTGATATTACTTCAGGAATATAAAGTTCATGAATATCATATTACAATGTTCTTCGGGAACATATGATATTAGTTTAGGAATATCAGATTATAATGTTCTTCGAGAACATATGATATTACTTCAGGAATATCAAATTATAATGTTCTTCGGAAACAATATACGTTTAATTGCTTCAACATGAGCAATTTATGAAGGAGGGGAGAAGAAGAAGATATATGTATAAGTATTATTACATATAAGTATAAATTCTTACTTGATATTGAATTTTTGGTGATTAGAACTTCGGATCTTGGATAAGTAGAACTTCGATGAATATTTGATGAAGAACGCGGTTGAACTTTCTTAGGGCATCGTGCTGATAACGTGTTATAAACTCAAGAGAATTGAGAGAGAATAATATATTAGAGTAAGAGAGAATATGGAGAGAATAAAATTGTTATGAATTGTTATCTCATTCATATGCCCCTTTATATAGGATACAAAGTAGGATTTTTGTCTTGTTCACCGAGAAAAGGTAAACTAGTCATTCACTAATTAATAATATTCATAACAATCAAACTTTTATTTTCAACCTAAATTGAATATGTATACAATCTAAGACTAATTTTTAACAATCATTTGACTTGAATTGTGAAGCCTCACAAGCTTCATGAAATCGTTCTTGAAGTACTTCCGATCCCACAAACGCGGGCAGCTGCTACCGGAACCCGACCAGGAACAAATTTACTAAAACTCACTAAAATTACTTCAATCAAATTAATCTAATACGAGTATTCAATTAAGCAATTTAGGCCAAGTGAAGGAGTGGACTTGCCGTGGTTGTTTGCTCAAAATAATGTTTATGTTATAGTAGTAGTATTTGGTCAAAGAATGTTTATTGATAGGAAGAAACGTCCAATAATTAATATTATCTCATATTCGTTCTTAAAAAATAAAGATTGGTCCACACATTATTATACTCTTTTTTATGTTTTAGGAAACTACATTTGCAATTATACCACGAAAAATCATGCGGGACACACGTACATGTGAAAATATTGTTGAAAATTACACAATACTTTTACCAATTTAATCCCTTTCGTCAAACCGAACACCTACAGTACACCAATATATGTAAAAAAAAAGTAGTAGCACGTGATCGAGCACGCGAGAATAGCTAACAGTAGTTGAAAGAAACACACAAAACGTAGGAAACCAAGTACTCAATACAAGTGAGTACAGTTATCTAGCGTCATCCAAGTCGGGATACTGAGCTCGTGATTGAACACATTGTACGGATCAACCTTACTCTTGACATTGACAAGCCTGACGAAGTTGTCCTTGAAGTACTTTTGACCCCACACACGCGGGCAGCTGCGATTCAAACCCGAGTCATCCATCCCGATATCGAAATCCCTGTAGTTCCCGTACGCCTGTCTCGGGTTAATAGTGACATACGGAGTCATGTAGTTGAACAAGGCCCTCACCCAATCCTCGTGCTCTTGCTTCTCCGTCTGGTCCTCCCCCCACTGTGCCACGTATTGCACCATCCCTAGAACATTCCGGTGGCAAAAAGGAATATCACCCTCCTTGATCTCGCTCACCCGACCCCCGAAAGGAGTAAAGATCACCACCCCTTTCTCGTCCTCCTTTATCCTCCCCCACATTCCTTCAAGCCCTTCTGTCGGGATCGGCTCTGTCAGATAATCCGATTTCCCCTTGAACGAGGTTAGGAACGCCGGCTTCACCTGGAGCAGGTACTCCGGCTTGTACTCTTTCGGGAACCCCGCGATGACCATCACCGACTCGATCCAGCTCATCTCCGCGCAGTACTTTTCCGTCAACCCCAGCTCCGGAAAACTATCGTCCATCACGCTCAACAGCCTTTCCTGATCTCCGAGGTACAAGCCCTGGTACACGGTCAACACGGTTCCATTGCTACCTTGCGCAATCACCCTGATGAACAGCTCCTCGTCAATCTCCGGGAATATTTCCAGCCACCTGGACATGACCTCCGTCCCGCTCGGTTCCAGGTACACGGGAACCGTGAAAACCGTGACAGTCTCCGGAACCGTCACCAGCCGGAGCTTCCACGCAAGGACAATCCCGAAACTGCCCCCGGTTCCTCCCCTGATGGCCCAGAAGAGATCCTCTCCCATGCTCTTTCTGACCTTGATTTCTCCCGAGGCTGTCACTATCCTCGCGTCGAGGACGTTGTCATCCCCGAGGCCGTGCTTCCTCATCAGCGTCCCGTAGGCCCCGCCGGAGAGATGCCCGCCGAGGCCGATGGTCGTGCAGAGGCCGGCGGGGAAGGCGAGTGTTTTGCTCTTCTGGGAGATCCGGTAGTAGAGCTCGCCCAGCGTGGCCCCCGCCTGGGCCCACGCGGTGTGTGACGAGGCGTCCACGTGGATGTAGCGGAGCCTCGACATGTCGATGACGACGTAGGGTTTGTTTGTGTAGGAGACGTAGGAGAGACCTTCGTAGTCGTGGCCCCCGCTCCGAACCCGGAAGTCGACGTGCTTGAGCTGGGCGCAGATCACGGCGGCCTTGACGTGGATCTCGGCTAGAGGGGTGAAGATGAGGAGGGGTTTGGAGACGGAATAAGGGGAGACGAAACGGAGGTTTTCGGCCGTGGAGGTGAGGACGGAGGTGAAGGCGGTTAGGTTTTTGTGGGGGGAGTAGAAGGCGGAGGAGGGAGGGGGTTGGTGGTTGGAGTGGGATTTAATGCAGCTTTGGAATGCATTTGGATCAAAGCGTGGTGACCAAGATGATGCTATTGGGAAGAATGTGTTGAAAGCAATAACAATATTGATCAAAGAAAGAGAGTGATGAGATTAATTGTGATGATATTCTAGTCATTGTTTTTTGCTTTGGTTGGGTGTAGTGAGATTCATCTAAGTGAGTGAGGAGGGTGCTTATATAGGAAAATACTACAACTAATTAGTTAATTAACTATGCCTGCCGGTTAGTGTTCTAATTAATCCAAATTAAATCGTAAATTACGGCAGTTGAGAGTTTTTTCTTTTCTTTTTTGATTTATTGATGTTGACTAATTAAATAAATACTCCCGGTGACTGTGAGGGTATCAAATAAACACGCTTTTCTTTTCAATCGACTCTTATAAAATAAATAAAGGTAAGAGAGTAGTATATTATATGTCGTATGTACGTATATGTGTGTCCATATTCAACAGCACTGAATAAACCGTCTACTGAATACACATGTGTATGAAAGTCTGAGTCTACGACTCTGACGCATGTGTATTCAGTATATTAAATATTCTTACATTATTTGGGAGAATAATTTCTAATAATTAAGAATATTGACATTTTTTACTACATATAAATGTTCAATTTAATTACTATAACATTTTATTAAATTTTATAATTAGAGCAATGTATTTCGTTTTTGAAAGATTATCATAAAATTAAATTAATTCATAGATAATTAAATCAATCAAAATTAAAAAAAATATTTAAAAAAAACACAAATTTTGACCATTAATTTTGAGATTGTAATGATCTGTTATTTTTTACTTAATTTTAGTTCATAACGTTCCACTAAAACCTCCCAAATCCCGTGTAGATAAAACGAGTTCTCAACAAAAACCCTGTTCATCTACTTATATACTCTCTCCATCCACTAATAATAGTCGCGTTGACTTTTTTTAACCTTCGATAAACAGTATACAAAAATTATGAAAAAAATCCTAAAATAAAATTTAACTATTAAATTTTATTTTAGTATTTTTTTCATATTTTTTGTATACTTTATCATATGTATTGGACGTTCAAAAAAAGTCAACGTTGCTATTATTAATAGATGAAGGAAATATCCTTTTTAGAAATTCATTCGATTCGGTTCACATTTTATTAAATTCAGTTGAATTTAATTTTAATATAAAAAAATTCATGTCCTTAGTCATGAAATAAGATTAGTCATGATTCTAATCATCGCCGTGAATTAAGAGTGTGAATTAAATTCTTTATTATTTTTTAAAGAGTATATTAGAGTATATGGTATTTTTGGTTTGTTAAATTAGACAAAACTACCAAAGATTTGCTTAATTATAAACAAGGGTAGTTACATTTTTTTTTTTGTGTGTAAATATATTTTAGAATAGAATAGTGATAATTATCTTAATTATACAATAGAGTAAATCTTAAAAATCATGAAGTCACTTTTACCCTTACACTACGTACGATGATTATAATTAATTATTAATTCATTAATTTTCTAATTACCTTACACTCTTATAACAATAAATTTATATAATATTATCTCATGTTGGAATTAAAAATACGTCATTTAAGATAATTATCTACTCAAAATTCATTTATTTTAAATATATTTCATAGATTGAAGAACCAAAAAAATAAAATAATACTGACTTAATTAAGTAATGTACGAAAGAATCGATTTTCTTTTTCTTTTTCTTTTTCTCGCAAGAAAAATTAATATTTAGTTGGAAAACAAGCACGTACATTGAAAAAACGTTGGCCACTTTTTATTATTTTAGAATTGAGTATATACTTGCATAAGAGTGATGTACATCTGACGAAATTTTATAAGGAGTATTTATAAAACCAAAATGATGTGGTTGAGTGCCAGTGTGCCACCATTCACGCTCATGATGTTTGACACCAATTCAAATACGTTTGACCACATGGATGCCTGGTCCAAAAATCGGCACAGAATAGAACTTTTAGTATGCGAAAAAAATTGGTAATGCACAATTTGAATTGTTATTTCGTTTGAGGAAAAAAAATGCGCCGCACAATACAAAACTAGGAATGAAATTAAAAAAATTAGGAAAAAAACTAAAAACAATATGATAATTGTATTATACAAATTAAACAACACTAGGAAGAAAATTAGAAAAATTAAGAACGAAATTAATAATTTTATTATACAAACAACACATTATAAAACTATAAACGAAACTAACAACAATATGATAATTGTATTATACAAATTAAACAACACTAGAACGAAACTAGGAACAAAATTAAAAAAATTAGGAATGAAATTAGTAATTTTATTATATAAACAACATGTTATAAAATTAGAAACGAAACTAACAACAATATGATAATTGTATTATACAAATTAAATAACACTAGAACGAAACTAATAAAAATATATTAATTGTATTACACAAAACAAACAATACTATAAACGAAACTAACAAAAATATAGTAATAATAAGATAATTATATTAAACAAATTAAACAACACTAAAACAAAACTATCAACAATATGATTATTGTATTACACAAAACAAACAACACTAGAAACAAAACTAATGATAGAAACTAGCAGAAAATTTTATTTAACAAAACAATAAAAGTCCAGGTGACCAACTCGAACAAAACATATTCTTCAACATTACTGAAGCATCAAGAACCTCGTAATCCACAACATATGATTCATCCCTATAAGACATTGCTTATACTACTGTAGTATCTACAAGACCACATTCGTACAGTTCACAAATTTACCCAAATGAATGAAAAATGGCAAACTACAACTCAACACTCCTTAATTATACACCAATTTCACAGCTTGTTTCACTTCGAGTCGAGTGGTGATGCCCAGGTGTTCAGGCCGAACCCAGCTACTCGAGCTCATTGGCTTCTCAGGTTGAAACAGCCTAACCCACTAGACTCGAATCCATTTTTTTTAACCCGTCAGCCCGCCCAGCTCGACACGAACCAACAACCTACTAGCCTCGCATCCAATTCATTACCCTCATCATACGAGGTTCAAGTTCTCCAGCCCATTCATTGAGAAAATAGGTCCAGGCCGTAATTAGCTTGACGTCCAAGTGACTGGTCTTCTCCTTTGCCGGCAACGAGTTTGATCCTCGAGTGAACGGCCGCAAGAATTTTGCCCGCTTCTTCCTCCAGATGCAAATGGCCACCGTGAACTTATTAATTTAATTTTGAGGATTTAATTATACATGTGAAGCCCAAAATGTGTTGTGATACGGTAAAAAGAACATTTTCTTAGTTTTTATTTTCCGAAAACAGATAGTGTTTAATATATATGAAATCATAAACGAAATGGTTGAAAGTAAAATTCACAACGGCTTGATTTCAAAGAATCTGAAGGAATCAGAAATTCAAAGACCTTACGTATTTGGAAGATAGAAGATTATAGGTATCTTGTCCAAAATAGATGAGATTCTGAAAGGTTTAATTTGTATATTAAATCAGACATAATTAACAATACATAAAGGCTATTTAGGACATTTTGAATTTGAAAAAGATACTTCAATTATAATTACTAGTACCACTGCCCGGTGCGATACACGTGATTTATTTGTTTGAAATAATCTAAAATTTTATTTCACCTCCAACGTATTTCACCAAAAATTTATTAATGGTCTAAGAAATTATTTTATTTAATAATCGAACTCCCATTAAATTTGTAAACTCTTATTAATCTCATTATTAACAGTTATCTCAATTATGAAATTTTTATTATTTTCAAAGATTACACATGTTTGATATATTTTATAGTATGTAAGCTTCTTGGGTATAGCCGAATGGTAATGTCTGTGGTGATGTTGGTGTAATTCTCCAGCGAAGCAGAGTTCGAATCTCGAATATGACAAATTTTCATTTAAATATTATAAAGTTCCAGCGAAGCAGAGTTCGAATCTCGGATATGACAAATTTTCATTTAAATATTATAAAGTTAGTACTGTGATTAGACTTAGATTTACATCCTACCCGATTGAGGAGATCTGGTGAGAGAGGAGTTTCTAGTCTCTGCATTCCACCCGATTGAGGAGATCTGGTGAGAGAGGAGTTTCTAGTCTCCGCATTCCGCTTTCTCGTCTCTGCATTCCTCGAGTGTCAAACGCATCCAGCATAGGTGGAGGGAAAATCAAAATAAAAAAAATAGAAATTATAAAGTTAGAAAATAAATAAAAATATAAAATAAATTGAATTACTCGAGCACATCCCTCGATTTACATCCTACCCGATTGAGGAGATCTGGTGAGAGAGGAGTTTCTAATCCCTCGATTTACATCCTACCCGATTGAAGAGATCTGGTGAGAGAGGCACATCCCTCGATTTACATCCTACCCGATTGAGGAGATCTGGTGAGAGAGGAGTTTCTAATCCCTCGATTTACATCCTACCCGATTGAGAAGATATGGTGAGAGAGGAGTTTCTAGTCTCTGCATTCCGCTTTCTTGTCTTTGCATTCCTCGAGTGTCAAACGCATCCAGCATAGGTGGAGTGAAAATCAAAATTAATTGAAAATAAAAAAATAGAAATTATATAGTTAGAAAATAAATAAAAATATAAAATAAATTGAATTTACTTGGTGAACATGGAGGAGGGGATGAGATGACACAAATGCAATTATATTAATATAACGTACGTTAACCTGCAAAACAAATTTTACAGAATTGAATTATGAATAAACTAAAAAAAAAAAAATCTAGTCGAACATAATTAATATCTCGACAATTTGATTCTGGAATCTGTGAAAAAAATCATAATTAATACATAAAATAAAAAAAATTCGAGGAAAAAAAATAAATAAATAGAAGAATGTATAATCAATTCAATGTTCAGAAAAAAAAAATTTACATCAAAAAAAAATAATATACCTAAAAAGTGTGATCATTTTTCTTTAACTACGGTGGATTATGAAATAAGAGAAAACCAATTTTTATGAAATACGATTAATTGTAATTAAATTAATATTAATGGAATAATAAAAAAAAATTGAGAAAGAGAAATAAAAACGTATATATTTAAAATTATGATTAATTATTAATACTAAAAATATATAATTTTAAATTACTACTTAGAATTTATATAAAATTTAAATATGTTTAATAATATTATTATTTAGAATTTATAATTTTTTTAATTATAATTGTTTTTCTGTTGGTCCACGTGGCATTAGTGGATCCTGAAATTATATATGTATAGATAAATTAGTATTTAAAGTAACTTAAATTTGTGTAAAGACTAGTATAATAGACATTGTTTACAATTATTACAAACTATAGTATTTTATTATAGTATCAATACCTAAAATATTTTTTTCTCTAAAATTCTCTACAAATATTCGTCAACAATGAAGTACATTATCATATAAAATGAAGTAATTATAAAATGTTGAATTTACATTAATATTTTACTATTTCCGGTCATTCAAAATTAATACTCCGATATCTTATTTTATTTTAAACATTATTTGAAATAATAATTATAAGATGAAGAGCATATTAGTATACAACGTTGTTTTCATACTAATTTTTGCAATTTTTTTATCATTGATAAATCCTAGTCTTTCGTTTCATGTTGCCTTGAGACTATGTCATCGTTTATAATCAATATTTATTGAAATATACGCAAGAGTTGGATTTTGAAAGTGTTTTTTACACAAATGACGTCGTTTCACGTGCGAAATAAAAGAGTGTCGCGCGACTTCGATCAAAGATTTCTCACGTGTTAGATGATGAAAATCCTTTCTTTCAAGTGCTTCTAGATTCTCGGCAGCTCACGCACAACATGTGCATCACAATTTTGGTAGAAATCCGTGGTGGAGATTCGCCTAATCGTAGTTGATCCTAGGGTTCATACGCATTCGGGATTTAGACATAATCGTGTGAGTATATGTTGGATCAATTCACGAGTTGTGTAGAACTAAAACTGAATACATTTCGTTTGCCTCGAGAGCTCGAATAATACAATATCACCATCTCATTTGCTGAGCACGTAGGTCGAAGTAACTTTCGATCGAAACTCGTAAAATCCATGTTCATTTTATGTGATTTCAATTGTGTTGTACTCTTACAAGTTTGTAGATACTTTTAAGTGTGTTTGATCGCTTGTTCGACATTCGAATCCATTTTCACAATTGTTGAGCTCGAAGCTCTGTTCGAAGCTTTTGAGCGAAATGCAAGCCATAATATCTCGTAACTTCTAAGTTCGTCAAATCGTTCATCCTCTCTTCGATTGCCCAACTTTTCCACCAAAACTCTGATATCAGTTGTTGAGATTTGCGCCCAATTCCGTCGCAGCAAGAAACGATAACACGAACAATATAAACAAGAAATTAAACGACACAAAAATTTATAGTGGTTCACCCGTTAATAAGGGTTACGTCCACTCTCGCCGCTGCAGATCTTTCACTAGAATACTCAATAATTGATTCTACAAATACTACTCGTATCTCTGTATACGTGCGCTCTCAATTATTCTATCAATTCTAGACTTTCGGTGTACTCATGGTGTTGTAACCCTAATTTACACGTTGGAGAAAGGGAAAAGATCGGGCCGAAATAGCACAGCTTGTCTGCCGACAGAACTCATTGTCGGCCGATCATAACGATAACATATCCATGATAAATGAAAACCCATGCCATATATAACTTTGTTCAAAAAAACAATTAAGTTTGTATTTGTGTCCACACACGTAGCTGCATGAGTATTAGTATAACTCCAACAATGTGACGCACACATATATGCATTTTCCCAATTTCATCGCGGTTTATAATTCCTTTTGTGAAACCAAACAAACACATGATATCATAATTAATACCAAGTCGATATTTTTATTTCTGCGACAAACCAAACATCGCAATAGTAGAAAAAAAAACAATACCAAAAACAACTGAGTGCGCGCAGTTATTAACCGACATCAAAGTCGGGATGCGCTGAGCTCGTGATTGAACACATTGTAAGGATCAACCTTACTCTTGACATTCACAAGCCTTCCGAAGTTGTTCTTGAAGTACTTGGGACTGTAAAATTTGAGCTAACAGCTCCAGTAGAACAGTACAAAACCAGAGGAAAGACGAAGAAGGGAAAAACCCTTTTTAATATATTAAAAAGCAAAAATGGAATTATCAAATTCAGCTTATGAGTGTCTTACAACTGGACTACATATACTGGTCCATTTAAACAAAAGCGCACTTCTTATTTTCTAAAGGATAAAACGTGAAAATAAAACAGCTACTTTAAAAACAACTCATTCCCTTCAAAACTCCATAGCTGCAAAATAGATAATCTTCACACACCCCCTCAAGATGGAGTATGGATGCTCTTAAACTCCATCTTGGACAGAATCTCCTGCAAATCAGCTGCTCCTAGTGCCTTTGTCAGTACATCAGCAAGTTGCAAATGACTGTGAACATGCAGAGGTTTTACTATCCCAGCCTGGTATTTTTCCCTAATAGTGTGACAGTCAATTTCTATATGCTTAGTCCTCTCATGGAACATGGCATTAGAAGTTAAGTGGAGAGCTGACTCATTATCACAATATAAAGGTACTGCCCTGGTTTGCTCAATCCCAAACTCCTGCAGCAACCCCTTCACCCATACCAGTTCACAACAGGCTTGTGCCATGGCCCTATACTCAGCTTCAGTGGATGATCTGGAAATGGTATGCTGCTTCTTTGACTTCCATGACACCAGTGAGGATCCAAGTAGTACACAAAAGCCAGACACTGATCTCCTAGTATCAGGGCAAGTAGCCCAGTCAGCATCAGTGTAAACCTTCAAACAGAGCTCATTTTTGCTGGGAAAAAATAAACCATGTCCCAGAGTACCTTTGACATATTTCATAACCTTTTCAGCAGCCTTCAAATGGAGGTTAGTGGGAGACTGTAAGAATTGGCTCAGCTTGTTTACAGCAAAGGTGATGTCAACTCTGGTTATGCAAAGATAAAGCAACCTCCCAATGAGTCTCCTAAAAACAGTGATGTCAGGTAGTAACTCTCCATCAGTGATGCTCAAATGTTTTACAGAATCCATGGGAGAAGATGAGGGTCTGCATCCAGTGAGACCAGCATCTTTAATGAGGTCAAGGGCATACTTTCTTTGGCACAGAAAGATTCCTGTGGGATTTTGAGCAATTTCTAATCCAAGAAAATATTTAGGAAATCCAAGGTCCTTGTGTTTGAAGTGAGAAGCCAGAAAGCTTTTGAATGTAGATATGGTAGTAGTGCAATTGCTAGCTAATAGAATATCATCCACATATATGATCAAACAGAGGTAAGAGTCACCTGCCTTTCTGGTGAAAAAGGAGTGATCATGTGGGGATTGCACAAGGCCAAATTTGGAGAGAGTAGCAGAGAAGGTAATGTACCATTGCCTTGAAGCCTGTTTTAGGCCATAGATGGATTTGATGAGCCTGCAAACAGAGCCTTTGGGATATTCCACCCCCTGATTGAGCAAGCCAGGTGGGAGTGTCATGAAAATCTCCTCTGTAAGCACACCATGTAGGAAGGCATTGTTTATGTCAAGATGACACAACTGCCATTGTTTCACTGAGGCAACAGCAAGCAAGAGTTTGACAGTGGTGAGCTTGGCAACAGGGGAAAAAGTGTCAAGGAAATCAAGACCAGATTGCTGAGTGTAACCCTTGGCAACAACCCTTGCCTTGTACCTTTCTACAGTACCATCAGCATTAAATTTAACCTTAAAGATCCATTTGCAGCCAATGGGCACCTTACCAGGTGGTAAGGTGGTGACTTCCCATGTGTGGTTTTTCTCTAAGGCCAGGAGTTCATCCTTCATGGCATTGCACCATTCAGGATATTGAACAGCTTGGGAGTAATGGTGAGGTTCAGGAACACACTACTAGAATCTGCTTAATAGACATCAGTTATTGACCGATGTCTAAATTTTTCCTGACTGATGTGTAGCGAGGAGATGTTTATAGTAGGCCTACTATAGACATCAGTTTATACCCGATGTCTGTATCCGTATTAGATATCAGTTAGTAGAAATCCGACCGATGTGGTTTAATATTAACACATCAGTCAATACTCGATACAGAATCCAGCGAAAATAGCCGATATCTGAAATACCGCTTTAACATCAGTTGTTTGTTCAAAAACCGATTTCCAGAAACTCTTTAATATCACTTAGAGTTTTAAAACTAATTTCTACTATATACATAAAACATCATGATATTTTCAATAGCTGATGTTGTATATATGTTAATACATCTGTTTTGTTCGATAAAGACAATATTATAAAAATTGCACCAAATATAATATTAAAAACATTAAATATCCATTATATTTAATATTCAAAATTCCACAATTATCATTCCAAAATGTCGAATGAACAAATCCAAATCTATTAACCTTACTCCCTGCCTCGACCAACACCAGTAGACCTAGCGGGTGTTACGTGTTACTGCACAAGACCCTTTTGCTACAGCTGTTGTTGCATTTCCTCTCCCCCTCCCTCTTTTTCTGGTGGTTCTATTCGGAGCATCAGGTGCACAAGGTTCTCTTCTTGCTGAGGAGGCTGGAGATCACCAAGCCGTTTTGATCTCCTTGCTCCACTACCCAGTTCCGGCATCGTCACACATGCAAATCACTTCCCATTCACTTCCAAACTCTGCTCGTAATCTTTCAAAAAGGCGAAACATACTACCAAAATCCCAAAAAAAAATCATAAAAAAATCATCCTAATATATAACAAACTACGGAAAATCGCCCACTTTACGAACTAATTTGGGAGTAAAACCCAAGTATGATTCTGAACTAATAATGAAATCAATAAACTCAAGCACTATGAAAATGCAATAATATTTTGTGGAGTGTAGTCCACGACATTAGCCACAGGCCCACAACCATATATGCAAGGACAAGCCTCAAGGTCAAATTTGTAACTAAGCCAAAGGGAAAAATGTCAAATCATAGCTGATAAAAGACAGAAACTAAGAGTCATACCTTGAAGATTAAGCTGTTAATTCTATTTGTGGTGTGGACTTATCACGCTTTGTACCCGCCTATCATTTCAGCGTTTACCCAAACTCAATAAAGCTTCTTAACGCTTAAATTTAGAACATAAATTTTTCTAATTCCAGAAACCATAAACCAAAAACTTGAACAAAATTCGTATAACGATTAAAGCATATTCAGAAATTTGTTTGTCTTAGTTAAATATAAGACGGAATAAAACTTTTGGGGCATTTTGGAAATTTGAAACTATTGTTTTTCAGTAAATAGGTCAAAGCTCAAGGGTGGGTTTTGTAATTCACCCTTAAATTATTTACACCAAGGACTCACCTTTGATGGGTTTTCCATTGAGGTGTGCACATTTTCCACTAACCGCGGTGAAAAGCTGCATATTCGAAGGTCAAAATTTTGTTATTTACTCGATATGAAAAAACGTAGCCTAAAAACACATACTACATGCATATTCAAACACACGCGCGCTAAAGATTTATAAGTATATATGTTTTTCTTTTACATTACATAACATGCAAGAAGAAGAAAAGTTTAATGTGTTTCAAATATTCAAAAAATGCCGACATGAATGAATTCAAAATCCCTCAATCCAATATGTAGTACATACTAATGAAACTCATTACTCATTATGAATTTCAATAACCGAAAACCGAACCCACCTCATCCATTATTGGGTTGTAGACAACACCAATTGTTGGGGTTCTTCCAATCGTGAGCCCGATCGATCAAAATACGAACAGAAACCTACAATCAACCACAATCATAAGTTCAATTTATATAAAAAGATAACCTTTTTTTAAGACAGGGAAAAAAAACAAATAAAATTAAATGCTTGCCCGTTTAAATCCAAGTTGGTTCGTCTTTCAATTACAACTCACCACAGGTAGCGGTGGTTTCTTCCCCAATGAACTGAATATTGTTATACCGAGTATTGATTAAAAAAGCACCCAACTTACAAATGTCAATGAACTGAAACCGAAAGCAACCCGAAAACAACATAGCTAACCTTATGGTCAGGGTATTGTTTTTGGAGAAAATTGAATATGAGATCTACACTTATATTACCTGGACTCGGGTACGACTATCGGGTTCAGATACGTATCCGAGTGTCGGGTCCTACTGAAATTAGTATAGTACAATTTAACGAAAAAAATCAGTTAATAATTTATAGTGTCGAACCCACACCTGTATTCGTGACGTGTCGTGAAACACGGGTACGATGTCGTTTCCAGAGAATCCGTGTAACATAGATCTTCACAAGCCTTATCAGTCTCTGGTGACCAAATCCACCTACACCAAGAAACAAATCGATCGAATGACTTTCGCGTAATCAGAAAACAACATTATTCGAAAACACAACATCTTCCCAATTAAACAAGCGAGAAAAAAGGAGAAGATTAATTACTAGTGATATCGTAGAGAGGAAGAAGCAAGCCGAAGAAAGAAGGGCGAGTTGAACGGTGGTCTTCGACGACAGAGATGGAGCCATGGAGCGCGCGGCAGAGCTTCTCTATCTTTTCAGATCTGGAATCCATGTGTGGACCTAAAGAAAAATCTTCATTTTGAATCGAATTGCTTGAAACCACTGTGATTTTGAAGGATGAACACCAACAGCAGCAGGTTAGGGTTTTCTTTAGGGTTCACAAACGCCAATAGAGATGAAGAGATGAAGAACGAGAACTTTGAATATCTAGGGTTATGATTACAGGAAGTTGAAGATTTTTGTTTAGGACTAGGATTTAAGGAGATTGAAGAACGGGAGAAGGGAACGAGAGGATAGTGTTTGAGAGAGGGAAACCGAGAGAGGGTGCTTAGAAATTTTCTGATTTGTTAAAAATGGATGGTGTTGAAAACGTGAGTGATACATAGGATTTTAAAAAAAAAATTATAATTGTTTTATAAAAACCTTTAACATCTATTCTATCTTAAATCTTAATAACATCTATTCTATCTTAAATCTTAATAACTGATGTTTGAAAAGATTGTCAATTTCAAAATTACGCTTTTAACATCAGCTGCACAAATAATTGATGTTAATAAGTCCTAACATATTAATATTTATTTCACTGACGTTAGAAATACCAAGCACATCTGTTGTATAACTGTATGACGTTAAAGAGGTGATGTCTATTTGCCAGATTCTAGTAGTGACAGTAGTGATTGAGGCAATGAAATGAGAATAGGAGTTGGAAAGTTTAGTAGTGGATAGGTATGATGAGATAGGATAAGGACATGTAGATGTAGTATAGGTAGAATGACATAAATAGTCATTAAGGTAGGAAGGCTTTTTCAGTTTTCTACCAGTAGAGAGTGTGGGGATTACAGGTTGAGGACAGTGTGGGATGGGAACAGGGGAAGGTGTTGAAACAGGTGGTGTTGATGTGTGTTGTGGTGGAAGAGAAAAGGTGTTTTGGAAATCTGGAGAGGGAAAAATTTGAGGTTCAAGGTCAGAAAATGGGAAAATGGTTTCATGGAAGGTAACATTTCTGGAAATAAAGATGCCATGAGTATCCAGATTAAGGAGCTTATAGCCTTTCACCCCTGATGGATAACCCATAAACACACACTTAACTGCCCTTGGTGAGAATTTAGATCTCTATCTCTCCAGAGTGGAGGCAAAACAGAGGCAGCCAAATACTTTAAGATGTGTATATGAGGGTGGTTTCTGAAAGAGAATGGAAAAGGGAGTAGCATCTGCTGGCAAAACAGAGGAAGGAATCCTATTTATAAGATATGAGGCAGTCAAAATGCACTCTCCCCAAAACTCCAATGGAAGGTGTGATTGGAATAACAAACTTCTTGCCACATTAAGCAAGTGTTGATGCTTTCTTTCTACTCTAGCATTCTGCTGTGGTGTTTCAACACATGAGTGTTGTACAATGGTTCCATAGAGATGACTCAAAGAGAACTCAGAACCATTATCACACCTGATTGACTTAATCTTCCTCCCAAATTGAGTCTCAACAGTTGCAAAGAACTGTGTGAGAACAGGTTGGACATCTGATTTAGCTTTTAAAAGAAAAGTCCATACAAACCTACTATGGTCATCTACTATTGTCAGAAAATATTGAAAGCCATCTGCAGTTTGGGTTGAGAAAGGACCCCACACATCACAGTGAATTAAATCAAAAATATCAAGAGCATGAGACACAGAAATATCAAACTTCAACTTCTTTTGTTTGGCCAGAGGGCAAACATCACACACAAAATCTTTATTACAAGTAACTTGCAGATTTTTAGATAACATATGCAGCTTAGAATGAGACACATGCCCCAATCTAGAATGCCAGACATTATAAGAGACTACAGAACAAACAATAATTGAAGAAGAACTACTGGGACTCCTTGCTTACATCACATAGAGGTTGCCAATTCTCTTACCCATCCCAATCTGATGACCCTTTGAAATCTCCTGAAGTACACAACAATCATGAGAGAATTGCACTGTACAGTGAGATGTGAGGGTAAGAGCACTGATAGACAGTAGATTATAAGAAAAAGAAGGCACATAGAGAACTGAATGCAACATAATCTCTTCTGTAAGGAAAACAGAGCCAATATGTGAAACCTCAACCACTGAACCATTAGGAAGATTCACATTGACACCACTTACTGGTTGAGGATCAATTAACACTGATAAGTCAGAGCAAACATGATGTGTTGCTCCTGTATCAAGCAACCAGTGACTAGGAGAGCATGTGACAGCTCCAGAAAAAAAAGATAGAGAAACTGTACCACTGAAATTTGCTGTGGTAGAGTTCACATTTGCTGGAGAGCCACTTGAGGAAGAGCTTGAACCAGCTGAGGGAGGTTGAGTTGGTGAACCAAGATTCATCTGCCCTTGTAAGAAAGAAATCATCTACATACATTGCTCTGGACTCATCATAGGAGATGGTTGAACAGAGCTAGTGACACTCCCCTGACTGGAAGTATCACTGGTCATACCTTCACCAATGGCAGCATTCCCTTGCACATTTCCAAACTGGGGTGGTTTCACATCACCCCTTCCTCTACCTCTGCCAAAACCAGCTGGATAGCCATACAATTCATAACATCTATCCACTGTGTGCCCAGTTTTGCCACAATGGGTACAATGATACCTTTCCTTGTTTTTGTTGTAAGTAACAGCAGCATTAGCTAGAGGGCTGACTTGCTCACTGAATGACTGGCCAAAAGATTGTTGTATTCCTCCATTAAGGTGCCTCTGCCTCTCTTCTTGGATAACCATGGAGAAAATCCTAGACAGAGGAGGAAATGGCACCACAGACATAATATGTGATCTAAGTTGGGAATAAGAATTATTCAGACCAAGAAGAAATTGCACAGCACACTCTTGCTGCTGATATTCAGACCATCTTCTCCCACTATCACATCTACAACCATTACAGGTGCACCATCCAACAGGTTGTAAATTCTTAAATTCATCCCACACAACTCTCAAACGAGTATAATAGGCATTCACATCAGAAGTACCTTGGTTTAGACTCATAAACTGTTGTCTCAGTTGATAGAACCGTGCCATATCACCAGTAGAAAATCTATCTTTCAAATCTAACCAAGTAGCAGAAGCATCATCAAGATACATAAGAGAAGAGCAGATCTCTGGACTTACAGTGTTACGAATCCATGATACAACCATGCTGTTGCTGCGAATCCAAGATCCATATAGCAGGTCATCTGGATCTGGTTTTTGGATCGTACCATCTATGAATCCAAGTTTGTTCTTCGCCATTAGAGCCGTCACCATGGCGCGACTCCAGTTGTTGTAATTCGACCCATTCAGCGGCTGCAAAACAAGGACTACACCCGGGTTATCACCTGGGTGAATATAATAAGGGCTCGAATGATCCTCCATGAACGGAACAGCTTCACGACTGGTGTTTCCTCTCACCATTGAACAAATACAGAGAAAACAAAAAAAAGAAATGAAAATATCAGATGACGCGGAAGATTTTGTTCTCTGATACCATGTAAAATTTGAGCTAACAGCTCCAGTAGAACAGTACAAAACCAGAGGAAAGACGAAGAAGGGAAAAACCCTTTTTAATATATTAAAAAGCAAAAATGGAATTATGAAATTCAGCTTATGAGTGTCTTACAACTGGACTACATATACTGGTCCATTTAAACAAAAGCGCACTTCTTATTTCTAAAGGATAAAACGTGAAAATAAAACAGCTACTTTAAAAACAACTCATTCCCTCCAAAACTCCATAGCTGCAAAATAGATAATCTTCACAGGGACCCCACACATGCGGGCAGCTGTGATTCGAACCCGACCCATCCATCCAGATATCGAAATCCCTGTAGTTCCCAGTGTGGTCGGGGCCCCACTGTGCCACGTATTGTATCATGCATAGAACATTCCGGTGAGGAAAAGGAATCACATCCTCCCGTTTGTACATGACGTCCGTCCCGTTCTGTTCCATGGGAACCGCAAAAACCGTAACCGTCTCTAGAACCGTCTCCAGCTGGAGCTTCCACGCCAAGACAATTCCGAAACTGCCCCCGGTGCCTCCCCTGATGGCCCAGAAGAGATCCTCCCCCAGAGGCGGTGACGATCCTCGCGTCGAGGCCCCTCCGGAGAGGTGGCCCCCGAGGCCGATGGTCGTGGCGGAGAAGCCGAGCTTCGTGCTCTTCCGGGAGATCTTGTATACGAAAAATATATAAAAAGATTGTGTTATTTTAGTCTCACAATTTAGGGAATATCATTTGAATTTTGAAGTAATGGTAAGAATATTAGTTAATTAATATTATGTTACTCTCAGGCCCGGCCCTGTGCATAGGCCCAGGGTGCAACCGCCCAGGGCCCAGATATTTTAGGGGCCCATATTAAATTTAATATATATATATATATATAATCATTTATATATAAAATTATATTAAAAAATATAATTTTTAGCGACTTCTTATTAGACTCTGCGTAATGTCCGGATTCGCTTTTCAATCTTACATTCAATAATTCAATAGTATTTAATATTATACAGTAATATTTAATTTTAAATTTTAATTATTATTGTCTTTTAATTCCCATTAAATAGTATTTAATATTATACTATTTAATTTAAAATTTTAATTATTATTTCATTTAAATCGTGATATAGTTCCAAAAAAATCTCAACCATATTTAATAAATCTTTTAAAAAATCAAGTTTAAATTTATTTATTCAAATTTTTTTCAATGTGATTAAAAAATATTAAAAATTTAAGAAATAACAGTAGAAAAAACACAAAAACAATTGTTATTTTGTATCAAATCATTTTATTAACTTATTTATATCAAATATAATTTTAATAAAAATTTTATTTATAAGAATTGTTATTTCTTATTTAATAGTAAAAAATTTAAAAAATAATATTTTTTTACTAAAATAGATTGTATTCTTAACAAATTATATATTACGTTAGATTTTTTTATATAAAGAAAAAAAATTATAATATAAATATAAAATTAAATATGAGAGGCCCAATTTGAATACATTCCCTAGGGCCCTTAAATGATCAGGAACGGGCCTGGTTACTCTTCAAACCAATTCTAATCGTAAACTACAGCGTTTATTTTTTAATTTGTTTTTCTTACAAAATCGAGATGATGTGTTTGGATAAACTTATTTACAAATTATTAATAAGATGTTTTAAAGACTTCTTATGAAATTGGAAGAAGAAAAGTGAAAAAAATAATTGTTTAAAAAAATGTAGTATAAATTTTTTTTATAAGAGAAGAGATGAGAAACTCCACTCCACTCGATCAGACAATTCGAGTGATAATTCAGAGTTGCAGACACTTGTGCGAGAGAGTCAACATGTCTCACCTTAAGACAAATTTCATAATATTTCAATGAAAATTTATCTCCCTAGATTCGAGTCCTGCGAGGTTGTGCGAGAGAGCCAACAAGTCTCATCACAAAACAAACTTCATAATATTTCAATGAAATCTTGTCCCACCGAAATATGAGTCCTGCGTCGTCGGGAAATTAAACTCACATCATGATATGTTTTACCACTCGGATATGCCCCTTAGGCAAAATACTTATATAAATTTAAAATAAGTGTGCGTATATATAAGATAATAATTAAATTAACAAACAAATTTAAATAGTTTATATATATTTAAACAATTTATAAATTCTAAAAAATTAGATTCCTCTTGCTTGTATATTAAAAGTATATAGATGTAAAATTATATTTTAAGGTGAAAAAATAAAAATTATACTCCCTCCGACCTTAAGAAATGATTTTGGTCTACGTTTTTTTTTGTCTGTCCAATAGTATTGAAAAATCCTCTAAAACCTGGCTTGACTTTCTGTTTTTAAAAATACACTTGAAACGTCTTTAAAAAAGTGACATAGTCCGCGATTTTGTTACTAATTTTCTATTTTGCAGGTAATATTTCAACATAAATACATATCATTTTTTTAGATTGTTCTTTAAAACTGTGGACGTCTATAAATAGAAAGTTTTATCATTTCATATATATATTTTTTTACACTTATATCAATATCTTTTCAACTAAATATTTTATTAATTACGTATCAATACCTATTATATACTCCTACTTTACAATAGTAATAAATACAAAATTATTTTTTCTTAAACTTGCTTTAAGGGACCTAAAGAGTACTTGTATTTCTATTATCAATATATTAAATATTATCATGTCTCAAAATAGACCTTTGGATGATCCTGACATTTTTTGGGTGTAGTTTACGCACTAAAAAAAATATCAATATCTTAATTTTTTTAATTAAAAATATAATTTTAACTTTATTTTATTTACTTTTAAAATTTTAATTACAATCGCTTTACATTAAAAAAAATATCAATATCTTAATTTTTTTAATTAAAAATATAATTTTAACTTTATTTTATTTACTTTTAAAATTTTAATTACAATCGCTTTACATTTAGCCTTTTATTACTTTTTACTTTTCGATTAAAAAGTAAAAAAAATCGAGAAGTGTTCAATTTTGCAGGGATGAAGGGAATATATATCACATATTAATGTCCGAGAATATATATTTTTTATTTACTCTAAATGTATTATTAATTTAATTTTAATAATTTTATTATTTATGAAATAAAAATTTATAATTATAAATGATATTCTATCCATTCCAAATTATTGATCATGTTTTTTTTACAAATTACAAAAGAAATGTAATTATTAATTTGAGACAAAAATATTATTTATTTTATAAAATTATCGTACAATTATTAATTCAAATGTCAATAATTTAATAGATAATTATATCAATGAAAAATAGAAATACAAAATTTAGACTATTATTTTTACAAAGGGATTGTAAGAGGAAATTATAATTCTGGTAATTGTTTTAAATAATACTCTCTCTCTCTCTCTCTTGCAATTATATAATTTACAAATTAAGTATAATCATTTCTATGAGAAGAAAAGAGTATAAATTTATACTATATGATATTATCTCACATTGAATCATAAAATACGTACATTATTTAGGAGAGTGTATTCAACTGGGATTTTGATGAATTTTTTTCCACTTTTAAATGGATTTTCTAAATCCAAGGAAGTCTATATAGTGTTTGACTGAATTTTTTCTTTTGAGATTTTGATGGATTTTAATAAACTTCACATGATTGTAATATAATTTTTTAAATTATTTTACTTGAATTTGTATAAATTTTTATATATAAAAATCTTAATTCACTACTAGAATCTGTCAAATAGACATCACATATTTAACGTCATTCAGTTATGCGAAAGATGTGTTTGGTATTACTAATATCAATCAAAGAAATATTGATATGTCAGAACTTATTAACATCATTTATTTGTTGTGCAGATGATATTACAAGTACCGTTTTGAAATTGACAATTTTTTCAGACATGATGTTAAATATTTTTACAATAAAATTCTAAAAATCATTAATATTCCACACTAACGTTTTCAACACTTATCAACTCAAAACATATGAAATTTTTCTAAGTATCCCCGCTCGTTTTTCCCTCTCTCTATCAAAACCTAAATCCAGCTTCACCTTCAACCTTCTTCACCTTCAATCTCCTTCACCCAAAATCGAATCCCTAAATAAAAAATATTCAACGTATTCAGTTCTTGTTCTTCATCTCTCGATTGGCGTTCGTGAACCCTAAAGCGAACCCTAATCCGCCAGCGTTCGTGAAGTCGAGATTGGGTCTGCTTCAAAATCCCAGTTGTTTCAAGCAAATTCCCTTCAAATGAAGATATTTATGTGACTTCATTCTCACATATCAATTTTGATCTGAACAAAATTGAATTAAATGAATTTGAACTCAATTGAAGTGAATTAAATTAATTTTTTATAACAACAATAATAATATTTTTATAAATTGTTATTTTTTTTTAAATATTGATAATATTCTAATATTAACTATATTATATTTTTAAAATTATTGATTCAAAATATATTTATTTTAATTTATTTTGAAACAAATTTAATCGAGTTGAATTGAATGAGTGTGAACTGAACTAAAACGATTTAAGTAGTTGAAAAGGGTGCCACGAAACCGAGTTTGGGGACTTTTGATCTTGGTGTCAGCCGACATGATATTTTGTCAGCCCGACAGTCCAGTCTGAAGGTCAACCTTCTGAGAAACTCTTAACTCGCGGTAGAATACGCGTTGCGTATTACATGTCGGCCGACACCGTGACCTGTCGACCGACACCCAGACGGTTCAGCCGCACGAAATTAAAATAATATTCCTAATTCGATAGAAATTTGTTTCCAACACTATTCTATGACTCTTTATGGACGTGAAATATTGTTTCCATACAATATTTTGAATTCTCTCTTAAATAAAGAGAGATTTTCCATGTACACAAACAACACCAATAACACGAGACAATATGAAGAATACCAAGCAAGAGATATATAATTATTGTGTGAGATTAGATGGTATGAGAGTGCAAATCAATCATTGTAATAGTCAATATTATTATAGAGAAAGTTCTCGTCGTTCCTCACATTCCTCACATTGTTTTTTTTTAACGGGTGAACTAGTATACATCCTTCTTGTATTTTTCTTGTAATATCATTTCTGATTATATGAAGAATAAAAAATTTAATTCAATTAATATATTAGTACTTGTTTTGTATTGTATCGAAACCCCTCACATGGTAGCGATCCAATTAAAAGATTTTGATTCCCGTGGGGACACCTACAATCATGAATGCTATTGAAATATTGCAAGCAAACATCCAAATTACATACGTACAGAAAGCTTTCAAGTTTACTTTTTAAAGAAAAACGATAAAATCTCTAGGAATTGAATGAAATATTTTAATCGAGTTCAAAATGTCCAAATAAAAAACATGGAGAAATAGTTTAGTCCACGCGTATTTACAGTGAAATATGTTAATTTACCTGTATTCAAATACCAAATGAAATATTCTCGAGAAATCTTTAGTACTACTTTAGAGTTTAGTCAAGATTCCAAATGTATTTCATCAGGACTGCATGCATGCCTATTACTTAGACATGCAAATAAAATAGTGCATGTTGTAAATTGAGTATTTTTATTATATCACCTATAAAATTATAGTAGTATCACTCACATTGTGTGACCCAAAATAACAACAAAAAATGTCAATATCCAAAACAATCTATTTGATGATCAATATTGTTGTTGTTGTTGCATTGAACACAACAATATTCGTCGTACAATCAGCTCATCAATTCGATCCAAATGCATTCCAACGCTGCGTGATCGCTCACTCCCCACCCCAAACCCCACCGCCGCCCTCCTCCTTCTACTCCCCCGCCACAAACAAAACCTCCTTCTACGCCCTCCTCAACTCCACCGCCCACAACCTCCGCCTCCTCGTCCCTTCCGTCGCCAAACCCCTCCTCATCTTCACCCCCACCTTCGAACCCCACGTCAAGTCCGCCGTCGTTTGCGCTCGTCTCCACGTCATCAACTTCCGTGTCCGCAGCGGGGGCCACGACTACGAGGGCCTCTCCTACGCCTCCTTCACGGGTAACCCCTTCATCGTCATCGACATGTCGAGGCTCCGCTACATCCACGTGGACGCCACGTCACGCACCGCGTGGGCCCAGGCTGGGGCCACAGTCGGCGAGCTCTACTACCGGATCTCCCGGGCCAGCCCGACCCTGGCCTTCCCCGCCGGCCTCTGCACGACCATCGGCCTCGGGGGCCACCTCTCCGGCGGGGCCTACGGGATGCTCATGAGGAAGCACGGCCTCGGAGACGACAACGTCCCCGACGCGAGGATAGTCACAGCCTCGGGAGAAATCCAGGACAGGATCGGAATGGGGGAGGATCTCTTCTGGGCAATCAGGGGAGGCACCGGGGGCAGTTTCGGGATTGTCCTGGCGTGGAAGCTCCAGCTGGTGACCGTGCCCGAAAAGGTCACGGTCTTCACAGTGCCACGTGGGACGGAGATCGTGCACAGGTGGCAACGGGTTGCCCCGAAGCTGCCCGAAGAATTCTTCATCAGGGTCATCGTGCAACCCGGTCGAGACGACGGAGACGTGCTTGCCCTGTACCAGGGCGCTCTTCTCGGGGATAGGGACAGCACGTACAAGGCTTTGAGGAAGAGCTTTCCGGAACTCGGACTTAGGAAGAAGGACTGTACGGAGATGAGCTGGATCGAGTCGGTCATGATCATCGCGGGGTTTCCGAGTGACTTGACGCCGGAGTACCTGCTCCAGGTGAAGCCGGCGTTCATAAACTCGTTCAAGGCGAAATCGGACTACATAACGGAGGCGATCGAGGAGGAAGGGCTGAAAGGGATGTGGGAGAGAGTGAAAGGGAATGACGGGGCGCTGGTGATCTTTACTCCTTTCGGGGGTAAGGTGAGTGAGATCGAGGAGGAATCGATTCCTTATCCTCACCGGAATGCCATAGCCATGATACAATACGTGGGGCAGTGGGGGGTCGACCAGGGAGCGAAACAAGATCAAGAGGATTGGGTGAGGGGAATGTACGACTACATGACTAAGCATGTGACTAGTCACCCGAGGGAGGCGTACGGGAACTACAGGGATTTGGATATCGGGATGGATGAGTCAGGTTCGAATTGCAGCTGGCCAAAACTGTGGGGTCCAAAGTACTTCAAGAACAACTACATGAGGCTTTTGAAGGTCAAGGGTCAGGTTGATCCTTACAATGCGTTCACTCACGAGCTCAGCATACCGACTGGGAAGTCGGTGGACAGCTGCACTCAGCTCTATTGAAGTTTTTTTAAGAGTCTAAAGTGTTTTAATGTAAGATGTTTGGTTTGTGTTTTAATTTAAAATGTTTTGTTTGTTTTTATATTTTATTCTTTTTCAAGATTTTAAAATGAATTGAATCGAAGTGAGCTTTAACCCATAGTTAGAACGAACTGAAACTAAGTAGTGTAAAATGATAATAAGAGCAATCTTTATAAATTTGAAGCATTATTCTACTCGAGTTACAATTTAATTTCCATAGAAAATTACTACTACAGTATACTATAATACATGAATATTTGTATGATTTTTAAGATAATTCATATTCTTCGTAGAGAAGCCAACCTTTTCTCGAGGTCCTCAACATCAGTTGATGATGCAGCAGCAGCAGCACTGCGAGTAAATTTAACACAAACAGATTAGCAACTTTCAAACAATTATAATAACAGTATAGTTATTAATACCACAATCCACAAGTTTGGATACGTCTGATTAACAAACAACCGAGTTTTTGATTGATCGTTATCGAGCTTGAGCTCAGGCTCTAGGCCGTAAAAGTGCAACAACTTCTTTGCAGACCGACCTAGCTAGCAAGACAATCGAGACAAATATGTACTTCCAAGAAGAAATTTGGGGGGAGAGAGAGAGAGAGAGAGATACCTAGGGGCAGCAACATTTTCAACTTTCTTCGATGCAATCCGGCCTTTGGGGGCTGAAGATAACTGTTGAAAAGAAGAAAAATGTGATCAGAATATCAGTAACATTTCTTGTTTATTAGATTCGCTTTGTGCAGTTTATGTAGGAAGCAATGCATAGATAGTGATTTCGACTTTGTAAGCTTAAGAAAACAAACCAACCTGTGATGCAATGTCTACTCCAATCTCATCAAGCACCTAAAGAATAGAAAAATAACAGGACGAAACATTGAAGGTCTGTCAGAAACCAAAAAAGACCAAAATAGATGTGAGAGAGTAATTATTAGGGGACACTAATAGGACTCGTTGCTCGACCTGGTTAGTAAGTTCTTCACTTTCTTCTTCGGCTTCATCTTTGTCTAACGTCTCATCAATTGCATCAGACATCATTTCAATCTGAACAATGAAAGTCAAACCCTGTCAAGGAGGAACACAAAATAAAAATAGTAGATCATTTTTAAAAAGAGTGAAAATTTACCGTCATGTCCATCTGTGCCGACTGTTTCTGGAATTCTCTGATCATTTTTGTTTGTTTCACAGGTTCCATTTGCTAAAAGAAACGGAACAAAAAAAAAAAATATATGAATTGAATGAATGTATGAAAGATCTCATCCGTTTCTAATAAACCATAAAAGTATCACAAACCTTGTTCATAGCAGTCATAGCTTTAGTTGCACCCTTCATACCAGTTGAAATCGAAGTGCTTGCATACAGGGCCTGTAATAAAGGTAACACTAAATATGTTACATAATTCATTCGAAGTCGCAATTTCACAAAAACTGTGACTATTAAAACAATTACCTGTGTATGAGTTGTCACGCCTCTGATCTGGGCACGACTTCCCTGCAAGTTTGTTATTTGCTGCCGGAGCCGGACTAATTGACGAGCTAAGATTTTAGTGGCAGCCTGATTGGACATCAAACCATATTTTAGCAACAACAAATATCGGAAAAATTACACGTCAGCATCTACAGAAATCGCATACATGATTGAAGAATGGAAAAAAATTAAGCATGACTGCATGACTATCACGTTTAAGTTAAGAAACAATGCAAGTGAATAAAGCTTTCAAAGCTAGAGTTTTTACTGTAATTTAGTGATATATTGGGTTATCTAAGTATATCTTAGAACTAGAATCACAATCCACAGGTCACTACAACAATTAAAACTCGCCTCATTCCCTGTTTTAGCCGTTTTCTTGATCTCCGCCACTAGTCTTCTTTCCTAAAAATCACACCGAGCATTCTCATTAGATCAATTAATAGAAATCGAGACTGGCAGGAGTATTTAGAAGTACATAACAAGATTGCCAAATGACAAAAGTACCACACCTCCATTTGTAAAGATGAAATCTCGCGTTCAATGCCTGTAATACAACAAAACTCAAAATAAGTAATACATCATTCAAAGTCTATGTGTTCGACTATGTAATATTTATTATTTGTCCAACAAAGAGACACTACGCCATAAAGATGTAATCTTTTCGACGGATTTTGCTCTCGGAAGCCCTAACAAGATGCATATAGAAACCCCACGCAACACTAACTCGTTATTGTTAGGTATTTTGAGCAAAATCAGTGATCAGCTGTGCAAAATCATTACAACTGCTACAAAACCCTAGATATAAGTCAAATCCCTAAAAACCCAATAAGCTGAAAATTACCTCTTGTGGCAACCGACATTTCCTTTTTGCTGGTTCGCAGTGCATCTACAAGACCACACCTCGTCGGTAAAATCAAACAATTCGACCCCACGTAGGAATTCCATACTTAGGGAAAATGCCCAAACAAGAACATAAAAATATCAGAATGATGAGTACCTTTAGGCGAAGTTTTCTTCTTGAAGATGTTGAGGTTCATTTTTGCTGAACTAAACACTGACTTGGAACCCTAATAATTCAGGGGAAAATTTGGATGGGAATTTTTGGAGGTTTTTTTTTTTAAGAGACTGAGAGAGCTCGGAACAGATTGGGCATCCAACGGCTTTTTAGTAGCCGTTGTATGTTATTGACCAAAATGCCCACGGAGAAATATTTGACTTCAAATATTTTCTTACTACTTTCACTTTAATTATGCAAATTTTCTATTTTTTTTGTATGTATAACTAGTTATGTAAACTCTTAAAAAAGAAATAAAAATTTTATTTTTTCTTTTTAAAATATAATTTTACCTTTATTTTTTACTTATTTTTTAAATTTTACTCACAATCACTTTACTTTTTAATTTTAAAATACATTTTTACTTCTTACAGTCAAAAAATCATAATACATTTTAGTTAAAAAATAATTTTTTTAATTTACGTACCGATCAACTACTTGTTTCAATCGAAAATCGAATTTGCATCGCCAAAAGATTGCACTAACGATCGGGAGAGACTTTATCACCAGTCTAATGTTTTTAAAAACTACTTCAACTAATTTATAATGTGTCTATCTCATTGTTTTAAAATACGATAGTACTCACGCCTTGAGGCTCGTTCGATCAATTATAAAAATTTAAATACTCACACACACACATGTTTTGGGTTCAAAGACCTTACGGTCTCAATTCAAGTGATGAACTAATTGAACAAACAACTCTTGACAATTAAATTATTGTTATTAATAATAATATTGAGGTCAACTTATGGTCAATTAATTTAGTCTATAATTTTATTGTTCTATATTTTTTCTTCTCAAAATTTTGAGGTACACTTTAATCTCTTGTTCACAAATTTTCAAATTTGAGTATATTTTTTTTTATTCTTGTGCAAAAAAAAAAATCATTCTCATTTTCTATCTCACCTTTTTTTACGTACTTCTTTTTTTTTCTTCTTATTTTCCTTTTTAATATTTTTTTTCTAAATTGTCAATATTTTTTTCTTATTTTACTTTTTCATAATTTTGTACTTTTTCTCCAAATTGTCATTTAATATTAATGATATCATAGCCAACGAAATAATTCTATATTAAGATAAATTTTGTTTATTAGTATGTAATTTTAATATTAATGTTTTTTCTATTTATTTATTTTTGGAATTTAAAGTTTACACCTCACACGAAAAAGTCTTTAATATGAGTCACGTTTTTTTTAAACACTGTCTATTCGATTTATTAATTCATTCAATAAATAATTACACTTTAAACATACAAAGTTTTCTCAATGTATATTTGTTTTTAATTTTTAATATTTTTTTATTAAAAGAGAAGTGATACAGTATAAGTACTTATCATTTTAATTTGGTAATTTTATTGATATATTAAGTTTCATATATATTTTTATACTTTTACTATGAAGTAATATAATTACAATGTTATTTCTTAAATTTGAAAGTGTAAAGTACCTTTGTAATTCACATTACAATAATAAGTTTATTAATTTTCACTCATTTATTTTAATATTATAAATTAAAAAATAAAGAATATTTAATTAAATTAAAATAAAATTGTTCGGACCCTTTTTCTCTAAATTACACTATTACTGGAACGGGGGTATATAAAGAAGGATACCAACAGAATATTTATTTGTTAGGACAAGTTATAGATCGAAGTTTGTATGTTGCCGGAAATCTGAAAAATGAGATGAACATCATAGTGTTCTTGCTCTTTATTTCCTTTACTTAAAGTATTTGGAAATTAAAAAGGGTGAAGTCTTTTCCTCCTCTCTCTATCCTCTCGTATATACTACTTGTTTGCATGAGCATGCAAGCTCTCCTAATGTCACATATTAACCACATATCAATTCTAATTCCACTAACAAAGACTTTTAAGCTTTACATTAAATACCCACTAATTTTGTCTTCCCACTTGCTGCATGTCACTAGGGGGGCACCGCCTCTTACCTGAAGCCTTATCTGACTGATCCCCTATTCTGGTACGGGGCTGTCTGCCCGGGGCTACTGTTGAGCTCGCCTGATTCCTTCTTCACTCTTGGCTTCAAAATATGATTTGGTCTTCGGTTGACTCTTGATCTGATGACGTGGCTTCGGACGTCTGGACACGTGTTGGTGTCGGATTTTTATGGTGTAACAAAAATATTATTTAAAAGTATTTAAAATCTATCCATAATAACTGATCATCAATAGAATTCTATTAATATAAAGATTCAAAATTTCATTAAAATATGGGTTACTCTATGTAACACATGTTTAGAGTTTTTACACTTTACAATCTAAACGAAATTTTATTTTCACTCGTTTAGTACTTCATATATTAAATTTTTACACTTTACACCTGGAGTTTCATATCGAAATATTCGAAGGAATATTCGAAAGAAAATTCCATTTTAAAGTGTTTATTGGTAATATATAACAACATAAATATTGGTTGATAACGAATTTATCCATAATCAACAATTGATCAATTATTATTATTTATATTAAAATTAAAACTAAATGATAAATATTATTTCTTTTACAAATCATTTGTCGCGATTTGCAGAATTTTAATACGAATCATATGTACATATAATTCAGACAGCCCAGCGGTTATCTACCTCCTCTTCACTCATGAGGTCCAGGGTTCAAACCTTGGGCTATGCAATACACATTATTAATTAATACGAAGAGGGTTGGGCTTGGGTCGGGCCTTGGGTTGTTGGGATATTGTCGGGCCTTGGGTTGTGGGTCGGGCTAGGGGCCCGAGTAACATATGGGTCACGTTTTTGGATAAAAACGTATCCCCTACGGGCCTAGCCGTAGGGAATTCCCCTACGGGCCAACCTACGGGGATGCCGTAGGGAACCCCTACGGGGAGAAGGGGAGGCGGAAACGAGTTTCCCAAGGGGCTCCCCTACGGCATGCCCGTAGGGATGGCCCCTACGGCTCCAAAAATCCCGTAGGGGATCTGTTCCCTACGAGGAATCCCCTACGGCGTGATTCCCGTAGGGGATGCCGTAGGGAACCCTATTCCCTACGGATTTTTGTTGATTTCCCTACGGGAATGGCCGTAGGGAATGCCAGTTTTTTTTGTAGTGTTCTCCTTCATTTTAAAATCTTCCCAATTTAAAAAACTCTATATCTGCCCAATTGACAAAAATAGGACATGCATGGTCGAATTTTGTCGACACGGAAGGACAGTGGGGAGTGACACATCTTGGAGCGATGAACCCTGGTAGAAAGTATAAGACTTGCAATCAATTTCGGGTCTTACCTTAATTTTTTATTTTAATAATTTAATAAATTTGCAAAATGAAGGGTGTGAATACTTTTTTTGGGTAGACAGACGCCTCTTGTATGCGAAAGTTTCCATCAAATTATTTGAGACCTCTAGAAAATATCAATACAAAGGTTGAGGAGTTGGAGCAATTGAAGAAAAAAAAAACAGTAGTGATGAGAACAAAATATTTTGAAGCTTGACTATTGTTCTTGCATTCGGTCCTTTTATGCATTTTTTTTAAAGTGAATCGGGTTTTGTTGTGTACTATAATGGACAGTGACGTAGACAGGAAGTGGGAAGAGGTGCACCCCCTTAATTTTTTTTATGTAAGCCTAATTTTAATTATATTTTAAAACATAAAATCTTAAAAGATGTTATCGTAATATTAATAATTTATTTTTTTATGTTTGTATTTATTCTGCTTTTTAAAAAAAATTATACTTTATTTTTTTGATATTCAAAATAATATTCACGCCCTTTAAAATTAAATAATTATTTTACTTTTAATTATAAAATACAATTTAATTTTTACTTTTTCACTTACTTTTGTAAATTTACTCGCAATTAATTTACTTTTTAATGTAAAAATATATTTTTACTTTCTATTTTTTTTTTGTTAAATGTAAAAAATAATGTTTCTTGTTTAATTAATTTAAGTGTACCCAATATTAAGTTAACGCAAATAATATTGAATATTTTTTATCAGCATCCCTAACTAGTACGGAGTATTTTTGATTATGTCACTGCCAATGGATTAATTTTTTTATCAGCACCCCTAACTACCTAACTAGTATTTTTGATTATGTCACTACCAATGGATTAATTTTTTTATGCAACCCTAAGACTATCTACAATGCTAAAACAATTCAACACCCTACTTTAACACTCCACATCATCTTCTCTCTCTTCCACCTATTAATTCAACACCAATTCAATTTTTTCACTCTACAATAATTTTATTTAATAAAATTCAACACCCTATTTTTTTTATATTTAATAACAATTACTAATTAAAATTGAATTAAATATTTATTGGATATATTTAAAAAAAATGTTTAAAACTAAAAATAAAATATTTTTGATGGTTAAATATATAAATTCTACATAAAAATACAATATATTTTTTTGTCCAAATTGAATGAAACAAAGCTCAATTTATAGAGTATAAAAAATAATAACTTTTGGTATAAAAATAAAAAAAATTAATATAAAATAATTGAGTTTAAAAGAATAAGATGAGATGAATTTTTTTTAATTCAAATGGCCAACTAACCAATTCATTTAAATGATGACACGTGTCAAAGTTATACCTTTTCATTTACTGTTCAACCTGTTGAATTAATTCAACTTGAAACAATCCACCTCACTTTCAACATCAAACTCAACACCCTCACTGTACACTTTCAACTTCTTAATTTCTTTTTCAACTGCATGTGCATCGGCGAGTTCAGTTCAAACTCACCTACCACATTTTAATCATTTTTTATTCAATTTTCAATTATTACACACTTAACTGAACTCAAAATTTTAACACTCACACCCATTCTCTAGTTCTAACTCAACATATGGATCTTACCAATATTTTCTTTTACTTTTAAATATTTTTTCATTTTTAATAAAATACTCTATATTTTAATTTGTTACATTATTAATTATATATTTTAAACAAAAATAATTAGATATGTTTTTCTTGTAAATTAAATAAAATATAATTTAAAAAAATTGTATACGCGCAATAAATTAATTTGTTATATTATTAATTATATATTTTAAACAAAAATAATTGAATATGTTTTTCTTGTAAATTAAATAAAATATAATTTAAAATAAGTGTTGCCGCACTCCATGCCCATGCAAAAGTGGGGCCACCTCCTTTAATGGCCAATTAGATTTGAGAGCCTGACAAAAAAAAAATAAAAATCTAGTTCAATACTTTGAAATGAGTTCAATTGATCGTGGGTGGGTTTGAGGGGGTGAGTAAATGAACTAACTCCTACATTGGTAGGAGTTCAATTAAGTGGGTTTGAACTCACATTTTTTCAAACCAATGTACATGTCCTAACTAGTATTTCTGACTATGTCAGTGGCAATGAGAAGATGATACAGTTACACAAGGTGTACCGAGCTTCCGGTACACCACCAATCAAAATGCGACACGTGACATTTTTTAAAGTAAATTAATTAAATAATTAGTATTTTAATTATTATTAAATTGAATTATTAATTAAGAAAATATATTACCAAATCTTCTAAAATGTTAAGTAAATAAAATCAATATAATCATACCAAATATTGAATATTTTTCAAAATCTATTAGATTGTTTTCCTTAAAATATAAATAACAAATAAATAAATAAAATATATATTAAATCGTAAAAAAACATTAAAAAAATGTAAGTAAGAGATTAAAAATAATTAATTAAATTAATAGAATTTCACAATTTTTTATTATTAATTTAAAAATATTATATAATCAATAATCAAAATAGATTAAAAATAAAGTAAAAAAATAATTAATTAAATTAGTATAAAAATTTATTACTTTTTTAAATTAATTTAAAAACATTAAATAATCAATAATCAAGATAAATTAAAATAAAATAAATAAAATATTCAAAATATATATATATATATATATATATATATATATATATATATATATATATATTGAAAATTGAGATAATATTGTAATATTTAAATCAAATATTATACGATTTTTATTTAAATTATTTTTTCTATTTAAAAAAAATAAAAAAATAATATTCAATTCAAATACTATGTTCAATTTTAAAATATTATCATAATAGAGATCTACGTGCAAATTATCTATATCAAATTATCTCTATCATTTTATCTTGTATCAATGTAAAGTAAACATGATTTTATAAGTTTATTTTTGTATTATCTTTAGAAAATGTCACATTCATTAATTAAATTTAATTTTCTTAAAAAATTATTGTGATATTTGAAAATTACATATAATTTTCTGCTAACACCTAATTATAAAATTAAAAACATATAATTTATTCATTGAATAAATATAATTCTATTTTATTTTATTTTTGTACTATCTACATTTACATATAAAATTTGAATTTTTTCTAAGAAAAATAATTTTTTAATGTTTTAAAATTTATAATTAGGTATTAAAATTATAATAATATATGTAGTTTTCTAAACTTACTATGAACATGAACTCTTTAATTTTGTGAAAATTAATATTTATTTTATTAAATGAATAAATTTAACGTCAATTCGTTATTTAATGTTAAATGAATATATTTTCATATTTTTTAAATATATTTATTTGTAAATTAATAATTAAATTAGTGTATATAAAATTTAATATTGTATAAATTAATTTTACATAAAAAAATGAAATATAAATATATTTTTAAAAAAAGTTACGTTTTTTTTAAAATCGTCAGTTTTTTTTAAAAAATGGTACGTTTTTTTTCTTCAATTTAGTATATATATTATTTTATTTTATTTTATTTGTTAGTTACTATTATATTATAAGAGGAAAAAATCTAATAGATTTTCTAGTATATTTAATATTTGGAAAGATTATATTGATTTTATTTTTTGAACTTTTTACAAGATTCTATTTATTTTCCTAATTAATAATTTAATTTTATAATAATTAAAATAATATTTATCTAATTAATTAATTAATTAATGATATGTGTCATATTTTGATTGACGGTGTACCAGAAGCCCGATACACCTTGTGTAACTGTAGCCTTTTCCGTGGCAATGGATTAATTTTTTTTTATCAGCACCCTTAACTAGTATTTCTGATTATGTCACTGTTAATGAATTAATGTTGTGGCGGTGTAATGTGATGTAGTGGATTCTGTGTGGTGATGTATCGGACTTCTTAAAATATTTCCATCCAGCAACTACATGACAAAATTAGTGTAAAAAATCATTAACATAATTAGAAAGCGTAATTAATCATAAAAATATTTATAAATAAATTAAAACAATGAATATATAAAAGAACTATTTAGGAAAAGGAAACTTTTAATTTTTTAATTTACATGTTAAAACTTATAAAATATACTTTTTAATTAAGAATAAATTTTTTTTTATTGTTTGGGGTAATATTAATTTATAATTATAATTTCTTTTTTCACTATTTTATGCTAATCACATTTATGTTAATTTTTTTTTTTGGAATTTTGCATAAATTTATAATTAATGAAAACTAATTAATTTAATTATAATTAATTATTTAAAATTTTCCTTTTCCAAAAATTAGATAAAATGGCGGGTCTGGTCCGTCCGGATATCGACCAAAGCCGGTCCATCCCGGTTCCCTCTCTTCTCGTCTCAGATCTTCTTCAATATACTACTACTCCGTAGTAATTTTCTCCATTCTTTCCGATCTCCGATCCACTACACCCCTCTTGTTGAAGATTCTTCAATTCTCGATTCATACATGCTTATCTATCAATAGGACTCGTAGATCGTGATAACGTAATGGATTCACCGCCTTTCCATTCGCCCGGAAGGTTGCCGGAATCTCCGTCAGGAAACTCTAGGAGACTGTCGAGCTTCACTTGGTCGTCCTCATTTTCCAAATCAATATCTGATGCCAGCAGCCAGAGCTTCTCCTCCATCCTCAACAACCCTAACCCTTCCTCCACTGCCGCCAGCTGGTGGTCCACCTCCACCGCCGTTGCGGCACCCGAATTCTCCCCGCTGCCGCTCCCCCCGAAGCCTGGATCTGAAATCACCCGATCCGATTTCCTCCCTTACCTCTCCTCCGTCTCTGAATCCCACTCCCACTTCGTCGACATTCTCAGGCAGCACGATAGGGACCACCAGGGGCAGGATGGTACTTCCACTGGAGGCTCCCCGGGGGAGGCGTTAGTGGCGTGCTTGAGAGAGGTTCCTGCGTTGTATTTTAAGGAGGATTTCCAATTGGAGGATGGTGCCACGTTTAGAGCGGCTTGCCCGTTAAAGGCGATGTCGGATAACGTTGCATTGCAAGAGAAGTTGTCGCAGTATTTGGATGTTGTAGAGTTGCATTTGATGAGGGAGATTTCTATGCGGTCAAGCTCTTTTTTTGAGGCGCAGATGCAGTTGGAGGATTTGAACACAAAAATCGAACAAGGTTGCGGTAGGGTAAGGGAGCTGAAGGAGACAATCAAGCTTCTGGACTCAGATTTGGTGGGCTCGGCTAGGGGGGTGCAGGAGATGAGCATGAAGCGTGGGGATTATATCGAGTTGCAAAACAATCTACGGCTCGTGCTCTCAGTCAATCAGGCTGTCTCCACTCTTCAGTTGGTAACTTTTCTTGTGTGCCTATGTAAAATAACTTCCTAATACGAGACATCGAAAAAAAAGTGCATTTACTTGAAACAATTCTAAAATTACTGAAATAGGGATATAAGTAGTTAATTGAGATGATGGATGAATTGTATTATGTGAAGGCCTTCATGAATGACATTTGCTAATTTTTGTTCAAACAGTTGTGGTGTATAATTTCTATTTTTCTTACAGTACATGATTGAATTTATTTGTCTCAGTATAAACATCGGCAACTGTTAAGTACATATTGATTCACGTTTTTTATTGTGTATTATTTGCAGCTTGTTGCATCTGTAGATTGTCTTGGAGCTTTAGATATTACTGATGACCTGCAGCATATATTGGTATGCTCTAATTAATAACACAATTTTTAAATATTAAATTAGTATGTGATCTGTTATTTTAACATTGAATTTTATAAATACTCCAAGGTTCCATTTATTTACATTGGATTTTTTTGTCCCATCTGATAAATGATGCATCGTTTACATAGGACGGAGATGAACTGATTGGTCTACATTGCTTTCGTCATCTTCGTGACCATGTGACAACTTCAGTAGATTCAATCAACAGGTTAGTTATTCTTGCTGTTGTGAGGTTTTGTTTTGTTTTTATGTTGTTGATGCTTAAGATAGATGCACTGCTATGTTTGACTAAAGTGTAAAATTCTCTCTGTAGCATGATATTTTGACTTATCATATTCATTCTTGTAGCATTCTTTCAGCAGAGTTTATTCAGGCGTCATTGGGTGGTGCAAAAAATATGGATTTATCAGGAGCAGGGTCTACCTTTACCTCTAATGGAAGATATGATGATGTAAGTTTATTGCTTTGATTTTATATTCTATCTCGTTGATTTTATTATATTATGCATTTCTGGCACCCTTATAATTGTCTAAATGACCGCTGGTTTTCATAGTCATAAATATCCACTTAATTTTCTTTGTTGTTGTTAACCTCTTATGACCGTTTCTTTCTGCTGAAGAATTTCAATCAAACATTACAGGTTAGACTCGATGAAGAAATAACGTCTAATTTTCAAGATCAGCTTCTCCCTCTTATCATTGGATTGCTTAGAACAGTGAGTCAATGTATTCTTCATCTATTGAATTTATCATTATTTTCTTCTCCGAGTTACTTAAACAATGGGCATACCATTTGCATTTAATCCTTATTACTTGACTTATTGTCTTGCACACATGCATTGCTGTACAATTAATGAGCTATAATCTAGAAGTTTAATGTCATGATTAGGACTTTATATAAAAGTATAAAACGGCATCCTAGGAATTTCAACAGCATTCATGCAATGGATTATCTAAACATAGTAAGGACAATCAAAATAATGGGCAAACATATCACCTTTTTTATTCCTGCTCGTCAAATCTCTTGTTTTATATTGCATGCGTCTGCTTATTCTCAGTCACCGGTTGGTACCGTACTACCATGAGTTCATATATTGTGGAATACCCTTACATGTTAAGTCAAAACTTTAGAATGATAGATGCTTGCATCTTTATGCAATGCATGTGAGCTGTGATCCGAACTAAATTTATTTTTATGCAAGAATTTGTGTGATTCCCTTGTCCATTGTACCACAGGTTATCATGGTACTGTATATATGTGTTCCAATTTGTATACAGTAAAAACTCGATACATAATGTTGAATGTTCTATATTATTTAATCAACTCTCTAAAATACTCCTGATTCGGGAATAGGGTGCAAAATTAATAGTAATTCGCTAAAATTATAAAATAATAATTTTTTGATAATTTCTTTAGACCCCATGTAAAATACAGTATAAATTAATAATTCCTTATTGTCTCTCATATTACAGGAATTATTTATGAAGATCTCTTGAAAAAATCCTAAGATTATCCTTGTTGTGCTTGTGCTTGCATAATGCTCTTCAAATCTCATCGGTCATTATTGCTTTTTTCACCTTTAAGATGGGAAGCCATATTGTGTGCATGAATTGTTTGTAGCAGATTATTCTTGCATTTATATAGAAACTATTTTTTAATATCTATTAAATGATACATTGAATAAAAAGAAACATATTACAAGGTGAAAAATTAAAGACATCTCAAATTGAGCCCTTAATTATACGTACATGCATGTACATTAATTAATTTATATTAATTAATATTTTATTAATTTATAGATTTATTAATGACTATTTCAATTGATAAATTTAGGTGGTCTCATTAGTATTTATTTATGGAGTTTATACTGTAATTGATATTTGACTCCAGTGTTTATCTGATTTTTTCCTTTAAATAATAAATAATCATAATTTGTGGATCTAAGTCGTCTTATGACTGGACTTCTGTTTTCAGGGAAAATTACCAGCTGTGTTGAGATTATATCGTGATACACTTGCATCTGATATAAAAACATCTGTCAAGGTGACAGTTTTGAATATGCCACTGGGGTCAAATTCAGTATCTGGAGAAGGGATTGCAGATACTGATGGTAGGTTCATGTGCTTGTGAACATATTTGATTTCATTTGGACGAGGGCACTTTCATTTCAATCGATCTATTGCAAACATAGTGTGACTTGTCTTGTTACTTGCCTTGTTCTTTTCAACCATTGATAATCAAATTCATTATGGGTATCGAAAGAATTTGGTTTTCAAATGCTTTCTGACTTCACAAAAATCTCGAACTTCTCTGATTCCCTAATGCTGACTCAGGTGGAGGCTCATCACTTGGAAGCAGGTTGAAAAGTCTTTCACCTGATAGCTTTCTGAAACTTTTGGAGGCTATATTTAAAATAGTGCAGGTAATGTATGCTTTTTTGTTACTTATTCAATATAAATACATGCAGATGTCTATATAAGATCCATTAATTTAGTGAAATTCATTTTTAGTCAGCTTAAGGTGTGGGCTTGCCCAAGTGATTTAAATTGTATACTCTCTGTTAACTGCCTTGTCCATTGAGTAAATTTAGGGGATTTATTTTCAATTATCAAAATTAGTAAACCTTATCATTCAGTAAACAGTATATTTTGTTATATATGTATATTAATAATTGCTTTTGAATATATATTCCTTAATTGAGTTAATATCATTTTGTACCGTCTCTGCTTGTCTCACACTTCTTCTCTAACTTCTTTTTCTTGGCCTCCTAATGATGCCTTATGTTGTTGGCTGCTTATGAATATGTTCCTGGACATAGCATTCCATCTTGGGAGTTAGTTTATGTAATTGATTTTTACCCTGGCATGTCATAACTTGATTTGTTTCTTTTAGTGAATGCAGACACGCTTAGTGGGGGCTTCTGAAGTTAAACGAGCAATTGAGTGGATCATGGGAAATCTCAATGGTCACTATGCTGCTGCTTCAGTTGCTGCTGCCATTGCACATGGTGCATCAGGTGCTGAAACAGGTCAAGTGACAGATAGTCATGCCAGTTCCTTTTCACCACATTCTTCCCAGAATGCTAGCAGAATGACAACCATACAGGGAAGAGGATATGACGCTGCAACTACAAAATTTTCAAGAAATTTTCGGTGAAATGTTCACTTTTCTCCTATATTGTTGTTTCTAGTTGGTTTGCGTGGGGTGGGTGGGTTTGAAAATAGGGAATACCCTGTAAATAGTGTAGTTCTGTCAGAACTCTGGTTAATATTTATTTCTATCATCTTATGAATTAAGGTTTGCATAAAGCAGATTTAGAATCAATTTATATAGATAAGCAAAGACTGGGGCAGGAGCAGTTGATAGGGTTGACTCCTGTGGATGTTAAACTCTGCAGTTTATAGGACAGATTAGGGTGTTAAGGCAGCCCTACCTGAGGCGGAATATTCAGTGGGCTTATAATTGATTCAATCCATGACGAGTGGCAGATTTAGCATTAATTAAAATTATGTTACATAAGTTTCCAGTTTTTTAAAATATTTTAAGGGGCATTTTGAAAAAGGGGCACGTAGATACTAACATAGTATCTACAATAGATACTTACATAGATATACAGTAGTAATTTACATAGTTACACAATAGTATCTAACACGGTATCTATATATTATGCTCTTTTTTAAAATTTCGAAAAACCAAATTGTCCCTTATCCTAATAAGTCCTTATTTTAATCAACAAATTTTGTAGTAAAACTGGGCAACAAAGTGTTCTCAATGGTTCTGGAATTTAGTAAGAGCATATGAAAAATGCAGAAGTCTGAGAATCTTTCCTTTTTTCTGTACAGAGCTGATATTTTAAGAGAAAATGCAGAAGCTCTATTTACAGCTTGTGATGCTGCTCATGGAAGGTGGGCAAAAATTATTGGGATCCGTTCCCAAATTCACCCAAAACTAAAGTTGCAGGAATTTCTTGGTGTTTACAACATTAGTCAGGAATTTATTAGTTCAACGGAAAAGGTATTTGCTACCTCTTACAGTTTATTGCAATCTATGAAAGTAATCTGTCTTATTGAGTTATTGTGGATGACAAAGTATTTATGCTAACATAAACAGATTGGTGGAAGGTTGGGATACAGCATTCGTGGAACACTACAGTCGCAAGCTAAATCCTTCGTTGAGTTCCAGCATGAATCTCGAGTTAGTATATCCTTCCAGTTGTTTTTGCTTACTAGGTTAACTGCCTGTCTTTTCTCAACAAGCTAACTGTGTTTCGGTAACTACAGATGACTAAGATGATGGCTTTACTTGACCAAGAAAATTGGGCCGAGATAGATGTGCCAGATGAGTTTCAGAGCATCGTCAATTCAGTGTGTTCTTCAGAATCTGTGGCTGCTGGAGTGAGTAATGCAGTTTCAGATGAAGTGGTATCAAGCATTGATGTTTCCTCTCTGGGGGATGCTGGTCCATTGGATCAATCGAAGCATGTTGAACAGGCTGATTCTAATGGGAGTGTCGATAATATGCCAAATAATGATTCATCACGCTCGAGTACTGCAGCTGATAGCGGCAATTCTGATGTGAGCACTTCCTCTCAAGGAAACAATGCCAGCATGAAGGACCGAGGAAAGTCTGGCTTTCGTATGCTTTATTTTAGAGGTGTCGGATATCACATGGTAAACTGGTAAGCACTCGTGAGTTTTTGTGCATTTCAGCTTCGTGCTCTGTTTTCTATTTTCAAAGACTTGTACAGGCATTATAAGGTCTAACCATGCCAAATATAATTATTTCTGGTGGCAGTTTTTAGTCTCTTTGACGTCAACATTACCTTGGGTAGTAGGGTTTATTATTTCTTCCTTTTTGACGCAGTGGCTTATATTTGGTGAAGATGATGTCAGAATACATAGATATGAGTAATTGTTTGCCCACACTATCTTCCGAAGTGGTTCATCGTGTTGCGGAGATCTTGAAATTATTCAATTCAAGGACAGCTCATCTTGTTCTTGGAGCGAATGCCTTGCAGGTGCTATTTTGTTGCAGTTGCCTTTTTTTAATGAGTTTCAAGTTATGTAAATTCCTGGAAATTATGGGACCATAATAATCGCAAGTGGAATTGTTGGTATGTTAATTTAAATTTAAGATCGTCTTGAGAGACTGCATTGATAAATATGAAATTACATTTGTTTTTGCGACCAACCTTGTAGTTTAGTGATACATATAACTATATAATCATTGTGTTGAAGAATGTGCTCGACAATTTTCTATAAAGAATGTGCTAAACTATTTTCTATTGAAGAATGTGCTGGACTATTTTGTATTGATGTGGTTAATCTTTTTTATGAACTTGATATATGTGTTGAACTTCCTAAATGATTATTTATTCTGACTGTCCAAACCTATTTTATTGCAGGTGTCTGGTTTGAGGTCAATTACTGCTAGACATTTGGCTATGGCAAGCCAGGTGATAAGTTTCGCATATGCCATCATACCTGGTAGGTTGTGCCATTGTGTTAGTTAATGTGCATAATACTTATAGCACGTTACTGTACCTTTGAATCAGAATTCAGAAGCAACAAGTGGTTAACCTTATATGGACATTATAATATGAATGTTTTATTGACAAAGCCTTATCAGTGCACCAAAACATGCTGACCAACAGTAGACAATAACTCCATCAAAAAGTTACATGTTTATATATATATATATATATATTCCCATATTCAGTGTAAACTGTCAGACAATTAGTCTTCACATCCATATTACATTCTCTATTTGCAACTTTCATCAAGTTTCACTGTCTATTTTGACTATTGAGTAGTGAGTGCATTTGTTTACTTGTTTTTATTTCCCTTTCGATGTATAATGATAATTGAAGGTCATTCTTAATGACTTCATGTTTTCCATGGATGTATCAAGAAATTAGGAGAATTCTCCTGTTCAAAGTTACCGAGACATATAAAGGGCTTTTGCAGTCAGAGATCGATCGAGTTGCAACTGTAAGAGAATTTGCTCTGAAAAATATTATTTTAACGCAGGCTATCCTTGTATATTAATTATTTATCATCCATAACCTTGAGACAAATGGTAGGGCGTTGATCATTGCGATGGACATCATCCCTATCACATGTCATTTGAAGAAGTCATTGTGCCATGGGAAGATGCTTCCTTGTTTATGCATTATGACAGTATCTTACTTTTTAATTTTTGTGAAGGACTTTAAAAATCACCGCGATGAGATTCATTCGAAGCTAGTTCAGATAATGAGAGAAAGAATGCTTGTTCACCTGCGAAGCTTGCCACAAATAATTGAGGGTTGGAATAGATCTGAGGAGGACAACACTGAGTTACAGCCTAGTCAGTTTGCTCGGTCTCTCACCAAGGTACATATAATTTGATGCTCGTTTCTGCTGTTTTGTGGGTTCTGGTTCTGAAAATATAATTTTATATTTCTGCTTGTTGGAGCAGGAGGTTGGATATCTTCAGCGTACATTAACTAAACACCTGCTTGAGGAGGATGTTCAAAGTATTTTCGGGTAAATACCCATACTCCAGAAATTCATATTAATGCTGTGATTGCATATTAAGTAGCTGTGTAAATTTAGTATCTATTCAGCTTATTGATTCAGACTTCACATATTACTACTGCAGGCAAGTTGTTATAATTTTGCACTCTCAGATTTATGATGCATTTTCACGGATGGAGTTGACCACTCCACGAGCGAAACGCAGGTACACTTAACCTAGCTATAAACGGCGATAACTCTTTATAATTAATGTTCTGCTATATTTTTTATCTGCTGTCGTATTTTGTCACGTGTCAGTCTTCGTTGCGACATCCAGCATTTACTTGGATGCATCAGATCATTACCCTCTGATAGTTCGAGTAAATCTAGTCCGCCCAACTGGGGACAACTTGATGAATTCCTGGCTCAAAATTTTGTGTCTGAATCTGGTGAAGAGACTATTTCTAAAGAAGTGTCATGACTGGTATAATTGGACGAACGCTGACTACACCTGAATGGATTGGATCCTCAATATACAGGCTTGTTGGTTGGATTGATTTCATCCTTCAAATGAGGTAATAGATGAACAGCTGCATTCTTCAAATGAGGTAATAGATGAACAGCTGCATTCGGCATTTTGGTATTCAAGAAATTGAAACTACCTCGACAAAGTAATGATAATCTCTTTAAAACATGTGGGGAAACTGGCTTTACCCATTGTTCCAATATATTTTTTTCTAATTGTACCAAGTCCAGGCTTTAGCAAATTGTGTATTACAGAGTATTTCTGTTCCATTTTTGGTTTGCTAAGAATAAGAAAGGCATAGGGTGTTCTTGGCTCGGGTTGATTTTGTTTTCATACTGATCTTTGATTTCGTATATAAGATATAGTATACAACTACCTACCTGTGGAAAATTTTGTGAATCTACCATTTCTACAATCTGCATTACTGTATGTCTTTCTCATTTGACAACTTGTGTTCATGTGGACACCTTTGGAAATACTCCATATTCATGTTGCTACTAAGGTTTGATTCATGAAGTAATTACTGTACTTAATACTCTTACTGCTAGGACTTAATAATCGTTCATTTAACCCATTTAATATCAATCCTTTTCATTCAAATCATAATCAACTTGCAAGTTTTAATATACAAATAAATTAAATTAAAAATTGAATGCTATAGCATTGTAATAAATGTTAATGTATTTTTTTTCCATTTCTTTTGTTAATGAGAAGAAATGAGAAACTACATCCTCCTCGTTCGTTGGCCTCCATCGAGTAAAATGTAAATCTAATAATGTGCTCGAGTAACACACACATGAGAGACCTCACTTAAACAAACTTCATAATAATTCATAACATTATTTAATTTTTTGAATTTTTATTGTATTAAATCTCACTTATATTGAAAGTTATTTTAAATTATTTTTTTGTTTATTGAAAATATTTATCAAATAATAAAAGAGTATTTACTCCATCAGGTTAATACACACATTTATCATGTCACGAAAATTAAAATAATATTATTTTATTAATTTTTTTAAATTTAAAATGAGAGTGAGAAAGTATTTTTAAATTAAAAAAATAAGTAGTTATACATCAAAATTTTAGAAGTACAGAAATATAAAGCTAAAATTATTTTTAATAAGGGGGAATAATGGATAGGGGCATCTCTAATAGTAGAATTATAAACACTACTTATATTATTTCCTAATTTTGATACAGGGCATTATTTCATTATTTAAACACTACTTATATTTTTTCCTAATTTTGATATAGGGCATTGTTCTATTGTTAACCTTTTCAAAGTATATTAGTAATTATATAACTACATATCTAAACCTGAAATACCGCTGATTTTAAACAACTATGCTAGACACCTAGTATTATAACATATCTAAATCTGAAATACTATCTCCAGATTTTAACAACTATGCTAGACACCTAGTATTATAACATATCTAAATCTGAAATACTATCTCAGATTTTAAACAACTACGTGTATAGGAGAATTCTAAGTATTATAACACGTCAGTTTTTTTTCACCAATTACAAATGAACAACCATATTTGAGGGTTAGACACCATGCCCATTATATCCCATTCTTAATCACTCCCACATCCCATAAAATCCCCTTCTTAATCACTCCCACAGAACGACGACAATCCAAGTTCTTGCCTATCGGGTCTGTTCTTCGTAGATCTAAACATCTGCTTATATGAATTGAATGAAATCAGTTGTGCTACGGTCGATATTTGCATATTTGTTAGAATTAAGTTTGTTAAATTTCTAGGTTTTTTATTTCACTTTTTGCATTTTAATCAATTTGGGAAAATTTTAGTTGAATTTGGATTTAGCAAGACTATCTAAAAAAGTTCTCATCTACAATATGTCATATTGATTTACCACATAACAATAGATATCTATCATAGATGTATAGATATCTATATCTATTATAGATATCTATACATCTATGATAGATATCTATTCAAATGACATATCTATGTAGATATCTATTGCTATTGCTAAGTGGTAAATGTATAATATATATATATATATATATATATATATATATATATATATATATATATATATATATATATATATATATATATATATATATATATATATATATATATATATATATATATAATGTTGCGCAAATATATTTTACAGCGAAAATATATTTAGCGCAAATATATTTATATTTTTACGCAAATATATTTATATATATATATAATAAATAAATTAATATATAAATTAAAAAATGCCCCTACTTAGTATTTAAAAAATACAAATTCCCTAATAAATAAACAAGTAAAAAATATAAACTTCATAAAAATGAGGTTAAAAAAAATAGGTGTTCAAAATAATATTAAAAAGCAATCTGCCCTATACCCTGCTGGGATTCGATATCCCGGGTTATCAAAAATTATGCGGAACCGATAACCCGACCGAAACCCCGTCGCCGGAAACCAATCACGAACACCAACGAACCGGGCTCGACGAGAGTATCATCGCCGCGGGATAAACCCGCAGCTAGAAACCCTAGCCGAACCCCGTTAGGGTTCGCGATCGCCGTGCATGGCGATCGCCGGGGATGCGGGGTGCATCCCCGCGGGGCTGTCGGACCAGCACCCGCCGGCGGTGAGTCCGGCGACTCACCGCCACCGCCACCACGAGGAGGAGGGCGCCCAGCCGAGGCTCCAGCCCTCGGCTGCCCTCGCGATCGAGCCCAGCTCGATCGCCCGCCCCGGCTTCAGCCGGGGCTCCCCGTGCGCACGCCGCCGTCGAAGGGGCGGCTAGGATCCGCCGCGGCACCAGCCCGCGGCATCCCGGCGATCGACCAAAGTCGATCGCGTGCCCCGGCGTCCAGCCGGGGCTCGCCCCTCGTCGCGCGTAACCGGCGGTCGAACCCTAGGGTTCGGCCGCCCCTCTCGATCCCGACAGGGATCGCGTGATCCCCGTATCCCGGTTTCGACGTCTTCCCGGATCGTCTTGTTCATGTATATATCACGATTAACGAACACATAATCAAAGAGGGGGTTTTAGATTATGTTACCTCAATTCGTTGTGCGGAGAAACGAATTAACGTGTTGATGACCTTGCGATCTTCCTACGTATTCCTTGCACCTCGTCCGAACGTCGTGTGGGCGACGATCTATCGAACTCTTATGGATCTCCTTCAACTCTCTAGAACTATCAAGTATTGATATTCTTGTCTTATGAATTATGAAGGCCATGTAGTGCTTTTATAGGCTACGTAGGGGATCATAAGGAGGTGGAATATTGGGCTTCCAATATTGAAGATTAAATTGAGCTCAATGCTCAAGTCCATTAATCCTTATCAATATTAATTAATTTATTTTCCACTATATAAATTAATTTCACTCCCAATATTAAACCATATTATATCAAATAATATTTCTCCGGTAGTATTATTTATTCTGTGTATTTAAGATTTAAATATCCATGAATAAATTTATTTATTGCTCAATAAATTATATTCATCTCTTATATCCGAGACTAGTACCATTCAACCTTAATTATTGTGCGGAACAAATCCACTCATGAGGTTTACACAATAATTCCTTATGGACTCATTTCGGGGATATTATCAACCCTTCCGGGATACACTTTCCCGTCAAGTATTCACGGCATGTCATATATAAAATATAGCGACCCAACTTAACTGGTAATTAACCCAATAATTAAATCGGTTAATTCCTTTGGAAAATCATAGTCTCTAATATTAAATATACACACCCGCAATAGTATCGGGGATTAAGAATAAAATACTCTGAGATTTAAATTGATTACCCAAGGCAATCCTAATCAATAAATCTCAAGCGATCCGCCCAATACACCAAGTGTACAAGTGTGATAAAATAATTAAGATAAATTATTTTCTCTCTCACACAACGACTATACCAATGGATTGGTCCGGGTCCATCTAGGTCGTGAGCATCTGTTTGATTAAATACGAGTAACCGATAGTATGATCTTCTGTGTGCCCATGCACACCATACTAACTACAACGTATGAAATCCAGGACTATAATTTTGCATAATTAATTAATAATAATTAAATGCAAATAATTGTTTATTATTTAAATAGGTTAAATGCTATGACCAGGAGTTTACCGATACTTAAATCTAGACATTAAGTACACAACTCCAACAATCTCCCACTTGTACTAAGGTCTAGTCATTTCCTCCAAACTCCCGACTCCCATACTCATCACGTGCTTAAGTTATACTTCCCAGAAGTATTATGTGAATGAGCAATCTAGGTTGCCGCTCTGAAGTTATCTTGGTGACTACTGCGTCGTCTCCCTAGACGATGACTCGAATCAGGTGGTACTTGCTCTATGTGTTATCATCACCTTTTGAACTTATGACTTCTTCCAGTTTACCATGCACCGCTATACACATAGCCTTTGGTGAACCAAGAATCATATCCAAGTTCAGAGGTCATCCCGGAACCTAACCAAAAACTTCCGCTGCCTCTGAGGCTGCTATTCGGCTATGAGAGAGTCCGAGAAGCATCCTGCTTATCACTCTTTCATCTCTAGGTTCCACCTCTTTTTAAAAATGAACACATAGCCTGATATCGACTTACACTGGTCTTTCTCTGATTTTGGATTTGAGAAACTGTAATCCAAGAAGATTTCGTCTTGCTCCGTAAGCCAGTATTATGAAAGTACTCTTACAGCATTCGAACATCCCTTATCCAGATTACTTTGATATCCTCCCACTACGCAAACCGCATAGTTGATATCAGGTTCTCGTTTTACAACGTCGCATCTATAAAGATTTCCACACTTAAAGTGTAGGAAATTGCTTTGTCTTCATCTATCTCCTTCATGTGTTCGAAACACATATCCTTTAGATAGATGTATATTCTGTCTCTGAAAGGCAATAACCTTTCTCAGAATTATGCATGTTTAAAACAAACCATAATCGTATAAGATATCTTAAGAGAAGTACAAATGTTCTTGTCTAGAGATCGAAGGATTCTAAGAACATGGTCTAACTTACTCTTAATCTTATATCTCGATTCATTTAGACAACCTCTATTTTATGTCTGACAACACTTTTACATTGTTGCCAACGATGAAGTGTTATCTACATAAAATTCCGAGAAACACCACCTTGTTTCCATTACGTCTCTAACACACCTTTATTTGTCTTATGCACTTTGATGAATCCATCTCATGGACTATCTCATCAGTTCGCAAGTTCCACAATTTACAGCTTTGTGATAATCCATAAATGGATCCACTAAGCTTGTACTTCTAAATGATCTTGCCTCTTAACAATAATACTTATTGCTATCCAAGTAGGCACATTTAGATTAGTACTGCCCCTTGTGCAGAGCTAGGGATCGATTTCATGTCTACTAGATCCAGAGTTCAAAACTCCTCCAGTCTTATGAACATCTCCGGTTGCTTAACAACCTCCCACTGCAATGGCGTTCTGGTGTATAACAGTAATAACATTAGGTGCAGTTAGTGGTGTACTACCACTCGGTTAGGCTGGTTCTCAGTCTTTCCTTTTCCTCATTTTAAGTACCTTGTCAGTTAGGGCATTGTAGTTCATCTAATAGTCTCCCTCTAAGAACCGGGTGAGAACACCCCTCTGGTTCATAGTACTATTGAACATACAATTACTTGTTCTCCTAGGATATTCTACAACGACATTGAAATTGCCGTTGTATCCAGAAATATCCATAGAACATAGGTAGTTCCGAACAAACTTGTCCTTTTACTATTAGAATTCCATTTCTTATCCCTGACGCACCATGTCTACACTCCAGTGTATGGTGCAGTCCTTTGAGACTTAATCTCAATCTTTGATTTATGCTATGTGTTGTTTAGATAGGTGATAGCCTCCGCGAACAAGCCGCAGGCTTCCAATGGATATACTTTGAAGGTTCCCCATAATAGCTTTGTGTCTACTGAAAAAAACACTTTGCTTTTATGGCACATCAAGTATTCTAATCCATCTTCGAGTATCCTTAAAAGGAATGACTCGTACCTTTCTAATTACACATGTTACTGCATTAATCATGAATCATTCTCAATGCTTGTCCGAACTCAAGAATTCACAAGCATAATGATAAAGAAATACATCTAATAAGTAAAACAAGTTATACATAATGGTTTGTTGCATCGTGGTAGACAAAGGATTCATCATTCATATATTGCTATCTAAAATGTACCAGAATAGATAACACCATTATTTCTTATCTAAATCACTGAATGATTAAAGAAATAAATATCCATTCATTAATAAAGAAAATCCAGAACAAAAGTTCTTTTCAAAATAAGGGGTACATTAAGCAATAACTTGAAATGAAATCCTAAAACTACTGAAAGCAGATAAATGTCTTCCACTGCAAGCGCTGCTACCCCAACAGCTTAGCCCATGTAGACTCGAACTCTTCTTCTCTAAGTCGCCGGGTTTTCTGGAACCCCTGCATTCAAGAATGCACATACCGTCAGTGGTTCCATATCTACACACCAGAATTCTGGTAGATAATACCGCTGACTATGTTTTTACGACTAAAGAAAAATTCGTACCTTTGAGAGGACATTCAGACTTCCAGTGTCCAAACTTGTTGCATCGGAAGCACTTGCCCCTTGGCTTACTAGCCCCCACTCGTGGTCCATTCCTCTTGGCACCACTGGGTTTCCAGGCTTGCTTCCTTTTCTTGCCCCTACCTCCAACAGCTTTCAAGCTTTTGGACTTGGTAGCTACAAGAGCTTGAGACTTGCCCTTCTTGTAGATCCCCTCTGCCGCCTTTAGTTCAGTCAGGAGTTGCGCAAGAGTATAAGATAGTTTACCCATATTATAGCTCATACGAAACTGCTCAAAACTAGGGGTCAGAGACTGGAGTATGATGTCGACTTGCGTCTCAGCATCAATAGAAGCTCCTAGGACCTCAAGTTCATTCAACAAACTCATCATCTTAAGAACGTGCTCCCCAACGGGCGTTCCTTCAGACTGAGTAGTCGACATGAGGACTCTCATGGCTTCTTGCCTAGCCGCACGATCTTGCTCCCCGAACATCTCCTTGAGGTTAAACATCATATCATAGGCATGTTGGAAATCGACTACCCGGGATGCGTTCGTTCAATCACTCGAACATCTGAACGATCCCAGTCGACCTCCAGGTCCGTTACTCCGTTCACGTGCCAGCCCGTGTACCGATTCACGCCCAGCCATTGCCCCGAAGGACAACCGCGCGAACCAGAGCTGGCTGCCCGAAAAACAGCGAAACGACGACCGCCGTTTGCCCTCCGGCGACCGCCGTTTGTCCGCGAACAGCAGCGCGACCTGCTGTTCCGAGCGCGTTTCCGGGTCGATTTTCCTCTTCCGACTACCGATCCGGAGGTCCTTGACCCCCAGTAGTCGAGGAACATGATCCACGACGCCCGGAACCCGATCTTAGATCCGATGTATTTTTAACGAAATAAAAAACGAAACGTATGCGGAATAAGGGTTTCGATTTCTTATACCTTTGTCGCGTGATTCGGAGAAGCCGAATTGTTGAGACCACGAAGCCTTCCGGTGTATGTCTCTATCCCCGACGTTCAGCCGTTGAGTGGGCAACGATCCGCTGAACCTTCCTCTTCTCCTTTCTCTCTTGAACCCACCGTAGGAATAATATCCTCTGTCCCAGAAATATATTTGCGCAAGCAAAATTATTTCTACAGAATTATTACTGCGCTAATCTGAATTAATTAAGCAGAGGAAAAATTTCTACAGAATTATTATGCGCTAATCTGAATTAATTAAGAGAGGAAAAATAATTGCGCAAGCTTTTATTTTCTCTGCAGAATTAATTATAGCGGCCTAAGTAAGGTTTTGATTTTCTGTCTCAGAAATATAATTGCGCTAGCAATCAATTTCTGCAGAAAATAATAACAGCGCTAATCTATTTATTTTTACAGAAAAATAATTATTGCGCAACAATTTATTTTTCTCCGCAAAAATAAAATAGCGGTGTTTCTTAGGTTTAGAGAAAGAGAGGGTGAAGTATTTATAGAGCTACACCAGGGACCTTATGGAAATTAATTATTAGGCTAAATTGCAATTTAATTAACTCGGCGCCCTAAAAGGCAAACCTTAATTAAATTCCACAATTTGAATTATAATTAATTCCACTATAAAATTATAATTGAATTCCCAATAATTAATTTATATTATTTCAATAATAATAATTCCGCCGAATTACATATACGACTTTCCCCGTGTTTAAGATATCGTATGTCCACGAATTAACTTTAATTACTAATAATTAAATTAACTCGTTTCTTGTTATCCGAGACTAGTACCACTCATCCTTATTATCATGTGGAACGAATCCACCTGCAGGGTTTACATGATAAACTTTATGAGCTCATCTCGGGGACATCATCAACCCAATAAATGGGACACGGTTTCCTGTCTATAATCTATAGCATGCCGTGTGTACAATTCCGATTCCCAATTTACCGAGAATATTGACTAATCAATTAGTCTCACTCACTAGTAAGTCAAAGAACCGAGAACTGGACACACGCACCTATAATTATATAGGGATTAGGAATTCGTATATCCGTAATATCTGAGGTCTAGTTCGATTACTGCGATTAGTATAAATCGAACGCCCTCCCGTGGTCCTGCTCAATACACCAAGTGTACGAGTGTAACATGATAGTCAAGACCGACTATCTACCAATCACACTACGACGTACCGATGGATTGTCCCTATCCATCTAAGTCGTGAGCTACTGTTCGATAGTATACGAGTAACCGAAAGTATGATCTTCCGCGTGTCTCCTCACGCCATACTGTCTACAACGTATACATCAAGGACTATTGCATTAAATGCAATCATGCTTGAATCATATCTCGAATTAAGGTATAGATAAGGAGTTCCGTATTTGCACTAAACTAGACATTTAGAATACAACTCCATCAATCTCCCACTTATACTAAAAGTCTAGTCGTCCTCTCCCAAACATCAGATTCCCATAACCTCATCACGCCTACCCAACGCTTTCGCTGGAAGTGCCTCTGTGAACGTGTTTACCAGGCAATCCTCTCGATGCTATCTAGGTGACAACTGCATCGTCATACTAGACGATCTCTCGAATCAGGTGGTACTTGCGCTCTACGTGTTATCTCCCACTGTGGACTCGTGGCATTTCAAGTTTGCCAATACCGCTATTCAAAATAGCTTTGGGTAAACTAGAAACCACATCTAAGTCCCTTAGGAAGTTCTGGAGCCACACTGACCTTTTAACTGCCTCAGAGGCCGTTATCCTTTCAGTTTCCATGGTAGAGTCCGTAATGCATCGCTGCTTTACATTCTTCCATGTGACTGCTCCACTTCACAGTGAGAACACATAGCCTGACTTCGACTTTCGACTGTCCCTGTTTGATTTGGAAATCCAATTCTATGTAATCCAAAAGAAACAACTTGACTGCTTTGTAACTCAGAACATAATTCCTGGTCCTCTGCAGGAACCTAAACATGTTCTTTACATCAGTCGAGTGATCCTTTCCATGATTACTATGATATCTCACCACCATGCCCACGGCATAGTAGATATCAGTCTCGTGCATAGCATTACATACATTAAGCTTCCCACCATTAAGGTGCAGGGAACTGCTTACTCTTCATCTATCTCCTTTATTGTGTCGGACACAAAACTTTAGATAGACGAATTCCACATTTAAAAGGTGAAGACCTTTCTTGGAATTCTGTATGCTGCAACGAGTAAGAATTGTATTTATGTATGAGGCTCGAGATAAGTTCTATGTTCTTTCTGGCGATCATTTATTACTTTGATCCCAAGAACATTCCCGACTTCTCCTAAGTCTCTTACATTGAATTACTTGGACAACCATCCCTTTATGTCCGATAACATCTTTCATATTGTTGCCAATTTAGAAGGATGTCGTCTACATAAAGAATGAGAAAACACCACATATTTTCTGTCACTTCTTTATTACACTCAGGACCTAAACATGCCTTGAATGAATCCATGAAATGGATTTTCTCATAGGTCCGCATGTGTCCAAGATCTTGAAGCTTCCTTCAATCCTAAGATTGATTAAGCTTGCTTACCGAATGCTCTTGGCTCTTTTCGATGAATCTCTCTGGCTGTCCCACACAGATGGCCCCGTCAAGACTTCGATTTAGGAAATCTGTCTTGACTTCCATCTTCCATGTGAAGACAAAAGAATCCTGATCGACTTTTGCCAAGACTGAGCATCTTGATCTTTCAGCGTCTCGTCATAGATCCAGGGTTCGGCTTCATGTTCTCCAGGTAACAAGTCCGAAGACTCACCTATAAACATGAACCTGTTGGGTTGTCTAACAACCCTCCCACTACGACAACGCTCCGGTGTATCTTTAGTGACTAAAGATTATAGTAGTGAACTACTCAGTTAGGCTGGTTCTAAGTCTTGATCAGTCCCTCTAAGCACATTAAGTATTACTCTACTCTTGGCTTGTGATCTTGCATATATATAGTGCATGTCTAAGAACCGAACATTGATGCAATCAATGAACATCTGGTCCTTTGGACTATATTACATATCTCAATTCGTTTTCTTAGGGTATCCTATAAACAGGCGAATATCAGTACAAGTTTCCAAAGGAATCAAGTTCAGGATAAACGCCGCTGTTTCCAAGCCATATCCCAAAAACGATTTAGGTAACTCCGAATGTCTACTTTCCCATATCTATAAGAGTCCTATTCCTTCTTTACAACACATTATTTTGCCGAGGCATAAATGGTGTAGTCTGTTGGGAGTTAATCCCATTTTCTGATAAGTATGCCTTACTCCTCAAAGAGGTCTGCATATATCAGAGCGAATCAACTCTAGTACTTTCTTGGATCTTTTCCCTTTAACCGTAAAGGGTTGCTCGGTCATTAAAACTTCCAAGTATGATTCGAAGGTTGGAAGGTCCTTTCCTTCAACCTGGCTGAGTGGTCCATCAGCTTTCACCCTTTGAATCGTACTCAAGTTAAAATGATCTAGCCTAAGATTCCATAAGTACATTTGATTTATCCTAGAAGGATCTTTAATCTTATTGGAGTTCGACATTGTGTTATTAGATCCGGTCTGTTGCATCGTGGAAGAATACGGATTTAGTATTAAATTGTCTATCAATATACCAGAATAGATAATATCCCCATTTCCTAAAGAAACGGAATATCTATTCTAAGCCAACTTAGAAATACGAAATGAAATTTCTTTCTAAATGCCGGCACATAAAGACAATTTATTATAACTAAAATCCTACCGTTAAAACATTTAACATCTCCCACTGCAACGGCTGTTACCTTAACATTATTGCCCATGTAGGTTACTACTTCTTCCTTTCTAAGTCTCCGAGTTTCCTGGAACCCCCGCATTTAAATGCAGACATGATTAGTGGTTTCCGTATCCACACACCAGGTACTGGTAGATAACACCACTAAACATGTTTCGGTGACTAAGGAGAAGTTAACTTCTAGTTGCTTTGAGAGGACAATCAAACTCCCAGTATCCAAACTGCTTACAACGGAAGCACTTACCCCTTGGGCTTGCTTTTCCCATTCCGTGGTCCAGATATATTAGGCCCACTGGGTTTCCGTATTTTCTTCTTCTTCCTTTTGCCGCCCGAAGGCCTAGGAAGAGCCAATTTCTCAACCAAAAGTGTTTTGAGAGCCATTAAAGATTCCCTCAGCCGCTTGAAGTTCAACCAGGAGCTCCGCCATTGAATAAGACCTCTTATCCATGTTATATTTTAGGCGGAACCGCTCAAAACTTCTCGGCAGAGACTGGAGCACAAAATCAACCTGGGTTACCCCATTGATAATTGTTCCTAGAATCTCTATCTCATTAAGATAGCCCATCATTCTAAGAACGTGATCCCTCACGGGCGTTCTTTCCGACATGATGGCCGTCATGAGTTGCCTCATTTCACTTTGTCTGGCTGTCCTGTCCTGATAACCAAAAACTTCTTGAGGTTAAGCATCATATCATAGGTAATAGTCATGGCATGATCCTGATGTCGCAGCACATTTGATATGAAAGTCATAATGTTGCTCCGCGTCATCTCATAGCCTTGATCCATTTCCAATGAGCTTCCTTTCCTCAGTAGTGGAAGCATCATTTGGTTCAGCAGGTCAATTGACTTGGAGTACATATTTGTACTCCTCTGCAGTTAGGACAATGTCCAAGTTTCTTTTCAAATCTATAAAATCAGGTTCAGTGAGTTTGTTGACTTTTAATGGGAATAATACCATATAAAACAAACAATGAGTTTAATTCGATATCATTTCCCTCAAGTGATATCATTAAACTACCAATCATTTCCAAAATCCCATCAGACATAGCAAGTCACGTTCTTGTGGACGTTTACCAGTCCAAATGATTTTATGATTGGATTTCACTTCGGTCGTACATCATCATAGCAGTGACTCCGATGGGAAGGATACTATAAAGCGTACCTAAGTGTATACCATTTCTCAGTACTAAGTCCACCGCTCGGGAACTACATGTCCACCGCAAGCCACGTTCTTGTGGACGTTTACGTTGACATGCGGTCCTCCACGACTTTCTATAACTGTCGAGCCTCAATTAATCCCAAAGTTCCGTTTCCATTTAGCAAGCCACGTTCTTGTGGACGTTTACTAAAACAAACAACTTTATTAATTGAATCTCACTTATTTAAATTTCATAGAATCTTAATTAACCCAAAGTACCGTTTCCATTTAGCAAGCCACGATAGTGTGGACGTTTACTAAAACAAAAAACTTTGTTAATTGACTCTTACATTTATTAAATTTCACAATTTTATTAATCAAAGCTTGATATCTCGTAAGTGAAACTCGAAGTTTCTAACCAGCGATCAATCATGCAATTGAGCCCTATCTCTCACAAAGTGAGGGAGCCAATCAGACAATCGATCTAGTCATCGAATGACTCGAAAGTCTCTAATCTGTGTCATCGACATAACCAAGCGCTTTGGCTCCATTCCACTCCCCGGGGTGAGAATGAGTCGAGTTGAAATTAGTCTTTGAATGACAGATTAGGCATTGCTTTTGAGAAATATAATTGTTCAATTTTATAAGTGGATTTTAAATTCGAATTTTGATCCAGTGATATCCGTGTATCGACTTTATCCGATAGGGAGGATGACACTAAAGCCAACTCGTAAGTCAATACACATCACATTCAAAACAGAGAATGGAGACCGCGGGATTGTTTCCAATCCCTCTCCCACTTAGTATTTTACGATAAGGGATAACATGCATAAATAATTTAAGCATAATAATAAACACGTAAATCACATAAAAAGCAATTAACGTGGCCCCGATTATTATGGCCTTAAATATTTTCCAATGCACGTCTCTTGGAACTTCATCTCGTTGCTCGTCTCGATCTCGGTCCACCACCGACTCGCTCGAGGGTCAAGAGACGAACTCCTCCCACTGGAGCCTCGTCTCGAGCCTCGTTGAGTCGTCCGTGGGGTCGAACGAACCCCAACCCCGCTGCTGCCCGTCGCGAACACGGGGTGTGTTCGATGGCTGCCCGTTGCCGGTTCGCTCTCCTCGATCCTCGTTTCTTCGGGTTTTGATCTCGTCTCGATCCACCAAAATTAGTAAGAAAAATTACAAGAATAAACTTACTAAATCCGGCATCGATCCTATACAAGGTGATCGACCCTATACATGTCCCGGATACAACAAAAAAAATAAACCTAACGACTCAACCCGTCGTTTTTATCTATTACAAACAAGCATCGTTTTTCCAAAACAAAAAAATCTCGACAAGCCCGAGAGTTTAATCAAAACCACAAATTAAAGCACAACATACAATCACAACGTTGGCCATAATAACCGGGTTCGAACCTGCAAAACAAATCTCGCAAAAATACAACGAATCGACAAAACCGTCTCTGATACCAATTGTTGGAAATCGACTACCCGGGATGCGTTCGTTCGATCACTCGAACATCTGAACGATCCCAGTCGACCTCCAGGTCCGTTACTCCATTCACGTGCCAGCCCGTGTACCGATTCACGCCCAGCCATTGCCCCGAAGGACAACCGCGCGAACCAGAGCTGGCTGCCCGAAAAACAGCGAAACGGCGACCGCCGTTTGCCCTCCGGCGACCGCCGTTTGTCCGCGAACAGCAGCGCGACCTACTGTTCCGAGCGCGTTTCCGGGTCGATTTTCCTCTTCCGACTACCGATCCGGAGGTCCTTGACCCCCAGTAGTCGAGGAACATGATCCACGACGCCCGGAACCCGATCTTAGATCCGATCTATTTTTAACGAAATAGAAAACGAAACGTATGCGGAATAAGGGTTTCGATTTCTTATACCTTTGTCGCGTGATTCGGAGAAGCCGAATTGTTGAGACCACGAAGCCTTCCGGTGTATGTCTCTATCCCCGACGTTCAGCCGTTGAGTGGGCAACGATCCGCTGAACCTTCCTCTTCTCCTTTCTCTCTTGAACCCACCGTAGGAATAATATCCTCTGTCTCAGAAATATATTTGCGCAAACAAAATTATTTCTACAGAATTATTACTGCGCTAATCTGAATTAATTAAGCAGAGGAAAAATAATTGCGCAAGCTTTTATTTTTTCTGCGGAATTAATTATAGCGGCGTAAGTAAGGTTTTGATTTTCCCTCTCAGAAATATAATTGCGCTAGCAATCAATTTCTGCAGAAAATAATAACAGCGCTAATCTATTCAGAAAAATAATTGCGCAACAATTTATTTTTCTCTGCAAAAATAAATATTTTTCTCCTCAAAAATAAAATAGCGGTGTTTCTTAGGTTTAGAGAAAGAGAGGGTGAGGTATTTATAGAGCTACCAGGGACCTTATGAAAATTAATTATTAGGCTAAATTGCAATTTAATTAACTCGGCGCCCTAAAAGGCAAACCTTAATTAAATTCCACAATTTTAATTATAATTAATTCCACTATAAAATTATAATTGAATTCCCAATAATTAATTTATATTATTTCAATAATAATAATTCCGCCGAATTACATATACGACTTTCCCCGTGTTTAAGATATCGTATGTCCACGAATTAACTTTAATTACTAATAATTAAATTAACTCGTTTCTTGTTATCCGAGACTAGTACCACTCATCCTTATTATCATGTGGAACGAATCCACCTGCAGGGTTTACATGATAAACTTTATGAGCTCATCTCGGGGACATCATCAACCCAATAAATGGGACACGGTTTCCTGTCTATAATCTATAGCATGCCGTGTGTACAATTCCGATTCCCAACTTACCGAGAATATTGACTAATCAATTAGTCTCACTCACTAGTAAGTCAAAGAACCGAGAACTGGACACACGCACCTATAATTATATAGGGATTAGGAATTCGTATATCCGTAATATCTGAGGTCTAGTTCGATTACTGCGATTAGTATAAATCGAACGCCCTCCCGTGGTCCTGCTCAATACACCAAGTGTACGAGTGTAACATGATAGTCAAGACCGACTATCTACCAATCACACTACGACGTACCGATGGATTGTCCCTGTCCATCTAAGTCATGAGCTACTGTTCGATAGTATACGAGTAACCGACAGTATGATCTTCCGCGTGTCTCCTCACGCCATACTGTCTACAACGTATAAATCAAGGACTATTGCATTAAATGCAATCATGCTTGAATCATATCTCGAATTAAGGTATAGATAAGGAGTTCCGTATTTGCACTAAACTAGACATTTAGAATACAACTCCATCAAGGCAGTGTCCATCGGCTCATGTTGGGTTTGGAGTACATTTGACATGGAAGCCAAAATATAACACCTAGCCATTTCATCAGCCTTTTTCCACTTCCGATATGTCAGTTTTTCCTCATCAGTTGAGGCAGCCGTGGGCTCGGCAGGGCACACTTCATGGAGTACAAACTTGTACTCCTCAGAAGTCAGGACAATGTCTAAATTTCTCTTCCAATCAATGTAATTGGGACCAGTGAGTTTATGTTCCTTGAGTATCACAGAAAGTGGATTCATAGCTACTCTCTAAACCTATAAGCACATATAAACAAACAATTAATTTAATGTCCGATATTATCTCCCTCAAATAATATCATTAAATTACTAATTACATCTAAAATCCAATCAGATATGGCAAGCCACGATAGTGTGGACGTTTACCTATCCAAATGATTTCGTAATTAGATTTGCTTCGGTCGTACATCACTATAGCGTTACTTCAATGGGAAGAATACTATAGAGCGTACCTAAGTGTGAACCATTACTCAATACTAAGGTGAATCACTTGGAATTGCTACGTCACCGCAAGCCACGTTAGTGTGGACGTTTACGATAACTCACAATCCTTCACAATTCCCTATAACTGTCTACATCAACTATTTCCAAAAATCCCATTCAGCATAGCAAGCCACGTTCGTGTGGACGTTTACTACACCAAAAGACTTTTATAGTTGACTCCCAATTACTTGAAGCATTCGATTTTCGTAAATCAAGACGCGGAGAATCATAAGTGAAACTCGAAGTTTCTAACCAGTGATTCACCATGCGAACAACCCTATCTCTCATAAGATGAGGGAGCCGAGCAGACAATCGATCCATCTATCAAAGAATGGTACGAAGGTCTCTAATTTGTGTCATCCACATGACCAAGTGGCTTTGGCTCCATTCCACTCCCCGGGGTGAGAATGAGTCGACTTGAAGTCAGTTTCAGAAAGACAAATTAGGCATTGTTTGATAGACTTAATCAATGTTTCTTGTAAAAGGAATTACAAGAATTCTCCTCCAATGAAATATCTATATGAACTTCGAAAGCTCATAAATGTCACCAAGAGAACAGTAATGGAGACCACGGGAATGTTTCCATCCTCTCTCCCACTTAGCTTTTTATAACAAAGGGATACGCTATCTAATGCATAATTAAACACATAAGCATGCATACAAGTAATAAAACACATATCACATACTCAAAATAATGCTAGAAAGTTATTTTCCGACTATCATGGCTTTATTCCATCTCCGTATGCGTCTTCTAGTCTTCAGTCTTCGTTCTTGAATGCTCCATGTGACGAGAATATTAATCCCAATATTTAAATCTATTTATTTTCAATAAATCCAAAAGATACTTAATTCGAAAATTATGTCAATCGAATAAATCAAAAATAAAATTAAATATTATTAATATTTTTATTTATTTATTTTCCTATCTAATTCTATTAAATCTCTAGAATAATCTATCCAAGTAAAACTTGGAATATTCTAGAAGATTTCTATAATAGAATAAGGAAATAAAATAAATTAGGACTCTTCTACTTTCCAAGATTAATTAATTTCCATTACTATGAAAATTCCCATAAAATAGGAATAATCAATTAGGAAATAAATCAATTCTAAATTAACTTTTATTCCTTTCCAATTCTATTAAATCTCTAGGATCCTATTCCAAGTAGAACTCGGAATACTCTAGAAGACTTCCATAATAGAATAAGGAAATAAAATTAATTCCAATTAATTCTTTTCCTAATCCATGAGAATTCCCAAAAATAGGAAAACTCAATTAGGAAAACCGAATTAATTAGGAAAGTGAATTTTTGGTAGGAGTAGCATGGGTTGGGGATCCCCACACCACCCCCACCGCCGACCACCACCATCACCGGGCACCACCACCGCCGCCCCTAGCCACGCGCCACCACCACCGGTGGCCGGCGTGGCCGGATGCCCTAGCGGGCAGCCCCCATGGTGGGGTCGATCGATCCTCATGGGGATCGATCATGGGGATGATCGACCCCACCGGTTTTTCGTCCTCTTCGTCTTCTTCGTCACACGAGTTCTCCGGCGGTCGTCTCTGAAGGTACCGGTATACCGATCCGATCGATATACCGTGTGTGCGGAAGCGTGTAAAGCATATAAATCTATCATGCTTGGATCTTAGTGCACACATAATGTGTATAAGAACACATACAAATATATATATATACACATCCAATATATATATATATATATATATATAGGGATCAACGAGTTCTTACATTTGGTGATCGTTGAAATTGGTTAAGGTGGTGTTAAGTCGATTGAACCACCTTAATGGATCAGCCACGGATTGTTCACCTCTGGAATGACCCCGTCACGCCTTTGGATCGCCCGGATGTTGAAGCCGCACAAATGGCCCGGCCTCTACGTGTTGCACACGAACCCGGATGATGACTTGCTTGATTGATCGAGTTGATTCTCCAAGAACAACCTCTTTTCTCTCTCTCTTTTGTGAATTTCGTGGGTGAAAAATTATTCTGAAAAATCAGCATTTGTTCACCTTAAAATGCCATCAAAACCCCTTTGTAACCTCCTCCTTAATGGTGATATTGATGCCCCATCATTATCACACATTAAGGTGTGATTATGGTGAATTTGAATGGACATTTCCACCTCATTATGCCACATGACATTAGATGGTCCCACTTGCTTGTGTGGCATGCCATGTCACACTATGTGACATGCATCCATGCAAGCCATGCATCCCATGCATGTGTATTAAATCCACGTAAATATTGATTCTAAATCAATATATTTATCAAGCAATGTACATCATCTTTGAGTCCGTGTGTGACCCTGTAGGTATGATTTATTGATCAATATTATATTGTTCCCAACAATATAATATTATCAAATAATCATTTAACATCCATAGACGACCTTATGACTTCATCGATTGCACACGTATGATCGAAGGACACATCCTAACAATCTCCCACTTGGCCTTCAGAGCCAGTGTGCTGCCAACTTCCTGTTGTCACTTTATGTCTAAATTTGAACTTGAGGCAAGACTCGAGTCATCCTCAATCGGTTCAAACCTTTCTTGGACTTTGAGGCAGACTGTAAAACCAGATTTATCACTATGATACGAATCTGGACGTGGCCACGTATTTTCCACAGTCTCGACTCTCCAAGTGGCCGGTAAGACATGTATCCCATTATAAAATGGAGGACAATCCCATCTTGTCAATCCAAGCTATCCCACTTGATTCCTGATATACCCAATAACAAGTTTTATAACCTCCTTTTACGAAAGGCGTTTACTTGTATCAAAGTACACCATTTCACAATGGAATTACTCTGGACTACTCAGGTCAGAGGAAATTGCTCGACATTCAATAAAATAGTATTATGACTCAAAATCTTAAATACTATTCCAGTTGGGTCTGTTCGATCATTAGCTCCCAGCTAATATCTATGTAATTGTACTTGATGTCCCACATCACTAGCCCATGAAGCGGCGCTATAGTACACATTACAATCTAGTTCATTGTATTATCAGTTTGTCTGTACTTGATAATACGAACTAGGATCAATTCTATGATTTAATTATATTAGTTCAACAATTGGGACTTCATTTATGTGGTAAATCGACCTCATAACCCAATTAATATAATTTAATCATTTGGACAATTCATACAATTTAAACCACAATTATATGAAGAAATTTATTGAATATCATAAAAGATACGTGAATGTTTACATAAACTCCAAAAGTAAACAATACAGTAATAGGAATCACAATCCATCTCTAAGATATCGTATCCCTATTGCAGTCGTATGAGCATCATGCTTTGACTGCTGGAGTGGTTTAGTTAACGGGTCTGCAACATTATCATCAGTTGCAACTTTATTTATCTCGATGTCTCCACGACTAACTATCTCCCTGAGAATGTGGAACTTCCTGAGCACATGTTTGGATTTGTGGTGCTCCCTAGGCTCCTTGGCTTGCGCGATAGCTCCACTATTATCACAATAGAAAGCTATCGGATGGGCCGAACTAGGTACGACACCGAGCTCATCTAAGAACTTTCTCATCCAAACGGCCTCCTTTGCTGCTTCTGATGCAGCAATGTACTCAGCCTCTGTAGTAGAATCAGCTACGGTGGGTTGCTTGGAACTCTTCCAGCTCACCGCACCTCCATTCAGACAAAAGACAAATCCGGACTGAGACCGGAAATCATCTTTGTCTGTTTGGAAGCTTGCATCCGTATATCCTGTCACAACCAACTCTTTTTGTCCTCCAAAGACAAGAAAATACTCTTTAGTCCTTCTAAGGTACTTAAGAATATTCTTGGCCGCAGTCCAATGCGCCTCACCTGGGTTTCCTTGAAACCGACTCGTCATGCTCAAAGCATACGATACATCCGGTCGTGTACATATCATGGCGTACATAATAGACCCTATTGCCGAAGCATAAGGAATATTTGCCATCCTCATTTGCTCATCAGGTCCCGAAGGGCACTGACTCTTGCTCAAAGATGTACCATGAGTCATTGGAATGAGACCCTTCTTGGCGTCTTTCATTCTGAACCTGTCAAGCACCTTATCAATATAGGTTGCTTGACTAAGTCCAAGCATCCTTTGCGATCTGTTCCGACAGATCTTGATGCCTAATATGTACTGTGCTTCTCCAAGATCCTTCATTGAAAACCATCTTCCAAGCCATTCTTTAACAGAATTAAGCATAGGAATATTGTTTCCAATAAGGAGTATGTCATCTACATACAACACAATGAATACAACGTAACTCCCACTGACCTTCTTGTAAACACAAGAGTCTTCCATGTTCTTTTGAAATCCAAACTCTTGTATGGATTCATCGAACCGAAGATTCCAGCTCCGAGATGCTTGCTTTAATCCATAGATGGATCTATTAAGCTTGCATACTCTCTCAGCCTGATTAGGATCGATAAAACCCTCTGGTTGTGTCATAAACACATCCTCGACTAGAATCCCATTCAAGAAGGCGGTTTTAACGTCCATTTGCCATATCTCATAATCATAATGAGCAGCAATGGCTAAGAGAATCCGAATGGATTTAATCATAGCAACTGGTGAAAAGGTTTCATCATAATCCACCCCGTGAATTTGTTTATATCCTTTTGCCACCAACCTTGCTTTGAAAACACTAGGTTTTCCATTCATGTCTGTTTTTATTTTGTAAATCCATTTGCATCCAATGGGCCTAGCCCCTTTAGGCAAATCGACCAAGTTCCAAACTTGATTTTCAGACATTGATTCCATTTCGGATTTCATGGCACCCTGCCATTTCTCGGAATCTGGACTCGTCATAGCTTGGATATAGGTCGAAGGTTCATTGCTTTCTAAAAGCATGACTTCATAGTTCTCATTTGTCAGAATACCTAAGTATCTGTCAGGTTGAGATCTAATCCTTCCGGACCTTCGAGGGTTAGGTGTGGTTTCTAAAACCACGGGAGTACTCTCGACCAAGTCTTGAGTCTCCATCTCAGTTTGTTCTTCTTGAACCTCGTTCAAGTCTTCTTGAACTTCGTTCAATTCAACTGAGCTCCCACTTACTTTCTTGGAAAGATATTCCTTTTCAAGAAATACACCATCTCGAGCAACAAAGACTTTGTTCTCAGATTGGTTGTAAAAGTGGTACCCTCGTGTTTCTTTTGGATAACCAACAAAGAAACATTTATCCGATTTGGGTTCAAGCTTTGTAGAGATATTTCTCTTCACATAAGCTTCACATCCCCAAATCTTGATATAAGACAAGTTAGGGACCTTCCCTTTCCATACCTCGTATGGTGTCTTATCAACAGCTTTTGACGGTGTCCTATTCAGTGTATAGGCCGCTGTTAAAAGTGCGTGTCCCCAAAAAGATTTTGGTAGTTCACTAAGGTTCATCATCGATCGAACCATATCCAATAAGGTTCTATTCCTCCTTTCGAAGACACCATTCATCTGGGGTGTTCCAGGAGGAGTGAGTTGATATAGAATACCACAACTCATAAGATGATCATCGAATTCTTGGCTAAGATATTCACCACCTCGATCCGATCGAATGGCTTTTATCTTCTTACCAAGTTGATTCTCAACTTCATTTTGGAATTCTTTGAACTTTTCAAAGGCTTCCGACTTATGCCTCATTAAGTAGACATAACCATATCTACTTAAGTCATCGGTAAAAGTTATGAAGTAGAAATAACCTCCACGTGCTTGTGAGCTCATTGGGCCACATACATCAGTATGGATTAAACCCAATAGATCATTTGCACGTTCTCCTTTCCCTAGAAAAGGTGACTTTGTCATTTTGCCCATCAAACATCCTTCACATGTATCGAATGACTCCAAGTCAAAAGATTTGAGAATACCTTCTTTAAGAAGTTTCTCTACACGTTTAACGTTGACGTGGCCTAATCGACAATGCCAAAGGTATGTTTCATTGAATTCATTCGATTTGGCCTTTTTGGTATCAATGTTATATATATGATTGTCAAGTTGAAGTATATATAAACCATGTTCTAATCGTGCCGAACCATAGAACACTCCACTTTTTGAAATAGTAAATAAACCATTTATTATAGTGAAGGAAAATCCTTCAGTATCCAATACTGAAATAGAAATGATGTTCTTGGTAATACTTGGAACGAAATAAACATTATTCAATACTAAAACAAGGCCCGAAGGCAAACACAAATCATAAGATCCTACGGCTAATGCAGCGACCCTCGCTCCATTTCCAACCCGCAGATCGACATCTCCCTTTACCAAAGTTCTACTTCTTTGCAGTCCCTGCACATGTGAAACAATGTGAGCACCGCATCCGGTATCCAATACCCAAGAAGAAGAATTTTTAAAGTTTATGTCTATGACATAAATACCTGAAGATGAAGGAACGACACCGTTCTTCACATCCTCCTTGAACTTGGGGCAATCTCGCTTGTAGTGTCCAACACTCTTGCAGTAGAAACACTCAGATTCCCCAGGAACCTTAAAAGCTTTCAAGAACCTTTTGGAAGGAGTTGCCACAACTTTCCCTTTCCCTTTTCCTTTCACTTCTGGTTTCTTAATCCCCTTGAACTTTTTGGTACCTCCTTCCCGAATCATAAGAACTTCCCTCCTAGGGTCCTTCTTAATCGCCGGCTCAGCAGCCTTAAGCATCCCATGGAGCTCATGAAGCGATTTCTTCAGTCCATTCATGTGGAAATTCAGCCTAAAGGCGTCATAACCATCATGAAGAGAATGGAGAATGAAATCGGTAGCCAACTCGTCATCATATGCAAAACCTGTTGGAGTTGTGTACTTAATGTCTAGATTTAAGTAACGGAAACTCACGATCCATTGCCACTAATCTATTTAATTAAATAAACAATTATTTGCGTTTAATTATTTATAATTAAATATATGCAAATTATAGTCCTAGATTATATACGTTGTAGTTAGTATGGTGTGCGACGTCACACAGAAGATCATACTATCGGTTACTCGTATTTAATCGAACAGTTGCTCACGACCTAGATGGACACGGACCAATCCATCGGTATAGTCGTTGTGTGAGAGAGAAAATAATCTGTCTTGATTATTTTATCACACTTGTACACTTGGTGTATTGAGCGGATCGTTGAGATTCATCGATTAGGATTGCCGGCGATAATCGATTCGAGTCTCAGTGTATTTTATTCTTAATCCCCGATACTATTGCGGGTGTGTATATTTAATATAAGTGACTTTGATTTACCAAAGGAATTAACCGATTTAATTATTGGGTTAATTACCGGTTAAGTTGGGTCACTATATTTTATATATGACATGCCGTGAATACTTGACGGGAAAGTGTATCCCGTAAGGGTTGATAATATCCCCGAGATGAGTTCATAAGGAATTATTATGTAAACCCTGCAGGTGGATTCGTTCCGCATAATAATTAAGGTTGAATGTTACTAGTCTCGGATATAAGAGATGAATAAATTAATTAGCAATAAATTAATTTTATTCATGGATATTTATATCTTAAATACACGGAATAAATAATACTACCGGAGAAATATTATTTGATATAATATGGTTTAATATTGGGAGTGCAATTAATTTTATATAGTGGAAAATAGAATTAATTAATATTGATAAGGATTAATGGACTTGAGCATTGGGCTCAATTTAATCTTCAATATTGGAAGCCCAATATTCCACCTCCTTTAGATCCCCTACGTAGCCTATAAAAGCACTACATGGTCTTCTCTATTCTCATAACTTGAAGATCACAATTCTAGAGAGAGAAAGTAGAGAGGAGGATCCATGGAGTTCGGTAGATCGTCGCCCACACGACGTCCGGGCTAGTGCAAGGAATACGTGGGAAGATCTCATGGTCATCATAAGATCTCGTTTCTCCGCACAACGAATCGAAAGGTGAATTAAATATTTCCGCTATTTAATTCTTATTGAAATCAATTATCGAAAAACAAGATCCAAGGGTCGAACCCGGAGTAGACGGACGATCGCGTGGTGGTGGCGAAGCCACCGGACCACGCCAATCGCCCGCTAGGGTTTCGGAGGGGCGAGAGGGTCGAACCCTCGGCTGGAGCCGAGGGGATGCGATCGATCGCTTGGATCGATCGCGGAGGGCGCGGGCTGGTGCCGCCCCTCCCCACCGTGAAGGTGGCCGACCTCCAAGCGGCGGCGAGTCGCCGGACTCGCCGCGGGGGCTGCTGGGCAGCCCCACCCCAACCGATCGCACGATGCGATCGGTGATCGCATGAACTCCGCGGCATGCGGGGGTTCGGCTGGGGGGCAGCCGCGCGCCTTCGGGTGCGTGGTCTCCTCGGCTGGACTCCGGCGCGTGCGTCGGCGTTCGCGTAATCTCCGGCGAAGGATTTTTGATCGTAGTTGTCTTGTTCCGCAATTCCGGCAACTCCGGGTGATCGAATTCCAACAATTGGTATCAGAGCGTACGGTTACGTTTTTTCGTTAATTGTTTCGATAATCGATTGTCGTTGTTTATAGCCATAGATTAATTTAAATTGTTAAATTATTGTGCTATATTTGTTCTACGTACTTGTTTTTCTCTCTTGTATGAATCGTGTTGGTCGGAAAAATTAATTATCGAAAGCGAGGGTTTTCGGAAATCGAACCGGATCGATCGACCGTGGGCTCGGTGCGGGCTGCCGGGGAGGTGGCTGGAGGCACGGGCTGTACGGGCTGCTGGACGCGGGCTGAACACAGCTGGGCGTGTCGGCGTGTGCCACCAGTGGTGGTTGTTCGCCGGCAGCCGGCGGTTGTGCTCGATGCTCGCGGACAGCTTCACGCTCGGACATCGAAGGCAGCGGCTGACGTGAGGGCTTGTAGCGGGACCGGGCTGTATGGCGGCTGGAGGTCGACGGCATCAACCACCAGTGGTGGTGGTCGCCGGAGGTCGACCGCTGCCAAGAGGCCGAGCGGTTCAGCCACTACACGCGGCGGCTCGTGGGTCGCGGCTTCGGCTTCGGCCCGAGCGGGCTGCTGGTGCTCCATGCTCGGCGGTCTCCGTGTGAGGGCTGCTGCTGGATCATGTCGATGGCATGGGTCGTCTGTGAGACGTCGTGCCGGAGATCGACTTGCCGCTGCGCCCCTCGCCGAAGACCAAAGAAGACGATCGATTTCCCTTTTGCGCGCTGCTGCTGTTTTTTTTGGGGCATGCATGTGCGTGAATTGGTGGCCCGTGGAATGAATTAATTCACTTGGAATTAATTGAATGCATGGCCTAGACATGCACGTTGGTGTGCATATGTTTACATGTGCATGGAACCAACCTAGTGCAGTTGGTTCGATTGGGATTTTGGGTCGACCGGAAATTCGATTTTCGGTTCGTCCCGGTAAATCCGATCTTTCCGGAAATAATTTAATCTTTCTAATTTTATTTAATTTAATTTTGGAATTAATTCAAATTCTATTTGGATTAGATTTCTTAATTATGGAATTAAATAATGGAATTAGATGGAGAGTTAAATTAGGAAAGAAAATCCTAGTTTCTCTAGATATCCTATACCTACTTGGATTAGAAGTCTTAAGAAGAATCAAAATTCGATTTTGATTAGGATTCTTGAGATCTAATCTAAATAGGATTGAGAAATTATTAAAATATTGATTTTATTTAATTTAAGTATTTTATTTAAAATCATTAGATTAATTCAAAATTTATTTTGGATTGGAAAATCTTGGATTTTATTTAAAATAAAATTAAATATGGAGATCAATGGATTTTAATAATATTGATTTTATTTAATTTAAGTATTTTATTTAAAATCATTAGATTAATTCAAAATTTATTTTGGATTGGAAAATCTTGGATTTTATTTAAAATAGAATTAAATATGGAGATCAATGGATTTTAATAATATTGATTTTATTTAATTTAAGTATTTTATTTAAAATCATTAGATTAATTCAAAATTTATTTTGGATTTGAAAATCTTGGATTTTATTTAAAATAGAATTAAATATGGAAATTAATGGAATTGATTTTATTTAATTGGAAAATTAAATATGAGAATCAAAGAATTTTTCCGTCGCTCGGCAAAGTATTCAAGACGTAGAATGAAGACTCAAGACAAGCATGCTGGAATTCATCAAGGTACGAATAGTCGAGAAATAATTTTACTTGAGTGATTATTTGATTATTTGTGAACGTACTTGCATGAAATGTATGTTTGTTATTATGCTTATGTGTATTTAATTATGCATTAGATAGCGTATCCCTTTGTTATAAAAAGCTAAGTGGGAGAGGGAATGGAAACATTGCCATGGTCTCCATTGCTGTTCTCTAGGTGACTTTTATAGACTTTTGAAGTTCGTATATACAAGTCATTGGAGGAGAATTCTTGTAATTCTTTTTACGAGAAACATTGATTAAGTTTATCAAACAATGCCTAATTTGTCTTTCTGAAACTGATTTCAAGTCGACTCATTCTCACCCCGGGGAGTGGAATGGAGCCAAAGCCACTTGGTCATGTCGAGGACACAAATTAGAGACTTTCGTGTCATTTGATGACTAGATCGATTGTCTGCTCGGCTCCCTCATTCTATGAGAGATATGGTTGTTCGCATGGTGAATCACTGGTAAGAAACTTCGAGTTTCACTTATGATTCTCCGCGTCTTGATTTACAAGATTGAATGAATCAAGTAATTGGGAGTCAATTGTAAAAATCTTTTGGTGTAGTAAACGTCCACACTATCGTGGCTTGCTACATTGAATGGGATTTTGGAACGATTGATGTAGACAGTTATAGAAGGGAGTAAAGGAGCGTATGTTAACGTAAACGTCCACACTATCGTGGCTTGCGGTGAATATGCGTATCCCAAACAATCTTCTTAGATACTGAGTAATGGTTTACACTTAGGTACGCTTCTTAGTATTCTTCCCATCGAAGTAACGCTAATGATGATGTACGACCGAAGCAAATCTAATTGCTAAATCATTTGGATAGGTAAACGTCCACACTATCGTGGCTTGCCATATCTGATGGGATTTTAGATGTGATTAGTGGTTTAATGATATTATTTGAGGGAGATAATATCGGAGATTAAATCGATTGTTTGTTGTTATATGTGCTCATAGATTAGGATATGGCTTTGAACCCACTTTATGTGATACTTAAGGATTTTAAACTCACTGATCCCTAAATGTAATGATTGGAATAGAGATCTAGACATTGCCCAAACTGTTAAAGAGTGCAAGGTTGTACTCAGTGAGCTTTGTCCTCTCGAGCCTATTGACATAGGCGGCTAGACAAGAAGCGATGAGGATACTCATAAAGGCCAGTCTTTCGATGAAACGCTTAAACACGTTTTTGAGATGATTGACCTTTTAGACGAGTTGAGACGGAAATCGCAAGCTCTTGTAGCCAGTGCCAAAGGTTTCGAACCTAAGGGCAAAATCGGGGGAAAGGAAAAGCAAGCAAAGAATCCCAGTGGTCCTAAGTTGCTTAGACCACGAGATGGGACGAGAAAGCCATGAGGCAAGAGTTCTCGATGCAAACAGTCTGGGTACTGGAAGTCTGATTATCCTCTCAAAGAAGGTACGAAATTTCTTTAGTCGTAATACATAGTCAGTGGTATTATCTACCGGAACCTGGTGTGTAGATATGGAACCACTGGCGGTATGTGCATTCTAAATGCAAGGGTTCCAGGAAACCCGACGACTTAGAAAAGAAAAGATCGTAGTCTACATGGGCAATGCTGTAAGGAGGCAGCTGTTGCAGTGGAGGACATTTTATAGGATTTCATTTTGAGTTATTGCTTTTATGTACCTTTCATATTAGAAAGAACTTTGTTCTGGATTTCTAATGAATGGATATTTTATTTCTTTTAATCATTTGATGGTTATAAGAAGAAATAATGATATTATCTATTTTGGTACATTAGCTAGCAATATATAAATGATGAATCCTGAGTCTACCACGATGCGACGAACCGTTTTATACGTCTCGTTTTACTAATAAGAGATTTCTTTATTAAATCATTTATACTTGTGGAATCTTATGCTAAGTCATATTTATTCAAATAAGAAGTTCAAAGGTCGAAAATTGATTGTATGATCAATTAAGTTGAAGGAGTGGACCTTCCGACCTAAGAATCTAATTTGGAAGATAATACGACCAAGCAATCCTTTATGGATATAAGACATAAGATCCGGACAAGTATTAGAATTGATTGACTCTGATTTATGATCAGAGCTTGGGATTGGATCCCAAGTGGCTACACCATACAGTCCTCTGTAGGATTGGTGTGTCGGAAATAAGAAATGGAACTCTTATAGAAATAGTAAAAGCACGAGTTAAACGGAACTACCTATGTTCTATGGATATGTCTTGGAAACAACGGCGCATTCAAATGCGGTTGTAGAATATCCTGGAAGAACAAAAGATGTGTGTTCGATAGTACTATGAACCAGAAGGACGTTATAAGTTCTAACGCCCGGTTCTTAGAGGAAGACTATTAGATGAACCACAAGCCCAAAATGACATGATACTTCTGAAAAGAGAGAAAACAATTAAGACTTAGAACCAGCCGAACCGAGTAGCGGTACACCACTAACTGCACCTACTGTTATTACTGTTTATACACCGGAACGCCGTTGTAGTGGGAGGTTGTATAACAACCGGAGATATTCATAAAACTAGGTGAGTCTTCGGACTCTGGACCTAGTATACGTGAAATCGATCCCTAGATCTACATAGAGGCGGTACTAGATCTAAATGTGCCTTCTTGGAAAGCAATAAGGATTATTGTTAAGAGGCGAGATCATTTAGAGTACAAGCTTAGTTGATCCATTTATGGATTGTAACAAAGCTAGAGTTCGTGGAACTTGCGCATTGATGAGATAGTCCATTTGATGGATTCATCAAAAGGCATTGACGAATCGTGTGTATGGGAAACGTGATGGAAACAAGGTGGTGTTTCTCGGAAGTTTTATGTAGATAACATTTTATCATTGGTAACAATGTAAAGATGTTGTCAGACATAAAATGATGGTTGTCTAGAAAAATCGATATATGAGATAAAGAGAAAGTTAGAGCATGTTCTTAAGATCTAGGATCTCAAGAAAAGAACATTGTACTTCTCTAGATATCTTGTACGATTATGGTTCGTTTTAACATGCAAGATTCCGAGAAAGGTTCGTTACCTTTCAGACACGGAATGCATCTATCTAAGGGTATGTGTTTTGGAACACAAAAGGAGATAGAAGCAATGAAAGCGGTTTCCTACACCTTGAGTGTGGAAAGCTTGATAAATGCAATGTTGAAAAACGAGAACCTGATATCGGCTATGCGGTTGGCATAGTGGGAGGATATCAAGGTAATCCTGGAAAGGAATATTCGACTGTTGTAAAAGTACTTTCGAAGTACTGTTCTAGACTACGAAGCAGACGAGCATTTCCTTTGGATTACATTCTCTTAGATTTCTAATCGAATGAGGACCGGTGTAAGTCGATATCAGGCTATGTGTTTCACTATTGAAGGAGAAGGAGTTTTAACATGGAAGAGTGATAAGCACGATGCTTTTCTGACTCTGCCATGGGTAACCAAATAGCGGCCTCAGAGGCAGCGGAAGTTTTGGTATAACTCCGGGATAATCTCTGGGACTTAGATGTGATTCTTAATTTGCCAAAGGCTATGTAAATAGCGGTGCAATGGCAAATGGTAAGAAATCACAAGTCCATAAGTGTAAGATAACACATAGTGCAAGTACCACCTGATACGAGTCATCGTCGAGGGAGACGACGCTGTAGTCACCAAGATAACTTCAGAGCGGCAACCTAGAGTGCTCATTCACATAGTACTTCTCGGAAGTACAACTTAAGCACGTGATGAGTATGGGAGTCGGGAGTTTGGAGGAAATGACTAGACCTTAGTACAAGTGGGAGATTGTTGGAGTTGTGTACTTAATGTCTAGATTTAAGTAACGGAAACTCACGATCCATTGCCACTAATCTATTTAATTAAATAAACAATTATTTGCGTTTAATTATTTATAATTAAATATATGCAAATTATAGTCCTAGATTATATACGTTGTAGTTAGTATGGTGTGCGACGTCACACAGAAGATCATACTATCGGTTACTCGTATTTAATCGAACAGTTGCTCACGACCTAGATGGACACGGACCAATCCATCGGTATAGTCGTTGTGTGAGAGAGAAAATAATCTGTCTTGATTATTTTATCACACTTGTACACTTGGTGTATTGAGCGGATCGTTGAGATTCATCGATTAGGATTGCCGGCGATAATCGATTCGAGTCTCAGTGTATTTTATTCTTAATCCCCGATACTATTGCGGGTGTGTATATTTAATATAAGTGACTTTGATTTACCAAAGGAATTAACCGATTTAATAATTATTGGGTTAATTACCGGTTAAGTTGGGTCACTATATTTTATATATGACATGCCGTGAATACTTGACGGGAAAGTGTATCCCGGAAGGGTTGATAATATCCCCGAGATGAGTTCATAAGGAATTATTATGTAAACCCTGCAGGTGGATTCGTTCCGCATAATAATTAAGGTTGAATGGTACTAGTCTCGGATATAAGAGATGAATAAATTAATTAGCAATAAATTAATTTTATTCATGGATATTTATATCTTAAATACACGGAATAAATAATACTACCGGAGAAATATTATTTGATATAATATGGTTTAATATTGGGAGTGCAATTAATTTTATATAGTGGAAAATAGAATTAATTAATATTGATAAGGATTAATGGACTAGAGCATTGGGCTCAATTTAATCTTCAATATTGGAAGCCCAATATTCCACCTCCTTTAGATCCCCTACGTAGCCTATAAAAGCACTACATGGTCTTCTCTATTCTCATAACTTGAAGATCACAATTCTAGAGAGAGAAAGTAGAGAGGAGGATCCATGGAGTTCGGTAGATCGTCGCCCACACGACGTCCGGGCTAGTGCAAGGAATACGTGGGAAGATCTCAAGGTCATCATAAGATCTCGTTTCTCCGCACAACGAATCGAAAGGTGAATTAAATATTTCCGCTATTTAATTCTTATTGATATCAATTATCGAAAAACAAGATCCAAGGGTCGAACCCGGAGTAGACGGACGATCGCGTGGTGGTGGCGAAGCCACCGGACCACGCCAATCGCCCGCTAGGGTTTCGGCGGGGCGAGAGGGTCGAACCCTCGGCTGGAGCCGAGGGGATGCGATCGATCGCTTGGATCGATCGCGGAGGGCGCGGGCTGGTGCCGCCCCTCCCCACCGTGAAGGTGGCCGACCTCCAAGCGGCGGCGAGTCGCCGGACTCGCCGCGGGGGCTGCTGGGCAGCCCCACCCCAACCGATCGCACGATGCGATCGGTGATCGCATGAACTCCGCGGCATGCGGGGGTTCGGATGGGGGGCAGCCGCGCGCCTTCGGGTGCGTGGTCTCCTCGGCTGGACTCCGGCGCGTGCGTCGGCGTTCGCGTAATCTCCGACGAAGGGTTTTTGATCGGAGTTGTCTTGTTCCGCAATTCCGGCAACTCCGGGTGATCGAATTCCAACAAAACCGAGGCGAGCACTTGAAGCAAATAATCCAATCATTTGCTGTACATGTGGTTCCACGGGTTTACCCTTTTCCAGCCTAGCTGTTGCTATAGCCCGGGTGACACCGAAGCGCTCAATCCTAGCCTGTTCCCCGAACATGCTCTTGAGCTCTTCTATGATGTCATAGGCTTCCATGAACTCGAATTGTTTTTGCAACTCGGGTACCATGGATGCCAACATCAAACATGTCACCTCATTCGAGGCTTTCTTAGCAAGGGCATATGATGCCTTTTGGGCATCCGTGCCCCCATCAGCGGGAAGCACGGGAAGGGGTTTGTCCAACACACTTTCCTTTTCCTCGTATTTGAGGACTATCCTCAAGTTACGTTGCCAATCAAGGAAATTGGTGTTGTTCAACTTTTCTCTATCCAAGATAGAGCTGAACTTGAATTGAGTTGAGACAGACATATTATACTACAGAAGAAAGATAAATAACGTAAGTAAACATTCATAAAGCGGTAAACAAATAAGGTTGTCTAGCAAAACTACTTTATTTGTTCCATTTTGTTCATTCGATATCTAATATCGTCATTCCCAATTATTTCAATGACAAAAAACGTGATAAATCGTAAGTGAAAACTCGAGGTTTTCTAACCAGCGATCTTATCATGCAATTGAAGCCCTATCTCTCATTAAAATGAGGGAGCCAACCAGACAATCGATTCACGCCATCCAATGGCTCGAAAGTCTCTAATTTGTGTCATTGATAAACTTAAGTGTTTTGGATTAAATCACTCCCCGAGGTGTAAATAATCCTAACCTTATAATTCATCGAATGAAAGACAAATTAGGCATTTGTTTTTGAAATTTTAATAAATTAGAACAAAATGATCCCAAGACCCTCATCTTGCGAATCCTTAAGCCGACTGAGTCCGCACTTAAGAACTCCAAGATAGGTAGTCATCCCATGTCAATGACATCTAATGTCACTCTCGGTCGATGAGAGTCCCATTCTCATCTCATGTCTCGATAGCCACGCCTGCAGTGGATCTATCGATGAGAAAACCAAACTCACGTGTAAGGGTCTAACCCTTACTCCCACTTATCCCAAGATAACAAGTAGTACCCCGCTGAGGCGGACCTACCAACTTATGATCGAGGGCTTTATGGGTGTGATGTTTTGGACAAGACATTATACTCATTATTTTGGGAATTTGCATGCATAGGTTTGTTTATATGTAAGTTGAACATTTATAACATAAAACAACCTATAACTAGCAAAGCAAATAAATACGAAATCGAAAGGCCCCTAGAACCTCACAACTCTCAAACGAAAAGAATTAAAGTATTAACAAAAGCCTTGAACATCTTCTGGACTGGTCCTCGCCCTCCGTTTTAGTTCCGTGCCCTCCGATTTTGGTCAAAACAAGTCATTGCCTCAAAAACCACGAACAGCGCCCGCCGTTTTACAACCAGCGGTCGCTGAACACCACCGGCGGTCGCCGTTTCCAAAACGGCGCCCGCCGAAAAGGCAAAAACCCATCTGCCCCAAAAAAGGCCTTTCGGCGGTCGTCGTTTCCAAAACGGCGCCCGCCGAATCAAAACGGCGCCCGCCGGAGCTCAAACGGCGACCGTGTTGGAAATCGATATCCCGGAATTAATAAATTAATTAAAATTAATTATCTAATTAATTCCGACCGAAATCCTTTGGAGATCGAATATCCGGAGTTGTCAAAGTGCGGAACGACAACTCCAATCGACTCCCGGATGCCGGAACAACCCGCCACGAACCACCACGCGAAGCCGGACTCAACCAAACCCTAACCACGGGGAAAGCCCGGGCTGTTCGGTCGAGCCCTCGTGTGGGGCTCGCGGCTGTCCTTGGCAGCCGCCTAGGGCTGCCCTTGGCAGCCCCCTATGCACGCCCAGCCGCCCCCGGTGATCGCACGACCAGCCACGGCGAACCGTGGCTTGCGATCACCACCAGCCACCGCCGCTCGAGCGGCGGTCCAGCCGCGTGAGCGGGGCTGCTCCAGCAGCCCGCCGGAGGTGCGTGGGTGATCGAGCTCGTGCTCGATCGAGTCTCGGCGTCCAGCCGAGGCTCGCCCCTCTCGACCCTCTCTTGTTCGAGCCGTTGAGCCGCCGGCGGTCCGGTGATCTTCGATCACCACCGCCCGGTTCAACCTCGACAAAGGTCGCGTTCTCGGATCTTGGTTCACGATATTTTTACGATAATTAAACGATAAAATCATAAAGAGGGTTTTACGATTTACCTCGTTCTCGTTGTTCGGAAAAACGAAGAACTCAATTTGACGACCTTGAGATCTTCCCACGTATTCCTTGCACTAGCTCGGACGTCGTGTGGGCGACGATCTACCGAACTCCATGGATCCTCCTCTCTACTTTCTCTCTCTAGAATTGTGATCTTCAAGTTATGAGAATAGAGAAGACCATGTAGTGCTTTTATAGGCTACGTAGGGGATCTAAAGGAGGTGGAATATTGGGCTTCCAATATTGAAGATTAAATTGAGCCCAATGCTCAAGTCCATTAATCCTTATCAATATTAATTAATTCTATTTTCCACTATATAAAATTAATTGCACTCCCAATATTAAACCATATTATATCAAATAATATTTCTCCGGTAGTATTATTTATTCCGTGTATTTAAGATATAAATATCCATGAATAAAATTAATTTATTGCTAATTAATTTATTCATCTCTTATATCCGAGACTAGTACCATTCAACCTTAATTATTATGCGGAACGAATCCACCTGCAGGGTTTACATAATAATTCCTTATGAACTCATCTCGGGGATATTATCAACCCTTCCGGGATACACTTTCCCGTCAAGTATTCACGGCATGTCATATATAAAATATAGTGACCCAACTTAACCGGTAATTAACCCAATAATTAAATCGGTTAATTCCTTTGGTAAATCAAAGTCACTTATATTAAATATACACACCCGCAATAGTTTCGGGGATTAAGAATAAAATACACTGAGACTCGAATCGATTATCGCCGGCAATCCTAATCGATGAATCTCAACGATCCGCTCAATACACCAAGTGTACAAGTGTGATAAAATAATTAAGATAAATTATTTTCTCTCTCACACAACGACTATACCGATGGATTGGTCCGTGTCCATCTAGGTCGTGAGCAACTGTTCGATTAAATACGAGTAACCGATAGTATGATCTTCTGTGCGCCCATGCAACACCATACTAACTACAACGTATAAAATCCAGGACTATTTGCATATATTTAATTATAAATAATTAAACGCAAATAATTGTTTATTTAATTAAATAGATTAATGGCAATGGATCGTGAGTTTCCGTTACTTAAATCTAGACATTAAGTACACAACTCCAACAATCTCCCACTTGTACTAAGGTCTAGTCATTTCCTCCAAACTCCCGACTCCCATACTCATCACGTGCTTAAGTTGTACTTCCAAGAAGTACTATGTGAATGAGCACTCTAGGTTGCCGCTCTGAAGTTATCTTGGTGACTACAGCGTCGTCTCCCTCGACGATGACTCGTATCAGGTGGTACTTGCACTATGTGTTATCTTACACTTATGGACTCGTGATTTCTTACCATTTGCCATCGCACCGCTATTTACATAGCCTTTGGCAAATTAAGAATCACATCTAAGTCCCAGAGATTATCCCGGAGTTATACCAAAACTTCCGCTGCCTCTGAGGCCGCTATTTGGTTACCCATGGCAGAGTCCGAAAAGCATCGTGCTTATCACTCTTCCATGTTAAAACTCCTTCTCCTTCAATAGTGAAACACATAGCCTGATATCGACTTACACCGGTCCTCATTCGATTAGAAATCTAAGAGAATGTAATCCAAAGGAAAAACTCGTCTGCTTCGTAGTCTAGAACAGTACTTCGAAAGTACTTTTACGGCAGTCGAATATTCCTTTCCAGGATTACCTTGATATCCTCCCACTATGCTAACCGCATAGCCGATATCAGGTTCTTGTTTTCAACAATGCATTTATTAAGCTTTCCACACTCAAAGTGTAGGAAACTGCTTTCATTGCTTCTATCTCCTTTTGTGTTCCAAAACACATATCCTTTGATAGATGCATTCCGTCTCTGAAAGGTAACGAACCTTTCTCGGAATCTTGCATGTTAAAACGAACCATAATAATATATGTAAGATGTCCAGGAAAAGTACAATGTTCTTTCTAGAGATCCAAGATCTCAAGAACATGTCCAACTTCTTCCTTTATCTTTCATAATGATTTATCTAGACAACCATCATTTTATGTCTGATAACATCTTTACATTGTTACCAATGATAAAATGTTATCTACATAAAACCTCCGAGAAACACCACCTTGTTTTCCATCACGTTTCCAATACACACGATTCGTCTATGCTTTTGATGAATCCACAAAATGGACTATCTCATCAATTTGCAAGTACCACGAACTCAATGCTTTGTTTCAATCCATAAATGGATCAACTAAGCTTGTACTCTAAATGATCTCGCCTCTTAGCAATAGTCCTTATTGCTCTCCAAGAAGGCACATTTAGATCTAGTACGGCCTTCATGTAGATCTAGGGATCGATTTCATGTATACTAGGTCCAGAGTCCGAAGACTCTCCTAGTCTTATGAATATCTCCGGTTGTCACACAACCTCCCACTACAACGGCATTCCGGTGTATAAACAGTGATAACAGTAGGTGCAGTTATTGGTGTACCGCTACTCGGTTCGGCTGGTTCTAAGTCTTAATCTTTCTCTCTCATTTCAAAGTATCATGTCACCTTGGGCTTGTGGTTCATCGTATAGTCTTTCTCTAAGAACCGGGCGTTAGAACTTATAACGTCCTTCTGGTTCATAGTACTATTGAACACACATCTTTTGTTCTTCCAGGACATTCTACAACCGCTTTTGAATGCGCCGTTGTTTCCAGACATATCCATAGAACATAGGTAGTACCGTATAACTCATGCTTTTACTATTTCTATAAGAGTTCCATTTCTTGTTTACGACACACCATTTCTACACAACAGTGTATGGTGTAGTCATTTGGGATCAAATCCCAATTTCTGATCAGTATGCCATGCATTCCTCAGATAGGTACTTGCCTCCGCGATCAAATCGCAGGCTACAAATGGATATACCTTGATGGTTCTCCACAATTGCTTAGTGTCCATTGACTTGTCAAAACACTTGCTTTTGTGGCACATCAGGTATTCTAATCCATTTCTCGAGTAATCATCAAATGATGTACTCGTACCTTATTGTCTGAGTAGACATAGGTCTGCATACATCAGAGTTAATCAATTCTTATACTTGTCCGGATCTTATATCTTATATCCATAAAGGATTGCTTAGTCATATTATCTTCCAAATTAGATTCTTAGGTCGGAAGGTCCATTCCTTCAACTTAATTGATCAAATATCAATTTTCGACATTTGAACTTCTTATTTGAATAAACATGACTCAGCATAAGAATCCACAAGTATAATTGATAAAGAAATCTCTTATTAGTAAAACGAGTTTCATACTACGGTTCGTTGCATCGTGGTGGACTCAGGATTCATCATTTATATATTGCTAGCCAATGTACCAAAATAGATAATATCATTATTTCTTCTTATAACCATCAAGTGATTAAAAGAAATAAAATATCCATTTATTAGAAATCCAGAACAAAGTTCTTTCTAATTTGAAAGGTACATAAAAGCAATAACCCAAAATGAAATCCTATAGTATGTCCTCCACTGCAACTGCTGCCTCCTCTACAGCATTGCCCATGTAGACTACGATTTCTTCTTTTCTAAGTCGTCGGGTTTCCTGGAACCCTTGCATTTAAAATGCACATACCGTCAGTGGTTCCATATCTACACACCAGGTTCCGGTAGATAATACCACTGACTATGTTTTACGACTAAAGAAAAATTTCGTACTTTCTTTGAGAGGATAATCAAACTTCCAGTACCCAGACTGTTTGCATCGAGAACTCTTGCCTCTTGGCTTTCTCGTCCCATCTCGTGGTCCAAGAAACTTAGGACCACTGGGTTTCTTTGCTTGCTTTTCCTTTCCCCCGATTTTGCCCTTAGGTTCGAAACCTTTGGCATTAGCTACAAGAGCTTGCGATTTCCGTCTCAACTCGTCTAAAAGGTCAATCATCTTAAAAACGTGTTTAAGCGTTCCCTTGAATCGACTGGCCTTTATGAGTATCCTCATCGCCTCTTGTCTAGCCGCCTATGTCATGTCTAAACATCTCCTTGAGTTTGAACATGATATCAAAATCAGTCCTTTCCTCATCAGTTAAGACATTTGTAGGCTCGGGAGGACAAAGCTCACTGAGTACAAACTTGTACTCTTTAACAGTCTGGACAATGTCTAGATCTCTATTCCAATCAATACATTTAGGGACCAGTGAGTTTAAATAATCCTTAGGTATCACAGAAAGTGGGTTCAAAGCCATTTCCTAATCTATGAGCACATATAACAACAAACAATCGATTTAACCTCCGATATTATCTCCCTTAAATAATATCATTAAACCACTAATCACATCTAAAATCCCATCAGATATGGCAAGCCACGTGGTGTGGACGTTTACCAATCCAAATGATTTAGCAATTAGATTTGCTTCGGTCATACATCACTTATAGCGGAACCTCGTGGGGAGGAATACTATAATGCGTATCTAAGTGTAAACCATTACTCAGTACCAAAGTAAATCGTTTGGAATTGCTACATCACCGCAAGCCACGTGGTGTGGACGTTTACGACAACTTCACAACTCTTCACAATTTCTTACAACTGTCTACATCAATTAATCCAAAATCCGTCAGCATAGCAAGCCACGTGGTGTGGACGTTTACTACACCAAGAGACTTTTATAATTGACTCCCAATTACTTGATCCATTCAATCTTGTAAATCAAGACGCGGAGAATCATAAGTGAAACTCGAAGTTTCTAACCAGTGATTCACCATGCGAACGACCCTATCTCTCATCAAATGAGGGAGCCGAGCAGACAATCGATCCACCTTCAAAAGATGGTACGACTGCCTCTGATTTGTGTCCTCGACATGACCAAGTGGCTTTGGCTCCATTCCACTCCCCGGGGTGAGAATGAGTCGACTTGAAGTCAGTTTTGGAAAGACAAATTAGGCATTGTTTGATAGACTTAATCAATGTTTCTCGCAAAAGGAATTACAAGAATTCTCCTCCAATGGCTTATCTATATGAACTTCGAAAGTTCATAAAAGTCACCAAGAGAACAGTAATGGAGACCATGGATATGTTTCCATACCCTCTCCCACTTAGCTTTTTATAATAAAGGGATACGCTATCTAATGTATAATTAAATACACATAAGCATGCATGCATGAAATAAAGCACATAGAATATTATCACATAATCAAAATAATACTAGAATATTATTTTCCGACTATTATGGCTTTATCGCATCTCCGTATGCTTCTTCTAGTCTTCAGTCTTCGTTCTTGAATGCTCCATGTGACAAGAATATTAATTCCAATATTTAAATCTATTTATTTTTAATAAATCCAAAAGTTACTTAATTCGAAAATTAAGTCAATCGAATAAATCAAAAATAAAATTAAATATTATTAATATTTTTATTATTTTTATTTTCCTCTTCTAATTTCATTAAATCTCTAGAATCCTATCCAAGACCCACTTGGAATATTCTAGAAGATATCCATAATGAAATAAGGAAATAAAATAATTTAGGACTCCTAGTCCTTCCAAATTAATCCCTTTCCTAATCCATTAAAAATTCCATAAAGGAATAATTAAATGAGGAAAAATTAATTTAGGACTCCTAGTCCTTCCAAATTAATTTCTTTCCTAATCCATTAAAAATTCCATAAATGAATAATTAAATGAGGAAAAATTAATTTAAGACTCCTAAACTTTCCAAATTAATTATTTTCCTAATCCATCAAAAATTCCATAAAGGAATAATTAAATAGGAAAAATAAATTAATTCTAAATTTACTCCTTTTCCTATTCCATGAAAATTTCCAAGAATAGGAATAATCAATAAGGAAAAATAAATTTATTTAGGAAAAATAATTCTTTTCCTAGTCCATTAAAAATTCCCAAAAAATAGGAATAATTAAATTAGGAAAACCGAATTAAATTAGGAATAGGATCTTTACCGGAACGAACACGGATTGGGGATCCCCGTGTCCATCCCGTAGCATGTCCCACCCGCAATCGATTGAGAACCATGGTTGTACATGCATTACTAATTAATTAATCCACGCCAACAGGACAATGGAATTAATTGATTCAGCACATGCAATACTAGTGGACTATCACGCATTCGAGTGAGAACATTCACGTGCACAGGTGCGGGGTGCCCCTGCCATGCATGCTCGTTCTCTTTTCAAATCGCGGGCCCCGTCATACGTTTTCTCCGGAACATTCACCACACATAAAAACGAATCTCGACATCAACGAGAGTTTAATAATCAAGAGCAATATTATGACATTAATTAACAATAATTAAATCTAGCCATAATAATCGGAAACCCTGCAAGGTAGAACAATTTATCGAAAAATACCATGAACTAAAACCAACGCTCTGATACCAATTGTTGGAAATCGATATCCCGGAATTAATAAATTAATTAAAATTAATTATCTAATTAATTCCGACCGAAATCCTTTGGAGATCGAATATCCGGAGTTGTCAAAGTGCGGAACGACAACTCCAATCGACTCCCGGATGCCGGAACAACCCGCCACGAACCACCACGCGAAGCCGGACTCAACCAAACCCTAACCACGGGGAAAGCCCGGGCTGTTCGGTCGAGCCCTCGTGTGGGGCTCGCGGCTGTCCTTGGCAGCCGCCTAGGGCTGCCCTTGGCAGCCCCCTATGCACGCCCAGCCGCCCCCGGTGATCGCACGACCAGCCACGGCGAACCGTGGCTTGCGATCACCACCAGCCACCGCCGCTCGAGCGGCGGTCCAGCTGCGTGAGCGGGGCTGCTCCAGCAGCCCGCCGGAGGTGCGTGGGTGATCGAGCTCGTGCTCGATCGAGTCTCGGCGTCCAGCCGAGGCTCGCCCCTCTCGACCCTCTCTTGTTCGAGCCGTTGAGCCGCCGGCGGTCCGGTGATCTTCGATCACCACCGCCCGGTTCAACCTCGACAAAGGTCGCGTTCTCGGATCTTGGTTCACGATATTTTTACGATAATTAAACGATAAAATCATAAAGAGGGTTTTACGATTTACCTCGTTCTCGTTGTTCGGAAAAACGAAGAACTCAATTTGACGACCTTGAGATCTTCCCACGTATTCCTTGCACTAGCTCGGACGTCGTGTGGGCGACGATCTACCGAACTCCATGGATCCTCCTCTCTACTTTCTCTCTCTAGAATTGTGATCTTCAAGTTATGAGAATAGAGAAGACCATGTAGTGCTTTTATAGGCTACGTAGGGGATCTAAAGGAGGTGGAATATTGGGCTTCCAATATTGAAGATTAAATTGAGCCCAATGCTCAAGTCCATTAATCCTTATCAATATTAATTAATTCTATTTTCCACTATATAAAATTAATTGCACTCCCAATATTAAACCATATTATATCAAATAATATTTCTCCGGTAGTATTATTTATTCCGTGTATTTAAGATATAAATATCCATGAATAAAATTAATTTATTGCTAATTAATTTATTCATCTCTTATATCCGAGACTAGTACCATTCAACCTTAATTATTATGCGGAACGAATCCACCTGCAGGGTTTACATAATAATTCCTTATGAACTCATCTCGGGGATATTATCAACCCTTCCGGGATACACTTTCCCGTCAAGTATTCACGGCATGTCATATATAAAATATAGTGACCCAACTTAACCGGTAATTAACCCAATAATTAAATCGGTTAATTCCTTTGGTAAATCAAAGTCACTTATATTAAATATACACACCCGCAATAGTTTCGGGGATTAAGAATAAAATACACTGAGACTCGAATCGATTATCGCCGGCAATCCTAATCGATGAATCTCAACGATCCGCTCAATACACCAAGTGTACAAGTGTGATAAAATAATTAAGATAAATTATTTTCTCTCTCACACAACGACTATACCGATGGATTGGTCCGTGTCCATCTAGGTCGTGAGCAACTGTTCGATTAAATACGAGTAACCGATAGTATGATCTTCTGTGCGCCCATGCAACACCATACTAACTACAACGTATAAAATCCAGGACTATGATTTGCATATATTTAATTATAAATAATTAAACGCAAATAATTGTTTATTTAATTAAATAGATTAATGGCAATGGATCGTGAGTTTCCGTTACTTAAATCTAGACATTAAGTACACAACTCCAACAGACCGCCGTTTGGCTCCAGCAGCCCGCTTTGCTTCGTTTGGCTTCGTTTGGCTTCGTTTCTTCTCGTTTTCGCCGGAGAGCCGAGATCCTCCATCGAACCATGGATCAAATCCATCGCTTACAAGTTTGAACAATACAAATTGAAAATAGAAAAACTATCTATTACAAATGATTCCAAGGGACGCAGCCCTCCAAAACTATGGCCAATCGAAACGTAAAAAACGACAATTTCATTCACCCGACCACTAACGGTGGCCGGCCTTACATCTAATCACATAATCACAATTAAACAAATAAGTCAATTATGTTGATTAAACTTTTTGTGTCCAACACAAAAGTGTGCACGAGCCCTAGTCTCTGATACCAATTGAAGGTACCGGTATACCGATCCGATCGATATACCGTGTGTGCGGAAGCGTGTAAAGCATATAAATCTATCATGCTTGGATCTTAGTGCACACATAATGTGTATAAGAACACATACAAATATATATATATACACATCCAATATATATATATATATATATATATATATATATATATATATAGGGATCAACGAGTTCTTACATTTGGTGATCGTTGAAATTGGTTAAGGTGGTGTTGAGTCGATTGAACCACCTTAATGGATCAGCCACGGATTGTTCACCTCTGGAATGACCCCGTCACGCCTTTGGATCGCCCGGATGTTGAAGCCGCACAAATGGCCCGGCCTCTACGTGTTGCACACGAACCCGGATGATGACTTGCTTGATTGATCGAGTTGATTCTCCAAGAACAACCTCTTTTCTCTCTCTCTTTTGTGAATTTCGTGGGTGAAAAATTATTCTGAAAAATCAGCATTTGTTCACCTTAAAATGCCATCAAAACCCCTTTGTAACCTCCTCCTTAATGGTGATATTGATGCCCCATCATTATCACACATTAAGGTGTGATTATGGTGAATTTGAATGGACATTTCCACCTCATTATGCCACATGACATTAGATGGTCCCACTTGCTTGTGTGACATGCCATGTCACACTATGTAACATGCATCCATGCAAGCCATGCATCCCATGCATGTGTATTAAATCCACGTAAATATTGATTCTAAATCAATATATTTATCAAGCAATGTACATCATCTTTGAGTCCGTGTGTGACCCTGTAGGTATGATTTATTGATCAATATTATATTGTTCCCAACAATATAATATTATCAAATAATCATTTAACATCCATAGACGACCTTATGACTTCATCGATTGCACACGTAGGATCGAAGGACACATCCTAACAGTCTCGGCATCGATCCAACGTAAATAAATTACAAGAAATAAATTTACAATTCCGGTATCGATTCTATACATGAAATCGACCCTATACAATTTCCGGAAAACATAGAACGAAATAATAAATCCTAAATTCGGTCAACCCCCGAATTTTTACTATTACAAACATTCAACCACACAAAACGAATCTCGACATGTCCGAGAGTTTAATAAACGAATAATCATGATAATAAATTAACACAATAATTAAATCCAACCATGATAGCCGGAAATCCCTGCAAGGTAGAACAATAATCGAACGTATACATGAACACGATACCAAACGCTCTGATACCAATTGCTGGGATTCGATATCCCGGGTTATCAAAAATTATGCGGAACCGATAACCCGACCGAAACCCCGTCGCCGGAAACCGATCACGAACACCAACGAACCGGGCTCGACGAGAGTATCATCGCCGCGGGATAAACCCGCGGCTAGAAACCCTAGCCGAACCCCGTTAGGGTTCGCGATCGCCGTGCATGGCGATCGCCGGGGATGCGGGGTGCATCCCCGCGGGGTTGTCGGACCAGCACCCGCCGGCGGTGAGTCCGGCGACTCACCGCCACCGCCACCACGAGGAGGAGGGCGCCCAGCCGAGGCTCCAGCCCTCGGCTGCCCTCGCGATCGAGCCCAGCTCGATCGCCCGCCCCGGCTTCAGCCGGGGCTCCCCGTGCGCACGCCTCCGTCGAAGGGGCGGCTGGGATCCTCCGCGGCACCAGCCCGCGGCATCCCGGCGATCGACCGAAGTAGATCGCGTGCCCCGGCGTCCAGCCGGGGCTCGCCCCTCGTCGCGCGTAACCGGCGGTCGAACCCTAGGGTTCGGCCGCCCCTCTCGATCCCGACGGGGATCGCGTGATCCCCGTATCCCGGTTTCGACGTCTTCCCGGATCGTCTTGTTCATGTATATATCACGATTAACGAACACATAATCAAAGAGGGGGTTTTAGATTATGTTACCTCAATTCGTTGTGCGGAGAAACGAATTAACGTGTTGATGACCTTGCGATCTTCCTACGTATTCCTTGCACCTCGTCCGAACGTCGTGTGGGCGACGATCTATCGAACTCTTATGGATCTCCTTCAACTCTCTAGAACTATCAAGTATTGATATTCTTGTCTTATGAATTATGAAGGCCATGTAGTGCTTTTATAGGCTACGTAGGGGATCATAAGGAGGTGGAATATTGGGCTTCCAATATTGAAGATTAAATTGAGCTCAATGCTCAAGTCCATTAATCCTTATCAATATTAATTAATTTATTTTCCACTATATAAATTAATTGCACTCCCAATATTAAACCATATTATATCAAATAATATTTCTCCGGTAGTATTATTTATTCCGTGTATTTAAGATTTAAATATCCATGAATAAATTTATTTATTGCTCAATAAATTATATTCATCTCTTATATCCGAGACTAGTATCATTCAACCTTAATTATTGTGGGGAACAAATCCACTCATGAGGTTTACACAATAATTCCTTATGAACTTATCTCGGGGATATTATCAACCCTTCCGGGATACACTTTCCCGTCAAGTATTCACGGCATGTCATATATAAAATATAGCGACCCAACTTAACCGGTAATTAACCCAATAATTAAATCGGTTAATTCCTTTGGAAAATCAAAGTCTCTAATATTAAATATACACACCCGCAATAGTATCGGGAATTAAGAATAAAATACTCTGAGATTTAAATTGATTATCCAAGGCAATCCTAATCAATAAATCTCAAGCGATCCGCCCAATACACCAAGTGTACAAGTGTGATAAAATAATTAAGATAAATTATTTTCTCTCTCACACAACGACTATACCGATGGATTGGTCCGGGTCCATCTAGGTCGTGAGCATCTGTTTGATTAAATACGAGTAACCGATAGTATGATCTTCTGTGTGCCCATGCACACCATACTAACTAGAACGAATGAAATCCAGGACTATAATTTTGCATAATTAATTAATAATAATTAAATGCAAATAATTGTTTATTATTTAAATAGGTTAAATGCTATGACCGGGAGTTTACCGATACTTAAATCTAGACATTAAGTACACAACTCCAACATACCCTAATATTACCTTTTAATAATGAGAAAGTAATAAGAATTATTTTTCATAATGAGAAAGTAATAAGAATTATTTTTGTAGAGATGTGTCTATTGATACGAAATATACAAAAATGATAATGTATTTTTTTCAGAATGAGGTTAAAAGAATTCTTACTTTTTTTTTTTTTTTTTAGAGTTGTGTCTATTGATATGAAATATAGTAAAATTAAACATTTGTCTATTAATATAATATCAATACTTAATTTTTATATATTTTGTGAAATCCGTGAAAGAATGTCACTGGTATATTTTTTAAGAGATTTCAATTTTAATTGAATTTATATATCTGTTGAGAGTTAGAACGAGAACTACTTGATCAGAATTGAAAGTCGAATTGATTGATCCCTCTATGAACTATACAACACAATTGAAATCATGAACAAAATTTTTATGACTCGACTGAATGAAAGTTGATTTACATGGATAAAAGGGAAACACTGTTTCAGTATTAGTCACTCTCAAATCGATCGAAAAAAGTTGCAACACAGTTATGAAAGTTCAAAGTAATTAGAAAACAAAAAAATATACTCCAATTTTTCTTCAAATTTGAGCTCATATGAATTATACAATCAACTCTAATTGTGCAAATATTATCCATCAAATTATAATAGAAATTTGATGTACTATTTACTTTAAATACTCAATATTGGTTTTGGTTTGGGCAGTCTTTTTTGGCATATTCAAATCCTGATGAAATGACAAATTTGCCCTTTCAATCTAAAATGTCAAAAATTATTTACACTTCAAATTTGTTGTACATTTCAATTTAATTTTCTACTAAATTTTACTGTGAAAAACAAAAAACACTACCTATGACAAACTTTTGTAGTCTACAATCTGGCACAGTCTGACAGAAAGACAAGACAAAATAAAAATAAAAATAAATTAATTAAAGAGGTCTACTACCACCTATATATATTACGATTTGACATTTTGACAAGATGTAACCTTACCTTTACCCCATATATATGGGTTTAGGTCACCGTCTCCCCTCCATGTGACATTATTATTGTACGATTTACTTTTGTATTTTATGTAAGTACTAGAAGTCGAGAAGATATTGTAAAATGAAATTGAATACAATGATACACTATACTTTTATATACACTTTTTTTTTAAATCAAAAAAATTATATCTATGACTATAAATCTGAAATAGAAAAAATACTAGTATTTTTTTACAAAATAAACTATGAAGAAATCAAAACACGTTATTGATCATTTGATTGTGTAGAAATTAAAGCACTAGAAAATACTAATATTACTGAAGAAATTGAGTAATGTTTTAATGTCATTCGGGTACTTAATCTATGTAAAAAAACGTATAAACGAAACTCGAAAAAAGTGTACAAACAACTAGCTAGATCGGAGACTTTAATCATCCAAATGGAGACCCAATTAGATATGATTTGAAAGGATTTTGCAAATGTTAAAAAGACAATGCAGTTTGCAAGCCACATTTATAGAATAATATTTGTTTGTTCCACCCAAAAACGGCAACTACGTACGTAAAAATAAATGACAAAATTGTAGCTAGGGTTCTCTCTAATACATGGTGTGTGTTTCATTGGCCTCACTAATTCTCTTTAAATCATTGGTAACAAACTAGAGCCACACTTGGATGAAAAAAATATAATGATTTGATAGATTAAATTTTAGAGTTATTGAATTTATTTGATTTGTGATTAAATTAGCAATGAAATTGACTCACTGTTTTTTTCAATTTAATTGAGTCAAAAAGAGTATACAAATATGTCATCATGTTAATCAAAATGACAATCTCACTTGATTTTGGAAAAAAAAATTATATAGGAGTAGACTTAGATTTCTTAAGGTTGAAATGGTATATAACTTAATCTTTATGTTTCAAATTTATAAACATTTCTTTCATACTGTATTTTGTAAAACAAAGTGTGTTTATAAGCTGAGACGAAAGGAATATTTTTATTAATACTATCTCATATTGTAAGATGGTCTAGATTTTGTTTTTCTATCTTGATTTTATTTGGATTGGTAAGTATAGTTGAAATTTCAAAGTCTATATATTTATCTTTAAATTTGGATTTAAGATTTACTCAATTATTTAACTTAAATTGGATTTAATTTGTGTAATTGAATTATTTATTTTGTTAAAAAAATTGGATAAATAATTACTGCAACTTAATTTGGATTTAATTTGTGTAATTGAATTATTTATTTTATTAAAACAATTGGATAAATAATTACCGTAAAAAGGAAAAAGGAGAATGAAAATGATTAGTGGGAAATGAAGATTTAATTTGAAATCAGAGTGATGACTATGATGCAACCCAACACTGCCCAAATTTGTACTACCAAAGTTGGAGTTTTCCTGCACATAAAAAATTAAATAAAAATAAATATATAAATAAATAAATAAATAAATGATTGACAGGTTGAAGTGATATTCAAACTGTCATCACGTCTCCACTTTCCCTGCTATCTGCGTCTATGCAGAGGGCCCCACACAGTCCCCTCCCCTTTCATGATATGATATGATTTGTGAGAAAATTATTAATAATAAATTGAATAATTATTCATTGCTTCATCAACATTTCTATTGTGCTTTTTCTCTCTCCAAGGGTTTTGTTTTCATTCAGTGGCACCAAAAAAATATAAATAAAAATATAAATAAAAAGAGAGAGAAGGTTCAGGTTAAGCGATTCACGCACCGTGCGTATTTTAGCAATAGCGTTCTGTTATTTCACATTTTTTCATCCGAAACAACAAACAATAAAAAAAAAGGAAAAAAAAATGTCTGGGTCGGGTACGGGTACGGGTACTGGAAGCCAGTGCAACTCATCGGAGAGCAGCGTGAGAACGGCGTCGTCGCCGCTGTCCCTGAGCCGGTACGAATCCCAGAAGCGCCGGGACTGGAACACGTTCGGGCAGTACCTGAGGAACCACCGGCCGCCGCTGGTGCTCTCCCGGTGCAGCGGGGCCCACATACTCGAGTTCCTCCGCTACCTCGACCAGTTCGGGAAGACCAAGGTCCACGCCGCCGCCTGCCCGTTCTTCGGCCACCCCCACCCCCCCGCGCCCTGCCCCTGCCCGCTCCGGCAGGCCTGGGGCAGCCTCGACGCGCTCGTCGGCCGCCTGCGCGCCGCCTACGAGGAGAACGGCGGGAGGCCGGAGACGAACCCGTTCGGGGCGCGGGCGGTGAGGCTGTACCTGAGGGAGGTGAGGGACACGCAGGCGAGGGCGAGAGGGATCGTCTACGAGAAGAAGAAGCGCAAGAAGAAGGACGCGCCGGTTGCGGAGGACGAAGATGGGATTGATCGCGGCGGCGCCGGCGGGAATATGATGTCGGCGGGATCATCCGCCGGGAGGGGTTCGGTGATTCTTCCCTTATCCGTTTTCAATTAATTAGTTAGTAATTAGTAGTTAGTTAATCATCATCAGTGTATGAATTATTAATTAATTTTGAGCTGCTTTTTAAATTAATTTTTCTTTTTGTTTTAATAAAAATATCAATCGGAACATGAAGTGAAGTAAAATGTGTTAAAGCTTATTTTGTTTGTTTCCCCATCTTAACTCAACACCCTAGGTCGATTCACCATGCCACTTCAAACGATGTTGCAAAATGCAAACCTTACTCTAATATGAAAGTTGGAAAATAAATTAATGAATTAAAAAAAAAATATTAATTAGATGAATTGAGGACTTTTGCTAAATTACAATGTGTATTTAGTGTTGTTTTTAATTTTTTGAAATTAGTTCGTTTAGGGTTTCTGAATTAGGGATTAATTTGTTCTTTTCAACTTAATTTTTTTTGATAAAGTTTAATTTATTTCAATTTGTTTTAAAATTTTAACAAAGAAAAATTGTTATCATGTTATGTGTTCAAGATTAATGTAAAGTATAAAATAATAAATAATATTTATATATATTGTGCAAGTGCAAGTGACATTAATTTCTTGGGCCCTCAAAGCATTGACCAATTAACTACCATTCCTAAATTACTCGAGTGAGACCAAGAATATACTACTATGACTACGAGAGGCCACAAATTAATTTTATTTTCTTCCATTCACTTTCTTCATTGTCTGACTACGTGGCATCAAGAGATTGTGGCTCAACTATAATGTGGATCATGGAAGCATAACTTTTGAATCATATCATAAGATGGCAAGTAGAATTTCATTGTTATAATACGCCATAAGTTAGCAAACAACATATATGAGGAAATATCGATGACGACGAGAGAGCCATAGCTCAATCGATAAGTTCGTGTGAAGCTAGCTAGAAGATGTATCTGAACAAGTACACGCACGAATGAAATGGTTATCATGTCTACTATTTGTTTGAGGAATGGATTGGTTGACACTTTATTAAATGAGACTCTTTTTATGCAATTGTCACATGCACGAGTCACCTACCTGAACAATTCATTTTGCTCCCCTTACTTTATTTGGATATATACACTGTAGCTTTCAACTCAAGTTTAATTTTTTTGTATGTAACATGGATCATGTTTTATGTTTAATTAGTGGGGTCGATTATGTGTGGGGATTCGATCGATCGATTGACGACTTCGTTAATTTTATTCATCTTTGAAAATTTGGATTTTATTGCATATCAAACGAATATTTCAAACTTGAATATTTTGTTTTAAAATTTTGCTAAAAAGGTAAGAATTGGGAGTAAAATGTGAGAAGTTTAATTAGAATGGGGCTATAAACTAAAAGCTTAGCCCAAACATAAAATGAAAGCTCTTTTTTTATAAAGAGGACGAAAAATTTCACCCTACCCGATTCTAAGATTTCGATCGGATATGATGTAAATTTCACCTCACAACTGTTAACTTTATTTCATTTTCGAACTTATAATTCAATTATAAATTTATTTTTCATTTAAACTTATAAATTTACAAAATGAGAGAAAAAATAGGTGCCTAAAATTTATCCACCACATGAAAAATATGTGTGGAAATAGAAAATGTGAGCGTGTATAGTGTAAGGCTCACTAATTTTTTTGTTTTTAAAATTTATTTATTAAAATAAAGTTAATTAATTTTCAATTTATACTTTAAAATATTAATTAATTAGCTACGCCTAAAATTAATACTAAATTTCAGAATAATAAAATTCCGTCGCATTTTCGCACTCCCAGTTTTTCTATACCAAATCTTTGACCCCAAGTATCTCAACCTCTAAAGTACATTTAGATAAGTGAGCTAGAATGTTTAAAATGTACTAAAGTAAATAGCGATAATACTTTTGTGGACTAACATATAAAAAATAGACTTTTATTAGGGATGTCAATCCAACCCTAAATGGTGGGCTAGCTGATTTATGTCGTGTGTGTGCGTTTTTCGTTTGTGTTTTTGGTTTCGAGTGTGAGTTGTGATGTTCGTTTTTATGCCTTTTGGTTGTATTTTATGTTTATGTTGGTATTGGATCTCACTTGGGGTGAAGTGGTTTGTTTAGTATGATTTTGTAGGTCGGTTGCCGAGAAAAGTCGAGAAATCGAGAAAAAGCTGGAAAAGGAGAAATGGCGAGCGCCAAAATGGAATCGGCGGTCGCATGTTGAGAACGGCGGTCGCCGGAGTAGAAGTGACGACCGCCAAAAGGAGTAAAAAGTATGCAGATTTCCAGCCAAGACTTTTGTGCAAAACGGCGGTCGCCGAAACCAAAACGGCGGTCGCCGAAATCACTTTGGCGAGCGCAGAAATAGAAACGGCGGTCGCCGTTTTGGAGCGGTTGCATGGCGGTTCTCCAACCATTCTTTAACCGATTTAGGCGAGGAAATGGGGGGAAAACATAATCTTTTCGCCTGGGAATTGAGTTGGGAAAAAGGAGACGATCCACTCGGAGCCGACAACTTCGAGATTCACGTTCAAGTCACGAGCCGTTTAATTCACCGTAATTGTAGTTGCTATTTCATCTTCTAGAAGTTTTGTTTAATCTCTTTTCATTTTATTTCTATTACTTGCAAAAACCTATGAATGTTTTTAAGTTTGAAAATGCTAGTATGAATGTTTGATTAAATGAATGCTTTGCTAATTAAAGATTGTTTCAAGCTTTTCCTTTGTTTCATTCTCTTGTTTAATTTCGTGTTTATTTTCGAGTGTATCGTAAATCTATGTTTTCATTTATCGTTGTTCTAGTTATTCGATACTTGTTGAAGATGATGAACTAAACCTTTTACTCGAATAACTATATGATAAACAAGACGGAAAATCATTGAAACTGGAAGGTCTTGAATAATCGACACACTCTTGAACTCGTAACCCGATCGGGAGCGAGCAATCAAGTGGATTAAACGTTTGCAAAACGAGTTAAGCAACCCGACCGGGAACTTGACTTTCGAGTGTTGGATGTTTAAGATTGAAAAAGGGATAAATGATTTGAAGTCGAGTTTGGACTATAATTATTCGAGCTTTTCTTATTTGATTAATTTCTACTCTTACTTTGTTTGTCGAGAATCAAAATGAACCTAGGACTTAGTTTAATGATTTATGTCTCTAACACTTTTCAAACGCGAAAACAACACTCTTTCGTTTCCTTGGATTGATACCGAGTCAACTACAATTGACCTCGGATTTTGACGAGAGACTAGCACAAAAACGTCTAATCAAAATTGGCGCCGTTGCCGTGGAAACGGATAGTTTTGTTTAAGTGTTTGTTTAGTTCTAGTTTCGTATTTCCTTTAGTTAACTTAGTTATTTGTCTTGTTATTTGCTAACCATCTACTTTAGTGTGCATGGTTACTACGAGAAGCAAGGCTTCTCAAGAGCAATCCGGAGAAAATATGGAGAAGGATAAAGATAAAGTTCAAGTCGAAGATGATTCCGATCAAGAAACTTCGGGTGTTAAGAAAAGTCAACCTTCCCATGGACATGTTCTATCTCCGAATACTCGAGAACCTATTCTACCATTTGGAACTCCTCAAAATAGCAACAACCAAGCGGGAGGAAGTAATTTACAGATACAAATTCCTCAATTCAATGTTCAAGCACAACTTACTCCTCCAACACCTCCAACTCCAATAGATGAAGATCATCATGCTACTCCTCAAAATGTGATGAATCCGAACATGGGTTATCCTCCAAACATGATCAATCCTCAGATGATGGTGAATCCTCAAATGATGAATCAACCACCGATGATGAATCCGAACATGATGAATAACATGGCTTATCAACCAAACTACGGGTATCCATTTCAGCAACCCGGAGTTCAAGTTAATCAAAACATGCAAGGTCAATTCCAACAACAACAATGGCCAAACATGGTGCCTAACATAATGCCATATGGTGGATATGGGATGCAACCGAATCAATGGAATCAATATGGAAACCCAGCAGCTCGACGAGTTCAACAAGGAGACATCACAAGGCCTATCATTGGTGCGACACCGGCATGTGTTGATTTGCCGGAGGTAGTGAAGAACTATAAAGTGAACACGATGGATTTCAATCAATTACCGGAGTATCATGGGAATAACAACGAGGATGTGTTGAGTTTCATCCGAGATTTCTACAACACCATTCATACTTTTCCGTTGAATGGACTTCAATAAGACGAGTTGCGTTGTCGGTTCTTTCCGATGACATTGAAAGACAAAGACAAGTCTTGGTGGATATCATTGCCACCAAATTCTCTCCAATCTTGGAATGATATTTATGATGAGTTCATGAGTCAATTCTTTCCACATCACAAGACGACGGATTTCCGAAATCAAATTTGTGGCTTCACTAGTCGTCCGGGAGAATTTTTCCATGAAACTTGGGATCATTTTCAAGATTTACTTCTTAAATGTCCACATCACACTTTTACTCAAGTCTTGCTTAACCAAATTTTCTATGACTCTTTGACAGATTCTTTGCAAGGATCGGTAGATAATCAAGCCGGGGGCGATATCACTTACCGATCACCGGAAGAAATGGTTACAATTTACAAGACTATGGCTGGGAATTCAAGGAGAAAAAGCTCGAGAAGAAGGGTTGTGAATGATGTTAAGGAAGTGGAAGCTAGCAACCTCAACATAAAAATTGAGGAGATGGCTAAAGAGATCAAAGATTTGAAAGTGGAGGAAGGTAACTTGAAAACACAACTCCTATTGAATCAAATGGAGGTATGTTCGTTGTGTGGTTATCAAGGGCATGGACCAGCTACTTGTCCGATGCCCCAAATGCAAGCTCATTTGATGATTGAAGGGCAGCGTATGGTTGGAGAGCAATGGAACATAGCATGTGTTCCATATGTTATACCCAAGAAAACAGTCACCGACACGTGTCACGAATCAAAGGGCCACGTCATCGAGAGAAAAAGTCAGCCAAGACAGTCATGAAGACCTTCAAAGGCCTATCTAAGAAGAGGATGAGGAGCTCGGACAGTAGAGATCGCACGGTAGAAACAGACTCCTTTCACAGGGAAATTGCCTGGGGAGGCTCCAGGGACACCAGTCAATAAGCTGGGACCTCACGGGGAAAGGGGCAGATTAAGTACTAAGGGAAATTAGTGGGTATTTAATGCTTCATATTAGTGGACTAGAGGTCCAATGAGAAGCCGATATGTGGGCATTAGGTGGCATAATTAAGCCATGCATAGAGTATTATAAATAGAGGGTATGAGAGAGGAAAATGGGACATGCAAAACCTTGTATTTTAATATGATTTCTAAGTATGAATATATGAATAAAGAGGTGCCTTGAGCATCCATGTTCTACTTATGATTTCTGCTATAACTTAAATCCTTTTGCTAGCTTACTTATAACAAATTTACCATTTTGTGTTGTTTATCAAAACCCTAAATTACCAGCAAATACTACCGACAAGTACAAAAACAACCAAAACAGTTGGCGCTAGAAGGATCGAGCATCAGGTATTTAAGTTGCAGAAAAGCTCGATTAAAATCAAAAATGGTGAACGAAGACGAAGGTACTACGGTATCAGGTGCATCCGGCACAAGCGGCAGGTGGCGGGCTGTGATGGGTAAGGCCGTGATGGTGGAACCCGAGGTTCCATCTCCGCCTAAAAACCCAGAACCTGAAAATAAGGAACAGCCGCCGCCTACCCAGATCAGCTCCGATGAGCACAACAGCAAACGTGCAGAGGCCGACGAGCCTACTGACAGTCAGGCAGATCAACGACAACGCCGACTTCGGTCGCGACGTCGGAATCGCCGTCTCCATCCTTACGATATCGGAGGGCCGTCGACGCCCAAGGCTCCGCCTCCGATTAGATTCGCAAGTCTAGATACTCCACAAAAAATAGATGAAGCAGTGGCAGAACTGATGTCTTTGAAATATCTGATGACAACCCCTGTGATCTCGGTGAGGGGCATGCATGCACCCGCCGAGGAAAATCCAGAAAAGGGCCCTGAGCGAACTGGCCGTGTTCCCCGGGGGAATCGCAGAATGCGTCGGGCCCTAGATCTAAACCAAAGAGCTGAGTCAGTAGCTACTTCTACAGATCCTCATAGACAGGTAAGTAGGAGTGACATGCATGGGCATCGTGCGAACTTCTCACCGGCGAGGGCCCACAGAGCCCCCGGTATTGATCCTGAGTTAGCCGATTTAAGGCAGAAATACTCTGAGTTGGAAAGGCGATTGAACGAAAATCAGATTCTCGCCGCCCCGACAGGTCGTCATAATGATCCCTTGGCCCCCGAGGTTGAACAAACTCCCATGCAAGCGGAAATTCAGCCCATGCAAACCACTTTGTATAGCGGCAAAACTGATCCAGAAGTGCATTTGAGCAGATTCAAGACATATATGTCCGGCCGGGGAGCCACTGATGCTACTCGATGCAAACTATTCCCACTCACCCTGGGCGATATTCCCCACCAATGGTACGTCAGCTTACCCATGCATTCTATCAAATGTTTTGACGACTTGGTGCAGAGGTTCGTGTCGTACTTTGCATCCAAAGCTTCCCATATGAAATATAGTCAGAAACTGCTGGGAGTCAAACAGGGTGAGAATGAAACAGACGAGTCGTATGTTGATCGCGTTGAAGAACTCCTTATGGCGGGTGGCGAAGAGATTGGTGATAACCTCAAACTTCACACCGTACTGGCAGGTTTGAGAAGAAATTCTAAGTTGTTTAAATCTGCAATGTTGAATTACCCCCGATCGTATGAGGATTTTAGGAGGAAAGCTAGGGCCCAAGTGGCGTACCAGCGTCTTGTTGCTGGCGGGGGACACTCCCCCGAGCAAAAGAAAAAACCTCCTTTTTCCTCCGATCGAAGGCCAAATTTCATTGGCAAAAAACCAGGCCCTAGGCCACATGATCCAAGAATGGATGAAGTCCGTGATTGGGAAAGAAAACTTACCGTTCAGACTGGTCATACACCAGCAGATATTCTGAACATTATGGTGGTACAAAAATCTGATCTGTTGGAGAAACCACCACCAATCCTAACGTCCCCGGACAAGTTGGATCCCAACAAATGGTGTGCCTTTCATGAAAAGATTGGTCACAACACCAGCCAGTGCAGACAACTGGTAAAACTGTTGTGGAAACTTTTTCAGGATGGGAAGCTGTGGCAATTCTTGCCCAGGCCAGGTGCAGGGGGAAATCCGCAGGGGCCTCCTCCCCGGGAAGTACCCGCACTGGTCCCACCGCCGCCTCCTCTAGCTCAAGATCCACCAAGAGTGGGCCAGATCATGATGATCGGTGGCTTGAGGCCAGTGAACGAGGAGAGCCGCCGCAAAAGGAAAAGAGACTTCCAGATGTGGGAAGTTTGGTATGAAACTGCCCCGTCAAAGGAAGCAACAATCAGTGAAACGGCGGTGATAACTTTCACCCCGGAAGATCGAGCCGAGACAAAGTTCCCGAAGGATGTGCCTTTAGTGATAAAAGCAAGAATCCTCGGTCTGGACGTGTCTCGCACGATGGTGGACAATGGCGCGCATCTTAATATCCTGTACAAAAAGACCCTGTATCTGATGGGGAAGCTAGCGCGCTATGTCAACCCGTGCGATATGGTGTTGAAAGGTTTTGGTGACGATGTAGTCATTCCCTACGGAGAAATCATCCTCCCGGTGGAAATGATGGACGCGAAGAACCCCGAAGTCGTAATGGTTAGGAATCTTAAGTTTGTAATAGTAGATAAGGTTAGTGGCTATAATGCTTTGTTAGGCAGGCCCTTTCTAGACGCTTTTGAAGCAGTCGCCTCGTCCTATTACTACTGTATCAAGTTTCCAACACCCTCCGGTGCAGTTGGCACCGTCAGAGGGGACCTAGTAATGGCAAAGAAGACTTTGATGTATTTTCGCGATCTTGATAAAACTAAAACCAAAGTAAACAATAACATTCCCCAAGTCAATTTGGAGGAAAGCAAGATAAAACAAATTGATCACATTAAAAATGTCATTAAAATCCCCGAGGAAGGAATGAACTCTCCTCAGAAAAACTCACACGGTGAAGCTATTCAGATTCCCTCGGTTGAAACAGATAATCCCCCCGAGGAAGAACCTAGTATAGACTTAGCATCTACTGGGAAAAAGCATCCCCAACCCAAAACAGACTTGGATAATTGGGGCTCAAGGGGTGGATATCAATGCAAAAAAGCACCCGTTGTAGAGATGGTTGAAGCTCTGGACTCTATAATTGTAGATCCAGAGCAAACCGAAAAACAAATACTTGTGGGGTCTCATATGGAATCAACTACTCGAAGTGATATTATAAAGTTCCTAAAAGAAAATATTACCACTTTCTCATGGTCCAGTGCGGATTTAGGAAAGATAGATCCTAAACATGCCTGCCATCGATTGAAAATTGATCCATGCAAGAGACCAATTGCGCAGAAACGTAGGAAAATGGGCCCCGAGAAGTGCCAGGCACTCGCCGGGGAAGTAGATAAATTAATTGAAAACAAACTGGTCAGGAAAGCTTCGAGTGATGTTACTTGGCTTTCCAATGCGGTAATGGTGACAAAAACGGTGGGGGCATGGCGCTTGTGTATAGATTTTACTGATCTAAACAATTCATGTCCGAAAGACCTTTTTCCCATGCCACACATCGACCATGTGGTTGATAATTTGACAGGTCACGCGATATTCTCAACACTAGACGCTAAGGCCGGGTACCATCAAATCCCCATGCATCCAGATGACGTTGAACACACGGCTTTCTACTCAGAGAAAGGGATCTATTGCTGGGAAAGAATGCCGTTTGGCCTGAAGAATGCTGGGGCCACCTATCAAAGGTTGGTAAATCTAATGTTTTCTGAATTAATTGGTAGAACCATGGAAGTGTACATTGATGATATTATTGTAAAAAGTAAAAACGAATCAGATCATGTCAAAGACCTCGAAGAAGTTTTCAGAGTACGAAGCTCTCATTTCTGGATTGGAATTGGCTATAGCCGTCGGGGCAAGGAAACTCCATGTGTTTATGGACTCTCAGCTAGTAGTAAACCATGTAAGTGGGGACTACGAGGCCAGAGGGGAACAAATGGTAAAATACCTAAAATTGGTATGGGAACTTTGCGAAAAAATCCCTGAAGTTCTAATCGAACAAATCCCACGGGAACACAATTCACAAGCTGACGCCCTGTCAAAATTAGCATCAGCTGAGGGCTCAGCAGACTTCTCAAATATTGTGTTGACAAAATTAATGTCCCCATCAGTGGAACAAAGAGAAATGCAAATGCAAATACTCGCTGGGGCCAGAGAAGACTGGCGGATTCCCATCCAACGGTACATAGAGACCGGGGAAGTACCAGCAGATAAAACCGAAGCAAAACAACTTCGCTCCCGAGCGGCAAAGTATACTTTAATAAATACACAACTTTACAGAAGAAGTTATTCCCTTCCACTACTAAAATGTGTATCGAAGGAAGAAGGATTTAAAATCCTGGAAGAAATACATGATGGTGTATGTGGAAACCATGCGGGGGGAAGATCCCTGGCACACAAAACCATGGGGCAAGGATTTTACTGGCCAAGCCTGAGAAAGGACGCAGTCGGATATGCACGCAAATGTGTTAAATGCCAGACGCATGGGCCTAACATCCGTATTTCCCCAGAAGCCTTGAAATCCATTTACAGCCCGTGGCCATTTGCTCGGTGGGGTATCGATTTGATCGGACCACTAGAAACCGCACGGGGCGGAGTGAAATATGCGATTGTAGCAGTCGACTATTTTACTAAGTGGGTTGAAGCAGAACCATTGAACAAAATTGATCAACCACAGGTTATCAAGTTCATATGGAAAAACATTATATGTCGATTTGGTTTGCCCGAGTCGATCATTTCCGACAACGGAAAACAATTCGATGGGGCTGAGGTGGAAGAATTCTGTGAAAAATGGAAAATCAGAAGGCTGTTCTCTACTCCTTACTACCCCCAGACGAATGGTCAGGTTGAAGCAGTGAATAAAATATTAAAACATACCATCAAATCAAAATTGGAAAGTCGCAAAGGAAAGTGGGCGGATGAACTTCCAGAGGTTCTGTGGTCATATCGTACCACAGCTAGAAATGCCACTGGAGAAACCCCTACTCTTTGGCTTTTGGAACAGAAGCAGTAATTCCAGCGGAAATAACGGTGTTATCACATCGGACCGCTCAGGAAATCTCCCCGGAGAATGAAATAACCATCCGGAAAGAGTTAGATCTTCTTAAATAAAGAAGGTTAACTTCTGATTCTCTAAATGCCATGAACAAACAAAGAATTGCAAAATTATTTAATTCAAAAGTAAAGGCGCGAGAATTCCAAGAAGGAGACTTGGTGCTGAAGAAAATCTTGGGAACACACCAGGGAGCACTAGGGCCGAACTGGGAGGGACCGTTTAGAGTAAGCCACTGCCTCCAGAACGGAGCGTACGAGTTAGAGCTTCTCGACGGGACCAAGGATCAGTATCGGTGGAACGCGTTGCATCTAAAGAAATTTTATCATTAAAAGGTTAATTTTTGGCTTTTTGTAAAAATATTATTTCGGTAAAACCTTTTTTACTATCTTTATAAATTTTCTCAGTACTTACCAAAAATACTTGAATGGTTTTTAAAGTTATATTTTATTTATAACAAGGAAAAATATTACCCCGGGAAAAAGAATAAATTTCCCGGTCAAAACAAAGAATATTGAGTATTCCTAAGGAATACTAAGGTTCGGTAAAGACCCAAAAAGTCTGTAGATTACGGGGCCGAACACTTCTTTCTGCGTACGGATTCAACAGAGTAAAAGAAACTCAAGAATCGCGCGGGAGGAAGATATTGGTCCGAGGACAATCCTAAGAGGTATTCATAATGAACTAAACCTCAAAAGGGTATTCATGATGAACAAACCACAGGATCGGACAGTCTTTGTAAAAGGAGAGATGGAGGAGAAAAATGTTACTCAGAATCAGAGAATTCCAAGAGGTAACTAAATCCGAAAATCACTTTTGCAGGACAAAGAACTCACAAAGAGTCCCAACAAAGTTTTAAAATAAAACGTGGGTGTGAGCCAAGAGTTATCTGTTCACAAGAATTACGATTCACCAAACAAGCTTAAACTGACTTGTCAAGTGATAGATAATTGTGGTAAAAAGAAACCTAAACAAAACGGTGGAAGGGCCATGTGTAAGACCCAAAGGATAATATCCAAAAATAACTTACTAAGTTATTACACACCAGCAAAATATTAAAACTTGTCCCAGGCAAAAACTGCCTTTAAAATCCAAACAGAAATAGCAAAAATTGTCTTTTGGCCTCAGGCCCAAATCAGAAATAAAACTTAAAAACCTCTGAGCTTTTTACACTCAGAGTAGAGATCATTTTAGCAGACTCCTGAATTGTTAAACTCAGGAGGTAGAATTACCATCACCAGGAGGGGTCACCATAGGATCTTTTGGCTTGCCATCAGGCCCAACACCAAGCAGATCCAAACCCTCATCTTCAAAATCATCTTCATCAACAGGAGCATCATCAGCTAACTTTGCAGGTTCACCAGGCATAGAGATGAGACTGTATGATGGCCACCATTTCATGTCAATCCCATGGACAACTTCCAGGTCCATGAAAGGTTGAGGAACTCTGGAATCCAGAGTGCATCCCTCCATGTGATCCTTGAGGAGTTTGAGTCCATACTCTTTGGCCACATCATTCTTCTCCTTTGCTGCAGACCTGATGAGATCAGCATATGCAGTTACATAAAGGAGGTAAGTCAATACCCTGGGATTGTGAGCAGGTGAGTCCAGTAGGGTTTCAAGCTCCACAACTCTTTCCATGGACTGTGCAAAATCATCCTGGACTTGTTTCAGTTCTTTGGTGACTTTGACCACCTCATCCTTTAGCTCTTTCTTTTCCCTGACAAAGCTGTCCTGGGCATCCTCAATCTGCTCTTCTTTTTCCTTGATGGTTTTCAAGGCTTCTTGCATCTCAGACTTCAACTTCCCCACCTCTGCCCGTGCAGTGTCTGCAACCTTCTTCCACCTATCCCTTTCCCCTGCTGCGGCTATGTAGGCTGCATTGAGCTCCTTTACTTGTGTTTCTTGACCAGTGCTGGTGATGCGAAGCTTGGTAACCTCAGCTCTGAGTTTCTCAGCCATAGTATGAGCACCAGAGATGGCAACTGCACTTTGACTGGCCAGTTTAAGGGCCAGGGAAAAGGCATGTTCCTCATGGTCCATCAGGTCATTGAGCTCTGAGGTCCAGCACCTCCCAACTGCATCAATTGAATCACCTACAGGATTGCCCAGGGTAGTGACAGGGTCAATGGGGCCTTTGCCAGAGAAGAAGGGAAGGAGCACAGAGGGAAGTTTTTCCTGGGAAAACCTAGCCGAGAAATAAAATATAAAGATAAGATTGAATATGTTGTAAAAAGAAGAAAGAGCATAAAATGAATAAAAACTTACTTGTCAGAGAGAACTTTTTCAACTCCAAAAACAGACTGGCTTATGTCAGCACGGGGAGGTGATTCAGTCACATCAATTATACCCCCATCAACTTTCTTCCTTTTCTTGTCTCCTTCGAGCTTGACTTGTAGAAGTGTGGACGACCCAGAGGGAGGCAAACCCTGACTGGGAACAGCATCAGTCATCACCACATCAGCAGGGGTAGAGGATTCTTTGTAGGAGTCCACCACCTCCATAATCCCCAGGGAATCTGTCTCACCGCCCTGGGCGGAGACAGTTCGGGATCTGGTCCGGGAAGCCGGGGCACCTACTGCCCCACCCCGAGTCTTTACAGATCCTCGGCCACCTATGCTGGTTGAACTGGTTTTTGATTTACGGGCTTTCCCCGTCTGGGATGGATCCACAAGTCCAAGTCTTTCGAATAGTCTGTTATCCGCCATATTTGGGGGTTTCACGTCAAACACGGTAGAGAAAAATTCTGCACCGGGAAAGTAAAGATATTTACACCCGACAAAATTGATGATATTTCCCCGAGGGATATGTCCCCAGGAAATAAGACAAAATAAAAACTGTAGAAAATACAGAACTTTACCAAAACAAGGTTTGTATTCAACAAACGGAGGACAGAACAAGCCTGCTGCGTCACGAATACTGTCGTCGTTGAGATACGTTGAGTCCCTCTCGGTAGTAGGAATGCACTGGGCCAAAAGATTCGCTGTAGCCAAATCCCACGGGATGCTATAGTCAGTTTTGGAGATCCGGGCACCTACAAACATAAAAACAATTTTAGATCAGTCAAAACTGTAAAAACTTAAGAGTATAATTTACTTACTTTCATCCTTAACGGCATAAGTTAAAGGAATTTCAATTTCTCCCTCTCGGGTCTGAGTTCTCCATCTCCTCGAGACATAAAACCATCGATCCCAACAAGTAGGATCTTTAATTTCCGGTTCTTTTATTTTCACCATGTTTTTCCTGCAGCGAACTGTGTAATCACCCAACAACCCTTTCTGAAAATTGACCGGACTAAAGAACAAATGGAATTCATCCCCCGTGAGGGGTCGAGAAAATCCCACTTGTCCTAGAACCGTCAAAACCCCATACAACTGAGCCCACCCGTTCGGATGAATCTGATGAGGAGCCACACCCCACCGGTTCAACAGGCCTGAAATTGAAGGATGCAGGGGAAACCGCAAGCCTTGATCCATCGCGTCGACGCCGATGGACACCATGCCTGGAGGTGGACAGCAGGCGGATTCTCCCTCTTCTGGCGGATGCAAATGCACGTTGAAGGGAATCCGCCAGTCATCCCTCCAGTCGGTGAGTTCGTCCGCCGTCACCGTGCTATCTCGGCCGTGCGCGCCCCACTCCTGGTGGGTTGGGTCTGGTTGAACCGCAGTGATGGTCCTCTCAGCGGGAACGTAGGGATGGGCCGCGTCTAGTTCGTCCAGTCGGAATTCCGACAAGGCCGGTTCCGCCTTGTCCATAAATTCCTTGTACTGACGAGCGAGCAGGACGTGAGGCTCTTCAACCACTTTGGGGCGAACGACTCTCGTGTATTTTGGCATGATGATGGGGGTTGTAGAAGGAAATTTACACTACAAATTAAACAAATTTACACAGTAAAATTGCAGAGAAGAAAATTCTTACCGATTTCTAAATCTGAAAATCAAAAGGAGTTGTGAAGTTTTTGAAATTCAAAATGGGTTAATGTATTCTGAAAGTTAACCCTGTCTCATGGGTTGATCAACGGTTGAGATCAAGGAAGGGGAAGAGAGGGCAGTTACCAATGAAAAACGTACTCAAGTATCCTCCCACTACCCCGTAAAACCTAGAATACTTGGCCAGGATAATGCCACGTGGCAAATATTTACTGACAAAGGCCAGGATAAGAAGAAATCCTTTTTTCTACATTCTTTCATTATTTATTTATTAATCAAGTTATTGATTTATTAAGAAGATAAGTTTTCTGATACTTATCATGATTTACGAATATAAAGAGTCCTTCAAAAACAATAACTCTTATTTATTTCACCGGGAAAGAAACCTGGGAAACAAAACCTGGGGAATTAAACCCAGAAAATATTATTTTACAAAGAAAAGACTAATTTTCTATATTTTGGATAAATCTCACGGGGAAGTATATCCCCAGTTATCTTTTACAGGACAATCTTCAGGTTCGGAATCAACCGAGCTGTCTTCAGAATCAGTTCCCAGATCAATGATCTCCTCTCCATCCCTCCCAAATACTCCGATATTGAAAGACTTTTGCCCACGCAACTCAAGAAAGATGGTCACATCCACCAAGACAAAACGGCGCTCACAAAATTTGTTCCAGCCGTCACTCAGAGCGAGACGTCGACCATCCTTCTCTACCTTAACTGTCCAGACCCGTTCAAAAGCATCTACCAAAGCGACATCCTGCCCATCGAGCTCCAGAAACTTCTGAGAAAAAGACAAAGAAAGAGGCAACTTAGTTTTCATCGACCGATTCCTAATCCGAGAAGAAAAGCTGGTTATTTGATTCGGGTACACCTCTCTGTTCCAAGTAAAAGCCATGATATGAAGCCATAATCCAGAGTCGAAGAGCCTTTAAAGGCGTAAAACTCAGTATTAAATGAAGTCTCAACCACCAACAGAAAGTCAGAATGCAATTTCCGAGACGAGTCAACCGAGGAAGACGACCATAAACTTCAGGGAAATCAGAGTTGAAAGCTCTAATTTTCCTGGGGGCCTATGTTATACCCAAGAAAACAGTCACCGACACGTGTCACGAATCAAAGGGCCACGTCATCGAGAGAAAATGTCAGCCAAGACAGTCATGAAGACCTTCAAAGGCCTATCTAAGAAGAGGATGAGGAGCTCGGACAGTAGAGATCGCACGGTAGAAACAGACTCCTTTCACAGGGAAATTGCCAGGGGAGGCTCCAGGGACACCAGTCAATAAGCTGGGACCTCACGGGGAAAGGGGCAGATTAAGTACTAAGGGAAATTAGTGGGTATTTAATGCTTCATATTAGTGGACTAGAGGTCCAATGAGAAGCCGATATGTGGGCATTAGGTGGCATAATTAAGCCATGCATAGAGTATTATAAATAGAGGGTATGAGAGAGGAAAATGGGACATGCAAAACCTTGTATTTTAATATGATTTCTAAGTATGAATATATGAATAAAGAGGTGCCTTGAGCATCCATGTTCTACTTATGATTTCTGCTATAACTTAAATCCTTTTGCTAGCTTACTTATAACAAATTTACCATTTTGTGTTGTTTATCAAAACCCTCAATTACCAGCAAATACTACCGACAAGTACAAAAACAACCAAAACACCATATCAACCACAACAAGGTGAAATGTTGATTTCAGAAGTACAAGCTTCGGTGGTACAACCGTATAATCAACAAGGAGGCTACTACAACTGTAAATGTTAATTTTGGCGATAACGTATTTTTCCTTGTGTTTTTGTTTTTGTTGATTCTCAGGGTTACAGATTAAGAATCCGAAGTAAACTACCTTGTGCATGGAAATGGAGACTTGAGTCTCCACTTTTGGAACTACATGAAAACGGCGACCAGAGTCGCCACTTTTGGTGATGCAAGGAAACGGCGACTCCAGTCGCCGCTTTTGGTGCAAGGATGGATTGGCATGGAAACGGCGACACGGGTCGCCACTTTTGGTGTGCATGGAAACGGCGACTCGTGTCGCCGGTTTTGGGTGTGACAAGAAAACGGCGACTGGAGTCGCCGTTTATGTGTGTTGTGGAAACGGCGACTGGCGTCGCCGTTTTTGGTGCGTGCAAGATTTCCAGCGACGCTGGTCGCCGGTTTTGGGACATGGCTATGAAAACGGCGACTCGTGCCCTTGACAATTTTCCGGAGAATGTAGTCGCCGGTTTTGGTGTTACATGAAAAACGGCGACTCTTGTTTTTGTGTTTTGATTTTAAGACTAAGTACTTACAACGTGATTTCTTTAACCAGGTACTCAGTTCAATGAAATGAAGAATTGTTCCAAGTTTGCAACTTCAACAATATCGACGACCATGAAGACGATGAAATTCTGAAGCTTCAACACTTAGAGATTTTCACAAGAAATTGAAGATGAAGAATTGAGATCGATGGAGTCAAGATTGAAATTGAAGTTTGATTTTGAAATTGAAGATTCAAGATTCAAGGATTCAAGAATCAAAGATTCAAGATTCCAAGATTTAAGAATCCAAGTTCTACAATAATGATGTCATCCATGGAAAAGTGACATAGGCCAAGCATGCGACGAATGAGAACGTGCCACGTCATCACTCTCACATGTGCGGCTCTACTATAAATACCCATGGATTTGAGTTTCATCATTTGACGATTTTGAGAGAACGAAATCTGATTTTTATAATCGTAGTCGAGCTTCGAGTTTGTGTAGTAGCTTTTGCGCCTTGTGCCAAGATTAGAGTTAGGAGATTTAGCTCTAGGTACTCGTGTGCTAGATTGCAAGTTAGTGGGAGTTGTTGCGACACTCGGGAAACTTCTTGTAATCGTTTTGCCTACCATACTCTTCAAGTGTAATAGTTTAGTTTTGTTGTTCAATGAAATGAAAACTATTACATAACTTTGTCTCCACTTTTTATTCTACAAATTGTGTGAGTGTTTACTTTGACGGAAGCTGCTGTCTGTGAGTTCAAGACCAATTTCACGAAAAATTGGTATCCTACGCTGAAGGCGTAATTTCAACAACAATCAACAAGGAGGGAATCAAAGGCCTAATTATCATTATCAACCAAGGCAACAACCTCAACAATGGCAACCGAGGCAAAATTTTCAGCAAGGTCAATCTTCGAGCACACCTTACCGAGCTCCTTACCAAGCACCAAACCAACAATACCGGGCCCCGTATCAAGCTCCTACTCAACAAAAACAGCCCCTAAGGCCTCCTCAACAACCTTCGAGTAATAATTTCGAAGAGTGGATGAATAAGTATGCCGAGAAAAATGACTTGAGGATGGACAATTTAGAGGTGAAAGTGGGAGGATATGATGCGGTGCTTAATAGTGTCAACACTCAATTGGGACAAATGGCAACTACACTTGGGAAGATGCAAGCAAAAGAGGAGTCGGGAAGACTTCCAAGTCAACCATCCCATGCCAAAGCTCTTACGGTATTGAGGTCGGGAAAGATAATAGATAATAAGGTAAGGATGCCGGGTGAAGAGGTGGAGGAAGACAAAAGGGCAGCGGTTTTTGAGGAAGAAAATGAGGAGGATATTGAGGAAAAAGAAGAAGAAAAGGAAGAGGAAGAAAGAAAGAAGAAAAAGAGAGTGGAAGACGAGGCCGAAAGTGAAAAGGTAGTTCTTCACAAAGCAAAGAACCCGTATAAGCCTCCCGTTCCTTATCCGACTAATCTTAGGAACAAAAAGAAGGATAAACAATTTCAACAACTATACGATCTTCTAGCAAAGGTTGAGTTAAATGTTCCTTTGCTCGATATGATTTCTAACATTCCTTCTTATGTGAATTTTTTTAAGGAATTGGCTTCTAACAAGAGGAAGTTCGAAGAGAACGAGAAAGTTGTGTTGTTTGCAGGTGCTAGTGCTGTGATGCAACACCAAGTACCACCAAAAGAGAGTGATTCGGGAAGCTTTGTGATCAAAATTGTGATTGGGTCCGGAAATGAGGTGTCCGGTATGCTAGACTTGGGAGCCGGGATCAACTTGATGCCGTCGGCAATTTTTGACCAATTAAATCTTGATAACTTGAAGCCAACGAGAATTTGTCTACAACTTGCCGACCGATCAGTGAGGTATCCAAGAGAAATTGTAGAGGAAATTCTTGTCGAAGTTGGAAGATTAATTGTACCGGTCGATTTTGTGGTGTTGGATGTTGGTGACATACCGGAGAATTCCCAAGACCATTCTATCTTATTGGGACGTCCATTCATGGCCACAACCAACACTCTCATCGATGTGAAGAAGGGACAACTCCAAATGTCGGTACTTGGAGAAACGATTTCGATTTCGGTTAGGAAGAAGAACATGGCTCCAGCTGCAACTTTGATGGAAGATTGTTCATTTGTTGATGTTATCGATACATTGACCATGCAAGCTTAGGAGGTAAAGGAAGAGAATGAAGTGGAGCTTGGAGATGATGATTTGGAAGAGCTAGAAGAGAATGAACAAGCTCCATGGTTTGTCGACCTGAGTGTGGGGGGAGAGGACCGAAAGAAAGATGTTTCGTTACCAACGAAGAGTGTGAAGTTGGTTTTGAAATATTTGCCTCCAAACCTCAAGTACGTGTTTTTGGAAGAAGGTGAAAACAAACCGGTCATTATTTCTTCAAAGTTGACCATAGAAGAAGAAGTGAGATTAGTAGAGGTACTTCAAGAGAACAAGGCGACTATTGGATGGAGTATCGAGGATTTGAAGGGAATCAGCCCTTCTATGTGCATGCATCGTATTAATTTGATCGAGAATGCAACTCCAAAGAGGCAGCCCCAAAGACGACTTAATCCACTTCTTAGTGATGTCGTGAAAAGGAGATTATCAAGCTACATGGAGGTGGTTTGATTGTACCGGCAGTGGATAGTGAATGGGTGTCGCCTATTCATATGGTTCCGAAGAAAGGAGGGATCACGGTAGAGGAGAACAAAGCAGGACAACTCATAGCTACTCGGGAGAGGACTGTTGGAATTCGATATCCCGGGCTATTAAAATTTGCGGAAACAATAACCCGATCAAAAACATTCGCCGGAGATCACATGAACACCATCGCACGCGCCGGAGCACGACCGAACACACGACGTGGCCGAAGCCATGCACGCACGCCCAGCCGAGCCCCTCGGCTAGGGTTCCACGCGATCGATGATCGCGTCATCGCGATCGATCGCCGATCGCTCCAAGCGATCGGCCGGGGCTGCTCCAGCAGCCCCCGCGGCGAGTCCGGCGAATCGCCGCCGCCTGGGGTGGCATGCCTCCAGCTGGGCTGTCGAGCCCAGCAACTGCCCGCGATCGATCGGGTGATCGATTGCACCCCGGCTCCTAGCCGGGGTTCGCCCCTTGCGCGCTCGGTCGAAGCCCTAGGCGGCGATCGCCGTGGTCCGGCGATTCTAAATCGCCACCACGCGTTCGTCGTCTAATCCGGGTTTCGATCTTTTGGATCTTGCGTTCTACGGTATTTTACGATAAAATAAAATCGAATAATATCAAGGGTGTTTAGATATTATACCTTCGATTCGTTGTTCGGAGAAACGAAATCAAGATGAACTTTGAATCTTCCCACGTATTCCTTGCACTAGCTTGAACGTCGGGTGGGCGACGATCCTTCAAGCTCTATGGATCTACTTCTCTCTCTACTTTCTCTCTCTAGAAGAATTATGATCTTCAACTTATATGAGAATAGAGAAGACCATGTAGTGCTTTTATAGGCTACGTAGGGGATCTAAAGGAGGTGGAATATTGGGCTTCCAATATTGATGATTAAATTGAGCCCAAGCCCAAGTCTATTAATTCTTATCAATATTAATTAATTTATTTTCCACTATATAAATTAATTGCACTCCCAATATTAAACCATATTATATCCAAATAATATTTCTCCGGTAGTATTATTATTCCGTGTATTTAAGATTTAAATATCCATGAATAAAATTTATTTATTGCTTAATAAATTTATTCATCTCTTTTATCCGAGACTAGTACCACTCAACCTTATTTATTATGCGGAACAAATCCACTCGCGAGGTTTACATAATAAATCCTTATGAGCTCATCTCGGGGATATTATCAACCCTTCCGGGATACACTGTCCCGTCAAGAATTCACGGCATGCCATATATAAAATATAGTGACCCAACTTAACCGGTAATCAACCCAATAATTAAATCGGTTAATTCCTTTGGAAAATCAAAGTCACTTATATTAAATATACACACCAGAAATTGTATCGGGGATTAAGAATAAAATACACTGAGTCTTAAGTCAATTATCACCGAGCAAACCTAATTGACAAGTCTCAAGCGATCCGCTCAATACACCAAGTGTACAAGTGTGATAAAATAATTAAGACAAATTATTTTCTCTCTCACACAACGACTATACCGATGGATTGGTCCGTGTCCATCTAGGTCGTGAGCAACTGTTCGATTAAATACGAGTAACTGATAGTATGATCTTCTGTGTGGGCCCGACACACCATACTAACTACAACGTATAAAATCCAGGACTATGATTTGCATGTATTTAATTAAAAATAATTAAAAGCAAATGAATGTTCATTATTAATAGGTAAATGAAAGTGTACAAGGAGTTCAGAATACTCAAATCTAGACATTAAGTATACTACTCCAACAATCTCCCACTTATACTAAGGTCTAGTCTTATCTTCCAAACTTCTGACTCCCAAACCCTCCAAGTGCTTAAAATATACTTCCTTAGGAAGTATCTTGGTGAAAGGGTCCGCTAGGTTGTCCTCCGAAGCTATCTTGGTGACTACTGCATCGCCCCTCTTGACGATGTCTCGAATCAGGTGGTACTTGCGCTCTATGTGTTTCGTAGCACTATGTGTTGGAGTTGTGTACTTAATGTCTAGATTTAAGTAACGGTAAACTCCCCGTCATAGCATTTAATCTATTAAATTAACGAACAATTGTTTGCTTTTATTTATTTTTAATTAAATATATGCAAATCATAGTCCTGGATTTTATACGTTGTAGTTAGTATGGTGTGTCGGGCCCCACACAGAAGATCATACTATCGGTTACTCGTATTTAATCAAACAGTGGCTCACGACCTAGATGGACCCGGACCAATCCATCGGTATAGTCGTTGTGTGAGAGAGAAAATAATTTGTCTTAATTATTTTATCACACTTGTACACTTGGTGTATTGAGCGGATCGTAGAGATTCATCGATTAGGATTGCCGGCGATAATCGATTCGAGTCTCAGTGTATTATATTCTTAATCCTTGATATTGTTGCGGGTGTGTATATTTAATATAAGTGACTTTGATTTACCAAAGGAATTAACCGATTTAATTATTGGGTTAATTACCGGTTAAGTTGGGTCACTATATTTTATATATGGCATGCCGTGAATAATTGACAGGACAGTGTATCCCGGAAGGGTTGATAATATCCCCGAGATGAGTTCAAAAGGAATTATTGTGTAAACCTCATGAGTGGATTCGTTCCGCACAATAATTAAGGTTGAATGGTACTAGTCTCGGATTCAAGAGATGAATATAAATTAATTAGCAATAAATTAATTTTATTCATGGATATTTAAATCTTAAATACACGGAATAAATAATACTACCGGAGAAATATTATTTGATATAATATGGTTTAATATTGGGAGTGCAATTAATTTATATAGTGGAAAATAAATTAATTAATATTAATGGGAGATTAATAGATTTGGGCTTGGGCTCAATTTAATCATTAATATTGGAAGCCCAATATTCCACCTCCTTTAGATCCCCTACGTAGCCTATAAAAGCACTACATGGTCTTCACTTTTTCATAAGACAAGATTATCATACTTGATATTCTAGAGAGTTGAAGAGGATCCATAAGCTTGGAGGATCGTCGCCCACCCGACGTTCAAGCTAGTGCAAGGAATACATGGGAAGATTCAAAGGTCTTCAACTTAGATTCGTTTCTCCGCACAACGAATTAAAAGGTAAAATCACATACTCTCTTCTATGATTTTATGTGGATTAATTGTGATACATACATGAACGCACGATCCGGGAAAACGATGAACTTCGGGGATGGGGATTCGAGATCCCCGGCGAAGGTTCGAGAGAACCCTCGGCTGGGAGCCGAGGGTGGCGGTCGGCCTAGGGCACGACCGCCGGCGCGCATCGAGAGGGAGCCGCGGCTGGACGCCGCGGCTGGGGCGATCGAGCCCTAGCTCGATCGCCGGGGGGACTGCCGCGGGCTGGCGCCGCGGCTGGTGGTGCCCCCCCACCTCCGACGATGGCGGTGAGTCGCCGGACTCACCGCCCGGGGCTGCCGGAGCAGCCCAGCGATCGCACGCGCGATCGCGAGCCCCGGCGGGGGCACGGCTAGGGTTTCTAGCCGCGGGTTCTTCCCGCGGCGACGACTCTCTTGTCGTGCCCGGTTCCGTTCGGTGGTTCGCGTGTTTCCGGCGAGAGGATTTCGGTCGGGTTGTCGGTTTCCGAAATTTTTGATAACCCGGGATACCGATTTCCAACAATTGGTATCAGAGCGTTTGGTTTCGTGTTCATGTATGTGTTCAATTGTGTTCTACCTTGCAGGGATTCCGACTATCATGGTTTAATTAATTGTTAATTATTAGTTTAATTAATTGCTATTTAATTTACCATGATTGTTCGTTTATTAAACTCTCGGACATGTCGAGATTCGTTTTGTGTGGATGAATGCTTGTAATAGTAAAAATTCGGGGGTTGACCGAATTTAGGATTTATTATTACGTTCTATGTTTTCCGGAAAGTGTATAGGGTCGATTTCATGTATAGAATCGATACCGGAATTGTAAATTTATTTCTTGTAATTTATTTACGTTGGATCGATGCCGAGACGACCACCGGAGAACTAATGAGACGAAGAAGACGAAGAGGACGAAGAACCGGGGGGTCGATCAACCCCATGATCGACCCCATGACCGAAGCCATGGGGAGGGGTCGATCGCCCCTCGGCTGGGGCTGCCGCCGGCAAGGTGGTGGCCGGCCGGCTGGGGCAGCGGCGGCGGTGCCCTCTCCGATGATGGCGGCGGTCGGTGGTGGTGGTGGTGCGGGGATCCCCAACCCGTGCTACTCCTAATCCTACCAAGATACTACTTACCTAATTGATTCAAGTTTTCCTATTTTGAGTATTCCTAAGTATGGGAACTCTCATGGAGATAGGAAAAGAATTAATTAATATTATTTATTTCCTTATTCTATTATAGAAGTCTTCTAGAATATTTCAAGTTCTACTTGGAATAGGAATCTAGAGATTTAATAGAATTAGATAGGAAAATAAAATAATTAGTAAATTAATTTATTTCTATTTGATTATTCCTATTTTATGGGAATTTTCATGGACATGGAAATTAATTAATCTTGGAAAGTAGAAGAGTCCTAATTTATTTTATTTCCTTATTCTATTATAGAAGTCTTCTAGAATATTCCGAGTTTGACTTGGATAGATTATTCTAGAGATTTAATAGAATTAGATAGGAAAATAAATAAATAAAAATATTAATAATATTTAATTTTATTTTTGATTTATTCGATTGACTTAATTTTCGAATTAAGTATCTTTTGGATTTATTGAAAATAAATAGATTTAAATATTGGGATTAATATTCTCGTCACATGGAGCATTCAAGAACGAAGACTGAAGACTAGAAGACGCATACGGAGATGGAATAAAGCCATGATAGTCGGAAAATAATTTTTCTAGCTTATTTTGACTATGTGATATGTGCTTTATTACTTGTATGCATGCTTATGTGTTTAATTATGCATTAGATAGCGTATCCCTTTGTTATAAAAAGCTAAGTGGGAGCGGGGATGGAAACATTCCCATGGTCTCCATTACTGTTCTCTTGGTGACTCTTATGGACTTTTGAAGTTCATATAGATGTGTCATTGGAGGAGAATTCTTGTAATTCCTCTTACAAGAAACATTGATTAAGTTTATCAAACAATGCCTAATTTGTCTTTCTGAAACTGACTTCAAGTCGACTCATTCTCACCCCGGGGAGTGGAATGGAGCCAAAGCCACTTGGTCATGTGGATGACACAAATTAGAGGCAGTCGTACCATTCTTTGATAGATGGATCGATTGTCTGCTCGGCTCCCTCATCTAATGAGAGATAGGGTTGTTCGCATGGTGAGTCACTGGTTAGAAACTTCGAGTTTCACTTATGATTCTCCGCGTCTTGATTTACAAAATCGAATGCTTCAAGTAATTGGGAGTCAACTATAAAAATCTTTTGGTGTAGTAAACGTCCACACGAACGTGGCTTGCTATGCTGAATGGGAATTTTTGGAAATAGTTGATGTAGACAGTTATAGGGAATTGTGAAGGATTGTGAGTTATCGTAAACGTCCACACTAACGTGGCTTGCGGTGACATAGCAATTCCAAATAATTCACCTTAGTACTGAGTAATGGTTTACACTTAGGTACGCTTTATAGTATTCTTCCCAACGAAGTAACGCTATAATGATGTACGACCGAAGCAAATCTAATTGCTAAATCATTTGGGTGGGTAAACGTCCACACGAACGTGGCTTGCCTTACCTGATGGGATTTTAGATGTGATTAGTGATTTAATGATATTATTTGAGGGAGATAATATCGGATATTAAATTGATTGTTTGTTTAAATGTGCTTATAGGTTTAGAGAATAGCTATGAACCCACTTTCTATGATACTCAAGGAGCATAAGCTCACTGGCCCCAACTATATTGATTGGAAGAGAAATTTAGACATTGTCCTAACTTCGGAGGAGTACAAGTTTGTGCTCCATGAAGTGTGCCCTGCTGAGCCCACGGCTGCCTCAACTGATGAGGAAAAACTGACATATCGGAAGTGGAAAAAGGCTGATGAAATGGCTAGGTGTTATATTTTGGCTTCCATGTCAAATGTACTCCAAACCCAACATGAGTCGATGGACACTGCCTATGATATGATGTTTAACCTCAAGGAGATGTTTGGGGAGCAAGATCGTGCGGCAAGGCAAGAAGCCATGAGAGTCCTCATGTCGACTACTCAATCTGAAGGAACGCCCGTTGGGGAGCACGTTCTTAAGATGATGAGTTTGTTGAATGAACTTGAGGTCCTAGGAGCTTCTATTGATGGTGAGACGCAAGTCGACATCATACTCCAGTCTCTGGCCCCTAGTTTTGAGCAGTTTCGTATGAGCTATAATATGGGTAAACTATCTTATACTCTTGCGCAACTCCTGACTGAACTAAAGGCGGCAGAGGGGATCTACAAGAAGGGCAAGTCTCAAGCGCTTGTAGCTACCAAGTCCAAAAGCTTTAAGCCTGGTGGAGGTAGGGGCAAAAGAAGGAAGCAAGCCCGGAAACCCAGTGGTGTCAAGAGGACTGTACCACAAATGGGGGCTGCAAAGCCAAAGGGTAAGTGCTTCCGATGCAACAAGATGGGACACTGGAAGTCTGAATGTCCTCTCAAAGGTACGAATTTTCCTTAGTCGTAAAAACATAATCAGTGGTATTATCTACCAGAATTCTGGTGTGTAGATATGGAACCACTGACGATATGTGCATTTTTGAATGCAGGGGTTCCAGAAAACCCGGCGACTTAGAGAGGAAGAGTTCGAGTCTACACGGGCAAAGCTGTAGAGGAGGCAGCGGTTGCAGTGGAAGACATTTATCTGCTTTAGTAGTTAAATAGGATTTCATTTCAAAGTTATTGCTTTATGTACCCTTTTATTTTAGAAAGAACGTTTTGTTCTGGATTTCTATTATTTATGAATGGATATTTTATTTCTTTAAATCATTGGATGATTTTGAAATAATGGCATTATCTATTCTGGTACATTAGACAGCAATATATGAATGATGAATCCTTAGTCTACCACGATGCAACAAACCGTTCTATAACTTGTTTTACTTGTTAGATATTTCTTTATTAATCATTATACTTGTGAATTCTTATACTTAGTAGTATTTTTTCAAATAAAGATTCAAATGGTCGAAATTGATTTGATCAATTATAGTTGAAGGAATGGACCTTCCGACCTAAGGATTGAATTTGGAGGATAATACATCTAAGCAAACCTTTCTGGATAAAGGATAGAATTCAGACAAGTATTGAAAATGATTAGATATGCAGACATATGTGTAAATTAGAAAGGTACGAGAAATTCTCTCAAAGAATACTCGGTGATGGATTAGAATACTTAATGTGCCATAAAAGCGAAGTGTTTTGACTAGTCAATGGACACAAAGAAATTATGGGGAACCATCAAAGTATATCCATTAGGAGCCTGCGACTCGGTCGCGGAGGCCATCACCTATCTGAATAACACATAGCATAATCAAAGATTGGGTTTCAATCTCAAAGGGGCACGCCATACACTTGCGTGTAGAGATGGTGCGCTATAAAGAAATAGAAATCTGATGGTAAAAAGACAAGTTGTTCGGAACTACCTATGTTCTATGGATATTCCTAGATACAACGACATATTGAATATGGTTGTAGGATATCCTAGATGAACGAAGTATTGTGTGTTCTATAGTACTATGAACCAGAGGGACGTCTCGTCCGGTTCATAGAGGAAGACTATTAGATGGACCACAAAGCCTAAAATTGACATAATACCTTGAAATGAGAAGAAGGACAAAAGACTAGGAGCCAGCCAAACCGAGTAGAAGAGCACCACATATACTGCACCTATTGTTATTACTGTCATACACCGGGACGCCATTGCAGTGGGAGGTTGTTGGACAACCAGAGATATTCATAAGACTAGAGGAGTTCGGACTCTGGATGTAGTAGAGATGAAATCGACCCCTAGCTCTGCATAAGGGCGGTACTAGATCTAAATGTGCCTGCTTGGAACAATAAGGATTATTGTTAAGAGGCTAGATCATTTAGAGTACAAGCTTAGTAAATCCATTTATGGATTGAATTAAAGCTGTGAATCGTGGAACTTGCGAATTGATGGGATAGTCCATTTGATGGATTCATCAAAAGGCATAGACGAAAGGTGTATTAGAGATGTAATGGAAACAAGGTGGTGTTTCTCGGAGATTTTATGTAGATAACATTTCATCATTGGCAACAATGTAAAGAATGCTGTCAGACATAAAATAATGGTTGTCTAAATAAATCGAGATATAAGATTGAGAAGAAGTTAGAGCTTGTTCTTAAGATCTTATGATCTAGAGATAAGAACATTGTACTTCTCCTAGATATCTTGTACGATTAAGGTTTATTTTTAACATGCATACTTCTGAGAAAGGTTATTGCCTTTCAGGGACAGAATAAACATCTATCTAAAGGGTATGTGTTCGAACACATGAAGGAGATAGATGAGGACAAAGCAGTTTCCTATACTTCAAGTATGGAAAGCTTTATAGATGCAATGTTGTAAAACAAGAACCTGATATCAACTATGCGGTTTGCGTAGTGGGAGGATATCAAAGTAATCTGGATAAGGGATGATCAAATGCTGCAAGAGTACTTTCATAGTACTGGCTTGAGCAAGACGAAATCTTCTTAGATTACAGATTCTCAGATCCAAAAATCAGAGAAGGACCAGTGAAAGTCGATATCAGGCTATGTGTTCACTTTTAGAAAAGAGGTGGAACCATGAAATGAAAGAGTGATAAGCAGGACGCTTTTCAGAACCGAATAGCAGCCTCAGAGGCAGCGGAAGTTTTGGTTAGGTTCCGGGATAACCTCTTGACTTGGATATGACTCTTAGTTTACCAAAGGCTATTGGATAGCGGTGCACGGTGAACTAGAAGAGGTCATAAGTCAAAAGTGATGTTAACACATAGAGCAAGTACCACCTGATACGAGTCATCGTCAGGGGAGACGACGTAGTAGTCACCAAGATAACTTCAGAGCGGCAACCTAGATTGCTCACTCACATAGTACTTCTCGGAAGTACACTTTAAAGCACGTGACGAGTATGGGAACCGGGAGTTTGGAGGAAATGACTAGACCTTAGTACAAGTGGGAGATTGTTGGAGTTGTGTACTTAATGTCTAGATTTAAGTAACGGTAAACTCCCCGTCATAGCATTTAATCTATTAAATTAACGAACAATTGTTTGCTTTTAATTATTTTTAATTAAATATATGCAAATCATAGTCCTGGATTTTATACGTTGTAGTTAGTATGGTGTGTCGGGCCCCACACAGAAGATCATACTATCGGTTACTCGTATTTAATCAAACAGTGGCTCACGACCTAGATGGACCCGGACCAATCCATCGGTATAGTCGTTGTGTGAGAGAGAAAATAATTTGTCTTAATTATTTTATCACACTTGTACACTTGGTGTATTGAGCGGATCGTAGAGATTCATCGATTAGGATTGCCGGCGATAATCGATTCGAGTCTCAGTGTATTATATTCTTAATCCTTGATATTGTTGCGGGTGTGTATATTTAATATAAGTGACTTTGATTTACCAAAGGAATTAACCGATTTAATTATTGGGTTAATTACCGGTTAAGTTGGGTCACTATATTTTATATATGGCATGCCGTGAATAATTGACAGGACAGTGTATCCCGGAAGGGTTGATAATATCCCCGAGATGAGTTCAAAAGGAATTATTGTGTAAACCTCATGAGTGGATTCGTTCCGCACAATAATTAAGGTTGAATGGTACTAGTCTCGGATTCAAGAGATGAATATAAATTAATTAGCAATAAATTAATTTTATTCATGGATATTTAAATCTTAAATACACGGAATAAATAATACTACCGGAGAAATATTATTTGATATAATATGGTTTAATATTGGGAGTGCAATTAATTTATATAGTGGAAAATAAATTAATTAATATTAATGGGAGATTAATAGATTTGGGCTTGGGCTCAATTTAATCATTAATATTGGAAGCCCAATATTCCACCTCCTTTAGATCCCCTACGTAGCCTATAAAAGCACTACATGGTCTTCACTTTTTCATAAGACAAGATTATCATACTTGATATTCTAGAGAGTTGAAGAGGATCCATAAGCTTGGAGGATCGTCGCCCACCCGACGTTCAAGCTAGTGCAAGGAATACGTGGGAAGATTCAAAGGTCTTCAACTTAGATTCGTTTCTCCGCACAACGAATTAAAAGGTAAAATCACATACTCTCTTCTATGATTTTATGTGGATTAATTGTGATACATACATGAACGCACGATCCGGGAAAACGATGAACTTCGGGGATGGGGATTCGAGATCCCCGGCGAAGGTTCGAGAGAACCCTCGGCTGGGAGCCGAGGGTGGCGGTCGGCCTAGGGCACGACCGCCGGCGCGCATCGAGAGGGAGCCGCGGCTGGGGCGATCGAGCCCTAGCTCGATCGCCGGGGGGACTGCCGCGGGCTGGCGCCGCGGCTGGTGGTGCCCCCCCACCTCCGACGATGGCGGTGAGTCGCCGGACTCACCGCCCGGGGCTGCCGGAGCAGCCCAGCGATCGCACGCGCGATCGCGAGCCCCGGCGGGGGCTCGGCTAGGGTTTCTAGCCGCGGGTTCTTCCCGCGGCGACGACTCTCTTGTCGTCCCCGGTTCCGTTCGGTGGTTCGCGTGTTTCCGGCGAGAGGATTTCGGTCGGGTTGTCGGTTTCCGCAATTTTTGATAACCCGGGATACCGATTTCCAACACTATGGGACCGTGGTTCCTTACTGTTTGCCACTGCACCGCTATTATCACAATAAATTGTCATAGCCTTGGGCAAACTCGGAATCACATCTAAGTCCTGGAGGAAATTAAGGAACCAAACTGACTCTTTCGCTGCCTCTGAGGCTGCAACATATTCAGCTTCCATGGTAGAGTCTGAAATGCACTTTTGCTTAACACTCTTCCATGATACGGCTCCACCTCCCAAAGTGTACACATAGCCTGATGTCGACTTACGCCGGTCCTTATCAGCTTGGAAATCCGAATCCGTGTAACCCAAAGGAATCAGATTGTCTGCTCCGTAACTCAGAACATAATCCTTAGTATTTCGCAAATACTTGAAAATGCTCTTTACGGCAGTCCAATGAGCCTCTCCAGGATTACTCTGATATCTCGCTACTACGCCAACTGCATAGCAGATATCAGGCCTCGTGCATAACATTGCATACATCAAGCTTCCCACAGCCGAAGCGTAGGGAACTGCTTTCATTCTATCTTTCTCCTTCTGTGTCCGAGGACACATCTCCTTAGAAAGATAAGTTCCTTTACTGAAGGGTAGTTCACCCTTCTTGGAATCTTGAATGTTAAAACGAGCCAGAATCGTGTCTATGAAAGATTTCTGGGATAGGTACAATGTTCTATTCCGGCGATCCCTTATAACCTTGATCCCTAGAACATGTCCAACTTCTCCCAAATCTTTCATATCGAATTGTCTAGACAACCATCCCTTTATGTATGATAACATCTTCACACTGTTGCCAATGAGAAGGATGTCGTCTACATAAAGCACGAGAAACACCACCTTCTTTCCATCACGTTTCCAATATTTTGGAATTCGATATCCCGGGTTATTTAAATTTGCGGAAACCAATAACCCGATCAAACCCTTCGCCGGAGATCACATGAACGTCGACTCATCCGCCGAAGTCCGGGCTTTGGAGACCACGCGCCCGAAGGTGCGCAATCCGCCCCCACCCGAACCCCCGCGAGCCGGGTTCACGCGATCGAACATCGCGTTCGATGGGGCTGCATCCGGCAGCCCCCAGCAGCAGGTCCGGCGACCTGCTGCCCGCCGTCGAGGAGCCCCCACCGTCGCGGTGGGGAGGTGACGGCACCAGCCCGTCACCGCCGGCGATCGCTCCCAGCGATCGCCCCCTCGGCCGAGGCCGAGGGTTCTCCTTCGCGCGCCGAACCCTAGGCGTGCGGTCCACGCGGTCCGGTGGCTTCGCCACCACCGCGTGGTCCCTCGTCTAGTCCGGGTTCGATCCTTCGGATCTTGTTTTTCGATAATTGATCAATAAACTAGAATTAAATTGCGGAAATTTAATTCACCTTTCGATTCGTTGTGCGGAGAAACGAGATCTTATGATGACCTTGAGATCTTCCCACGTATTCCTTGCACTAGCCCGGACGTCGTGTGGGCGACGATCTACCGAACTCCATGGATCCTCCTCTCTACTTTCTCTCTCTAGAATTGTGATCTTCAAGTTATGAGAATAGAGAAGACCATGTAGTGCTTTTATAGGCTACGTAGGGGATCTTAAGGAGGTGGAATATTGGGCTTCCAATATTGAAGATTAAATTGAGCCCAATGCTCAAGTCCATTAATCCTTATCAATATTAATTAATTCTATTTTCCACTATATAAAATTAATTGCACTCCCAATATTATACCATATTATATCAAATAATATTTCTCCGGTAGTATTATTTATTCCGTGTATTTAAGATATAAATATCCATGAATAAAATTAATTTATTGCTAATTAATTTATTCATCTCTTATATCCGAGACTAGTACCATTCAACCTTAATTATTATGCGGAATAAATCCACCTGCAGGGTTTACATAATAATTCCTTATGAACTCATCTCGGGGACATTATCAACCCTTACGGGATACACTTTCCCGTCAAGTATTCACGGCATGCCATATATAAAATATAGTGACCCAACTTAACCGGTAATTAACCCAATAATTAAATCGGTTAATTCCTTTGGTAAATCAAAGTCACTTATATTAAATATACACACCCGCAATAATATCGGGGATTAAGAATAAAATACACTGAGACTCGAATCGATTATCGCCGGCAATCCTAATCGATGAATCTCAACGATCCGCTCAATACACCAAGTGTACAAGTGTGATAAAATAATCAAGATAGATTATTTTTTCTCTCACACAACGACTATACCGATGGATTGGTCCGTGTCCATCTAGGTCGTGAGCAACTGTTCGATTAAATACGAGTAACCGATAGTATGATCTTCTGTGCGCCCATGCAACACCATACTAACTACAACGTATAAAATCCAGGACTATAATTTGCATATATTTAATTATAAATAATTAAACGCAAATAATTGTTTATTTAATTAAATAGATTAGTGGCAATGGATCGTGAGTTTCCGTCACTTAAATCTAGACATTAAGTACACAACTCCAACAATCTCCCACTTGTACTAAGGTCTAGTCATTTCCTCCAAACTCCCGACTCCCATACTCATCACGTGCTTAAGTTGTACTTCCAAGAAGTACTAAGTGAATGAGCACTCTAGGTTGCCGCTCTGAAGTTATCTTGGTGACTACAGCGTCGTCTCCCTCGACGATGACTCGTATCAGGTGGTACTTGCACTATGTGTTATCTTACACTTATGGACTTGTGATTTCTTACCATTTGCCATCGCACCGCTATTTACATAGCCTTTGGCAAATTAAGAATCACGTCTAAGTCCCAGAGATTATCCCGGAGTTATACCAAAACTTCCGCTGCCTCTGAGGCCGCTATTTGGTTACCTATGGCAGAGTCCGAAAAGCATCGTGCTTATCACTCTTCCATGTTAAAACTCCTTCTCCTTCAATAGTGAAACACATAGCCTGATATCGACTTACACCGGTCCTCATTTGATTAGAAATCTAAGAGAATGTAATCCAAAGGAAATACTCGTCTGCTTCGTAGTCTAGAACAGTACTTCGAAAGTACTTTTACAGCAGTCGAATATTCCTCTCCAGGATTACCTTGATATCCTCCCACTATGCTAACCGCATAGCCGATATCAGGTTCTCGTTTTTCAACATTGCATTTATCTAGCTTTCCACACTCGAAGTGTAGGAATCCGCTTTCATTGCTTCTATCTCCTTTTGTGTTCCAAAACACATATCCTTAGATAGATGCATTCCGTCTCTGAAAGGTAACGAACCTTTCTCGGAATATTGCATGTTAAAACGAACCATAATCGTACAAGATATCTAGAGAAGTACAATGTTCTTTTCTTGATATCCTAGATCTTAAGAACATGCTCTAACTTCTTCTTTATCTCATATATCGATTCTTCTAGACAACCATCATTTTATGTCTGACAACATCTTTACATTGTTACCAATGATAAAATGTTATCTACATAAAACCTCCGAGAAACACCACCTTGTTTCCATCACGTTTCCCATACACACGATTCGTCAATGCCTTTTGATGAATCCATCAAATGGACTATCTCATTGATGCAATCCAAGGTTCGGCAACCGACGTAGAAGCTCGATTACAAGCTAGAACGACGAAGAAGACGGCGGAAAGAGAGTCGAGAGAGTGCCGGGAATGCACCAATTATGTGGCCAAAATTCTGTGGAACCCGAGGATCGACCCAGGCCTTTGCACTAACCTCGGGATGATATGCGGGATAGGCAGAAATCCCAATTCTGTGGAAAATCCCAATTCTGGGTAACCCGAGGATCAACCCGAGGATCGACCCAGGCCCTTTGCACTAACCTCGGGATGATATGCGGGATAGGCAGAAATCCCAAAATTGCGGCTGGACTCTTTGGTGTGCGGGATTTTTATTCCTTTTCCTTTTTGGGCGTGACTTTTTGCCCAAGACATCCCTTTTCCTTCACTTTTTAGGTTTGCCTATATAAAGGCTTTGTGAGACTTTATTTTAAAATAACTTTGATGATTGAATAAATTATATTTGCGTGAGATATTTCTCTCCTAGGGTTTTTAGAATTCTTCCGGGTTTCTACCAAAAGAATTCAACCGACGAATCAACGAAGCGATCCACCCTTCGTTCGTGTGTCTTCCTCATCCCTGAGTTGCTGTTTCAAATTACGTATTGGGGTTTAGGTCTCGATCTAAATCATTCTACGGATTAGAACCAGAGGTTTTGGGACTTCCGCAAGGTATCCTTTATCTTTTCGTTCTTCGTTCTTCTTCAATTCTTCCATCCCAACGAGGTTCGTATCATTTGGTATCAGAGCTAGGGTTCGTATCATCTGGTATCAGAGCTAGGGTTCGTATCATTTGGTATTAGAGCCCAGGTTCGGGTTCAAAATTTATACGTAACCTCGTTTCGTTTTTCTTTCTTTCTTTCGTGTTTTCTTCTTTATTCTTCGTTTCTTTCTTCTTTCTTGATAAAAAAAAAATAATAAAAATTTATTATTTTATTTCCGAAAATTACTGTTCATACAGTAATTATTTAAAAAAAAAAAATTATTATTATTATTTATTCTCGATTATTCTTTTTATTGTTGTTCATCGTTCGTTCAACAATTTAAAGTTATTCTTCGTTCGTGGATTTTTTGTTGGAGTTGAGTTCGAAGATTGGGAGAGTTCGTTTCTTGAGAGAGAAAAAAAGTGAGAGGAGTACGAGCGTGAGTGACTTACCATATTGAGTGATACACGAGAGTGGTGAGGAATTTTCTATTGTGTTTCTAACACTTTTGCAGGATAACTGACATGGACCATACCCAAGCTAAGCTCATCATGGAGAAGGCGACTACCCGGTTCGAAAGGATGCTTGCATCGAAGATGAAGGTGGTGAATGAGCGACTCACCGCCTTAGAAGAGAGAGCTCATCATGATGACGTATGGAATCGAAGAGGTGGCAGCAGATACCGAGAAGTTCAGAATGACCATCATCGAGTCCGTGACCGTAGTCGAGAGTTTCGTGATGAGAGGAGGTCCAGAGCTGAGCGTTTGGACGACGAGAGGAGGGCCAGAACTGAGCGTTTGGCCGAGTGTTGGAACGATCTTAAGCTTCAGGTAGGAGAATGGGTACAAGCGTCACAGAAGTCTGGGAAAGTAGAGGCCGATGAAAACGGCGAGATACCAGGACCGTTGGCTTTGGTGGAGTCTGAAGAAGAGTCGATTTCGGTGTCAACCGAGGAAGATTCGACTTCGATGGAGTCCGAGAAGGAGGCTTCGGTAGAGTCCGAGGAGGAGGTTTCGGTGGATTCCGACGTCGCAGAAGAGGCGGTGGAGTCTGACAGCAAGGCGGAATTGATGAAATCCGAGGACCTTCCCCCATTGGAGTTACCCATGGTGAAACAAGCAGAGAAAGAGGGGCAACCGACGTTGGTGATGTTGAGCAAGAAGGAGATGATTACCACTAACGTTTTATTCTCTCTACACACTTCTACTCCTTATGTTTTGCAGGAAATTCATGACGTCTTCATTGACGATAAATCTCCTGGTGTTCCACTACATCAAGGGTGTGAGCTGCAGACTAACGTAGTTCCAAGCTTGTTCGTGAGAGTGGTGTTCGACCCTGGCATCGACTTGGATTTGAGGACAAATCCTCTTGAAGAGAAGGGGAATGATGCAATCCAAGGTTCGGCAACCGACGTAGAAGCTCGATTACAAGCTAGAACGACGAAGAAGACGGCGGAAAGAGAGTCGAGAGAGTGCCGGGAACGCACCAATTATGTGGCCAAAATTCTGTGGAACCCGAGGATCGACCCAGGCCTTTGCACTAACCTCGGGATGATATGCGGGATAGGCAGAAATCCCAATTCTGTGGAAAATCCCAATTCTGGGTAACCCGAGGATCAACCCGAGGATCGACCCAGGCCCTTTGCACTAACCTCGGGATGATATGCGGGATAGGCAGAAATCCCAAAATTGCGGCTGGACTCTTTGGTGTGCGGGATTTTTATTCCTTTTCCTTTTTGGGCGTGACTTTTTGCCCAAGACATCCCTTTTCCTTCACTTTTTAGGTTTGCCTATATAAAGGCTTTGTGAGACTTTATTTTAAAATAACTTTGATGATTGAATAAATTATATTTGCGTGAGATATTTCTCTCCTAGGGTTTTTAGAATTCTTCCGGGTTTCTACCAAAAGAATTCAACCGACGAATCAACGAAGCGATCCACCCTTCGTTCGTGTGTCTTCCTCATCCCTGAGTTGCTGTTTCAAATTACGTATTGGGGTTTAGGTCTCGATCTAAATCATTCTACGGATTAGAACCAGAGGTTTTGGGACTTCCGCAAGTTATCCTTTATCTTTTCGTTCTTCGTTCTTCTTCAATTCTTCCATCCCAACGAGGTTCGTATCACTCATCAATGCGCAAGTTCCACGAACTCAAGCTTTGTTACAATCCATAAATGGATCAACTAAGCTTGTACTCTTAAATGATCTCGCCTCTTAACAATAATCCTTATTGCTTTCCAAGAAGGCACATTTAGATCTAGTACCGCCTCTATGTAGATCTAAGGATCGATTTCACGTATACTAGGTCCAGAGTCCGAAGACTCACCTAGTTTCATGAATATCTTCGGTTGTTAAAAAACCTCCCACTACAACGGCATTCCGGTGTATAAACAGTAATAACAGTAGGTGCAGTTAGTGGTGTACAGCTACTCGGTTTGGCTGGCTTCCAGTCATTATCGTTTTCTCTCTTTTCAGAAGTATCACGTCATTTTGGGCTTGTGGTTCATCTAATAGTCTTCCTCTAAGAACCGGGCGTTAGAACTTATAACGTCCTTCTGGTTCATAGTACTATTGAACACACATCTTTTGTTCTTCTAGGATATTCTACAACCACATTTGAATGTGCCGTTGTTACCAAGACATATCCATAGAACATAGGTAGTTCCGTTTAACTCATCTTTTACTATCTCTATAAGAGTCCCATTTCTTGATTACGACACATCATTTCTACACAAGAGTGTATGGTGTAGTCATTCGGGATCAAATCCCAATCTCTGATCAGTATGCTATGCATTCCTCAGACAGGTACTTGCCTCCGCGATCAAATCGCAGGCTAGAAATGGATATACCTTGATGGTTCTCCACAATTGCTTAGTGTCCATTGACTTGTCAAAACACTTGCTTTTGTGGCACATCAGGTATTCTAATCCATTTTTCGAGTAATCATCAAATGAAGTACTCGTACCTTATTGTCTGAGTAGACATAGGTCTGCATACTTCAGAGTCAATCAATTCTTATACTTGTCCGGATCTTACATCTTATATCCATAAAGGATTGCTTAGTCATATTATCTTCCAAATTAGATTCTTAGGTCGGAAGGTCCACTCCTTCAACTTAATTGATCTTACAATCAATTTTCGACCTTTGAACTTCTCATTTGAATAAATATGACTTAGCATAAGAATCCACAAGTATAAATGATCAAATAAAGAAATCTCTTATTAGTAAAACGAGTTATATATAAAATGGTTCGTTGCATCGTGGTGGACTCAGGATTCATCATTTATATATATTGCTAACCAATGTACCAGAATAGATAATATCATTATTTCTTCTTATAACCATCAAATGATTAAAAGAAATAAAATATCCATTCATTAGAAATCCAGAACAAAGTTCTTTCTAATATGAAAAGTACATAAAAGCAATAACTTAAAATGAAATCCTATAAAATGTCCTCCACTGCAACTGTTGCCTCCTCTACAGCATTGCCCATGTAGACTACGTTTTCTTCTTTTCTAAGTCGTCGGGTTTCCTGGAACCCTTGCATTTAAAATGCACATACCGTCAGTGGTTCCATATCTACACACCAGGTTCCGGTAGATAATACCACTGACTATGTTTTACGACTAAAGAAAATTTCGTATTTTCTTTGAGAGGATAATCAGACTTCCAGTACCCAGACTGTTTGCATCGAGAACTCTTGCCTCATGGCTTTCTCGTCCCATCTCGTGGTCTTAGGACCACTGGGTTTCTTTGCTTGCTTTTCCTTTCCCCCGATTATGCCCTTAGGTTCGAAACCTTTGGCATTGGCTACAAGAGCTTGCGATTTCCGTCTCAACTCGTCTAAAAAGTCAATCATCTCAAAAACGTGTTTAAGCGTTTCTTCGAATGACTGGCCTTTATGCGTATCCTCATCGCTTCTTGTCTAGCCGCCTATTTCAATAGGCTCGGGAGGACAAAGCTTACTGAGTACATCCTTGCACTCTTTAACAGTTTGGGTAATGTCTAGATCTCTATTCCAATCATTACATTTAGGGACCAGTGAGTTTATAATCCTTACGTATCACATAAAGTGGGTTCAAAGCCATATCCTAATCTATGAGCACATATAACAACAAACAATCGATTTAATCTCCGATATTATCTCCCTTAAATAATATCATTAAACCACTAATCACATCTAAAATCCCATCAGATATGGCAAGCCACGTGGTGTGGACGTTTACCAATCCAAATGATTTAGCAATTAGATTTGCTTCGGTCATACATCATTTATAGCGGAACCTCGTGGGGAGGAATACTATAATGCGTATCTAAGTGTAAACCATTACTCAGTACCAAAGTAAATCGTTTGGAATTGCTACATCACCGCAAGCCACGTGGTGTGGACGTTTACGACAACTTCACAACTCTTCACAATTTCTTACAACTGTCTACATCAATTAATCCAAAATCCGTCAGCATAGCAAGCCACGTGGTGTGGACGTTTACTACACCAAGAGACTTTTATAATTGACTCCCAATTACTTGATCCATTCAATCTTGTAAATCAAGACGCGGAGAATCATAAGTGAAACTCGAAGTTTCTTACCAGTGATTCACCATGCGAACGACCCTATCTCTCATAAAATGAGGGAGCCGAGCAGACAATCGATCTAGTCATCAAATGACACGAAAGTCTCTAATTTGTGTCCTCGACATGACCAAGTGGCTTTGGCTCCATTCCACTCCCCGGGGTGAGAATGAGTCGACTTGAAATCAGTTTTGGAAAGACAAATTAGGCATTGTTTGATAAACTTAATCAATGTTTCTCGTAAAAGGAATTACAAGAATTCTCCTCCAATGACTCGTCTATACGAACTTCGAAAGTCCATAAGAGTCACCAAGAGAACAGTAATGGAGACCATGGCAATGTTTCCATACCCTCTCCCACTTAGCTTTTTACAATAAAGGGATACGCTATCTAATGCATAATTAAATACACATAAGCATAATAACAAACATACATTTCATGCAAGTACGTTCACAAATAATCAAATAATTACTCAAGCAAAATTATTTCTCGACTATTCGTACCTTGATGAATTCCAGCATGCTTGTCTTGAGTCTTCATTCTACGTCTTGAATACTTTGCCGAGCGACGGAAAAATTCTTTGATTCTCATATTTAATTTCACTCCAATTAAATAAAATCAATTCCATTGATTTCCATATTTAATTCTATTTTAAATAAAATCCAAGATTTTCCAATCCAAAATAAATTTTGAATTAATCTAATGATTTTAAATAAAATACTTAAATTAAATAAAATCAATATTATTAAAATCCATTGATCTCCATATTTAATTCTATTCTAAATAAAATCCAAGATTCTCCAATTCAAAATAAATTTTGAATTAATCTAATGATTTTAAATAAAATACTTAAATTAAATAAAATCAATATTTTAATAATTTCTCAATCCTATTTAGATTAGATCTCAAGAATCCTAACCAAAATCGAATTTTGATTCTTCTCAAGACTTCTAATCCAAGTAGGTATAGGATATCTAGAGAAACTAGGATTTTCTTTCCTAATTTAACTCTCCATCTAATTCCATTATTTAATTCCATAATTAAGAAATCTAATCCAAATAGAATTTGAATTAATTCCAAAATTAAATTAAATAAATTAGAAAGATTAAATTATTTCCGGAAAGATCGGATTTTCCGGGATGAACCGAAAAGAACTCCGGTCGACCCAATCGAACCATTCGAAACCATGGCCGAGCCATGCAAGCGGACATGCATATGAATGTGCTAATTAACTAGGCCATGCAAAGAATTCACTCAGCAGCCATGCAATTTTCACGCACATGCATAATCACAAAAAAAACAATGGTGTCGGCCCACTTAAGAAAAAGTGTCGGTCGACATCTTTGTAATATTTCAGCGCGCATCTTAAAAACGCGATCGTCTTCTTCGGCGAGGGGCGCAGCGGCCCGGTCGATCTCCGGCACGTCGTCTCCTCTGACTATCTATGCCATCGACCCGCTGCGACTAAGCCCCACCGTACGATCAGCCCGCACATCATCGCCGAGCATGCCATCGACGCGACGAGCATGCCGCCAACGCGATCGCCGAGCTTAGCCTCCGGCTGCCGGCGAACCACCGACTTCACGCCATCGCCTTGCTCCAGCCCGCATGCCCAGCTGCTGCCGCACAGCCCGTCCGAGATCGCAGCAAAGCCGCGACTCACGTCTTGCGTTTATGCGATGCCGCCGCCAGCGCGACCTCCGAGCACAACCGCCGGCTGCCGGCGAACCACCCCCACTGGTGGCACACGCCGACATGCCCAGCTATGCTCAGTCGTCGTCCAGCAGCCCGCACATCAGGTACAGCCCGCTCCAAGGCGTACCAGCAGCCCGCGATCCGTCCGAGATCGAACTCGGTTCGTTTCTCCGAAAACCCTCGATTTTAATAATTTATTTTTCCGACAAACACGATTCATACGAGAGAGAAAACATAGACGTAGAACAATATATATAGCACAATAATTTAATAAAATTAAATTAATCTATGGCCATATACAACGAGAATCGATTATCGAAACAATTAACGAAAAACGTAACCGTACGCTCTGATACCAATTTTTGGAATTCGATATCCCGGGTTATTTAAATTTGCGGAAACCAATAACCCGATCAAACCCTTCGCCGGAGATCACATGAACGTCGACTCATCCGCCGAAGTCCGGGCTTTGGAGACCACGCGCCCGAAGGTGCGCAATCCGCCCCCACCCGAACCCCCGCGAGCCGGGTTCACGCGATCGAACATCGCGTTCGATGGGGCTGCATCCGGCAGCCCCCAGCAGCAGGTCCGGCGACCTGCTGCCCGCCGTCGAGGAGCCCCCACCGTCGCGGTGGGGAGGTGACGGCACCAGCCCGTCACCGCCGGCGATCGCTCCCAGCGATCGCCCCCTCGGCCGAGGCCGAGGGTTCTCCTTCGCGCGCCGAACCCTAGGCGTGCGGTCCACGCGGTCCGGTGGCTTCGCCACCACCGCGTGGTCCCTCGTCTAGTCCGGGTTCGATCCTTCGGATCTTGTTTTTCGATAATTGATCAATAAACTAGAATTAAATTGCGGAAATTTAATTCACCTTTCGATTCGTTGTGCGGAGAAACGAGATCTTATGATGACCTTGAGATCTTCCCACGTATTCCTTGCACTAGCCCGGACGTCGTGTGGGCGACGATCTACCGAACTCCATGGATCCTCCTCTCTACTTTCTCTCTCTAGAATTGTGATCTTCAAGTTATGAGAATAGAGAAGACCATGTAGTGCTTTTATAGGCTACGTAGGGGATCTTAAGGAGGTGGAATATTGGGCTTCCAATATTGAAGATTAAATTGAGCCCAATGCTCAAGTCCATTAATCCTTATCAATATTAATTAATTCTATTTTCCACTATATAAAATTAATTGCACTCCCAATATTATACCATATTATATCAAATAATATTTCTCCGGTAGTATTATTTATTCCGTGTATTTAAGATATAAATATCCATGAATAAAATTAATTTATTGCTAATTAATTTATTCATCTCTTATATCCGAGACTAGTACCATTCAACCTTAATTATTATGCGAAATAAATCCACCTGCAGGGTTTACATAATAATTCCTTATGAACTCATCTCGGGGACATTATCAACCCTTACGGGATACACTTTCCCGTCAAGTATTCACGGCATGCCATATATAAAATATAGTGACCCAACTTAACCGGTAATTAACCCAATAATTAAATCGGTTAATTCCTTTGGTAAATCAAAGTCACTTATATTAAATATACACACCCGCAATAATATCGGAGATTAAGAATAAAATACACTAAGACTCGAATCGATTATCGCCGGCAATCCTAATCGATGAATCTCAACGATCCGCTCAATACACCAAGTGTACAAGTGTGATAAAATAATCAAGATAGATTATTTTTTCTCTCACACAACGACTATACCGATGGATTGGTCCGTGTCCATCTAGGTCGTGAGCAACTGTTCGATTAAATACGAGTAACCGATAGTATGATCTTCTGTGCGCCCATGCAACACCATACTAACTACAACGTATAAAATCCAGGACTATAATTTGCATATATTTAATTATAAATAATTAAACGCAAATAATTGTTTATTTAATTAAATAGATTAGTGGCAATGGATCGTGAGTTTCCGTCACTTAAATCTAGACATTAAGTACACAACTCCAACACAATACACACACGATTCGTCCATGCTTTGATTGAATCCAAAAGATTGGACTACTTCATCAAACCGCAGGTTCCACGATCTCGAGGCTTGTTTAAATCCATAAATGGATCGATTAAGCTTGCACACTAGATGATCTCGCCCCTTAGCAATGAATCCTTCTGGTTGTTTCATATAAATCGTCTCGTCAAGACTTCCATTTAGGAAAGCTGTCTTGACATCCATTTGCCACACCTCATAGTCCATATGAGCTGCTATGGATAAGAGAATCTGGATTGACTTTATCTTGGCTACCGGCGAAAAGGTCTCCTCATAATCGATTCCCTCTTTCTGAGTATATCCTTTCGCAACAAGCCGAGATTTAAAGGTTTCAACCTTTCCGTCAGATCCTCTCTTTCTCTTGTAGACCCATTTACACCCAATTGGCTTTACGCCGCTTGGTGGTTCTACAAGATCCCAGACTTTATTTGAATCCATAGATTCAATTTCGGATTTCATCGCTTTCTTCCAAGAAGGCGCATCTATATCTTGTACCGCCTCATCATAGGTCCAGGGATCGATTTCATGAACTCCAGGTCCAGAGTCCGAGGACTCACCCAGTCCAATCCATCTATCTGATTATTTAACAACCCTCCCACTACGACGGCGTTCCGGTGTATTAAACGCCACGAAGAACCGGGCTCGACAAGAGCATCGCCGCGGGATGAACCCGCGGCTAAACCCTAGCCGAACCCCATCCGCGGGGTTCACGATCTTGATCGATCGCATGGGGCTGCTCCGGCAGCCCCGGGGCGGTGAGTCCGGCGACTTCACCGCCCACGCTGTCGGGAGGGGCGCCAGCCGCGGCAGCCCCCCGGCGTCCAGCCGGGGCTCCCTTCGCGCGGATCGCCGCGATCGAACCCTAGGTTCGATCGCACCCCTCGGCTCCCAGCCGAGGGTCCTTTGAACGTTCGCCGGGGATCTCGAATCCCCGTCCCCGAAGTTCATCGTTTTCCCGGATCGTGTGTTCATGTATGCATCACAATTTAATTCACATAAATTCACACGAAGGAGTTTATGATCATACCTTTGATTCGTTGTGCGGAGAAACGAAATCAAGTTGAAGACCTTTTGGATCTTCCTACGTATTCCTTGCACTCCGTTCGAACGTCGGGTGGGCGACGATCTATCGAACTCCTATGGATCTCCTTCAACTCTCTAGAATATCAAGTATGATAATCTTGTCTTATGATTTATGAAGGCCATGTAGTGCTTTTATAGGCTACGTAGGGGATCTAAAGGAGGTGGAATATTGGGCTTCCAATATTGAAGATTAAATTGAGCCCACTGCCCAAGTCCATTAATCCTTATCAATATTAATTAATTTATTTTCCACTATATAAATTAATTGCACTCCCAATATTAAACCATATTATATCAAATAATATTTCTCCGGTAGTATTATTTATTCCGTGTATTTAAGATTTAAATATCCATGAATAAAATTAATTTATTGCTAATTAATTTATTCATCTCTTTAATCCGAGACTAGTACCATTCAACCTTAATTATTGTGCGGAACGAATCCACTCATGAGGTTTACACAATAATTCCTTATGAACTCATCTCGGGGATATTATCAACCCTTCCGGGATACACTGTCCGGTCAATTATTCACGGCATGCCATATATGAAATATAGTAACCCAACTTAACCGGTAATTAACCCAATAATTAAATCGGTTAATTCCTTTGGTAAATCAAAGTCACTTATATTAAATATACACACCCGCAATAATATCGGGGATTAAGAATAAAATACACTGAGACTCGAATCGATTATCGCCGGCAATCCTAATCGATGAATCTCAACGATCCGCTCAATACACCAAGTGTACAAGTGTGATAAAATAATTAAGACAAATTATTTTCTCTCTCACACAACGACTATACCGATGGATTGGTCCGGGTCCACCTAGGTCGTGAGCCACTGTTTGATTAAATACGAGTAACCGATAGTATGATCTTCTGTGTGGGCCCGACACACCATACTAACTACAACGTATAAAATCCAGGACTATGATTTGCATATATATTTAATTAATAATAATTAAAAGCAAACAATTGTTTATTAATTTAATAGATTAAATGCTATGACCGGGAGTTTACCGTTACTTAAATCTAGACATTAAGTACACAACTCCAACAATCTCTCACTTGTACTAAGGTCTAGTCATTTCCTCCAAACTCCCGGTTCCCATACTCATCACGTGCTTTAAAGTACACTTCCGAGAAGTACTATGTGAGTGAGCAAACTAGGTTGCCGCTCTGAAGTTATCTTGGTGACTACTACGTCGTCTCCCTCGACGATGACTCGTATCAGGTGGTACTTGCACTATGTGTTATCATCACTTTTAGACTTATGACTTCTTCCGGTTTACCATGCACCGCTATGTAATAGCCTTTTATAAACCAAGAGTCATATCCAAGTCTTAGAGGTTATCCCGGAACCTAACCAAAACTTCCGCTGCCTCTGAGGCTGCTATTCGGTTATGAGAGAGTCTGAGAAGCGTCTTGCTTATCACTCTTTCATTTCATGGTTCCACCTCTTTCTAAAAGTGAACACATAGCCTGATATCGACTTACACTGGTCCTTCTTTGATTTTTGGATCTGAGAAACTGTAATCTAAGAAGATTTCGTCTTGCTCCATAAGCCAGTACTATGAAAGTACTCTTACAACATTCGAACATCCCTTATCCAGATTACTTTTATATCCTCCCACTACGCAAACGGCATAGTTGATATCAGGTTGTCTTTTTACAACATTGCATCTATAAGGATTTCCACACAAAGTGTAGGAAACTGCTTTGTCTTCATCTATCTCCTTCATGTGTTCGAAACACATATCCTTTAGATAGATGAATATTCTGTCTCTGAAAGGCAATAACCTTTCTTAGAAGTATGCATGTTTAAAACAAACCATAATCGTATAAGATATCTGGGAGAAGTACAATGTTCTTATCCTTAGATCGAAAGATCTCAAGAACATGCTCTAACTTCTACTCAATCTTATATCTCGATTCATTTAGACAACCATTATTTTATGTCTGACAACATTTTTACATTGTTGCCAATGGTAAAATGTTATCTACATAAAATCTCCGAGAAACACCACCTTGTTTCCATTACGTCTTCAATACACCTTTCTGTTGGAAATCGATATCCCGGGCTATTAAAATTGCGGAAGATAATAACCCGAACGAAATCCTTCATCGCCGGAAATTGGATCCCCGACTCATCCGCAGGAGTCCGACCTTTGGAGACTACGCGCCCGAAGACACGCAGCCCGCCCCCAGCCGATTTTCTCCCGCGAGTCGGATCCACGAACGCGAACCACCGTACGACGGAACCGGGCCCGACGAGAGCTCCACCGCGGACAAGCCGCGGCAAAACCCTAGCCGAGCCCCCGCCGCGAGGGGGGCTCGCGATCGCACGCCGCGATCGCCGGGGCTGCCCAGCAGCCCCCGGTGGTGAGTCCGGCGACTCACCACCGCCGCCGGAGGAGGGCGGTCAGCCTCCAGCTGACCTGCCGCGGCCCAGCCGCGGCTTCCCCTCACGATCGACCTCACGGTCGATCGATCGCCCCGGCTTCCAGCCGGGGTCCTCCCGTGCGCGCACCTGACCGGCGAGGGTGGCCGGGATCCGGCGTGGCACCAGCCCACGCCATCCCGGCGGTCGATCAAGGATCGACCGCGTGCCCCGGCTTCCAGCCGGGGCTTCCCCCTCCGTCGCGTGCATTCCGCGATCGAACCCTAGGGTTCGATCGCCCCCTCGGCTCCAAGCCGAGGGTTCTCTCGATCTTCGCCGGGGATCTCGAATCCCCGTCCCCGAAGTTCGTACGTTTATCCGGATCGTGTGTTCATGTACATACTACAATTAATCACACAAAATCATAAAAGAGGGTTTATGATTTTTACCTTCGATTCGTTGTGCGGAGAAACGAAATCAAACGCCTTTGATGACCTTGCGATCTTCCCACGTATTCCTTGCACCTCGTTCGAACGTCGTGTGGGCGACGATCTATCGAACTCCTATGGATCTTCCTCACTCTCAAGACTTTATGATTGGCGTAGGTCAATTAATTGTGTTATGAAAAGTGAAGACCATGTAGTGCTTATATAGGCTACGTAGGGGATCATAAGGAGAATAAATATTGGGCTTCTAAATATTGAAGATTAAATTGGGTCCAACCCAAATCCATTAATCCTTATCAATATTAAATTTTATTTATTTTCCACTATATAAATAAAATTGCACTCCCAATATTATTCCATATTATATCAAATAATATTTCTCCGGTAGTATTATATATTCCGTGTATTTAAGATTTAAATATCCATGAATAAATTTATTTATTGCTCAATAAATATTATTCATCTCTTATATCCGAGACTAGTACCATTCAACCTTAATTATTATGCGGATTAAATCCACCTGCAGGGTTTACATAATAATTCCTTATGAACTCATCTCGGGGATATTATCAACCCTTACGGGATACACTTTCCCGTCAAGTATTCACGGCGTGCCATATATAAAATATGGTGACCCAACTTAACCGGTAATTAACCCAATAATTAAATCGGTTAATTCCTTTGGTAAATCAAAGTCACTTATATTAAATATACACACCCGCAATAGTTTCGGGGATTAAGAATAAAATACACTGAGACTCGAATCGATTATCGCCGGCAATCCTAATCGATGAATCTCAAGCTGATCCGCCCAATACACCAAGTGTACAAGTGTGATAAAATAATTAAGATAAATTATTTTCTCTCTCACACAACGACTATACCGATGGATTAGTTCGTGTCCATCTAGGTCGTGAGCAACTGTTCGATTAAATACGAGTAACCGATAGTATGATCTTCTGTGTGCCCATGCAACACCATACTAACTACAACGTATAAAATCCAGAACTATATTTTGCATAATTAATTAAATGCAAATAATTGTTTATTAATTAAATAGATTAAATGCTATGATCGGGAGTTTACCGTTACTTAAATCTAGACATTAAGTACACAACTCCAACAATCTCCCACTTGTACTAAGGTCTAGTCATTTCCTCCAAACTCCCGGTTCCCATACTCATCACGTGCTTAAGGTGTACTTCCGAGTACTATGTGAGTGAGCACTCTAGGTTGCCGCTCTGAAGTTATCTTGGTGACTACTACGTCGTCTCTCCGACGATGATTCGTATCAGGTGGTACTTGCACTATGTGTTATCATCATCTTTTGAACTTATGACTTCTTCCAGTTTACCATGCACCGCTATGTACATAGCCTTTGGTGAACCAAGAGTCATATCCAAGTTCAGAGGTCATTCCGGAACCTAACCAAAACTTCCGCTGCCTCTGAGGCTGCTATTCGGTTTATGATAGAGTCCGAGAAGCTTCACGCTTATCACTCTTTCTTCCTTAGGTTCCACCTCTTCTAAAAGTGAACACATAGCCTGATATCGACTTACACTGTCCCTTTCTCTGATTTTTATCTGAGAAAGCGTAATCTAAGAAGATTTCGTATTGTCAGTAATCCTGTACTTCCAAGTACTTTTACAGCATTCGAATATTTCTTTTCCAGATTACTTTGATATCCTCCCACTACGCTAACCGCATAGTTGATATCAGGTTCTTGTTTTATAACACCGCATTTACAAAGCCCTTTACACTCGAAGTGTAAGAATATGCTTTGTCTATATTTATCTCATTCATGTGTTCAAGACACATACCTTAGATAGATGCATTCTGTTCTCGAAAGACAATAACCTTTCTCAGAATTGTGCATGTTTAAAACAAACCATAATCGTATAAGATATCTAAAGAGAAGTACAAATGTTCTTATCTAGAGATCGAAAGATTTCTAAGAACATGATCTATCTTCATCTTAATCTTATATCTCGATTTATTTAGACAACCTCTATTTTATGTCTGACAACACTTTTACATTGTTGCCAACGATAAAGTGTTATCTACACAAAATTCCGAGAAACACCACCTTGTTTCCATTACGTCTTTAATACACCTTTTATTGTCTATGCCTTTTGATGAATCCATATAATGGACTATCTCATCAATTCGCAAGTTCCACAATTTCCAGCTTTGTGATAATCCATAAATGGATTCACTAAGCTTGTACCTCTAAATGGTCTTGCCTCTTAACAATATCATTGCTTTCCAAGTAGGCACATTTAGATTAGTACTGCTCCTTATGCAGAACTAGGGATCGATTTCATGTCTACTAGATCCAGAGTTTAAAACTCCTCCAGTCTTATGAACATCTCCGGTTGCTTAACAACCTCCCACTGCAATGGCGTTCCGGTGTATAACAGTAATAACATTAGGTGCAGTTAGTGGCGTACTTCCACTCGGTTAGGCTGGTTTTCAGTCTTCTCTTTCTCTTTATAAAGTACTTTGTCAGTTAGGGCATTGTAGTTCATCCAATAGTCTTCCTCCAAGAACCGGGCGAAGACACCATTCTGGTTCGTAGTACTATTGAACATACAATTACTCGTTCTTCTAGGATTTTCCACAACTACATTCAATATGTCGTTGTATCCAGAAAATTCATAGAACATAGGTAGTTCCGATCAAACTTGTTCTTTTACTATTAGAATCCCATTTCTTATTCCTGACACACCATGTCTACACATCAGTGTATGGTGCAGTCGTTTGAGACTTAATCTCAACCTTTGATTTATGCTATGTGTTATTTAGATAGGCGATAGCCTCCGCGAACTAGTCGCAGGCTTCCAATGGATATACTTTGAAGGATCCCCATAATGGCTTTGTGTTGAAAACACTCCGCTTTTATGGCACATCAAGTATTCTAATCCACCTTCGAGTATTCTTTAAAGAATGACTCGTACTTCTCTAATTACACATATGTCTGCATATATCATCTTTGATCATTATTAATACTTGTCCGAATTCCATCCTTTATCCAGAAAAAGTTGATTTAGTTGTATCACCTTTCAAGATCGATTCTTAGGTCGGGAGGTCCATTCCTCCAACTATAATTGATCAAATCAACTTCGACCTTTTGAATCCCTTTTGAATAGATACTACCAAGTTCAAGAATTCACAAGTATAATGATCGATAAAGAAATATATTCAATAAGTAAAATAAGTTATAAAGGTTTGTTGCATTGTGGTAGACTAAGGATTCATCATTCATATATTGCTATCTAATGTACCATAATAGATATCGCCATTATTTCTTGTCTAAATCATCAAGTGATTAAAGAAATAAAATATCCATTAATAATAGAAATCCAGAACGAAAGTTCTTTCTAAAATATAAAAGGTACAAAGCAATTAACTTGAAATGAAATCCTATAACTATCAAACAGATAGATAAATGTCTTCCACTGCAACCGCTGCTTCCTCAACAGCTTTGCCCAAGTGGACTCGAACTCTTTCTTATCTAAGTCGCTGGGTTTTCTGGAACCCCTGCATTTAGAATGCACATACCGTCAGTGGTTCCATATCTACACACCAGAATTCTGGTAGATAACACCGCTGACTATGTTTTACGACTAAAGAAAAATTCGTACCTTTGAGAGGACAAGATGTAGACCCCCAGTACTCAGACTGCTTCCCTTGGGGATGTTTGCCCGAAGGCTTCTTTATCCCACCCTTTGGTCCAAGTCCTTTAGGACCACCGGACCCCCTTGTCTTCTTCTCCTTTCCTTTGCCTTTAGGTTTGAAACCTTTGGCTTTGACTATAAGAGCTCGCGATTGTTTCAACTCGTCTAAAAGATCCATCATCTCAAAAACATGATCAAGTGTTTCATCGAAGTAACAGATCTTTATGAGTATCCTCATCGCCTCTTTTCTAGCGTTCTCATCATGTCCAAACAGCAACTTGAGTTTGAGCATGACATCATGATTAGCGGCTAATGCACGAGCACTACCCCACTTTTCAAAGTCAAAAATCTCCTCCTCAGTTGAGTTAATGGTGAGTCCAGGAGGACAAGTTTCACTGAGTACATCTTTGTACTCCTTTGCAGTCTGAGCAATGTCTAACTCTTCTTTCCATTCAATACAGTATGGAACCAGTGCGTTAATTTCCTCAAGTATCAACAAAAGTGGATTCATAGCAATTCTCTAAACCTATAAGCACATTTAAACAAACAATTAATTTAATATCCGATGTTATCTCCCTAGAACAACATTGTTAAATTACTAATCACATCTAAAATCCCATCAGGTAAGGCAAGCCACGTGGTGTGGACGTTTACCCACCCAAATGATTTAGCAATTAGATTTTCTTTGGCCATACATCAATCATAGCGTGACTTCGTGGGGAAGAATACTATAACGCGTATCTAAGTGTAAACCATTACTCAGTACCAAAGTAAATTAGTTGGAATCGCTACATCACCGCAAGCCACGTGGTGTGGACGTTTACGATAACTTCACAACTCTTCATAATTACTTACAACTGTCTACATCAATTAATCCAAAGTCCGTCAGCATAGCAAGCCACGTGGTGTGGACGTTTACTACACTAAGAGACTTTTATAATTGACTCCCAATTACTTGATCCATTTAATCTCGTAAATCAAGACGTGGAGAATCATAAGTGAAACTCGAAGTTTCTAACCAGTGATTCGCCATGCGAGCGACCCTATCTCTCATAAATGAGGGAGCCGAGCAGACAAGCGACCCATCTATCAAAGAATGGCACGGAAGTCTCTAATTTGTGTCCTCTACATGACCAAGTGGCTCTGGCTCCATTCCACTCCCCGGGGTGAGAATGAGTCGACTTGAAGTCAGTTTCAGAAAGACAAATTAGGCATTGTTTGATTAATTTGATCAATGTTTCTTGTAAAAGGAATTACAAGAATTCTCCTCCAATGACTCGTCTATACGAACTTCGAAAGTCCATAAGAGTCACCAAGAGAACAGTAATGGAGACCATGGGAATGTTTCCATCCCCTCTCCCACTTAGCTTTTTATAATAAAGGGATACGCTATCTAGTGCATAAAAATAAACACATATAGCATGCATACAAGCAATAAAGCACATAGTATCACATAGTCAAAATAATGCTAGAAAATTATTTTCCGACTATCATGGCTTTATCCCATCTCCGTACGCATCTTCTAGTCTTCAGTCTTCGTTCTTGAATGCTCCATGTGACGAGAATATTAATCTCTAATATTTAAATCTATTTATTTTCAATTAATCCAAAAGTTACTTAATTCGAAAATTAAGTCAATCGAATATATCAAAAATAAAATTAAATATTACTAATATTTTTTATTTATTTATTTTCCTATCTAGTTCTATTAAATCTCTAGAATAATCTATCCAAATAAAATTTGGAATACTCTAGAAGATATCTATAATAGAACAAGGAAAAATAAATTAGGACTTACTACTTTCCAAATTTATTTTTATTCCTAATCCATGAATATTCCCATGAGTAGGAATAATCAAATAGGAAAAATAAATTTAGTACTAAATTAATTAAATTTCTAATCTATGAATATTTCCATGAAGGAAATAAATCAATAGAAAATAAAATTAATTTAAATTAATTCTTTTCCTAAACCATGAGAGTTTCCAAAAAGAAAGTACTCAAATAGGAAAAATCCGAATTAATTGGGAAAGTGGATCTTGGTAGGAATAGCATGAGATTGGGAGATCCCACGCCATCCCCACCGTCGACCTCCACCGCCCGGGACCACCACCACCGCCGCCCCCAGCCCACGCGCCACCACCACCGGTGGCCGGCGTGGCTAGAAGCCCTAGCGGGCAGCCCCCGGGATGGGGTCGATCGATCCTCATGGGGATCGATCATGGGGATGATCGACCCCCCCGGTTTTTCGTCCTCTTCGTCTTCGTCACACGTCTTCGTCTTCCGGCGATCGTCTCATCATCGAACCAACGTAATTAAAATTACAAAATTTAAATTACAATTATCCGGTATCGATTCTATTCATGAAATCGACCCTATACATTTTCCGGAAAAACAAAGAACGTAATAATAAATCCTAAATTCGGTCAACCCCCGAATTTTTACTATTACAAACATTCATCCACACAAAACGAATCTCGGCATGTCCGAGAGTTTAATAATCATGATAATTAATTAAGCAATAATTAAATCTATCATGATAGCCGGAAATCCTGCAAGGTAGAACAATAATCGAGCATATACATGAACACGAAACCAAACGCTCTGATACCATTTGTTGGAAATCGATATCCCGGGCTATTAAAATTGCGGAAGATAATAACCCGAACGAAATCCTTCATCGCCGGAAATTGGATCCCCGACTCATCCGCAGGAGTCCGACCTTTGGAGACTACGCGCCCGAAGACACGCAGCCCGCCCCCAGCCGATTTTCTCCCGCGAGTCGGATCCACGAACGCGAACCACCGTACGACGGAACCGGGCCCGACGAGAGCTCCACCGCGGACAAGCCGCGGCAAAACCCTAGCCGAGCCCCCGCCGCGAGGGGGGCTCGCGATCGCACGCCGCGATCGCCGGGGCTGCCCAGCAGCCCCCGGTGGTGAGTCCGGCGACTCACCACCGCCGCCGGAGGAGGGCGGTCAGCCTCCAGCTGACCTGCCGCGGCCCAGCCGCGGCTTCCCCTCACGATCGACCTCACGGTCGATCGATCGCCCCGGCTTCCAGCCGGGGTCCTCCCGTGCGCGCACCTGACCGGCGAGGGTGGCCGGGATCCGGCGTGACACCAGCCCACGCCATCCCGGCGGTCGATCAAGGATCGACCGCGTGCCCCGGCTTCCAGCCGGGGCTTCCCCCTCCGTCGCGTGCATTCCGCGATCGAACCCTAGGGTTCGATCGCCCCCTCGGCTCCAAGCCGAGGGTTCTCTCGATCTTCGCCGGGGATCTCGAATCCCCGTCCCCGAAGTTCGTACGTTTATCCGGATCGTGTGTTCATGTACATACTACAATTAATCACACAAAATCATAAAAGAGGGTTTATGATTTTTACCTTCGATTCGTTGTGCGGAGAAACGAAATCAAACGCCTTTGATGACCTTGCGATCTTCCCACGTATTCCTTGCACCTCGTTCGAACGTCGTGTGGGCGACGATCTATCGAACTCCTATGGATCTTCCTCACTCTCAAGACTTTATGATTGGCGTAGGTCAATTAATTGTGTTATGAAAAGTGAAGACCATGTAGTGCTTATATAGGCTACGTAGGGGATCATAAGGAGAATAAATATTGGGCTTCTAAATATTGAAGATTAAATTGGGTCCAACCCAAATCCATTAATCCTTATCAATATTAAATTTTATTTATTTTCCACTATATAAATAAAATTGCACTCCCAATATTATTCCATATTATATCAAATAATATTTCTCCGGTAGTATTATATATTCCGTGTATTTAAGATTTAAATATCCATGAATAAATTTATTTATTGCTCAATAAATATTATTCATCTCTTATATCCGAGACTAGTACCATTCAACCTTAATTATTATGCGGATTAAATCCACCTGCAGGGTTTACATAATAATTCCTTATGAACTCATCTCGGGGATATTATCAACCCTTACGGGATACACTTTCCCGTCAAGTATTCACGGCGTGCCATATATAAAATATGGTGACCCAACTTAACCGGTAATTAACCCAATAATTAAATCGGTTAATTCCTTTGGTAAATCAAAGTCACTTATATTAAATATACACACCCGCAATAGTTTCGGGGATTAAGAATAAAATACACTGAGACTCGAATCGATTATCGCCGGCAATCCTAATCGATGAATCTCAAGCTGATCCGCCGATTACACCAAGTGTACAAGTGTGATAAAATAATTAAGATAAATTATTTTCTCTCTCACACAACGACTATACCGATGGATTAGTTCGTGTCCATCTAGGTCGTGAGCAACTGTTCGATTAAATACGAGTAACCGATAGTATGATCTTCTGTGTGCCCATGCAACACAATACTAACTACAACGTATAAAATCCAGAACTATATTTTGCATAATTAATTAAATGCAAATAATTGTTTATTAATTAAATAGATTAAATGCTATGATCGGGAGTTTACCGTTACTTAAATCTAGACATTAAGTACACAACTCCAACACTTTCGTCTATGCCTTTTGATGAATCCATCAAATGGATTATCTCATCAATTCGCAAGTTCCACGATTTATAGCTTTGTTACTATCCATAAATGGATTTACTAAGCTTGTACTCTAAATGATCTAGCCTCTTAACAATAAACCTTATTGTTCCAAGCAGGCACATTTAGATCTAGTACCGCCCTTATGCAGAGCTAGGGGTCGATTTCATCTCTACTAGATCCAGAGTCCGAACTCCTCTAGTCTTGTGAATATCTCTGGTTGTCCGACAACCTCCCACTGCAATGGCGTCCCGGTGTATAACAGTAATAATAATAGGTGCAGTATGTGGTGTACTTCTACTCGGTTTGGCTGGTTCCTAGTTTTTTGTCCTTCTTCTCATTCCAAGGTATTACGTCAATTTTAGGCTTTGTGGTTCATCTAATAGTCTTTCTCTATGAACCGGACGAGACGTCCCTCTGGTTCATAGTAATATAGAACACACAACACTTCGTTCATCTAGGATATCCTACAACCATATTCAATATGCCGTTGTATCTAGGAATATCCATAGAACATAGGTAGTTCCGAACAACTTGTTCTTTTACCATCAGATTTCCATTCCTTATTTACAACGCACCATCTCTACACGTAAGTGTATGGCGCGGCCCTACGCTATGTGTTATTCAGATAGGTGATGGCCTCCGCGACCGAGTCACAGGCTTCTAATGGATATACTTTGATGGTTCCCCATAATAGCTTTGTGTCCATTGACTAGTCAAAACACTTTGCTTTTATGGCACATCAAGTATTCTAATCCATCACCGAGTATTCTTGAAAGAATTACTCGTACCTTTCTAATTTACACATATGTCTGCATATCTAATCATTTCCAATACTTGTCTGAATTCTATCCTTTATCCAGAAAGGTTTGCTTGGACGTATTATCCTCCAAACTGAATCCTTAGGTCGGAAGGTCCATTCCTTCAACTATAATTGATTAAATCAATTTCAACCATTCGAATCTTATTTGAAAATACTACTAAGTACAAAATTCACAAGTATAATGATTTAATAAAGAAATATATCCAACTAGTAAAACAAGTTATAGAACGGTTCGTTGCATCGTGGTAGACTTAGGATCTATCATTCATATATTGCTATCTAATGTACCAGAATAGATAACGCTATTATTTCTTATAAAAATCATCCAATGATTAAAGAAATAAAATATCCATTCATAAATAATAGAAATCCAGAACAAAACGTTCTTTCTAAAATTAAGGGTACATAATGCAATAATCTTGAAATGAAATCCTATTTAACTACTAAAGCAGATAAATGTCTTCCACCGCAACAGCTGCCTCCTCTACAGCTTTTGCCCGTGTAGACTCGAACTCTTCTTCTCTAAGTCGCCGGGTTTTCTGGAACCCCTGCATTCAAAAATGCACATACCGTCAGTGGTTCCATATCTACACACCAGAATTTCTGGTAGATAATACCGCTGACTATGTTTTTACGACTAAAGAAAAATTCGTACCTCTGAGAGGACATTCAGACTTCCAGTGTCCAGACTTGTTGCATCGGAAGCACTTGCCCTTTGGCTTTGCAGCCCCCACTCGTGGTATAGTCTTCTTGACACCACTGGGTTTCCAGGCTTGCTTCCTCCTCTTGCCCCTACCTCCGACAGGCTTCAAGCCTTTGGACTTGGTAGCTACAAGCGCTAGAGACTTGCCCTTCTTGTAGATACCCTCTGCCGCCTTCAGTTCAGTCAGGAGTTGCGCAAGAGAATAAGACAGTTTACCCATATTATAGCTCATGCGAAACTGCTCAAAACTAGGGGTCAGAGACTGGAGTATGATGTCGACTTGCGTCTCAGCATCAATTTGAGCTCCTAGGATCTCAAGCTCATTCAACAGACCCATCATCTTAAGAACGTGCTCCCCTACGGGCGTTCCTTCAGACTGAGTAGTTGTCATGAGGACTCTCATGGCTTCTTGCCTTGCTGCACGATCTTGCTCCCCAAGCATCTCCTTGAGGTTAAACATCATATCATAGGCAGTGTCCATCGACTCATGTTGGGTTTGGAGTACATTTGACATGGAAGCCAAAATATAACACCTAGCCATTTCATCAGCCTTTTTCCACTTCCGATATGCCAGTTTTTCCTCATCAGTTGAGGCAGCCGTGGGCTCAGCAGGGCATACTTCATGGAGTACAAACTTGTACTCCTCCGAAGTCAGGACAATGTCTAAATTTCTCTTCCAATCAATATAGTTGGGGCCAGTGAGCTTATGCTCCTTGAGTATCATAGAAAGTGGGTTCATAGCTATTCTCTAAACCTATAAGCACATTTAAACAAACAATCAATTTAATATCCGATATTATCTCCCTCAAATAATATCATTAAATTACTAATCACGTCTAAAATCCTATCAGGTAAGGCAAGCCACGTTGTGTGGACGTTTACCCACCCAAATGATTTAGCAATTAGATTTCCTTCGGTCATACATCACTTATAGTGGAACCTCGGTGGGAGGAATACTATAAAGCGTATCTAAGTGTAAACCATTACTCAGCACCAAAGTAAATCGTTTGGAATTGCTACATCACCGCAAGCCACGTTGTGTGGACGTTTACGACAACTTCACAACTCTTCACAATTTCTTACAACTGTCTACATCAATTAATCCAAAATCCGTCAGTATAGCAAGCCACGTTGTGTGGACGTTTACTACACTAAGAGACTTTTATAATTGACTCCCAGTTACAAGATCCATTCGATTTTGTAAATCAAGACGCGGAGAATCATAAGTGAAACTCGAAGTTTCTAACCAGTGATTCACCATTCGAACAACCCTATCTCTCATTAGATGAGGGAGCCGAGCAGACAAACGATCCATCTTCAAAAGAGTGGTACGAATGTCTCTAATTTGTGTCATCCACATGACCAAGTGGCTTTGGCTCCATTCCACTCCCCGGGGTGAGAATGAGTCGACTTGAAGTCAGTTTCAGAAAGACAAATTAGGCATTGTTTGATAAACTTAATCAATGTCTCTTGTAAAAGGAATTACAAGAATTCTCCTCCAATGACACATCTATACGAACTTCAAAAGTCCATAAGAGTCACCAAGAGAACAGTAATGGAGACCATGGGAATGTTTCCATCCCCTCTCCCACTTAGCTCTTTATAACAAAGGGATACGCTATCTAATGCATAATTAAACACATAAGCATGCATACAAGCAATAAAGCACATAGCACATAGTAAAAAATAATGCTAGAAAAATTATTTTCCCGACTATCATGGCTTTATTCCATCTCCGTATGCGTCTTCTAGTCTTCAGTCTTCGTTCTTGAATGCTCCATGTGACGAGAACATTAATCCCAATATTTAAATCTATTTATTTTTAATAAATCCAAAAGATACTTAATTCGAAAATTAAGTCAATCGAATAAATCAAAAATAAAATTAAATATTATTAATATTTTTTATTTATTTATTTTCCTATCTAATTCTATTAAATCTCTAGAATAATCTATCCAAGTCAAACTTGGAATATTCTAGAAGACTTCTATAATAGAATAAGGAAATAAAGTAAATTAGGACTCTTCTACTTTCCAAGATTAATTAATTTCCATTTCTATGAAAATTCCCATAAAATAGGAATAATCAATTAGGAAATAAATCAATCATAAATTAACTTTTATTCCTTTCCAATTCTATTAAATCTCTAGGATCCTATTCCAAGTAGAACTCAGAATACTCTAGAAGACTTCCATAATAGAATAAGGAATAAAATTAATTCCAATTAATTCTTTTCCTAATCCATGAGAATTCCCCAAAATAGGAAAACTCAATTAGGAAAACCGAATCAATTTAGGAAAGCGAATCTAGGTAGGAGTAGCACGAGATCACGAGGACCCCGCGACCCCACCTTGATCGCCGGCCGGGAGGAGCGCCGCCGCCACCTCAGCCCACGCGCCACCACCACCGGTGGCCGGCGTGGCCAAGGGTTCCCGCGGGCAGCCCCCTCTCGCCCCATTGGTCGATCCTCACGGGATCGATCCTCGTGATCGATCTCCGGTCCTCCCTCTCATCTTCTCCTTCGTCACACGAGTTCTCCGGCGGTCGTCTCGGCATCGATCCAACGTAAATAAATTACAAGAAATAAATTTACAATTCCGGTATCGATTCTATACATGAAATCGACCCTATACACTTTCCGGAAAACATAGAACAATAATAATAAATCTAAATTCGGTCAACCCCCGAATTTTTACTATTACAAGCATTCATCCACACAAAACGAATCTCGACATGTCCGAGAGTTTAATAACGAATAATCATGGCAAAATTAAATAGCAATTAATTAAACGAATAATTAACAATTAATTTAAACCATGATAGTCGGAATCCCTGCAAGGTAGAACACAATTGAACACATACATGAACACGAAACCAAACGCTCTGATACCAATTGCTGGAAATCGATATCCCGGGGTATCAAAAATCGCGGAACCGATAACCCCGACCGAAATCCCATCGCCGGAAACCGATCACGAACGCCACGAAGAACCAGGCTCGACAAGAGCATCGCCGCGGGATGAACCCGCGGCTAAACCCTAGCCGAACCCCATCCGCGGGGTTCGCGATCTTGATCGATCGCATGGGGCTGCTCCGGCAGCCCCGGGGCGGTGAGTCCGGCGACTTCACCGCCCACGCCGTCGGGAGGGGCGCCAGCCGCGGCACCAGCCCGCGGCAGCCCCAGCGATCGAGCCTAGCTCGATTGCTCGCCCCGGCGTCCAGCCGGGGCTCCCTTCGCGCGGATCGCCGCGATCGAACCCTAGGTTCGATCGCACCCCTCGGCTCCCAGCCGAGGGTCCTTTGAACGTTCGCCGGGGATCTCGAATCCCCGTCCCCGAAGTTCATCGTTTTCCCGGATCGTGTGTTCATGTATGCATCACAATTTAATTCACATAAATTCACACGAAGGAGTTTATGATCATACCTTTGATTCGTTGTGCGGAGAAACGAAATCAAGTTGAAGACCTTTTGGATCTTCCTACGTATTCCTTGCACTCCGTTCGAACGTTGGGTGGGCGACGATCTATCGAACTCCTATGGATCTCCTTCAACTCTCTAGAATATCAAGTATGATAATCTTGTCTTATGATTTATGAAGGCCATGTAGTGCTTTTATAGGCTACGTAGGGGATCTAAAGGAGGTGGAATATTGGGCTTCCAATATTGAAGATTAAATTGAGCCCACTGCCCAAGTCCATTAATCCTTATCAATATTAATTAATTTATTTTCCACTATATAAATTAATTGCACTCCCAATATTAAACCATATTATATCAAATAATATTTCTCCGGTAGTATTATTTATTTCGTGTATTTAAGATTTAAATATTCATGAATAAAATTAATTTATTGCTAATTAATTTATTCATCTCTTTAATCCGAGACTAGTACCATTCAACCTTAATTATTGTGCGGAACGAATCCACTCATGAGGTTTACACAATAATTCCTTATGAACTCATCTCGGGGATATTATCAACCCTTCCGGGATACACTGTCCGGTCAATTATTCACGGCATGCCATATATGAAATATAGTAACCCAACTTAACCGGTAATTAACCCAATAATTAAATCGGTTAATTCCTTTGGTAAATCAAAGTCACTTATATTAAATATACACACCCGCAATAATATCGGGGATTAAGAATAAAATACACTAAGACTCGAATCGATTATCGCCGGCAATCCTAATCGATGAATCTCAACGATCCGCTCAATGCACCAAGTGTACAAGTGTGATAAAATAATTAAGACAAATTATTTTCTCTCTCACACAACGACTATACCGATGGATTGGTCCGGGTCCATCTAGGTCGTGAGCCACTGTTTGATTAAATACGAGTAACCGATAGTATGATCTTCTGTGTGGGCCCGACACACCATACTAACTACAACGTATAAAATCCAGGACTATGATTTGCATATATATTTAATTAATAATAATTAAAAGCAAACAATTGTTTATTAATTTAATAGATTAAATGCTATGACCGGGAGTTTACCGTTACTTAAATCTAGACATTAAGTACACAACTCCAACAATTAACAGTGACAGTAGGCGCAGGTTCTAGTGGTGTATCACTACTCGGTTCGGCTGTATCTAAGTCTTCCTTGTTACCTCTCAACTCATCAAGTATTATGTCACTCTTGGGCTTGTGGTCCATGACATAGTCTTCCTCTAGGAACCGAGCGTTAGTACTTATAACGATCTTCTGGTCCGTAGGACTATAGAACATGCCACCTTTAGTTCCTTTCGGGTATCCTACAAACAGCCGTAATTCTGATCTAGGTTCTAACTTATCGGCCCCTTGTCGCAACACATGTGCTGGACATCCCCAGATCCGAAGGTGTCTCAAGCTAGGCTTGCGCCCGATCCACCGTTCCATGGGTGTAGTGGGTACCGTTTTTGTTGGAACCATGTTGAGAATGTACGCCGCCGTTTCCAAGGCATATCCCCAGAACATAGTAGGTAAGTCCGAGTAACTCATCATTGAACGCACCATCTCCATAAGAGTCCTATTCCTTCTTTCCGACACACCATTCTGTTGAGGAGTATATGGTGATGTCATTTGGGAATCAATCCCATGCTCTGCTAAGTATGCCTTGAATTCTCCAGACAGGTACTCGCCTCCGCGATCAGATCGCAGGCATTTAATGGATTTACCTTGAAGGTTCTCCACAAAAGCCTTGAACTCTTTGAACTTGTCAAAGGATTCGCTCTTGCGGCGCATCAGGTATACAAATCCATACCTTGAGTAATCATCAGTGAAAGTGATGAAATACTCGTACCCTCCCCTTGCTTGAGTAGACATAGGTCCGCATACATCAGAGTGAATCAAATCCAACACTTGTTCAGCCCTTCGTCCTTTACCAGAAAAAGAACGCTTGGTCATTTTTCCCTCAAAACAGGATTCGCAGGTTGGAAGGTCCTCTCCTTCAACACCACTGATGAGACCATCAGCTTTCAACCTTTGAATTCTATTTGAGTTAATATGACCTAGCCTTAGATGCCACAAGTATAATTGATTCATCTTAGAAGGTTCCTTTCTCTTATTGGTGTTCGTAGATGTGTTATTACTCTCGGTTAGTTGCATCGTGTTAGACTCAGGATTTAGTACATACAAATCGTCTACCAATGTACCGGAACAAATAATATCACTATTTCTTCTTATGATCACGGAGTGATCAAAAGAAACAGAATATCCATTCATGATAAGTTTAGAAACCGAAATTAAATTCTTTCTAAAGTTGGGTACATAAAGACAATTTTGTAAAACTAAAACCCTATCACTACTAAAGCGTAAGTGAACGTCTCCCACTGCAACAGCCGCCAGCTTCGCAGCATTGCCCATGTAGACTACGATCTCTCCCTCTCTAAGTCTCCGGGTTTCCTGGAACCCCTGCAATGAATTGCAGACATGATCAGTGGCCCCCGTATCTACACACCAGGTGCTGGTAGATAACACCACTGATAATGTTTCGGTGACTAAGGAAAATTTCGTACCTTTGATGAGAGGACAATCAGACTTCCAGTGCCCAGACTGCTTGCATCGAAAGCACTTGCCTCGCGGCTTGCTTTTCCCAATCCGTGGTTCAAAACCACTGGGCTTCTTTGCTTGTACTTCCATCTTGGCCACTAGAGCTTGTGATTCTCTGATCATACTTATCAGTTCATTTCTTTTGAAATCGTTTTTAAGTGATTCCTCAAGAGGACTGAACTTAATGAGTATGTCAATCACCTCTAGTCCGGCTTCCTTACTATGTCCTAACATCTCCTTGAGGTCATTTTCAATGTCCTCATCAGTTGGGACAATAGTGGATTCGGAAGGCTCAACAGTCTGAACATTGTCCAGATTTCTTTCCCAAACATTACTATAGGGAACCAGTGAGTTTTCATCTTTAAGTATATCACAAAGTGGGGTCACAGTCATTCTTAACCTATAAGCACATAAAACAAACAAACAATTTAATATCCGATATTATCTCCCTTAAATAATATCATTAAATAACTAATCACATCTAAAATCCCATCAGGTAAAGCAAGCCACGTTTGTGTGGACGTTTACCCACCCAAATGATTTAGCAATTAGATTTGCTTCGGTCGTACATCATTATAGCGTTACTTCGTTGGGAAGAATACTATAAATCGTACCTAAGTGTAAACCATTACTCAGTACTAAGGAGAATCGTTTAGAATTGTTACGTCACCGCAAGCCACGTTCGTGTGGACGTTTACGACAACTCGCAATCCTTCACAATTCCCTATAACTGTCTACATCAATTATTCTAAAATCCCATTCAGTATAGCAAGCCACGTTCGTGTGGACGTTTACTATACCAAAAGATTTATATAATTGAAATCCAATTACTTGATTCATTCGATCTTGTAAATCAAGACGCGGAGAATCATAAGTGAAACTCGAAGTTTCTTACCAGTGATTCACCATGCGAACAACCCTATCTCTCATAAATGAGGGAGCCGAGCAGACAATCGATCCATCTCCAAAAGATGGTACGACTGCCTCTAATTTGTGTCCTCGACATGACCAAGTGGCTTTGGCTCCATTCCACTCCCCGGGGTGAGAATGAGTCGACTTGAAATCAGTTTTGGAAAGACAAATTAGGCATTGTTTGATGAACTTAATCAATGTTTCTCGTAAGAGGAATTACAAGAACTCTCCTCCAATGACCTATCTATATAAACTTCAAAAGTTTATAAAAGTCACCAAGAGAGCAGCAATGGAGACCATGGGTATGTTTCCATACCCTCTCCCACTTAGCTTTTTATAACAAAGGGATACGCTATCTAGTGCATAAAGTAAACATATATAGCATGCATACATGTAATAAAGCACATAGTATTATCACATAGTCAAAATAATTACTAGAATATTATTTTCCGACTATTATGGCTTTACTCCATCTCCGTACGCATCTTCTAGTCTTCAGTCTTCGTTCTTGAATGCTCCATGTGACGAGAATATTAATTTCCAATATTTAAATCTATTTATTTTTAATAAATCCAAAAGATACTTAATTTAAAAAAAATCAAGTCAATCGAATAAATTAAAAATAAAATTAAATATTATTAATATTTTTATTTATTTTATTTTCCTTTTCTACTTCATTAAATCTCTAGAATAATCTATCCAAGACCTACTTGGAATATTCTAGAAGATTTCCATAATGAAATAAGGAAATAAAATAATTTAGGACTCTTCTACTTTCCAAATTAATTAGATTCCTAATCCATGAATATTTCCATAAAATAGAAATAATCAATTTAGGAATCCTAATTAATTCCAACATTGATTCTTTTCCTAATCCATGAGAGTTCCCAAAAAAAAATAGGAATACTCAAATAGGAAAAACCCGAATCAATTAGGAAAGCGAATCACCGGACCGGGGTAGCATGGGGTGGGGATCCCCACGCCACCATCGACCCATGCCTAGGAGGTGGCCGGCCACCAACGCCGGCGGCCCCTCCAAGGGTCGATCGATCCTCATGGATCGACCATGGGGATGGTCGATCCTTGTCCTCACCCTCACGATCATCTCCTTCGTCACACGTCTTCTCCGGCGGTCGTTTCGGCATCGATCCAACGCAAAATAAATTACAAATTTAATTTTACACTATCCGGTATCGATTCTATACATGAAATCGACCCTATACATTTTCCGGAAAAAATAAAACAATAATAATACACCAAAATTCGGTCAACCCCCGAATTTTTACTATTACAAGCATTCACCACCAAAAACGAATCTCGACATGTCCGAGAGTTTAATCAATCCAATAATCATGAAAAAATAAATTAAACGAATAATAAATTAAGCCATAATAGTCGGAACCCTGCAAGGTAGAACAATTTTATCGAAAATACCGCGAACGTAAACCACGCTCTGATACCAATTGTTGGAATTCGATATCCCGGGCTATTAAAATTTGCGGAAACAATAACCCTATCAAAAATCTTCGCCGGAGATCACATGAACACCATCGCACGCGCCGGAGCACGACCGAACGCACGACGTGGCCGAAGCCACGCACGCACGCCCAGCCGAGCCCCTCGGCTAGGGTTCCACGCGATCGATGATCGCGTCATCGCGATCGATCGCCGAACGCTCCAAGCGATCGGCCAGGGCTGCTCCAGCAGCCCCCGCGGCGAGTCTGGCGACTCGCCGCCGCCTGGGGTGGCATGCCTCCAGCTGGGCTGTCGAGCCCAGCAGCTGCCCGCGATCGATCGGGTGATCGATCGCACCCCGGCTCCCAGCCGGGGTTCGCCCCTTGCGCGCTCGGTCGAAGCCCTAGGCGGCGATCGCCGTGGTCCGGCGATTCTAAATCGCCACCACGCGTTCGTCGTCTAATCCGGGTTTCGATGTTTTGGATCTTGCGTTCTACGGTATTTTACGATAAAATAAAATCGAATAATATCAAGGGTGTTTAGATATTATACCTTCGATTCGTTGTTCGGATAAACGAAATCAAGATGACCTTTGAATCTTCCCACGTATTCCTTGCACTAGCTTGAACGTCGGGTGGACGACGATCCTTCAAGCTCTATGGATCTACTTCTCTCTCTACTTTCTCTCTCTAGAAGAATTATGATCTTCAACTTATATGAGAATAGAGAAGACCATGTAGTGCTTTTATAGGTTACGTAGGGGATCTAAAGGAGGTGGAATATTGGGCTTCCAATATTGATGATTAAATTGAGCCCAAGCCCAAGTCTATTAATCCTTATCAATATTAATTAATTTATTTTCCACTATATAAATTAATTGCACTCCCAATATTAAACCATATTATATCCAAATAATATTTCTCCGGTAGTATTATTTATTCCGTCTATTTAAGATTTAAATATCCATGAATAAAATTTATTTATTGCTTAATAAGTTTATTCATCTCTTTTATCCGAGACTAGTACCACTCAACCTTATTTATTATGCGGAACAAATCCACTCGCGAGGTTTACATAATAAATCCTTATGAGCTCATCTCGGGGATATTATCAACCCTTCCGGGATACACTGTCCCGTCAAGAATTCACGGCATGCCATATATAAAATATAGTGACCCAACTTAACCGGTAATCAACCCAATAATTAAATCGGTTAATTCCTTTGGAAAATCAAAGTCACTTATATTAAATATACACACCCGCAATTGTATCGGGGATTAAGAATAAAATACACTGAGTCTTAAGTCAATTATCACCGAGCAAACCTAATTGACAAGTCTCAAGCGATCCGCTCAATACACCAAGTGTACAAGTGTGATAAAATAATTAAGACAAATTATTTTCTCTCTCACACAACGACTATACCGATGGATTGGTCCGTGTCCATCTAGGTCGTGAGCAACTGTTCGATTAAATACGAGTAACTGATAGTATGATCTTCTGTGTGGGCCCGACACACCATACTAACTACAACGTATAAAATCCAGGACTATGATTTGCATGTATTTAATTAACAATAATTAAAAGCAAATGAATGCTCATTATTAATAGGTAAATGAAAGTGTACAAGGAGTTCAGAATACTCAAATCTAGACATTAAGTATACTACTCCAACAAGGACCGGGTGGAGAATGTGCATGGATTATCGGGAGTTGAATGCCGCTACGAAAAAGGATCATTTTCCTTTACCTTTTATTGATCAAATGCTCGATAAACTTGCCGGTAATTTCTGATATCATTATCTTGATGGACTTTCAGGTTATTATCAAATTTTTATAGCACCGGAGGATCAATCAAAGACGACCTTCACGAGTCCTTTCGGACCGTTGCATGGAAGAGAATGCCATTTGGGCTTTGCAATGCCCCAAGTACGTTTCAACGTTGCATGCTTTCCATATTTTCCGAGATGGTAGGGGATTTTGTTGAAGTGTTTATGGATGACTTTTCCGTGTTTGGTTCGTCATTTAATGATGCATTGAAAAAGATAGATACGGTTTTAAAAAGATGCATAGAGTGTAATCTTACTTTGAGTTGGGAAAAATCGAATTTCATGGTTACACAAGGGGTTGTACTTGGGCATGTTGTTTCTAGGAGAGGGATAGAAGTTGATCCCTCAAAAATTGAAGTAATTAAAAATTTGCCACCCCCGGTCAATGTGAAAGGTGTTAGGAGTTTTCTTGGGCATGCGGGTTTTTATCGTCGTTTCATTAAAGACTTTTAAAAAATTGCACAACCTTTGTGTCATTTACTTGGTCAAGATGTTGAGTTTGTCTTTGATGATTCATGTTTGAATGCCTTTAATACTTTGAAAGAAAAGCTTGTGAGTGCACCTATTCTTGTATCACCTAATTGGAATCTTGAATTTGAAATAATGTGTGATGCTTCGAATTTTGCTGTGGGTGCGGTGTTGGGTCAAAGAATCGATAAGATGTTGCATGTGATTTATTATGCTAGTATGACTTTGAATGATGCTCAAGTAAATTACACGACTACGGAAAAAGAAATGTTAGCGGTTGTTTTCTCGCTAGACAAATTTAGGTCGTATTTGCTTGGTACTAAAGTGATTGTTCATAGTGATCATGCGGCTCTTAGGTATTTGATGACTAAAGCACAAGCTAATCCGAGAATCATAAGATGGATACTTTTGTTGCAAGAATTTGATGTGGAAATTAGAGATAGGAAGGGTTGTGAAAATGCGGTAGCTGATCACTTATCTAGACTTGAATCGTGTGATAATAATGTGATTGCTAATGTGCATATCTCTGAAACTTTTCCATATGAACAATCCATGCTTGTGAATGCAATTGATAAAAAAGTTCCATGGTTTGCTGACATTGCTAATTATTTGGCAAGTGGAGAGATGCGTGAGGGAATTACTTCCCAAGAACGCAAACGTTTGTTGCACGTGTGTAGGTACTACTATTGGGACGATCCTTTGTTGTTCAAGCTTGGGAAGGACAACTTGTTGAGAAGATGTGTACCGTAAGAGACCAACGAGCTATTATTTCCAAATGCCATGAAGATGCATCGGGTGGACACTTTGCAAGTAGGAAGACCGGAGCTAAGATTCTACAATCGGGTTTTTTCTGGCCTACTTTGTTTAAAGATGTTCATTATTTTATTATTTCATGTGATAGATGTCAAAGAATTGGTAATATTGGTAAAAGGAACGAAATGCCCATGCAAGTTAATCTTTTTGTGAAATTTTTGATGTATGGGGCATCGATTTTATGGGTCCTTTTATCAATGCTAACAAGTATGAGTACATCTTATTAGCCGTTGATTATGTGTCGAAGTGGGTTGAGGCAATCCCCACTCGAACATGTGGTGCTGATGTTGTGTTGAAGTTTGTGCAGGAGAATATCATTTCTCGCTTTGGATTTCCAAAGGCTATAATTAGTGATGGAGGGTCACACTTTTGCAACAAACTTTTCAAGAGATTGATGAAGTTAAATGGGATTGATCATCGAGTTGCTACTCCATACCATCCTCAAACTTCCGGTCAAGCCGAGACGAGCAACAATCAAATTAAGACTATCATTGCTAAGACGGTGAAGCCATCGAGGAAATATTGGCTGGAAAAACTTCGAGATGCACTTTGGGCTCACCGGACGGCTTTCAAGACAATCCTTAATGCAACTCCGTTCCAAATAGTCTATGGGAAGTCGTGTCACTTACCGGTGGAGATTGAACACAAGGCTTTTTGGGCTATAAAGAAAGTGAATTTGGAAATGACGAAGGCCGGAAAAGAGAGAGCTTTGCAAATTGAGGAGCTTGAGGAGCTTCGTAATGAGGCATATGAAAATGCTGTGATCTCAAAGGCTAAAATGAAGAAAGCTCATGACCGGAGATTGATTGTGAAAGACTTACAACCGGGTATGAAAGCACTTTTATTCAATGCCCGACTTTGGTTATTTCCGGGAAAGCTTAAGTCAAGATGGGTCGGGCCATATGAAGTTGTAACGGTACATGAGAACGGGTCAGTCATGTTGAAGAAGGAAGGAGAAGAGCACGAGTTTAAAGTTAACGTGCATCTTGTGAAACGATATTACGAAGGCGATTCGAATAACGAGGAAGTCGAGCCTTTTCGACTCGAGAAAGTTGACATTTGAACTTGGAAAAATGGAATAAGTCTAGCTCTGGACAATAAACTGAGCATGAATAAAGGCTACTGGACTTGGACGAGCTCGGGAGTCGTTAGAATCGAAGAAAAATGTCGAAAATAAAAACCGGAGAATTTGGGAGTTCAGCGCCCGCCAAAACCAAAACGGCGGTCGCTACACACAATTGGCGGGCGTCAAAGTCAATTCGGCGGTCGCTGAAAGAGAAAAAAAGGGGTCAGATAATCTGCATGGTTTTGAGCCAAAACGGCGGTCGCCATCTACCATTCTGCGACCGCCAAATTAATTCCGCGACCGCCAAACGTAAAACGGCGGTCGCCGTTTTTAAAAATTCTGGGAATAAGAAGAAACGGGCTAGGGCAGTTTTTAACACAACTAAAAACCCTTTTTACCTCTTTTCTCTCTTGCGATTTTTCTCTTTCGATTCTTCACTGAATTCACTCAAATTTCTTCCATAATTCACTTCCAAATCATCTTGAGATCATTGTGTGCAGGTTTTGGGGAATTTCAACGGCTAAATTGCTAGAAATTCGAAGGTTCTTGAGGTGCTCGTAAGGTGTTCGACAAAAGTCCCGAACCAAAAATTTCAACTTCCTCTAACTAATTCAATGACGAATACTCGACGTAAGCCTGGAGCTCGTGGTTCTTCATCACCACCACCAAGGAAAAGAGGACGAGGAGCCGCTACAACTTCCGTTTCGACCGGACCTAGAGATATCTCCGCTCGCTATGGAGCCCCGTTTCCGGTTTTCGACGACGCTGAAGGAAAGGCGTACGAGAAGTTGGTTTCAAAAGGTGAGCATATGCTACCTCGCCCTATCGATTGGGAACTCATTGAAAAGTTGAAGGTCAAGGATAGGGTTGAAGAGCTTCTAGATTTTATGAGCTTGAAGGAGTTTGCGGAGATGGATTTCAAATACTCCATTAAGCTTGGATTGGAGATGTTAAGCACGTTCAAGCTAATTCGCGAGAAAAAACAAGGAAACGTATGCTACGTGTCGGCTCAACGGAGAGGAGGTGGAGATTACAGAGAGCGTAATGTACCGAGTGTTTGGGTTTTATAATGGAGACAGAAGACTTACCGAAGAACGAGAAAGTGGAACCGTGAAGACCACACATTGGCAAGAGTTGGCCGGACCGAATGAAAATTGGAAGGATCACGGTCGATCAATTGCATTTATCGATCCTTTACTTTGTATTGTCCACAAGTTCTTGACTTACAACATCTTCGGAAAGGTGGAGGGCAACAAGGTTAACTCATTGGAGTTTTCATTCATTCATGTGGCCGTGAACGGACAAGAATCGACTCCATTTAAGAAAGTCTGGGGTTTGATGGATCAAGCGGCTAAAGGGATTAGAAGCCGAGGTTTGTTATTCCATTTTGCGCGACCACTTGCAATTCACTTTGATATCGTTGGAGAAGGTGATGATTCTTATGACGGAGAGTCGTGGGTAGTGCCTCGACCGTTGGATGTAGATGAGTTTGAGGCTAGCGGATTGATTTTGGCCGGCGAGTTTGTACCACATTAAAAATCGACAAGAGCGCACAATCAATGGTGGAATATCGACAAAAGAACGCGGCCCGCATTAAAAAATGGAAGTTGGAGATGGCGGGAGAAAGAGTGAGTTCGTCATTATGAGAGCGGCTCAACTTGAGGAGGAGAACCTCATGCGGGAAAGAGCGGGTTCATCGGCGGGAGAAGGTCGAAATGTTGATGATGGGACGACGAGAGATCCGGTGTGGGACCAAGCGTACTCGGGCTATGGAGCACAAGGGAACCAAGACTCCGGGTGGACTAATTCGGGAATGAATTGGAGTCCTTCATATGAGGTTCCTCAAGCCGGTACATATTACCCGGATTCGGGAAGAATGCATCCGGCGATCTCCATGCTATCATGAATGCAAATGCAATGGCATTTGAGAAGATGAATGCTAGAATGGATCCGGTGTGTGCGTTTTTCGTTTGTGTTTTTGGTTTCGAGTGTGAGTTGTGATGTTCGTTTTTATGCCTTTTGGTTGTATTTTATGTTTATGTTGGTATTGGATCTCACTTGGGGTGGAGTGGTTTGTTTAGTATGATTTTGTAGGTCGGTTGCCGAGAAAAGTCGAGAAATCGAGAAAAAGCTGGAAAAGAAGAAATGGCGAGCGCCAAAATGGAATTGGCGGTCGCATGTTGAGAACGGCGGTCGCCGGAGCAGAAGTGACGACCGCCAAATGGAGTAAAAAGCATGCAGATTTCCAGCCAAGACTTTTGTGCAAAACGGCGGTCGCCGAAACCAAAACGGCGATCGCCGAAATCACTTTGGCGAGCGCAGAAATAGAAACGGCGGTCGCCGTTTTGGAGCGGTTGCATGGCGGTTCTCCAGCCATTCTTTGACCGATTTAGGCGAGGAAATGGGGGGAAAAACATAATCTTTTCGCCTGGGAATTGAGTTGGGAAAAAGGAGACGATCCACTCGGAGCCGACAACTTCGAGATTCACGTTCAAGTCACGAGCCGTTTAATTCACCGTAATTGTAGTTGCTATTTCATCTTCTAGAACTTTTGTTTAATCTCTTTTCATTTTATTTCTATTACTTGCAAAAACCTATGAATGTTTTTAAGTTTGAAAATGCTAGTATGAATGTTTGATTAAATGAATGATTTGCTAATTAAAGATTGTTTCAAGCTTTTCCTTTGTTTCATTCTCTTGTTTAATTTCGTGTTTATTTTCGAGTGTATCGTAAAATCTATGTTTTCATTTATCGTTGTTCTAGTTATTCGATACTTGTTGAAGATGATGAACTAAACCTTTTACTCGAATAACTATATGAAAAACAAGACGGAAAATCATTGAAACCGGAAGGTCTTGAATATTCGACACACTCTTGAACTCGTAACCCGATCGGGTGCGAGCAATCAAGTGGATTAAACGTTTGCAAAACGAGTTAAGCAACCCGACCGGGAACTTGACTTTCGAGTGTTGGATGTTTAAGATTGAAAAAGGGATAAATGATTTGAAGTCGAGTTTGGACTATAATTATTCGAGCTTTTCTTATTTGATTAATTTCTACTCTTACTTTGTTTGTCGAGAATCAAAATGAACATAGGACTTAGTTTAATGATTTATGTCTCTAACACTTTTCAAACGCGAAAACAACACTCTTTCGTTTCCTTGGATTGATACCGAGTCAACTACAATTGACCTCGGATTTTGACGAGAGACGAGCACAAAAACGTCTAATCACTAGCCCGAAGCCCGCCCGAAAAAATGTAGGGTTAGGGCCGAATATTTTCGACCCGAAAAAATTTCAGCCCGATCAGCCCGAACCGAAATAACCCGATAGCCCGAGTGGGCTAGCCCGATAAACCGTGGGCTAGACCGACAACCCGATGTATTTAAATATATTATAATTCATTTTATTTATTTATAGAAATATTTTAAATAAATAAAATAATATATTCAAATAAAAGAAAATTGTCAACTAAAATTACAATTTTAAATATTATTGAATGAATATTTGATAATTTGGGCAATTTAAATATTAGAATTATAATAATAATTATTAAATATTAATATTTTATTAATATTAAATTTAATTTGGTATTACAATTAATTTTTTTATTATATAATATTATTTTTTCCAACCCGACGGGCTAGCCCGAGACCGAAGATTTTAGGGTTAGGGCTACAAATTTACAGCCCGAAAAAATTTCAGCCCGATCAACCCGAACCGAAGTAACCCGATAGCCCGAGTGGGCTAGCCCGAAACCGAGTGGGCTATACACTAAAACACTGAAATACCCCTCATTTAAAATATGGCCGGTATTTTTCCTTTGTTTGCTTTAAACATGTTTAGCTATATCGAATGTAAAGTGTGGTGTCGAATAGAGTTTTCAATGAATGTTTGTCGAATACATGTATCGAATGAGAATGAATATCAAATGTTATTCATTTTTATTTGTTGATTCTTTGTATGTCCATTCTATTGCGAATGAGAATGAATGTCGAATGTTATTCCTTTTTATTTGTCGAATGCATCACACGTCCACCATGAGTTATTCAATCATGAAGAATTTTATTCAATCTAATCCACCCGGAGTTATTCAATATAATCCACCAAAGTCATGTGAACAAGAAACAGAAAAAAAAAATGATAAAGCCACAAATAATTTTGAAATTATTGACCTAACCAGATTTGTTTGAGAATTTTTTAATCTCGCATTCGTCTGCACCAAAAACACGAATCAGGTATGTGGTTGCATCTTTTCTTTCAAACACTAGAACATTACTATAAGATAATGACTGATCGTTGAAAACTTTGGCCATCCTTGTTTGAAATCCAACTCCCCGTCCGCCTCTCTCGTTAATTTCACTCTCCAAGTTTTGCTTTCTGCATCTTCAAGCGTGAAATTCTGATCTTTCAAATGAATGATGCTCGGCTTGCCGGCAGGTGATAATATCATTTTCTCAGCATGACCTTGAGGAATTATGGTGCGGTAAAACAATTCAATTGGTGAAACGCTATAATTGTTAAAAACTCAATTTCTGATGGACTAGTTTTTATTATACACAAATGAGGTTGAATGGACTAGACTTTTAATATGGGTAGATACAACCAACTCATTGTAGTAGGTAAACCCTAATTATAAATTTATTGTGAGATTGACCAGAATTTATTACGATATTGCGTATCAACAATATATTCAATGCAATACGACAAACCTAGTGTGCATTCGACAAACAAAGTACTGCAACGAACCTTTGTCGAATGAAAAATAACCCTTCTCGAATGACAAGTAACCCTTTTCGAATAAGAAATAACCCTTGTCGAATGAAAATTAAACCTTGCCGAATGACAAGTAACCATTGTCGAATGAGAAATTACCCTTGTCGAATGACAGTTTCGTAGTACGAATACCCAATCAACATGAACTTCAATTTTAAATTGCTACCATTAAATTCAACCAACAAACAACCAGAAGTGGTTGAATATGTATCAAATCACATCCATCCATTAGCCAAAACTCTATTTAATGGTTTTTTTTTTCTATGCTACCCTAATAGGGGCAGTGGCCTAATTCAGCCACAATGTAACATGTGGCCACTAAAAAAATTAACCAATGAAATAAACATAAAAACAATAATGTATTCACACATGTAAGTGTGGCGTATGGAATTAGGATAGTGAGCTTATACTAGCATAGAATTAACCGTAATGAGGGTATTATATTCAATTCTCATCTCTTCCCATAAAAAGAAATATTCATATTCGAGTTCCTTCCCCTTTTCACAATCTCAAAACGTGGAAAGAAAATTCTTTAAAGTTTTGATTGGGATTGGGAAACTCATTTTCTACTTCCTCCACAATTTGCGCGTCACGTCGGGAACCTAGAGAACAAGGTGGTCCAGTTTTACGATGTTAACAACGACCATTATGACGTGACATGAATCAAGCGTAAACGACGATTTATAATTTCGTCGGTGATGGCCTAGTTTGACAAACTCCAATGGACAAATTTAAAGTCGTTGTGTTTGACCGCAGCGCCTCCGGTGCCTGAAATAGTTGATCGCGATGTCGATTCAGATTAGTTTTTTTTCTTATTTGTTGTACCCGTAATCTTATTTTGAATTTTAATGAATGATTCAGCTTTTAATTATTTATCTTATTCATGTTCGTCGTGATAAATATGCATTCGAATGACAAATAACTCTTCTCGAATGACAAGTAACCCGTGTCGAATGACAAGTAACTATTGTCGAATGCGAAGTAAGCCTTTGTCGAATGAGAAATTATCTTTGTATAATGACAATTAACCCATCTCGAATGACAATAAACCCTTGTCGAATGACAAGTAACCCATTGTCGAATGAGAGATAACCATTGTCGAATGAGAGATAACCCTTATCGAATGACCATTAACACAACTCCAAACATTATTTAAAATTCACAATTATCCAAATAAAACTTAATTAAAATCCCAAATATGACAAATGACCATAAACTGAGTCAGAGTATGCATTTACTCAAATTCGACCTCATTTGTTTCAGCAACAAAACTTGGGCATTTTCTGCGAGTGTGATTGCTTGAGCGACACAGTGAGCATTTTTTAGGAGCACGACGTTTGACTTGTTCACCTATTTCGGATGGTCAAAGCGTAGGCTGAGATATGAACACCTGACATCTAGCTATATTGTGCCCAGTTCCACCACAACGTGAGCAATTTTGTGATGCTGAAAACCTTGATTGACGAGGTTGACCTGCTTGTCTCTGCCTCTCGGGAGGAAAGCATATGATACTTTTCACAGCAGAAGGTAGCACCCAAGGGTTAGGATCGGGGGATAAGCATTACTATACCAGACCGCATACCAGATAATGTGGAAGTCTTGTAACAGTCTCCAACATACGCATTTATGTTAAGATTGATTGTACTACAAAAAATGACATAAAGTTCCATATATCATATAGAAAAGAAGCACTAAGAAATTTGAAAAACATTTAAATACCGTATAGTTGCAGCTGCATGACTACAAGGTATAAACATTTGTTCAAAGGAACCGCATGTGCATGTTCTTTCTGAGAGATCCACAATTAATATTTTAGTGTGATCTCTAACTTTAAATCTTGTTGCAGCTATGCGTTCAACACTCATTGATGACCCGAGTCGGATGACGTCTATCAAATCATCGGCAACGACGGGGGCTGACCTCATGCTCTCGCAATTAGGGCTGGGCGTTCTGGCCCAACCCGGCCCGAAAACCCGAGAAAAAACCCGACATGACCCAAGCCCTCTTTTTGGAAGGACCGGCCCGATTTAAGCTCGACCCGAAATTTGATTTTTCGGTCCGGGCTCGGGCCCTTAAAATTTTGGGACCGATAACCCGGCCCGGACCGAAAATGTAATATATAAATTTAAAAAATATTTTTTTGCACATTAAGATTGAGCATCTAGGTTCGAAATTCAAATAGTTGAACTATTGCCGATTGTGTTAAGACCCAACAATAAATATGGGCTGAGTGTAAGTAAATATCTCATGGTCTTGGGCCCAACCAATTGCTATTTGGGCCTCTTCAAATTAAATACAGCATAACATGTATGATATATAAATTTAAAAAATATTATTTTTTGCACATTAGGGTTGAGCATCTCACCATCTAGCCGCCTCCAGGACCTCCATTATCTCTCTTTCGACAATTGCTTTTACAAATCATATCTCCACGCTTTTTCTAAATTCATTAAGTCAACCAACATCACTCATACAAATCTTTATTTCATCATCACCTTCAACCTCATACAAAACTAGGATCGACCGTCGAGGAAACGCCTTGGTGGATATTCTGACTTGGGGAACCGCTTAATGACTCAATTAAGCGCAGCTCGGTCACTGACTTGAGGAGACAAATGTGACGGAGCGGCGCCGACGAGGTTTCGATTGTTGAAGATTTTGACGTACGAATATAAAAATGAGTCGATCCGGTGAAGACAATGGTTCAGAAATAAAGCACTGTAAACAACATTTTTTTGGGCCCCGAAAACCCGGCTCGGACCACCGGGCTCGGTCCCGAGCCGGTCCTCCATTTTAAAAAGCCCGGCCCAGCTCAGACCGAGAAGCTCGGGTTTTGGGCCGGGTTCTAGTATTTTTGGGTCCGGACTGGCCCGCGTCCACCCCTACTCGCAATGACGTCGGTTCTTCGCTCGTAGAACCACCTCTCAATTATAGCGCGCATGATTTCAAGTAGAGAGCTATTTGGAAGTGTGTGCCCAAATGGCCCTTTTATTAAATGCTTCGGCGGCATTGAAGGTCATAAACTTATACATGCGAACGAGATGTAAACTTCGCGCCCGATTATTAGGACATATGCGTAGCAACTTCTGAAATAAGGACTCGCTAATACAACACATGCTTGCAAAAAGCAAGTTCATAATCTGATTCACGGAAACTATAAGCCGCCTGGTAGAATAGTGATGAGCCATATTTTTTTGGCTCATTTATAGTTAATTTGAGTTAAGTAATCGAGTCTTTATTTTCTTTTTTATTATTTTATTATGACTGGGAGGACACATTTGGAGTAAGAGTGATGCATGACATAACAAATGACACCTTGGGCATAATAGGAGTTAATTACGTGAAAGATAAAGAAGTCCTGCCATTTGGGCAAAAGACAGCCATTTGGGCAAAAGACAGCACAAGCTGGCAGTTTAGGCATAACACCTACTTTGGCCTGATCACCCTGTTGGAGTTGTGTACTTAATGTCTAGATTTAAGTAACGGAAACTCACGATCCATTGTCATTAATCTATTTAATTAAATAAACAATTATTTGTGTTTAATTATTTATAATTAAATATATGCAAATTATAGTCCTGGATTATATACGTTGTAGTTAGTATGGTGTGCGACGTCACACAGAAGATCATACTATCGGTTACTCGTATTTAATCGAACAGTTGCTCACGACCTAGATGGACACGGACCAATCCATCGGTATAGTCGTTGTGTGAGAGAGAAAATAATCTGTCTTGATTATTTTATCACACTTGTACACTTGGTGTATTGAGCGGATCTGCTTGAGATTTATCGATTAGGATTGCCGGCGATAATCGATTCAAGTCTCAGTGTATTTTATTCTTAATCCCCGATACTATTGCGGGTGTGTATATTTAATATAAGTGACTTTGATTTTCCAAAGGAATTAACGGATTTAATTATTGGGTTAATTACCGGTTAAGTTGGGTCACTATATTTTATATATGGCATGCCGTGAATACTTGACGGGAAAGTGTATCCCGTAAGGGTTGATAATATCCCCGAGATGAGTTCATAAGGAATTATTATGTAAACCCTGCAGGTGGATTCGTTCCGCATAATAATTAAGGTTGAATGGTACTAGTCTCGGATATAAGAGATGAATAAATTAATTAGCAATAAATTAATTTTATTCATGGATATTTATAGCTTAAATACACGGAATAAATAATACTACCGGAGAAATATTATTTGATATAATATGGTTTAATATTGGGAGTGCAATTAATTTTATATAGTGGAAAATAGAATTAATTAATATTAATGGATTAATAGATTTGGGCTTGGGCTCAATTTAATCATTAATATTGGAAGCCCAATATTCCACCTCCTTAAGATCCCCTACGTAGCCTATAAAAGCACTACATGGTCTTCTCTATTCTCATAACTTGAAGATCACAATTCTAGAGAGAGAAAGTAGAGAGGGAGATCCATGGAGTTCGGTAGATCGTCGCCCACACGACGTCCGAGCTAGTGCAAGGAATACGTCGGAAGATCTCAAAGGTCATCAAATTGAGTTCTTCGTTTTTCCGAACAACGAGAACGAGGTAAATCGTAAAACCCTCTTTATGATTTTATCGTTTAATTATCGTAGAAATATCATGAACCAAGATCCGATGGCGAGACCCACATCGAAGTTGAACCGGGCGGTGGTGATCGAAGATCACCGGACCGACGGCGGCTCAACGACTCGACGGGATGGGTTGAGGGGGCGTGAGCCTCGGCTGGACGCCGAGGGCTCGAACGCACGGGCTCGGCCGCGAGCTACGGGTTTTCCCGTAGCGGATTCGCGGTCTGTCCGAGCCCTCCCCGTGCACGTTCAGCGGGCTGCTGCGAGCAGCCCCGTACGCATCGCACGAGGCTCCAGCGGGCTGCTGGAGCAGCCCCGCTCGCACGGTGCGAGCACCGCTCGCGCGGGCTGGTCGCCGCTCGCACGGCTGGACCGCCGCTCGCGCGGCGGTGGGCTGTTGGTGATCGCAAGCCACGGCTGGACCGTGGCTGTCGTGCGATCACCGGGCGAGGGCTGGGCGTGCCAAGGGGGCTGCCAAGGGCAGCCCTAGGCGGCTGCCTTGAACAGCCGCGAGTCCCACGAGGGGACTCGACCGAACAGCCGCGGCTTTGCCGCGGTTAGGGTTTTGGTTGAGTCCGGCGCTTCGTGGTGGTTCGTGGCGGATTGTTCCGGCAACCTGGAGTCGATTGGAGTTGTCGTTCCGCAATTTGACAACTCCGGATATTCGATCTCCGAAGGATTTCGGTCGGAATTAATTAGATAATTTATTTATTTAAATTTATTAATTCCGGGATATCGATTTCCAACAATTGGTATCAGAGCGTTGGTTTTAGTTCATGGTATTTTTCGATAAATTGTTCTACCTTGCAGGGTTTCTGATTATTATGGCTAGATTTAATTTTATTAATTAATGTCATAATAATGTTCTTGATTATTAAACTCTCGGTGATGTCAATATTTGTTCTTGTGTGGTGAATGCTTGTTCTTATTTTTCCGGAAATTGTATGAGGTCGTTTTCATGTAGAGAATCGATACCGGATAACGTAGTAATAAATTTGTAATTTATTTTACGTTGGATCTAGGACGAAACGACGACCGGAAAAATGTGACGGATGAGACGAACGAGAGGGAGGACTTGGATCGATCATCCCCATGATCGGTCCATGGAGGATCGACCCGAGAGAGAGGGGGCAGCCGCGGGAGGCTCTCGGCCACGCCTAGCCACCGGTGGTGGTGGCGCGCCGGCTGGGGGCGGCGGCGGTGCTCCTCCTCGGTGGTGGTCGATCGGTTGGGGGTGGTGCGGAGATCCCCACTCCGTGCTACTCCTAACCGAGATTTACTTTCCTAAATTATTCGGTTTTCCTATTTTGAGTATTCCTATTTTTGGGAATTCTCATGGAATAGGAAAAGAATAAATTTAGAATAAATTTATTTTTCCTTATTGATTATTCCTATTCTTGGGAATTTTCATAGATTAGGAAAAGGAATAAATTTATAATTAATTTATTTTTCCTATTTAATTATTCCTTTATGGAATTTTTAATGGATTAGGAAAATAATTAATTTGGAAAGTTTAGGATTCCTAAATTAATTTTTCCTTATTTAATTATTCCTTTATGGAATTTTTAATGGATTAGGAAATGAATTAATTTGGAAGGACTAGGAGTCCTAAATTATTTTATATCCTTATTTCATTATGGAAATCATCTAGAATATTCCAAGTGGGTCTTGGATAGATTATTCTAGAGATTTAATGAAGTAGAAAGGGAAAATAAAATAAATTATTTTATTTCCTTATTTCATTATAGAAGTCTTCTAGAATATTCCAAGTGGGTCTTGGATAGATTATTCTAGAGATTTAATGAAGTAGAAAGGGAAAATAAAATAAATAAAAATATTAATAATATTTAATTTTATTTTTGATTTATTCGATTGACTTAATTTTCGAATTAAGTATCTTTTGGATTTATTAAAAATAAATAGGTTTAAGTATTGGAATTAATATTCCCGTCACATAGAGCATTCTAAAACGAAGACTGAAGACTAGAAGATGCGTACGGGGATGCGATAAAGCCATAATAGTCGGAAAATAATATTCTAGTATTATTTTGATTATGTGATAATATTCTATGTGCTTTATTTCATGTATGCATGCTTATGTGTATTTAATTATGCATTAGATAGCGTATCCCTTTATTGTAAAAAGCTAAGTGGGAGAGGGTATGGAAACATATCCATGGTCTCCATTGCTGTTCTCTTGGTGACTTTTATGGACTTTTGAAGTTCGTATAGACAAGTCATTGGAGGAGAATTCTTGTAATTCCTTTTACGAGAAACATTGATTAAGTTTATCAAACAATGCCTAATTTGTCTTTCCAAAACTGATTTCAAGTCGACTCATTCTCACCCCGGGGAGTGGAATGGAGCCAAAGCCACTTGGTCATGTCGATGACACAAATTAGAGACTTTCGTGTCATTTGATGACTAGATCGATTGTCTGCTCGGCTCCCTCATTTATGAGAGATAGGGTCGTTCGCATGGTGAATCACTGGTTAGAAACTTCGAGTTTCACTTATGATTCTCCGCGTCCTGATTTACAAGATTAAATGATTCAAGTAGTTGGATGTCAATTGTAAAAGTCTTTTGGTGTAGTAAACGTCCACACTATCGTGGCTTGCTACATTGAATGGGATTTTGGAACGATTGATGTAGACAGTTATAGAAGGGAGTAAAGGAGTGTATGTTAACGTAAACGTCCACACTATCGTGGCTTGCGGTGAATATGCGTGTCCCAAACAATCTTCTTAGATACTGAGTAATGGTTTACACTTAGGTACGCTTCTTAGTATTCTTCCCATCGAAGTAACGCTAATGATGATGTACGACCGAAGCAAATCTAATTGTTAAATCATTTGGATAGGTAAACGTCCACACTATCGTGGCTTGCCATATCTGATGGGATTTTAGATGCGATTAGTGGTTTAATGATATTATTTGAGGGAGATAATATCGGAGATTAAATCGATTGTTTGTTGTTATATGTGCTCATAGATTAGGAAATGGCTTTGAACCCACTTTCTGTGATACGTAAGTTTTTTTTTAAACTCACTGGTCCCTAAATGTAATGATTGGAATAGAGATCTAGACATTACCTAAACTGTTATTGAGTACAAGGTTGTACTCAATGAGCTTTTTCCTTCCGAGCCTATTGACATAGGCGGCTAGACAAGAAGCGATGAGGATACTCATAAAGGCCAGTCGCTTCGAGGAAACGCTTAAACACGTTTTTGAGATGATTGACCTTTTAGACGAGTTGAAACGGAAATCGCAAGCTCTTGTAGCCAATGCCAAAGATTTTGAACCTAAGGGCAAAATCGGGGGAAAGGAAAAGCAAGCAAAGAAACCCAGTGGTCATAAGTTATTTGGACCACGAGATGGGACGAGAAAGCTATGAGGCAAGAGTTCTCGATGCAAACAGTCTGGGTACTGGAAGTCTGATTATCCTCTCAAAGGAAGTACGAAATTTTCTTTAGTCGTAAAACATAGTCAGTGGTATTATCTACCGGAACCTGGTGTGTAGATATGGAACCACTGACGGTATGTGCATTTTAAATGCAAGGGTTCCAGGAAACCCAACGACTTAGAAAAGAAGAAATCGTAGTCTAACATGGGCAATGCTGTAGAGGAGGCAGCTGTTGCAGTGGAGGACATTTTATAGGATTTCGTTTTAAGTTATTGCTTTTATGTACCTTTCATTTTAGAAAGAACTTTGTTCTGGATTTCTAATGAATGGATATTTTATTTCTTTTAATCATTTGATGGTTATAAGAAGAAATAATGATATTATCTATTCTGGTACATTGGCTAGCAATATATAAATGATGAATCCTGAGTCCACCACGATGCAACGAACCGTTTTATGAAACTCGTTTTACTAATAAGAGATTTCTTTATTAAATCAATTATACTTGTGGATTCTTATGCTCAGTCGTGTTTATTCAAATAAGAAGTTCAAAGGTCGAAAATTGATATTTAATCAATTAAGTGGAGGGAGTGGACCTTCCGACCTAAGAATCTAATTTGGAAGATAATATGACTAAGCAATCCTTTATGGATATAAGATGTAAGATCCGGACAAGTATAAGAATTGATTGACTCTGATGTATGCAGACCTATGTCTACTCAGACAATAGGGTACGAGTACTTCATTTGATGATTACTCGAGAAATGGATTAGAATACCTGATGTGCCACAAAAGCAAGTGTTTTGACAAGTCAATGGACACAAAGCTATTGTGGAGAACCATCAAGGTATATCCATTTGTAGCCTGCGATTTGATCGCGGAGGCAAGTACCTATTTGAGGAATGCATGGCATACTAATCAGAGATTGGGATTTGATCCCAAATGACTACACCATACACTGTTGTGTAGAAATGGTGTGTCGTAAACAAGAAATGGAACTCTTATAGAAATAGTAAAAGCATGAGTCATACGGAACTACCTATGTTCTATGGATATGTCTGGAAACAACGGGGCATTTAAATGCGGTTGTAGAATATCCTAGAAGAACAAAAGATGTGTGTTCAATAGTACTATGAACCAGAAGGACGTTATAAGTTATAACGCCCGGTTCTTAGAGAAAGACTATATGATGAACCACAAGCCTAAAGTGACATGATACTTTGAAATGAGAGAAAGATTAAGACTTAGAACCAGCCAAACCAAGTAGCGGTACACCACTAACTGCACCTACTGTTATCACTGTTTATACACCGGAACGCCATTGTAGTGGGAGGTTGTGGGACAACCGGAGATATTCATAAGACTAGGAGAGTCTTCGAACTCTGGACCTAGTATACATGAAATCGATCCCTAGATCTGCATGAAGGCAGTACTAGATCTAAATGTGCCTTCTTAGAGAACAATAAGGATTATTGTTAAGAGGCGAGATCATTTAGAGTACAAGCTTAGTTGATCCATTTATGGATTGTAGCAAAACTAGAGTTCGTGGAACTTGCGCATTGATGAGATAGTCCATTTGATGGATTCATCAAAAGGCATTGACGAATCGTGTGTATGGGAAACGTGATGGAAACAAAGTGGTGTTTCTCGGAGGTTTTATGTAGATAACATTTTATCATTGGTAACAATGTAAAAATGTTGTCAGACATAAAATGATGGTTGTCTAGAAAAATCGATATATGAGATAAAGAAGAAGTTAGAGCATGTTCTTAAGATCTAGGATCTCAAGAAAAGAACATTGTACTTCTCTAGATATCTTGTACGATTATGGTTCGTTTTAACATGCAAGATTCCGAGAAAGGTTCGTTACCTTTCAAACACGGAATGCATCTATCTAAGGGTATGTGTTTTAAAACACATAAAGGTGATAGAAGCAGTGAAAGCAGTTTCCTACACTTAGAGTGTGGAAAGCTTGATAAATGCAATGTTGAAAAACGAGAACCTGATATCGGCTATGCGGTTAGCATAGTGGAAGGATATCAAGGTAATCCTGGAAAGGAATATTCGACTGCTGTAAAAGTACTTTCGAAGTACTGTTCTAGACTACGAAGCAGACGAGCATTTCCTTTGGATTACATTCTCTTAGATTTCTAATCGAATGAGGACCGGTGTAAGTCGATATCAGGCTATGTGTTTCACTATTGAAGGAGAAGGAGTTTTAACATGGAAGAGTGATAAGCACGATGCTTTTCGGACTCTGCCATGGGTAACCAAATAGCGGCCTCAGAGGCAGCGGAAGTTTTGGTATAACTCCGGAATAATCTCTGGGACTTAGAGGTGATTCTTAATTTGCCAAAAGGCTATGTGTATAGCGGTGCGATGGCAAATGGTAAGAAATCACAAGTCCATAAGTGTAAGATAACACATAGTGCAAGTACCACCTGATACGAGTCATCGTCGAGGGAGACGACGCTGTAGTCACCAAGATAACTTCAGAGCGGCAACCTAGAGTGCTCATTCACATAGTACTTCTTGGAAGTACAACTTAAGCACGTGATGAGTATGAGAGTCGGGAGTTTGGAGGAAATGACTAGACCTTAGTACAAGTGGGAGATTGTTGGAGTTGTGTACTTAATGTCTAGATTTAAGTAACGGAAACTCACGATCCATTGTCATTAATCTATTTAATTAAATAAACAATTATTTGCGTTTAATTATTTATAATTAAATATATGCAAATTATAGTCCTGGATTATATACGTTGTAGTTAGTATGGTGTGCGACGCCACACAGAAGATCATACTATCGGTTACTCGTATTTAATTGAACAGTTGCTCACGACCTAGATGGACACGGACCAATCCATCGGTATAGTCGTTGTGTGAGAGAGAAAATAATTTGTCTTGATTATTTTATCACACTTGTACACTTGGTGTATTGAGCGGATCTGCTTGAGATTTATCGATTAGGATTGCCGGCGATAATCGATTCAAGTCTCAGTGTATTTTATTCTTAATCCCCGATACTATTGCGGGTGTGTATATTTAATATAAGTGACTTTGATTTTCCAAAGGAATTAACGGATTTAATTATTGGGTTAATTACCGGTTAAGTTGGGTCACTATATTTTATATATGGCATGCCGTGAATACTTGACGGGAAAGTGTATCCCGTAAGGGTTGATAATATCCCCGAGATGAGTTCATAAGGAATTATTATGTAAACCCTGCAGGTGGATTCGTTCCGCATAATAATTAAGGTTGAATGGTACTAGTCTCGGATATAAGAGATGAATAAATTAATTAGCAATAAATTAATTTTATTCATGGATATTTATAGCTTAAATACACGGAATAAATAATACTACCGGAGAAATATTATTTGATACAATATGGTTTAATATTGGGAGTGCAATTAATTTTATATAGTGGAAAATAGAATTAATTAATATTAATGGATTAATAGATTTGGGCTTGAGCTCAATTTAATCATTAATATTGGAAGCCCAATATTCCACCTCCTTAAGATCCCCTACGTAGCCTATAAAAGCACTACATGGTCTTCTCTATTCTCATAACTTGAAGATCACAATTGTAGAGAGAGAAAGTAGAGAGGGAGATCCATGGAGTTCGGTAGATCGTCGCCCACACGACGTCCGAGCTAGTGCAAGGAATACGTCGGAAGATCTCAAAGGTCATCAAATTGAGTTCTTCGTTTTTCCGAACAACGAGAACGAGGTAAATCGTAAAACCCTCTTTATGATTTTATCGTTTAATTATCGTAGAAATATCATGAACCAAGATCCGATGGCGAGACCCACATCGAAGTTGAACCGGGCGGTGGTGATCGAAGATCACCGGACCGCCGGCGGCTCAACGGCTCGACGGGATGGGTTGAGGGGGCGTGAGCCTCGGCTGGACGCCGAGGGCTCGAACGCACGGGCTCGGCCGCGAGCTACGGGTTTTCCCGTAGCGGATTCGCGGGCTGTCCGAGCCCTCCCCGTGCACGTTCAGCGAGCTGCTGCGAGCAGCCCCGTACGCACCGCACGAGGCTCCAGCGGGCTGCTGGAGCAGCCCCGCTCGCACGGTGCGAGCACCGCTCGCGCGGGCTGGTCGCCGCTCGCACGGCTGGACCGCCGCTCGCGCGGCGGTGGGCTGTTGGTGATCGCAAGCCACGGCTGGACCGTGGCTGGTCGTGCGATCACTGGGCGAGGGCTGGGCGTGCCAAGGGGGCTACCAAGGGCAGCCCTAGGCGGCTGCCTTGAACAGCCGCGAGTCCCACGAGGGGACTTGACCGAACAGCCGCGGCTTTGCCGCGGTTAGGGTTTTGGTTGAGTCCGGCGCTTCGTGGTGGTTCGTGGCGGATTGTTCCGGCAACCGGGAGTCGATTGGAGTTGTCGTTCTGCAATTTGACAACTCTGGATATTCGATCTCCGAAGGATTTCGGTCGGAATTAATTAGATAATTTATTTATTTAAATTTATTAATTCCGGGATATCGATTTCCAACAATTGGTATCAGAGCGTTGGTTTTAGTTCATGGTATTTTTCGATAAATTATTCTACCTTGCAGGGTTTCCGATTATTATGGCTAGATTTAATTTTATTAATTAATGTCATAATAATGTTCTTGATTATTAAACTCTCGGTGATGTCAATATTTGTTCTTGTGTGGTGAATGCTTGTTCTTATTTTTCCGGAAATTGTATGAGGTCGTTTTCATGTAGAGAATCGATACCGGATAACGTAGTAATAAATTTGTAATTTATTTTACGTTGGATCTAGGACGAAACGACGACCGGAAAAATGTGACGGAGGAGACGAACGAGAGGGAGGACTCGGATCGATCATCCCCATGATCGGTCCATGGAGGATCGACCCGAGAGAGAGGGGGCAGCCGCGGGAGGCTCTCGGCCACGCCTAGCCACCGGTTGCCGGAAACCCGCCACGAACCACCACACGAACCCGGACTCAACCAAACCCTAACCGCGGGCGAACCCACGGCTGTTCGGTCGAGCCCTCGCATGGGCTCGCGGCTGTCTTTGGCAGCCGCCTAGGGTTGCTCGTAGCAGCCCTCAAACCGTGCCAGAGAGGTCACGCGAACAACCCTAACCTCGCGGAGGTTCAGCCCGATCGTACCCTAGCCGCGGCTTGAACCACCGCTGCTCCGATCAGGCATGCGCTCGCATCCATGCTAGCGCTAGGGCTCCAGATGCATGCCCCCCCGTACACGATCCAAGAAGCCCCGCGGATCCGCTGCGGGATTAACCCGCAGCCCGCTGCCCAGCCGTACGAGGCGGGCGCCTGGGTACGAAGCGCTCGCGCGCGACATGGACCAGGCGGGCGCCTGGTCCTCAGGCGAGCGCCTGCCTCCCCAGGCAGCGGCTCCGTTCGATCCACGCCACCGGATCGCTCCAGCCGCGGCGGTCCGGTGATCCTCGATCACCACCGCCCGGCTCGACCCCGGTGAGGATCCCAAACCTCGGATCTTGGTTCATGATATTTTTACGATAATTTAAACGATTAAAATCATAACAGTGCGAGAAGGAGATAGGATGTGCTTCAGGTGGTCCAAAAACCACTTCTAGTTAGCATAGTTCTCGGAATCGACCACTGCGTAAGCCAGTGGGTACAACCCTGCATTCACGAGACACGAACAAAAAAAAAAAAAAGGTGAAAAAACACTTCAGTCAGTGTGAATAGCACTCATTCAGTGTTGAAAATACATATTCAGTGCTGCAAGCAACACGTGTCAGTTTCAGTGTGCATTTCAGACCAGTCAGTGTTAAAAAGAGGGATTCAGTGCTCAAAACTGTACTACACATACCTCCATCGCCGTCCTTGCCCGTAGCAGCGAGCAAATGGCCCTTGAACCTTCCCTTCAGAAACGTGCCGTCCAGAAACAGCAAAGGGCGACAATGGTTCATCGCGTCGATACAAGCCTTCATCGAGATGAAGACTCTGCGAAACTTCCTGGACGCCTCGTTGAATTCGAGCAGCAGGTGCGACCCAGGGTTGGAATCCGATATTGCCTGCAGGTGCTTAGTCAGTGCCCCAAAGGAATCTTTATCGTCGCCGTGAATCAGCTTCCTGGCCTTCTCGAGCGCATCCAGAGCGAGGCCAGACGAGATCTCCAGGCCGTAGTGATGCTGGAAGTTTCTCACGATTTGGATCGGACGAGTCAGTGTGCTTTTCCGTACTGTTGGAGTTGTGTACTTAATGTCTAGATTTAAGTATCGGTAAAACTCCCGGTCATAGCATTTAACCTATTTAATTAATAAACAATTGTTTGCATTTAATTATTATTAATTAAATTATGCAAGATATAGTCCTGGATTTTATACGTTGTAGTTAGTATGGTGTGTTGGGCCCACACAGAAGACCATACTATCGGTTACTCGTATTTAATCAAACAGTTGCTCACGACCTAGATGGACACGGACCAATCCATCGGTATAGTCGTTGTGTGAGAGAGAAAATAATTTGTCTTAATTATTTTATCACACTTGTACACTTGGTGTATTGGGCGGATCACTTGAGATTTATCAATTAGGATTGCCGTTGATAATTGATTTAAATCTCAGAGTATTTTATTCTTAATCCCCGATACTATTGCGGGTGTGTATATTTAATATAAGAGACTTTGATTTTCCAAAGGAATTAACCGATTTAATTATTGGGTTAATTACCGGTAAAATTGGGTCTCTATATTTTATATATGACATGCCGTGAATACTTGACGGGAAAGTGTATCCCGTAAGGGTTGATAATATCCCCGAGATGAGTTCATAAGGAATTATTATGTAAACCCTGCAGGTGGATTTATTCCGCATAATAATTAAGGTTGAACGGTACTATTCTCGGATATAAGAGATGAATAAATTAATTAGCAATAAATTAATTTTATTCATGGATATTTAAATCTTAAATACACGGAATAAATAATACTAACCGGAGAAATATTATTTGATATAATATGGTTTAATATTGGGAGTGCAATTAATTTATATAGTGGAAAATAAATTAATTAATATTGATAAGGATTAATAGACTTGGGCTTGGGCTCAATTTAATCATCAATATTGGAAGCCCAATATTCCTGCTGGGATTCGATGTCCCGGGCTATCAAAAATTGTGGAACCGATAACCCGACCGAAACCCTATCACCGGAGACCGCGAACGCGAACCACCGTACGACCTGAGGCTCGACCGAGCATCGCACGGGTGAACCCGCGCGCCCAGCCGAACCCCCGCACGGGGCTCGCGATCGCTCTCGTAGCGATCGATGGGGATGCACGAGGCATCCCCGGGGCTGCTCGTAGCAGCCCCGCAGCGAGTCGGGTGACTCGCTGCTCGCAAGGGGCAAGCCCCGCACGCATCCGCTGCGGGCGAACCCGCAGCACGTACGGGGTCGCTGCGGGTGACCCCGCAGCTTACCCGCGATCGATCTGAGGATCGATCGCACCCCTCGGCTCCAGCCGAGGGTCCCTCGCGCCACGCACCTCCGACGAGGGTGGCCGGGATCCGCCGCGGCACCAGCCCGCGGCATCCCGACGATCGACGAGGGTCGATCGTCCATCCCCGGCGTCCAGCCGGGGCCCCTCTCGTCGTGCGTCGCGGCGGTCCGAACCCTAGGGTTCGACCGCCTCCTCGATCCTCGCCGGGGATCTCGAATCCCCGTCCCCGAGGTTCGTCGTTTTTCCCGGATCGTCTTGTTCATGTATATATCACGATTAACGAACACATAATCAAAGAGGGGGTTTTAGATTATGTTACCTCAATTCGTTGTGCGGAGAAACGAATTAAACGTTGATGACCTTGCGATCTTCCTACGTATTCCTTGCACCTCGTTCGAACGTCGTGTGGGCGACGATCTATCGAACTCTTATGGATCTCCTTCAACTCTCTAGAATATCAAGTATGATATTCTTCTCTTATGTTGTGTGTGAATTATGAAGGCCATGTAGTGCTTTTATAGGCTACGTAGGGGATCATAAGGAGGTGGAATATTGGGCTTCTAATATTGAAGATTAAATTGAGCCCAATGCTCAAGTCCATTAATCCTTATCAATATTAATTAATTTATTTTCCACTATATAAATTAATTGCACTCCCAATATTAAACCATATTATATCAAATAATATTTCTCCGGTAGTATTATTTATTCCGTCTATTTAAGATTTAAATATCCATGAATAAATTTATTTATTGCTCAATAAATTATATTCATCTCTTGTATCCGAGACTAGTACCATTCAACCTTAATTATTGTGCGGAACAAATCCACTCATGAGGTTTACACAATAATTCCTTATGAACTCATCTCGGGGATATTATCAACCCTTCCGGGATACACTTTCCCGTCAAGTATTCACGGCATGTCATATATAAAATATAGCGACCCAACTTAACCGGTAATTAACCCAATAATTAAATCGGTTAATTCCTTTGGAAAATCAAAGTCTCTAATATTAAATATATACACCCGCAATAGTATCGGGGATTAAGAATAAAATACTCTGAGATTTAAATTGATTATCCAAGGCAATCCTAATCAATAAATCTCAAGCGATCCGCCCAATACACCAAGTGTACAAGTGTGATAAAATAATTAAGATAAATTATTTTCTCTCTCACACAACGACTATACCGATGGATTGGTCCATGTCCATCTAGGTCGTGAGCAACTGTTTGATTAAATACGAGTAACCGATAGTATGATCTTCTGTGTGCCCATGCAACACCATACTAACTACAACGTATAAAATCCAGGACTATATTTTGCATAATTAATTAATAATAATTAAAAGCAAACAATTGTTTATTAATTTAATAGATTAAATGCTATGACCGGGAGTTTACCGTTACTTAAATCTAGAAATTAAGTACATGTTGGAGTTGTGTACTTAATGTCTAGATTTAAGTAACGGTAAACTCCCCGTCATAGCATTTAATCTATTAAATTAACGAACAATTGTTTTGCTTTTAATTACTTGATAATTAAATAAATGCAAACCATGGTTCTGGATTTTATACGTTGTAGTTAGTATGGTGTGCATGGGCACACAGAAGATCATACTATCGGTTACTCGTATTTAATCGAACAGTTGCTCACGACCTAGATAGAGACGAACTAATCTATCGGTATAGTCGTTGTGTGAGAGAGAAAATAATTTATCTTAATTATTTTATCACACTTGTACACTTGGTGTATTGAGCGGATCGTTGAGATTCATCGATTAGGATTGCCGGCGATAATCGATTCGAGTCTCAGAGTATTTTATTCTTAATCCCCGATATTGTTGCGGGTGTGTATATTTAATATAAGTGACTTTGATTTACCAAAGGAATTAACCGATTTAATTATTGGGTTAATTACCGGTTAAGTTGGGTCACTATATTTTATATATGGCATGCCGTGAATGATTGACCGGACAGTGTATCCCGGAAGGGTTGATAATATCCCCGAGATGAGTTCAAAAGGAATTATTGTGTAAACCTCATGAGTGGATTCGTTCCGCACAATAATTAAGGTTGAATGGTACTAGTCTCGGATTCAAGAGATGAATATAAATTAATTAGCAATAAATTAATTTTATTCATGGATATTTAAATCTTAAATACACGGAATAAATAATACTACCGGAGAAATATTATTTGATATAATATGGTTTAATATTGGGAGTGCAATTAATTTATATAGTGGAAAATAAATTAATTAATATTAATGGGAGATTAATAGATTTGGGCTTGGGCTCAATTTAATCATTAATATTGGAAGCCCAATATTCCACCTCCTTTAGATCCCCTACGTAGCCTATAAAAGCACTACATGGTCTTCACTTTTTAATAAGACAAGAATATCAATAGTTGATAGTTCTAGAGAGTTGAAGAGGATCCATAAGCTTGGAGGATCGTCGCCCACCCGACGTTCAAGCTAGTGCAAGGAATACGTGGGAAGATTCGAAGGTCTTCAACTTAGATTCGTTTCTCCGCACAACGAATTAAAAGGTAAAATCACATACTCTCTTCTATGAATTTATGTGGATTAATTGTGATGCATACATGAACGGACGATCCGGGAAAACGATGAACTTCGGGGACGGGGATTCGAGATCCCCGGCGAAGTATCGAGAGAGCCCTCGGCTGGGAGCCGAGGGGGTGGCGGTTGGCCTAGGGCTCGACCGCCGGCAGCGGCCACGCGAGGGGAGCCCCGGCTGGACGCCGGGGCGAGCGATCGACCTAGGGTCGATCGCTGGGGGCTGCCGCGGCTTCGCGCCGCGGCTGGGCGCTCCCTCCCCGGCCGGTGGTGGCGGTGAGTCGCCGGACTCACCGCCGGGGGCTGCTAGGCAGCCCCACGCGATCGATTTCGATCGCGAGCCCCGCGGTGGGGCTCGGCTAGGGTTTCGGCCGTGGGTTCACCCCGCGGCGAATCTCCGGTTGAGCTCCGGATACCGTAGTGCTCGTGATCGGTTTCCGGCGAGAGGTTTTCGGTCGGGTTATTATTTTCCGCATTTTTTTAATGGCCCGGGATACCGAATTCCAACAGTACACAACTCCAACAATCTCCCACTTGTACTAAGGTCTAGTCATTTCCTCCAAACTCCCGGTTCCCATACTCATCACGTGCTTTAAAGTGTACTTCCGAGAAGTACTATGTGAGTGAGCAATCTAGGTTGCCGCTCTGAAGTTATCTTGGTGACTACTACGTCGTCTCCCTCGACGATGACTCGTATCAGGTGGTACTTGCTCTATGTGTTAACATCACTTTTGACTTATGACTTCTTCCAGTTTACCGTGCACCGCTATCCAATAGCCTTTAGTAAACTAAGAGTCATATCCAAGCCAAGAGGTTATCCCGGAACCTAACCAAAACTTCCGCTGCCTCTGAGGCTGCTATTCGGTTATGAGAGAGTCTGAGAAGCGTCCTGCTTATCACTCTTTCATTTCATGGCTCCACCTCTTTCTAAAAGTGAACACATAGCCTGATATCGACTTACACTGGTCCTTCTTTGATTTAAAATCTGAGAATCTGTAATCAAAGAAGATTTCGTCTTGCTTAATTATCCAGTACTTCGCAAGTACTATTACAGCATCCGAAAATCTCTTTTCTAGATTACCTTGATATCCTCCCACTACGCAAACCGCATAGTTGATATCAGGTTCTTGTTTTTACAACATTGCATCTATAAAGCTTTCCATACTGGAAGTATAGGAAACTGCTTTGTCCTCATCTATCTCCTTCATGTGTTTAAACACATACCCTTTAGATAGATGTATATTATGTCTCTGAAAGGCAATAACCTTTCTCAGAAGTATGCAAGTTTAAAGCAAACCATAATCGTATAAGATATCTAGGAGAAGTACAATGTTCTTATCGTTAGAACGATCTTAAAAACATGCTCTAACTTCTACTCAATCTTATATCTCGATTCATTTAGACAACCATCATCTTATGTCTGACAATATCTTTACATTGTTGCCAATGATAAAATGTTATCTACATAAAATCTCCGAGAAACACCACCTTGTTTCCATTACGTTTCCAATACACCTTTCGTCTATGCCTTTTGATGAATCCATCAACTGGATTATCCCATCAACTCGCAAGTTCCACGATTCATAGCTTTGTTTCAATCCACAATGGATTTACTAAGCTTGTACTCTAAATGATCTTGCCTCTTAACAATAATCCTTATTGTTTTCTAAGCAGGCACATTTAGATCTAGTACTGCCTTTGTGCAGAGCTAGGGATCGATTTCATCATTACCAGATCCAGAGTTAAAAACTCTTCTAGTCTTATGAACATCTCCGGTTGTCTTTAACAACCTCCCACTGCAATGGCGTCCCGGTGTATAACAGTAATAACAGTAGGTGCAGTATGTGGTGTACCTCTACTCGGTTTGGCTGGTTCCTAGTCTTTCCCTTTTCTCATTCCAAGGTACTGCGTCAGTTCGGGCTTTGTGGCTCTTCTAATAGTCTTTCTCTAAGAACCGGGCGTTACACGTCCTTCTGGTTCATAGTACTATAGAACACACAACACTTTGCTCATCTAGGATATCCTACAACCATATTGAATATGCCGTTGTTTCCAGGAATATCCATAGAACATAGGTAGTTCCGAACAACTTGTCCTTTTACTATTAGAATTCTATTTCTTCCTGACTCACCATCTCTACACGTAAGTGTATGGTGTAGTCATTTGAGACTTAATCTCAATCTTTGATTGTGTTATGTGGTAGCCTCCGCGACTAAGTTGCAGGCTTCCAATGGATATACTTTGAAGGTTCCCCATAATTGCTTTGTGACTAAAACACTTCGCTTTTATGGTACATCAAGCATTCTAATCCATCTTCGAGTATTCTTAAAAGAAATACTCGCTCATTACACATATCATTGATCATTCTTAATACTTGTCTGAATTCCATCCTTTACCGAAAGGTATGCTTAGCTGTATTATCTTCCAAATTCAATTCTTAGGTCGGAAGGTCCATTCCTTCAACTATAATTGATTGAATCAATTTCGACCTTTTGAATCTTTATTTGAATAAATACTACTAAGTATAAGAATTCACAAGTATAATGATTACTAAAGAAATACATCTAATAAGTAAAACAAGTTATACATAACGGATTGTTGCATCGTGGTAGACTAAGGATTTATCATTCATATATTGCTATCTAATGTACCAGAATAGATAACACCATTATTTCTTATCTAAATCACTGAATGATTAAAGAAATAAATATCCATTCATTAATAAAGAAAATCCAGAACAAAAGTTCTTTTCAAAATAAGGGGTACATAAAGCAATAACTTGAAATGAAATCCTAAAACTACTGAAAGCAGATAAATGTCTTCCACTGCAACCGCTGCTACCCCAACAGCTTCGCCCATGTAGACTCGAACTCTTCTTCTCTAAGTCGCCGGGTTTTCTGGAACCCCTGCATTCAAGAATGCACATACCGTCAGTGGTTCCATATCTACACACCAGAATTCTGGTAGATAATACCGCTGACTATGTTTTTACGACTAAAGAAAAATTCGTACCTTTGAGAGGACATTCAGACTTCCAGTGTCCAGACTTGTTGCATCGGAAGCACTTGCCCCTTGGCTTACTAGCCCCCACTCGTGGTCCATGCCTCTTGGCACCACTGGATTTCCAGGCTTGCTTCCTTTTTTTGCCCCTACCTCCAACAGGCTTCGAGCCCTTGGACTTGGTAGCTACAAGCGCTTGAGACTTGCCCTTCTTGTAGATCCCCTCTGCCGCCTTTAGTTCAGTCAGGAGTTGCGCAAGAGTATAAGATAGTTTACCCATATTATAGCTCATACGAAACTGCTCAAAACTAGGGGTCAGAGACTGGAGTATGATGTCGACTTGCGTCTCAGCATCAATAGAAGCTCCTAGGACCTCAAGTTCATTCAACAAACTCATCATCTTAAGAACGTGCTCCCCTACGGGCGTTCCTTCAGACTGAGTAGTCGACATGAGGACTCTCATGGCTTCTTGCCTAGCCGCACGATCTTGCTCCCCAAACATCTCCTTGAGGTTAAACATCATATCATAGGCAGTGTCCATTGGCTCATGTTGGGTTTGGAGTACATTTGACATGGAAGCCAAAATATAACACCTAGCCATTTCATCAGCCTTTTTCCACTTCCGATATGCCAGTTTTTCCTCATCAGTTGAGGCAGCCGTGGGCTCGGCAGGGCACACTTCATGGAGTACAAACTTGTACTCCTCAGAAGTCAGGACAATGTCTAAATTTCTCTTCCAATCAATGTAATTTGGACCAGTGAGCTTATGCTCCTTGAGTATCACAGAAAGTGGGTTCATAGCTATTCTCTAAACCTATAAGCACATTTAAACAAACAATTAATTTAATGTCCGATATTATCTCCCTCAAATAATATCATTAAATTACTAATTACATCTAAAATCCCATCAGGTAAGGCAAGCCACGTGGTGTGGACGTTTACCCACCCAAATGATTTAGCAATTAGATTTTCTTTGGTCATACATCAATTATAGCGTGACTTCGTGGGGAAGAATACTATAACACGTATCTAAGTGTAAACCATTACTCAGCACCAAAGTACATCGTTTGGAATTGCTACATCACCGCAAGCCACGTGGTGTGGACGTTTACGATAACTTCACAACTCTTCACAATTACTTACAACTGTCTACATCAATTAATCCAAAATCCGTCAGTATAGCAAGCCACGTGGTGTGGACGTTTACTACACTAAGAGACTTTTATAATTGACTCCCAGTTACAAGATCCATTAGATTCTCATAGATCAAGACGCGAAGAATCATAAGTGAAACTCAAAGTTTCTAACCAGTGATTCACCATGCGAACGACCCTATCTCTCATAAATGAGGGAGCCGAGCAGACAATCGACCCATCTATCAAAGAATGGTACGAAGGTCTCTAATTTGTGTCATCCACATGACCAAGTGGCTTTGGCTCCATTCCACTCCCCGGGGTGAGAATGAGTCGACTTGAAGTCAGTTTCAGAAGGACAAATTAGGCATTGTTTGATAAACTTGATCAATGTTTCTTGTAAAAGGAATTACAAGAATTCTCCTCCAATGACATGTCTATATGAACTTCGAAAGCTCATAAATGTCACCAAGAGAACAGTAATGGAGACCATGGGAATGTTTCCATCCCCTCTCCCACTTAGCTTTTTATAACAAAGGGATACGCTATCTAATGCATAATTAAACACATAAGCATGCATGCAAGTATAAAGCACATATCACATAGTCAAATAATGCTAGAAAATTATTTTCCCGACTATCATGGCTTTACTCCTTCTTCATATGCATCTTCTAGTCTTCAGTCTTCGTTCTTGAATGCTCCATGTGACGAGAATATTAATCCCAATATTAAAGTCTATTTATTTTTAATAAATCCAAAAGATACTTAATTCGAAAATTAAGTCAATCGAATAAATCAAAAATAAAATTAAATATTATTAATATTTTTACTTATTTATTTTCCTATCTAATTCTATTAAATCTCTAGAATAATCTATCCAAGTAAAACTTGGAATTTTTTAGAAGACTTCTATAATAGAATAAGGAAATAAAATAAATTAGGACTCTTCTACTTTCCAAGATTAATTAATTTCCATTACTATGAAAATTCCCATAAAATAGGAATAATCAATTAGGAAATAAATCAATCCTAAATTAACTTTTATTCCTTTCCAATTCTATTAAATCTCTAGGATCCTATTCCAAGTAGAACTCGGAATACTCTAGAAGACTTCCATAATAGAATAAGGAAATAAAATAAATTCCAATTAATTCTTTTCCTAATCCATGAGAATTCCCAAAAATAGGAAAACTCAAATAGGAAAACCGAATTAATTAGGAAAGTAGTATCTTGGTAGGAGAACACGAGATCACGAGGACCCCGCGCCCCCCCCCCCCCCCCCCCCCCCCACCTTGATCGCCGGCCGGAAAGGAGTGCCGCCGCCACCTCAGCCCACGCGCCACCACCACTGGTGGCCGGCGTGGCCGAGGATCCCCCGCGGACAGCCCCCTCTCGCCCCCTTCGATCATCATCATCATGGGATTGATCCAATCGATCCCTAGTCCTCCCTCTCAACTTCTCCTTCGTCACATGAGTTCTCCGGCGGTCGTCTTGGCATCGATCCAACGTAAATAAATTACAAGAATTTAAATTACACTATCCGGTATCGATTCTATACATGAAATCGACCTTATACATTTTCCGGAAAACATAGAACGTAATAATAAATCCTAAATTCGGTCAACCCCCGAATTTTTACTATTACAAACATTCAACCACACAAAACGAATCTCGACATGTCCGAGAGTTTAATAAACGAATAATCATGATAATTAATTAACACAATAACTAATTCCAACCATGATAGCCGGAAATCCCTGCAAGGTAGAACAATAATCGAACATATACATGAACACGAAACCAAAACGCTCTGATACCAATTGCTGGGATTCGATGTCCCGGGCTATCAAAAATTGCGGAACCGATAACCCGACCGAAACCCTATCACCGGAGACCGCGAACGCGAACCACCGTACGACCCGAGGCTCAACCGAGCATCGCACGGGTGAACCCGCGCGCCCAGCCGAGCCCCCGCACGGGGCTCGCGATCGCTCTCGTAGCGATCGCTGGGGATGCACGAGGCATCCCCGGGGCTGCTCGTAGCAGCCCCGAAGCGAGTCGGGTGACTCGCTGCTCGCAAGGGGCAAGCCCCGCACGCATCCGCTGCGGGCGAACCCGCAGCACGTACGGGGTCGCTGCGGGTGACCCCGCAGCTTACCCGCGATCGATCCGAGGATCGATCGCACCCCTCGGCTCCAGCCGAGGGTCCCTCGCGCCACGCACCTCCGACGAGGGTGGCCGGGATCCGCCGCGGCACCAGCCCGCGGCATCCCGACGATCGACGAGGGTCGATTGTACATCCCCGGCGTCCAGCCGGGGCCCCTCTCGTCGTGCGTCGCGGCGGTCCGAACCCTAGGGTTCGACCGCCTCCTCGATCCTCGCCGGGGATCTCGAATCCCCGTCCCCGAGGTTCTTCATTTTTCCCGGATCGTCTTGTTCATGTATATATCACGATTAACGAACACATAATCAAAGAGGGGGTTTTAGATTATGTTACCTCAATTAGTTGTGCGGAGAAACGAATTAAACGTTGATGACCTTGCGATCTTCCTACGTATTCCTTGCACCTCGTTCGAACGTCGTGTGGGCGACGATCTATCGAACTCTTATGGATCTCCTTCAACTCTCTAGAATATCAAGTATGATATTCTTCTCTTATGTTGTGTGTGAATTATGAAGGCCATGTAGTGCTTTTATAGGCTACGTAGGGGATCATAAGGAGGTGGAATATTGGGCTTCTAATATTGAAGATTAAATTGAGCCCAATGCTCAAGTCCATTAATCCTTATCAATATTAATTAATTTATTTTCCACTATATAAATTAATTGCACTCCCAATATTAAACCATATTATATCAAATAATATTTCTCCGGTAGTATTATTTATTCCGTGTATTTAAGATTTAAATATCCATGAATAAATTTATTTATTGCTCAATAAATTATATTCATCTCTTGTATCCGAGACTAGTACCATTCAACCTTAATTATTGTGCGGAACAAATCCACTCATGAGGTTTACACAATAACTCCTTATGAACTCATCTCGGGGATATTATCAACCCTTCCGGGATACACTTTCCCATCAAGTATTCACGGCATGTCATATATAAAATATAGCGACCCAACTTAACCGGTAATTAACCCAATAATTAAATCGGTTAATTCCTTTGGAAAATCAAAGTCTTTAATATTAAATATATACACCCGCAATAGTATCGGGGATTAAGAATAAAATACTCTGAGATTTAAATTGATTATCCAAGGCAATCCTAATCAATAAATCTCAAGCGATCCGCCCAATACACCAAGTGTACAAGTGTGATAAAATAATTAAGATAAATTATTTTCTCTCTCACACAACGACTATACCGATGGATTGGTCCATGTCCATCTAGGTCATGAGCAACTGTTTGATTAAATACGAGTAACCGATAGTATGATCTTCTGTGTGCCCATGCAACACCATACTAACTACAACGTATAAAATCCAGGACTATATTTTGCATAATTAATTAATAATAATTAAAAGCAAACAATTGTTTATTAATTTAATAGATTAAATGCTATGACCGGGAGTTTACCGTTACTTAAATCTAGACATTAAGTACACAACTCCAACAATTCCACCTCCTTTTGATCCCCTACGTAGCCTATAAAAACACTATATGGCCTTCATAAATCAAAAAGACAAGAATATCAATCGTTGATAGTTCTAGAGAGTTGAAGGAGATCCATAGGAGTTCGATAGATCGTCGCCCACATGACGTTCGGACGAGGTGCAAGGAATACGTAGGAAGATTCGAAGGTCTTCAATGTTTTGATTTCGTTTCTCTGCACAACGAATCGAGGTATAAAATCATAAAACCCCTTCTATGATTTTATGTGCATTTAATTGTAATATATACATGAACACACGATCCGGGAAACGTACGAACATCGGGGACGGGGATTCGAGATCCCCGGCGAAGTTCGAAGAACCCTCGACATGCGTCGAGGGTGGCGGCCGAACCCTAGGGTTCGACCGCCGGCGCGCGGACGAATGGGAGCCCCAGCTTCGGCTGGGGCATGCGATCGACACCGTCGATCGCTGGGGGTTCGCCGTGGGCTGGAGCCACGGCAGGTGTTCCCCCCAGCCCCCTCGACCGGCGGCGTGCGCGCGGGAAACTCCGGCTTCGGCCGGAGCGAGCGATCGAGCTGGGCTCGATCGCGGAGGGCAGTCGCGGGCTGGGGGCCTTCCTCCCCGTGAAGTGGTGGCGGTGAGTCGCCGGACTCACCGCCGGTGGGGGGCTGATCGGAACAGCCCCGTGGGGATGCACCCCGCATCCCCGGCGATCGCATGCACGCGATCGCGAGCCCCAGCGGGGGCTCGGCTAGGGTTTCTAGCCGCAGGTTTTTCCCCAGCGGTGATTCTCTCGTCGGGCCCGGTTCCGTGTGGTGGTTCGCGTAGATTCCGGTGATGGGATTTCGGTTGGGTTATTATTTCCGCAATTTTAATAGCCCGGGATATCCATTTCCAGCAATTGGTATCAGAGCGTTTGGTTTCGTGTTCATGTATATGTTCTATTATTGTTCTACCTTGCAGGGATTTCCGGCTATCATGGTTTAATTTTTCCGTTAATTATTTTACCATGATTATTCGTTTATTAAACTCTCGGACATGTCGAGATTCGTTTTGTGTGGATGAATGTTTGTAATAGTAAAAATTCGGGGGTTGACCGAATTTAGGATTTATTATTACGTTCTACGTTTTCCGGAAAGTGTATAAGGGTCGATTTCATGTATAGAATCGATACCGGAATTGTAAATTTATTTCTTGTAATTTATTTACGTTGGTTCGATGTTGAGACGATCGCCGGAAGACGAAGGTGTGACGAAGAAGACGAAGAGGACGAAGAACCTGGGATCGATCAAACCCCTTGATCGATCCCAAGCAATCGACCCAAGGAGGGGGCCGATCGCCCTCGGCTAGGGCTTGCCGCCGGCAACGGTGGCGGCTGGTGGCTGGGCTTGGCGGCGGCGCTCCTCCGGTGGTGGTGGTCGGCGGTGGGGGTGGTGTGGGGATCCCCAACCCATGCTACTCCTACCTAGATTCACTTTCCTAATTAATTCGGTTTTCCTATTTTGAGTACTCCTAAGTTTGGGAACTCTCATGGAGATAGGAAAAGAATTAATTAACATTATTTTATTTCCTTATTCTATTATGGAAATCTTCTAGAATATTCCAAGTCCTACTTGGAATAGGATTCTAGAGATTTAATAGAATTGGAAGGGAAATAATTAATTAATAAATTAATTTTATTTCCTAATTGATTATTCCTATTTTATGGGAATTTTCATAGACATGGAAATTAATTAATTTTGGAAAGTAGAAGAGTCCTAATTTATTTTATTTCCTTATTCTATTATAGAAGTCTTCTAGAATATTCCAAGTTTTACTTGAATAGATTATTCTAGAGATTTAATAGAATTAGATAGGAAAATAAATAAATAAAATATTAATAATATTTAATTTTATTTTTGATATATTCGATTGACTTAATTTTCGAATTAAGTGACTTTTGATTAATTAAAAATAAATAGATTTAAATATTGGGATTAATATTCTCGTCACATGAAGCATTCAAGAACGAAGACTGAAGACTAGAAGATGCGTACGGATATGCAATAAAGCAATGATAGTCGGAAAATAATTTTCTAGCATTATTTTGACTATGTGATACTATGTGCTTTATTACTTGTATGCATGCTATATGTGTTTACTTTATGCACTAGATAGCGTATCCCTTTATTGTAAAAAGCTAAGTGGGAGAGGGGATGGAAACATTCCCATGGTCTCCATTACTGTTCTCTTGGTGACTCTTATGGATTTTCGAAATTCGTATAGACGAGTCATTGGAGGAGAATTCTTGTAATTCCTTTTACGAGAAACATTGATCAAGTTTATCAAACAATGCCTAATTTGTCCTTCTGAAGCTGACTTCAAGTCGACTCATTCTCACCCCGGGGAGTGGAATGGAGCCAAAGCCACTTGGTCATGTGGATGACACAAATTAGAGACCTTCGTACCATCCTTTTTGAAGGTGGATCGATTGTTTGCTCGGCTCCCTCATTTTTGAGAGATAGGGTTGTTCGCATGGTGAATCACTGGTTAAAAACTTCGAGTTTCACTTATGATTCCCCGCGTCTTGATTTACAAAATCGAATGGATCTTGTAATTGAGAGTCAATTATAAAAGTCTCTTGGTGTAGTAAACGTCCACACCACGTGGCTTGCTATGCTGACGGATTTTGGATTAATTGATGTAGACAGTTATAAGTAATTGTGAAGAGTTGTGAAGTTGTCGTAAACGTCCACACCACGTGGCTTGCGGTGATGTAGCAATTCCAAACAATTTACTTTAGTACTGAGTAATGGTTTACACTTAGATACGCGTTATAGTATCCTTCCCCACGAAGTTACGCTATAATCGATGTATGACCAAAGAAAATCTAATTGCTAAATCATTTGGGTAGGTAAACGTCCACACCACGTGGCTTGCCTTACTTGATGGGATTTTAGATGTGATTAGTAATTTAATGATATTATTTGAGGGAGATAATATCGGACATTAAATTGATTGTTTGTTTATATGTGCTTATAGGTTTAGAGAATTGCTATGAATCCACTTTCGTTGATACTTAAGGAATTCAACGCACTGGTTCCATACTGTGTTGGATGGAATAAAGAGTTAGACATTACTCAGACTGTAAAGGAGTACAAAGATGTACTCAGCGAAACTTGTCCTCCTAGACCTACCATTAACTCAACTGATGAGCAAATAGTTGACTTTGAGAAGTGGGATAGTGCTTTTGCATTAGCCGCTAATCATGATGTCATGCTTAAACTCAAGTTGATGTTTAGACATGATGTAAAGGCTAGAAAAGAGGCGATGAGGATACTCATAAAGGTCAGTTGCTTCGAGGAAACGCTTGAACACGTTTTTGAGATGCTAGACCTTTTAGACGAGTTGAGACAGTCGCAAGCTCTTATAGCCAAGGCCAAAGGTTTCGATCCTAAGGGCATACATAAGGAAAAGGAGAATAAGGCAAGGGGATCCAGTAGTCCTCAAAGACTTGGACCAAAGGGTGGGATAAAGAAGCCTTCTGGCAAATATCCCCAAGGAAAGCAGTCTGAGTACTGGGGGTCTATATCTTGTCCTCTCAAAGGTACGAATTTTTTCTTTAGTCGTAAAACATAGTCAGCGGTATTATCTACCAGAATTCTGGTGTGTAGATATGGAACCACTGACGGTATGTGCATTTTAAATGCAGGGGTTCCAGAAAACCCAGCGACTTAGAGAAGAAGAGTTCGAGTCCACATGGGCGAAGCTGTTGAGGAAGCAGCGGTTGTAGTGGAAGACATTTATCTACTTTGGTAGTTATAGGATTTCTTTTCAAGTTTATTGCTTTATGTACCCCTTTATTTTTAGAAAGAACTTTTGTTCTAGTTTTCTAATATTAATGAATGGATATTTTATTTCTTTAATCATTTAATGATTTGGATAAGAAATAATGGTGATATCTATTCTGGTACATTAGATAGCAATATATGAATGATGAATCCTTAGTCTACCACGATGCAACAAACCGTTACAACTTATTTTACTGATTAGATGTATTTCTTAGTTAAATCATTATACTTGTGAATTCTTGTACTTAGTAGTATTTATTCAAACAAGGTTCAAAAGGTCAAAATTAATTTGATCAATTATAGTTGAAGGAATGGACCTTCCGACCTAAGAACTAAATTTGGAAGATAATGCAACTAAGTGGACCTTCTAAAGGGTGGAATTCGGACAGGTATTAAGAATGATCAACGATGATAGATGCAGAGATATGTGTAATTAGAAAGGTATGAGTAGTTCCTTTCAAGAATGCTCAAAAGATGGATTAGGATACTTGATGTGCCATAAAAGCGAAGTGTTTTGACTAGTCAATGGACACAAAGCTATTATGGGGAACCTTCAAAGTATATCCATTGAAAGCCTGCGACTTGTTCGCGAAGGCTATCAGGTATCTAAATAACACATCGCATATGTCAAAGATTGGGATTGACTCTCAAATGACTACACCATACACTCAAGTGTAGACATGGTGTGTCGCAAATAAGAAATGGAATTCTAATAGTAAAAGAACAAGTTTATTCGGAACTACCTATGTTCTATGGATATTTCTGGATACAACGGCACATGGTTGTAGGATATCCTAGAAGAACAAGTGATTGTATGTTCAATAGTACTATGAACCAGAAGGACGTCATCGCCCGGTTCTTAGAGGAAGACTATTAGATGAACTACAATGCCCTAACTGACAAAGGTACTTTGAAATAAGGAAAACAAAAGACTGAGAACCAGCCTAACCGAGTAGTAGTACACCACTAACTGAACCTAATGTTATTACTGTTATATACCAGAACGCCATTGCAGTGGGAGGTTGTTAAGCAACCAAAGATATTCATAAGACTAGAGGAGTTTTTTCTGGAACTCTGGATCTAGTAGAGATGAAATCGATCCCTAGCTCTGCATAAGGGGCGGTACCAATCTAAATGTGCCTACTTGGATAGCAATAAGTATTATTGTTAAGAGTCAAGATCATTTAGGAGTACGAGTAGGGATGTCAATCCAACCCGAAACGGTGGGCTAGCCCGAAGCCCGCCCGAAAAAATATAGGGTTAGGGCCGAATATTTTCGACCCGAAAAAATTTCAGCCCGATCAGCCCGAACCAAAATAACCCGATAGCCTGAGTGGGCTAGCCCGATAAACCGTGGGCTAGCCCGACAACCCGATGTATTTAAATATATTATAATTCATTTTATTTATTTATAGAAATATTTTGAATAAATAAAATAATATATTCAAATAAAAGAAAATTATCAACTAAAATTACAATTTTAAATATTATTTAATGAATATTTGATAATTTGGGCAATTTAAATATTAGAATTATAATAATAATTATTAAATATTAATATTTTATTAATATTAAATTTAATTTGGTATTAAAATTATTTTTTTATTATATAATATTATTTTTTCCGGCCCGACGGGCTAGCCCGAGACCGAAGATTTTAGGGTTAGGGCTACAAATTTACAGCCCGAAAAAATTTCAGCCCGATCAGCCCGAACCGCAGTAACCCGATAGCCCGAGTGGGCTGGCCCGAAACCGAGTGGGCTGGCCCGATTGACATCCCTAAGTACGAGCTTAGTAAATCCATTTATGGATTGTTACAAAGCTATGAATCGTGGAACTTGCGAATTGATGAGATAGTTCATTAGATGGATTCATCAAAGGGCATAGACGATGAAGGTGTACTAGAGACGTAATGGAAACAAGGTGGTGTTTCTCGCAATTTTATGTAGATAACACTTCATCATTGGCAACAATGTAAAAGTATTGTCAGACATAAAATAGAGGTTGTCTAAATAAATCGAGACATAAGATTAAGAGTAAGTAGGATCATGTTCTTGGAATCTTTCAATCTCTAGATAAGAACATTGTACTTCTCCTAGATATCTTATGCGATAATGGTTTGTTTTAAACATGCATAATTCTGAGAAAGGTTATTGCCTTTCAGAAACAGAATACATCTGTCTAAAGGTATGTGTCTTGAGCACATAAAGGATATAGATAAAGACAAAGCAGTTTCCTACACTTCGAGTATGGAAAGCTTTTATAGATGCAATGTTGTAAAACAAGAACCTGATATCAACTATGCGGTTGGCATAGTGGGAGGATATCAAAGTAATCTTGACAAAGGATGTTCGAATGCTGTAAGAGTACTTTCGAAGTACTGGCTTACGGAGCAATACGAATTCTTCTTGGATTACATCTTCTCAGATCCAAAATCAGAGAAAGACCAGTGTAAGTCGATATCAGACTATGTGTTCACTTTTGGAAGAGGTGGAACCTTAAGATGAAAGAGTGATAAGCATGATGCTTCTCGGACTCTATCATAAACCGAATAGCAGCCTCAGAGGCAGCGGAAGTTTTGGTTAGGTTCTGGAATGACCTCTGAGCTTGGATATGATTCTTGGTTCACCAAAGGCTATGTAAATAGCAGTGCTTGGTAAACTGGAAGAAGTCATAAGTTCAAAAGGTGATGATAACACATAGAGCAAGTACCACCTGATTCGATTCATCGTCTAGGGAGACGACGCAGTAGTCACCAAGATAACTTCAGAGCGGCAACCTAGATTGCTCATTCACATATTACTTCTTGGAAGTACACTTTAAGCACGTGATGAGTATGGGAGTCGGGAGTTTGGAGGAAATGACTAGACCTTAGTACAATTGGGAGATTGTTGGAGTTGTGTACTTAATGTCTAGATTTAAGTATCGGTAAAACTCCCGGTCATAGCATTTAACCTATTTAATTAATAAACAATTGTTTGCATTTAATTATTATTAATTAAATTATGCAAGATATAGTCCTGGATTTTATACGTTGTAGTTAGTATGGTGTGTCGGGCCCACACAGAAGACCATACTATCGGTTACTCGTATTTAATCAAACAGTTGCTCACGACCTAGATGGACACGGACCAATCCATCGGTATAGTCGTTGTGTGAGAGAGAAAATAATTTGTCTTAATTATTTTATCACACTTGTACACTTGGTGTATTGGGCGGATCACTTGAGATTTATCAATTAGGATTGCTGTTGATAATTGATTTAAATCTCAGAGTATTTTATTCTTAATCCCCGATACTATTGCGGGTGTGTATATTTAATATAAGAGACTTTGATTTTCCAAAGGAATTAACCGATTTAATTATTGGGTTAATTACCGGTAAAATTGGGTCGCTATATTTTATATATGACATGCCGTGAATACTTGACGGGAAAGTGTATCCCGTAAGGGTTGATAATATCCCCGAGATGAGTTCATAAGGAATTATTATGTAAACCCTGCAGGTGGATTTATTCCGCATAATAATTAAGGTTGAACGGTACTATTCTCGGATATAAGAGATGAATAAATTAATTAGCAATAAATTAATATTATTCATGGATATTTAAATCTTAAATACACGGAATAAATAATACTAACCGGAGAAATATTATTTGATATAATATGGTTTAATATTGGGAGTGCAATTAATTTATATAGTGGAAAATAAATTAATTAATATTGATAAGGATTAATAGACTTGGGCTTGGGCTCAATTTAATCATCAATATTGGAAGCCCAATATTCCACCTCCTTTTGATCCCCTACGTAGCCTATAAAAACACTACATGGCCTTCATAAATCAAAAAGACAAGAATATCAATCGTTGATAGTTCTAGAGAGTTGAAGGAGATCCATAGGAGTTCGATAGATCGTCGCCCACACGACGTTCGGACGAGGTGCAAGGAATACGTAGGAAGATTCGAAGGTCTTCAACGTTTTGATTTCGTTTCTCCGCACAACGAATCGAGGTATAAAATCATAAAACCCCTTCTATGATTTTATGTGCATTTAATTGTAATATATACATGAACACACGATCCGGGAAACGTACGAACATCGGGGACGGGGATTCGAGATCCCCGGCGAAGTTCAAAGAACCCTCGACATGCGTCGAGGGTGGCGGCCGAACCCTAGGGTTCGACCGCCGGCGCGCGGACGAAGGGGAGCCCCAGCTTCGGCTGGGGCATGCGATCGACACCGTCGATCGCTGGGGGTTCGCCGTGGGCTGGAGCCACGGCAGGTGTTCCCCCCAGCCCCCTCGACCGGCGGCGTGCGCGCGGGAAACTCCGGCTTCGGCCGGAGCGAGCGATCGAGCTGGGCTCGATCGCGGAGGGCAGTCGCGGGCTGGTGCCGCGGCTGGGGGCCCTCCTCCCCGTGAAGTGGTGGCGGTGAGTCGCCGGACTCACCGCCGGCGGGGGGCTGATCGGAACAGCCCCGTGGGGATGCACCCCGCATCCCCGGCGATCGCATGCACGCGATCGCGAGCCCCAGCGGGGGCTTGGCTAGGGTTTCTAGCCGCGGGTTTTTCCCGCGGCGGTGATTCTCTCGTCGGGCCCGGTTCCGTGTGGTGGTTCGCGTAGATTCCGGCGATGGGATTTCGGTCGGGTTATTATTTCCGCAATTTTAATAGCCCGGGATATCGATTTCCAGCACGTACCTCCTCGACTATCAAACTGGAAACCAAGTCCGAACAGACGCGCCTGTGTTTCAAGGATCGAAAGCACGCGCCGCAGCTGTGCTCGTTACTCAGCTGCTTGACATAGAAGAAGCCGTTGCTTCGATCCATCACGGCGCATACAGACCAGTTGCATCTCGTGCTGCTTTTCTTCGAGCACACGGCAGATACCTTTTCGGGTCTGTTCTTCACGTACTGGAAATCGAATCCAACTCCGACTGCCATCTTACAGAGCGCATTTCGAAAGTCCGGGGCACCTCCTTGGAACATCTGACCGACACCCGAAATATCTTTCTCCCAGCCATCGGTTAACAACACTTTAGAACTCGACGGACCAAACAGGCGGAACATATCTTCTGCTTCAAGGCCCTCGTTGTTTTCTGTTCCGGTCGCACTAACACCGGTACTGTTGGACACCGTCGAGAACACAAAACTAGAGGTGTGGTCTTCAGTCGCGACGGAAATGTCGATGCTCACCCGAGGCAGCTTGTGAAGTGCAGCTAGGGATACCATGTTCGACATGTCCGCATCGGTTGAGAGCACACAGTTTGGGAAATCGGGTACGGAGTAATGCATGCTGTACGGAACGTCTCGGAGCTCAGGCCACTGATGCTCGACTGTTTCCTTCAGCTGGTGAAGGGCGGCCGCACGGGAGGAATCGATTCAGGACACCAAATTCTCGCCGCCGAATGCACAAAATGCGAAAACAGCGGTCCCTGCTGAAAAACACAAAATAACGACTCACAATCAGTCAGCGCACGATTTTTTAAGGAATGGCTGGAATGCATGAACTGAACAACTGAACTCAAACTGTGTGATTCAATGTGTGTCTCTGTGTGTTCAGTGCTAATAAAGGGTGTTCAGTGCTATTAAAGTGTGTTCAGTGCTGTTCAGTGCTATTGAAGTGTGTTCAGTGCTATAAAAGTGTGCTCAGTGTTTAATTGTGTGATTCAATGTGTGTTGCCTCAAACAGTGTTTTTAAGACCTGTTCAGTGTTAAATGCACAGTCAAACAAACAGTGTTTTTAAGGCCTGTTCAGTGTTAAAGTCAGACAAGACAGTGTTCTTTTTTTAAAACTCAAAGTCTTAGTAAGCAAGCAGATGGTCTTGACGACGAGTACACCCGATAACAAAAAAAAAAAAAAAAAAAAAAGAAGAAACAAAAGATAAAATAGAAACTGAATGATTTCAAAAAGATTATCCGAGCAGTACAACGAAGACAAAGTCGTCAATCACAAGAAACAAAAAAAAGCACAAAAAAGATTAACAACAATAATAATGAGATGGAGGAAGTCTTGGGTCACGACGAGGGGGGTCCCTGACCGGGCGCACCATCGACTGGCCATTTTGATCGAATACGCCAACCGAGAAACTACTTCCTCCGGTCCAGGTAACCCGGATGTTCCAGCCTTCCTGCACTCCAAACTCTCGAACGAGGCGTTCCCAGTGAAATCCGTGGATGGCCGTTTGATTCCGATGAGTGGTGAGAGGCACGTGCCATTTCTGGTCCAGGGAGTCCTTCAAAACGATGAAATTCCCCCATTTCATCCTTGATCGGACGAACAAAGAAAGCCGGGAGAGGAAACTTCTCTTTATGCCAACGACCATTGAATCTTTGTTCGGTCCAGTGAGAACCATTCCAAGATTCAACCCCCCGACTTGCCGTCGGTCCTTGCTCCCGATCGAGTGTACCCGATCGCCTAGGCATCATTGGTGGCCCCCGACAGATTGGCCCGCCATTGAATCTTTGTTCGGGCGAGGGAAGACTGTTATTGAAAAATTCAGCCTCACTTGGTGTCGGTCCTGGCCCCCGATCGAGTGTTCCCGTTCGCCTCGGCATCGTTGCTGGCTGCCCCCCGATCGAATATAAATGAGATGAGGAAACCAGAGAAATGACGAGGTATTTATAACCGTCCTCACACTAACTAACATGGCAGTAAATGCCTCAACCCTCAACTAACATGGCAGGCATTTATTGAAAAGGAGACAGGTCAATGCATCAAAGAAAACAAAGTCAACACACACTGATTCCTGTAACACATTGCATTTCCAACAAATAACAGGTATCCTAGGGGAAACAAACTGGTATTCATTCAGACAGTGAATGCAGAAATCAGCACTGAGTCCATATGGTTAAGTATGGATTCAGTGTGCAACACGTGGGTACAGTGTGTAAGTGCAATTAGCCAAGCTCAATGCACACTGAATAAAGCCATTAAACCCTGAATGAAGCAAATCAACACTGAATCCACATGGTTGAATATGGATTCAGTGTGCAACAGGTGGGTACAGTGTGTAAGTGAAATTAGCCAAGCTCAATGCACACTGAATCAAGCCATTAAACACAGACTGAAAACAAGCGCATGGTGAATTAGACACTGACTGAACCAAATAAGCACTGATTGTCAAGCTCAGTGCAGGAACACTGAATGCGTGCACACTGAACACTGAAACGCATGATGAAAAAAGCGCATGGTGAATTAGACACTGACTGAACCAAATAAGCACTGAATGACAAGCTCAGTGCAGGAACACTGAATGCGTGCACACTGAACACTGAAACGCATGCTCAATTAACACTGAATGCAACAAAAAAACACTGAACATGCATAATAAAAAACAATGAACACTGAATGCATGTTCAATGCACACTGAATCAATCCACACACTGTGCATGCATGCTGAATCGAACTTTTAAGCACTGATCGGGCACGTGGATTCGAAACCGCGTACCTGGATTCGAAATTGCCGGCAAGGAAGGCGGCGACGTATCTGACATTTGAACTGTGCCAGGAACGGCGGCGCCGACGATGAAATCGATCGATCGATCGTTGCCGATGGAGACGGACTGCATGGAATCGATTCTCGCGGCGGAGAATTGTAGCTGCTCACCGGTTGCGACCTTCGCCCTCCCCTTAGCTTGAACGCGGCGGCGGCGGCGGCGGAGATGAATTCCCTCGGCTCGGCAGTGGAATAGCAGCGGCGGCGAGCGCAGGTTAGAGAGAGAGAGAGCATAATGTTTTGGGAATTGAATGTGTCAGGAGAATGAATTCCCCTCAGCTCGATTTGTGAAGGTAATATGGGAGGGTAAATTCGTCTTTCCGGATACATTTTTTGGCCTAATTGGAACATTTTGGCCTAATTGACACAAAAATTGGAGATTGGCCTTATAGGGCAAAAAATGCAGAAAATTGGCCTTATTGCCATTTTTCCCATTAATCAATATAAAGATAATTAATTAAATAAAACATTTAAACATTTTTTTTATTATTTTTCCTTTTAATTTGTTATTTTTTAAGTCATTTGATTTTTTATTAAAAATAATTAAGTTATTTAGTTGTTGTAGCAACTGGATGGTATAATTAAGTGTCAGATTTTTTCATTTTTTCAATTGGACTTAATGCTCAATTGGTTAAGGTTGGCACGGGTTCGAATACTGGACGCAACAATTTTATTTTATTTTTTGATTTTCCAAGTGGTCACGTCAGCACCTCACGTGCAAACCACATGCATTTTTACCGGCTGTTTACCTAGAAACTGGTTGAAAGGACTAAATCCGTATACTTGTGGAAACAATCGCTCGAAGAGCACTGTGATTTTATCTCGGTTTTAGTCGCGATTCTAATTCTTTGATGCGAAGTTTTTTTTTTCTTTTTCTTCTCTCCCTGCTCTCGATCTTGCTCTATTTCGATCTTATTCTTCCTCTAATTGGGCTGACAGAGATCAAAAAGACGCTAATTTGCTTGGGAGGCGCTGTACTGGAGTGGTTGAACCCTCGAACGAAGAGCGGGAAACGGAATCTACAAGAGGAGGAGAAAGTGAGGAGAAACGGAGAAAGTGGGGACTGCAAGGGAGTGGATGCTCTGGGTGTCAAATTCGCTTACCGATTGTCGGCGCCGGCTCTCCTCAGATGCAAGGAAAGCTTTCCCACTTCGAAGCTATTTTTAAACAGGTAGGCTCTGCTGAATTCATAGTTATTTGCGGCTTTATGCTCCTGTTGTGTGAACGAATTTTTTCGGAATTGTTTTGTTTCCGAATCAAACTTTTTTTGAACTTTGAATTAGGAGGTGCAGATACTGACCTTGTGAAAATCTTATCTCCTTTTATCATTTTTGTGTGGTGTGGGTGCTGAGTTGGTGTCGTGGAGGATTTGTGTGAGGGAACTCTTATGTTATTTTTGGATCATGTGGAGTTTGGTTTTGGATTTAGTTTTAGTTTTGGTTTTGGTGTATCATTCATAGACAATGTGATGGCGGTGTTCGACAACATGACCATGTATATGAATCTTTGGGTAGCATCGTCTCCTCTTCTTGGAAAATAAGAACGCTAGACATAGTTGTAGCATGTTCGAACCTCAAAGTAGTATGTTTGATCTTTGCTGGAAATATATTCGATTTAATTTATGTTCCCATCTCCACAGGCACGATGAGTGTAACTTGATAGAGACTGTAATGGAAGCAAAAAAATTGCTTCATTTACACCGATAAAGAAGATGGGACTCAACTAGGTGGAAGCACATCGCCTGCCCCGTTCCCTCCTTGCACTCTGAGGACAGCCTTAGCTCGGTTTGCCAATCTATTGGGTGCTCCTAAAAAGGTACGACGGCATCCCTTATTATTGCATTATTTTATAGTGTGTGTGTATATATATACTTTCTTTGTAACTTAAACAATTAGGTTCAAACTATTTTAACCCTTACCCAGTCTGCTTTAGCGACTTATGATTCTGACCCAAGTGAAGCTGATCAGCTTAACCACTTTGCTTCTCCTGCTGGAAAGGTTTGAATACGTATTTCTAAATTTTTATATTTCTTTCTTTTTTAATGTCGAGATTGACAGCATGTAACATTTACGAGGGCTTCCTAATATTCGCTTAGGTTCGAACACCCCATGAAAAATCAATCATGAAGTTTTTGGGGAGATTTGCAGCTCTGTGCAGGTGTAGCCATGGCGGGTTGGTATCAAAATCATACACCTCCATTGCTGGGGCGCTAGGGGATTACGCTTATCCGCTGGCTCCAATCCCCTTCTACACCGACGCATTCCAGAGATTTCACCTCTTTAACCTCCCAGCGTCTTTAATCATCTTCAATCGGATTTCATCCCGATGTCAATTTTCTCAATTTATCTTCTTCCTATTTTGATAGATTTTCGTGCTGTTGATGACCTAACTGTCTAAATCATCTCTTGAGAACTTGTATGAGTTTACTGTGTGTCCATTTCCTTTGTATCTGATTTTTCAAAGAAAATTTATGAGTCGGTACAGATGTGTTATAGTTGGTATTGATGTTCTTTGAACTCAGAAATGTCTGTAACAGCATATGTATTTTTCTTTGGGCAGGGTAGAGGAGGACCATGTTTATCCGAACCCAATCGACTCCCGACTTTCCTAATGTACGATTTGATATGACCCCGCCTCTAGAATTCACGTGACTTGTGCGTTGGTGAATGAGAAAACACCCACAGGATGGGTTCACAAGGAGGGTGTCTGCTCGATTTGTATGAAGGTACTTTTTTTATTACAAATCCAAAGTCATGTCATAAATTGTCTTGGTCATGATTGGCTAATGCGGTTGAAAACATCATTCCTTATTAATAAAATCGTTTTCCAATTTTTGCCTAGATCAGAATGTTGTGCCCATGAAGGAAAGCTTCGAGTGCTCTTCGGCGCCAGTTTTTGTTAGGACCTCTAATATCAGACTCCCTTCTGATCCTAAAGTGCTGATTATAATGGTTGGCCCTTGAAGTGGCTTAGCCCCTTTAAGAGGATTTCCTCAGCTTTGTGTTATAACAGCATTAATTTTTACTATTTTTATACTAATGGTTGGCCCTTGAAGTGTGAAACGCATACTTGACGAGGAGCACCTACCACCACCGGTCGTGACGGCTCGTCAATAACATTGTCGACCTGGTCATCCACCTTAACGGTATAAAGGTCTCACTGATTATTCTCTTATTTTTGTATATTTATTTATTTATTTATTGTTTTGTATCCTTAATTCCCTGTATTATTTTTTGTTTCTTTGAGCTCTCTTTGTTCTCTCACTTTCAAAATGAAGAGGGTTTGCAGGAACTCTATGAAAAGCTGAGTAACAAGTGATCACTTTTCTTTTTGTATGCGAAGTTCATTTTCTCAGTTCTTAAGATAAACATAGTTAAATTTCCCTTTTGTAGGAGTATATGGTTATCCACTAACTTGTCTTTTGTGTTGTAGTTTCTGTTCAATATATTTCATTTCATTCTTCGATCTATTTGTATTATTTTTAATTTGGCCCTGTGGATCAGGTACCCAATAAAGTCTCTCTTCTGCCCAAGGTAAATACATTATATGAATTCAATTTACAGTTTCACATCCTTCTCGCATGTGTGTTTTGGTCAATCAAATACTCATACACGTGCGAGTCGCTGCTTCCCGTTGGCTGCCTCGTTCAGCTTGCCGACAAGGCTCACGTTGTTAATCTTGATGTTTTTGTTTTATGATTGTTCTGAATTTTGCAACTTCCAGTGCTGGTTTGCGCGGAGAATTGTATGTACTTTGTTTAGGCCATCTACTTCACTAAAACAAATGCATTATTGTATCATTGATGTCAATGGTTGTGTTGTATAGTTGTGTGATCTCTTCCTGTCATTTCTATTTGTTCTGTTACTCTTTGTTATGCTTGATTCTCCGTCTTAATAAACTGACAAAAACAATACATGGAATTACCGGTATAGAATGCATCTGGAGATACTTCGTTTTCCTTCTTCCCATTTCTATGATGGCAACTTGCTGAAAGGAGAACAGATGTCTGGGAAAACGGCACACTCCCATGAGATTTGGTGCCTTGGTCCATATGTATTTTTTGATGTTATTGATGGACGAGCTGTGTAGTAATAATGCAGTATTTAAGTATCATCTCATTATTCCTTTTAAAAAATGGTAAATAATACTAATAGGTGTTTGATTTACTACCTAACTATGATAATGTCCAAACACATTACACGTGAATGTCAAAGTAAGGAAAAAGGGTGTGTTCCCTACATTTACGTGAAATGGTTCATCAACTCTACACCAAAATCCTTGGCTATAAATTGGTATGAATGAAAAAACATATCAAAAAAACGTAAAAAATAAATCGAAATTGTTTAACAATGACTAATAGTAGTACATTTCTTACACTATTCATTCTCTCTCTCGTCTTCGAAGCCGCCCACTCCGCATCCCCAGTTAAACCGCCGCCCACTTGTCCACCCGCCGGTTGCCCGTCCAGCTCTGCTGCAAAAGTCACCCCCTCACCAAAATGCCCACCGCAAGGATGTGCGTCCGAGAGGGACTCACATCCCTGCGGTGGGCATTTTGGTGAGGGGGTGACTTTTGCAGCAGAGCTGGACTGGCAACCGGCGGGTGGACAAGTGGGCGGCGGTTTAAATGGGGATGCAGAGTGGGCGGCTTCGAAGAAGACGAGAGAGAGAATGAATAGTGTAAGAAATGTATTCGACATTTTTTGATATGTTTTTTCATTCGTACCAATTTATAACCACCACATTTTAAAGGCACTGGGATGTAGTGAACACAACCTTTTTCTTTACTTTGTCACTGGGATGTAGCGAACACAACCTTTTCCTTTACTTTGTCATTCACGTGTAGTGTGTTTGGACATTATCATTTTAGTTAGGTAGTGAATCAAACACCTATTAATATTATTTACTATTATAAATTGTTCAAGTAGTGCCCAAGACTGTGGGTAATTAATGTCCTCTCTTTTTTGCTCGCGTTCCTCCATATAAGCCGCTTTTATTTTGTTTTGGTCCTTCATGATTACTCGAGTTCCTGATTGTATTTCAAATGGTATTGACATTGGTAGCTACATCAATTTTTATATTTTTTTTTATATTTAATACTTTGATGAATCGAATAATCTTTACTGCAGGATAGTTAGTAAATTATAGCAAAATATTCACTAATATAACAATATTAATATATGATTATATTATGTTACAATTGTACGATTTTTATTGATTTTTATCTATTGAAGCAATAATTTGTGTAAATTTTTATATTAACATTATATTATTGAATAAAAAAATTGTTTGTATTTCAACTATATTAATTCTCAATATCACTGTTTAATTTATATGTATTCGATCCAACTTCACAAATGCAATAATTATCTTCCATGATATCACATTGCATCGCATCAAAAAATTATTCACAACACATTGTAATCACATCATGAAAAAATCATAAGATGTTACAAATATTCGATTATACCTCATAAACAGGACAAAGTCGTGAGATAGTTATAAACAACGGTATAAATTACCACTATAATAGAAGTCTTGAATTGAATTATTTGAAAAACAAACTTTAAAAATATGTAAAAAAATATGTAAAACAAACTCACAATTTAATCTGCATAAGAAGTGTTTCGAACTCAACAGGAATAGTCTTAATGGTGTTGAAGCCGTAACAAATTAACTAATGAAAATTCAAAAAGGTAAAAATAAAAAATTTAAAATAATGGAATTCATGCTACTATACATATCCAGACTAACATGATAAATTCAAATAACAAAATCCCTATGAAAAATCATTAAAAATAAAACATATGAACAATTCAAAAAAAAAAAAAAAAAACAATAGAAATATCAAGTCAAAACACATGATTGAATATATATTGAAATAATTTTGATATACCAAAAAAAATATACACCTTAATAGGAAGGCTCGTGAAATAATCAGACATGTTAGATTGTATTTCTTTGACTTTAAAAGAAATCCTATGGCACGCTCGAATGAATGAATAGCTAACACTAGGGGTGGGCATGGGCCGGGATGGGACGGGATTTACCTCATCCCGGTCTCGTCCTATAAATTTTTGAACGGGACGGGACCGGGACGGGATCACACTTTTTAAAAATTGATCCCGTGAGCTCGGGATCCCGAAAAAATTGGGACGGGATCGGGATTAAAACGGGATCCCGTTTAATTGAACTAATTTCAATAAAAAAAATATTATATACTTTTAAAAACAATTTTATACACTTAATTTAATTATTTATTATAAAACATATTATTATCTTTTAATAAAAAAATATAATTGTTTGATTTTGTTTAAATTTTAGTATTGTAAAGTTTAAATACATTAATATATTATAAATAATTAAAAATATATATTTTTAATATATATAAATATATAGCGGGACGGGACGGGATCTTACGGGATTTATTTAACTAATCCCGCTCCTGTCCCATTAATTTAATTCGGGATCGGAACGGGACGAGATTAACACTTTTTATATTTCAATCCCGTATCGTCCCGTCCCATTTAAGAACGGGATCGGGACGAGATCGGGATTTTGGGACCAAACGCCCACCCCTAGCTAACACAATTAGGCAAATACAATTGTTCTAAAGTATCAAAAGCAAAAACCAAAAAAAGCAAATTTATATACCTTGGTGATGTACTCGATTAATAAATTCAAATAAAAAATGTGAATAACTATTATAAAAAAAATTAAACAAAATTTACTAATTTGCTTGCGAACCTGTTTTTCATTTTACGTGCTCTAAGACACCATATGCGATGTAGAGGACTGAGGCTCCTCGATTTTTCCTATTTCAATGAAAAACAAATATATTAATAGCAAATAAAAAAAAAAAAAAAAAAAAAAGAATATAGCTTGTAAATTCCTCCTTCTTTGAGAACATCAATAAGATTGAAAATAATTTAATACTGAACGTGGGCTGAATGAAGGTTCTCTGTAAGTATTAACAAAATCATATGTTATTATAACACCAATAAGATAATGAAAGCCATAAAAACTTAAGAACGATATATTAAAAATGTTATAACTAAATCAATTCTTAATAAAAAAATTGTTACAGCAAGATCACAAAAGACAATTTGTGACGAAGAGAACAAACAAAACACTAAAAAAAATGAAGCAAAAAGAATAAAATTGAATATTAAATCCAGTTATAGAGAATTGAAAAAACTTACAAAGGGAAACCTGCAAAAAAAAGAAAAAAAAAAGCAAATCCAAGAAATTAAGGGGGTAAAATAGAGAATGTTAAACCCAACCATAGAAGAAAATAAATAATAGCATATAACATTCAGACTACAACAAACTCTCAATTGAGAGCAAATCAAATCAGAATTGTAGATATAAATCTCAGTTAAATTTTTAATCAATCAAAACACTCAATGTACCATCATGCAGAGATAATCTAAGCAAAATTTACCAAGCAAAATGAGTTGTACAATATAAATCATATAACGGGATTCTCAATATGTACAGTGTGTTCAATGTCTTCAAGGTCATTATTCTTGCTAGGAATAAATAGAAACACGGAATTTTAGTTAGATAATATGGAGTATGATGTAATATTTGCTTACAGTGTGGTGACATTGCTACCATCACATAAGACTTTCGACCAAGTGCACGGGTTGACTTGATTTTGATTCCAATATGTAAGCTGACTGCTTGAAGCAATAAGAGATATCTTCAAAGTATAAAGTGTGTCGCCTAAAAAACAAAAACATAACAAAAAGCATTAAGAGATAAACTGGGCTTACCTCTTCATAAAACTCATTATTTTGATTCATAATCACTTATTGCATTAAATATGACCATGTTACGTCATTTCATATTTATCAGTCGATAATATTAGATCCAACAGAGGAAATTAAAATGATAAAAATAGAGAACAAAATTAGCAGAAGCTATACATAAAAGAATTAGCAATACAAAATTGTTCATTTTTTCAATTCTTTTGTATCCAATTGAGATACATTAACCTGACCAGCGCGCACCCTCCTCGCCAAATCCTGACAATCGACAATCAAATTGAACGTCATTGCCTCAATCAAGAATAACATTTCAATCTCCTCCTTTAGGGCATCCTGAATTATACTATAAACTTACCAGCATTAATCTAATTCATAACCCTTTTCACATGCTCGTCTGGCTTTATGTCAACAATCAGAGTCTGAACAATCTCATACCCAAAGGCAGACATAGCCTGCAAATAGCAGAAAAAAATATATTACCAAAGCTTTCATCCACTCTAAATCTTACAAATATAATTTTTTATGGACTTACCTGTCCCAGAAGTAGCTCAGCAATCACACAACCAGCAGACCAAATGTCAATAGCAGAAGTGTACTCTGTTGCTCCAAAATAAGTTCAGGTGCTCTATAATACCTAGAGCATATATAAGAGATATTGGGCTCTCCTTTAACATGACAAAAATAATTGATCACTATAGTCAGCATCGATTTTATCAAATACAACTCTCCTCCGTGAATAATAATTCTACATACCAAAACTTTGGCACTTCCAAAATCACATAATTTGACCTGGTGGGTATGAGGATTCACTTGCATGATGTCATCACTTTTATTAGCTATTTGAAGAACCAAGTAAAGATTAAAAAGCTGATGCACAATTAATATTACCTCGCGCTAGGCATATCTTATACCTCGAGAATTATGTGTTGGTGCCTACAAAATTACAAAATGCAGTAAACAATATTAACACGGACTTACCAACAGATTTTGAGGCTTTATGTTCCTATGACATACTCGAATACCACCATGAATATAAGACAACTCTCTAAATATCTGCAAACATCCATGTAATCAGGTCCATAATGAGTAACGTTATTATACCAACCATATTTTCTAACAATATGACTGACTCCTGAATATTACTCTGATATATATAAGTAATGGAAAAAATTAAACAATATCAAGGTGACCATAGTTCACAGAGCACGCAGAAAATCAAACAATGCATTTCAAAACCAGCCAAATACTTGGTAAGCGTACAGCTTCCCATAAATCAGCGGCATCCTCGGGTTCAACTTATTATAGTGTTTGATGACACGATGAACATTTTCAGGGACATACTGAAGTACCAAATTGAGATACAGTTCCTCCTTCTCAGTAGTTGAGAAAAAACAGTGTTTCAAAGAGACAACATTTGGATGGTCAAGAAGACGCATGGTCTGTAACTCTCGGTTCTTGTACCTCTTGTCCTGAAGAACCTTCTTTATTGCAACTGTTTCACCCGTCTCTAAACATTTAGTCTGAATATACAAACAAAGGGGATAAATAACAACATCTGAGTGAGTCAGCAATCATACGACTCAACTCTTTATCAATTTAAAATTATATACTTCAAGATAATATTTACCTGGAATACTACTCCAAATGATCCTTGCCCAACAATGTGTTCTGTCATGTAGCTGATTGTCTAAACAATATTTCTCAACATAAAATAAAATAAAATAAAAGGGACAAATATATTGTTTGATAATCAAAAGTCCATCACAAAGCAAAATTAGAAGGAAGAAAAAAGGCCCATGGTACTCATGCAAATGACTTGATATGATGCGCCTAAGATTACATAAATATAAACGCATCTATGTTATCTAAGCACTCTCATACGACAAATGTTCGGTTTGAAATATTTAGTGCTCTATTCTCCTTGGACTATTTTCTGAATGTAAAAACATTAAACACAAACTAAGTTTAAATCCTCTTGTAAGAATTGTCATCTGGAGGCCCTAATCTAACAATGACAACAACAAATTCCCTTACTTTGTAAATCAGAAGCAGCCTAATAAGCATATGAATTATACAAAAATTCCTTGGTAAAATCAATTAACAGGAAACGATAACCACTTGCCAATTGCCATCCCATCCTCTTTCCTTTTTCCAATGCCTATTTCCTTTCTTTTGTTTTTCAAAGGAGTTTTTCCATGGAAGTCTCGGCAGGGAAGGATATCCATAAGAAAAAAGGAAAAAAACGCACACCAGATGCACATACCTGCTTTGGATGGTCATTTCGACTGCCAATGGTTGTTACAATTATGTGATCCGCCTCGGCCCCATTACCATCCGCAATTGTTGCTTCCATATCCTATAAGAAAAATAAATTCAAGCTTAAAAAATAAAACATGGATAAACAAACCTGCAATCCAAATTAGAAAATCGCACTATTGAAATTAGGGATTTGAGAACGGATACCACTGAAGGACGCGAGCAAGGAAAAATCTGGTTTGGAAATCAAAATACCTAACGACGATCAACCCTTTTAATTCTCAGACTGCTCTCCGGCAATCCATGAATCTTGATTGGCTTCACCGCGACCTAAAACTTCCTTGTCCCCTGCAATCCAAATCAAATAAGGAATTCAAATCACCAGAAAATTGAAAATTCGCTTGTACCTGGAGATATGTGGTCGCAGAGCAAAGGGATAACTGTTTGAGCCATTGGGAGATGATGACCGATGAGAGCTTAATCTGCAAAAAAAGACAATCATCGACATTGAAAATTTTGTATTCTGAATCTGCAGATTTTTTTTTTGACAAAATACCTAATTATGAGAGAGCAGAGAAGGGAAAAAAAACTTGATCCAAACCCTAATTCTGATAGAGCATAGGATTAAGTTCGAAAGAGAAGAGGACAAATGAAGTTCGAAGGAGAAGAGGATTTTGGAAAATGATTATGGGAAGCGGAAGTAAGGACATGTTCTTTTGGAGTGAAATCGGCTGAATGAACTGAACTGAAGCGATCTGAACTGAACTGAACTGAACTTAAGCGATCTGAACTGAACTGAACTGGTTTTTTATAAAAATAATAATAATTTGTATAAATTATTAAATATTTTTTTAAAAATATTAATAATACTACGACGATAACTAGATTTTATATTTAAAATTATAGATTCAAATTATTTTTCGTTTATTTTATTTTAATTTATTTTGAAACGAACTGAACTGAACTGAACTGAAGCGATCTGAACTGAACTGAACTGAAGCGATCTGAACTGGACTGAAATTAAGTCCAAAAGAACAAGTCCTAATTCTGTGATAGTTGACGGAAATTAATGTTTCAATTTTTAATTTTAATTATGAATTAATTAATAAAATGAGTAAAGATTGACGTGTGAACACAAATAAAATTGTGCATTTTTATTGGTTCATTGATCCTACGTGGCAAAATTGAAAGTTTTTATTGGCTTTCGGGATATTAGTTGATTCGGGATTTATATATTAATAATTTCTATTGGTTCATTGATCCTACGTGGCAAAATTGAAAGTTTTTATTGGCTTTCGGGATATTAGTTGATTCGGGATTTATATATTAATAGATATACTCTCAATGATTTTATGTTCAAAAGTTTTATTTACTCTTTTATTTATCAAATGAAAAAATTATTTTGAAAAACTAAGGAGGTGAAGCAATGAATGACTTTCATTTCAGTGCAAACTTTTACTCTTTCATAGTGTGAATAATTAATTAAATTTCTAAATTTGGAATTAAGAGTATTGCATTTTGTGGTGTGGTGAGACACACAAGAAAACACACACATTGAAAACGTACACGTCACACATGGGCAGACATCCCCATACGGATGTGACTTCTCATTGCACGCAGGGGCGGAGTCAGTTTTTGCAACGGGGTAGACCAAAATTTTATACTTAATTTTTGCTAAAAAGAAAATCGAAAAATTAATAAATTTAAGCTAAAAAAATGTCGAAAAGGTGATGACTTTAGGCTCGGTTCGTTTAGTATTTATTTGGATAAATGTATTCGAATTTTTTTTTCATTTTTTTTTATAAAAGTTGTATAGTAACTAAAATAGTTTAGTTCATACTCATTCAAATGGATTACGTTTGTTTCAAAATAAATTCAAATAAATAAATAAAATTAATTTAGTTCATATCAATTCGATTCATTCAATTCCGTTGTTTATATTTATTAAATTTAATTAAATCGTTTTCAGATCAAAATACCTAACTCATAAAAATATACTCTATTTACAGTGTATAAATATTTAAAAAATAAATATCATGAATAAAACAATAAAATACTCCTTCTAATCTTTTATAAATGTCGTTTTGAGTTTCACTATTAACTTTTTATTTGACGCTTTACATATTTTTACCATTAATACCCTTATTTAATACTCAATTATCAATTAAGATAATGATGAAACCCATTTGAAAAGAAATGATAAACTAATTTTTATAACTGAAATTACGTCTTCGACGTATGATACCAACTTTTCGCGAAGTCGGTCTTATACACTTAATACTTCAGCAACTTCGTTCACTCAACCACACTCCATTGTCACTCAGTCTTGTTGTAGTATGTTTATGATCGAACTCAAAGTAAAGTGAAGTAGTGAAGACAAAGTTATGTAATATGTTTCATTCCATTGAGTCAATGAAACTAAACTATTGTTGGAAATCGATATCCCGGGCTATTAAAATTTGCGTAAAATAATAACCCGAACGAAATCCTCTCGCCGGAAACACGCGAACCACCAAACGGAACCGGGCACGACAAGAGAGTCGTCACCGCGGGAAAAACCCGCGGCTAGAAACCCTGGCTGAGCCCCCGCCGGGGCTCGCGATCGCTGCCCTAGCGATCGCCGGGGATGCACGCGCATCCCCGTGGGGCTGTTCCGAACAGCCCCCGGCGGTGAGTCCGGCGACTCACCGCCACCGCCGAGGAGGGCGGTGCGCCCAGCGCACCCGCCGCGGCCCAGCCGCGGCTCGCCCGGCGATCGACCCCGCGGTCGATCGCGTGCCCCGGCGTCCAGCCGGGGCGTCCTCGTGTGGGCCCCGCGATCGATGCCCTAGGGCTCGATCGCACCCCTCGGCTCCCAGCCGAGGGCTCCTCTCGAGCTTCGCCGGGGATCTCGAATCCCCGTCCCCGAAGTTCGTCGTTTTTCCCGGATCATGCGTTCATGTATGTATCACAATTAATCCACATAAATTCATAGAAGAGAGTATGTGATTTTACCTTTTAATTCGTTGTGCGGAGAAACGAATCTAAGTTGAAGACCTTTGAATCTTCCCACGTATTCCTTGCACTAGCTTGAACGTCGGGTGGGCGACGATCCTCCAAGCTTATGGATCCTCTTCAACTTTCTAGAATATCAAGTATGATAATCTTGTCTTATGAAAAAGTGAAGACCATGTAGTGCTTTTATAGGCTACGTAGGGGATCTAAAGGAGGTGGAATATTGGGCTTCCAATATTAATGATTAAATTGAGCCCAAGCCCAAATCTATTAATCTCCCATTAATATTAATTAATTTATTTTCCACTATATAAATTAATTGCACTCCCAATATTAAACCATATTATATCAAATAATATTTCTCCGGTAGTATTATTTATTCCGTGTATTTAAGATTTAAATATCCATGAATAAAATTAATTTATTGCTAATTAATTTATATTCATCTCTTGAATCCGAGACTAGTACCATTCAACCTTAATTATTGTGCGGAACGAATCCACTCATGAGGTTTACACAATAATTCCTTATGAACTCATCTCGGGGATATTATCAACCCTTCCGGGATACACTGTCCTGTCAATCATTCACGGCATGCCATATATAAAATATAGTGACCCAACTTAACCGGTAATTAACCCAATAATTAAATCGGTTAATTCCTTTGGTAAATCAAAGTCACTTATATTAAATATACACACCCGCAACAATATCAAGGATTAAGAATATAATACACTGAGACTCGAATCGATTATCGCCGGCAATCCTAATCGATGAATCTCAACGATCCGCTCAATACACCAAGTGTACAAGTGTGATAAAATAATTAAGATAAATTATTTTCTCTCTCACACAACGACTATACCGATGGATTGGTCCGGGTCCATCTAGGTCGTGAGCCACTGTTTGATTAAATACGAGTAACCGATAGTATGATCTTCTGTGTGCCCATGCAACACCATACTAACTACAACGTATAAAATCTAGGACTATGATTTGCATATATTTAATTAAAAATAATTAAAAGCAAACAATTGTTTATTAATTTAATAGATTAAATGCTATGATCGGGAGTTTACCGTTACTTAAATCTAGACATTAAGTACACAACTCCAACAATCTCCCACTTGTACTAAGGTCTAGTCATTTCCTCCAAACTCCCGGTTCCCATACTCATCACGTGCTTCAAAGTGTACTTCCGAGAAGTACTATGTGAGTGAGCAATCTAGGTTGCCGCTCTGAAGTTATCTTGGTGACTACTACGTCGTCTCCCCTGACGATGACTCGTATCAGGTGGTACTTGCTCTATGTGTTAACATCACTTTTGACTTATGACCTCTTCTAGTTCACCGTGCACCGCTATCCAATAGCCTTTGGTAAACTAAGAGTCATATCCAAGTCAAGAGGTTATCCCGGAACCTAACCAAAACTTCCGCTGCCTCTGAGGCTGCTATTCGGTTATGAGAGAGTCTGAGAAGCGTCCTGCTTATCACTCTTTCATTTCATGGTTCCACCTCTTTCTAAAAGTGAACACATAGCCTGATATCGACTTTCACTGGTCCTTCTCTGATTTTTGGATCTGAGAATCTGTAATCTAAGAGGATTTCGTCTTGCTCAAGTCAGTACTATGAAAGTATTCTTGCAGCATTCGAACATCCCTTATCCAGATTACTTTGATATCCTCCCACTACGCAAACCATATAGTTTGATATCAGGTTCTTGTTTTACAACATTGCATCTATAAAGCTTTCCATACTTGAAGTATAGGAAACTGCTTTGTCCTCATCTATCTCCTTCATGTGTTCGAACACATACCCTTTAGATAGATGTTTATTCTGTCCCTGAAAGGCAATAACCTTTCTCAGAAGTATGCATGTTAAAAACAAACCTTAATCGTACAAGATATCTAGGAGAAGTACAATGTTTTTATCTCTAGATCACAAGATCTTAAGAACATGTTCTAACTTCTTCTCAATCTTATATCTCGATTTATTTAGACAACCATTATTTTATGTCTGACAGCATTCTTTACATTGTTGCCAATGATGAAATGTTATCTACATAAAATCTCCGAGAAACACCACCTTGTTTCCATTACATCTTCAATACACCTTTCGTCTATGCCTTTTGATGAATCCATCAAATGGAATATCCCATCAATTCGCAAGTTCCAAGATTCACAGCTTTATTTCAATCCATAAATGGATTTACTAAGCTTGTACTCTAAATGATCTAGCCTCTTAACAATAATCCTTATTGTTCCAAGCAGGCACATTTAGATCTAGTACCGCCCTTATGCAGAGCTAGGGGTCGATTTCATCTTTACTAGATCCAGAGTCCGAACTCCTCTAGCCTTATGAACATCTCTGGTTGTCTGACAACCTCCCACTGCAATGGCGTCCCGGTGTATAACAGTAATAACAATAGGTGCAGTACATGTGGTGCTCTTCTACTCGGTTTGGCTGGCTCCTAGTCTTTTGTCCTTCTTCTCATTTCAAGGTATTATGTCAATTTTAGGCTTTGTGGTCCATCTAATAGTCTTCCTCTATGAACCGGACGAGACGTCCCTCTGGTTCATAATACTATAGAACACACAATACTTCGTTCATCTAGGATATCCTACAACCATATTCAATATGTCGTTGTATCTAGGAATATCCATAGAACATAGGTAGTTCCGAACAACTTGTCCTTTTACCATCAGATTTCTATTTCTTTATAGCGCACCATCTCTACACGCAAGTGTATGGCGTGCCCCTTTGAGATTGAAACCCAATCTTTGATTACGCTATGTGTTATTCAGATAGGTGATGGCCTTGGTGACCGAGTCACAGGCTCCTAATGGATATACTTTGATGGTTCCCCATAATTGCTTTGTGTCCATTGACTAGTCAAAACACTTCGCTTTTATGGCACATTAAGTATTCTAATCCATCACCGAGTATTCTTTGAGAGAATTTCTCGTACCTTTCTAATTTACACATATGTCTGCATATCTAATCATTTTCAATACTTGTCTGAATTCTATCCTTTATCCAGAAAGGTTTGTTTAGATGTATTATCCTCCAAATTCAATCCTTAGGTCGGAAGGTCCATTCCTTCAACTATAATTGATCAAATCAATTTCGACCATTTGAATCTTTATTTGAAAATACTACTAAGTATAAGAATTCACAAGTATAATGATTAATAAAGAAATATCTAACAAGTAAAACAAGTTATAGAACGGTTTGTTGCATCGTGGTAGACTAAGGATTCATCATTCACATATTGCTATCTAATGTACCAGAATAGATAATCCCATTATTTCTTATCAAAATCATCAAATGATTAAAGAAATAAAATATCCATTAATAGAAATCCAGAACTAGACGTTCTTTCTAAAATAAAAGGGTACATAATGCAATAATCTTAAAATGAAATCCTATTTAACTACTAAAGCAGATAAAAGTCTTCCACCGCAACCGCTGCCTCCTCTACAGCTTTGCCTTGACTATTCCTCCATTTCCAAGTCTTTGGGTTCCCTGGTGTCCCTGCATTTTTAAATGCATACATACCGTCAGTGGATCCATATCTACCAACCAGGTTCTGGTAGATAAACCAGCTGACTATGTTTTAAAGACTAAGGAGAGAATCTCATACCTTCTCCAGGAGAAAATAAAGACTTCCAGTCCCCAGAAAGTTTTCTTTGAGAATGACTGCCCGAAGGCTTTCTCACCCTATTCCGTGGTCCAAGAGTAGAACTACAGGGCTTCTTTGTCTGCTTCTCCATTCCATGGTTTATGCCCCTAGGTTCGAAACCTTTGGCTTTGGCCATAAGAGCTTGCGATTGTCTAACCTCATCCAAAAGGTCCAACATCTCGAAAACGTGTTCAAGCGTTTCCTCGAAGCGACTGACCTTTATGAGTATCCTCATCGCCTCTTTTCTAACCTTCTCGTTGTCTCTAAACATAAGCTTGAGTTTTAGCATGATATCATGATTGGTGGTTAATGCAAAAGCACTGTTCCACTTCTCAAAATCATCTTTTTCCTCAATAGTTGAGACACGAGTTGGTTTAGGAGGACAAAGTTCACTGAGTACAAACTTGTACTCAGCAACAGTCTGGGAAATGTCTAACTCGTTATTCCATCCAACACAGTATGGAACTAGTGCGTTGAATTCCTTGAGTATCATAGAAAGTGGGTTCATAGCTATTCTCTAAACCTATAAGCACATTTAAACAAACAATCAATTTAATATCCGATATTATCTCCCTCAAATAATATCATTAAATTACTAATCACATCTAAAATCCCATCAGGTAAGGCAAGCCACGTGGTGTGGACGTTTACCCATCCAAATGATTTAGCAATTAGGTTTTCTTTGGTCATACATCACTTATAGCGTAACCTCGTGGGGAGGAATACTATAATGCGTATCTAAGTGTAAACCATTACTCAGCACCAAAGTAAATCGTTTGGAATTGCTATATCACCGCAAGCCACGTGGTGTGGACGTTTACGATAACTTCACAACTCTTCACAATTCCTTACAACTGTCTACATCAATTAATCCAAAATCCATTAGTACAGCAAGCCACGTGGTGTGGACGTTTACTGCACCAAGAGACTTTTATAATTGACTCCCAATTATGAGATTCATTCGATTTTTGTAAATCAAGACGCGGAGAATCATAAGTGAAACTCGAAGTTTCTAACCAGTGATTCACCATGCGAACAACCCTATCTCTCATTAGATGAGGGAGCCGAGCAGACAATCGATCCATCTATCAAAGAATGGTACGACTGCCTCTAATTTGTGTCCTCGACATGACCAAGTGGCTTTGGCTCCATTCCACTCCCCGGGGTGAGAATGAGTCGACTTGAAGTCAGTTTTAGAAAGACAAATTAGGCATTGTTTGATAAACTTAATCAATGTTTCTCGTAAGAGGAATTACAAGAATTCTCCTCCAATGACACATCTATATGAACTTCAAAAGTTCATAAGAGTCACCAAGAGAACAGTAATGGAGACCATGGGAATGTTTCCATCCCCGCTCCCACTTAGCTTTTTATAACAAAGGGATACGCTATCTAATGCATAATTAAACACATAAGCATGCATACAAGCAATAAAGCACATATCACATAGTCAAAATAAGCTAGAAAATTATTTTCCGACTATCATGGCTTTATTCCATCTCCGTATGCGTCTTCTAGTCTTCAGTCTTCGTTCTTGAATGCTCCATGTGACGAGAATATTAATCCCTAATATTTAAGTCTATTTATTTTTAATAAATCCAAAAGATACTCAATTCGAAAATTAAGTCAATCGAATAAATCAAAAATAAAATTAAATATTATTAATATTTTTATTTATTTCTTTTCCTATCTAATTCTATTAAATCTCTAGAATAATCTATCCAAGTCAAACTTGGAATATTCTAGAAGACTTCTATAATAGAATAAGGAAATAAAATAAATTAGGACTCTTCTACTTTCCAAGATTAATTAATTTCCATGTCCATGAAAATTCCCATAAAATAGGAATAATCAAATAGAAATAATTTACTAATTAATTATTTTCCTATCTAATTCTATTAAATCTCTAGATTCCTATTCCAAGTAGAACTTGAAATATTCTAGAAGACTTCTATAATAGAATAAGGAAATAAATAATATTAATTCTTTTCCTATCTAATTCTATTAAATCTCTAGATTCCTATTCCAAGTAGAACTTGAAATATTCTAGAAGACTTCCATAATAGAATAAGGAAATAAATAATATTAATTCTTTTCCTATCTAATTCTATTAAATCTCTAGATTCCTATTCCAAGTAGAACTTGAAATATTCTAGAAGACTTCCATAATAGAATAAGGAAATAAATAATATTAATTAATTCTTTTCCTATCTCCATGAGAGTTCCCATACTTAGGAATACTCAAAATAGGAAAACTTGAATCAATTAGGAAAGTGAATCTTGGTAGGAGTAGGAGTAGCACGGGTTGGGGATCCCCGCACCACCACCACCACCACCACCGACCGCCGCCACCACCGGAGAGGGCACCGCCGCCGCCGCCCCAGCCGGCCGGCCACCACCTTGCCGGCGGCAGCCCCAGCCGAGGGGCGATCGACCCCTTCCCATGGCTTCGGTCATGGGGTCGATCATGGGGTTGATCGACCCCCCGGTTCTTCGTCCTCTTCGTCTTCTTCGTCTCATGAGTTCTCCGGTGGTCGTCTCGGCATCGATCCAACGTAAATAAATTACAAGAAATAAATTTACAATTCCGGTATCGATTCTATACATGAAATCGACCCTATACACTTTCCGGAAAACATAGAACGTAATAATAAATCCTAAATTCGGTCAACCCCCGAATTTTTACTATTACAAGCATTCATCCACACAAAACGAATCTCGACATGTCCGAGAGTTTAATAAACGAACAATCATGGTAAATTAAATAGCAATTAATTAAACGAATAATTAACAATTAATTAAACCATGATAGTCGGAATCCCTGCAAGGTAGAACGCAATTGAACACATACATGAACACGAAACCAAACGCTCTGATACCAATTGCTGGAAATCGGTATCCCGGGTTATCAAAAAATTGCGGAAACCGACAACCCGACCGAAATCCTCTCGCCGGAGATGAAACCGCGAACCACCGTACGAATCGGAGCTCGACCGAGCACCGCACGGGACGAACCCGCGCGCCCAGCCGAGCCCCCGCACGGGGCTCGCGATCGCTAACCCTAGCGATCGCCGGGGATGCACGCGCATCCCCGTGGGGCTGTTCCGAACAGCCCCCGGCGGTGAGTCCGGCGACTCACCGCCGCCGCCGAGGAGGGCGGTGCGCCCAGCGCACCCGCCGCGGCCCAGCCGCGGCTCGCCCGGCGATCGACCCCGCGGTCGATCGCGTGCCCCGGCGTCCAGCCGGGGCGTCCTCGTGTGGGCCCCGCGATCGATGCCCTAGGGCTCGATCGCACCCCTCGGCTCCCAGCCGAGGGCTCCTCTCGAGCTTCGCCGGGGATCTCGAATCCCCGTCCCCGAAGTTCGTCGTTTTTCCCGGATCATGCGTTCATGTATGTATCACAATTAATCCACATAAATTCATAGAAGAGAGTATGTGATTTTACCTTTTAATTCGTTGTGCGGAGAAACGAATCTAAGTTGAAGACCTTTGAATCTTCCCACGTATTCCTTGCACTAGCTTGAACGTCGGGTGGGCGACGATCCTCCAAGCTTATGGATCCTCTTCAACTCTCTAGAATATCAAGTATGATAATCTTGTCTTATGAAAAAGTGAAGACCATGTAGTGCTTTTATAGGCTACGTAGGGGATCTAAAGGAGGTGGAATATTGGGCTTCTAATATTAATGATTAAATTGAGCCCAAGCCCAAATCTATTAATCTCCCATTAATATTAATTAATTTATTTTCCACTATATAAATTAATTGCACTCCCAATATTAAACCATATTATATCAAATAATATTTCTCCGGTAGTATTATTTATTCCGTGTATTTAAGATTTAAATATCCATGAATAAAATTAATTTATTGCTAATTAATTTATATTCATCTCTTGAATCCGAGACTAGTACCATTCAACCTTAATTATTGTGCGGAACGAATCCACTCATTAGGTTTACACAATAATTCCTTTTGAACTCATCTCGGGGATATTATCAACCCTTCCGGGATACACTGTCCTGTCAATCATTCACGGCATGCCATATATAAAATATAGTGACCCAACTTAACCGGTAATTAACCCAATAATTAAATCGGTTAATTCCTTTGGTAAATCAAAGTCACTTATATTAAATATACACACCCGCAACAATATCAAGGATTAAGAATATAATACACTGAGACTCGAATCGATTATCGCCGGCAATCCTAATCGATGAATCTCAACGATCCGCTCAATACACCAAGTGTACAAGTGTGATAAAATAATTAAGATAAATTATTTTCTCTATCACACAACGACTATACCGATGGATTGGTCCGGGTCCATCTAGGTCGTGAGCCACTGTTTGATTAAATACGAGTAACCGATAGTATGATCTTCTGTGTGCCCATGCAACACCATACTAACTACAACGTATAAAATCTAGGACTATGATTTGCATATATTTAATTAAAAATAATTAAAAGCAAACAATTGTTTATTAATTTAATAGATTAAATGCTATGATCGGGAGTTTACCGTTACTTAAATCTAGACATTAAGTACACAACTCCAACACGTGCTCCCCAACGGGCGTTCCTTCAGATTGAGTAGTTTTCATGAGGACTCTCATGGCTTCTTGCCTTGCCGCACGATCTTGCTCTCCAAACATTTCCTTGAGGTTGTATAACATATCCTAGGCAGTGTCCATCGACTGATGTTGGGTTTGGAGTACATTTGACATTGAAGCCAAAATATAACACCTAGCCATTTCATCAGCCTTTTTCCACTTCCGATATGTTTCCTTTTCCTCATTAGTTGAGGCATCAGTGGGCTCAGCAGGACATGCTTCATAGAGTACAAACTTGTACTCTTCAGAAGTCAGGACAATGTCCAAATTTCTCCTCCAATCAATACAATTGGGGCCAGTGAGTTTATGCTCCTTGAGTATCACAGAAAGTGGATTCATAGCTATTCTTTAAACCTATAAGCACATTTAAACAAACAATCAATTTAATATCCGATATTATCTCCCTCAAATAATATCATTAAATTACTAACTACATCTAAAATCCCATCAGGTAAGGCAAGCCACGTTGTGTGGACGTTTACCCACCCAAATGATTTAGCAATTAGATTTTCTTTGGTCATACATCACTTATAGCGTAACCTCGTGGGGAGGAATTGCTGGAATTCGGTATCCCGGGGCATCAAAAAAATTGCGGAACCGATAACCTTGACCGAAAACCCTTCGCCGGAAACCGATCACGAACACTACGAAGAACCGGGCTCGACAAGAGCATCGCCGCGGGATAAACCCGCGGCTAAACCCTAGCCGAACCCCGACGTGGGGTTCGCGATCGCATGCACATGCGATCGCCGGGCTGCTCCGGCAGCCCTGGGCGGTGAGTCCGGCGACTCACCGCCATCGTCGGAGGTGGGGAGAGCCACCTGCCGCGGCGCCAGCCCGCGGCGGTTCCCCCCGGCGATCGAGCTAGGGCTCGATCGCCCCAGCCGCGGCGTCCAGCCGCGGCTTCTCCTCGTGCGCCACCGCCGGCCAGGGAGGACCGGGGAGGTCGTCTGCCGTGGCGCCAGCCCACGGCGACTCCCCGGCGATCGACCCTTGGTCGATCCCGTGCCCCGGCGTCCAGCCGGGGCTCCTCTTTGGCCGCGGTACCGGCGGTCGAACCCTAGGGTTCGGCCGCCCCTTCTCGATCCCGACGGGGATCCCGGATCCCCGTATCCCGGTCTCGACGTTTTCCCGGATCGTCTTGTTCATGTATGTATTACAATTCATATCACATACGATCATAGAGGGGGTTTGATGATCATACCTTTTGATTTGTTGTGCGGAGAAACAAAATCAATTGAAGACCTTTGAATCTTCCCACGTATTCCTTGCACTCGGTTCGAACGTCGGGTGGGCGACGATCTATCGAACTCCTATGGATCTCCTTCAACTCTCTAGAATATCAAGTATGATAATCTTGTCTTATGAAAAAGTGAAGACCATGTAGTGCTTTTATAGGCTACGTAGGGGATCTAAAGGAGGTGGAATATTGGGCTTCCAATATTAATGATTAAATTGAGCCCAAGCCCAAATCTATTAATCTCCCATTAATATTAATTAATTTATTTTCCACTATATAAATTAATTGCACTCCCAATATTAAACCATATTATATCAAATAATATTTCGCCGGTAGTATTATTTATTCCGTGTATTTAAGATTTAAATATCCATGAATAAAATTAATTTATTGCTAATTAATTTATATTCATCTCTTGAATCCGAGACTAGTACCATTCAACCTTAATTATTGTGCGGAACGAATCCACTCATGAGGTTTACACAATAATTCCTTTTGAACTCATCTCGGGGATATTATCAACCCTTCCGGGATACACTGTCCTGTCAATCATTCACGGCATGCCATATATAAAATATAGTGACCCAACTTAACCGGTAATTAACCCAATAATTAAATCGGTTAATTCCTTTGGTAAATCAAAGTCACTTATATTAAATATACACACCCGCAACAATATCAAGGATTAAGAATATAATACACTGAGACTCGAATCGATTATCGCCGGCAATCCTAATCGATGAATCTCAACGATCCGCTCAATACACCAAGTGTACAAGTGTGATAAAATAATTAAGATAAATTATTTTCTCTCTCACACAACGACTATACCGATAGATTAGTTCGTGTCCATCTAGGTCGTGAGCAACTGTTCGATTAAATACGAGTAACCGATAGTATGATCTTCTGTGTGCCCATGCACACCATACTAACTACAACGTATAAAATCCAGAACCATGGTTTGCATTTATTTAATTATCAAGTAATTAAAAGCAAAACAATTGTTCGTTAATTTAATAGATTAAATGCTATGACGGGGAGTTTACCGTTACTTAAATCTAGACATTAAGTACACAACTCCAACAATCTCCCACTTGTACTAAGGTCTAGTCATTTCCTCCAAACTCCCGGTTCCCATACTCATCACGTGCTTTAAAGTGTACTTCCGAGAAGTACTATGTGAGTGAGCAATCTAGGTTGCCGCTCTGAAGTTATCTTGGTGACTACTAAGTCGTCTCCCTCGACGATGACTCGTATCAGGTGGTACTTGCTCTATGTGTTAACATCACTTTTGACTTATGACCTCTTCCAGTTTACCGTGCACAGCTATCCAATAGCTTTTTGGTAAACTAGGAGTCATATCCAAGTCAAGAGGTTATCCCGGAACCTAACCAAAACTTCCGCTGCCTCTGAGGCTGCTATTCGGTTATGAGAGAGTCTGAGAAGCGTCCTGCTTATCACTCTTTCATTTCATGGTTCCACCTCTTTCTAAAAGTGAACACATAGCCTGATATCGACTTTCACTAGTCTTTTCTTTGATTTTTGGATTTGAGAATTTGTAATCAAAGAAGATTTCGTCTTGCTTACAGCATCCGAAAATCTCTTGCCTAGATTACCTTGATATCCTCCCACTACGCAAACCGCATAGTTGATATCAGGTTCTTGTTTTACAACATTGCATCTATAAAGCTTTCCATACTTGAAGTATAGGAAACTGCTTTGTCCTCATCTATCTCCTTCATGTGTTCGAACACACAACCTTTAGATAGATGTACATTCTGTCTCTGAAAGGCAATAACCTTTCTCAGAAGTATGCATGTTTAAAACAAACCTTAATCGTATAAGCTGTCTAGGAGAAGTACAATGTTCTTATCTCTAGATCATAAGATCTTAAGAACAAGCTCTAACTTCTTCTCAATCTTATATCTCGATTTATTTAGACAACCATTATTTTATGCCTGACAGCATTTTTACATTGTTGCCAATGATGAAATGTTATCTACATAAAATCTCCGAGAAACACCACCTTGTTTCCATTACGTTTTCAATACACCTTTCGTCTATGCCTTTTGATGAATCCATCAAATGGACTATCCCATCAATTCGCAAGTTCCACGATTCATAGCTTTATTTCAATCCATAAATGGATTTACTAAGCTTGTACTCTAAATGATCTAGCCTCTTAACAATAATCCTTATTGTTCCAAGCAGGCACATTTAGATCTAGTACCGCCCTTATGCAGAGCTGGGGTCGATTTCATCTTTACTAGATCCAGAGTCCGAACTCCTCTAGTCTTATGAATATCTCTGGTTGTCCGACAACCTCCCACTGCAATGGCGTCCCGGTGTATAACAGTAATAACAATAGGTGCAGTATGTGGTGCACTTCTACTCGGTTTGGCTGGTTCCTAGTCTTTTGTTCTTCTTCTCATTTCAAGGTATTACGTCAATTTAGGCTTTGTGGTCCATCTAATAGTCTTCCTCTATGAACCGGACGAGAGACGTCCCTCTGGTTCGTAGTACTATAGAACACACAATACTTCGTTCATCTAGGATATCCTACAACCATATTCAATATGCCTTTGTATCCAGGAATATCCATAGAACATAGGTGGTTCCGAACAACTTGTTCTTTTACTATTAGATCTCCATTTCTTATTTACAACGTACCATCTCTACACTTTAGTGTATGGTGCGGCCCTTTGGGATTGAAACCCAATCCTTGATTATGCTATGTGTTATTCAGATAGGTGATGGCCTTGGTGACCGAGTCACAGGCTCCTAATGAATATACTTTGATGGTTCCCCATGATAGCTTTGTGTCCATTGACTAGTCAAAACACTTTGCTTTTATGGCACATCAAGCATTCTAATCCATCACCGAGTATTCTCTGAGAGAATTACTCGTACCTTTCTAATATACACATATGTCTGCATATCTAATCATTTCTAATACTTGTCTGAATTCTATCCTTTTCCCAGAAAGGTTTGCTTAGACGTATTATCCTCCAAAATCAATCCTTAGGTCGGAAGGTCCATTCCTTCAACTTTAATTGATCAAATCAATTTCGACCATTTGAATCTTATTTGAAAATACTACTAAGTACAAGAATTCTCAAGTATAATGGTTAATAAAGAAATATCTAATAAGTAAAACAAGTTATAGAACGGTTTGTTGCATTTGTGGTAGACTTAGGATCTATCATTCATATATTGCTATCTAATGTACCAGAATAGATAATGCCATTATTTCTTATCAAAATCATCCAATGATTAAAGAAATAAAATATCCATTCATAAATAATAGAAATCCAGAACAAAACGTTCTTTCTAAAATAAAAAAGGGTACATAATGCAATAACTTTGAAATGAAATCCTATTTAACTACTAAAGCAGATAAATGTCTTCCACCGCAACCGCTGCCTTCTCTACAGCTTTGCCCGTGTAGACTCGAATTCTTCCTCTCTAAGTCGCCGGGTTTTCTGGAACCCCTGCATTCAAAATGCACATACCGTCAGTGGTTCCATATCTACACACCAGAATTCTGGTAGATAATACCGCTGACTATGTTTTTACGACCAAAGAAAAATTCGTACCTTTGAGAGGACATTCAGACTTCCAGTGTCCCATCTTGTTGCATCGGAAGCACTTACCCTTTGGCTTTGCAGCCCCCACTCGTGGTACAGTCCTCTTGACACCACTGGGTTTCCAGGTTTGCTTCCTTTTCTTGCCCCTACCTCCACCAGGCTTAAAGCCTTTGGACTTGGTAGCTACAAGCGCTTGAGACTTGCCCTTCTTGTAGATCCCCTCTGCCGCCTTTAGTTCAGTCAGGAGTTGCGCGAGAGTATAAGATAGTTTACCCATATTATAGCTCATACGAAACTGCTCAAAACTAGGGGCCAGAGACTGGAGTATGATGTCGACTTGCGTCTCTCCATCAATAGAAGCTCCTAGGACCTCAAGTTCATTCAACAAACTCATCATCTTAAGAACGTGCTCCCCAACGGGCGTTCCTTCAGATTGAGTAGTCGACATGAGGACTCTCATGGCTTCTTGCCTTGCCGCACGATCTTGCTCCCCAAACATCTCCTTGAGGTTAAACATCATATCATAGGCAGTGTCCATCGACTCATGTTGGGTTTGGAGTACATTTGACATGGAAGCCAAAATATAACACCTAGCCATTTCATCAGCCTTTTTCCACTTCCGATATGTCAGTTTTTCCTCATCAGTTGAGGCAGCCGTGGGCTCAGCAGGGCACACTTCATGGAGTACAAACTTGTACTCCTCAGAAGTTAGGACAATGTCTAAATTTCTCTTCCAATCAATATAGTTGGGGCCAGTGAGCTTATGCTCCTTGAGTATCATAGAAAGTGGGTTCATAGCTATTCTCTAAACCTATAAGCACATTTAAACAAACAATCAATTTAATATCCGATACTATCTCCCTCAAATAATATCATTAAATTACTAATCACATCTAAAATCCCATCAGGTAAGGCAAGCCACGTGGTGTGGACGTTTACCCACCCAAATGATTTAGCAATTAGGTTTTCTTTGGTCATACATCACTTATAGCGTAACCTCGTGGGGAAGAATACTATAATGCGTATCTAAGTGTAAACCATTACTCAGCACCAAAGTAAATCGTTTGGAATTGCTATATCACCGCAAGCCACGTGGTGTGGACGTTTACGATAACTTCACAACTCTTCACAATTCCTTACAACTGTCTACATCAATTAATCCAAAATCCGTTAGTACAGCAAGCCACGTGGTGTGGACGTTTACTACACCAAGAGACTTTTATAATTGACTCCCAATTATGAGATTCATTCGATTTTGTAAATCAAGACGCGGAGAATCATAAGTGAAACTCGAAGTTTCTAACCAGTGATTCACCATGCGAACAACCCTATCTCTCATTAGATGAGGGAGCCGAGCAGACAATCGATCCATCTATCAAAGAATGGTACGACTGCCTCTAATTTGTGTCATCCACATGACCAAGTGGCTTTGGCTCCATTCCACTCCCCGGGGTGAGAATGAGTCGACTTGAAGTCAGTTTCAGAAAGACAAATTAGGCATTGTTTGATAAACTTAATCAATGTTTCTCGTAAGAGGAATTACAAGAATTCTCCTCCAATGACACATCTATATGAACTTCAAAAGTTCATAAGAGTCACCAAGAGAACAGTAATGGAGACCATGGGAATGTTTCCATCCCCGCTCCCACTTAGCTTTTTATAACAAAGGGATACGCTATCTAATGCATAATTAAACACATAAGCATGCATACAAGCAATAAAGCACATATCACATAGTCAAAATAAGCTAGAAAATTATTTTCCGACTATCATGGCTTTATTCCATCTCCGTATGCGTCTTCTAGTCTTCAGTCTTCGTTCTTGAATGCTCCATGTGACGAGAATATTAATCCCAATATTTAAATCTATTTATTTTCAATAAATCCAAAAGATACTCAATTCGAAAATTAAGTCAATCGAATAAATCAAAAATAAAATTAAATATTATTAATATTTTTATTTATTTATTTTCCTATCTAATTCTATTAAATCTCTAGAATAATCTATCCAAGTTAAACTTGGAATATTCTAGAAGACTTCTATAATAGAATAAGGAATAAAATAAATTAGGACTCTTCTACTTTCCAAGATTAATTAGTTTCCATGTCTATGAAAATTCTCATAAAATAGGAATAATCAAATAGAAATAAATTAATTTACTAATTTTTTATTTTCCTATCTAATTTTATTAAATCTCTAGATTCCTATTCCAAGTAGAACTTGAAATATTCTAGAAGACTTCCATAATAGAATAAGGAAATAAATAATATTAATTCTTTTCCTATCTAATTCTATTATATCTCTAGATTCCTATTCCATGTAGAACTTGAAATATTCTAGAAGATTTCCATAATAGAATAAGGAAATAAATAATATTAATTAATTCTTTTCCTATCTCCATGAGAGTTCCCATACTTAGGAATACTCAAAATAGGAAAACTTGAATCAATTAGGTAAGTAGTATCTTGGTAGGATTAGGAGTAGCACGGGTTTGGGATCCCCGCACCACCACCACCACCGACCGCCGCCATCATCGGAGAGGGCACCGCCGCCGCCGCCCCAGCCGGCCGGCCACCACCTTGCCGGCGGCAGCCCCAGCCGAGGGGCGATCGACCCCTCCCCATGGCTTCGGTCATGGGGTCGATCATGGGGTTGATCGACCCCCCGGTTCTTCGTCCTCTTCGTCTTCTTCGTCTCATGAGTTCTCCGGTGGTCGTCTCGGCATCGATCCAACGTAAATAAATTACAAGAAATAAATTTACAATTCCGGTATCGATTCTATACATGAAATCGACCCTATACACTTTCCGGAAAACATAGAACGTAATAATAAATCCTAAATTCGGTCAACCCCCGAATTTTTTACTATTACAAGCATTCATCCACACAAAACGAATCTCGACATGTCCGAGAGTTTAATAAACGAACAATCATGATAAATTAAATAGCAATTAATTAAACGAATAATTAACAATTAATTAAACCATGATAGTCGGAATCCCTGCAAGGTAGAACACAATTGAACACATACATGAACACGAAACCAAACGCTCTGATACCAGTTGCTGGAATTCGGTATCCCGGGGCATCAAAAAAATTGCGGAACCGATAACCCCGACCGAAAACCCTTCGCCGGAAACCGATCACGAACACTACGAAGAACCGGGCTCGACAAGAGCATCGCCGCGGGATAAACCCGCGGCTAAACCCTAGCCAAACCCCGACGTGGGGTTCGCGATCGCATGCACATGCGATCGCCGGGCTGCTCCGGCAGCCCTGGGCGGTGAGTCCGACGACTCACCGCCATCGCCGGAGGTGGGGAGAGCCACCTGCCGCGGCGCCAGCCCGCGGCGGTTCCCCCCGGCGATCGAGCTAGGGCTCGATCGCCCCAGCCGCGGCGTCCAGCCGCGGCTTCTCCTCGTGCGCCACCGCCGGCCAGGGAGGACCGGGGAGGTCGTCTGCCGTGGCGCCAGCCCACGGCGACTCCCCGGCGATCGACCCTTGGTCGATCCCGTGCCCCGGCGTCCAGCCGGGGCTCCTCTTTGGCCGCGGTACCGGCGGTCGAACCCTAGGGTTCGGCCGCCCCTTCTCGATCCCGACGGGGATCCCGGATCCCCGTATCCCGGTCTCGACGTTTTCCCGGATCGTCTTGTTCATGTATGTATTACAATTCATATCACATACGATCATAGAGGGGGTTTGATGATCATACCTTTTGATTTGTTGTGCGGAGAAACAAAATCAATTGAAGACCTTTGAATCTTCCCACGTATTCCTTGCACTCGGTTCGAACGTCGGGTGGGCGACGATCTATCGAACTCCTATGGATCTCCTTCAACTCTCTAGAATATCAAGTATGATAATCTTGTCTTATGAAAAAGTGAAGACCATGTAGTGCTTTTATAGGCTACGTAGGGGATCTAAAGGAGGTGGAATATTGGGCTTCCAATATTAATGATTAAATTGAGCCCAAGCCCAAATCTATTAATCTCCCATTAATATTAATTAATTTATTTTCCACTATATAAATTAATTGCACTCCCAATATTAAACCATATTATATCAAATAATATTTCGCCGGTAGTATTATTTATTCCGTGTATTTAAGATTTAAATATCCATGAATAAAATTAATTTATTGCTAATTAATTTATATTCATCTCTTGAATCCGAGACTAGTACCATTCAACCTTAATTATTGTGCGGAACGAATCCACTCATGAGGTTTACACAATAATTCCTTTTGAACTCATCTCGGGGATATTATCAACCCTTCCGGGATACACTGTCCTGTCAATCATTCACGGCATGCCATATATAAAATATAGTGACCCAACTTAACCGGTAATTAACCCAATAATTAAATCGGTTAATTCCTTTGGTAAATCAAAGTCACTTATATTAAATATACACACCCGCAACAATATCAAGGATTAAGAATATAATACACTGAGACTCGAATCGATTATCGCCGGCAATCCTAATCGATGAATCTCAACGATCCGCTCAATACACCAAGTGTACAAGTGTGATAAAATAATTAAGATAAATTATTTTCTCTCTCACACAACGACTATACCGATAGATTAGTTCGTGTCCATCTAGGTCGTGAGCAACTGTTCGATTAAATACGAGTAACCGATAGTATGATCTTCTGTGTGCCCATGCACACCATACTAACTACAACGTATAAAATCCAGAACCATGGTTTGCATTTATTTAATTATCAAGTAATTAAAAGCAAAACAATTGTTCGTTAATTTAATAGATTAAATGCTATGACGGGGAGTTTACCGTTACGTAAATCTAGACATTAAGTACACAACTCCAACAGGAATACTATAAGGCGTATCTAAGTGTAAACCATTACTCAGCACCAAAGTAAATCGTTTAGAATTGCTACATTACCGCAAGCCACGTTGTGTGGACGTTTACGATAACTTCACAATTCTTCACAATTCCTTACAACTGTCTACATCAATTAATCCAAAATCCGTCAGTACAGCAAGCCACGTTGTGTGGACGTTTACTATACCAAGAGACTTTTATAATTGACTCCCAGTTACAAGATCCATTCGATTTTCGTAAATCAAGACGCGGAGAATCATAAGTGAAACTCGAAGTTTCTAACCAGTGATTTGCTGGAAATCGATATCCCGGGCCATTAAAATTTGCGGAAAATAATAACTCGACCGAAATCCTCGATCGCCGGAGACCGAACCGCGAACCCCACGTGACCCGAGGCCCGACCGAGCACCACCACGGGCGAACCCGCGGCACCCAGCCGAGCCCCCACGAGGGCTCGCGATTGCTCCCGTAGCAATCGCTGGGGATGCACGAGGCATCCCCGGGGCTGCTCGTAGCAGCCCCGCAGCGAGCCCACGGCTCGCTGCCCAGCGGGGCCTAGTCCCCGCACGCATCCGCTGCGGGCGAACCCGCAGCACGTACGGGGTCGCTGCGGGTGACCCCGCAGCTTACCCGCGATCGATCCTCAGATCGATCGCACCCCTCGGCTTCGGCCGAGGGTTACTCCTAGCCGCGCCGTCCCGGCGGTCCGAACCCTAGGGTTCGACCGCCACCTTCGATCCTCGCCGGGGATCTCGAATCCCCGTCCCCGAGGTTCGTCGTTTTCCCGGATCGTGTGTTCATGTATATGCCACAATTAATTGAACATAAAATCACACAAGGAGTTTTATGATCATACTTTTGATTCGTTGTGCGGAGAAACGAAATCAAGTTGAAGACCTTTTGGATCTTCCCACGTATTCCTTGCACTCCGTTCGAACGTCGGGTGGGCGACGATCTATCGAACTCCTATGGATCTCCTTCAACTCTCTAGAATATCAAGTATGATAATCTTGTCTTATTCAAGTTATGAATTATGAAGGCCATGTAGTGCTTTTATAGGCTACGTAGGGGATCTAAAGGAGGTGGAATATTGGGCTTCCAATATTGAAGATTAAATTGAGCCCACTGCCCAAGTCCATTAATCCTTATCAATATTAATTAATTTATTTTCCACTATATAAATTAATTGCACTCCCAATATTAAACCATATTATATCAAATAATATTTCTCCGGTAGTATTATTTATTCCGTGTATTTAAGATTTAAATATCCATGAATAAAATTAATTTATTGCTAATTAATTTATTCATCTCTTTAATCCGAGACTAGTACCATTCAACCTTAATTATTGTGCGGAATGAATCCACTCATGAGGTTTACACAATAATTCCTTATGAACTCATCTCGGGGATATTATCAACCCTTCCGGGATACACTGTCCGGTCAATCATTCACGGCATGCCATATATAAAATATAGTGACCCAACTTAACTGGTAACTAACCCAATAATTAAATCGGTTAATTCCTTTGGTAAATCAAAGTCACTTATATTAAATATACACACCCGCAATAATATCGGGGATTAAGAATAAAATACACTGAGACTCGAATCGATTATCGCCGGCAATCCTAATCGATGAATCTCAACGATCCGCTCAATACACCAAGTGTACAAGTGTGATAAAATAATTAAGACAAATTATTTTCTCTCTCACACAACGACTATACCGATGGATTGGTCCGGGTCCATCTAGGTCGTGAGCCACTGTTTGATTAAATACGAGTAACCGATAGTATGATCTTCTGTGTGCCCATGCAACACCATACTAACTACAACGTATAAAATCTAGGACTATGATTTGCATATATTTAATTAATAATAATTAAAAGCAAACAATTGTTTATTAATTTAATAGATTAAATGCTATGACCGGGAGTTTACCGTTACTTAAATCTAGACATTAAGTACACAACTCCAACAATCTCCCACTTGTACTAAGGTCTAGTCATTTCCTCCAAACTCCCGGTTCCCATACTCATCACGTGCTTAAGGTGTACTTCCGAGAAGTACTATGTGAGTGAGCAATCTAGGTTGCCGCTCTGAAGTTATCTTGGTGACTACTACGTCGTCTCCCTTGACGATGACTCGTATCAGGTGGTACTTGCTCTATGTGTTAACATCACTTTTGACTTATGACCTCTTCCAGTTCACCGTGCACCGCTATCCAATAGCCTTTGGTAAACTAAGAGTCATATCCAAGTCAAGAGGTTATCCCGGATCCTAACCAAAACTTCCGCTGCCTCTGAGGCTGCTATTCGGTTATGAGAGAGTCTGAGAAGCGTCCTGCTTATCACTCTTTCATTTCATGGTTCCACCTCTTTCTAAAAGTGAACACATAGCCTGATATCGACTTTCACTGGTCCTTGTTTGATTTTTGGATCTGAGAAACTGTAATCTAAGAAGATTTCGTCTTGCTCCGTAAGCCAGTACTATGAAAGTACTCTTACAGCATTCGAACATCCCTTATCCAGATTACCTTGATATCCTCCCACTACACAAACCGCATAGTTGATATCAGGTTCTTGTTTTACAACATTGCATCTATAAAGCTTTCCATACTTGAAGTATAGGAAACTGCTTTGTCCTCATCCATCTCCTTCATGTGTTCGAAACACATATCCTTTAGATAGATGAATATTCTGTCTCTGAAAGGCAATAACCTTTCTCAGAAGCATGCATGTTTAAAACAAACCATAATCATATAAGATATCTAGGAGAAGTACAATGTTCTTATCGTTAGAACGAACGATCTTAAGAACATGCTCTAACTTCTACTCAATCTTATATCTCGATTTATTTAGACAACCATTATTTTTATGTCTGACAACATTTTTACATTGTTGCCAATGATAAAATGTTATCTACATAAAATCTCCGAGAAACACCACCTTGTTTCCATTACGTCTTCTATACACCTTTCGTCTATGCCTTTTGATGAATCCATCAAATGGACTATCCCATCAATTCGCAAGTTCCACGATTCATAGCTTTGTTTCAATCCATAATGGATTTACTAAGCTTGTACTCTAAATGATCTTGCCTCTTAACAATAATCCTTATTGTTTTCTAAGTAGGCACATTTAGATCTAGTACTGCCTTTGTGCAGAGCTAGGGATCGATTTCATGTTTACTAGATCCAGAGTCCGAACTCCTCTAGTCTTATGAATATCTCTGGTTGTCCAACAACCTCCCACTGCAATGGCGTCCCGGTGTATAACAGTAATAACAATAGGTGCAGTATGTGGTGTACTTCTACTCGGTTTGGCTGGCTCCTAGTCTTTTGTCCTCCTTCTCATTCCAAGGTATTACGTCAACTTTAGGCTTTGTGGTTCATCTGATAGTCTTCCTCTATGAACCGGACGATAGACGTCCCTCTGGTTCGTAGTACTATAGAACACACAATACTTCGTTCATCTAGGATATCCTACAACCATATTCAATATGCCGTTGTATCTAGGAATATCCATAGTGTTGGAGTTGTGTACTTAATGTCTAGATTTAAGTAACGGTAAACTCCCGATCATAGCATTTAATCTATTAAATTAATAAACAATTGTTTGCTTTTAATTATTTTTTAATTAAATATATGCAAATCATAGTCCTAGATTTTATACGTTGTAGTTAGTATGGTGTTGCATGGGCACACAGAAGATCATACTATCGGTTACTCGTATTTAATCAAACAGTGGCTCACGACCTAGATGGACCCGGACCAATCCATCGGTATAGTCGTTGTGTGAGAGAGAAAATAATTTATCTTAATTATTTTATCACACTTGTACACTTGGTGTATTGAGCGGATCGTTGAGATTCATCGATTAGGATTGCCGGCGATAATCGATTCGAGTCTCAGTGTATTATATTCTTAATCCTTGATATTGTTGCGGGTGTGTATATTTAATATAAGTGACTTTGATTTACCAAAGGAATTAACCGATTTAATTATTGGGTTAATTACCGGTTAAGTTGGGTCACTATATTTTATATATGGCATGCCGTGAATAATTGACAGGACAGTGTATCCCGGAAGGGTTGATAATATCCCCGAGATGAGTTCAAAAGGAATTATTGTGTAAACCTCATGAGTGGATTCGTTCCGCACAATAATTAAGGTTGAATGGTACTAGTCTCGGATTCAAGAGATGAATATAAATTAATTAGCAATAAATTAATTTTATTCATGGATATTTAAATCTTAAATACACGGAATAAATAATACTACCGGAGAAATATTATTTGATATAATATGGTTTAATATTGGGAGTGCAATTAATTTATATAGTGGAAAATAAATTAATTAATATTAATGGGAGATTAATAGATTTGGGCTTGGGCTCAATTTAATCATTAATTTTGGAAGCCCAATATTCCACCTCCTTTAGATCCCCTACGTAGCCTATAAAAGCACTACATGGTCTTCACTTTTTCATAAGACAAGATTATCATACTTGATATTCTAGAGAGTTGAAGAGGATCCATAAGCTTGGAGGATCGTCGCCCACCCGACGTTCAAGCTAGTGCAAGGAATACGTGGGAAGATCGTAAGGTCATCATCTTGATTCTGTTTCTCCGCACAACGAATCAAAAGGTAAAATCATATACTCTCTTCTATGATTTTATGTGGATTAATTGTGATACATACATGAACGCATGATCCGGGTAAACGACGAACTTCGGGGACGGGGATTCGAGATCCCCGGCGAAGGTTCGAGAGAGCCCTCGGCTGGGAGCCGAGGGGGTGGCGGTCGGCCTAGAGCACGACCGCCGGCGCGCACCGAGGAAAGGCCGCGGCTGGACGCCGCGGCTAGGGGCGATCGAACCCTAGTTCGATCGCCGGGGACCGTCGCGGCTTTGCGCCGCGGCTGGTGGTCCCCCCTCCGGTCGGTGGTGGCGGTGAGTCGCCGGACTCACCGCCGGGGGCTGCCGGGCAGCCCCACGCGATCGATTGATCGCGAGCCCCATGCGGGGGCTCGGCTGGGCGCGCGGGTTCGTCCCGTGCGGTGCTCGGTCGAGCTCCGGCTCGTACGGTGGTTCGCGGTTTCATCTCCGGCGAGAGGATTTCGGTCGGGTTGTCGGTTTCCGCTTTTTTTTTTTGATAACCCGGGATACCGATTTCCAGCAACTGGTATCAGAGCGTTTGGTTTCGTGTTCATGTATGTGTTCAATTGCGTTCTACCTTGCAGGGATTCCGACTATCATGGTTTAATTAATTGTTAATTATTAGTTTAATTAATTGCTATTTAATTTACCATGATTGTTCGTTTATTAAACTCTCGGACATGTCGAGATTCGTTTTGTGTGGATGAATGCTTGTAATAGTAAAAATTCGGGGGTTGACCGAATTTAGGATTTATTATTACGTTCTATGTTTTCCGGAAAGTGTATAGGGTCGATTTCATGTATAGAATCGATACCGGAATTGTAAATTTATTTCTTGTAATTTATTTACGTTGGATCGATGCCGAGACGACCGCCGGAGAACTCATGAGACGGAGAAGACGAAGAGGACGAAAAACCGGGGGGGTCGATCATCCCCATGATCGATCCCCATGAGGATCGATCGACCCCACGCCCGGGGCTGCCCGCTAGGGTTTCCGGCCACGCCGGCCACCGGTGGTGGAGGCGCGTGGCTAGGGGGCGGCGGCGGTGGTGCCTGGAGGTGGTGGTGGTCGACGGTGGGGGTGGTGCGGGGATCTCCAACCCGTGCTACTCCTAATCCTACCAAGATACTACTTACCTAATTGATTCAAGTTTTCCTATTTTGAGTATTCCTGAGTATGGGAACTCTCATGGAGATAGGAAAAGAATTAATTAATATTATTTATTTCCTTATTCTATTATGGAAATCTTCTAGAATATTTCAAGTTCTACTTGGAATAGGAATCTAGAGATTTAATAGAATTAGATAGGAAAAGAATTAATATTATTTATTTCCTTATTCTATTATGGAAGTCTTCTAGAATATTTCAAGTTCTACTTGGAATAGGAATCTAGAGATTTAATAGAATTAGATAGGAAAATAATTAATTAGTAAATTAATTTATTTCTATTTGATTATTCCTATTTTATGGGAATTTTCATGGACATAGAAATTAATTAATCTTGGAAAGTAGAAGAGTCATAATTTATTTTATTTCCTTATTCTATTATAGAAGTCTTCTAGAATATTCCAAGTTTGACTTGGATAGATTATTCTAGAGATTTAATAGAATTAGATAGGAAAATAAATAAATAAAAATATTAATAATATTTAATTTTATTTTTGATTTATTCGATTGACTTAATTTTCGAATTGAGTATCTTTTGGATTTATTGAAAATAAATAGATTTAAATATTGGGATTAATATTCTCGTCACATGTTCAAGAACGAAGACTGAAGACTAGAAGACGCATACGGAGATGGAATAAAGCCATGATAGTCGGAAAATAATTTTCTAGCTTATTTTGACTATGTGATATGTGCTTTATTGCTTGTATGCATGCTTAAGTGTTTAATTATGCATTAGATAGCGTATCCCTTTGTTATAAAAAGCTAAGTGGGAGCGGGGATGGAAACATTCCCATGGTCTCCATTACTGTTCTCTTGGTGACTCTTATGGACTTTTGAAGTTCGTATAGATGTGTCATTGGAGGAGAATTCTTGTAATTCCTCTTACGAGAAACATTGATTAAGTTTATCAAACAATGCCTAATTTGTCTTTCTGAAACTGACTTCAAGTCGACTCATTCTCACCCCGGGGAGTGGAATGGAGCCAAAGCCACTTGGTCATGTGGATGACACAAATTAGAGGCAGTCGTACCATTCTTTGATAGATGGATCGATTGTCTGCTCGGCTCCCTCATCTAATAAGAGATAGGGTTGTTCGCATGGTGAATCACTGGTTAGAAACTTCGAGTTTCACTTATGATTCTCCGCGTCTTGATTTACAAAAATCGAATGAATCTCATAATTGGGAGTCAATTATAAAAGTCTCTTGGTGTAGTAAACTTCCACACCACGTGGCTTGCTGTACTAACGGATTTTGGATTAATTGATGTAAACAGTTGTAAGGAATTGTGAAGAGTTGTGAAGTTATCGTAAACGTCCACACCACGTGGCTTGCGGTGATATAGCAATTCCAAACGATTTACTTTGGTGCTGAGTAATGGTTTACACTTAGATACGCATTATAGTATTCCTCCCCACGAGGTTACGCTATAAGTGATGTATGACCAAAGAAAACCTAATTGCTAAATCATTTGGGTGGGTAAACGTCCACACCACGTGGCTTGCCTTACCTGATGGGATTTTAGATGTGATTAGTAATTTAATGATATTATTTGAGGGAGATAATATCGGATATTAAATTGATTGTTTGTTTAAATGTGCTTATAGGTTTAGAGAATAGCTATGAACCCACTTTCTATGATACTCAAGGAGCATAAGCTCACTGGCCCCAACTATATTGATTGGAAGAAAAATTTAGACATTGTCCTAACTTCGGAGGAGTACAAGTTTGTACTCCATGAAGTGTGCCCTGCTGAGCCCACGGCTGCCTCAACTGATGAGGAAAAACTGACATATCGGAAGTGGAAAAAGGCTGATGAAATGGCTAGGTGTTATATTTTGGCTTCCATGTCAAATGTACTCCAAACCCAACATGAGTCGATGGAAACTGCCTATGATATGATGTTTAACCTCAAGGAGATGTTTGGGGAGCAAGATCGTGCGGCAAGGCAAGAAGCCATGAGAGTCCTCATGTCGACTACTCAATCTGAAGGAACGCCCGTTGGGGAGCACGTTCTTAAGATGATGAGTATGTTGAATGAACTTGAGGTCCTAGGAGCTTCTATTGATGGAGAGACGCAAGTCGACATCATACTCCAGTCTCTGGCCCCTAGTTTTGAGCAGTTTCGTATGAGCTATAATATGGGTAAACTGTCTTATACTCTTGCGCAACTCCTGACTGAACTAAAGGCGGCAGAGGGGATCTACAAGAAGGGCAAGTCTCAAGCGCTTGTAGCTACCAAGTCCAAAGGCTTTAAGCCTGGTGGAGGTAGGGGCAAGAAAAGGAAGCAAACCTGGAAACCCAGTGGTGTCAAGAGGACTGTACCACGAGTGGGGGCTGCAAAGCCAAAGGGTAAGTGCTTCCGATGCAACAAGATGGGACACTGGAAGTCTGAATGTCCTCTCAAAGGTACGAATTTTCCTTAGTCGTAAAAACATAGTCAGCGGTATTATCTACCAGAATTCTGGTGTGTAGATATGGAACCACTGACGGTATGTGCATTTTTGAATGCAGGGGTTCCAGAAAACCCGGCGACTTAGAGAGGAAGAGTTCGAGTCTACACGGGCAAAGCTGTAGAGGAGGCAGCAGTTGCGGTGGAAGACATTTATCTGCTTTAGTAGTTAAATAGGATTTCATTTCAAAGATATTGCTTTATGTACCCATTTATTTTAGAAAGAACGTTTAGTTCTGGATTTCTATTAATGGATATTTTATTTCTTTAATCATTTGATGATTTTGATAAGAAATAATGGGATTATCTATTCTGGTACATTAGATAGCAATATGTGAATGATGAATCCTTAGTCTACCACGATGCAACAAACCGTTCTATAACTTGTTTTACTTGTTAGATATTTCTTTATTAATCATTATACTTGTGAATTCTTATACTTAGTAGTATTTTCAAATAAAGATTCAAATGGTCGAAATTGATTTGATCAATTATAGTTGAAGGAATGGACCTTCCGACCTAAGGATTGAATTTGGAGGATAATACATCTAAGCAAACCTTTCTGGATAAAGGATAGAATTCAGACAAGTATTGGAAATGATTAGATATGCAGACATATGTGTAAATTAGAAAGGTGCGAGTAATTCTTTCAAGAATACTCGGTGATGGATTAGAATACTTGATGTGCCATAAAAGCAAAGTGTTTTGACTAGTCAATGGACACAAAGCTATTATGGGGAACCATCAAAGTATATCCATTAGAAGCCTGCGACTCGGTCGCGGAGGCCATCACCTATCTGAATAACACATAGCATAATCAAAGATTGGGTTTCAATCTCAAAGGGGCACGCCATACACTTGCGTGTAGAGATGGTGCGCTATAAAGAAATAGAAATCTGATGGTAAAAGGACAAGTTGTTCGGAACTACCTATGTTCTATGGATATTCCTAGATACAACGACATATTGAATATGGTTGTAGGATATCCTAGATGAACGAAGTATTGTGTGTTCTATAGTATTATGAACCAGAGGGACGTCTCGTCCGGTTCATAGAGGAAGACTATTAGATGGACCACAAAAGCCTAAAATTGACATAATACCTTGAAATAAGAAGAAGGACAAAAGACTAGGAGCCAGCCAAACCGAGTAGAAGAGCACCACATATACTGCACCTATTGTTATTACTGTTATACACCGGGACGCCATTGCAGTGGGAGGTTGTCGGACAACCAGAGATGTTCATAAGACTAGAGGAGTTCGGACTCTGGATCTAGTAAAGATGAAATCGACCCCTAGCTCTGCATAAGGGCGGTACTAGATCTAAATGTGCCTGCTTGGAACAATAAGGATTATTGTTAAGAGGCTAGATCATTTAGAGTACAAGCTTAGTAAATCCATTTATGGATTGAAATAAAGCTATGAATCGTGGAACTTGCGAATTGATGGGATATTCCATTTGATGGATTCATCAAAAGGCATAGACGAAAGGTGTATTGAAGATGTAATGGAAACAAGGTGGTGTTTCTCGGAGATTTTATGTAGATAACATTTCATCATTGGCAACAATGTAAAGAATGCTGTCAGACATAAAATAATGGTTGTCTAAATAAATCGAGATATAAGATTGAGAAGAAGTTAGAACATGTTCTTAAGATCTTGTGATCTAGAGATAAAAACATTGTACTTCTCCTAGATATCTTGTACGATTAAGGTTTGTTTTTAACATGCATACTTCTGAGAAAGGTTATTGCCTTTCAGGGACAGAATAAACATCTATCTAAAGGGTATGTGTTCGAACACATGAAGGAGATAGATGAGGACAAAGCAGTTTCCTATACTTCAAGTATGGAAAGCTTTATAGATGCAATGTTGTAAAACAAGAACCTGATATCAAACTATGCGGTTTGCGTAGTGGGAGGATATCAAAGTAATCTGGATAAGGGATGTTCAAATGCTGCAAGAGTACTTTCATAGTACTGACTTGAGCAAGACGAAATCCTCTTAGATTACAGTTTCTCAGATCCAAAAATCAGAGAAGGACCAGTGAAAGTCGATATCAGGCTATGTGTTCACTTTTAGAAAGAGGTGGAACCATGAAATGAAAGAGTGATAAGCAGGACGCTTCTCAGACTCTCTCATAACCGAATAGCAGCCTCAGAGGCAGCAGAAGTTTTGGTTAGGTTCCGGGATAACCTCTTGACTTGGATATGACTCTTAGTTTACCAAAGGCTATTGGATAGCGGTGCACGGTGAACTAGAAGAGGTCATAAGTCAAAAGTGATGTTAACACATAGAGCAAGTACCACCTGATACGAGTCATCGTCAGGGGAGACGACGTAGTAGTCACCTAGATAACTTCAGAGCGGCAACCTAGATTGCTCACTCACATAGTACTTCTCGGAAGTACACTTTGAAGCACGTGATGAGTATGGGAACCGGGAGTTTGGAGGAAATGACTAGACCTTAGTACAAGTGGGAGATTGTTGGAGTTGTGTACTTAATGTCTAGATTTAAGTAACGGTAAACTCCCGATCATAGCATTTAATCTATTAAATTAATAAACAATTGTTTGCTTTTAATTATTTTTTAATTAAATATATGCAAATCATAGTCCTAGATTTTATACGTTGTAGTTAATATGGTGTTGCATGGGCACACAGAAGATCATACTATCGGTTACTCGTATTTAATCAAACAGTGGCTCACGACCTAGATGGACCCGGACCAATCCATCGGTATAGTCGTTGTGTGAGAGAGAAAATAATTTATCTTAATTATTTTATCACACTTGTACACTTGGTGTATTGAGCGGATCGTTGAGATTCATCGATTAGGATTGCCGGCGATAATCGATTCGAGTCTCAGTGTATTATATTCTTAATCCTTGATATTGTTGCGGGTGTGTATATTTAATATAAGTGACTTTGATTTACCAAAGGAATTAACCGATTTAATTATTGGGTTAATTACCGGTTAAGTTGGGTCACTATATTTTATATATGGCATGCCGTGAATAATTGACAGGACAGTGTATCCCGGAAGGGTTGATAATATCCCCGAGATGAGTTCAAAAGGAATTATTGTGTAAACCTCATGAGTGGATTCGTTCCGCACAATAATTAAGGTTGAATGGTACAAGTCTCGGATTCAAGAGATGAATATAAATTAATTAGCAATAAATTAATTTTATTCATGGATATTTAAATCTTAAATACACGGAATAAATAATACTACCGGAGAAATATTATTTGATATAATATGGTTTAATATTGGGAGTGCAATTAATTTATATAGTGGAAAATAAATTAATTAATATTAATGGGAGATTAATAGATTTGGGCTTGGGCTCAATTTAATCATTAATATTGGAAGCCCAATATTCCACCTCCTTTAGATCCCCTACGTAGCCTATAAAAGCACTACATGGTCTTCACTTTTTCATAAGACAAGATTATCATACTTGATATTCTAGAGAGTTGAAGAGGATCCATAAGCTTGGAGGATCGTCGCCCACCCGACGTTCAAGCTAGTGCAAGGAATACGTGGGAAGATCGTAAGGTCATCATCTTGATTCCGTTTCTCCGCACAACGAATCAAAAGGTAAAATCATATACTCTCTTCTATGATTTTATGTGGATTAATTGTGATACATACATGAACGCATGATCCGGGTAAACGACGAACTTCGGGGACGGGGATTCGAGATCCCCGGCGAAGGTTCGAGAGAGCCCTCGGCTGGGAGCCGAGGGGGTGGCGGTCGGCCTAGGGCACGACCGCCGGCGCGCACCGAGGAAAGGCCGCGGCTGGACGCCGCGGCTAGGGGCGATCGAACCCTAGTTCGATCGCCGGGGACCGTCGCGGCTTTGCGCCGCGGCTGGTGGTCCCCCCTCCGGTCGGTGGTGGCGGTGAGTCGCCGGACTCACCGCCGGGGGCTGCCGGGCAGCCCCACGCGATCGATTGATCGCGAGCCCCATGCGGGGGCTCGGCTGGGCGCGCGGGTTCGTCCCGTGCGGTGCTCGGTCGAGCTCCGGCTCGTACGGTGGTTCGCGGTTTCATCTCCGGCGAGAGGATTTCGGTCGGGTTGTCGGTTTTCGCTTTTTTTTTTTGATAACCCGGGATACCGATTTCCAACACATAGAACATAGGTAGTTCCGAACAACTTGTCATTTTACTATCAGATTTCCATTTCTTTACAACGCACCATCTCTACACGTAAGTGTATGGCGCGCCCCTTTGGGATTGAATCCCAATCTTTGATTATGCTATGTGTTATTCAGATAGGTGATGGCCTCCGCGACCGAGTCGCAGGCTTCTAATGGATATACTTTGATGGTTCCCCATAATAGCTTCGTGTCCATTCACTAGTCAAAACACTTTGCTTTTATGGCACATCAAGTATTCTAATCCATCACCGAGTATTCTTGAAAGAATTACTCGCACCTTTCTAATTTACACATATGTCTGCATATCTAATCATTTCCAATACTTGTCTGAATTCTATCCTTTATCCAGAAAGGTTTGCTTAGACGTATTATCCTCCAAATTCAAACCTTAGGTCGGAAGGTCCATTCCTTCAACTATAATTGATCAAATCAATTTCGACCATTTGAATCTTTTTTGAAAAATACTACTAAGTATAAGAATTCACAAGTATAATGATTGATAAAGAAATATCTAACAAGTAAAACAAGTTATAGAACGGTTCGTTGCATCGGGGTGGACTTAGGATCTATCATTCATATATTGCTATCTAATGTACCAGAATAGATAATGCCATTATTTCTTATCAAAATCATCCAATGATTAAAGAAATAAAATATCCATTCATAAATAATAGAAATCCAGAACAAAACGTTCTTTCTAAAATAAAGGGTACATAAAGCAATAATTTTGAATGAAATCCTATTTAACTACTAAAGCAGATAAATGTCTTCCACCGCAACAGCTGCCTCCTTTACAGCTTTTGCCCGTGTAGACTCGAACTCTTCTTCTCTAAGTCGCCGGGTTTTCTGGAACCCCTGCATTCAAAAATGCACATACCGTCAGTGGTTCCATATCTACACACCAGAATTCTGGTAGATAATACCGCTGACTATGTTTTTACGACTAAAGAAAAATTCGTACCTTTGAGAGGACATTCAGACTTCCAGTGTCCAGACTTGTTGCATCGGAAGCATTTGCCCTTTGGCTTTGCAGCCCCCACTCGTGGTACAGTCTTCTTGACACCACTGGGTTTCCAGGCTTGCTTCCTCCTCTTGCCCCTACCTCCACCAGGCCTAAAGCCTTTGGACTTGGTAGCTACAAGCGCTTGAGACTTGCCCTTCTTGTAGATCCCCTCTGCCGCCTTTAGTTCAGTCAGGAGTTGCGCAAGAGAATAAGATAGTTTACCCATATTATAGCTCATGCGAAACTGCTCAAAACTAGGGGTCAGAGACTGGAGTATGATGTCGACTTGCGTCTCAGCATCAATTTGAGCTCCTAGGATCTCAAGCTCATTCAACAGACCCATCATCTTAAGAACGTGCTCCCCTACGGGCGTTCCTTCATACTGAGTAGTTGTCATGAGGACTCTCATGGCTTCTTGCCTTGCCGCACGATCTTGCTCCCAAAACATCTCCTTGAGTTTAAACATCATATCATAGGCAGTGTCCATCGACTCATGTTGGGTTTGGAGTACATTTGACATGGAAGCCAAAATATAACACCTAGCCATTTCATCAGCCTTTTTCCACTTCCGATATGTCAGTTTTTCCTCATCAGTTGAGGCAGCCGTGGGCTCAGCAGGGCATACTTCATGGAGTACAAACTTGTACTCCTCCGAAGTTAGGACAATGTCTAAATTTCTCTTCCAATCAATATAGTTGGGGCCAGTGAGCTTATGCTCCTTGAGTATCATAGAAAGTGGGTTCATAGCTATTCTCTAAACCTATAAGCACATTTAAACAAACAATCAATTTAATATCCGATATTATCTCCCTTAAATAATATCATTAAATTACTAATCACATCTAAAATCCCATCAGGTAAGGCAAGCCACGTTGTGTGGACGTTTACCCACCCAAATGATTTAGCAATTAGATTTTCTTTGGTCATACATCACTTATAGCGGAACCTCGGTGGGAGGAATACTATAAGGCGTATCTAAGTGTAAACCATTACTCAGCACCAAAGTAAATCGTTTGGAATTGCTACATCACCGCAAGCCACGTTGTGTGGACGTTTACGACAACTTCACAAATCTTCACAATTTCTTACAACTGTCTACATCAATTAATCCAAAATCCGTCAGTACAGCAAGCCACGTTGTGTGGACGTTTACTACACTAAGAGACTTTTATAATTGACTCCCAATTACTTGAGGCATTCGATTTCATAAATCAAGACGCGGAGAATAGTAAGTGAAACTCGAAGTGTCTAACCAGTGATTCACCATGCGAACAACCCTATCTCTCATTAGATGAGGGAGCCGAGCAGACAAACGATCCATCTTCAAAAGAATGGTACGAATGTCTCTAATTTGTGTCATCCACATGACCAAGTGGCTTTGGCTCCATTCCACTCCCCGGGGTGAGAATGAGTCGACTTGAAGTCAGTTTTAGAAAGACAAATTAGGCATTGTTTGATAAACTTAATCAATGTCTCTTGTAAAAGGAATTACAAGAATTCTCCTCCAATGACACATCTATACGAACTTGAAAAGTCCATAAGAGTCACCAAGAGAACAGTAATGGAGACCATGGGAATGTTTCCATCCCCTCTCCCACTTAGCTTTTTATAACAAAGGGATACGCTATCTAATGCATAATTAAACACATAAGCATGCATACAAGCAATAAAGCACATAGCACATAGTCAAAATAATGCTAGAAAAATTATTTTCCGACTATCATGGCTTTATTCCATCTCCGTATGCGTCTTCTAGTCTTCAGTCTTCGTTCTTGAATGCTCCATGTGACGAGAATATTAATCCCAATATTTAAATCTATTTATTTTCAATAAATCCAAAAGATACTTAATTCGAAAATTAAGTCAATCGAATAAATCAAAAATAAAATTAAATATTATTAATATTTTTATTTATTTATTTTCCTATCTAATTCTATTAAATCTCTAGAATAATCTATCCAAGTCAAACTTGGAATATTCTAGAAGACTTCTATAATAGAATAAGGAAATAAAATAAATTATGACTCTTCTACTTTCCAAGATTAATTAATTTCCATTACTATGAAAATTCCCATAAAATAGGAATAATCAATTAGGAAATAAATCAATCCTAAATTAACTTTTATTCCTTTCCAATTCTATTAAATCTCTAGGATCCTATTCCAAGTAGAACTCGGAATACTCTAGAAGACTTCCATAATAGAATAAGGAATAAAATTAATTCCAATTAATTCTTTTTCCTAATCCATGAGAATTCCCTAAAATAGGAAAACTCAATTAGGAAAACCGAATCAATTAGGTAAGTAGAATCTAGGTAGGAGTAGGAGTAGCACGGGTTGGGGATCCCCGTACCACCACCATCACCGACCGCCGCCACCACCGGAGAGGGCACCGCCGCCGCCTCCCCAGTCGGCCGGCCACCACCTTGCCGGCGGCAGCCCCAGCCGAGGGGCGATCGACCCCTCCCCATGGCTTCGGTCATGGGGTCGATCATGGGGTTGATCGACCCCCCGGTTCTTCGTCCTCTTCGTCTTCTTCGTCACACGAGTTCTCCGGCGGTCGTCTTGGCATCGATCCAACGTAAATAAAGTACAAGAAATAAATTTACAATTCCGGTATCGATTCTATACATGAAATCGACCCTATACACTTTCCGGAAAACATAGAACAATAATAATAAATCTAAATTCGGTCAACCCCCGAATTTTTACTATTACAAGCATTCATCCACACAAAACGAATCTCGACATGTCCGAGAGTTTAATAAACGAACAATCATGGTAAATTAAATAGCAATTAATTAAACGAATAATTAACAATTAATTTCAACCATGATAGTCGGAATCCCTGCAAGGTAGAACACAATTGAACACATACATGAACACGAAACCAAACGCTCTGATAGCAATTGCTGGAAATCGATATCCCGGGCCATTAAAATTTGGGGAAAATAATAACCCGACCGAAATCCTCGATCGCCGGAGACCGAACCGCGAACCCCACGTGACCCGAGGCCCGACCGAGCACCACCACGGGCGAACCCGCGGCACCCAGCCGAGCCCCCACGAGGGCTCGCGATTGCTCCCGTAGCAATCGCTGGGGATGCACGAGGCATCCCCGGGGCTGCTCGTAGCAGCCCCGCAGCGAGCCCACGGCTCGCTGCCCAGCAGGGCCTAGTCCCCGCACGCATCCGCTGCGGGCGAACCCGCAGCACGTACGGGGTCGCTGCGGGTGACCCCGCAGCTTACCCGCGATCGATCCTCAGATCGATCGCACCCCTCGGCTTCGGCCGAGGGTTACTCCTAGCCGCGCCGTCCCGGCGGTCCGAACCCTAGGGTTCGACCGCCACCTTCGATCCTCGCCGGGGATCTCGAATCCCCGTCCCCGAGGTTCGTCGTTTTCCCGGATCGTGTGTTCATGTATATGCCACAATTAATTTTACATAAAATCACACAAAGAGTTTTATGATCATACCTTTGATTCGTTGTGCGGAGAAACGAAATCAAGTTGAAGACCTTTTGGATCTTCCCACGTATTCCTTGCACTCCGTTCGAACGTCGGGTGGGCGACGATCTATCGAACTCCTATGGATCTCCTTCAACTCTCTAGAATATCAAGTATGATAATCTTGTCTTATTCAAGTTATGAATTATGAAGGCCATGTAGTGCTTTTATAGGCTACGTAGGGGATCTAAAGGAGGTGGAATATTGGGCTTCCAATATTGAAGATTAAATTGAGCCCACTGCCCAAGTCCATTAATCCTTATCAATATTAATTAATTTATTTTCCACTATATAAATTAATTGCACTCCCAATATTAAACCATATTATATCAAATAATATTTCTCCGGTAGTATTATTTATTCCGTGTATTTAAGATTTAAATATCCATGAATAAAATTAATTTATTGCTAATTAATTTATTCATCTCTTTAATCCGAGACTAGTACCATTCAACCTTAATTATTGTGCGGAATGAATCCACTCATGAGGTTTACACAATAATTCCTTATGAACTCATCTCGGGGATATTATCAACCCTTCCGGGATACACTGTCCGGTCAATCATTCACGGCATGCCATATATAAAATATAGTGACCCAACTTAACCGGTAATTAACCCAATAATTAAATCGGTTAATTCCTTTGGTAAATCAAAGTCACTTATATTAAATATACACACCCGCAATAATATCGGGGATTAAGAATAAAATACACTGAGACTCGAATCGATTATCGCCGGCAATCCTAATCGATGAATCTCAACGATCCGCTCAATACACCAAGTGTACAAGTGTGATAAAATAATTAAGACAAATTATTTTCTCTCTCACACAACGACTATACCGATGGATTGGTCCGGGTCCATCTAGGTCGTGAGCCACTGTTTGATTAAATACGAGTAACCGATAGTATGATCTTCTGTGTGCCCATGCAACACCATACTAACTACAACGTATAAAATCTAGGACTATGATTTGCATATATTTAATTAATAATAATTAAAAGCAAACAATTGTTTATTAATTTAATAGATTAAATGCTATGACCGGGAGTTTACCGTTACTTAAATCTAGACATTAAGTACACAACTCCAACATGATTCACCATGCGAACAACCCTATCTCTCATTAGATGTGGGAGCCGAGCAGACAAACGATCCACCTTCAAAAGGATGGTACGAATGTCTCTAATTTGTGTCATCCACATGACCAAGTGGCTTTGGCTCCATTCCACTCCCCGGGGTGAGAATGAGTCGACTTGAAGTCAGTTTTAGAAAGACAAATTAGGCATTGTTTGATAAACTTAATCAATGTCTCTTGTAAAAGGAATTACAAGAATTCTCCTCCAATGACACATCTATACGAACTTGAAAAGTCCATAAGAGTCACCAAGAGAACAGTAATGGAGACCATGGGAATGTTTCCATCCCCTCTCCCACTTAGCTTTTTATAACAAAGGGATACGCTATCTAATGCATAATTAAACACATAAGCATGCATACAAGCAATAAAGCACATAGCACATAGTCAAAATAATGCTAGAAAAATTATTTTCCGACTATCATGGCTTTATTCCATCTCCGTATGCGTCTTCTAGTCTTCAGTCTTCGTTCTTGAATGCTCCATGTGACGAGAATATTAATCCCAATATTTAAATCTATTTATTTTCAATAAATCCAAAAGATACTTAATTCGAAAATTAAGTCAATCGAATAAATCAAAAATAAAATTAAATATTATTAATATTTTTATTTATTTATTTTCCTATCTAATTCTATTAAATCTCTAGAATAATCTATCCAAGTCAAACTTGGAATATTCTAGAAGACTTCTATAATAGAATAAGGAAATAAAATAAATTATGACTCTTCTACTTTCCAAGATTAATTAATTTCCATTACTATGAAAATTCCCATAAAATAGGAATAATCAATTAGGAAATAAATCAATCCTAAATTAACTTTTATTCCTTTCCAATTCTATTAAATCTCTAGGATCCTATTCCAAGTAGAACTCGGAATACTCTAGAAGACTTCCATAATAGAATAAGGAATAAAATTAATTCCAATTAATTCTTTTTCCTAATCCATGAGAATTCCCTAAAATAGGAAAACTCAATTAGGAAAACCGAATCAATTAGGTAAGTAGAATCTAGGTAGGAGTAGGAGTAGCACGGGTTGGGGATCCCCGTACCACCACCATCACCGACCGCCGCCACCACCGGAGAGGGCACCGCCGCCGCCTCCCCAGTCGGCCGGCCACCACCTTGCCGGCGGCAGCCCCAGCCGAGGGGCGATCGACCCCTCCCCATGGCTTCGGTCATGGGGTCGATCATGGGGTTGATCGACCCCCCGGTTCTTCGTCCTCTTCGTCTTCTTCGTCACACGAGTTCTCCGGCGGTCGTCTTGGCATCGATCCAACGTAAATAAAGTACAAGAAATAAATTTACAATTCCGGTATCGATTCTATACATGAAATCGACCCTATACACTTTCCGGAAAACATAGAACAATAATAATAAATCTAAATTCGGTCAACCCCCGAATTTTTACTATTACAAGCATTCATCCACACAAAACGAATCTCGACATGTCCGAGAGTTTAATAAACGAACAATCATGGTAAATTAAATAGCAATTAATTAAACGAATAATTAACAATTAATTTCAACCATGATAGTCGGAATCCCTGCAAGGTAGAACACAATTGAACACATACATGAACACGAAACCAAACGCTCTGATAGCAATTGCTGGAAATCGATATCCCGGGCCATTAAAATTTGCGGAAAATAATAACCCGACCGAAATCCTCGATCGCCGGAGACCGAACCGCGAACCCCACGTGACCCGAGGCCCGACCGAGCACCACCACGGGCGAACCCGCGGCACCCAGCCGAGCCCCCACGAGGGCTCGCGATTGCTCCCGTAGCAATCGCTGGGGATGCACGAGGCATCCCCAGGGCTGCTCGTAGCAGCCCCGCAGCGAGCCCACGGCTCGCTGCCCAGCGGGGCCTAGTCCCCGCACGCATCCGCTGCGGGCGAACCCGCAGCACGTACGGGGTCGCTGCGGGTGACCCCGCAGCTTACCCGCGATCGATCCTCAGATCGATCGCACCCCTCGGCTTCGGCCGAGGGTTACTCCTAGCCGCGCCGTCCGAACCCTAGGGTTCGACCGCCACCTTCGATCCTCGCCGGGGATCTCGAATCCCCGTCCCCGAGGTTCGTCGTTTTCCCGGATCGTGTGTTCATGTATATGCCACAATTAATTTTACATAAAATCACACAAGGAGTTTTATGATCATACCTTTGATTCGTTGTGCGGAGAAACGAAATCAAGTTGAAGACCTTTTGGATCTTCCCACGTATTCCTTGCACTCCGTTCGAACGTCGGGTGGGCGACGATCTATCGAACTCCTATGGATCTCCTTCAACTCTCTAGAATATCAAGTATGATAATCTTGTCTTATTCAAGTTATGAATTATGAAGGCCATGTAGTGCTTTTATAGGCTACGTAGGGGATCTAAAGGAGGTGGAATATTGGGCTTCCAATATTGAAGATTAAATTGAGCCCACTGCCCAAGTCCATTAATCCTTATCAATATTAATTAATTTATTTTCCACTATATAAATTAATTGCACTCCCAATATTAAACCATATTATATCAAATAATATTTCTCCGGTAGTATTATTTATTCCGTGTATTTAAGATTTAAATATCCATGAATAAAATTAATTTATTGCTAATTAATTTATTCATCTCTTTAATCCGAGACTAGTACCATTCAACCTTAATTATTGTGCGGAATGAATCCACTCATGAGGTTTACACAATAATTCCTTATGAACTCATCTCGGGGATATTATCAACCCTTCCGGGATACACTGTCCGGTCAATCATTCACGGCATGCCATATATAAAATATAGTGACCCAACTTAACCGGTAATTAACCCAATAATTAAATCGGTTAATTCCTTTGGTAAATCAAAGTCACTTATATTAAATATACACACCCGCAATAATATCGGGGATTAAGAATAAAATACACTGAGACTCGAATCGATTATCGCCGGCAATCCTAATCGATGAATCTCAACGATCCGCTCAATACACCAAGTGTACAAGTGTGATAAAATAATTAAGACAAATTATTTTCTCTCTCACACAACGACTATACCGATGGATTGGTCCGGGTCCATCTAGGTCGTGAGCCACTGTTTGATTAAATACGAGTAACCGATAGTATGATCTTCTGTGTGCCCATGCAACACCATACTAACTACAACGTATAAAATCTAGGACTATGATTTGCATATATTTAATTAATAATAATTAAAAGCAAACAATTGTTTATTAATTTAATAGATTAAATGCTATGACCGGGAGTTTACCGTTACTTAAATCTAGACATTAAGTACACAACTCCAACATGATTCACCATGCGAACAACCCTATCTCTCATTAGATGTGGGAGCCGAGCAGACAAACGATCCACCTTCAAAAGGATGGTACGAATGTCTCTAATTTGTGTCATCCACATGACCAAGTGGCTTTGGCTCAATTCCACTCCCCGGGGTGAGAATGAGTCGACTTGAAGTCAGTTTCAGAAAGACAAATTAGGCATTGTTTGATAGACTTAATCAATGTTTCTTGTAAAAGGAATTACAAGAATTCTCCTCCAATGACATGTCTATATGAACTTCGAAAGCTCATAAATGTCACCAAGAGAACAGTAATGGAGACCATGGGAATGTTTCCATCCCCTCTCCCACTTAGCTTTTTATAACAAAGGGATACGCTATCTAATGCATAATTAAACACATAAGCATGCAGACAAGTAATAAAGCACATATCTCATAGTCAAAATAATACTAGAAAATTATTTTCCGACTATCATGGCTTTATTCCATCTCCGTATGCGTCTTCTAGTCTTCAGTCTTCGTTCTTGAATGCTCCATGTGACGAGAATATTAATCCCAATATTTAAATCTATTTATTTTCAATAAATCCAAAAGATACTCAATTCGAAAATTAAGTCAATCGAATAAATCAAAAATAAAATTAAATATTATTAATATTTTTATTTATTTATTTTCTTATCTAATTCTATTAAATCTCTAGAATAATCTATCCAAGTAAAACTTGGAATATTCTAGAAGACTTCTATAATAGAATAAGGAAATAAAATAAATTAGGACTCTTCTACTTTCCAAAATTAATTAATTTCCATGTCCATTAAATTCCCATAAAATAGGAATAATCAAATAGGAAATAAATCAATTTATTAATTAATTATTTTCCTATCTAATTCTATTAAATCTCTAGAATCCTATTCCAAGTAGGACTTGGAATTTTCTAGAAGACTTCCATAATAGAATAAGGAAATAAATTAATTCCAATTAATTCTTTTCCTATTTCCATGAGAGTTCCCAAAAATAGGAGTACTCAAAATAGGAAAACCGAATCAATTAGGAAAGTGAATCTAGGTAGGAGTAGCACGAGATCACGAGGACCCCGTGCCCCCCCACCTTGATCGCCGGCCGGCAAGGAGCACCGCCGCCACCTCAGCCCACGCGCCACCACCACCGGTGGCCGGCGTGGCCGAGGGTTCCCGCGGGCAGCCCCCATTGCCCCTTCGATCATCATCATCATGGGATCGATCCCATCGATCCCGAGCCCTAGTTCTCCCTCTCATCATCTCCTTCGTCACATGAGTTCTCCGGCGGTCGTCTCGGCATCGATCCAACGTAAATAAATTACAAGAAATAAATTTACAATTCCGGTATCGATTCTATACATGAAATCGACCCTATACACTTTCCGGAAAACATAGAACAATAATAATAAATCTAAATTCGGTCAACCCCCGAATTTTTACTATTACAAGCATTCATCCACACAAAACGAATCTCGACATGTCCGAGAGTTTAATAACGAATAATCATGGTAAAATTAAATTAACAATTAATTAAACAAACAATTAATAATTAATTAACCATGATAGTCGGAATCCCTGCAAGGTAGAACGATAATCGAACACATACATGAATACGAAACCAAACGCTCTGATACCAATTGTTGGAAATCGATATCCCGGGCTATTAAAATTTGCGGAAAATAATAACCCGAACGAAATCCTCTCGCCGGAAACACGCGAACCACCAAACGGAACCGGGCACGACAAGAGAGTAGTCGCCGCGGGAAAAACCCGCGGCTAGAAACCCTAGCCGAGCCCCCGCCGGGGCTCGCGATCACTGCCCTAGCGATCGCCGGGGATGCACACGCATCCCCGTGGGGCTGTTCCGAAAAGCCCCCGGCGCCGGACTCACCGCCACCGCCGAGGAGGGCGGTGCGCCCAGCGCACCCGCCGCGGCCCAGCCGCGGCTGCCCCCGCGATCGACCGCAAGGTCGATCGCATGCCCCGGCGTCCAGCCGGGGCGTCCTCGTGTGGGCCCCGCGATCAACGCCCTAGGGCTCGATCGCACCCCTCGGCTCCCAGCCGAGGGTCCTTCGAACCTTCGCCGGGGATCTAGAATCCCCATCCCCGAAGTTCGTCGTTTTCCCGGATCGTGCGTTCATGTATGTATCACAATCATATTCACATAAAATCATAAGAGGGAGTTTATGATTTTACCTTTTGATTCGTTGTGCGGAGAAACGAAATCAAGATGATGACCTTACGATCTTCCCACGTATTCCTTGCACTAGCTTGAACGTCGGGTGGGCGACGATCTTCCAAGCTTATGGATCCTCTTCAAATCTCTAGAATATCAAGTATGATAATATTGTCTTATGAAAAAGTGAAGACCATGTAGTGCTTTTATAGGCTACGTAGGGGATCTAAAGGAGGTGGAATATTGGGCTTCCAATATTAATGATTAAATTGAGCCCAAGCCCAAATCTATTAATCTCCCATTAATAGATTTGGGCTTGGGCTCAATTTAATCATTAATATTGGAAGCCCAATATTCCACCTCCTTAAGATCCCCTACGTAGCCTATAAAAGCACTACATGGTATTCTCTATTCTCATAACTTGAAGATCACAATTCTAGAGAGAGAAAGTAGAGAGGGAGATCCATGGAGTTCGGTAGATCGTCGCCCACACGACGTCCGAGCCAGTGCAAGGAATACGTCGGAAGATCTCAAGGTCGTCAAATTGAGTTCTTCGTTTTTCCGAACAACGAGAACGAGGTAAATCGTAAAACCCTCTATATGATTTTATCGTTTAATTATCGTAAAAATATCTTGAACCAAGATCCGAGAACGCGACCTTTGTCGAGGTTGAACCGGGCGGTGGTGATCGAAGATCACCGGACCGCCGGCGGTTCAACGGCTCGAGCAAGAGAGGGTCGAGAGGGGCGAGCCTCGGCTGGACGCCGAGACTCGATCGAGCGCGTGCTCGATCGTCCGGATGGGCTCGACGCGAGCTGCGGTTTCTCCCGCAGCGGACTAGCGTGCGATGCGAGCCTCGTCCGGGGACGACCAGCGGACTGCTGGGAGCAGCCCGTACGATTGCTCAGCGCCGCTTGCACGGCGCGATCGCCGCTTGCGCGGGCTGATCGCCGCTCGCGCGGCTGGGCCGCCGCTCGCGCGGTGGCGGGCTGTGGTGATCCCATGCCACGATTTTGATCGTGGCGGATGATGGAGTTGTATTCTAAATGTCTAGTTTAGTGCAAATACGGAACTCCTTATCTCTATACCTTAATTCAAGATATGATTCAAGCATGATTGCATTTAATGCAATAGTCCTTGATGTATACGTTGTAGACAGTATGGCGTGAGGAGACACGCGGAAGATCATACTGTCGGTTACTCGTATACTATCGAACAGTAGCTCACGACTTAGATGGACAGGGACAATCCATCGGTACGTCGTAGTGTGACTGGCAGATAGTCGGTCTTGACTATCATGTTACACTCGTACACTTGGTGTATTGAGCAGGACCACGGGAGGGCGTTCGATTTATACTAATCGATGTAATCGAACTAGACCTCAGATATTACGGATATGTGAGTTCTTAATCCCTATATAATTATAGGTGCGTGTGTCCAATGCTCGGTTCTTTGATGTGCCAATGAGTGAGATTAATTGATTAGTCAATATTCTCGGTAGATTGGGAATCGGTATTGTACACACGGCATGCTATAGATTATAGACAGGAAACCGTGTCCCATTTATTGGGTTGATGATGTCCCCGAGATGAGCTCATAAAGTTTATCATGTAAACCCTGCAGGTGGATTCGTTCCACATGATAATAAGGATGAGTGGTACTAGTCTCGGATAATAAGAAATGAATTAATTTAATTATTAGTAATTAATTAATTCATGGACATGCGATATCTTAAACACGGGGAAATTCATATATGTAATACGGCGGGAAAATTATTGACGGAATAATTTGAATTAATTAATTGGGAAATCATTTATAATTTTATAGTGGAATTAATTATAAATAAAATTGTGGAATTTAATTAAGGTTTTCTTTTTGGGACACCAAGTTAATTAAATTGCAATTTAAGCCTAATTAATTAATTGCCTATGGGTCCCTAGTGTGGCCTATATAAAACCCTCGTCTCTCTTCTCTAAACCTACAGAACGCCGCTATAATTAATTCTGTGGAGAAATTATTTTGTTAGCGCAATTATTCTTTTCTCCGCTTAATTAATTTAGATTAGCGCAGTGTTTTTCTTTTCTGTAGAAATTATTTTGCTAGCGCAAATATATTTCTGGATACAGAATTGTTCTTCTGTAGAAATTAATTTGTTAGCGCAAATATATTTCTGGAGACAGAATAATAAAAACGTGAAAAGGAGGGTTTGAGAGAGAAGAAGAAGAGAAGCTCCAAGCGGATCGATGCCCACACATCGGCTGGAGCAAGAGGGCTAGGATACACGCTAGAAGACTCGAGGTATCTGTCAATTCGGCTTCTCCGAATCACGCGACAAAGGTATGAGATCGATCCCTAATTCCGCAATTATCGATCTCTAAATTCGTTAAAAATACATCGGACGAACGATCGGGTTCCGGGAGTCGTGGTACGTGTTCCTCGACTACTAGGGGTTCAAGGACCTTCGGATCGGTAGTCGGAAGAGGAAAAAGGGACCGGAAACGAGCCCGGAACAGCAGAACGCGCTGCTGTTCGCGGAGAAACGGCGACCGCCGTTTCCAAACGGCGACCGCCGTTTTGGTCTTTTTCTGGCAGCCCGCTCGGTTCGCGCGATTGTCCTTCGGGGCAATGGCTGGGCGTGAATCGGGGCACGGGCTGGAAAAGCGAACGAAGTAGCGACACCGGATGTCGACTGGGATCGTTCGGATGTTCGAGTGATCGAACGAACGCATCCCGGGTAGTCGATTTCCAACAATTGGTATCAGAGCCGGTTTTTGTCGTTCTTTGTATTTTTGCGAGAATTGTGTTGCAGGTTCGAACCCGATTATTATGGCCATGTGATTGTGCTGTATGTTTGTGGTTTGTTAAACTCTCGGGCTTGTCGAGATCTTTGTTTTTGAAATCGTTGCATGTTTGTAATAGTTAAAACGACGGGTTGAGTCGTTTAGGTTTTATTACGTTTTTCGTTTTATCCGGATGTATAGGATCGATCATTCTGTATAGGATCGATGCCGGAAGTAGCTAGGTTACTTATGTAATGTTGCTGCTACTTGGTGGATCGAGAAGAGATCGAAGGACGGACGAACGAGGGTCGAGAAGTCGAACCCGCGGCTGCTGAAGGGCAAACGGCGGTCGCCGTTTCTCAAACGGCGGTCGCCGTTTCGCTGGACTTCGGGCAGCAGCTCCGGGGGGGTTCGACAGACATCACGGATCGCTTGTCGAGGGCCCGGGATGATACTCCAGTGGGAGGGGTTCGTCTCTTGGTCCTTAGACGAGCCGGTGGTGGATCGAGACCGAGACGAGCAACGAGACGAAGATCCGAGAAGACGTGCATGGAAGATATTTAAAGGCCATAATAATCGGGGCCACGTTAAATGCTTTTTGTGTGTTAACGTGCTTTTATTATGCTTTATTTATTTTATGCATGTTATCCCTTTTTCGTAAAATACTAAGTGGGAGAGGGATTGGAAACAATCCCGCGGTCTCCATTCTCTGTTTTGATAGTGATGTGTGTCACTTACGAGTTGGCTTTAGTGTCATCCTCCCTATCGGATAAAGTCGACACACAGATATCACTGGATCAAAATTCGAATTTAAAATCCACTTATAAAATTGAACAATTATATTTCTCAAAAGCAATGCCTAATCTGTCATTCAAAGACTAATTTCAACTCGACTCATTCTCACCCCGGGGAGTGGAATGGAGCCAAAGCGCTTGGTTATGTCGATGACACAGATTAGAGACATTCGAGTCATTCGATGACTAGATCGATTGTCTGGTTGGCTCCCTCACCTAGTGAGAGATAGGGCTCAATTGCATGATTGATCGCTGGTTAGAAACTTCGAGTTTCACTTACGAGATATCAAGCTTTGATTAATAAAATTGTGAAATTTAATAAATGTAAGAGTCAATTAACAAAGTTGTTTGTTTTAGTAAACGTCCACAAGAACGTGGCTTGCTAAATGGAAACAGGTACTTTGGGTTAATTAAGATTCTATGACATTTAAATAAGTGAGATTCGATTAATAAAGTTGTTTGTTTTAGTAAACGTCCACAAGAACGTGGCTTGCTAAATGGAAACGGAACTTTGGGATTAATTGAGGCTCGACAGTTATAGAAAGTCGTGGAGGACCGCATGTCAACGTAAACGTCCACATGAACGTGGCTTGCGGTGGACATGTGGTTCCCGAGTGATGGACTTAGTACTGAGAAATGGTACACACTTAGGTACGCTTTATAGTATCCTCCCCATCGGAGTCACTGCTATGATGATGTACGACCGAAGTGAAATCCAATCATAAAATCATTTGGACTAGTAAACGTCCACAAGAACGTGGCTTGCTATGTCTGATGGGATTTTGGAAATGATTGGTAGTTTAATGATATCACTTGAGGGAAATGATATAGAATTAAACTCATTGTTTGTTTTATATGGTATTATTCCCATTAAAAGTCAACAAACTCACTGAACCTGATTGTATGGATTGGAAAAGAAACTTGGACATTGTCCTAACTGCAGAGGAGTACAAATATGTACTCCAAGTCAATTTACCTGCTGAACCAAATGATACTTCCACTACTGAGGAAAGGAAGCTCATTGGAAATGGATCAAGGCTATGAGATGACGCGGAGCAACATTATGACTTTCATGTCAAAAGTGCTGCGACATCGGGATCATGCCATGACCATTACCTATGATATGATGCTTAACCTCAAGAAGTTTTGGTTATCAGGACAGGACAGCCGGGCAAAGTGAAATGAGGCAACTCATAACGGCCATCATGTCGGAAAGAACGCCCATAAGGGATCACGTTCTTAGAATGATGGGCTATCGTAATGAGATAGAGGTTCTGGGAGAAATTATCAAAGGGGTAACCCAGATTGATTTTGTGCTCCAGTCTCTGCCAAGAAGTTTTGAGCAGTTCCGCCTGAACTATAATATGAATAAGGGGTCTTATTCATTGGCGGAGCTCCTGGTTGAACTTCAAAGCGGCTGAGGGAACCTTTAAGGGCTCTCAAAACACTTGTGGCTGATAAATTGGCTCTTCCTAAGCCTTCGGGCGGCAAAAGGAAGAAGAAGCAAATACGGAAACCCAGTGGGCCTAATATATCTGGACCACGGAATGGGACAAGCAAGCCCAAGGGGCAAGTGCTTCCGTTGTAAGCAGTTTGGATACTGGGAGTTTTGATTGTCCTCTCAAAGCAACTAGAAGTTAACTTCTCTTTAGTCACCGAAACATGCTTAGTGGTGTTATCTACCAGTACCTGGTGTGTGGATACGGAAACCACTAATCATATCTGCACTTAAATGCAGGGGTTCCAGGAAACCCGGAGACTTAGATAGGAAGAAGTAATAACCTACATGGGCAATACTGTTAAGGTAACAGCCGTTGCAGTGGGAGATGTTAAATATTTTTTTTAACGGTAGGATTTTAGTTCTAATAAATTGTCTTTATGTACCGGCATTTAGAAAGAAATTTCATTTCGGATTTCTAAATTGGCTTAGAATAGATATTCTGTTTCCTCTGATAGTTTCAGACTTGTCGGAGTAGGAAACGGGGATATTATCTATTCTGGTACATTGATAGACAATTTAATACTAAATATGTGTTCTTCCACGATGCAACAGACCGGAACTAATAACACATTGTCGAACCCCAATAAGAGTAAAGACCCTTCTAGGATGAATCAAATGTACTTATGGAATCTTAGGCTAAATCATTTTAACTTAAGTACGATTCAAAGGATGAAGCTGATGGACCACTCAGCCAGGTTGAAGGAAAGGACCTTCCAACCTTAGAATCATACTTGGAAGTTTTAATGACCGAGCAACCCTTTACGGTTAAAGGGAAAAGATCCAAGAAAGTACTAGAGTTGATTCGCTCTGATATATGCAGACCTCTTTGAGGAGTAAGGCATATTTATCAGAAAATGGGATTAACTCCCAACAGACTACACCATTTATGCCTCGGCAAAATAATGTGTTGTAAAGAAGGAATAGGACTCTTACAGATATGGGAAAGTAGACAATAAGTTATTCGGAGTTACCCAATTCGTTTTTGGGATATGGCTTGGAAACGCAGCGTTTATCCTGAACTTGATTCTTTTGGAAACTTGTACAGATATTCGGTTGTTTATAAGATACCCTAAGAAAATGAATTGAGATATGTAATATAGTCCAAAGGACCAGATGTTCGTTGATTGAATCAACGATTCGGTTCTTAGACATGGAATATATGTATATGCAATATCGCAAGCCCAAGAGTAGAGTAATACTTAAATGTGCTTAGAGGGACTGATTAAGACTTAGAACCAGCCTAACTGAGTAGTTCACTACTATAATCTTTAGTCACTAAAGATACACCGGAGCGTTGTCGTAGTGGGAGGGTTGTTAGACAACCCAACAGGTTCATGTTTATAGGTGAGTCTTCGGACTTGTTACCTGGAGAACATGAAGCCGAACCCTGGATCTATGACGAGACGCTGAAAGATCAAGATGCTCAGTCTTGGCAAAAATCGATCATGATTCTTTTGTCTTCACATGGAAGATGGAAGTCAAGACAGATTTTCTAAATCGAAGTCTTGACGGGGCCATCTGTGTGGGACAGCCAGAGAGATTCATCGAAAAGAGCCAAGAGCATTCGGTAAGCAAGCTTAATCAATCTTAGGATTGAAGGAAGCTTCAAGATCTTGGACACATGCGGACCTATGAGAAAATCCATTTCATGGATTCATTTAAGGCATGTTTAGGTCCTGTGTGTAATAAAGAAGTGACAGAAAAGATGTGGTGTTTTCTCATTCTTTATGTAGACGACATCCTTCTGAATTGGCAACAATATGAAAGATGTTATCGGACATAAAGGGATGGTTGTCCGAGTAATTCAATGTAAGAGACTTAGGAGAAGTCGGGAATGTTCTTGGGATCAAAGCAATAAATGATCGCCAGAAAAGAACATAGAACTTATCTCGAGTATCATACTTAAATACAATTCTTACTCGTTGCAGCATACAGAATTCCAAGAAAGGTCTTCACCTTTTAGATGTGGAATTCATCTATCTAAAGTTTTGTGTCCGACACAATAAAGGAGATAGATGAAGAGTAAGCAGTTCCCTGCACCTTAATGGTGGGAAGCTTAATGTATGTAATGCTATGCACGAGACTGATATCTGCTATGCCGTGGGCATGGTGGTGAGATATCATAGTAATCCTAGAAAGGATCACTCGACTGATGTAAAGAACATGTTTAGGCTCCTGCAGAGGACCAGGAATTATGTTCTGAGTTACAAAGCAGTCAAGTTGTTTCCTTTGGATTACATAGAATTGAATTTCCAATCAAACAGGGACAGTTGAAAGTCGAAGTCAGGCTATGTGTTCTCACTGTGAAGTGGAGCAGTCACATGGAAGAATGTAAAGCAGCAATGCATTACGGACTCTACCATGGAAACTGAAAGGATAACGGCCTCCGAGGCAGTTAAAAGGTCAGTGTGGCTCCAGAACTTCCTAAGAGACTTAGATGTGGTTTCTAGTTTACCCAAAGCTATTTTGAATAGCGGTATTGGCAAACTTGAAATGCCACGAGTCCACAGTGGGAGATAACACGTAGAGCGCAAGTACCACCTGATTCGAGAGATCGTCTAGTAAGACGATGCAGTTGTCACCTAGATAGCATCAAGAGGATTGCCTGGTAAACCCGTTCACAGAGGCACTTCCAGCGAAAGCGTTGGGTAGGCGTGATGAGGTTATGGGAATCTGATGTTTGGGAGAGGGCGACTAGACTTTTAGTATAAGTGGGAGATTGATGGAGTTGTATTCTAAATGTCTAGTTTAGTGCAAATACGGAACTCCTTATCTCTATACCTTAATTCAAGATATGATTCAAGCATGATTGCATTTAATGCAATAGTCCTTGATGTATACGTTGTAGACAGTATGGCGTGAGGAGACACGCGGAAGATCATACTGTCGGTTACTCGTATACTATCGAACAGTAGCTCACGACTTAGATGGACAGGGACAATCCATCGGTACGTCGTAGTGTGACTGGCAGATAGTCGGTCTTGACTATCATGTTACACTCGTACACTTGGTGTATTGAGCAGGACCACGGGAGGGCGTTCGATTTATACTAATCGATGTAATCGAACTAGACCTCAGATATTACGGATATGTGAGTTCTTAATCCCTATATAATTATAGGTGCGTGTGTCCAATGCTCGGTTCTTTGATGTGCCAATGAGTGAGATTAATTGATTAGTCAATATTCTCGGTAGATTGGGAATCGGTATTGTACACACGGCATGCTATAGATTATAGACAGGAAACCGTGTCCCATTTATTGGGTTGATGATGTCCCCGAGATGAGCTCATAAAGTTTATCATGTAAACCCTGCAGGTGGATTCGTTCCACATGATAATAAGGATGAGTGGTACTAGTCTCGGATAATAAGAAATGAATTAATTTAATTATTAGTAATTAATTAATTCATGGACATGCGATATCTTAAACACGGGGAAATTCATATATGTAATACGGCGGGAAAATTATTGACGGAATAATTTGAATTAATTAATTGGGAAATCATTTATAATTTTATAGTGGAATTAATTATAAATAAAATTGTGGAATTTAATTAAGGTTTTCTTTTTGGGACACCAAGTTAATTAAATTGCAATTTAAGCCTAATTAATTAATTGCCTATGGGTCCCTAGTGTGGCCTATATAAAACCCTCGTCTCTCTTCTCTAAACCTACAGAACGCCGCTATAATTAATTCTGTGGAGAAATTATTTTGTTAGCGCAATTATTCTTTTCTCCGCTTAATTAATTTAGATTAGCGCAGTGTTTTTCTTTTCTGTAGAAATTATTTTGCTAGCGCAAATATATTTCTGGATACAGAATTGTTCTTCTGTAGAAATTAATTTGTTAGCGCAAATATATTTCTGGAGACAGAATAATAAAAACGTGAAAAGGAGGGTTTGAGAGAGAAGAAGAAGAGAAGCTCCAAGCGGATCGATGCCCACACATCGGCTGGAGCAAGAGGGCTAGGATACACGCTAGAAGACTCGAGGTATCTGTCAATTCGGCTTCTCCGAATCACGCGACAAAGGTATGAGATCGATCCCTAATTCCGCAATTATCGATCTCTAAATTCGTTAAAAATACATCGGACGAACGATCGGGTTCCGGGAGTCGTGGTACGTGTTCCTCGACTACTAGGGGTTCAAGGACCTTCGGATCGGTAGTCGGAAGAGGAAAAACGGACCGGAAACGAGCCCGGAACAGCAGAACGCGCTGCTGTTCGCGGAGAAACGGCGACCGCCGTTTCCAAACGGCGACCGCCGTTTTGGTCTTTTTCTGGCAGCCCGCTCGGTTCGCGCGGTTGTCCTTCGGGGCAATGGCTGGGCGTGAATCGGGGCACGGGCTGGAAAAGCGAACGAAGTAGCGACACCGGATGTCGACTGGGATCGTTCGGATGTTCGAGTGATCGAACGAACGCATCCCGGGTAGTCGATTTCCAACAGAGGATGTGCGATCACCTAGGGCATGGCTGGGCAGCCCCTTACGGTGCTACGAACAGCCGCGAGCCCCACGCGGGGGCTCGACCGGACAGCCGCGGGCTATCCCCGCGGTTAGGGTTTCGGTTGGGTTCTATCCCCGTGGTGGTTCGTGGCGGGTTTCCGGCAACCGGGATTTCGATTGGAGTTGTTATTCCGCAATTAGACAACTCCGGATATTCGATCTCCAAAGGATTTCGGTCGGAATTAATTAGATAATTTATTTATTTAAATTTATTAATTCCGGGATATCGATTTCCAACAATTGGTATCAGAGCGTTGGTTTTAGTTCATGGTATTTTTCGATAAATTGTTCTACCTTGCAGGGTTTCCGATTATTATGGCTAGATTTAATTATTGTTAATTAATGTCATAATAATGTTCTTGATTATTAAACTCTCGTTGATGTCGAGATTCGTTCTTGTGTGGTGAATGCTTGTTCTTAATTTTTCCGGAAATTGTTTGAGGTCGTTTTGTGTAGAATCGATACCGGATAGCGTAGTAATAAATTTGTAATTTATTTCACGTTGGATCGAGGACGAAACGACGACCGGAAAAGTGTGACGGAGGAGACGAAGAGAGGGAGGACCGGGGATCGATCACGAGGATCGATCCCATGAGGATCAATCGCCCGGGCTGCCCTAGGGCTCTCGGTCACGCCGGCCACCAAGGGTGGTGGCGCGTGAGCCTTGGCTGGCGGTGGTAGTGGCGGTCGATGGTGGGGGTGGCGTGGGGATCCCCAACCCATGCTATTCCTACCAAGATCCAACTTTCCTAAATTATTCGGTTTCCCTATTTTGAGTATTCCTATTTTGGGAACTTTCATGGAATTGGAAAAGAATAAATTTAGAATAAATTTATTTCCTCATTGATTATTTCTATTATGGGAATTTTCATGGATTAGGAAAAGAATAAATTTGGAATTAATTTATTTTTCCTATTTAATTATTCCTTTATGAAATTTTTAATGGATTAGGAAAATAATTAATTTGGAAAGTTTTAGGATAACTAAATTAATTTTTCCTTATTTAATTATTCCTTTATGTAATTTTTAATGGATTAGGAAAAGAATTAATTTAGAAGGACTAGGAGTCCTAAATTATTTTATTTCCTTATTTCATTATGGAAATCTTCTAAAATATTCCAAGTGGGTCTTGGATAGGATTCTAGAGATTTAATGGAATTAGAAAGGAAAATAAAAATAAATAAAAATATTAATAATATTTAATTTTGTTTTTGATTTATTCGATTGACTTAATTTTCGAATTAAGTAACTTTTGGATTCATTAAAAATAAATAGATTTAAATATTGGAATTAATATTCCCGTCACATGGAGCATTCAAGAACGAAGACTGAAGACTAGAAGAAGCATACGGAGATGCGATAAAGCCATAATAGTCGGAAAATAATATTCTAGTATTATTTTCATTATGTGATAATATTCTATGTGCTTTATTTCATGTATGCATGCTTATGTGTATTTAATTATGCATTAGATAGCGTATCTGTTGGAGTTGTGTACTTAATGTCTAGATTTAAGTAACGTAAACTCACGATCCATTGCCATTAATCTATTTAATTAAATAAACAATTGTTTGCGTTTAATTATTTATAATTAAATATATGCAAATTATAGTTCTGGATTATATACGTTGTAGTTAGTATGGTGTGCGACGTCACACAGAAGATCATACTATCGGTTACTCGTATTTAATCGAACAGTTGCTCACGACCTAGATGGACACGGACCAATCCATCGGTATAGTCGTTGTGTGAGAGAGAAAATAATTTGTCTTAATTATTTTATCACATTTGTACACTTGGTGTATTGAGCGGATCGTTGAGATTCATCGATTAGGATTGCCGGCGATAATCGATTCGAGTCTCAGTGTATTTTATTCTTAATCCCCGATATTATTGCGGGTGTGTATATTTAATATAAGTGACTTTGATTTACCAAAGGAATTAACCGATTTAATTATTGGGTTAATTACCGGTTAAGTTGGGTCACTATATTTTATATATGGCATGCCGTGAATACTTGACGGGAAAGTGTATCCCGGAAGGGTTGATAATATCCCCGAGATGAGTTCATAAGGAATTATTATGTAAACCCTGCAGGTGGATTCGTTCCGCATAATAATTAAGGTTGAATGGTACTAGTCTCGGATATAAGAGATGAATAAATTAATTAGCAATAAATTAATTTTATTCATGGATATTTATATCTTAAATACACGGAATAAATAATACTACCGGAGAAATATTATTTGATATAATATGGTTTAATATTGGGAGTGCAATTAATTTTATATAGTGGAAAATAGAATTAATTAATATTAATGGATTAATAGATTTGGGCTTGGGCTCAATTTAATCATTAATATTGGAAGCCCAATATTCCACCTCCTTAAGATCCCCTACGTAGCCTATAAAAGCACTACATGGTCTTCTCTATTCTCACAACTTGAAGATCACAATTCTAGAGAGAGAAAGTAGAGAGGGAGATCCATGGAGTTCGGAAGATCGTCGCCCACCCGACGTTCGAGCTAGTGCAAGGAATACGTGGGAAGGTCTCAAGGTCTTCATAGATCTCGTTTCTCCGTACAACGAGAACAAAGGTAAAATCGTGAAAACCCCCTCGATGATTTTACATGTTAATTATCGTGAAAATACCGTGAACCAAGATCCGAGGGATGAACCCGGGGATGGGGATCGACCTCGCGGTGGTGATCGAAGATCACCGAACCGCGGGAGGTCGGGAGATCCCCGCCGGGATCACACGAAAACCCCTCGGCTGGACGCCGAGGGTGGCGATCGGCCCTAGGGCACGATCGCCGATCGCGCAAGGGAGGAGCCCCGGCTGGACGCCGGGGCGTGCGATCGACCACCGTGGTCGATCGCTGGGGCGCCGCGGGCTGGTGCCGCGGCTGTCCGCTGGGCGGACGCCCCTCCTCCACGGCGGTGGCGGTGAGTCGCCGGACTCACCGCCGGGGGCTGCTACGAGCAGCCCGCGGGGATGCGCGTGCATCCCCGGCGATCGTATTCGATCGCGAGCCCCTCGCGGGGCTCGGCTGGACATGCCGCGGGTTTATCCCGCGGCGGTGGTTGTTCGGTCGGGCCCGGTTCGCATGGTGGTTCGTGGTTGTTTTCCGGCGAAAGGTTTTTCGATTGGATTATCGGTTCCGCAATTTTGACAATCCGGATATTCGAAGGATTTCGGTCGGAATTAATTAGATAATTTATTTATTTAAATTTATTAATTCCGGCATATCGATTTCCAACAATTGGTATCAGAGCGTTGGTTTTAGTTCACGGTATTTTTCGATAAATTGTTCTACCTTGCAGGGTTTCCGACTATTATGGCTAGATATAATTGTTCTTAATTATTGTCATAATATTGTTCTTGATTATTAAACTCTCGGACATGTCGAGATTCGTTTTATGTGTGGTGAATGCTTGTAATAGTAAAAAATTCGGGGGTTGACCGAATTTAGGTTTATTATTACGTTCTACTTTTTCCGGAAAATGTATAGGGTCGATTTCATGTATAGAATCGATACCGGATAATTGTAATTAAATTATGTAATTTATTTTACGTTGGATCGATGCCGAAACGACCGCCGGAAGAAGACGTGTGACGGAGGAGACGAATAGAGGGAGGGCTCGATCGGCCATCCCCATGGCCGATCTCATGAGGCTCGATCGACCACCATGAGGAGTTCGACTCCTCTAGGTGGGTGGTCGATCATGGTGAGTGCGGGGATCCCCAACCCGCGTTCATCTCGGCCAAGATCCAACTTTCCTAAATTGATTCGGTTTTCCTATTTTGAGTATTCCTTTTTTTGGGAATTCTCATGGAAATAGGAAAAGAATTAATTGGAATTAATTTATTTCCTTATTCTATTATGGAAGTCTTCTAGAATATTCTAAGTTCTACTTGGAATAGGATTCTAGAGATTTAATAGAATTAGAAAGGAAAATAATTAATTATTAAATTAAATTAATTTCCTATTTGATTATTCCTATTTAATGGGAATTTTCATTGACATAGAAATTAATTAATTTTGGAAAGTAGAAGAGTCCTAAATTAATTTTTCCTTATTTAATTATTCCTTTATGGAATTTTTAATGGATTAGGAAAGGAATTAATTTGGAAGGACTAGGAATCCTAAATTATTTTATTTCCTTATTTTATTATGGAATCATCTAGAATATTCCAAGTGGGTCTTGGATAGATTATTTTAGAGATTTAATGAAGTAGAAAAGGAAAAATAAAATAAATTTATTTTATTTCCTTATTCTATTATAGATGTCTTCTAGAATATTCCAAGTGGGTCTTGGATAGATTATTCTAGAGATTTAATAGAATTAGATAGGAAAATAAATAAATAAAAATATTAATAATATTTAATTTTATTTTTGATTTATTCGATTGACTTAATTTTCGAATTAAGTAACTTTTGGATTTATTAAAAATAAATAGATTTAAATATTGGAATTAATATTCCCGTCACATGGAGCATTCAAGAACGAAGACTAAAGACTAGAAGATGCGTACGGAGATGCGATAAAGCCATAATAGTCGGAAAATAATATTCTAGTATTATTTTGATTATGTGATAATATTCTATGTGCTTTATTTCATGTATGCATGCTTATGTGTATTTAATTATGCATTAGATAGCGTATCCCTTTATTATAAAAAGCTAAGTGGGAGAGGGTATGGAAACATATCCATGGTCTCCATTGCTGTTCTCTTGGTGACTTTTATGGACTTTTGAAGTTCGTATAGACAAGTCATTGGAGGAGAATTCTTGTAATTCCTTTTACGAGAAACATTGATTAAGTTTATCAAACAATGCCTAATTTGTTTTTCCAAAACTGATTTCAAGTCGACTCATTCTCACCCCGGGGAGTGGAATGGAGCCAAAGCCACTTGGTCATGTCGAGGACACAAATTAGAGACTTTCGTGTCATTTGATGACTAGATCGATTGTCTGGTCGGCTCCCTCATTTATGAGAGATAGGGTTGTTCGCATGGTGAATCACTGGTTAGAAACTTCGAGTTTCACTTATGATTCTCCGCGTCTTGATTTACAAGATTAAATGAATCAAGTAATTGGGAGTCAATTGTAAAAATCTTTTGGTGTAGTAAACGTCCACACTATCGTGGCTTGCTGCATTGAATGGGATTTTGGAACGATTGATGTAGACAGTTATAGAAGGGAGTAAAGGAGCGTATGTTAACGTAAACGTCCACACTATCGTGGCTTGCGGTGAATATGCGTGTCCCAAACAATCTTCTTAGATACTGAGTAATGGTTTACACTTAGGTACGCTTCTTAGTATTCTTCCCATCGAAGTAACGCTAATGATGATGTACGACCGAAGGAAATCTAATTGCTAAATCATTTGGATAGGTAAACGTCCACACTATCGTGGCTTGCCATATCTGATGGGATTTTAGATGTGATTAGTGGTTTAATGATATTATTTGAGGGAGATAATATCGGAGATTAAATCGATTGTTTGTTGTTATATGTGCTCATAGATTAGGATATGGCTTTGAACCCACTTCCTGTGATACGTAAGGATTTTAAACTCATTGGTCCCTAAATGTAATGATTGGAATAGAGATCTAGACATTGTCCAGACTGTTGAAGAGTACTGGTTAGTACTCAATAAGCTTTGTCCTCCCGAGCCTATTGACATAGGCGGCTAGACAAGAAGCGATGAGGATACTCATAAAGGCCAGTCGCTTCGAGGAAACGCTTAAACACGTTTTTGAGATGATTGACCTTTTAGACGAGTTGAGACGGAAATCGCAAGCTCTTGTAGCCAATGCCAAAGGTTTCGACTTAAGGGAAAAATCGGGGGAAAGGAAAAGCAAGCAAAGAAACCCAGTGGTCCTAGGTTTCTTGGACCACGAGATGGGACGAGAAAGCCATGAGGCAAAAGTTCTCGATGCAAACAGTCTGGGTACTGGAAGTCTGATTATCCTCTCAAAGAAAGTACGAAATTTTCTTTAGTCGTAAAACATAGTCAATGGTATTATCTACCGGAACCTGGTGTGTAGATATGGAGCCACTGACGGTATGTGCATTTTAAATGCAAAGGTTCCAGGAAACCTAACGACTTGGAAAAGAAGAAATCGTAGTCTACATGGGCAATGCTGTAGAGGAGGCAGCAGTTGCAGTGGAGGACATTTTATAAGATTTCATTTTGAGTTATTGCTTTTATGTACCTTTCATATTAGAAAGAACTTTGTTCTGGATTTCTAATAAATGGATATTTTATTTCTTTTAATCATTTGATGGTTATAAGAAGAAATAATGATATTATCTATTTTGGTACATTAGCTAGCAATATATAAATGATGAAACCTGAGTCCACCACGATGCAACGAACCGTAGTATAAAACTCGTTTTACTAATAAGAGATTTCTTTATTAAATCAGTTATACTTGTGGATTCTTATGCTAAGTCATGCTTATTCAAATAAGAAGTTCAAAGGTCGAAAATTGATTTTTGATCAATTAAGTTGAAGGAGTGGACCTTCCGACCTAAGAATCTTATTGGGAAGATAACATGACTAAGCAATCCTTTATGGATATAAGATATAAGATCCGGACAAGTATTAGAATTGATTGACTCTGATGTATGCAGACCTATGTCTACTCAGACAATAAGGTACGAGTACTGATTACTCAAGAAATGGATTAGAATACCTGATGTGCCACAAAAGCAAGTGTTCTGACAAGTCAATGGACACTAAGCAATTGTGGAGAACCATCAAGGTATATCCATTTGTAGCCTGCGATTTGATCGCGGAGGCAAGTACCTGTCTGAGGAATGCATGGCATACTAATCAGAGATTGGGATTTGATCCCAAATGACTACACCATACACTGTTGTGTAGAAATGGTGTGTCGATAATAAGAAATGGAACTCTTATAGAGATAGTAAAAGATGAGTTATACGGAACTACCTATGTTCTATGGATATGTCTGGAAACAACGGCGCATTCAAATGCGGTTGTAGAATATCCTAGAAGAACAAAAGATGTGTGTTCAATAGTACTATGAACCAGAAGGACGTTATAAGTTCTAACGCCCGGTTCTTAGAGGAAGACTATGTAATGAACCACAAGCCCAAAGTGACGTGAAACTTTGAAATGAGAGAGAACGAAGAAGACTTAGAACCAGCCGAACCGAGTAGCGGTACACCACTAACTGCACCTACTGTTATCACTGTTTATACACCGGAATGCCATTGTAGTGGGAGGTTGTGGGACAACCGGAGATATTCATAAGACTAGGAGAGTCTTCGGACTCTGGACCTAGTATACATGAAATCGATCCCTAGATCTACATGAAGGCCGTACTAGATCTAAATGTGCCTTCTTGGAGAGCAATAAGGATTATTGCTAAGAGGCGAGATCATTTAGAGTACAAGCTTAGTTGATCCATTTATGGATTGAAACAAAGCATTGAGTTCGTGGTACTTGCAAATTGATGAGATAGTCCATTTTATGGATTCAGCAAAAGCATAGACGAATTGTGTGTATTGGAAACGTGATGGAAAACAAGGTGGTGTTTCTCGGAGGTTTTATGTAGATGACACTCTTATCATTGGCAACAATGTAAAGATGTTATCAGACATAAAATGATGGTTGTCTAGATGAATCATTATGAAAGATAAAGGAAGAAGTTGGACATGTTCTTGAGATCTTGGATCTCTAGAAAGAACATTGTACTTTTCCTGGACATCTTACATATATGATTATGGTTCGTTTTAACATGCAATATTCCGAGAAAGGTTCGTTACCTTTCAGAGACGGAATGCATCTATCTAAGGATATGTGTTTTGGAACACAAAAGGAGATAGAAGCAATGAAAGCAGTTTCCTACACTTTGAGTGTGGAAAGCTTAATAAATGCATTGTTGAAAACAAAAACCTGATATCGGCTATGCGGTTAGCATAGTGGGAGGATATCAAGGTAATCCTGGAAAGGAATATTCGACTGCCGTAAAAGTACTTTCGAAGTACTGTTCTAGACTACGAAGCAGACGAGTTTTTCCTTTGGATTACATTCTCTTAGATTTCTAATCAAATGAGGACCGGTGTAAGTCGATATCAGGCTATGTGTTTCACTATTGAAGGAGAAGGAGTTTTAACATGGAAGAGTGATAAGCACGATGCTTTTCGGACTCTGCCATGGGTAACCAAATAGCGGCCTCAGAGGCAGCGGAAGTTTTGGTATAACTCCAGGATAATCTCTGGGACTTAGATGTGATTCTTAATTTGCCAAAGGCTATGTAAATAGCGGTGCAATGGCAAATGGTAAGAAATCACTAGTTCATAAGTGTAAGATAACACATAGTGCAAGTACCACCTGATACGAGTCATCGTCGAGGGAGACGACGCTGTAGTCACCAAGATAACTTCAGAGCGGCAACCTAGAGTGCTCATTCACATAGTACTTCTTGGAAGTACACCTTAAGCACGTGATGAGTATGGGAGTCGGGAGTTTGGAGGAAATGACTAGACCTTAGTACAAGTGGGAGATTGTTGGAGTTGTGTACTTAATGTCTAGATTTAAGTAACGTAAACTCACGATCCATTGCCATTAATCTATTTAATTAAATAAACAATTGTTTGCGTTTAATTATTTATAATTAAATATATGCAAATTATAGTCCTGGATTATATACGTTGTAGTTAGTATGGTGTGCGACGTCACACAGAAGATCATACTATCGGTTACTCGTATTTAATCGAACAGTTGCTCACGACCTAGATGGACACGGACCAATCCATCGGTATAGTCGTTGTGTGAGAGAGAAAATAATTTGTCTTAATTATTTTATCACATTTGTACACTTGGTGTATTGAGCGGATCGTTGAGATTCATCGATTAGGATTGCCGGCGATAATCGATTCGAGTCTCAGTGTATTTTATTCTTAATCCCCGATATTATTGCGGGTGTGTATATTTAATATAAGTGACTTTGATTTACCAAAGGAATTAACCGATTTAATTATTGGGTTAATTACCGGTTAAGTTGGGTCACTATATTTTATATATGGCATGCCGTGAATACTTGACGGGAAAGTGTATCCCGGAAGGGTTGATAATATCCCCGAGATGAGTTCATAAGGAATTATTATGTAAACCCTGCAGGTGGATTCGTTCCGCATAATAATTAAGGTTGAATGGTACTAGTCTCGGATATAAGAGATGAATAAATTAATTAGCAATAAATTAATTTTATTCATGGATATTTATATCTTAAATACACGGAATAAATAATACTACCGGAGAAATATTATTTGATATAATATGGTTTAATATTGGGAGTGCAATTAATTTTATATAGTGGAAAATAGAATTAATTAATATTAATGGATTAATAGATTTGGGCTTGGGCTCAATTTAATCATTAATATTGGAAGCCCAATATTCCACCTCCTTAAGATCCCCTACGTAGCCTATAAAAGCACTACATGGTCTTCTCTATTCTCACAACTTGAAGATCACAATTCTAGAGAGAGAAAGTAGAGAGGGAGATCCATGGAGTTCGGAAGATCGTCGCCCACCCGACGTTCGAGATAGTGCAAGGAATACGTGGGAAGGTCTCAAGGTCTTCATAGATCTCGTTTCTCCGTACAACGAGAACAAAGGTAAAATCGTGAAAACCCCCTCGATGATTTTACATGTTAATTATCGTGAAAATACCGTGAACCAAGATCCGAGGGATGAACCCGGGGATGGGGATCGACCTCGCGGTGGTGATCGAAGATCACCGGACCGCGGGAGGTCGGGAGATCCCCGCCGGGATCACACGAAAACCCCTCGGCTGGACGCCGAGGGTGGCGATCGGCCCTAGGGCACGATCGCCGATCGCGCAAGGGAGGAGCCCCGGCTGGACGCCGGGGCGTGCGATCGACCACCGTGGTCGATCGCTGGGGCGCCGCGGGCTGGTGCCGCGGCTGTCCGCTGGGCGGACGCCCCTCCTCCACGGCGGTGGCGGTGAGTCGCCGGACTCACCGCCGGGGGCTGCTACGAGCAGCCCGCGGGGATGCGCGTGCATCCCCGGCGATCGTATTCGATCGCGAGCCCCTCGCGGGGCTCGGCTGGACATGCCGCGGGTTTATCCCGCGGCGGTGGTTGTTCGGTCGGGCCCGGTTCGCATGGTGGTTCGTGGTTGTTTTCCGGCGAAAGGTTTTTCGATTGGATTGTCGGTTCCGCAATTTTGACAATCCGGATATTCGAAGGATTTCGGTCGGAATTAATTAGATAATTTATTTATTTAAATTTATTAATTCCGGCATATCGATTTCCAACAGTATCCCTTTATTGTAAAAAGCTAAGTGGGAGAGGGATTGGAAACAATGCCATGGTCTCCATTGCTGTTCTCTTGGTGACTTTTATGAACTTTCGAAGTTCATATAGATAAGCCATTGGAGGAGAATTCTTGTAGTTCCTCTTACGAGAAACATTGATTAAGTCTATCAAACAATGCCTAATTTGTCTTTCCAAAACTGATTTCAAGTCGACTCATTCTCACCCCGGGGAGTGGAATGGAGCCAAAGCCACTTGGTCATGTCGAGGACACAAATTAGATACCTTCGTACCATCCTTTTGAAGGTGGATCGATTGTCTGCTCGGCTCCCTCATTTATGAGAGATAGGGTCGTTCGCATGGTGAATCACTGGTAAGAAACTTCGAGTTTCACTTATGATTCTCCGCGTCTTGATTTACAAGATCGAATGGATCAAGTAATTGGATTTCAATTATATAAATCTTTTGGTATAGTAAACGTCCACACGAACGTGGCTTGCTATACTGAATGGGATTTTGGAATAATTGATGTAGACAGTTATAGGGAATTGTGAAGGATTGCGAGTTGTCGTAAACGTCCACACGAACGTGGCTTGCGGTGTTGTAGCAATTCTGAACGATTCACCTTAGTACTGAGTAATGGTTTACACTTAGGTACGCTTTATAGTATTCTTCCCAACGAAGTAACGCTATAATGATGTACGACCAAAGCAAATCTAATTGCTAAATCATTTGGGTGGGTAAACGTCCACACGAACGTGGCTTGCCTTACCTGATGGGATTTTAGATGTGATTAGTGGTTTAATGATATTATTTCAGGGAGATAATATCGGAGATTAAATCGATTGTTTGTTGTTATATGTGCTCATAGATTAGGAAATGGCTTTGAACCCAGTTTCTGTGATACGTAAGGATTTTTAAACTCACTGGTCCCTAAATGTATTGATTGGAATAGAGATCTAGACATTGTCCAGACTGTTAAAGAGTACAAGTTTGTACTCAGTGAGCTTTGTCCTCCCGAACCTACAAATGTCTTAACTGATGAGGAAATGACTGATTTTGATATCATGTTCATGTTGGAGTTGTGTACTTAATGTCTAGATTTAAACTCACGATCCATTGCCATTAATCTATTTAACTAAATGAACAATTGTTTGCGTTTAATTATTTATAATTAAATATATGCAAAACATAGTCCTGGATTCTATACGTTGTAGTTAGTATGGTGTTGCATGGGCGCACAGAAGATCATACTATCGGTTACTCGTATTTAATCGAACAGTTGCTCACGACCTAGATGGACACGGACCAATCCATCGGTATAGTCGTTGTGTGAGAGAGAAAATAATCTATCTTGATTATTTTATCACACTTGTACACTTGCTGTATTGAGCGGATCGTTGAGATTCATCGATTAGGATTGCCGGCGATAATCGATTCGAGTCTCAGTGTATTTTATTCTTAATCCCCGATATTGTTGCGGGTGTGTATATTTAATATAAGTGACTTTGATTTACCAAAGGAATTAACCGATTTAATTATTGGGTTAATTACCGGTTAAGTTGGGTCACTATATTTCATATATGGCATGCCGTGAATGATTGACCGGAAAGTGTATCCCGGAAGGGTTGATAATATCCCCGAGATGAGTTCATAAGGAATTATTATGTAAACCCTGCAGGTGGATTCGTTCCGCATAATAATTAAGGTTGAATGGTACTAGTCTCGGATATAAGAGATGAATAAATTAATTAGCAATAAATTAATTTTATTCATGGATATTTATATCTTAAATACACGGAATAAATAATACTACCGGAGAAATATTATTTGATATAATATGGTTTAATATTGGGAGTGCAATTAATTTTATATAGTGGAAAATAGAATTAATTAATAATAGTAAGGATTAATAGATTTGGGCTTGGGCTCAATTTAATCACTATTATTGGAAGCCCAATATTCCACCTCCTTAAGATCCCCTACGTAGCCTATAAAAGCACTACATGGTCTTCTCTATTCTCATAACTTGAAGATCACAATTCTAGAGAGAGAGAGAAAGTAGAGAGGAAGATCCATGGAGTTCGGTAGATCGTCGCCCACACGACGTCCGGGCTAGTGCAAGGAATACGTGGGAAGATCTCAAGGTCGTCAAATTGAGTTCTACGTTTTTCCGAACAACGAGAACGAGGTAAATCGTAAAACCCTCTTTATGATTTTATCGTTTATTTATCGTGAGAATATCATGAACCAAGATCCAAGGGACGTACGAACCCGGGGACGAGGATCGACCTCGCGGTGGTGATCGAGGATCACCGGACCGCGGGAGGTCGAGAGATCCTCGCCGGGATCGAGAGGACGAACCCTCGGCTGGACGCCGAGGGTGGCGGTCGAGCCTAGGGCTTCGACCGCCGGCAGCACGCTCGAGGACCCCGGTCGGACGCCGGGGGTGCGATCGAGCGCGTGCTCGATCGCGTGGGGTGGCGGGCTGGTGCCGCCGCTGCTCGCCCGGCGAGCAGCCCCCTCCTCCGCGGACGGCGAGTCGCCGGACTCGCCGTGGGGTTGCCGAGCGCAACCCGGCGATCACCGTGCGTGATCGCGAGCCCCACGCGGGGCTCGGCTAGGGCTGGCCGCGGGTTTATCCCGCGGTGGTGTTTTGGTCGAGCCCGGTTCGTGTGGTGGTTCGCGGTGGTTTCCGGCAAACGGTTTCGATTGGATTGTCGGTTCCGCAATTTAGACAATCCGGATATTCGAAGGATTTCGGTCGGAATTAATTAGATAATTTATTTATTTAAATTTATTAATTCCGGGATATCGATTTCCAACAATTGGTATCAGAGCGTTGGTTTTAGTTCATGGTATTTTTCGATAAATTGTTCTACCTTGCAGGGTTTCCGATTATTATGGCTAGATTTAATTATTGTTAATTAATGTCATAATAATGTTCTTGATTATTAAACTCTCGGTGATGTCAATATTTGTTCTTGTGTGGTGAATGCTTAATCTTATTTTTCCGGAAATTGTATGAGGTCGATTTCATGTAGAGAATTGATACCGGATAGCGTAGTAATAAATTTGTAATTTATTTTACGTTGGATCGATTCCGAAACGACAACCGGAAAAGTGTGACGGAGGAGACGAAGAGAGGGAGGATTCCGGGGATCGATCAACCCCATGATCGATCCAAGGGATGGATCGATCGACCACAAAGGGGCTGCCCGTAGCCCTCTCGGCCATGGAGTCGCCGGCGACGGTGGCTGGCCGGCTGGGGGCGGCGGCGGCGGTGCTCCTTGGGGTGGTCGATGGTGGTGGTGGGGCGCGAGGATCCCCAACTCGTGCTCTCCCGCCAAGATCCAACTTTCCTAAATTATTCAGTTTTCCTATTTTGAGTATTCCTTTTTTTGGGAATTCTCATGGAATAGGAAAAGAATAAATTTAGAATAAATTTATTTTTCCTTATTGATTATTCTTATTCTTGGGAATTTTCATAGATTAGGAAAATGAATAAATTTATAAATTAATTCATTTTTCCTATTTAATTATTCCTTTATGGAATTTTTTAATGGATTAGGAAAATAATTAATTTGGAAAGTTTAGGAGTCCTAAATTAATTTTTCCTTATTTAATTATTCCTTTATGGAATTTTTAATGGATTAGGAAAGGAATTAATTTGGAATGACTAGGAGTCCTAAATTATTTTATTTCCTTATTTCATTATGGAAATCATCTAGAATATTCCAAGTGGGTCTTGGATAGATTATTCTAGAGATTTAATGAAGTAGAAAGGGAAAATAAAATAAATTTATTTTATTTCCTTATTCTATTATAGAAGTCTTCTAGAATATTCCAAGTGGGTCTTGGATAGATTATTCTAGAGATTTAATAGAATTAGATAGGAAAATAAATAAATAAAAATATTAATAATATTTAATTTTATTTTTGATTTATTCGATTGACTTAATTTTCGAATTAAGTAACTTTTGGATTTATTAAAAATAAATAGATTTAAATATTGGAATTAATATTCCCGTCACATGGAGCATTCAAAGAATGAAGACTAAAGACTAGAAGATGCGTACGGGGATGCGATAAAGCCATAATAGTCGGAAAATAATATTCTAGTATTATTTTGATTATGTGATAATATTCTATGTGCTTTATTTCATGTATGCATGCTTATGTGTATTTAATTATGCATTAGATAGCGTATCCCTTTATTGTAAAAAGCTAAGTGGGAGAGGGTATGGAAACATACCCATGGTCTCCATTGCTGTTCTCTTGGTGACTTTTATGGACTTTTGAAGTTCGTATACATAAGCCATTGGAGGAGAATTCTTGTAATTCCTCTTACGAGAAACATTGATTAAGTTTATCAAACAATGCCTAATTTGTCTTTCCAAAACTGATTTCAAGTCGACTCATTCTCACCCCGGGGAGTGGAATGGAGCCAAAGCCACTTGGTCATGTCGAGGACACAAATTAGAGGCATTCGTACCATCTTTTGAAGGTGGATCGATTGTCTGCTCGGCTCCCTCATTTGATGAGAGATAGGGTCGTTCGCATGGTGAGTCACTGGTTAGAAACTTCGAGTTTCACTTATGATTCTCCGCGTCTTGATTTACAAGATTAAATGAATCAAGTAATTGGGAGTCAATTATAAAAGTCTCTTGGTGTAGTAAACGTCCACACAACGTGGCTTGCTATACTGACGGATTTTGGATTAATTGATGTAGACAGTTGTAAGAAATTGTGAAGAGTTGTGAAGTTATCGTAAACGTCCACACAACGTGGCTTGCGGTGATGTAGCAATTCCAAACGATTTACTTTGGTGCTGAGTAATGGTTTACACTTAGATACGCCTTATAGTATTCCTCCCACCGAGGTTCCGCTATAAGTGATGTATGACCGAAGGAAATCTAATTGCTAAATCATTTGGATAGGTAAACGTCCACACAACGTGGCTTGCCATATCTGATGGGATTTTAGATGTGATTAGTGGTTTAATGATGTTATTTAAGGGAGATAACATCGGAGATTAAATCGATTGTTTGTTGTTATATGTGCTCATAGATTAGGATATGGCTTTGAACCCACTTTATGTGATACGTAAGGATTTAAACTCATTGGTCCCTAAATGTATTGATTGGAATAGAGATCTAGACATTGCCTGGACTGTTAAAGAGTACAAGTTCGTACTCAGTAAGCTTTGTCCTCCCGAGCCTACAAATGTCTTAACTGATGAGGAGAGGACTGATTTTGATATCATGTTCAAACTCAAGGAGATGTTTAGACATGATGTAGCGGCTAGACAAGAAGCGATGAGGATACTCATAAAGGCCAGTCGCTTCGAGGAAACGCTTAAAAACGTTTTTGAGATGATTGACCTTTTAGACGAGTTGAGCCGGAAATCGCAAGCTCTTGTAGCCAATGCCAAAGGTTTTGAACCTAAGGGCAAAATCGGGGGAAAGGAAAAGCAAGCAAAGAAACCCAGTGGTCCTAAGTGTCTTGGACCACGAGATGGGACGAGAAAGCCAATAGGCAAGTGTTCTCGATGCAATCAGTCTGGGTACTGGAAGTCTGATTATCCTCTCAAAGAAAGTACGAAATTTTCTTTAGTCGTAAAACATAGTCAGTGGTATTATCTACCGGAACCTGGTGTGTAGATATGGAACCACTGACGGTATGTGCATTTTAAATGCAAGAGGTTCCAGGAAACCTAACGACTTGGAAAAGAAAAGATCGTAGTCTACAATGGGCAATGCTGTGTAGGAGGCAGCAGTTGCAGTGGAGGACATTTTATAGGATTTCATTTTGAGTTATTGCTTTTATGTACCTTTCATATTAGAAAGAACTTTGTTCTGGATTTCTAATGAATGGATATTTTATTTCTTTTAATCATTTGATGGTTATAAGAAGAAATAATGATATTATCTATTCTGGTACATTAGCTAGCAATATATAAATGATGAATCCTGAGTCCACCACGATGCAACGAACCGTAGTATGAGACTCGTTTTACTAATAAGAGATTTCTTTATCAATTATACTTGTGGATTCTTATGCTGAGTCATGTTTATTCAAATAAGAAGTTCAAAGGTCGAAAATTGATATTTTGATCAATTAAGTTGAAGGAATGGACCTTCCGACCTAAGAATCTAATTTGGAAGATAATATGACTAAGCAATCCTTTATGGATATAAGATGTAAGATCCGGACAAGTATAAGAATTGATTGACTCTGATGTATGCAGACCTATGCCTACTCAGACAATAAGGTACGAGTACTTCATTTGATGATTACTCGAGAAATGGATTAGAATACCTGATGTGCCACAAAAAGCAAGTGTTTTGACAAGTCAATGGACACTGAGCAATTGTGGAGAACCATCGAGGTATATCCATTTGTAGCCTGCGATTTGATCGCGGAGGCAAGTACCTGTCTGAGGAATGCATAGCATACTGATCAGAGGTTGGGATGATCCCAAATGACTACACCATACACTTTTAGTGTAGAAATGGTGTGTCGTAAACAAGAAATGGAACTTTTATAAAAATAGTAAAAGCATAAGTTATACGGAACTACCTATGTTCTATGGATATGTCTGGAAACAACGGCGCATTCAAATGCGGTTGTAGAATATCCTGGAAGAACAAAAGATGTGTGTTCAATAGTACTATGAACCAGAGGGACGTTGTAAGTTCTAACGCCCGGTTCTTAGAGAAAGACTATATGATGAACCACAAAGCCCAAGGTGACGTAATACTTTGAAATGAGAGAGAAAGATTAAGACTTAGAACCAGCCGAACCGAGTAGCGGTACACCACTAACTGCACCTACTGTTATCACTGTTTATACACCGGAATGCCATCGTAGTGGGAGGTTGTGTGACAACCGGAGATATTCATAAGACTAGGAGAGTCTTCGGATTCTGGACCTAGTATACATGAAATCGATCCCTAGATCTACATGAAGGCCGTACTAGATCTAAATGTGCCTTCTTGGAGAGCAATAAGGATTATTGCTAAGAGGCGAGATCATTTAGAGTACAAGCTTAGTTGATCCATTTATGGATTGAAACAAAGCATTGAGTTCGTGGTACTTGCAAATTGATGAGATAGTCCATTTTATGGATTCATCAAAAGCATAGACGAATCGTGTGTATGGGAAACGTGATGGAAACAAGGTGGTGTTTCTCGGAGGTTTTATGTAGATGACATTTTATCATTGGTAACAATGTAAAGGTGTTGTCAGACATAAAATGATGGTTGTCTAGAAAAATCGATATATGAGATGAAGAAGAAGTTAGAGCATGTTCTTAAGATCTAGGATCTCAAGAAAAGAACATTGTACTTCTCCTGGACATCTTACATATATATGATTATGGTTCGTTTTAACATGCAAAATTCCGAGAAAGGTTCGTTACCTTTCAGAGACGGAATGCATCTATCTAAGGATATGTGTTTTGGAACACAAAAGGAGATAGAAGCAATGAAAGCGAATTCCTACACTTTGAGTGTGGAAAGCTTAATAAATGCATTGTTGAAAACAAGAACCTGATATCGGCTATGCGGTTAGCATAGTGGGAGGATATCAAGGTAATCCTGGAAAGGAATATTCGACTGCCGTAAAAGTACTTTCGAAGTACTGTTCTAGACTACGAAGCAGACGAGTTTTTCCTTTGGATTGCATTCTCTTAGATTTCTAATCGAATAAGGACCAGTGTAAGTCGATATCAGGCTATGTGTTTCACTATTGAAGGAGAAGGAGTTTTAACATGGAAGAGTGATAAGCACGATGCTTTTCGGACTCTGCCATAGGTAACCAAATAGCGGCCTCAGAGGCAGCGGAAGTTTTGGTATAACTCCGGGATAATCTCTGGGACTTAGATGTGATTCTTAATCTGCCAAAGGCTATGTAAATAGCGGTGCAATGGCAAATGGTAAGAAATCACAAGTCCATAAGTGTAAGATAACACATAGTGCAAGTACCACCTGATACGAGTCATCGTCGAGGGAGACGACGCTGTAGTCACCAAGATAACTTCAGAGCGGCAACCTAGAGTGCTCATTCACATAGTACTTCTTGGAAGTACAACTTAAGCACGTGATGAGTATGGGAGTCGGGAGTTTGGAGGAAATGACTAGACCTTAGTACAAGTGGGAGATTGTTGGAGTTGTGTACTTAATGTCTAGATTTAAACTCACGATCCATTGCCATTAATCTATTTAACTAAATGAACAATTGTTTGCGTTTAATTATTTATAATTAAATATATGCAAAACATAGTCCTGGATTCTATACGTTGTAGTTAGTATGGTGTTGCATGGGCGCACAGAAGATCATACTATCGGTTACTCGTATTTAATCGAACAGTTGCTCACGACCTAGATGGACACGGACCAATCCATCGGTATAGTCGTTGTGTGAGAGAGAAAATAATCTATCTTGATTATTTTATCAAACTTGTACACTTGGTGTATTGAGCGGATCGTTGAGATTCATCGATTAGGATTGCCGGCGATAATCGATTCGAGTCTCAGTGTATTTTATTCTTAATCCCCGATATTGTTGCGGGTGTGTATATTTAATATAAGTGACTTTGATTTACCAAAGGAATTAACCGATTTAATTATTGGGTTAATTACCGGTTAAGTTGGGTCACTATATTTCATATATGGCATGCCGTGAATGATTGACCGGAAAGTGTATCCCGGAAGGGTTGATAATATCCCCGAGATGAGTTCATAAGGAATTATTATGTAAACCCTGCAGGTGGATTCGTTCCGCATAATAATTAAGGTTGAATGGTACTAGTCTCGGATATAAGAGATGAATAAATTAATTAGCAATAAATTAATTTTATTCATGGATATTTATATCTTAAATACACGGAATAAATAATACTACCGGAGAAATATTATTTGATATAATATGGTTTAATATTGGGAGTGCAATTAATTTTATATAGTGGAAAATAGAATTAATTAATAATAGTAAGGATTAATAGATTTGGGCTTGGGCTCAATTTAATCACTATTATTGGAAGCCCAATATTCCACCTCCTTAAGATCTCCTACGTAGCCTATAAAAGCACTACATGGTCTTCTCTATTCTCATAACTTGAAGATCACAATTCTAGAGAGAGAGAGAAAGTAGAGAGGAAGATCCATGGAGTTCGGTAGATCGTCGCCCACACGACGTCCGGGCTAGTGCAAGGAATACGTGGGAAGATCTCAAGGTCGTCAAATTGAGTTCTACGTTTTTCCGAACAACGAGAACGAGGTAAATCGTAAAACCCTCTTTATGATTTTATCGTTTATTTATCGTGAGAATATCATGAACCAAGATCCAAGGGACGTACGAACCCGGGGACGAGGATCGACCTCGCGGTGGTGATCGAGGATCACCGGACCGCGGGAGGTCGAGAGATCCTCGCCGGGATCGAGAGGACGAACCCTCGGCTGGACGCCGAGGGTGGCGGTCGAGCCTAGGGCTTCGACCGCCGGCAGCACGCTCGAGGACCCCGGTCGGACGCCGGGGGTGCGATCGAGCGCGTGCTCGATCGCGTGGGGTGGCGGGCTGGTGCCGCCGCTGCTCGCCCGGCGAGCAGCCCCCTCCTCCGCGGACGGCGAGTCGCCGGACTCGCCGTGGGGTTGCCGAGCGCAACCCGGCGATCACCGTGCGTGATCGCGAGCCCCACGCGGGGCTCGGCTAGGGCTGGCCGCGGGTTTATCCCGCGGTGGTGTTTTGGTCGAGCCCGGTTCGTGTGGTGGTTCGCGGTGGTTTCCGGCAAACGGTTTCGATTGGATTGTCGGTTCCGCAATTTAGACAATCCGGATATTCGAAGGATTTCGGTCGGAATTAATTAGATAATTTATTTATTTAAATTTATTAATTCCGGGATATCGATTTCCAACAGTTCAAACTCAAGAAGATGTTTAGAGATGATGTAGAGGCTAGACAAGAGGCGATGAGGATACTCATAAAGGCCAGTCGATTCGAGGAAACGCTTAAACACGTTTTTGAGATGATTGACCTTTTAGACGAGTTGAGACGGAAATCGCAAGCTCTTGTAGCTAATGCCAAATGTTTCGAACCTAAGGGCAAAATCGGGGGAAAGGAAAAGCAAGCAAAGAAACCCAGTGGTCCTAGGTTTCTTGGACCACGAAATGGGACGAGAAAGCCAAGAGGCAAGTGTTCTCGAGGCAAACAGTCTGGGTACTGGAAGTCTGATTATCCTCTCAAAGGAAGTACGAAATTTTCTTTAGTCGTAAAACATAGTCAGTGGTATTATCCGCCGGAACCTGGTGTGTAGATATAGAACCACTGACGGTATGTGCATTCTAAATGCAAAGGTTCCAGGAAACCTAACGACTTGAAAAAGAAGAAATCGTAGTCTACATGGGCAATGCTGTAGAGGAGGCAGCAATTGCAGTGGAGGACATTTTGTAGGATTTCATTTTGAGTTATTGTTTTTATGTACCTTTAATTTTAGAAAGAACTCTGTTCTGGATTTCTGAAATTTAATGAATGGATATTTTATTTCTTTTAATCATTTGATGGTTATAAGAAGAAATAATGATATTATCTATTTTGGTACATTAGCTAGCAATATATAAATGATGAATCCTGAGTCCACCACGATGCAACGAACCGTAGTATGAAACTCGTTTTACTAATAAGAGATTTCTTTATCAATTATACTTGTGGATTCTTATGCTGAGTCATGTTTATTCAAATAAGAAGTTCAAAGGTCGAAATATTGATATTTGATCAATTAAGTTGAGGGAGTGGACCTTCCGACCTATGAATCTAATTTGGAAGATAACATGACTAAGCAATCCTTTATGGATATAAGATGTAAGATCCGGACAAGTATAAGAATTGATTGACTCTGATGTATGCAGACCTATGTCTACTCAGACAATAAGGTACGAGTACTTCATTTAACGATTACTCGAGAAATGGATTAGAATACCTGATGTGCCACAAAAGCAAGTGTTTTGACAAGTCAATGGACACTAAGCAATTGTGGAGAACCATCAAGGTATATCCATTTGTAGCCTGCGATTTGATCGCGGAGGCAAGTACCTGTTTGAGGAATTCATGGCATACTGATCAGAGATTGGGATTTGATCCCAAATGACTACACCATGCACTGTTGTGTAGAAATGGTGTGTCGTAAACAAGAAATGGAACTCTTATAGAAATAGTAAAAGCATGAGTTATACGGAACTACCTATGTTCTATGGATATGTCTAGAAACAACGGCGCATTCAAATGCGGTTGTAGAATATCCTAGAAGAACAAAAGATGTGTGTTCAATAGTACTATGAACCAGAAGGACGTTATAAGTTCTAACGCCCGGTTCTTAGAGAAAGACTATATGATGAACCACAAGCCCAAAGTGACGTGATACTTTGAAATGAGAGAGAATGAAGAAGACTGGAAACCAGCAGAACTGAGTAGCGGTACACCACTAACTGCACCTACTGTTATCACTGTTTATACACCGGAATGCCATTGTAGTGGGAGGTTGTGGGACAACCGGAGATATTCATAAGACTAGGAGAGTCTTCGGACTCTGGACCTAGTATACATGAGATCGATCCCTGGATCTACATGAAGTCCGTACTAGATCTAAATGTGCCTTCTTGGAGAGCAATAAGGATTATTGCTAAGAGGCGAGATCATTTAGAGTACAAGCTTAGTTGATCCATTTATGGATTGAAACAAAGCATTGAGTTCGTGGTACTTGCAAAAATTGATGAGATAGTCCATTTTATGGATTCATCAAAAGCATAGACGAATCGTGTGTATTGGAAACGTGATGGAAAACAAGGTGGTGTTTCTCGGGTTTTATGTAGAGAACATTCTTATCATTGGTAACAATGTAAAGATGTTGTCAAGACATAAAATGATGGTTGTCTAGATAAATCAATATGAAAGATAAAGGAAGAAGTTGTACATGTTCTTGAGACTTGATCTCTGGAAAAGAACATATTACTTCTCCTGGACATCTTACATATATATGACTATGGTTCGTTTTAACATGCAAGATTCCGAGAAAGGTTCGTTACCTTTCAGACACGGAATGCATCTATCTAAGGACATGTGTTTTGGGAACACAAAAGGAGATAGAAGCAATGAAAGCGGTTTCCTACACCTTGAGTGTGGAAAGCTTAATAAATGCAATGTTGAAAACGAGAACCTGATATCGGCTATGCGGTTAGCATAGTGGGAGAATATCAAGGTAATCCTGGAAAGGAATACTCGACTGCTGTAATGAACATCTAGTACTTTCGAAGTACTAGAAACTATGTTCTGGATTACGGAGCAGACGAGCATTTCCTTTGGATTACATTCTCTTAGATTTCTAATCGAATGAGGACCGGTGTAAGTCGATATCAGGCTATGTGTTTCACTATTGAAGGAGAAGGAGTTTTAACATGGAAGAGTGATAAGCACGACGCTTTTCGGACTCTGCCATGGGTAACCAAATAGCAGCCTCAGAGGCAGCGGGAGTTTTGGTATAGCTCCGGGATAATCTCTGGGACTTAGATGTGATTCTTAATTTGCCAAAGGCTATGTGGATAGCGGTGCAATGGCAAATGGTAAGAAATCACAAGTCCATAAGTGTAAGATAACACATAGAGCAAGTACCACCTGATACGAGTCATCGTCGAGAGAGACGACGCTGTAGTCACCAAGATAACTTCAGAGCGGCAACCTAGATTGCTCATTCACATAGTACTTCATGGAAGTACAACTTAAGCACGTGATGAGTATGGGAGTCGGGAGTTTGGAGGAAATGACTAGACCTTAGTACAAGTGGGAGATTGTTGGAGTTGTGTACTTAATGTCTAGATTTAAGTAACGGAAACTCACGATCCATTGCCACTAATCTATTTAATTAAATAAACAATTATTTGCGTTTAATTATTTAAAATTAAATATATGCAAATTATAGTCCTGGATTCTATACGTTGTAGTCAGTATGGTGTGTCGGGCCCACACAGAAGATCATACTATCGGTTACTCGTATTTAATCGAACAGTTGCTCACGACCTAGATGGACACGGACCAATCCATCGGTATAGTCGTTGTGTGAGAGAGAAAATAATCTGTCTTGATTATTTTATCACACTTGTACACTTGGTGTATTGAGCGGATCTGCTTGAGATTTATCGATTAGGATTGCCGGCGATAATCGATTTAAGTCTCAGTGTATTTTATTCTTATTCCCCGATATTATTGCGGGTGTGTATATTTAATATAAGCGACTTTGATTTTCCAAAGGAATTAACCGATTTAATTATTGGGTTAATTACCGGTTAAGTTGGGTCACTATATTTTATATATGGAATGCCGTGAATAATTGACGGGAAAGTGTATCCCGTAAGGGTTGATAATATCCCCGAGATGAGTTCATAAGGAATTATTATGTAAACATTGCAAGTGGATTTATTCCGCATAATAATTAAGGTTGAATGGTACTATTCTCGGATACAAGAGATGAATAAATTAATTAGCAATAAATTAATTTTATTCATGTATATTTATATCTTAAATACACGGAATAAATAATACTACCGGAGAAATATTATTTGATATAATATGGTTTAATATTGGGAGTGCAATTAATTTATATAGTGGAAAATAAATTAATTAATATTAATGGGATTAATAGATTTGGGCTTGGGCTCAATTTAATCATTAATATCGGAAGCCCAATATTCCACCTCCTTAAGATCCCCTACGTAGCCTATAAAAGCACTACATGGTCTTCTCTATTCTCATAACTTGAAGATCACAATTCTAGAGAGAGAAAGTAGAGAGGGAGATCCATGGAGTTCGGTAGATCGTCGCCCACACGACGTCCGAGCTAGTGCAAGGAATACGTCGTAAGATCTCAAGGTCGTCAAATTGAGTTCTTCGTTTTTCCGAACAACGAGAACGAGGTAAATCGTAAAACCCTCTTTATGATTTTATCGTTTAATTATCGTAAAAATATCTTGAACCAAGATCCGAGAACGCGACCTTTGTCGAGGTTGAACCGGGCGGTGGTGATCGAAGATCACTGGACCGCCGGCGGTTCAACGGCTCGAGCAAGAGAGGGTCGAGAGGGGCGAGCCTCGGCTGGACGCCGAGACTCGATCGAGCGCGTGCTCGATCGTCCGGATGGGCTCGACGCGAGCTGCGGTTTCTCCCGCAGCGGACTCGCGTGCGATGCGAGCCTCGTCTGGGGATGACCAGCGGGCTGCTGGGAGCAGCCCGTACGATTGCTCAGCGCCGCTTGCACGGCGCGATCGCCGCTTGCGGGGGCTGATTGCCGCTCGCGCGGCTGGGCCGCCGCTCGCGCGGTGGCGGGCTGTGGTGATCGCATGCCACGATTTTGATCGTGGCGGATGTGCGATCACCTAGGGCATGGCTGGGCAGCCCCTTACGGTGCTACGAACAGCCGGGAGCCCCACGCGGGGGCTCGACCTGACAGCCGCGGGCTATCCCCGCGGTTAGGGTTTCGGTTGGGTTCTATCCCCGTGGTGGTTCGTGGCGGGTTTCCGGCAACCGGGATTTCGATTGGAGTTGTTATTCCGCAATTAGACAACTCCGGATATTCGATCTCCAAAGGATTTCGGTCGGAATTAATTAGATAATTTATTTATTTAAATTTATTAATTCCGGGATATCGATTTCCAACACGTATAAAATCCAGGACTATGATTTGCATATATTTAATTAACAATAATTAAATGCAAAACAATTGTTTATTAATTTAATAGATTAAATGCTATGACCGGGAGTTTACCGTTACTCAAATCTAGAGATTAAGTACATAACTCCAACAACTATTAGTTTGAGAGAAAGGTAGACGGAATGATCAAAGGTCGTATCCCAAGTGACGCAGCACTCCAACGAACCAGAGACCTAGTACTACTACACCTAGAGCTAAATCACATAACCCTATCACAGGTGCACAGCACAAAACAACTACCAAAACTCTAAGGCTCAGCGCCAACAAACATCGATAGCGATACTCGAATATCAGATTTCGTTCTCTCAAAATCGTCAAGTGAAATCTTCAGCTTCCATGGGTTTATATAGGAGTGTCGCACATGTGGAGCGCTGATGTGGAGCAATCTCACTGGTCACATGCTTGGCTGACGTCACAGGTCCATGGATGACATCACTTTTTGTACTTGGATTCTAGAATCTTGGAATCTTGAATCTTTGATTCTTGAATCTTCGAAACTTGAATCTTCAATTTCTTCGACTTCAAACTTCAACTCTATCTTGACTCCATCGATCTCAATACTTCGTCTTCAACTTCATCGTGATGAACACTCGTCGTTGAGGCTTCAGCATTTCATCGTCTTCATGGTCGTCGATAGTATTGAAGTAGTAAAAAGCAATCCCACACGTCGTTGGCACTTGAACTCAATGCACTTCGTTGACGTTGATGGTGGGATGATCAAACACCATGTACCAGTTGGCACCTTAGGTGATCAAGACATAAAAAAACAACCCATGTTGCAAAGACGGAGAAAGCAAGAATTGCGACTCCGTTCGCAAAAGATGGAGATGCAAGACTTGCGACTCCATTCGCAATTGTGTGAGGTGCAAGATTTGCGAACCCATTCGCAAGAGTATGGAGGGGCACAGGAATTGCGAACGCATTCGCAAAGGATGGAGGGGCACTAGATTTGCGAACCCGTTCGCAATAGTTGGAGAAGCAGGTATTGCGAATCCATTCGCAAAATCCGGAGAAAGAGGTGGATTGCGACTCTGGTCGCAAGAGTTGAAGAGGGGCGAGGATTTGCGAACGCATTCGCAAATGTTGGAGAGGCAAGGTTTTGCGAACGCATTCGCAAATGTTGATGGAGCTCAAAATTGCGAACCGATTCGCATAAGATATCAGAGGGAGAGTTTTGCGACTCCAGTCGCATATGTTGGTGATGGCCAAGAATTGCGAATCCATTCGCATAAAAATACTTCACTTGAGTTCCACCTTATATCCATTCACTCAGTCACCTGAAATCCAAACAAACAATGAAAATCATATGTTGTCGTCAAAACTAACATTTACAATCTCCCCCTTTTTGGCACAACCCATATGAAATAGAGTTAGAAAAGAAAACCACACAATCTCCCCCTCAACAAAGCATATCAAGAATAGACTAAGTAAAAACGGAAAAACAATCATTCAACAACCATTAAAGATAAGATATGAAAAACCAAAAACTTAGTCAAAAGATTAAACATTCAATACTTCACGAACTGAGTTCAACAAAAGAGATATGAAAAACATGCATGATGAAAAATACCAAGTCTTATGCATGCAGAGTGAGAACAAAGCAAAACAAATAAATAGTTCAAGTCTCAAAACAGAAAAACATAAACATCAGCATCACTGAGATGCAAACTCAGAATCCTTGGGTGAGCCAGCTGGAGTAGGTGAGCGCATAGGAGTAGTCGGTGGCGAAGCGTCACCAGACTTTGCTTCATCATCAGTCTTCGCATCACCTTCATCATCATCTTCAGCAGCATCATCATCAGTGTCAGAGCTATGGTCTTGATGACCAGAGATTTCATACTCTCCGAATTCATCTTCACCGACCTTGATTCTTTCTTCATCATCTTCATCATCAAGGTCTTCAATCTCAACCTCTTCATCAACATCTTTCAAACCGTCAGACGGCATCGCAGGCGATACCTCTGGATGTGTGGAACTCCCAAACTTCTTTTTCTCAACCTTCTTTTCTTCAACAACTTTACCTTTGCCTTTTCTCAGCAACTCAAACACTTCCCCAGCCATCATCTCACGAACACTGTCATCATCAGTGTCTACAACCTTTGACTTAGCCAGCTCAGCAACCGATTCCTTTATTCCATCTTTGATAAGCTCAAACATAAAGGTGTTGCTCAGACTCTTTCCAGATGAGCCAGCACTAGACCCACCCAAACCTCCCCCTTGATGGGTTATCTGGTAAAGAGCATCAAGGGCCTCCTTCTGCTCGATCTGAGCATCAACCATCTCATTGTAAGCAATGGCGTGAGCAGCCTGCATTCGTTCCAAGTTTTTCGTTGTAGTGAAACAACGATGGACAGCAGCAGAGGGAACAACAGTCCGAAAGTTATGCATCGGATGAAATGGGTTCTTGTGCGGAGGCAAGCCAGACTTGGGACCAAATTTTTGATGAACCACTCTCGGTTGAGGAGTGGGTGTAGTCTTCGTGCGCTTGACACTGGGATTTTCAAGCTTAAGAGCAGGTGTCCGTTTCTTTGAAGATTTCGGGGACAAAGGTGGGGTGACTGGATCAGGAACATCCTCGCGCTTAGTATACTTAGTCCAGGGGAGATCATTCACTCGATTCTTCAGGAAGGTAGGAGTGATGTTGATGTGAGAATTTTTCTTTGTCTTCTTCTCAGTTTCCGTGAGTGGAATAAATTTTTGATCAATCAACATCCCATAGATCAAACAAGGGTGAGTGAGATGAATTCTCCGAACTTCTTCAAGGTCAGACTGCTGGCGAAGAACATCATTCGAAGCCTTGGCCACTATGCATATATCCGCGAATATGATCTCACCAAGATCAACTTGTTCGCCACAGCCAAGGCGAAACAGAATATGCATGAGTTTTGGAGAAAGATAGTTCTCATCAGGGTGTGCTGCCCAGTTTCTCATTCCGAGTCTATGTAGAGCACCATAGAAGGCAGACAGTTTGTTCGGAGTAGGAAGAGGTGTCTTAGCCTTGCCCTTGGTTAAAAAGTACCCATACTTCAGTGCATTCATTCTATCATCATCAGAGTGAAACTTCCAAGAGCCCTCAATCTCCAGTCGTTTCAGAAAATTGTTAATATTCAGAGGACGGAAGGTGTAGAGTTTATCACGAAAAACAAATCGACCACACATCTTGTGTGACGGATCAGCAAAGTCAGGAGTCAAGTTCGCATAAAACTTGTTAATGATCGGGGGAGAGAACCTGTATGTTTGAGTCACAGACTCAAGAATATGCATATCAGTGAAAATTTTTGAGAGTCCATACTTCTCATAGTCAGCAACTCGGACCTGGCGATCCTCAAGTATGGGTAGAGACTCAATCAAAGTGAGACGATGTTCGGCCCTTTCACTAAAGAAATCAGGTTTGTAGGAAGGTCCGCATTCCTCTACCTTCATTACGTAGAAATGATCAGCAGTGGCTCCTGTTGAGCCTGAAGAGTGTGGCACGATAGGTGGAATGAAAGAGTCATGAGAAATTTGTTTTCCTCCACCGCCAGAGCCAGACGCTCGTTGTTTAGACTTCTCAACACCAGAGCCAGAGACTGAGGGTTTAGATTTCTTAGTATCCTTTGCAACGTCAGACAACGAAGGTTTCACAACAGGGGTAGTGGTCATCTCCCCATCAGCGATCATTCTATCATACTCTTTGCGAGAGACGGTGCCTTTGAAAGTTCGTAGGAAACCAGATTTTGGTTCCTTAGGTTGCTTGCCCGCACCATGAGAGACAGAGTGCGCTGGTTTGGCAGTCTTAGTGAGATCGACAGTAGGAGAGTCAAAGATGGTTTTGCCCGAACGACGGTCCATCTTGTCCATGTGTTTTTGGAGAGCATGTAGGGCCTTCTTCTTTGAGTCAGGCGAAGGTGCCTGCTTCCAAGCATCGCGAAGAGACTCTAACACTTCCTTATCAAGATCATCGAAAAGATTTCCAGTGGATGACGACATAGCGATAGCAGGTAGTGAGAGGAAGAAGATCTAAGAATCCAAAGTATGACAATCACAGGCACCTGATGTGCGAAGCTAGAGAAGTAAGGTAGTCGAACCCAACAGTCGTCGAACGCCGGTTGCGTGAAGAGAGAAACTTCAACTCAGAAACTTCGATGAAGGCACAAGGATATGAGACTTAGAGAAATCAAAATGCAAGTAACCCTAATCTAAGTTTTCAATGGCCTATATATTGGAAAATTTTGGGCCGACTCGTCTTGAACAAAAAGACCTGCGAAAAAGCCCAATAAACAGTACAAAATTGGCCCATCAGTACAAAATCCGAATAAATTTTTTTTTTTTTATTATTAAAAAAAAAAACAAAGTAAAAAAAAACAATTTTCAAAATTTCAAGAATTTCAAGATTTCAAGATTTCAAAAAATCTCGTCTTTGAACATAGGGTAGCAAGGTCGTTCAACGTCGCGGAGATGGGTAGCGGAGAAGGAGTGTGTATCATGTGTTGAGCAGCAGTGGAGATAGGATAAGGAGGCATGAGACTCGTGTCGCACGCGACTAGCGTCGCAGATCGCACCGTGCGTCGCATGATGTGTTGTGCGACCAGTGTCGCATGACATCTTTCAGGACCAACTTGCATGAGGAGTTATGCACTGGAAGCTGCTACACTCAAATTTCGCCTTAAGGAGTTGAACTCCATCGAGATGCTGAACATGAACTACAAGAGTACCAATCAAAACAACACATCCCGAGTTAGCATTCAAGCGTTCAACACACAACAAAACATTCAAAAACATTTTAGTGGAGATTTAAGCGGTGATACGAGGCAGTGAAGAGCAAATATTTTCCCAGAAAAGAATCCACATTTCATCACTTCCCAAAAACCAAAAATTTCACACGAGGTGATAAAAACTTTGAGGTATAAAGAAAAATCTCTCGAGATAAAAACCGGTGAAACGGACCGAAGTATGTGAAAGAATTTTAACTTGTCCTTCGTCACAATCACAAGAACACATGCCGTGTTTCGTCGAAACATATTTGATGAGTTTGCACCGCACAAGAGATTTTAATTCATGAGTGCAAGGTGAACTTTAAAGGCACTCCACTTGGGACTAAGCGTTACTACAATCAGAGGGGAGCAAGGATCATCCTGCATCTCCAGACGAGTTTTAGCTTTTAAATGAAATGCAACAGATGCTCATTACAGCAGTCAGAGGGGAGCAAGGATCATCCTGCATCTCCGAAGTGTGATGGAAGAGCATCTTAAACTGGGGCGTCCATGTGCTACCTTTCGAAGAGGGGAGCCGGGGTAACCGGCGTCCTCCGTTACTTGGTATTATGGATCTATGCAGATGATAGCTTATGGGAGTTATATGCCAAGTTCACATGTTTGCACTCAGAGGAATAAATACGCTTGGGTCCGAAGACTAAAGCGGCCTCGAATCCATGTTCAACTTTATTAGACTAGTCCACGACGATTCAGCGTGCATATTCAGAAGTAAAGAAAACAATCTTTCAGACTTCAAAATTTTCGTGAACTCTTAAAGAGAACACATGCAGAGAGAATTTCTTAGAGTTTGAAATCTCTCAAAGTCAAGCGGTTTGGTAAAGATGTCAGCGAGCTGTTTTTCTGTTGAAATATGCTGTAGACTGACTATATCACGATCAACCAAATCTCTAATGAAATGATGTCGAATGTCGATGTGTTTAGTGCGAGAATGCTGGACAGGATTTTCGCTGATTTTGATAGCACTTTGGTTATCACACTACAGCACCAAGGGAGCACTCTCGATAAGATAATCATCCAACATCTGCTTTAGCCAAAGCAATTGAGTGCAGCAACTCCCGGCTGCAACATACTCAGACTCAGCAGTTGACACCGCTATGCAATTCTGCTTCCGACTATGCCATGACACGATATTATTGCCAAGGAAGCAACAACACCCGGAAGTGCTTTTTCGTTCATCAGTGTCGCTTGCCCAATCTGCATCAGAGTAACCGACAAGATTTGATGAAGTGTCGCATGCATACCAAAGACCTAAATCAGAAGTCCCTGAGACATAACGGAGAATCCGTTTGACAGCTCGTAGATGGTCTTCTTTTGGATCCGCCTGATACCTAGCACACATACAAACACTAAACATAATGTCAGGGCGAGTAGCGGTTAGATAAAGTAAACTACCAATCATGGAACGATAAAGAGTTTGATCAACACTTCGACTTTTAGTCGATTTAGATAACCGTTCAGTCGTCGCCATGGGAGTTTTTGCGGGCTTAGCATGATGCATCTCGAATCTTTCGACCATATTTTTCGCATATTTGCTTTGAGATACGAAGATTCCATCCGGTCGTTGAGATATCTGAAGTCCCAAGAATTGATGTAGCTCTCCTTCAAGACTCATCTGGAATGTTGAAGACATAGATTCTGTGAAGGCTTTCACGAGTTTAGAGCAGGTAGCACCAAAGACAATGTCATCAACGTAAATCTGGGCAACCATCATATGTTTGCCATCCCGCTTCAAGAAAAGAGTCTTGTCGACTGAGCCACGTACAAAACCAAACTTGAGAAGATAGTCCGTTAAGCATCCATACCAAGCGCGAGGAGCTTGCTCAACCCATAGAGTGCTTTGTGAAGTTTATAAACATGATTCGGTTTTTTGGGATCCTCGAATCCTTTTGGTTGAGCAACATACACCTCCTCTTCTAATACTCCATTTAGGAATGCAGCTTTGACATCCATTTGTCGAAGTTTGATGCCGAGATGGCATGCAATAGCGATTAAGAGTCAAATAGATTCAATTCGTGCAACTGGAGCAAAGGTTTCATCAAAATCAATCCCTTCAACTTGGGCATAGCCTTGTGCAACGAGACGAGCTTTGTTACGAACAAATTGGTTATGCTCATCCGTTTTGTTCTTAAAAATCCATTTTGTTCCAACTACATTGATGTTTGATGTTCGGGGAACCAACGACCAGACATTGTTTCTAGTAAACTCATTCAGTTCTTCTTGCATAGCCATGATCCAGCAATCATCCTTCAGAGCTTCCTTATAATTTTTCGGTTCTGATTGAGATAAGAAGCAAGAGATCCCAATATCAAGGCAAATAGCAGAAGTGCAGATGTTGTAGAGTTCATCCTGAGATGTAGTAGGTTTCTTTGAGCGTGTAGTTCGCTCATTCAAGCTTCCAATCATCTGAGTAGGTGGATGTTTCTTTTGAATAAGGCGAGGTGCCTCTCTAGGAGCATCAGCTGGGTTTTCAATATTTTGACTTTCGTCGTCCTCCGAAGATGAAGTATCATTGTCACGGTGGCTAGATTCTCCAACTTCAGGTGAAGTGTTTGGAGTTACATTTTCAGGAGCCACGTCAATAGGTGTAGATGGAAAAGTTCGATACTCCAGAATTCCTTTCTTAACCTAGTCTTCATCCACATCTTTTCCTAGGAAATCTTGTTCATCAAAATTTATGTTCACAGTTTCTATGACCTTCCTGGTTCTGAGATTGTAAGCACGGTAGGCATGACTATTTTGACGATAGCCAACAAAGATACCCCGATCGGCTTTAGCTTCGAATTTTTTCAGTGGATCGCGATCCCTCAAGATATAGCATGTGCAGCCAAAGACACGAAGGTCAGCAACATATCGCTTTTTGCCATTCACAAGTTCATAGGCAGTTGCCGTGGTGCCAGAACGAATACTTATGCGATTTAGAATGTATCCAGCAGTTGAGACGGCTTCAGCCCAAAAAATTCGTGTAAGATTTTTCGAGATCAACATCACGCGAGCCATCTCTTGCAGTGTTCGATTTTTACGTTCGGCAATCCCATTTTGTTGAGGCGTTTTAGGAGCCGAGTATTCATGATGAATTCCCTTCATCATACAAAATTCATTAAATCTGGCGTTCTCAAATTCAGTTCCGTGATCACTTCGGATACTTTTAACTTTAGCTTCATGGTTTGTTCTTATCCACTTCACAATGCCTTTGAAAGCATCAAAAGTCTCATCTTTAGTTGCCAGAAATCTTGTCCAAGTATAGCGTGAGAAATCATCAACCACCACCAGCACATACTCTTTCTTAGCAATACTCTTTACTTCCATTGGACACATGAGATCCATATGGAGTAGTTCAAAAGGAGCTGTAGTGCTCATCAGTGTTGGCAGTGCAGGATGAGATGACCTTGTCAGCTTTCCCTTCTGGCAGTCTCCACATACTCTTTTCTCGATTTTGGGGAGTTGAGAGATTCCTCGAACAATCTCCCCCTTAAAAAGTTTACTCAGATTTCGAGAGCTAGTGTGTCCAAGGCGTTGATGCCATAAATCAACTTCATTAGCAACGGTCACAGAGAAACAGCTATACTCAGTTGTATAGCAGTTGTTTTTAGCACGTGGACCTTCCATGATGCACTTCCCTTCTACATCAAAAACTTTGCAAAAATCTCTATCAAAACTAACATTCAGCCCTTCATCACACAGTTGGCTGATGCTTATAAGATTTGCCACAAGACCCTTCACATGAACAACATTGCGAATTGGTGGCAATCCTTTAATGTGAAGTGTTCCTTTTCCCATAACCATGCCTTTAGCTCCCCCTACAAACACTACGGGAGAGCCAGTCATCGGCTCGTATTCTTTCAAGAATTTTTTAGTACCAGTCATGTGTCGGGAACATCCACTATCAAAATACCAAATGCCTTTGTTGCCAGCATCGGAGGCGTTGAGTTCAACGTTGCAGAAAATAAGTTCTCTTGGTTTCCATGCATTTGAAGTGGTGGAGTTAAGCTTAACTTCACTCTTTCGTGGTCTCACCATCCATCTCTTCTTCTCATCAAAATTTCGTGATTTTGCCTTAGTCTCAGGCTTCACATTCTTCTCAACTTTCAGCACTTGGGAATTTCGTGTTCTGACATTCGATGTCATCCAGTCCCGGTTCATATCAGCTCTTAGCTTATAGCAAAACGGTCTAATATGTCCAGGCACATTGCAGTAGTGACAGACATATTCTCGCCTTTGACGAGGTTCAGTCCTCAAGACAGTTTTTGGCATACCAGACTTAGAGTGAGAAGGTTTGTCCAACTTCTTTAACAATGTCTTCTCATAAGGAATAAGTCTCAGATGTAGAGCGAGTAGTCGAGACCGACTTTTGCGTTTTAGATTCAGGAGATGTGACAACCTTCTTCCCTTCAGCTATCTGCTTACGTTTCAGTATCTCAGACTCATCTTTACAATCATCCTCTGGCTGGTCATTTGAAGCTTTAACAAACTTCAATTCATTCTTCTCGGGAGTAGAATATATAGACTCAAAAACTTTTTGAAATCCTAGTCCGCAGCGATTAGGATTCATGTAAGAAGCAGCATTGTCAAAAACAGAAGAATTTGTATTCATTTTTCTCAAGAGTTCATCCGTCATTTGAAGTTTCTCTTTTAAGACATAGCACTCCTTATCAGTCATAGCCAAATCAGTTTGAGCTTTTATCAAAGTTGATTCCAGCTCATCATTCTCAGTGTCGGAGTTCTTAAAGAGAGTTTGTAGTCTCTTCACATCAGCTGTCTCCTTCTTCAACATAGTTTTAAGTTTTGAGTTTTCAATATTCAACTTCTCACAAGAGTCTCTCAGTTCAACAACTTCCTTGAAGTATTTGTGTTTTTCCTCAAAGAGATTATCAAATTTATCTTTCAAAATTTGTAGAGAATTCTTCAACTTCAGATTCTCATATTCTGTCTTCTCGACCAACTCTCTCATAGCAACAACTTCATTAGACAGTTTACATTTCTCTTCAGAGAGTTCATCAAAGGATTCTTTTACAAACTTTAGTGACACTTCAAGTGCACCATTCTCAGTGATAGCTAAGTCATAGGATTTTGAGAGTTCAGAGTGATTCTCGTTTAGTGCAAGCAGCTCAGCACTTACACAATCAGTTTGAGATACATTTGGTGTCATCTCATTCTCCACAGACTCAGTCACAGATTCATCATTTGAACAAATTTCATTATCACAAAAAGGTCAGTTTTCAGAGGCCAAACAAAAGATATTGTCAGCCGTTGCTACATCCTTCATAAAGGAATCAAGTTCAAAGTTCTCAACTTCGAAGTTTGCAAGATCAAAGTTTTCGTCAAAAGTGACAACAAGAGCGTTGTCCTCATCTTCATCAGTGCTTTCATCCTCAGACTCATCATTCTCAGAAATCACTTCCTCATCGTCTATCACAACATAGCTAACTGGTAACTTCTTCTTACGATGTAGGTTAGGACATTCATTTTTGACGTGTCCATATCCTTTACACTCATAGCATTGCATTTTAGAGACATCCTTGCTAGTAGATGAGTATGGAGATAGTTTTGTCCCCTTAAACTTCTTGTCGGAGAATGATGTTTGATTTCGGTTGTCTGAGTTGCTCTGGAATGAGTTAGAATTTCTCTGAAATTTTCGAAAATTTCGAGCACGGTTCTTCCTCTTAAAATCTTGCTTCACAAGATAAGTGACTATATCAGTTGATGAGCCATATTTTTTGGCTCATTTTTAGTTCTTTTGAGTCAAGTAATCGAGTCTTTATTTTCTCTTTTATTATTTTATTATTTCTGGGAGGACACATTTGGAGTAAGAGTGATGCAGGGCATAGCAGGCGACACATTGGGCATAATGTTGGAATTCGCTATCCCGGGTTATCAAAATTGCGGAACCGATAACCCGAACGAACCCTTCGCCGGAGATCATACGAACGCCGACTCATCCGCCGGAGTCCGGGCTTTGGAGACCATGCATCCGAAGACGCACAGCCCGCCCCCACCCGAACCCCCGCGAGCCGGGGTTCACATAATCGAAGGGATCGATCGCACGCCGGCGATCGATCGGGGTGGGGCTGTTCCGACAGCCCCCGCGGCGGGTCCGGCGACCCGCCGCCACCAGGAAGCCCCCGCCTTCACGGCGGGGTAGGGCACGGCTCCAGCCCGTGCCCAGCGATCGACCCTCGTGGTCGATCGCACACCCTCGGCCCAGCCGAGGGTTCGCCCCCATGCCCGCGAAACCCTAGCCCGGGCGATCGCCTGTGGTCCGGTGGCTACGCCACCACCACGCGATCGTCCCCCGTTCATGGTTTCTTATTTCGGATCTTCGTCCTACGGTATTCTCGATAAAAACCAAAAACGAACAATTATCAAGGGCGTTTAGATATTGTACCTTTCGATTCGTTGTTCGGAGAAACGAATTCAAGATGACCTTTGAATCTTCCCACGTATTCCTTGCACTCCGTTCGAACGTCGGGTGGGCGACGATCTATCGAACTCCTATGGATCTCCTTCAACTCTCTAGAATATCAAGTATGATAATCTTGTCTTATGATTTATGAAGGCCATGTAGTGCTTTTAAGGCTACGTAGGGGATCTAAAGGAGGTGGAATATTGGGCTTCCAATATTGATGATTAAATTGAGCCCACTGCCCAAGTCCATTAATCCTTATCAATATTAATTAATTTATTTTCCACTATATAAATTAATTGCACTCCCAATATTAAACCATATTATATCCAATAATATTTCTCCGGTAGTATTATTTATTCCGTGTATTTAAGATAGAAATATCCATGAATAAAATTTATTTATTGCTTAATAAATTTATTCATCTCTTTTATCCGAGACTAGTACCACTCAACCTTATTTATTATGCGGAATTAAATCCACTCGCGAGGTTTACATAATAAATCCTTTTGAGCTCATCTCGGGGATATTATCAACCCTTCCGGGATACACTGTCCGGTCAATTATTCACGGCATGCCATATATAAAATATAGCGACCCAACTTGACGGGTAATTAACCCAATAATTAAATCGGTTAATTCCTTTGGCAAATCAAAGTCACTTATATTAAATATACACACCCGCAATAATATCGGGGATTAAGAATATAATACACTGAGTCTCAAATCAATTATCGCCGAGCAATCCTAATTGATGAGTCTCAATCGATCCGCTCAATACACCAAGTGTACAAGTGTGATAAAATAATTAAGATAAATTATTTTCTCTCTCACACAACGACTATACCGATGAGTTGGTCCGTGTCCATCTAGGTCGTGAGCAACTGTTCGATTAAATACGAGTAACCGATAGAATGATCTTCTGTGTGCCCATGCAACACCATACTAACTACAACGTATAAAATCCAGGACTATAATTTGCATATATTTAATTAACAATAATTAAAAGCAAATGAATGTTTGTATTTAATAGGTAAATGAAAGTGTACAAGGAGTTTATAATACTCAAATCTAGACATTAAGTATACTACTCCATCAATCTCCCACTTATACTAAGGTCTAGTCTTATCCTCCAAACTTCTGACTCCCAAACCCTCCAAGTGCTTGAAATATACTTCCTTAGGAAGTATCTTGGTGAATGGGTCCGCTAGGTTGTCCTCTGAAGCTATCTTGGTGACTATCGCATCGCCCCTCTTGACGATGACTCGAATCAGGTGGTACTTGCGCTCTATGTGTTTTGTAGCACTATGGGACCGTGGTTCCTTACTGTTTGCCACTGCACCGCTATTATCACAATAAATTGTCATAGCTCTGGGCAAACTCGGAATCACATCTAAGTCCTGGAGGAAATTAAGGAACCAAACTGATTCTTTCGCTGCCTCTGAGGCTGCAACATATTCAGCTTCCATGGTAGAGTCTGAAATGCACTTTTGCTTTACACTCCTCCATGATACGGCTCCACCTCCCAAAGTGTACACATAGCCTGATGTCGACTTTCGCCGGTCCTTATCAGCTTGGAAATCCGAATCCGTATAACCCAAAGGAATCAGATTGTCTGCCCCGTAACTTAGAACATAATCCCTAGTATTTCTCAAATACTTGAAAATGCTCTTTACGGCAGTCCAATGATCCTTTCCAGGGTTACTCTGATATCTCGCTACTACGCCAACTGCGTAGCAGATATCAGGCCTCGTGCATAACATTGCATACATCAAGCTTCCCACAGCCGAAGCGTAGGGAACTGATTTCATTTCATCTTTCTCCTTTTGTGTCCGAGGACACATCTCCTTAGAAAGATAAGTTCCTTTACTGAAGGGCAGTTCACCCTTCTTGGAATCTTGCATGTTAAAACGAGCCAGAATCGTGTCTATGTAAGATTGCTGGGATAAGTACAATGTTCTATTCCGGCGATCCCTTATAACCTTGATCCCTAGAACATGTCCCACTTCTCCCAAATCATTCATATCGAATTGTCTAGACAACCATCCCTTTATGTCTGATAACATTTTCACACTGTTGCCAATGAGAAGAATGTCGTCTACATAAAGCACGAGAAACACCACCTTCTTCCCATCACGTTTCCAATACACACACGATTCGTCCATGCTTTGACTGAATCCAAAAGATTGGACTACTTCGTCAAACCGCAGGTTCCACGATCTCGAGGCTTGTTTCAATCCATAAATGGATCGATTAAGCTTGCACACTAGATGATCTCGCCCCTTAGCAATGAATCCTTCTGGTTGTTTCATATAAATCGTCTCGTCAAGACTTCCATTAAGGAAAGCTGTCTTGACATCCATTTGCCACACCTCATAATCCATATGAGCTGCTATGGATAAGAGAATCCGGATCGACTTTATCTTGGCTACCGGCGAGAAGGTCTCCTCATAATCGATTCCCTCTTTCTGAGTATATCCTTTCGCAACAAGCCGAGCTTTAAAGGTTTCAACCTTTCCGTCAGATCCTCTCTTTCTCTTGTAGACCCATTTACACCCAATTGGCTTTACGCCGCTTGGTGGTTCTACAAGATCCCAGACTTTATTAGAATCCATAGATTCTATTTCGGATTTCATCGCTTTCTTCCAAGAAGGCGCATCTATATCTTGTACCGCCTCATCATAGGTCCAGGGATCGATTTCATGAACTCCAGGTCCAGAGTCCGAAGACTCACCCAGTCCAATCCATCGGTCTGGTTGCTTAACAACCCTCCCACTACGACGGCGTTCCGGTGTATTAACAGTGACAGTATCAGGTGCAGATTCTAGTGGTGTATCTATACTCGGTTCGGCTGTATCTAAGTCTTCCTTGTCACCTCTCATCTCATCAAGTATTACGTCACTCTTGGGCTTGTGGTCCATGACATAGTCTTCCTCTAAGAACCGAGCGTTAGTACTTATAACGATCTTCTGGTCTTTAGGACTATAGAACATGCCACCTTTAGTTCCTTTCGGGTATCCTACAAACAGCCGTAATTCTGATCTAGGTTCTAACTTATCGGCACCTTGTCGCAACACATGTGCTGGACAACCCCAGATCCGAATGTGTCTTAAGTTAGGCTTGCGCCCACTCCACAATTCCATGGGTGTGGTTGGTACCGTTTTGGTTGGAACCCTATTCAAGATATACGCCGCTGTTTCCAAGGCAAATCCCCAGAACATAACAGGTAAGTCCGAGTAACTCATCATTGATCGCACCATTTCCATAAGAGTCCTATTCCTTCTTTCTGACACACCATTCTGCTGGGGAGTATATGGTGATGTCATTTGGGAATCAATCCCATTCTCTGCCAAGTATGCCTTGAATTCTCCAGACAGGTACTCGCCTCCGCGATCCGATCGCAGGCACTTAATGGATTTGTTTTGAAGGTTCTCCACAAAAGCCTTGAACTCCTTGAACTTGTCAAAGGATTCGCTCTTACGGCGCATCAAGTATACAAATCCATACCTTGAGTAATCATCAGTGAAAGTGATGAAATACTCGTACCCTCCCCTTGCCTGAGTAGACATAGGTCCGCATACATCAGAGTGAATCAAATCCAATACTTGTTCAGCCCTCCGTCCTTTACCAGAAAAAGGACGCTTGGTCATTTTACCCTCTAAACAGGATTCGCAGGTCGGAAGGTCCTCTCTTTCAACGCCAGTGATTAAATCATCAGCTTTCAACCTTTGAAGCCTATTCGAGTTTATATGACCTAGCCTTAGATGCCACAAGTATAATTGATTCATTTTAGAAGGTTCCTTTCTCTTATTGGTGTTCGTAGATGTGTTATTACTCTCGGTTAGTTGCATCGTGTTAGACTCAGGATTTAGCACATACAAATCGTCCACCAATGTACCAGAACAGATAATCTCACTGTTTCTTCTTATGATCACAGAGTGGTCAAAAGAAACAGAATACCCATTCATTATAAGTTTAGAAACCGAAATTAAATTCTTTCTAAAATTGGGTACATAAAGAAAATTATGTAAAACTAAAACCCTATCACTACTAAAGAGTAAGTGAACGTCTCCCACTGCAACAGCCGCCACCCTCGCAGCATTGCCCATGTAGACCACGATCTCTCCCTCTCTAAGTCTCCGGGTTTCCTGGAACCCCTGCAATGAATTGCATACATGATCAGTGGCCCCCGTATCTACACACCAGGTGCTGGTAGATAACACCACTGACAATGTTTCGGTGACTAAGGAAAATTTCGTACCTTTGATGAGAGGACAATCAGACCTCCAGTGCCCAGACTGCTTGCATCGAAAGCACTTGCCTCGCGGCTTGCTCTTCCCAATCCGTGGTTCAAAACCACTGGGCTTCTTTGCTTGCACTTCTTCCTTGGCCATAAGAGCTCGTGATTTTCTGATCACACTTATGATTTTCATCCTCAAGTCATCGTTTTTAAGCGATTCCTCTAGTGGACGAAATACAATGAGTATGTCAATCACCTCTTCAGCAGTATCCACACTATGTCTCAACATCATATTGAGGTCATTCCTAATGTCCTCATCAGTTGGGACAATAGCAGATGTAGAAGGCTCAACAGTCTGGACAATGTCCAGATTTCGTTCCCAATCATTACTATATGGAACCAGTGAGTTTTCATCTTTAAGTATATCACAAAGTGGGGTCACAGTCATTCCTAACCTATAAGCACATAAAACAAACAAACAATTTAATATCCGATATTATCTCCCTTAAATAATATCATTAAATCACTAATCACATCTAAAATCCCATCAGGTAAGGCAAGCCACGGTGTGTGGACGTTTACCCACCCAAACGATTTAGCAATTAGATTTCCTTCGGTCATACATCTCTTATAGCGGAACCTCGGTGTGAGGAATACTATAAGGCGTATCTAAGTGTAAACCATTACTCAGTACCAAAGTAAATCGTTTGGAATTGCTACATCACCGCAAGCCACGTTGTGTGGACGTTTACGACAACTTCACAACTCTTCACAATTTTCTTACAACTGTCTACATCAATTAATCCAAAATCCGTCAGCATAGCAAGCCACGTTGTGTGGACGTTTACTACACTAAGAGATCTTTATAATTGACTCCCAATTACTTGATCCATTCAATCTTGTAAATCAAGACGCGGAGAATCATAAGTGAAACTCGAGGTTTCTAACCAGTGATTCACCATGCGAACAGCCCTATCTCTCATAAATGAGGGAGCCGAGCAGACAATCGATCCATCTATCAAAGAATGGTACGACTGCCTCTAATTTGTGTCCTCGACATGACCAAGTGGCTTTGGCTCCATTCCACTCCCCGGGGTGAGAATGAGTCGACTTGAAATCAGCTTTGGAAAGACAAATTAGGCATTGTTTGATAAACTTAATCAATGTTTCTCGTAAGAGGAATTACAAGAACTCTCCTCCAATAACTTATCTATATAAACTTCAAAAGTTTATAAAAGTCACCAAGAGAGCAGCAATGGAGACCATGAGTATGTTTCCATACCCTCTCCCACTTAGCTTTTTACAATAAAGGGATACGCTATACTAGTGCATAAAAGTAAACACATATAGCATGCATACAAGCAGTAAAGCACATAATATTATCACATAGTCAAAATAATTACTAGAATATTATTTTCCGACTATTATGGCTTTACTCCATCTCCGTACGCATCTTCTAGTCTTTAGTCTTCGTTCTTGAATGCTCCATGTGACGAGAATATTAATTTCCAATATTTAAATCTATTTATTTTTAATAAATCCAAAAGATACTTAATTAAAAATTAAGTCAATCGAATAAATCAAAAATAAAATTAAATATTATTAATATTTTTATTTATTTTATTTTCCCTTTCTTCTTCATTAAATCTCTAGAATAATCTATCCAAGACCCACTTGGAATATTCTAGATGATTTCATAATGAAATAAGGAAATAAAATAACTTAGGACTCTTCTACTTTCCAAGATTAATTAATTTCCATTTCTATGAAAATTCCCATAAAATAGGAATAATCAATTAGGAAATAAATCAATCCTAAATTAACTTTTATTCCTTTCTAATTCTATTAAATCTCTAGGATCCTATTCCAAGTAGAACTCGGAATACTCTATAAGACTTCCATAATAGAATAAGGAAATAAAATTAATTCCAATTAATTCTTTTCCTAATCCATGAGAATTCCCAAAAAATAGGAATACTCAAATAGGAAAAATCCGAACTAATTAGGAAAGTAAATTTCCGGACCGGGATAGCACGGGGTGGGGATCCCCGCGCCACCCTCGACCCACGCCTAGGAGGTGGCCGGCCACCAAAACCGGCGGCTCCTCCATGTGAGGGTCGATCGATCCTCATGGGATCGACCATGGGGATGGTCGATCCTTGTCCCGTTGCCCTCACGTCATCTCCTTCGTCACGCGTCTTCTCCGGCGGTCGTTTCGGCATCGATCCAACGCAAAATAAATTACAAAATAAATTTTACACTATCCGGTATCGATTCTATACATGAAATCGACCCTATACAATTTCCGGAAAAAATAGAACGTAATAATAAATCCTAAATTCGGTCAACCCCCGAATTTTTACTATTACAAGCATTCACCACCCAAAACGAATCTCGACATGTCCGAGAGTTTAATCAAACCAACATACATGACAAAATAAATTAAACGAATAATAAATTAATCCATAATAGTCGGAAACCCTGCAAGGTAGAACAATTTTATCGAAAATACCGCGAACGTAAACCACGCTCTGATACCAATTGTTGGAATTCGCTATCCCGGGTTATCAAAATTGCGGAACCGATAACCCGAACGAACCCTTCGCCGGAGATCATACGAACGCCGACTCATCCGCCGGAGTCCGGGCTTTGGAGACCATGCATCCGAAGACGCACAGCCCGCCCCCACCCGAACCCCCGCGAGCCGGGGTTCACATAATCGAAGGGATCGATCGCACGCCGGCGATCGATCGGGGTGGGGCTGTTCCGACAGCCCCCGCGGCGGGTCCGGCGACCCGCCGCCACCAGGAAGCCCCCGCCTTCACGGCGGGGTAGGGCACGGCTCCAGCCCGTGCCCAGCGATCGACCCTCGTGGTCGATCGCACACCCTCGGCCCAGCCGAGGGTTCGCCCCCATGCCCGCGAAACCCTAGCCCGGGCGATCGCCTGTGGTCCGGTGGCTACGCCACCACCACGCGATCGTCCCCCGTTCATGGTTTCTTATTTCGGATCTTCGTCCTACGGTATTCTCGATAAAAACCAAAAACGAACAATTATCAAGGGCGTTTAGATATTGTACCTTTCGATTCGTTGTTCGGAGAAACGAATTCAAGATGACCTTTGAATCTTCCCACGTATTCCTTGCACTCCGTTCGAACGTCGGGTGGGCGACGATCTATCGAACTCCTATGGATCTCCTTCAACTCTCTAGAATATTAAGTATGATAATCTTGTCTTATGATTTATGAAGGCCATGTAGTGCTTTTATAGGCTACGTAGGGGATCTAAAGGAGGTGGAATATTGGGCTTCCAATATTGATGATTAAATTGAGCCCACTGCCCAAGTCCATTAATCCTTATCAATATTAATTAATTTATTTTCCACTATATAAATTAATTGCACTCCCAATATTAAACCATATTATATCCAATAATATTTCTCCGGTAGTATTATTTATTCCGTGTATTTAAGATAGAAATATCCATGAATAAAATTTATTTATTGCTTAATAAATTTATTCATCTCTTTTATCCGAGACTAGTACCACTCAACCTTATTTATTATGCGGAATTAAATCCACTCGCGAGGTTTACATAATAAATCCTTTTGAGCTCATCTCGGGGATATTATCAACCCTTCCGGGATACACTGTCCGGTCAATTATTCACGGCATGCCATATATAAAATATAGCGACCCAACTTGACCGGTAATTAACCCAATAATTAAATCGGTTAATTCCTTTGACAAATCAAAGTCACTTATATTAAATATACACACCCGCAATAATATCGGGGATTAAGAATATAATACACTGAGTCTCAAATCAATTATCGCCGAGCAATCCTAATTGATGAGTCTCAATCGATCCGCTCAATACACCAAGTGTACAAGTGTGATAAAATAATTAAGATAAATTATTTTCTCTCTCACACAACGACTATACCGATGGGTTGGTCCGTGTCCATCTAGGTCGTGAGCAACTGTTCGATTAAATACGAGTAACCGATGGTATGATCTTCTGTGTGCCCATGCAACACCATACTAACTACAACGTATAAAATCCAGGACTATAATTTGCATATATTTAATTAACAATAATTAAAAGCAAATGAATGTTTGTATTTAATAGGTAAATGAAAGTGTACAAGGAGTTTATAATACTCAAATCTAGACATTAAGTATACTACTCCATCACATAATAGGAGTGAATTACGTGAAAGCTGAAGAAGTCCTGCCATCTGGGCAAAAGACATCACAAGCTGGCGGTTTGGGCATAATACCTACATTGGCCTGATCACCCACTGTGGGCAAAACACTCGCTTTCGACTGATCACCGACAGTTGAGCAAGCAGCCACTATGGGCATACACCGCATGCATGAAGGGAACCAGTCCCTTGGACCAAAATCAAGGAATCAAAGCAACAGTGACTCACACACTTGGGTCTACTTGGGCAAGCAACCATTATGGGCGAAGGCACTTTGCGGAGATTCCCAACTTCCAAAGTCTCACACGTGATCCATTACTTAACCAAGGCAAAGAAAAGACCTAGGCGTAAAAGAGGCAAGGAAATCACCTTCCTGGTCAAGGGTGCATGTTGAGCAAGCTGGTCTGACTGGAACATCCAGGTCCCGTTGAGCAAGTTGGGACATAGTCAGAAAGTGGAGCAAGACTGACGCACGACCAAGTATTGCGCATGATCTGCTACCTCGTAAAGAAGGATATCGAAGATAAAGCAATTGGGCAAGAGTGACAATTGATCAGAGACGGACGTTGAGCAAGTAGTGTACGAAAGAGTCCTGGGAATCATGGAGTCCTCAAAGGCGACCAGATTCAGAGAAGTATCAAAGAAGGACTCTCATCCAACCTTAGAGTCATTGTCCAACACGTCTCTATCAAATCAGAGTCCTATATACACACGAGTCTGTCAAGACGTCAGCACGGGTAGGCAGCTGTCCAGAATCCTGAAAATCTAGGAGTCTTCAAGAGAATCCTTATCCAATCAAGATCAGCGATTTTTTACTTGCTACCCAAGACTCCTATCATCTATAAATATATGAGGATGTGAAGCCACGAAAGAGAGCCACGAAAAAGAGAGCTGAACGCAGCAACACACGACCCGAGTTCCACAAAACAACACACGAAATTCATGAGAGTTTATATGTATTTGTGTCAAAGTTGGGCCAATAACACCTTAAAAGGCCTTGTTAAGGTATTAAGGTTGTCCAACTTATATGTGAGCCCAGAGTTCTTAATCCAATAGATGTGGGATATCTAACACTCCCCCTCACGAGTAGGCCAGAAATTTCATCGGCTCTACTCGTGGATTAAGGCCATCTTTGTGGCAAGCCGGAAATTCATCGGCTGGGGGATCCACATCGTATTGGGCCTGCTCTGATACCATGTCAAAGTTGGGCCAATAACACCTTAAAAGGCCTTGTTAAGGTATTAAGGTTGTCCAACTTATATGTGAGCCCAGGGTTCTTAATCCAATAGATGTGGGATATCTAACAATTTGTTTTGAGAGTCGAGTGAGGAGGAACACCGCCCTTTTGGGCAGCCCGTTTGGGCGAAATTGTATATTATGTTTTTCTTAATTTATTTCCCTTTTGTTTCAGTTATTTAATTTCGTTTTTGCTTTCTTTCTTTATTTTAATTATGTATTGCTGAATTAACAACGTTTGGTCAAGTTATGATCCTGATCAGGCTGCTGTGTAAAATACTGTGAGGCTTCTTGATGACAGCAACTAGCTTAGCTTTGTTCCCGATTCAACAGGGTAGTATATCGAGGATGTTAGGGACTTGGGCAATCCTACAATGACCAGTGGGAACCCCGACTTGCCTAACACACAAGTACGTGGATCAACGCGACCGGGAGACTGGGCGTCCGCGAAGTACAACATGTTGCTGGAGATGTGGTCGTATGACTTGGGTCTGTCCAGGCATGCTATTGGCCATTCTGGGTTTGCTTGGAGGATGAAAGCGGCTTGATCAACTTAGACTCATGCGGTCACATAGTGTCGAATTGGTCAATGTCAGGAGACCTATTGAGAGAGATCTAATAGGACTTTAAACATAAGAGCGAATGAGGGTCAGGGGTATTGACGTGCGTGACATCATAGGGACGTCAATATTTTGGGCCTATAACCGGAAGATGAAGCTGTTAGCAAAATGATATATGTGCCAGTGAACAGTAAACACTTGACCAGTGTGATCAAGGTAACGACTTGCCCAAATGTTTTTAATTCGTTTTTATTTTGTTTTTGTTTTATTTCAGTCAAGGTAGCAAGTGTTGGAAATCGACTACCCGGGATGCGTTCGTTCGATCACTCGAACATCCGAACGATCCCAGTCGACCTCCAGGTCCGTTACTCCGTTCACGTGCCAGCCCGTGTCCTGATTCACGCCCAGCCATTGCCCCGAAGGACAACCGCGCGAACCAGAGCTGGCTGCCCGAAAAACAGCGAAACGACGACCGCCGTTTGTCCGCGAACAGCAGCGCGACCTGCTGTTCCGAGCGCGTTTCCGGGTCGATTTTCCTCTTCCGACTACCAATCCGGAGGTCCTTGACCCCCAGTAGTCGAGGAACATGATCCACGACGCCCGGAACCCGATCTTAGATCCGATGTATTTTTAACGAAATAGAAAATGAAACGTATGCGGAATAAGGGTTTCAATTTCTTATACCTTTGTCGCGTGATTCGGAGAAGTCGAATTGTTGAGACCACGAAGCCTTCCAGTGTATGTCTCTATCCCCGACGTTCAGCCGTTGAGTGGGCAACGATCCGCTGAACCTTCCTCTTCTCCTTTCTCTCTTGAACCCACCGTAGGAATAATATCCTCTGTTTTGGGCAAGCAAACTTATTTCTACAGAATTATTACTGCGCTAATCTGAATTAATTAAGCAGAGGAAAAATAATTGCGCAAGCTTTTATTTTCTCTGCAGAATTAATTATAGCGGCGTAAGTAAGGTTTTGATTTTTTGTCTCAGAAATATAATTGCGCTAGCAATCAATTTCTGCAGAAAATAATAACAGCGCTAATCTATTTATTTTTACAGAAAAATTATTGCGCTAACAATTAATTTTTCTCCGCAAAAATAAAATTTTTACAGAAAAATTATTGCGCTAACAATTAATTTTTCTCCGCAAAAATAAAATAGCGGCGTTCTGTAGGTTTAGAGAAAGAGAGGGTGAGGTATTTACAGAGCTACACCAGGGACCTTATGGAAATTAATTATTAGGCTAAATTGCAATTTAATTAACTCGGCGTCCTAAAAGGCAAACCTTAATTAAATTCCACAATTTTAATTATAATTAATTCCACTATAAAATTATAATTGAATTCCCAATAATTAATTTATATTATTTCAACAATAATAATTCCGCCGAATTACATATACGACTTTCCCCGTGTTTAAGATATCGTATGTCCACGAATTAACTTTAATTACTAATAATTAAATTAATTCGTTTCTTGTTATCCGAGACTAGTACCACTCATCCTTATTATCATGTGGAACGAATCCACCTGCAGGGTTTACATGATAAACTTTATGAGCTCATCTCGGGGACATCATCAACCCGATAAACGGGACACGGTTTCCTGTCTATAATCTATAGCATGCCGTGTGTACAATTCCGATTCCCAATTTACCGAGAATATTGACTAATCAATTAGTCTCACTCACTAGTAAGTCAAAGAACCGAGAACTGGACACACGCACCTATAATTATATAGGGATTAGGAATTCGTATATCCGTAATATCTGAGGTCTAGTTCGATTACTGCGATTAGTATAAATCGAACGCCCTCCCGTGGTCCTGCTCAATACACCAAGTGTACGAGTGTAACATGATAGTCAAGCCGACTATCTACCAGTCACACTACGACGTACCGATGGATTGTCCCTGTCCATCTAAGTCGTGAGCTACTGTTCGATAGTATACGAGTAACCGACAGTATGATCTTCCGCGTGTCTCCTCACGCCATACTGTCTACAACGTATACATCAAGGACTATTGCATTAAATGCAATCATGCTTGAATCATATATCGAATTAAGGTATAGATAAGGAGTTCCGTATTTTCACTAAACTAGACATTTAGAATACAACTCCATCAGCAAGGAGATCACGGAACCGCTGTGCCCACAGCGAACACAAAACCCTTTTTAAACATGACAACCCTTTGGGTAAAGCCGGGGGAAAGTAACAATAAACTCCTCGTGGGATCGACCCTATACTTGCCACTAATACTCGTTGTTGGTGAAAGGTCTAGGAAACTTACAAATTTATTTTGACCGGCGGTTGTTCCACGACAAACATACGTCGTCGTCATCAGTCAACACAACAAGTTTTTCTGGGTTGTTAGAATTCATCAGCCTTTCAATAATCTCAGCCTCATCTTCATCAGACTCATTCAGATCAGCAGAGAAACTACTTTCAGATTTTTCATTTTTCGACAGAGTTTTCTGAGTTTTTGAACTTCTTGAACTCTTACCCTTCTCATAAATTTTTAGAGCAGTCATCGGCTCATAAACAAGAGACATTTCAGGGTTGCTACGCACTTTGAGAGTCAAGTCGTAGTTTCTCAAATCAGCCATCAAATCTGCATAATCCCATTTCTGATCCTTTTCTTCTCGTGCTTCAAGCGTTAGCACTTTACTTTCGAAACGGGAACTTAGACTATGAAGAGTTTTCTCGTAAATCATGACGGCAGGAAAAGTTTCTCCAAGTTCATGAACTTCGTTCACATATCTCATGATTTTGTCTAAGTACTCATTTATGTCTTCATCTTCTCTCATACGGAGTTGATGGAACTGAGCAGTGATAGTTCGAATTTTAGAGCGTTTCACGGCCTTACTTCCTTCGCACGTTCTCTGAAGAGTTTCCCATGCGTCTTTCGCTGAAGTGCAATTCTTCACTAGTTGGTACATACTTAGTTCCAACCATTCACAAATAAGAAGTAGAGCCTTGCTATTCGCAGTAGACAAGTCATGCTCTTCTCTAGTCCAGTTACGTTCAGGTTTGGGAGTTCTTATTCCATCGGCATCTTCAGTATACGGACAGACCCAACCTTCCAAGACAGCCATCCATGCACGAGAGTCATGGCCTTTAATTCTAGCAGAAACTTTTGCTTTCCAGTTAGAGTAGTTCTGATGAGTAAGCATAATCGGTTCCTGGACAAACATTGGCGACTCCATTGTAGCGGAAATATGAAGTCAAGTAACGGATCACGTCTTATACGTATGACGTCCCGCTCTGATACCAATTGAAATTACGTCTTCGACGTATGATACCAACTTTTCGCGAAGTCGGTCTTATACACTTAATACTTCAGCAACTTCGTGCACTCAACCACACTCCATTGTCACTCAGTCTTGTTGTAGTATGTTTATGATCGAACTCAAAGTAAAGTGAAGTAGTGAAGACAAAGTTATGTAATATGTTTCATTCCATTGAGTCAACGAAACTAAACTATTACACATGAGAGAAAGGTAGACGGAATGATCAAAGGTCGTATCCTAAGTGACGCAGCACTCCAACGAACCAGAGACCTAGTACTACTACACCTAGAGCTAAATCACATAACCCTATCACAGGTGCATAGCACAAAACAACTACCAAAACTCTAAGGCTCAGCGCCAACAAACAACGATAGCGGTACTCGAATATCAGATTTCGTTCTCTCAAAATCGTCAAGTGAAATCTTCAGCTTCCATGGGTTTATATAGGAGTGCCGCACATGTGGAGCGCTGATGTGGAGCAATCTCACTGGTCACATGCTTGGCTGACGTCACAGGTCCATGGATGACATCACTTTTTGTACTTGGATTCTAGAATCTTGGAATCTTGAATCTTTGATTCTTGAATCTTCGAAACTTGAATCTTCAATTTCTTCGACTTCAAACTTCAACTCTATCTTGACTTCATCGATCTCAATACTCCGTCTTCAACTTCATCGTGATGAACACTCTGTTGGAGTTGTGTACTTAATGTCTAGATTTAAGTAACGGTAAACTCCCGATCATAGCATTTAATCTATTTAATTAATAAACAATTGTTTGCTTTTAATTATTATTAATTAAATATATGCAAATCATAGTCCTGGATTTTATACGTTATAGTTAGTATGGTGTGTCGGGCCCACACAGAAGATCATACTATCGGTTACTCGTATTTAATCAAACAGTGGCTCACGACCTAGATGGACCCGGACCAATCCATCGGTATAGTCGTTGTGTGAGAGAGAATATAATTTGTCTTAATTATTTTATCACACTTGTACACTTGGTGTATTGAGCGGATCGTTGAGATTCATCGATTAGGATTGCCGGCGATAATCGATTCGAGTCTCAGTGTATTTTATTCTTAATCCCCGATATTGTTGCGGGTGTGTATATTCAATATAAGTGACTTTGATTTACCAAAGGAATTAACCGATTTAATTATTGGGTTAATTACCGGTTAAGTTGGGTCACTATATCTTATATATGGCATGCCGTGAATGATTGACCGGACAGTGTATCCCGGAAGGGTTGATAATATCCCCGAGATGAGTTCATAAGGAATTATTGTGTAAACCTCATGAGTGGATTCGTTCCGCACAATAATTAAGGTTGAATGGTACTAGTCTCGGATTAAAGAGATGAATAAATTAATTAGCAATAAATTAATTTTATTCATGGATATTTAAATCTTAAATACACGGAATAAATAATACTACTGGAGAAATATTATTTGATATAATATGGTTTAATATTGGGAGTGCAATTAATTTATATAGTGGAAAATAAATTAATTAATATTAATGGGAGATTAATAGATTTGGGCTTGGGCTCAATTTAATCATTAATATTGGAAGCCCAATATTCCACCTCCTTTAGATCCCCTACGTAGCCTATAAAAGCACTACATGGTCTTCTCTTTTCTACACACTTCATAACACAAGATCATAATTCTCCTAGAGAGAGAAAGTAGAGAGAGAGAGAAGAGGATCCATAAGCTTGGAGGATCGTCGCCCACCCGACGTTCAAGCTAGTGCAAGGAATACGTGGGAAGATCGTAAGGTCATCAACTTAGATTCGTTTCTCCGCACAACGAATTAAAAGGTAAAATCATATACTTCCTTCTATGATTTTATGTGAATTGATTGTGATACATACATGAACGCACGATCCGGGTAAACGACGAACTTCGGGGACGGGGATTCGAGATCCCCGACGAACGTTCGAGAGAGCCCTCGGCTGGGAGCCGAGGGGGTGGCGGTCGAGCCTAGGTCACGACCGCCGGCGCGCACCAAGGGAAGGCCGCGGCTGGACGCCGCGGCTAGGGGCGATCGAACCCTAGTTCGATCGCCGGGGACCGTCGCGGCTTCGCGCCGCGGCTGGTGGTCCCCCCTCGCCTCGGTGGTGGCGGTGAGTCGCCGGACTCACCGCCCGAGGCTGCCGGAGCAGCCCCACGTGATCGATCGATCGCGAGCCCCGTGCGGGGGCTCGGCTGGGCGCGCGGGTTCATCCCGTGCGGTGCTCGGTCGAGCTCCGGCTCGTACGGTGGTTCGCGGTTTCATCTCCGGCGACGGGATTTTTGGTCGGGGTTATCGGTTCCGCAATTTTTGATAACCCGGGATACCGAATTCCAGCAACTGGTATCAGAGCGTTTGGTTTCGTGTTCATGTATATGTTCAATTGTGTTCTACCTTGCAGGGATTTCGACTATCATGGTTTAATTAATTGTTAATTATTCGTTTAATTAATTGCTATTTAATTTACCATGATTGTTCGTTTATTAAACTCTCGGACATGTCGAGATTCGTTTTGTGTGGATGAATGCTTGTAATAGTAAAAATTCGGGGGTTGACCGAATTTAGATTTATTATTATTGTTCTATGTTTTCCGGAAAGTGTATAGGGTCGATTTCATGTATAGAATCGATACCGGAATTGTAAATTTCTTTTGTAATTTATTTACGTTGGATCGACGCCGAGACGACCGCCGGAGAACTCGTGTGACGAAGAAGACGAAGAGGACGAAGGACCGAAGGGGTCGATCACCCCATGATCGACCCATGATCGACCAAAAAGGGAAGGGGGCGTCGCGCCCCTTCGGCCGTGGGCTGTCGCCGGCGACGGTGGCGGCTGGCCGGCTGGAGTGGCGGCGGCGGGTGCTCCCTCCCGGTGGTCGATCGGTGGTGGTGGTGGTGGTGCGGGGATCCCCAACCCGTGCTACTCCTACTCCTACCAAGATACTACTTACCTAATTAATTCAAGTTTTCCTATTTTGAGTATTCCTAACTTTGGGAACTCTCATGGAAATAGGAAAAGAATTAATTGGAATTATTTTTATTCCTTATTCTATTATGGAAATCTTCTAGAGTATCCCGAGTTCTACTTGGAATAGGATCCTAGAGATTTAATAGAATTGGAAAGGAATAAAAGTTAATTTAGGATTGATTTATTTCCTAATTGATTATTCCTATTTTATGGGAATTTTCATAGTAATGGAAATTAATTAATCTTGGAAAGTAGAAGAGTCCTAATTTATTTTATTTCCTTATTCTATTATAGAAGTCTTCTAGAATATTCCAAGTTTGACTTGGATAGATTATTCTAGAGATTTAATAGAATTAGATAGGAAAATAAATAAATAAAAATATTAATAATATTTAATTTTATTTTTGATTTATTCGATTGACTTAATTTTCGAATTGAGTATCTTTTGGATTTATTGAAAATAAATAGATTTAAATATTGGGATTAATACTCTCGTCACATGGAGCATTCAAGAACGAAGACTGAAGACTAGAAGACGCATACGGAGATGGAATAAAGCCATGATAGTCGGAAAATAATTTTTTCTAGCATTATTTTGACTATGTGCTATGTGCTTTATTACTTGTATGCATGCTTATGTGTTTAATTATGCATTAGATAGCGTATCCCTTTGTTATAAAAAGCTAAGTGGGAGCGGGGATGGAAACATTCCCATGGTCTCCATTACTGTTCTCTTGGTGACTCTTATGGACTTTTGAAGTTCGTATAGATGTGTCATTGGAGGAGAATTCTTGTAATTCCTTTTACAAGAAACATTGATTAAGTTTATCAAACAATGCCTAATTTGTCTTTCTGAAACTTACTTCAAGTCGACTCATTCTCACCCCGGGGAGTGGAATGGAGCCAAAGCCACTTGGTCATGTCGAGGACACAAATTAGAGGCAGTCGTACCATTCTTTGATAGATGGATCGATTGTCTGCTCGGCTCCCTCATCTAATGAGAGATAGGGTTGTTCGCATGGTGAGTCACTGGTTAGAAACTTCGAGTTTCACTTATGATTCTCCGCGTCTTGATTTATGAAATCAAATGTCTCAAGTAATTGGATGTCAACTATAAAAATCTTTTGGTGTAGTAAACGTCCACACGAACGTGGCTTGCTATGCTGAATGGGATTTTTGGAAATGGTTGATGTAGACAGTTATAGGGAATTGTGAAGGATTGTGAGTTATCGTAAACGTCCACACTAACGTGGCTTGCGGTGACGTAGCAATTCCAAATGATTCACTTTAGTACTGAGTAATGGTTTACACTTAGGTACGCTTTATAGTATTCTTCCCAACGAAGTAACGCTATAATGATGTACGACCAAAGCAAATCTAATTGCTAAATCATTTGGGTGGGTAAACGTCCACACGAACGTGGCTTGCCTTATCTGATGGGATTTTAGATGTAATTAGTGATTTAATGATATTATTTGAGGGAGATAATATCGGATATTAAATTAATTGTTTGTTTAAATGTGCTTATAGGTTTAGAGAATAGCTATGAACCCACTTTCTATGATACTCAAGGAGCATAAGCTCACTGGCCCCAACTATATTGATTGGAAGAGAAATTTAGACATTGTCCTAACTTCGGAGGAGTACAAGTTTGTACTCCATGAAGTGTGCCCTGCTGAGCCCACGGCTGCCTCAACTGATGAGGAAAAACTGACATATCGGAAGTGGAAAAAGGCTGATGAAATGGCTAGGTGTTATATTTTGGCTTCCATGTCAAATGTACTCCAAACCCAACATCAGTCGATGGACACTGCCTATGATATGATGTTTAACCTCAAGGAGATGTTTGGGGAGCAAGATCGTGCGGCAAGGCAAGAAGCCATGAGAGTCCTCATGTCGACTACTCAATCTGAAGGAACGCCCGTTGGGGAGCACGTTCTTAAGATGATGAGCTTGTTGAATGAACTTGAGGTGCTAGGAGCTTCTATTGATGCTGAGACGCAAGTCGACATCATACTCCAGTCTCTGGCCCCTAGTTTTGAGCAGTTTCGTATGAGCTATAATATGGGTAAACTATCTTATACTCTTGCGCAACTCCTGACTGAACTAAAGGCGGCAAAGGGGATCTACAAGAAGGGCAAGTCTCAAGCGCTTGTAGCTACCAAGTCCAAAGGCTTTAAGCCTGGTGGAGGTAGGGGCAAGAGAAGGAAGCAAGCCTGGAAACCCAGTGGTGTCAAGAGGACTGTACCACGAGTGGGGGCTGCAAAGCCAAAGGGTAAGTGCTTCCGATGCAACAAGATGGGACACTGGAAGTCTGAATGTCCTCTCAAAGGTACGAATTTTTCTTTAGTCGTAAAAACATAGTCAGCGGTATTATCTACCAGAATTCTGGTGTGTAGATATGGAACCACTGACGGTATGTGCATTTTGAATGCAGGGGTTCCAGAAAACCCGGCGACTTAGAGAAGAAGAGTTCGAGTCTACACGGGCAAAGCTGTAGAGGAGGCAGCGGTTGCGGTGGAAGACATTTATCTGCTTTAGTAGTTAAATAGGATTTCATTTCAAAGTTATTGCTTTATGTACCCCTTTACTTTAGAAAGAACGTTTTGTTCTGGATTTCTATTATTTATGAATGGATATTTTATTTCTTTAATCATTGGATGATTTTGATAAGAAATAATGGGTATTATCTATTCTGGTACATTAAATGGCAATATGTGAATGATAGATCCTAAGTTTACCCCGATGCAACGAACCGTTCTATAACTTGTTTTACTTGTTAGATATTTCTTTATTAATCATTATACTTGTGAATTATTATACTTAGTAGTATTTTCAAATGAGATTCAAATGGTCGAAATTGATTTAATCAATTATAGTTGAAGGAATGGACCTTCCGACCTAAGGATTGAATTTGGAGGATAATACGTCTAAGCAAACCTTTCTAGAAAAAGGATAGAATTCAAACAAGTATTGGAAATGATTAGATATGCAGACATATGTGTATATTAGAAAAGTACGAGTAATTCTTTAAGAATACTCAAGTGATGGATTAGAATGCTTGATGTGCCATAAAAGCAAAGTGTTTTGACTAGTCAATGGACACAAAGCGATTACGGGGAACCATCAAAGTATATCCATTAGGAGCCTGCGACTCGGTCGCGGAGGCCATCACCTATCTGAATAACACATAGCATAATCAAAGATTGGGATTCAATCCCAAAGGGGCGCGCCATACACTTACGTGTAGAGATGGTGCGCTGTAAATAAGAAATGGAAATCTAATAGTAAATAGAGCAAGTTGTTCGGAACTACCTATGTTCTATGGATATTCCTAGATACAACGGCATATTGAATATGGTTGTAGGATGTCCTAGATGAACGAAGTATTGTGTGTTCTATAGTACTATGAACCAGAGGGACGTCTTGTCCGGTTCATGGAGGAAGACTATTAGATGAACTACAAAGCCTAAATTGACGTAATACCTTGGAATGAGAAAAAGGACAAAAGACTAGGAACCAGCCAAACCGAGTAGAAGTACACCACATACTGCACCTATTGTTATTACTGTTATACACCGGGACGCCATTGCAGTGGGAGGTTGTTGGACAACCAGGGATATTCATAAGACTAGAGGAGTTCGGACTCTGGATCTAGTAAAGATGAAATCGACCCCTAGCTCTGCATAAGGCCAGTACTAGATCTAAATGTGCCTGCTTGGAACAATAAGGATTATTGTTGAGAGGCTAGATCATTTAGAGTACAAGCTTAGTAAATCCATTTATGGATTGAAATAAAGCTATGAGTCGTAGAGCTTACGAATTGATGGGATAATCCATTTGATGGATTCATCAAAAGGCATAGACGAAAGGTGTATTGAAGACGTAATGGAAACAAGGTGGTGTTTCTCGGAGATTTTATGTAGATAACATCTCATCATTGGCAACAATGTAAAAATGTTGTCAGGCATAAAATAATGGTTGTCTAAATAAATCGAGATATAAGATTAAGAAGAAGTTAGAGCATGTTCTTAAGATCTTATGATAAGAACATTGTACTTCTCCTAGACATCTTATACGATTAAGGTTTGTTTTAAACATGCATACTTCTGAGAAAGGTTATTGCCTTTCAGAGACAGAATATACATCTATCTAAAGGGTTTGTGTTTATACACATGAAGGGGATAGACAAAGCAGTTTCCTATACTTCAAGTATGGAAAGCTTTATAGATGCAATGTTGTAAAACAAGAACCCGATATCAACTATGCGGTTTGCGTAGTGGGAGGATATCAAGGTAATCTAGAAAAGAAATTTTTGGTAGTGGGAGGCAGCGGAAGTTTTGGTTAGGTTCCAGGATAACCTCTTGACTTGGATATAACTCCTAGTTTACCAAAGGCTATTGGATAGCGGTGCACAGTAAACTGGAATAGATCATAAGTCAAAAGTGATGTTAACACATAGAGCAAGTACCACCTGATACGAGTCATCGTCGAGGGAGACGACGTAGTAGTCACCAAGATAACTTCAGAGCGGCAACCTAGATTGCTCACTCACATAGTACTTCTCGGAAGTACACCTTAAGCACGTGATGAGTATGGGAACCGGGAGTTTGGAGGAAATGACTAGACCTTAGTACAAGTGGGAGATTGTTGGAGTTGTGTACTTAATGTCTAGATTTAAGTAACGGTAAATTCCCGATCATAGAATTTAATCTATTTAATTAATAAACAATTGTTTGCTTTTAATTATTATTAATTAAATATATGCAAATCATAGTCCTGGATTTTATACGTTGTAGTTAGTATGGTGTGTCGGGCCCACACAGAAGATCATACTATCGGTTACTCGTATTTAATCAAACAGTGGCTCACGACCTAGATGGACCCGGACCAATCCATCGGTATAGTCGTTGTGTGAGAGAGAAAATAATTTGTCTTAATTATTTTATCACACTTGTACACTTGGTGTATTGAGCGGATCGTTGAGATTCATCGATTAGGATTGCCGGCGATAATCGATTCGAGTCTCAGTGTATTTTATTCTTAATCCCCGATATTGTTGCGGGTGTGTATATTCAATATAAGTGACTTTGATTTACCAAAGGAATTAACCGATTTAATTATTGGGTTAATTACCGGTTAAGTTGGGTCACTATATTTTATATATGGCATGCCGTGAATGATTGACCGGACAGTGTATCCCGGAAGGGTTGATAATATCCCCGAGATGAGTTCATAAGGAATTATTGTGTAAACCTCATGAGTGGATTCGTTCCGCACAATAATTAAGGTTGAATGGTACTAGTCTCGGATTAAAGAGATGAATAAATTAATTAGCAATAAATTAATTTTATTCATGGATATTTAAATCTTAAATACACGGAATAAATAATACTACCGGAGAAATATTATTTGATATAATATGGTTTAATATTGGAGTGCAATTAATTTATATAGTGGAAAATAAATTAATTAATATTAATGGGAGATTAATAGGTTTGGGCTTGGGCTCAATTTAATCATTAATATTGGAAGCCCAATATTCCACCTCCTTTAGATCCCCTACGTAGCCTATAAAAGCACTACATGGTCTTCTCTTTTCTACACACTTCATAACACAAGATCATAATTCTCCTAGAGAGAGAAAGTAGAGAGAGAGAGAAGATGATCCATAAGCTTGGAGGATCGTCGCCCACCCGACGTTCAATACGTGGGAAGATCGTAAGGTCATCAACTTAGATTCGTTTCTCCGCAAAACGAATTAAAAGGTAAAATCATATACTTCCTTCTATGATTTTATGTGAATTGATTGTGATACATACATGAACGCACGATCCGGGTAAACGACGAACTTCGGGGACGGGGATTCGAGATCCCCGGCGAACGTTCGAGAGAGCCCTCAGCTGGGAGCCGAGGGGGTGGCGGTCGAGCCTAGGGCACGACCGCCGGCGCGCACCAAGGGAAGGCCGCGGCTGGACGCCGCGGCTAGGGGCGATCGAACCCTAGTTCGGTCGCCGGGGACCGTCGCGGCTTCGCGCCGCGGCTGGTGGTCCCCCCTCGCCTCGGTGGTGGCGGTGAGTCGCCGGACTCACCGCCCGGGGCTGCCGGAGCAGCCCCACGTGATCGATCGATCGCGAGCCCCGTGCGGGGGCTCGGCTGGGCGCGCGGGTTCGTCCCGTGCGGTGCTCGGTCGAGCTCCGGCTCGTACGGTGGTTCGCGGTTTCATCTCCGGCGACGGGATTTTCGGTCGGGGTTATCGGTTCCGCAATTTTTGATAACCCGGGATACCGAATTCCAGCACACTCGTCGTTGAGGCTTCAGCATTTCATCGTCTTCATGGTCGTCGATAGTATTGAAGTAGTAAAAATCAATCCCACACGTCGTTGGCAATTGAACTCAATGCACTTCGTTGATGTTGATGGTGGGATGATCAAACACCATGTACCAGTTGGCACCTTAGGTGATCAAGACATAAAAAACAACCCATGTTGCAAAGACGGAGAAAGCAAGAATTGCGACTCCGTTCGCAAAAGATGGAGATACAAGACTTGCGACTCCTTTCGCAATTGTGTGAGGTGCAAGATTTGCGAACCCATTCGCAAGAGTATGGAGGGGCACAGGAATTGCGAATGCATTCGCAAAGGATGGAGGGGCACGAGATTTGCGAACCCGTTCGCAATAGTTGGAGAAGCAGGTATTGCTAATCCATTCGCAAAATCCGGAGAAAGAGGTGGATTGCGACTCTGGTCGCAAGAGTTGAAGAGGGGCGAAGATTTGCGAACGCATTCGCAAATGTTGGAGAGGCAAGGTTTTGCGAACGCATTCGCAAATGTTGATGGAGCTCAAAATTGCGAACCGATTCGCATAAGATAACAGAGGGAGAGTTTTGCGACTCCAGTCGCATATGTTGGTGATGGCCAAGAATTGCGAATCCATTCGCATAAAATTACTTCACTTGAGTTCCACCTTATATCCATTCACTCAGTCACCTGAAATCCAAACAAACAATGAAAATCATATGTTGTCGTCAAAACTAACATTTACAATAACGCCTTGAATTAGTAATTGACCTCTAATAGTTATCTTTTAAATATCATTAAATAAGGTTAATTTAGGTATAATTTTTCTTTATTAATAACCGTGCAAAGTGCTTAAACGACAAACAAAAAAGATTGGAGGGAGTAAATGGTAGTAGAGCTGCACATTTGGGCCGAACCGGCCGGTTCCGGGCTATCCGGTTCAGGTTCATAAGGTTCAGGTTCGGAGTTTCGATGAACCGAACTGGAACCGGTGAAAACAGGTTCAAGATTCAGGTTCAACCCGGTTCAGGTTCAGGTTCTGAACCGACCGATTCAGGTCCGAACCTTGAAACCGATTTTATTTTTTTTTAAAAGTTTTTGAGAATTAACTTTTTTAAAAAGGTTTTTTTTAAAAAATAAAAGATTTTATGTAGTTAACTTATTTTTAAAAATAATGTGAAAAAATGAAAGTTAAATAAAAATTGGATTTGAATTTAATTTTAATATCGAAAAATAATTTTTTTTTTGTTTTCGATATCAAAATAAAGTGCCTAAGTATCCTTGTTGAGAAATCAAAATTCACGTAGTTCTCAAAATAAAATTTAGACTTAAGTATAATTTAAATATCGAAAAATAAAATAAAATTTTTATTTTCCGATACCAAATTAAAGTATGTACGTATTCTCGTTGAAGAATTAATGTTCACGTAGTTCTTACTTACTTTATTTACCTAACTTATCTTGTTAATTTTTCAAATTTGGTTGAATATAGACCGATCAAATAACGGCTAGTTTTTTTTCAAATTTCAAATTCAAATATTTAGTAAATTCAAATTTAAAAATTAAAATTTTTAAGAATATTGTAAATAAGTTTATTTTTAATTAGTATATATAAATATATAAAAAAACTAAAAACAATAAAAAAAATTATCCGGGCCGAAACTGCCGGTTCAGGTTCGGAACCAGACCGGATCAGCCTTGAACCTAACCCCGACCGGTTAACCGGTTCAAGGTTCAAGTTTAGGTTCCGAACCGGTCGGTTCAAGTTTATCCGGTTCCGGTTTAGGTTCCGAATCGGTCGGTTCAGGGTCGAACCAGAACGGATGTGCAGCTCTAAATGGTAGCGCTATTCGTATCCCTATTTCCTCTAAGTACACCTCCAAATATATATAATTTTAGTTATTTATTAATTTTACTTTATACACCACATGATCTTCCTAATTTGCCCTATACATTTAATTAACAGTACATTACTCTTATTAATTGCAGATTAAACACCAAGAAATAAATGGTTTGTGCATCTCTTAATCTTCTCTCTAAACTTCACCGACTAATTGAGAGTTTGAGCGGTTGATAATTAAATTGAAAAACACTAAAGCTTCACCGACTAATTGAGAGTTTGAGTGGTTGATAATTAAATTGAAAAACACTAAAGCTTCTAATTCATACGCACGTGAACCTTGAAAATTGAGACAATAACATGTTTCTGCTCATCAACCTCGCAGACCCAGTACCATAATCGATCGAATTGACAAACTCAGTTACCCAACTGACAACACTAAATTAATACACTCACGGGAATAAGAAACAGAGTAAATATCATGCATCATATAGCATACTTTTTATTTTTTCAAAATTAATCTGCAACTAACCAAAATATACAGGATAAAAGCGGCAATAATCATTCGGCATCGTCCGAAAAACGTGTCAGCCAAAAAAGCGCCCAACAACGGCAAAAGCGAGGCCATCCCGGACTACGCGCTCACACTCGTCGTCGCCGTGGAAGTGGACTGTGTTTTTGGTTGTTTTTAGCTTTTGATGGTAATATTCGCTGGTAACGGAGGGATTGCTAACAACACAAAATATCTATTTGTTATAAGTAAGAAAGCAAACAAAATAAGTTTTTGCAGAAATCATAAGTATAGAAAATGGAAGCTCATGGCTCCTCTTCATTCAAATATTCATATACTTAGATAGCTTTTTAAAATACAAGTTTGCATTTTCTTTTCCTCTCTTACATACCCTCTATATATACTAATCCATGCATGGCTAGATTATGCCACCTAATGCCCACACATCGGATCCTTATTGGACTCCTACTCCACTAATATGAAGCATTAAAAACCCACTTCTTGCTTAAGTATGTCTTCTGCTCCTTTCACCGTGAAGTTCCTGCTACTTGCCTGGTGGCTCTGACACCTTCCCCAGGGAATTTCCCGTGGAACAAGTCTGACTCTACCGTGCAATTTTTCTCGTCCGAGCTCTTTCTCTTCTTCTGTGAAGTGCCTTTCAAGGTCTTTTGACTGGTTGTTTCTGACATCCATCTTCGATGACGTGGCTGGCCCATTTGGGACACGTGTCGGTGACTGTTTTCTCGGGTGTAACATAGGCCCCCAGGAAAATAGAAGTTTCCAACTTCGATTTCCCTGAAGTTTGTGGTTGACTATCTTGATCTTTGCGTCTTGAAATTTGTATTCTGACTTTCTGCTGGTGGTTGATCCTTCATTTAATGGTGTTTTTACGCCTTTAAAGGCTCTTCGAACGATATTATGGTTTCATATCATGGCTTTTACTTGGAATAGAGATGTGTACCCGAATAAAATAATGAGCTTCTCTTTTGGGATCAAAAATCGGTCGATGAAAACTAAGCTGCCTTTGTCTTTGTCTTTTTCTCAGAAGATTCCGGAGCTCGAAGGACAGGATGTTGCCATGATAGATGCTTTTGAAAGAATCTGGACGGTGAAAATGGAGAAGGATCGCCGGCACCTCGTACTGACTGACGGCTGGAGCAAATTCTGTGAGCGTCGATTGGTCCCAGTGAGCGGAACCATCTTTCTGGAGTTGCGTGGGCAAAAGTCTTTCAACATTGGTGTTTTTGGGAGGGATGGAGAGGAGATCATTGATCTGGGAACTGATTCTGAAGATAGCTCGATCAATTCTGAGCCGGAAAATTCTCCTGCAAAAGATAACTGGGGATATCTCTCCCCGTGAAATCTGTTCGAAGATAATTATAACATATCTTTTTATTTAAAATGATTTTTCCTGGGTTTATTTTCCAGAGTTCATTCCTCGGGGTTTTTTTCCGGTGAAATAAATAAGAGTTTCGATCCTTAAAGGATTCTAGGATTTTGTTTTATTGTGATAAGTATTCTGATACTTATCCTTAATCAAGTAAATAATAATAAAATTGAAAAGAAAGATAACTTTTCAAACTTACCTTGTCAGGAGGTAATCGCCACGTGACAATATCCTGACCAAGTATTTTAGGTTTTGATGGGTAGTGGAGAGGTACTCGAGTACGTTTTTCCTCGGTAATCGCCACCTCTTCCCCTCCTTTGATCTCCACCGTTAGATGTAAAAAACGACAGAACTGGTTTTCAGAAACCAATATTCACTTTGATTTTGAATTTAAATGTTCACAAAATATTTTTCAACTTTCAGATCTAGAAAATTGGTAAGAAAAATTCTCTTTTCTCTGTAATTTCGGTGTGTAAATTCCTGTATTTTGTGTTGTAAATTTCGTTTCTCCAACTCAAAATCATGCCAAAAATTTCAAAAGTCGTGCGTCCCAAAGTCGAAGAACCCGAAGTTCTCCTCGCCCGCCAATACAGAGAATTCATGGAGGCGGCGGCGCCGGCCCTGCCGGCGTTCCGCCTCGATGAACTAGAGGAGGCCCACCCCTATGTTCCTATCGAGAGGACCATCACAGCGGCTAAACCAGACCCAAACCACCAGGATGTTGGTGTATGTCCTTCGATCCTACGTGTGCAATCGATAAAGTCATAAGGTCGTCTATGGATGTTAAATGATTATTCGATAATATTAATTGTTGGGAACAATATAATATTGATCGATAAATCATACCTACAGGGTCACACACGAGTCGGAATTAAGTTGCTTGTTATATTGATTTAGAATCAATACTTATGGATTTTCACATGCATTGGATGCATGGCTTGCATGGATGCATGTCACATGGTGTGACATGGCATGCCACACAAGCAAGGGGACCACATCTAATGCCATTTGGCATGATGATGTGGAAATGACCCTTCACCTCCCCATTATCCACCATTACTTGTGCATTATGATGCACATTATGGTGGGGGTTACAAGGGAGGTTAATGGTGATCAATATAGTGATGAAAACATGTGTTTTCATATCACTTTTCATCAGCCACGAAAATCACACAAAGTAGAGAGAAAAGAGTTCTTGGAGAACCACTTCAATCAAGCAAGCAAGTTCATTATCCGGGTTCGTGTGCAACACGTAGAGGCCGGGCCATTTGTGCGGCTTTCACATCCGAACGATCTGAAGGAGTGACGAGGTCATTCACAAGGAGAGCTTCGAGAGGCTGATCCATTTGAGGTGGTTCAATCGACTCAACACCACCTCATCGACATCAACGAATCACTTCATCACCAAAAGTAAGATCTCGTTGATATCTCTCTCTCTATATATATATATATATTGGATATATATATATATATATATATATATATATATATATATATATATATATATATATATATATATATATATATATATATATATATATAAATATATGTGTGTCTATACATATTTGTGTGCACTAAGATCATGGCATAGTAGATCTATCGCTTTACACGCTTCCGCACACACGGTATATCGATCGGATCGGTATACCGGTACCTTCAATTGGTATCAGAGCCTAGGGCTTGTGCACACTTTTGTGTTGGACACAATATGTTTAAAATCAACATAATTGGCTTAATTTTTTTTATGTGATTATGTGATTATGTGTTTAGATATAAGGTCGGCCACCGTTAGTGGTCGGGTGAATGAAATTGTCGTTTTTTACGTACGATTGGCCATAGTTTTGGAGGGCTGCGTCCCTTGGAATCTTTTGTAATAGATAGGTTTTTTCTATTCAAAATGTATTGTTCAATGTGTAAGCAATGGATTGAATCTATGGATCTACATTGGATATCGACTCTCCGGCGAAAACGAGAAGAAACGAAGCAAAACGAAGCAAACCGGAGCTGCTGGAGCCAAACGGCATGCGCCGTTTTAGCTCCGGCGGGCGCCGTTTTGATTCGGCGGGCGCCGTTTTGGAAACGGCGACCGCCGAAAGGCTGTTTTGGGGTCAGCCCCGTTTTATACCCTTTTGGCGACCGCCGTTTTGGAAACGGCGACCACCGGATGTCTTCGGCGACCGCCGTTTGTGAAACGGCGGGCGCCGTTCTTGGTTTTTGGGGTACGGACTAAGGTTGACCTAAAACGGCGGGCGCGGAACTGAAACGGCGGGCGCGGACAAGTCCTGAAGATGTTCAAGGCCTATTTTGTTGCTTTTAATCTTTTCGTTTGAGAGTTGTGAGGTTCTAGGGGCCTTTCGATTACGTATTTAATTGCTTTGCTAGTTATAGGATGTTTTAAGTTATAAATGTTCAACTTACATATAAACACCTATGCATGCAAGTTCCCAAAATAATGAGTATAATGTCTTGCCCAAAAACATCACACTCATGAAGCCCTCGATCATAAGTTGGTAGGTCCGCCTCAGCGGGGTACTACTTGTTATCTTGGGATATGTGGGAGTAAAGGTTAGACCTTACACGTGAGTTTGGTTTTCTCATCGATAGATCCACTGCAGGCGTGGCTATCGAGACATGAGATGAGAATGAGATTCTCGTCGACCGAGAGTGATATTAGATATCATTGACATAGGTATGTCTACCTATCTTGAAATACTTAAGTGCGGACTCAGTCGGCTTAAATATTTACAAGATGAGGATCTCGGGATCGTTTTGTTCTAAGGGACAATGATATTGGATATCAGTTGAACAAAATGAAATAAATAAGTACATTTGATAGACAACCTTATTTTTTTACCGCTTTGTGGATGTTTACATACTTTAGTTATCTTTCTTTTGTAGTTTATCATGTCAAATATCAACTCAATTCAAGTTTGGTTCAATTCTTGATTGTAAAAATTGAACAACATATATTTTCTTAATTGACAACGTAATTTGAGGATGGTCCTCAAATACGATGACAAGAAAAATGTGTTAGATAACCACATCCTATGATATCATTGAACAACTCAATAGCATGTTCGGGGAACATGCAATGATTGAGCGGTTCGGTGTGACCAGGGCCATCGCTTCAGCTAGGCTGGGGAAAGAGGAACCTAAGGGACCACATGTGCATCAAATGATTGGATTATTTGATTAAAACTGATCGCCTAGGTTTTTCCTAAGATGATGAGTTGGCAACCGATTTCATACTTCAATCCCATCATGATGGTTATGATGCCTTTAGGCTAAATTTTCCATATGAATGGTTTGAATAAATTGCTACGTGAGATCCACGGGATGCTCAAGGTTGCAGAGCCGACGATTGAGAAGGATCCTAAGAGGGAAATTCTTATGATACGGGATGGGTTATACAAAAGAGCATGGGCAAAAAGGCTACAAGGGTTCCTGGGGAATCTGAATGCGTCTACTGCAAAAGTGTAGGACACTAATTGCAAACAAGTAGAAGTTCATATTTATTCAATTTCAAAACAAATGCCTAATTTATCTTTCATGTGATGAATTCTGAAGTTAGGATTATTTTCACCTCGGGGAGTGATCTAATACAAAACACTTAGTTCATCAATGACATAAATTAGAGACTTTTGAGCCATGGTTTGGTTAGAAATTTTCGAGTTTTCACTTACGATTTATCACGTTTTGATATTGGAATAATTGTGAACGAGAATTCGAATAAGAGTCAATTATTTAGAATAATTGAACTTGCCCAAAGTTCAAAGAAGATGTGAAGAACGGGGTTGCTTCATCTTCAGGTATTAATGTTATAGACATTAAACTTCACAAATTCTACTTCTTGGGTATTGGATGCCAAATGTGGTTCTCACATTTTTATGTGGAGTAACTACATAGAAGTGTAAGTTTGGTGAGTAGAGATGTCGATCTACGGGCGAGAAATGAAGCGAATGTCGCTGCATTAGCCGCATGATCATATGATGTTGTTTTGCCTTAGGGCCTTGTTTTAGTATTATAACTATGTAATTTCATACCTTCAATAAACAATGAATATTGGTTCAGTATTGGATACTGATAGATTAGTTTTTCACTATTAAATAGTTTGGTAACTATTTTAATTGTGAATTATTCTTTGTTTTGGTACGATTATTATATTGTTTATGTATACTTTAAACTTGACAAATCATATATAACATTAACACTAAAGGCCGAATCGAATAAGTCTCAATGAGACATAACTATAACATTGTTGATTAGGTCAAATCATCATCTAAATATGTAACGAAGCTTCTTTTAGAATGCATTCTAGAATCATTTGACTTGGAGTCATTTGATACATGTGGATGATGTGTGATGGACAAGATAAAAATGTCATCTTTCTTGGAGAAAGGAGAACATGTGAGTGATTTATTAAGGATGATCCTGTTGGAGTTGTGTACTTAATGTCTAGATTTAAGTAACGGTAAACTCCCCGTCATAGCATTTAATCTATTAAATTAACGAACAATTGTTTTGCTTTTAATTACTTGATAATTAAATAAATGCAAACCATGGTTCTGGATTTTATACGTTGTAGTTAGTATGGTGTGCATGGGCACACAGAAGATCATACTATCGGTTACTCGTATTTAATCGAACAGTTGCTCACGACCTAGATGGACACGAACTAATCTATCGGTATAGTCGTTGTGTGAGAGAGAAAATAATTTATCTTAATTATTTTATCACACTTGTACACTTGGTGTATTGAGCGGATCGTTGAGATTCATCGATTAGGATTGCCGGCGATAATCGATTCGAGTCTCAGTGTATTTTATTCTTAATCCCCGATATTATTGCGGGTGTGTATATTTAATATAAGTGACTTTGATTTACCAAAGGAATTAACCGATTTAATTATTGGGTTAATTACCGGTTAAGTTGGGTCACTATATTTTATATATGGCATGCCGTGAATAATTGACCGGACAGTGTATCCCGTAAGGGTTGATAATATCCCCGAGATGAGTTCAAAAGGAATTATTGTGTAAACCTCATGAGTGGATTCGTTCCGCACAATAATTAAGGTTGAATGGTACTAGTCTCGGTTTAAAGAGATGAATAAATTAATTAGCAATAAATTAATTTTATTCATGGATATTTCTATCTTAAATACACGGAATAAATAAATACTACCGGAGAAATATTATTTGATATAATATGGTTTAATATTGGGAGTGCAATTAATTTATATAGTGGAAAATAAATTAATTAATATTGATAAGGATTAATGGACTTGGGCAGTGGGCTCAATTTAATCATCAATATTGGAAGCCCAATATTCCACCTCCTTTAGATCCCCTACGTAGCCTATAAAAGCACTACATGGCCTTCATAAATTATAAGACAAGATTATCATACTTGATATTCTAGAGAGTTGAAGGAGATCCATAGGAGTTCGATAGATCGTCGCCCACCCGACGTTCGAACGGAGTGCAAGGAATACGTGGGAAGATTCAAAGGTCTTCAACTAGATTTCGTTTCTCCGCACAACGAATCTAAAGGTATGATCATCGAAACCCCTCTATGATTGTATGTGAATTATATTGTGATATGTACATGAACAAGACGATCCGGGAAAACGTCGAGACCGGGATACGGGGATCCGGGATCCCCGTCGGGATCGAGAAGGGGCGGCCGAACCCTAGGGTTCGACCGCCGGTACCGCGCGACGAAGGGGGAGCCCCGGCTGGATGCCGGGGCACGCGATCGACTTCGGTCGATCGCCGGGATGCCGCGGGCTGGTGCCGCGGCGGATCCCAGCCGCCCTTCGACGGCGGCGTGCGCACGGGGAGCCCCGGCTGAAGCCGGGGCGGGCGATCGAGCCTCGCTCGATCGCGAGGGCAGCCGCGGGCTGGAGCCGCGGCTGGGCGCCCTCCTCCTCGTCTGGTGGTGGCGGTGAGTCGCCGGACTCACCGCCGGCGGGTGCTGGTCGGACAGCCCCGCGGGGATGCACCCCGCATCCCCGGCGATCGCCATGCACGGCGATCGCGAGCCCTAACGTAGGGGCGCGGCTAGGGTTTAGCCGCGGGCTCGCCCGCGGTGACGCCTCGGTTGTGCTCCGGCTCGTTCGGTGTTCGCGATCGGTTTCCGGCGAAGGGTTTTCGGTCGGGGTTATCGGTTCCGCAATTTTTTGATACCCCGGGATATCGAATTCCAACAATTGGTATCAGAGCGTTTGGTTTCGTGTTCATGTATGTGTTCAATTGTGTTCTACCTTGCAGGGATTCCGACTATCATGGTTTAATTAATTGTTAATTATTCGTTTAATTAATTGCTATTTAATTTACCATGATTATTCGTTATTAAACTCTCGGACATGTCGAGATTCGTTTTGTGTGGATGAATGTTTGTAATAGTAAAAATTCGGGGGTTGACCGAATTTAGATTTATTATTATTGTTCTACGTTTTCCGGAAAGTGTATAGGGTCGATTTCATGTATAGAATCGATACCGGAATTGTAAATTTATTTCTTGTAATTTATTTACGTTGGATCGATGCCGAGACGACCGCCGGAGAACTCATGTGACGAAGGAGAAGATGAATGGGAGGACCGGGAATCGATCACGAGGATCGACCCCAATCGATCGACCCAAGAGGAGGGGGCCGATCGCCCTCGGCTAGGGCTGCCGCCGGCGACGGTGGCGGCTGGTGGCTGGGCTGGGCGGCGGTGCTCCTCCGGGGAGTGGCCGGTCGAAGGTGGGGGTGGCGTGGGGTCTCCCGATCTCATGCTACTCCTACCTAGATTCTACTTACCTAATTGATTCGGTTTTCCTAATTGAGTTTTCCTATTTTTTGGGAACTCTCATGGATTAGAAAAAGAATTAATTGGAATTAATTTTATTCCTTATTCTATTATGGAAGTCTTCTAGAGTATTCCGAGTTCTACTTGGAATAGGATCCTAGAGATTTAATAGAATTGGAAAGGAATAAGAGTTAATTTAGGATTGATTTATTTCCTAATTGATTATTCCTATTTTATGGGAATTTTCATAGTAATGGAAATTAATTAAATCTTGGAAAGTAGAAGAGTCCTAATTTATTTTATTTCCTTATTCTATTATAGAAGTCTTCTAGAATATTCCAAGTTTGACTTGGATAGATTATTCTAGAGATTTAATAGAATTAGATAGGAAAATAAATAAATAAAAAATATTAATAATATTTAATTTTATTTTTGATTTATTCGATTGACTTAATTTTCGAATTAAGTATCTTTTGGATTTATTAAGAATAAATAGATTTAAATATTAGGATTAATATTCTCGTCACATGGAGCATTCAAGAACGAAGACTGAAGACTAGAAGAAGCATACGGAGATGGAATAAAGCCATGATAGTCGGAAAATAATTTTCTAGCTTATTTTGACTATGTGCTATGTGCTTTATTGCTTGTATGCATGCTATATGTGTTTACTTTATGCACTAGATAGCGTATCCCTTTGTTTATAAAAAGCTAAGTGGGAGAGGGGATGGAAACATTCCCATGGTCTCCATTACTGTTCTCTTGGTGACTCTTGTGGACTTTTGAAGTTCACATAGATGTGTCATTGAAGGAGAATTCTTGTAATTCCTTTTTCAAGAGACATTGATTAAGTTTATCAAACAATGCCTAATTTGTCTTTCTGAAACTGACTTCAAGTCGACTCATTCTCACCCCGGGGAGTGGAATGGAGCCAAAGCCACTTGGTCATGTGGATGACACAAATTAGAGACATTCGTACCATCCTTTTAAGGTGGATCGATTGTCTGCTCAGCTCCCTCATCTAATGAGAGATAGGGTTGTTCGCATGGTGAATCACTGGTTAGAAACTTCGAGTTTCACTTATGATTCTCCGCATCTTGATTTACGAAAATCGAATGGATCTTGTAACTGGGAGTCAATTATAAAAGTCTCTTAGTATAGTAAACGTCCACACAACGTGGCTTGCTATACTGACGGATTTTGGATTAATTGATGTAGACAGTTGTAAGGAATTGTGAAGATTTGTGAAGTTGTCGTAAACGTCCACACAACGTGGCTTGCGGTGATGTAGCAATTCCAAACGATTTCCTTTGGTGCTGAGTAATGGTTTACACTTAGATACGCTTTATAGTATTCCTCCCACCGAGGTTCCGCTATAAATGATGTATGACCAAAGAAAATCTAATTGCTAAATCGTTTGGGTGGGTAAACGTCCACACACCGTGGCTTGCCTTACCTGATGGGATTTTAGATGTGATTAGTAATTTAATGATATTATTTGAGGGAGATAATATCGGATATTAAATTGATTGTTTGTTTAAATGTGCTTATAGGTTTAGAGAATAGCTATGAACCCACTTTCTGTGATACTAAAGGAATTTAACTCACTGGTTCCACACTGCGTTGAGTGGAATAAGAAATTAGACATTGCTCAGACTGTAAAAGAGTACAATGATGTACTCAGTGAAACTTGTCCTCCTAGACCTACTATTGTCTCAACTGACGAGGAAATAGCTGACTTTGAGAAGTGGGATAGTGCTCTTGCACTAGCCGCCAATCATGATGTCATGCTTAAACTCAAGTTGATTTTTAGACAAAATGTAAAGGCTAGAAAAGAGGCGATGAGAACACTCATAAAGGTCAGTTGCTTCGAGGAAACGCTTGATCACGTTTTCGAGATGCTAGATCTTTTGGAAGAGTTGAAGCAATCGCAAGCTCTTATAGCCAAGGCCAAAGGTTTCGGACCTAAGGTTTTACATAAGGAAAAGGAGAAGATGACAAGAGATTCCAATGGTCCTAAAAGACTTGGACCACGGAACAGGGTGAGAAAGCCTTCGGGCAGTCATTCTCATGGAACACATTCTGAGGACTGGAAGTCTATGTTTTCTCCTCGAGAAGGTACGAGATTTCCTCCTTAGTCTTTGAAACATAGTCAGTAGCGTTATCTACCAGAAACCTGGTTGGTAGATATGGAACCTCTGACGGTGTGTATGCATTTGAAATGCAGGGACACCAGGAAACCCAAAGACTTGGAAATGGAGGAATGATCTACACGGGCAAAAGCTGTAGAGGAGGCAGCTGTTGCGGTGGAAGACATTTATCTGCTTTAGTAGTTAAATAGGATTTCATTTCAAGATTATTGCATTATGTACCCTTTATTTTAGAAAGAACGTTTTGTTCTGGATTTCTATTATTAATGAATGGATAGTTTTATTTCTTTAATCATTGGATGATTTTTGAGATAATGGGTATTATCTATTCTGGTACATTAGAAAGCAATATATGAATGATAGATCCTAAGTCTCCCACGATGCAACGAACCGTTCTATAACTTGTTTTACTTGATTAGACATTTCTTAATTTAATCATTATACTTGTGAATTCTTGTACTTAGTAGTATTTTCAAATAAGATTCAAAAGGTCGAAATTGATTTGATCAATTATAGTTGAAGGAATGGACCTTCCGACCTAAGAATTGAATTTGGAGGATAATACATCTAAGCAAACCTTTATGAATAAAGGATAAAATTCGGACAAGTATTAGATATGATTAGATATGAAGACGTATGTGTAAATTAGAAAGGTGCGAGTTGTTCTTTCAAGAATACTCGATGATGGATTAGAATACTTATAATGTGCCATAATAGCAAAGTGTTTTGACTAGTCAATGGACACAAAGCCATTATGGGGAACCATTAAAGTATATCCATTAGAAGCCTGCGATTCAGTCGCGGAGGCCATCTGAATAACACATAGCATAATCAAAAATTGGGATTCAATCCCAAAGGGATACGCCATGCACTTACGTGTAGAGATGGTGCCTTAGAAATAAGAAATATAAATCTAACAGTAAAAGAACAAGTTGTTCGGAACTACCTATGTTCTATGGATATTCCTGGATACAACAAGAATGGTTGTAGGATATCCTAGATGAACGAAGTATTGTGTGTTCTATAGTACGATGAACCAGAGGGACGTCTATCGTTCGGTTCATAGTGGAATACTATTAGATGAACCACAAAGCCTGAATTGATACCTTGGAATGAGAAGAAAAGACAAAAGACTGGGAACCAGCCAAACCGAGTAGAAGTACACCACACACTGCACCTATTGTTATTACTGTTATACACCGGGACGCCATTGCAGTGGGAGGTTGTTGGACAACCAAAGATGTTCATAAGACTAGAGGAGTTCGGACTCTGGATCTAGTAGAGATGAAATCGATCCCTAGCTCTGCATAAGGGCGGTACTAGATCTAAATGAGCCTGCTTGGAGAACAATAAGGTTTATTGTTAAGAGGCTAGATCATTTAGAGTACAAGCTTAGTAAATCTATTTATGGATTGGAACAAAGCTATAAATCGTGGAACTTGCGAATTGATGAGATAGTCCATTTAATGGATTCATCAAAAGGCAAAGACGATGGGTGTACTGGAAAGGTAATGGAAACAAGGTGGTGTTTCTCGGAGATTTTATGTAGATAACGTTTTATCATTGGCAACAATGTAAAGATATTATCAGACATAAAATAATGGTTGTCTAAATAAATCGGGATATAAGATTGAGAAGAAGTTGGAACATGTTTTAAGATCTTATGATCTAAGGATAAGAACATTGTACTTCTCCTAGATATCTTATACGATTATGGTTTGTTTTAACATGCAATGTTGAAAATAAGAACCTGATATCAACTATGCCGTTTGCATAGTGGGAGGATATCAAAGTAATCTGGACAAGAAATTCTCGGATGCTATAATAGTACTTGCGTGAGTACTGGATATTAAGCAAGACGAAATCTTCTTGGATTACACATTCTCAGATCTAAATCAGAGAAGGGCCAGTGTAAGTCGATATCAGGCTATGTGTTCACTTTTGGAAAAGGTGGAACCTTTAATATGAAAAGAGTTATAAGCGGGATGCTTCTCAGACTCTCTCATAACCGAATAGCAGCCTCAGAGGCAGCGGAAGTTTTGGTTAGGTTCCGGGATAACCTCTAAGACTTGGAAATAACTCTTGGTCTGCCAAAGGCTATTTCATAGCGGTGCATGGTAAACCGGAAGAAGTCATAAGTCGAAAAGTGATGTTTAACACATAGTGCAAATACCACCTGATACGAATCGTCGTCGAGGGAGACGACGTAGTAGTCACCAAGATAACTTCAGAGCGACAACCTAGAGTGCTCATTCACATAGTACTTCTCGAAAGTACACCTTAAGCACGTGATGAATATGGGAGTCGGGAGTTTGGAAGAAATGACTAGACCTTAGTACAAGTGGGAGATTGTTGGAGTTGTGTACTTAATGTCTAGATTTAAGTAACGGTAAACTCCCCGTCATAGCATTTAATCTATTAAATTAACGAACAATTGTTTTGCTTTTAATTACTTGATAATTAAATAAATGCAAACCATGGTTCTGGATTTTATACGTTGTAGTTAGTATGGTGTGCATGGGCACACAGAAGATCATACTATCGGTTACTCGTATTTAATCGAACAGTTGCTCACGACCTAGATGGACACGAACTAATCTATCGGTATAGTCGTTGTGTGAGAGAGAAAATAATTTATCTTAATTATTTTATCACACTTGTACACTTGGTGTATTGAGCGGATCGTTGAGATTCATCGATTAGGATTGCCGGCGATAATCGATTCGAGTCTCAGTGTATTTTATTCTTAATCCCCGATATTATTGCGGGTGTGTATATTTAATATAAGTGACTTTGATTTACCAAAGGAATTAACCGATTTAATTATTGGGTTAATTACCGGTTAAGTTGGGTCACTATATTTTATATATGGCATGCCGTGAATAATTGACCGGACAGTGTATCCCGTAAGGGTTGATAATATCCCCGAGATGAGTTCAAAAGGAATTATTGTGTAAACCTCATGAGTGGATTCGTTCCGCACAATAATTAAGGTTGAATGGTACTAGTCTCGGTTTAAAGAGATGAATAAATTAATTAGCAATAAATTAATTTTATTCATGGATATTTCTATCTTAAATACACGGAATAAATAAATACTACCGGAGAAATATTATTTGATATAATATGGTTTAATATTGGGAGTGCAATTAATTTATATAGTGGAAAATAAATTAATTAATATTGATAAGGATTAATGGACTTGGGCAGTGGGCTCAATTTAATCATCAATATTGGAAGCCCAATATTCCACCTCCTTTAGATCCCCTACGTAGCCTATAAAAGCACTACATGGCCTTCATAAATTATAAGACAAGATTATCATACTTGATATTCTAGAGAGTTGAAGGAGATCCATAGGAGTTCGATAGATCGTCGCCCACCCGACGTTCGAACGGAGTGCAAGGAATACGTGGGAAGATTCAAAGGTCTTCAACTAGATTTCGTTTCTCCGCACAACGAATCTAAAGGTATGATCATCGAAACCCCTCTATGATTGTATGTGAATTATATTGTGATATGTACATGAACAAGACGATCCGGGAAAACGTCGAGACCGGGATACGGGGATCCGGGATCCCCGTCGGGATCGAGAAGGGGCGGCCGAACCCTAGGGTTCGACCGCCGGTACCGCGCGACGAAGGGGGAGCCCCGGCTGGATGCCGGGGCACGCGATCGACTTCGGTCGATCGCCGGGATGCCGCGGGCTGGTGCCGCGGCGGATCCCAGCCGCCCTTCGACGGCGGCGTGCGCACGGGGAGCCCCGGCTGAAGCCGGGGCGGGCGATCGAGCCTCGCTCGATCGCGAGGGCAGCCGCGGGCTGGAGCCGCGGCTGGGCGCCCTCCTCCTCGTCTGGTGGTGGCGGTGAGTCGCCAAACTCACCGCCGGCGGGTGCTGGTCGGACAGCCCCGCGGGGATGCACCCCGCATCCCCGGCGATCGCCATGCACGGCGATCGCGAGCCCTAACGTAGGGGCGCGGCTAGGGTTTAGCCGCGGGCTCGCCCGCGGTGACGCCTCGGTTGTGCTCCGGCTCGTTCGGTGTTCGCGATCGGTTTCCGGCGAAGGGTTTTCGGTCGGGGTTATCGGTTCCGCAATTTTTTGATACCCCGGGATATCGAATTCCAACAATCCATACTGATGTATGTGGAACCTATCAGTTCACAAGCACATGAAGGTTATGTTTCGGAAAAGAGAAAACAAACTATATTAGATATAGTTCTACCATTCGATGAGAGGTCTAAATGAACTACTGGTCTCTTTTGGGAACACACAATTCTTGACTTCAACTTATACACTGAATAGGACGATGTCAAAAGTTGTTGATAAGACACCATACTAGGTATGGAAAGGGAGGGTCCCTAAATTGTTTTCATCAAAATTTGAGGTTCTAAAAGCTTCTCTGACGAGATTAATCTCTATAGAGCTTGAACTCAAATGGGATAAAAGTTTCTTTATGGTATCCATAAGAAACTCGAGGGTACAACTTCTACGATCTATCTGAGAACAATATTTTGTTGCTCGAGATAGTGATTTTCTTGAAAAGAGTAATATTTCCTATAAAGTCAGTGGGAGCTCAGTTGTCTTGAACGAGGTTCAAGTAGAACAAACTGATATGGATACTCAAGACTTGGTCGAGAGTACTCCAGTGGTTTTGGAAACCACACCTAACCCTCGAAGGTCTGGAAGGGTTAGAACTCAACCTGACAAATACTTAGGTATTCTAACAAATGAGAGCTTTGAAGTCATGCTTTTAGAAAGCAATGAACCTTTGACCTATACCCAAGCTATGACGAGTTCAGATTCCGAGAAATGGCAGGGTGCCATGAAATCCGAAATGAAATTGATGTCTGAAAATCAAGTTTGGAACTTGGTCGATTTGCTTAAAGGGGCTAGGCCCATTGGATGCAAATGGATTTACAAGATAAAAACAGACATGGATGGAAAACCTAGTGTTTTCAAAGCAAGGTTGGTGGCAAAAGGATTTAATCAAATTCACAAAGTGGATTATGATGAAACCTTTTCACTAGTTGCTATGATCAAATCCATTCGGATTCTCATAGCCATTGCTGCTCATTATGATTATGAGATATGGCAAATGGATGTTAAAACCGCCTTCTTGAATGGGATTCTAGAAGAGGATGTGTTTATGACACAACCAGAAGGTTTTATCGATCCTAATCAGGCTGAGAGAGTATGCAAGCTTAATAGATCTTAATGGATTAAAGCAAGCATCTCGGAGTTGGAATCTTCAGTTCAATGAATCCATATCGGGATTTGGATTTCAGAGGAACTCGAAAGAGTCTTGTTTTACAAGAAGATCAGTGGGAGTTATGTTGTATTCATTGTGTTGTATGTCAATGACATACTCCTTATTGGAAACAATATTCCTATGCTTAATTCTGTTAAAGAATGGCTTGGAAGATGTTTTTTAATGAAGGATCTTGGAGAAGCACAGTACATATTGGGCATCAAGATCTGTCAGAACAGATCGAAAAGGATGTTTGAACTTAGTCAAGTGACCTATATTGATAAGGAGGTTGATAAGTTCAGAATGAAAGACGCCAAAAGGGGTCTCATTCCAATGAGTCATGGCACATCACTTAGCAAGATGCAAGGCCCTACGTGAAGGTTCCGGTATACCGATCCAATCGATATACCGTGTGTGCGGAAGCGTGTAAAGCAATAGATCTACTATGCCATGATCTTAGTGCACACTTAATGTGTATAAGAACACATATAAACATATATATATATATATATACATCCAATATATATATATATATAAGGTTCAACGATTACTTACTTATGGTGACGAAGTGATTCGTTGATGTCGTTGAGGTGGTGTTGAGTTGATTGAACCACCTCAAATGGATCATCCTCTCGAAGCTCTCCTTGTGAATGACCTCGTCACTCCTCTTTTCTAGATCGCCCGGATGTTGAAGCCGCACAAATGGCCCGGCCTCTACGTGTTGCACACGAACCCGGATGACGAACACTTTGCTTGATCGAGTCGGTTCTCCAAGAACACTTTCTCCTCTCTCTCTCTTTGGTGTGAATTTCGTGGGTAAAGATGATATGTGATGAAAATCTGATTTTCATCCATATATTAGCCTCATTATGCATGCCATAACACCCCATTGTAACCTCCTACATAATGGGCATCATTATGCACCATTAACATGCAAAAGGAGTTACAAAGGAGGTGAAAGGTCATGCCACATACACATGCCACTATGCATTGTATGTGGTCCCACTTGCTTGTGTGGCATGCCATGTCACACTATATGACATGCATCCATGCAAGACATGCATCCCATGCATGTGAATTAAATCCACGTAATATTGATTCTAAATCAATATATATATATATCAAGCATCGTACATCATCTTTGAGTCCGTGTGTGACCCTGTAGGTATGATTTAATTGATCAATATTATATTGTTCCCAACAATTAATATTATCAAATAATCAATTAACATCCATAGACGACCTTATGACTTTATCGATTGCACACGTAGGATCGAAGGACATATCCCAACAATCTCCCACTTGGCCTTCAGAGCCAGTGTGCTGTCAACTTTCTGTTGTCACTTTATGTCTAAGTTTGAACTTGAGGCAAGACTCGAGTCATCCTCAATCGGTTCAAACCTTTCTTGGACTATGAGACAGACTGTAAAACCAGATTTATCACTATGATAATTATCTGGACGTGGCCACGTATTTTCCACAGTCTCGACTCTCCAAGTGGCCGGTAAGACATGTATCCCATTATAAAAATGGAGGACAATCCCATCTTGTCAGTCCAAGCTCTCCCACTTGCTTCCTGATATACCCAATAACAAGTTTTATAACCTCCTTTAACGAAAGGCGTTTACTTGTATCAAAGTACACCATTTCACAATGGAATCACTCTGGACTACTCAGGTCAGAGGAAATTGCTCGACAGTCAATGAAATAGTATTATGACTCGAAATCTTAAATACTATTCCAGTCGAGTCTGTTCGATCATTAGCTCCCAGCTAATATCTATGTAATTGTACTTGATGTCCCACATCACTAGCCCATGAAGCGGCGCTATAGTACACATTACAATCTAGTTCTTTGTATTATCGGTTTGTCCGTACTCGATTATACGAACCAGGAACAGCTATATGATTTAAGTATATCAGTTCAACCATTGGGACTTCATTATGCGGTAAGTCGACCTCATAACCCAATTGATATCACTTAATCATTTGGACAATTCATATAAATTAAACCATATTTATATGAAGAAACATGTATTATACATATGAGTGAATGTTTACCAAATCTCCAAAAGTATCTAATACAGTAATAGAAATCACAACCCATCTCTAAGATGTTTGATCTCTATTGCAGTTGTGAAAGCCTCAAGCTTAAACTGCTGGAGAGGTTTAGAAAGCGGGTTTGCAACCTTACCAAAAGTTGCAACTTTATTATCTCGATGTCTCCACAAAACTATCTCCCAGATAATGTGGAACTTCCTGAGCACCGGTTTTAGACTTGTGGTGCTTCCTAGCTCATTGGCTTGCGCGATAACTCTACTATAAATAGAGAATTATCGGATGGGCTAAGCTAGTTACGCCACCTAGTTCATTCAAGAACTTTCAAATCTTAACTGCCAACATTACTGCATCCAATGCAATACTGTGCTCAGCTTCTGTAGTTTAATCAGCTATATTGCATTGCATGGAACTATTCCAGCAAATTTCACCTCTAACCAGACAAAAGATATAACCAGATTAAAATCGGAAATTATCTTAGTCTGTTTTGAAGTTAGCAGTCAAACTGCTTGTTAATATCAACTCTTTTTGTCTTCCAAAGACAACAAAATATTCTTTAGTCCATTTAAGGTACATAAGAATACTCTTGGCCGCAGTCTAATGCGTCTCACCTGGGTTTTCTTGAAACCGAATCGTCATGCTCAAAGCATACAATACGTCCAGTCGTGTACATATCATGGCGTACATTATAGACCCTATTGCCGAAGCATAAGGAATGTTTTACATCCTCTTTTGCTCATCAAGTACCGTAGGGCCTTGCATCTTGCTAAGTGATGTGCCATGACTCGTTGGAATGAGACCCTTTCTGGCGTCTTTCATTCTGAACTTATCAAGCACCTTATCAATATAGGTCGCTTTATTAAGTCCAAACATCCTTTTCGATCTCTTCCGACAGATCTTGATGCCCAATATGTACTGTGCTTCTCCAAGATCCTTTTTTGAAAAACAATTTCCAAGCCATTCTTTAATAGAATTAAGCATAGAAACATTGTTTCCAATAAGGAGTATGTCACCGACATACAACACAATTAATACAACGTAACTCCCACTGATCTTCTTGTAAAACAAGACTCTTCCGAGTTCCTCTGAAATCCAAAACCTAGTATGGATTCATTGAACTGAAGATTGCTACTCCGATATGCTTTGCTTTATTCCATAAATGGAATTATAAGATTGCATAATTTCTCAGCCTTATTAGGATCGATAAAACTCTTTGGCTGTGTCAAAACACATTCTCTTCTAGAATCCAATTCAAGAAGTTAGTTTTAACATCCAATATTACCATAACTCATTATCAAGATGAGTAGCAATGGCTAAGATAATCTGAATGATTTAATCAAAGCAACTGGTGAAAGTTTTTCCACAATCCACCTCGTGAATAAAACTTTTACCATCAAACTTGCTTTGAAAACCCTAGGTTTTCCATCTGTCTGTTTAGATCTTAAAGATCTATTAGCATTCATTGGGTCTAACCCTGTGATGCAAATATATCAAGTTCCAAACTTGATTATCAGATATTGATATCATCTCAGATTTCATGGCACCATGCCAATTTTCAGTAGCTGGACTCGTCATAGCTTGGAATTAGGTCAAAGGTTCACCGCTTTCCAAAAGCATGAATTCATATCTCTCATTGGTCACAATATCTAAGTATTTGAATAATAGAGATAGATTTATGCCTTTCGGACCTACGAGGGCTGGTATGGCTTCCAAAACCATAAGAACACTCTCAACCCAGTCTTGAGTATTCATCATTGGTTGTTTCACTTGAACCTCGTTCAAGATAACCGAGCTCCCACTGAATTTCTAGGAAAGATTACTCTTTTCAAGAAAATCAATATCTCGAGCAACAAAATATTGTTCTCAGATAGATCGTAGAAGTTGTACCCTCGAGTTTCTTATGGATACCATAAAGAAACTTTTATCCCATTTGAGTTCAAGCTCTATAGAGATAAATCTCGTCAGAGAAGCTTTAGAACCTCAAATCTTGATGAAAACAATTTAGGGACCCTCCCTTTCCATACCTAGTATGGTGTCTTATCAACAGCCTTTGACAGCGTCCTATTCAGTGTATAAGTTGAAGTCAAGAATTTTGTGTTCAAAAAAGACCAGTAGTTCATTTAGACCTCTCATCGAATGGTCGAACTATATCTAATATAGTTTGTTTTATCTTTTCCGAAACATAACCTTCATGTGCTTGTGAACTGATAGGTTCCACATACATCAGTATGGATCATCCCTAATTAATCACTTACATGTTCTCCTTTCTCCAAGAAAGATGACATTATTATCTTTGTCCATCAAACATCATTCACATGTATCAAATGACTCCAAGTCAAATGATTCTAGAATGCCTTCTAAAAGAAGATTCGTTACATGTTTAGATTTTGATCTAATCAACAATGTTACAGTTATGTCTCATTGAGACTTATTCGATTTGGACTTTTGTGTTAATGTTATATATGATTTGTTGAGTTTAAAGTATACATAAATAATGTAATAATCGTACCAAAACAAAGAATAGTTCACAATTAAAATAGTTATCAAACTATTTAATTAGTGAAAAACTAATCCATCAGTATCCAATACTGAACCAATATTCATTGTTTATTGAAGGTACGAAATTACATAGTTATAATACTAAAACAAGGCCCTAAGGCAAAACAACATCATATGATCATACGGCTAATGCAGCGACCTTCGCTCCATTTCTCGCCCGTAGATCGACATCTCTACTCACCAAACTTATACTTCTATGTAGTTCCTCCACATACAAATGTGAGAACTACGTTTGGCATCCAATACCCAAGAAGTAGAATTTGTGAAGTTTAATGTCTATAACATTAATACCCGAAGATGAAGCAACCCCGTTCTTCACATCTTCTTTGAACTTTGGGCAAGTTCAATTATTCTCAATAATTGATCTATATTCGACTTTCTCATTCAAAATTATCTCAATGTCAAAACGTGATAAATCGTAAGTGAAAAATCGAAGTTTTCTAACCAGCGATATTATCATGCAATTGAAGCCCTATCTCTCATAAAATATGAGGGAGCCAACCAGACAATCGATTCACGCCATCCAATGGCTCGAAAGTCTCTAATTTGTGTCATTGATGAACTTAAGTGTTTTGGATTAAATCACTCCCCGAGGTGTAAATAATCATAACCTTATAATTCATCAAATGAAATACAAATTAGGCATTTGTTTTGAAATTGAATAAAATATGAACTTTTATAAGTTTGCAAGTAGTGTCCAACACTTTTGCAGTAGACGCATTGAGATTCCCTAGGAACCCTAGTAGCCTTCTTGCCCATGCTCTTTTGAATACCTTATCCTATATCATAAGAATTTCCCTCTTAGGGTCCTTCTCTATCGCCGGCTCAGCAGCCTTGAGCATCCCGTGGAGCTCACGAAGCGATTTCTTCAAACCATTCATATGGAAAATTTAGCCTAAAGGCATTATAACCATCATGAGATTGAAGTATGAAATCGGTTGCCAAATAATCATCATAGGAAAAATCTAGGCGGTCACTTGAAACAAATAATCCAATCATTTGTTGCACATGTGATCCCATAGATTTCCATTTTTCCAGCCTAGCTGAAGCGATGACCCTGGTCACACCGAACCGCTCAATCATTGCATATTCTTCGAACATGATATTGAGTTGTTCAATGATATCTTAGGATGTGGTTATCTAACACATTTTCCTTGTCTTCGTATTTGAGGACCATCCTCAAATTATGTTGTGAATCAAGAAAATTTGTTCAATTTTTCATAATCAAGAATTGAACCAAACTTGAATTGAGTTGATATTTGACATGATAAACTATAAAAGAAAGATAACTAAAGTATGTAAACATCCACAAAGCGGTAAACAAATAAGGTTGTCTAACAATTGTACTTATTTATTTCATTTTGTTCAATTGATATCCAATATCATTGTCCCTTAGAACAAAACGATTCCGAGATCCTCATCTTGCAAATCTTTAAGCCGACTGAGTCCGCACTTAAGTATTTCAAGATAGGTAGACACACCCATGTCAATGATATCTAATATCACTCTCGGTCGATGAGAATCCCATTCTCATCTCATGTCTCGATAGCCACGCCTACAGTGGATCTATCGATGAGAAAACCAAACTCACGTGTAAAAGTCTAACCCTTACTCCCACTTATCCCAAGATAACAAGTAGTACCCCGCTGAGGCGGACCTACCAACTTATGATCGAGGGCTTTATGAGTGTGATGTTTTGGACAAGACATTATACTCATTATTTTGGGAACTTGCATGCATAGGTGTTTATATGTAAGTTGAACATTTATAACATAAAACATCCTAACACTACGGTACTTGATGAGCAAAAGAGGATGTAAAACATTCCTTATGCTTCGGCAATAGGGTCTATAATGTACGCCATGATATGTACACAACTGGACGTATCGTATGCTTTGAGCATGACGATTCGGTTTCAAGGAAACCCAGGTGAGGCGCATTAGACTGCGGCCAAGAATATTCTTATGTACCTTAGATGGACTAAAGAATATTTTGTTGTCTTTGAAAGACAAAAAGAGTTGATATTAACAAGCTGTTTGAATGCTAACTTCAAAACAAACTAAGATAATTTCCGATTTTAATCTGGTTATATCTTTTGTCTGGTTAGAGGTGTTATTTGCTGGAATAGTTCCATGCAATGCAATATAGCTGATTAAACTACAGAAGCTGAGCACAGTATTGCATTGGATGCAGTAATGTTGGCAGTTAGGATTTGAAAGTTCTTGAATGAACTAGGTGGCGTAACTAGCTCAGCCCATCCGATAGTTCTCTATTTATAGTAGAGTTATCGCGCAAGCCAATGAGCTAGGAAGCACCACAAGTCTAAAACTGGTGCTCAGGATGTTCCACATTATTTGGGAGATAGTTTTGTGGAGACATCGAGATAATAAAGTTGCAACTTTTGGTAAGGTTGCAAACCCGCTTTCTAAACCTCTCCAGCAGTTTAAGCTTGAGGCTTTCACGGCTGCAATAGATATCAGACATCTTAGAGATGGGTTGTGATTTCTATTACTGTATTAGATACTTTTGGAGATTTGGTAAACATTCACTCATATGTATAATATATATTTCTTCATATAAATATGATTTAATTTATATGAATTGTCCAAATGATTAAGTGATATCAATTGGGTTATGAGGTCGACTTACCGCATAATGAAGTCCCAATGGTTGAACTGATATACTTAAATCATATAGTTGTTCCTGGTTCGTATAATCGAGTACGGACAAACCGATAATACAATGAACTAGTTTGTAATGTGTACTATAGCGCCGCTTTATGGGCTAGTGATGTGGGACATCAAGTACAATTACATAGATATTAGCTGGGAGTTAATGATCGAACAGACCCGACTGGAATAGTATTTAAGATTTCGAGTCATAATACTATTTTATTGACTGTCGAGCAATTTCCTCTGACCTGAGTAGTCCAGAGTGATTCAATTGTGAAATGGTGTACTTTGATACAAGTAAACGCCTTTCGTAAAAGGAGGTTATAAAACTTGTTATTGGGTATATCAGGAAGCAAGTGGGAGAGCTTCGATTGACAAGATGGGATTGTCCTCCATTTTAAAATGGGATACATGTCTTATCGGCCACTTGGAGAGTCGAGACTGTGGAAAATACGTGGCCACGTCCAGATTCGTATCATAGTGATAAATATGGTTTTACAGTCTGTCTCATAGTCCAAGAAAGGTTTGAACCGATTGAGGATGACTCAAGTCTTGCCTCAAGTTCAAACTTAGACATAAAGTGACAACATGAAATTGGCAGTACACTGGCTCTGAAGGCCAAGTGGGAGATTGTTGGTGTTTGTCCTTCGATCCTACGTGTGCAATCGATAAAGTCATAAGGTCGTCTATGGATGTTAAATGATTATTCGATAATATTAATTGTTGGGAACAATATAATATTGATCGATAAATCATACTTACAGGGTCACACACGAGTCGGAATTAAGTTGCTTGTTATATTGATTTAGAATCAATACGTATGGATTTTCACATGCATGGCTTGCATGGATGCATGTCACATGGTGTGACATGGCATGCCACACAAGCAAGGGGACCACATCTAATGCCATTTGGCATGATGATGTGGAAATGACCCTTCACCTCCCCATTATCCACCATTACTTGTGCATTATGATGCACATTATGGTGGGGGTTACAAGGGAGGTTAATGGTGATCAATATAGTGATGAAAACATGTGTTTTCATATCACTTTTGATAAGCCACGAAAATCGCACAAAGTAGAGAGAAAAGAGTTCTTGGAGAACCACTTCAATCAAGCAAGCAAGTTCATTATCAGGGTTCGTGTGCAACACGTAGAGGCCGGGCCATTTGTGCGGCTTTCACATCCGAACGATCTGAAGGAGTGACGAGGTCATTCACAAGGAGATCTTCGAGAGGCTGATCCATTTGAGGTGGTTCAATCGACTCAACACCACCTCATCGACATCAACGAATCACTTCATCACCAAAAGTAAGATCTCGTTGATATCTCTCTCTCTCTCTCTCTCTATATATATATATATATATATATATATATATGTGTGTGTGTGTCTATACATATTTGTGTGCACTAAGATCATGGCATAGTAGATCTATCGCTTTACACACTTCCGCACACACGGTATATCGATCGGATCGGTATACCGGTACCTTCACAGGAGTGGGTGCTCACGGCCGAAAAAGCACAGTGACGGCGGCCCAACTTGCCGACTGGAGGGACGATTGGCGGATTCCCTACAACGTGTGATGGAGTTGTATTCTAAATGTCTAGTTTAGTGCAAATACGGAACTCCTTATCTATACCTTAATTCGAGATATGATTCAAGCATGATTGCATTTAATGCAATAGTCCTTGATGTATACGTTGTAGACAGTATGGCGTGAGGAGACACGCGGAAGATCATACTGTCGGTTACTCGTATACTATCGAACAGTAGCTCACGACTTAGATGGACAGGGATAATCCATCGGTACGTCGTAGTGTGACTGGTAGATAGTCGGTCTTGACTATCATGTTACACTCGTACACTTGGTGTATTGAGCAGGACCACGGGAGGGCGTTCGATTTATACTAATCGAAGTAATCGAACTAGACCTCAGATATTGCGGATATGCGAATTCCTAACCCCTATATAATTATAGGTGCGTGTGTCCAATTCTCGGTTCTTTAATCTACCAATGAGTGAGACTAATTGATTAGTCAATATTCTCGGTAAATTGGGAATCGGAATTGTACACACGGCATGCTATAGATTATAGACAGGAAACCGTGTCCCGTTTATCGGGTTGATGATGTCCCCGAGATGAGCTCATAAAGTTTATCATGTAAACCCTGCAGGTGGATTCGTTCCACATGATAATAAGGATGAGTGGTACTAGTCTCGGATAATAAGAAACGAATTAATTTAATTGTTAGTAATTAAAGTTAATTCGTGGACATTCGATATCTTAAACACGGGGAAAGTCGTATATGTAATTTCGGCGGAAATATTATTGTTGATATAATATTAAATTAATTTCGGGAATTCAATTATTATTTTATAGTGGAATTAATAATAATTAAATTTGAAATCGATTAATTAAGGAATTGCTTTTAAGTATTCCAAGTTAATTAATATTTCATTTTAGCCCCTAATTAATTTACCTAAGAGGTCCCTAGTGTAACTCTATTTAAACCCACCCCTTGCCCTCTCCTAAACCTACAGAACGCCGCAACAATTCATTTCAGCAGAGAAAATAATTGCGTTAGCGCAATTAAGATTTTTCTCTGTTAAAATTAATATGTTAACGCAAATAAATTTATTCTCAGAGAATAATTTATTACGCTGGTTTGAGAATGGAGAGAGCAGAAAAGGGAGACCCAACGGATCATTGCCCACACAACGGTTGGAGTCGGGAAGAGGCATACGCTAGCAATCGCTAAGGTCTCAACAATTCGGCTCCTCCGAATCACGCGACAAAGGTATGAGATCGAATCCTTTTTCCGCAATTTTCGATCTCATAATTCGTTAAAAATACATCGAACGAACGATCGGGTTCCGGGAGTCGTGGTACGTGTTCCTCGACTACTGGGGGGTCAAGGACCTCCGGATCGGTGGTCGGAAGAGGAAAAACGGACCAGAAACGAGCCCGGAACAGCAGCAGCGCGCTGCTGTTCGTCACGAGCAGCGCCCGCTGGAAGCCAGGCAGCGCTCGCTGCCAAGGGCATCTCCAGCGCCCGCTGGTGGCAAGGCAGCGGCCGCTGAAGGGGTCAGCGACCGCTGGTGGCGGGGCAGCGCCCGCTGGCTGCATCAGACAGCATCCGGTTCGCGCGGTTGCGCCTCGTGCGCGGCGGCTGGGCGTGAATCGGCTGCGGGGCTTCGTCGTCAGCGTAGAGCTGTCATGTGAGGTCGACTGGGCGTGTTCGGATGTTCGAGTGATCGAACGGACACGTCCCGGGTAGTCGATTTCCAACAAATGGTATCAGAGCCGGTTTTGTACGTTCGTTGTATTTTTGCGAGAATTGTGTTGCAGGTTCGAACCCGATTATAATGGTCATGTGATTGGACTGTATGTTTGTGGTTTGTTAAACTCTCGGGCTTGTCGAGATCTTTGTTTTATAATCGTTGCATGTTTGTAATAGTTAAAACGACGGGTTGAGTCGTTTAGGTTTTATTACGGTTTTTCGTTTTATCCGGATTGTATAGGATCGATCAACCTGTATAGGATCGATGCCGGAAGTAGTTAGTCTTACCTATGTAATGTTGCTGCTACTTGGTGAATCGAGAGAAGATCGAAGGCCGGACGAACGAAGGTCGAGAAGTCGAACCCGCAGCAGGCTGTGCACAAACGGCGCCCACTGGAGGGCAAACAGCGGTCGCTGTTTGCAGCTCCTCCAGCGAGCGCTGGATATAGGGCAGCGCCCGCTGCCCTAGGCTTGGCAGCAGCGCCGCGGGGGTTCGACGGACATCACGGAACGCTCGCTTTTGCCCGGGACGATACTCCAGTGGGAGGGGTTCGTCTCTTGGCACTTAGACGAGTCGGTGGTGGATCGAGACCGAGACGAGCAACGAGACGAAGATTCGAGAAGACGTGCATGGAAGATATTTAAAGGCCATAATAATCGGGGCCACGTTAAATGCTTTTTGTGTGTTTACGTGCTTTTATTATGCTTTATTTATATATGCATGTTTTCCCTTTCGTAAAATACTAAGTGGGAGAGGGATTGGAAACAATCCCGCGGTCTCCATTCTCTGTTTTGATAGTGATGTGTGTCACTTACGAGTTGGCTTTAGTGTCATCCTCCCTATCGGATAAAGTCGACACACAGATATCACTAGATCAAAATTCGAATTTAAAATCCACTTATAAAATTGAACAATTATATTTCTCAAAAGCAATGCCTAATCTGTCATTCAAAGACTAATTTCAACTCGACTCATTCTCACCCCGGGGAGTGGAATGGAGCCAAAGCGCTTGGTTATGTCGATGACACAGATTAGAGACATTCGAGTCATTCGATGACTAGATCGATTGTCTGGTTGGCTCCCTCACCTAGTGAGAGATAGGGCTCAATTGCATGATTGATCGCTGGTTAGAAACTTCAAGTTTCACTTACGAGATATCAAGTTTTGATTAATAAAATTGTGAAATTTAATAAATGTAAGAGTCAATTAACAAAGTTGTTTGTTTTAGTAAACGTCCACACTATCGTGGCTTGCTAAATGGAAACGGTACTTTGGGTTAATTGAGACTCTATGACATTTAAATAAGTAGGATTCAATTAATAAAGTTGTTTGTTTAGTAAACGTCCACACTAACGTGGCTTGCTAGATGGAAACGGAACTTTGGGATTAATTGAGGCTCGACAGTTATAGAAAGTCGTGGAGGACCGCATGTCAACGTAAACGTCCACATGAACGTGGCTTGCGGTGGACCTGTAGTTCTCGAGCGGTGGACTTAGTACTGAGAAATGGTACACACTTAGGTACGCTTTATAGTATCCTCCCCATCGGAGTCACTGCTATAATGATGTACGACCGAAGTGAAATCCAATCATAAAATCATTTGGACTGGTAAACGTCCACAAGAACGTGGCTTGCTATGTCTGATGGGATTTTGGAAATGATTGGTAGTTTAATGATATAACTTGAGGGAAATGATATCGAATTAAACTCATTGTTTGTTTTATATGGTATTATTCCCATTAAAAGTCAACAAACTCACTGAACCTGTTTGTATGGATAAGAGAAGAAACTTGGACATTGTCCTAACTGCAGAGGAGTACAAATATGTACTCCAAGTCGATTGACCTGCTGAGCCAAATGATGCTTCCACTACTGAGGAAAAGAAGCTCATTGGAAATGGACCAAGGCTATGAGATGACGCGGAGCAACATTATGACTTTCATGTCAAAAGTGCTGCGACATCCGGATCATGCCATGACCATTACCTATGATATGATGCTTAACCTCAAGAAGTTTTGGTTATCAGGACAGGACAGCCGGGCAAAGTGAAATGAGGCAACTCATGACAGCCATCATGTCGGAAAGAACGCCCGTAAGGGATCACGTTCTTAGAATGATGGGCTATCTTAATGAGATAGAGGTTCTGGGAGAAATTATCAATGGGGTAACCCAAGTTGATTTTGTGCTCCAGTTTCTGCCGAGAAGTTTTGAGCAGTTCCGCCTAAACTAGAATATGAATAAGGGGTCTTATTCATTGACGGAGCTCCTGATTGAACTTCAAGCGGCTGAGGGAATCTTTAAAGGCTCTCAAAACACTTATGGCTGAGAGATTGACTCTTCCTAGGCTTTCGAGCGGCAAAAGGAAGAAGAAGCAAATACGGAAACCCAGTGGGCCTAATATATCTGGACCACGGAATGGGACAAGCAAGCCCAAGGGGCAAGTGCTTCCGTTGTAAGCAGTTTGGATACTGGAAGTTTTAATTGTCCTCTCAAAGCAACTAGAAGTTAACTTTTCCTTAGTCACCGAAACATGCTTTAGTGGTGTTATCTACCAGTACCTGGTGTGTGGATACGGAAACCACTAATCATGTCTGCACTTAAATGCAGGGGTTCCAGGAAACCCGGAGACTTAGATAGGAAGAAGTAATAACCTACATGGGCAATACTGTTAAGGTAACAGCCGTTGCAGTGGGAGATGTTAAATGGTTTTAACGGTATGATTTTAGTTCTAATAAATTGTCTTTATGTACCGGCATTTAGAAAGAAATTTCATTTCGGATTTCTAAATTGGTTTAGAATAGATATTCTGTTTCTTCTGATAGTTTCAGACTTGTCGGAGTAGGAAACGGGGATATTATCTATTCTGGTACATTGATAGACAATTTAATACTAAATCTGTGTTCTTCCACGATGCAACAGACCGGAAATAATAACACATTATCGAAACCCAATAAGAGTAAAGATCCTTCTAGGATGAATCAAATGTACTTATGGAATCTTAGGCTAAATCATTTTAACTTAAGTACGATTCAAAGGATGAAGCTGATGGACCACTCAGCTAGGTTGAAGGAAAGGACTTTCCAACCTTCGAATCATACTTGGAAGTTTTAATGACCGAGCAACCCTTTACGGTTAAAGGGAAAAGATCCAAGAAAGTACTAGAGTTGATTCGCTCTGATATATGCAGACCTCTTTGAGGAGTAAGGCATACTTATCAGAAAATGGGATTAACTCCCAACATACTACACCATTTATGCCTCGGCAAAATAATGTGTTGTAAAGAAGGAATAGGACTCTTATAGATATGGGAAAGTAGACAATGAGTTCGGAGTTACCTAATTCGTTTTTGGGATATGGCTTGGAAACAGCGGCGTTTATGCTGAACTTGATTCCTTTGGAAACTTGTACTGATATTCGGCTGTTTATAGGATACCCTAAGAAAACGAATTGATATATGTAATATAGTCCAAATGACCAGATGTTCGTTGATTGACTCAACGTTCGGTTCTTAGACATGGACTATATGTATATGCAAGATCACAAGCCCAAGAGTAGGGTAATACTTAATGTGCTTAGAGGGACTGATCAAGACTTAGAACCAGCCTAACTGAGTAGTTCACTACTGTAATCTTTAGTCATTAAAGACACACCGGAGCGTCGTCGTAGTGGGAGGGTTGTTAGACAACCCGACAAGTTCATGTTTATAGGAAAGTCTTCGGACTTGGTACCTGGAGAACATGAAGCCGACCCCTAGATCTATGACGAGACGCTGAAAGATCAAGATGCTCAGTCTTGGCAAAAGACGATGAAATATGAGATTGAATCTTTGGATTCAAATCATGTCTGGGATCTTGTAGCACCGCCCAAAGGTGTAAAAGCCATTGCTGCAAGTGCGTGTACAAGATAAAAAGAGGGTCTGACGGGAAGGTGTGAACCTTAAGGCTAGGCTTGTTGCGAAAGGGTGCACTCAGAAAGAAAGGGATCGATTATGAGTAAACTTTTTTCGCCGGTAGCTATGCTAAAGTCGATCCGGATTCTTTTGTCTTCACATGGAAGATGGAAGTCAAGACGGATTTCTAAATCGAAGTCTTGACGGGACCATCTATGTGGGACAGCCAGAGGGATTCATCGAAAAGAGCCAAGAGCATTCGGTAAGCAAGCTTAATCAATCTTAGGATTGAAGGAAGCTTCAAGATCTTGGACACATGCGGACCTATGAGAAAATCCATTTCATGGATTCATCAAGGCATGTTTAGGTCCTGTGTGTAATAAAGAATTGACAGAAAAGATGTGGTGTTTTCTCATTCTTTATGTAGACGACATCCTTCTAAATTGGCTACAATATGAAAGATGTTATCGGACATAAAGGGATGGTTGTCCGAGTAATTCAGTGTAAGAGACTTAGGAGAAGAAGTCGGGGATGTTCTTGGGATCAAAGTTATAAATGATCGCCAGAAAAGAACATAGAACTTATCTCGAGTCTCATACTTAAATACAATTCTTACTCGTTGCAGCATACAGAATTCCAAGAAAGGTCTTCACCTTTTAGATGTGGAATTCATCTATCTAAGGTTTTGTGTCTGACACAATAAAGGAGATAGATGAAGAGTAAGCAGTTCCCTGCACCTTAATGGTGGGAAGCCTAATGTATGTAATGCTATGCACGAGACTGATATCTACTATGCCGTGGGCAAGGTGGTGAGATATCATAGTAATCCTGGAAAGGATAACTCGACTGATGTAAAGAACATGTTTAGGCTCCTGCAGAGGACCGGGAATTATGTTTTGAGTTACAAAGCAGTCAAGTTGTTTCCTTTGGATTACATAGAATTGGATTTCCAAATCAAACAGGGACAGTCGAAAGTCGAAGTCAGGCTATTTGTTCTCACTGTGAAGTGGAGCAGTCACATGGAAGAATGTAAAGCAGCAATGCATTACGGACTCTACCATGGAAACTGAAAGGATAACGGCCTCTGAGGCAGTTAAAAGGTCAGTGTGGCTCCAGAACTTCCTAAGGGACTTAGATGTGGTTTCTAGTTTGCCCAAAGCTATTTTGAATAGCGGTATTGGCAAACTTGAAGTGCCACAAGTCCACAGTGGGAGATAACACGTAGAGCGCAAGTACCACCTGATTCGAGAAATCGTCTAGTAAGACGATGCAGTTGTCACCTAGATAGCATCAAGAGGATTTCCTAGTAAAACCATCACAGAAGCTCTTCCAGCGGAAGCGTTGGGTAGGCGTGATCAGGTTATGGGAATCTGATGTTTGGGAGAGGGCGACTAGACTTTTAGTATAAGTGGGAGATTGATGGAGTTGTATTCTAAATGTCTAGTTTAGTGCAAATACGGAACTCCTTATCTATACCTTAATTCGAGATATGATTCAAGCATGATTGCATTTAATGCAATAGTCCTTGATGTATACGTTGTAGACAGTATGGCGTGAGGAGACACGCGGAAGATCATACTGTCGGTTACTCGTATACTATCGAACAGTAGCTCACGACTTAGATGGACATGGATAATCCATCGGTACGTCGTAGTGTGACTGGTAGATAGTCGGTCTTGACTATCATGTTACACTCGTACACTTGGTGTATTGAGCAGGACCACGGGAGGGCGTTCGATTTATACTAATCGAAGTAATCGAACTAGACCTCAGATATTGCGGATATGCGAATTCCTAATCCCTATATAATTATAGGTGCGTGTGTCCAATTCTCGGTTCTTTAATCTACCAATGAGTGAGACTAATTGATTAGTCAATATTCTCGGTAAATTGAGAATCGGAATTGTACACACGGCATGCTATAGATTATAGACAGGAAACCGTGTCCCGTTTATCGGGTTGATGATGTCCCCGAGATGAGCTCATAAAGTTTATCATGTAAACCCTGCAGGTGGATTCGTTCCACATGATAATAAGGATGAGTGGTACTAGTCTCGGATAATAAGAAACGAATTAATTTAATTGTTAGTAATTAAAGTTAATTCGTGGACATTCGATATCTTAAACACGGGGAAAGTCGTATATGTAATTTCGTCGGAAATATTATTGTTGATATAATATTAAATTAATTTCGGGAATTCAATTATTATTTTATAGTGGAATTAATAATAATTAAATTTGAAATCGATTAATTAAGGAATTGCTTTTAAGTATTCCAAGTTAATTAATATTTCATTTTAGCCCCTAATTAATTTACCTAAGAGGTCCCTAGTGTAACTCTATTTAAACCCACCCCTTGCCCTCTCCTAAACCTACAGAACGCCGCAACAATTCATTTCAGCAGAGAAAATATTTGCGTTAGCGCAATTAAGATTTTTCTCTGTTAAAATTAATATGTTAACGCAAATAAATTTATTCTCAGAGAATAATTTATTACGCTGGTTTGAGAATGGAGAGAGCAGAAAAGGGAGACCCAACGGATCGTTGCCCACACAACGGTTGGAGTCGGGAAGAGGCATACGCTAGCAATCGCTAAGGTCTCAACAATTCGGCTCCTCCGAATCACGCGACAAAGGTATGAGATCGAATCCTTTTTCCGCAATTTTCGATCTCATAATTCGTTAAAAATACATCGAACGAACGATCGGGTTCCGGGAGTCGTGGTACGTGTTCCTCGACTACTGGGGGGTCAAGGACCTCCGGATCGGTGGTCGGAAGAGGAAAAACGGACCAGAAACGAGCCCGGAACAGCAGCAGCGCGCTGCTGTTCGTCACGAGCAGCGCCCGCTGGAAGCCAGGCAGCGCTCGCTGCCAAGGGCATCTCCAGCGCCCGCTGGTGGCAAGGCAGCGGCCGCTGAAGGGGTCAGCGACCGCTGGTGGCGGGGCAGCGCCCGCTGGCTGCATCAGACAGCATCCGGTTCGCGCGGTTGCGCCTCGTGCGCGGCGGCTGGGCGTGAATCGGCTGCGGGGCTTCGTCGTCAGCGTAGAGCTGTCATGTGAGGTCGACTGGGCGTGTTCGGATGTTCGAGTGATCGAACGGACACGTCCCGGGTAGTCGATTTCCAACAACGTGCACTTGCATGCACCAAAAGAGGGTGAATCCGCCTGTTGCCCGCCTCCGGGCATGGTGGCCATCGTTGTGTGAGAGAGAAAATAATTTATCTTAATTATTTTATCACACTTGTACACTTTGTGTATTGAGCGGATCGCTTGAGACTTATCAATTAGGATTGCTCTGTGATAATTGATTTAAGTCTCGGAGTATTTTATTCTTAATCCCTGAAAACAATTGCGGGTGTGTATATTTAATATTAGTGACTTTGATTTTCCAAAGGAATTAACCGATTTAATTATTGGGTTAATTACCGGTTAAGTTGGGTCACTATATTTTATATATGGCATGCCGTGAATTCTTGAAGGGACAGTGTATCCCGGAAGGGTTGATAATATCCCCGAGATGAGCTCATAAGGATTTATTATGTAAACCTCGCGAGTGGATTTGTTCCGCATAATAAATAAGGTTGAGTGGTACTAGTCTCGGATAAAAGAGATGAATAAATTTATTAAGCAATAAATAAATTTTATTCATGGATATTTAAATCTTAAATACACGGAATAAATAATACTACCGGAGAAATATTATTTGGATATAATATGGTTTAATATTGGGAGTGCAATTAATTTATATAGTGGAAAATAAATTAATTAATATTAATGGGAGATTAATAGATTTGGGCTTGGGCTCAATTTAATCATTAATATTGGAAGCCCAATATTCCACCTCCTTTAGATCCCCTACGTAGCCTATAAAAGCACTACATGGTCTTCTCTATTCTCATATAAGTTGAAGATCATAATTCTTCTAGAGAGAGAAAGTAGAGAGAGAAGTAGATCCATAGAGCTTGGAGGATCGTCGCCCACCCGACGTTCAAGCTAGTGCAAGGAATACGTGGGAAGATTCAAAGGTCATCTTGATTTCGTTTCTCCGAACAACGAATCGAAAGGTACAATATCTAAACGCCCTTGATATTATTCGGTTTTGATTTATCGAGAATACCGTAGAACGAAGATCCGAGGATCGAGACCCATGGAAGAGGTCGAACCGGGCGGTGGTGGTCGAACCACCGGACCGCCGGCGGATCGACGGCTCGACCACGAGGGTCGGGTGCGAGGGGGCGATCGAGCTTGGAGCTCGATCGCGGCTGGGCTGCGAGGCTTCTCGCAGCGCCCAGCAGCGGGATGCGGGAGTTCCCGCATCGTCCCGCAGCGGCTCGTGGGACGAGCCGCACCTCCACGAGCAGCGAGTCCGCTGACTAGCTGCGGGCTGCTACGAGGCAGCCCAGCGATTGCTGGGAGCAATCGCGAGTCCCTCTTGGGGACTCGGCTGGGCGCGCACGCGTCCTCGTGCGCGTTGTGCGTTCGCTCGGGTCCCGGCTCGCGTGGGTTCGTGATTTCTCCGGTAATCGAGGTTTTTGATCGGGTTATTATTTTCCGCAAATTTTAATAACCCGGGATATCGAATTCCAACAATTGGTATCAGAGCGTGGTTTACGTTCGCGGTATTTTCGATAAAATTGTTCTACCTTGCAGGGTTCCGACTATTATGGCTTGATGATTATTCGTTTAATTATTTTGTCATGTGATTGTTGGTTTGATTAAACTCTCGGACATGTCGAGATTCGTTTTTGGTGGTGAATGCTTGTAATAGTAAAAATTCGGGGGTTGACCGAATTTAGGTTTATTATTATTGTTTTATTTTTTCCGGAAAATGTATAGGGTCGATTTCATGTATAGAATCGATACCGGATAGTGTAAAATTAAATTTGTAATTTATTTTGCGTTGGATCGATGCCGAGACGACCGCCGGAAAAGACATGTGACGAAGGAGATGATCGTGAGGGTAAGGACGAGGATCGACCATCCCCATGGTCGATCCATGAGGACGATCGACCCACGCCCAAAGGGGGCTGCCCGCGGGAGCTCCGGCCACGCCGGCCACCATGGGAGGTGGCGCGTGGGCTGGACGGCGGCGGCTTGAAGGCAGCGGTCGAGGGGTGGCGCGGGGATCCCCACCCCGTGCTATCCCGGTCCGGTAATTCGCTTTCCTAATTGGTTCGGGTTTTTCCTATTTGAGTGATCCTATTTTTTGGGAACTCTCATGGATTAGGAAAAGAATCAATGTTGGAATTAATTAGGATTTCTAATTGATTATTTCTATTTTATGGAAATATTCATGGATTAGGAATCTAATTAATTAAGAAAGTAGAAGAGTCCTAAATTATTTTATTTCCTTATTTCATTATTGAAATCATCTAGAATATTCCAAGTGGGTCTTGGATAGATTATTCTAGAGATTTAATGAAGTAGAAAGGAAAAATAAAATAAATAAAAATATTAATAATATTTAATTTTATTTTTGATTTATTCGATTGACTTAATTATTTTTAATTAAGTATCTTTTGGATTTATTAAAAATAAATAGATTTAAATATTGGAAATTAATATTCTCGTCACATGGAGCATTCAAGAACGAAGACTGAAGACTAGAAGATGCGTACGGAGATGGAATAAAGCCATAATAGTCGGAAAATAATATTCTAGTAATTATTTTGACTATGTGATAATACTATGTGCTTTATTACATGTATGCATGCTATATGTGTTTATTTTTATGCACTAGATAGCGTATCCCTTTATTGTAAAAAGCTAAGTGGGAGAGGGTATGGAAACATACCCATGGTCTCCATTGCTGCTCTCTTGGTGACTTTTATAAACTTTTGAAGTTTATATAGATAAGTTATTGGAGGAGAGTTCTTGTAATTCCTCTTACAAGAAACATTGATTAAGTTTATCAAACAATGCCTAATTTGTCTTTCCAAAGCTGATTTCAAGTCGACTCATTCTCACCCCGGGGAGTGGAATGGAGCCAGAGCCACTTGGTCATGTCGAGGACACAAATTAGAGGCAGTCGTACCATTCTTTGATAGATGGATCGATTGTCTGCTCGGCTCCCTCATTTATGAGAGATAGGGTTGTTCGCATGGTGAATCACTGGTTAGAAACTTCGAGTTTCACTTATGATTCTCCACGTCTTGATTTACAAGATTAAATGGATCAAGTAATTGGGAGTCAATTGTAAAAGTCTTTTGGTGTAGTAAACGTCCACACTATCGTGGCTTGCTGCACTGAATGGGACTTTGGAACGATTGATGTAGACAGTTATAGAAGGGAGTGAAGGATCCGTGTGTCAACGTAAACGTCCACACTATCGTGGCTTGCGGCGATATGCGAGTCCCAAACAAACTTCTCAGTACTGAGCAGTGGTTAACACTTAGGTACGCTTCATAGTATCCCTCCCATCGAGGTAACGCTATTGATGATGTACTACCAAAGGAAATCTAATTGCTAAATCATTTGGGTGAGTAAACGTCCACACTATCGTGGCTTGCTTTACCTGATGGGATTTTAGAGGCGATTAGTGATTTAATGATATTATTAAAGGGAGATAATATCGGATATTAAATTGTTTGTTTGTTTTATGTGCTTATAGGTTAAGAATGATTGTGACCCCACTTTGTGATATACTTAAAGATGAAAACTCGCTGATTCCATATAATGATGTTTGGAAAAGAAATCTGGACATTGTTCAGACTGTTGAGACTTCCGAATCCACTATCCCAACTCATGAGGACATTTGGAATGACCTCAGAATGATGTTGAGACATAGTGTGGAAGCCGGACAAGAAGTGATTGACATACTCTATAAATTCAGTCCTCTTGAGGAGTCGCTTAAAAACGATTTCAAAAGAGCGGAACTTATAAGTATGGTCAGAAAATCACAAGCTCTTGTGGCCAAGTTGGAAGTGCATGCAAAGAAGCCCAGTGGTTGTGAACCACGGATTGGGAAGAGCAAGCCGCAAGGCAAGTGCTTTCGATGCAAGCAGTCTGGGCACTGGAAGTCTGATTGTCCTCTCATCAAAGGTACGAAATTTTCCTTAGTCACCGAAACATTTTTGCTGGGATTCGATGTCCCGGGCTATCAAAAATTGCGGAACCGATAACCCGACCGAAAACCCGTCGCCGGAGATCGCACGAACACCGACTCATCCGCAGGAGTCCGACCTTTGGAGACTACGCGCCCGAAGACACGCAGCCCGCCCCCAGCCGATTTTCTCCCACGAGTCGGATCTACGAACGCGAACCACACGCGAAGAACCGGGCTCGACAAGAGCGTCGCCGCGGGATGAACCCGCGGCTAAACCCTAGCCGAACCCCATCCGCGGGGTTCGCGATCGCCGTGCATGGCGATCGCCGGGGATGCGCGGCATCCCCGTGGGGCTGTTCGGAACAGCCCCCTGGCGGTGAGTCCGGCGACTCACCGCCTCCGCCATCGAGGGGAGGGCGGTCAGCCCAGCTGACCCGCCGCGGCCTAGCCGCGGCTGCCCTAGCGATCGACTTCCGAGTCGATCGCTCGCCCCGGCTTCAGCCGGGGCCCCCTTCGAGCGCACGCCGCCGTCGAGGGCGGCTGGGGTCCGCCACGGCACCAGCCCGTGGCACCCCAGCGATCGACTGAAGTCGATCGCATGCCCCGGCGTCCAGCCGGGGCTCGCCCCTCGTCGCGCGCGCCGGCGGTCAAACCCTAGGGTTTCGACCGCCCCCTTCGATCTTCGCCGGGGATCTCGAATCCCCGTCCGCGATGATCGTCATTTTTCCCGGATCGTCTTGTTCATGTATATATTACGATTAAACAACACAAATAATCAAAGAGGGGGTTCTCGATTATTACCTCGAATCGTTGTACGGAGAAATGAATTCGGTTGACGACCTTGCGATCTTCCTACGTATTCCTTGCACCTCGTCCGAACGTCGTGTGGGCGACGATCTATCGGATTCCTATGGATCTTCCCACTCTCAGAACTTTATGATTGGCGTAACTTAGGTTGTGAAAAGTGAAGACCATGTAGTGCTTATATAGGCTACGTAGGGGATCATAAGGAGAATAAATATTGGGCTTCAATATTGAAAATTAAACTGGGTCCAACCCAAATCTATTAATTCTTATCAATATTAATTTTATTTATTTTCCACTATATAAATAAAATTGCACTCCCAATATTATTCCATATTATATCAAATAATATTTCTCCATCTTAGTATTATTTATTCCGTGTATTTAAGATTTAAATATCCATGAATAAATTTATTTATTGCTCAATAAATAATATTCATATCTTATATCCGAGACTAGTACCGTTCAACCTTTATTATTGTGCGGAACGAATCCACTCATGAGGTTTACACAATAATTCCTTATGAACTCATCTCGGGGATATTATCAACCCTTCCGGGATACACTTTCCCGTCAAGTATTCACGGCATGTCGTATATAAAATATAGCGACCCAACTTTACCGGTAATTAACCCAATAATTAAATCGGTTAATTCCTTTGGAAAATCAAAGCCTCTAGTATTAAATATACACACCCGCAATAATATCGGGGATTAAGAATAAAATACTCCGAGATTTAAATTGATTATCCAAGGCAATCCTAATCAATAAATCTCAAGCTGATCCGCCCAATACACCAAGTGTACAAGTGTGATAAAATAATTAAGATAAATTATTTTCTCTCTCACACAACGACTGTACCGATGGATTAGTTCGTGTCCATCTAGGTCGTGAGCAACTGTTCGATTAAATACGAGTAACCGATAGTATGATCTTCTGTGCGCCCATGCAGCACCATACTAACTACAACGTATAAAATCCAGAACCATGGTTTGCATATAATTAAATGCAAATAATTGTTTATTAATTAAATAGATTAAATGCTATGATCGGGAGTTTACCGTTACTTAAATCTAGACATTAAGTACACAACTCCAACAATCTCCCACTTGTACTAAGGTCTAGTCATTTCCTCCAAACTCCCGGTTCCCATACTCATCACGTGCTTAAGGTGTACTTCCGAGTACTATGTGATTGAGCATTCTAGGTTGCCGCTCTGAAGTTATCTTGGTGACTACTACGTCGTCTCCCTTGACGATGACTCGTATCAGGTGGTACTTGCTCTATGTGTTAACATCACTTTTGACTTATGACCTCTTCTAGTTCACCGTGCACCGCTATCTAATAGCCTTTGGTAAACTAAGAGTCATATCCAAGTCAAGAGGTTATCCCGGAACCTAACCAAAACTTCCGCTGCCTCTGAGGCTGCTATTCGGTTATGAGAGAGTCTGAGAAGCGTCCCGCTTATCACTCTTTCACTTCTGTTGGATTTCGACTACCCGGGATGCGTTCGTTCGATTGCTCGAACATCCGAACCATCCCAGTCGACCTCCGAAGTCACTACTTCGTTCGCTTAACAGCCCTTAACCCGAATCATGCCCAGCCATCGCCCCGAAGGACAACCGCACGAAACGGAACTGGACTGCATCGATTCGGCGACCGCCGAAAGCAGTCCAGCGGTCGCTGAAAGGAACTGCAAACGGCGACCGCCGTTTGCCCTTTGGCGACCGCCGTTTTGTCCGCGAACAGCAACGTGATGTTGCTGTTCCGGGCTCGTTTCCGGGTCGTTTTTCCTCATCCGACTACCGTTCCGGAGGTCCTAGACCCCCCAGTAGTCGAGGAACACGATCCACGACCCCGGAATCCGATCTACGTTCATGTATGATCAACGAGAATTAGATCGAATAAATAGCGGAATAGAGAATTCGATCTCATACCTCTCGGTCGATTGTTGAGACCTTAGATGCTTCTAACGTATGCCTCAGATCCCTTCTCCAGCCGTTGTGTGGGCAACGATCCGCTGGAGTTCTCACGTCTGTACTTCTCCTTTCCAAGACCAGCGTATAAACTATTCTGTGAGAATAATTTTTAATTGCGTTAACTAATTAATTTAAACAGAGAAAAAATCTTAATTGCGCTAACAATTATTTTTCTCTGCTGAAATGAATTATTGCGGCGAAAGTTAGGTCTTAGGAGAGTACGGGAGGGGGGTTTTTATAGAGTTACGTTAGGGACCTTAGGATAAATTAATTAAGGGCTAAATTGAAATATTAATTAACTTGGAATACGTAAACGCAATTCCTTAATTAATCGATTTCAATTTTAATTATTATTAACTCCACTATAAAATAATAATTGAATTCCCGAAATTAATTTTAATATTATTTCAACAATAATAAATCCGCCGAAATTACATATACGACTTTCCCCGTGTTTAAGATATCGAACATCCACGAATTTATTTAATTACTAATAATTAAATTAATTCGTTTCTTATTATCCGAGACTAGTACCACTCATCCTTATTATCATGTGGAACAAATCCACCTGCAGGGTTTACATGATAAACTTTATGAGCTCATCTCGGGGACGTAATCAACCCAATAAACGGGACACGGTTTCCTGTCTATAATCTATAGAATGCCGTGTGTACAATTCCGATTCCCAATTTACCGAGTATCTCGACTAATCAAATAGTCTCACTCATTGGCAAGTTATAGAATCGAGAATTGGACATACGCACCTATAATTATATAGAGATTAAGAATTCGTATATCCGTAATTCTGAGGTCTAGTTCGATTACGTCGATTAGTATAAATCGAACGCCCTCCCGTGATCCTGCTCAATACACCAAGTGTACAAGTGTAACATAATAGTCAAGACCAACTATTACCCAGTCACACTACGACGTACCGATGGATTGTCCCTGTCCATCTAAGTCGTGAGCTTCTGTTCGATAATATACGAGTAACCGACAGTATGATCTTCCGCGTGTCTCCTCACACCATACTGTCTACAACGTATATATCTAGAACTATTGCATTCAAGTACAAGGTAGACAAAAATGCCGACAGTTTGATTAATAGATAATGAAAAACACAGATAAGGAGTTCCATATTGTCACTAAACTAGACATTTAGAATATAACTCCATCATTGGTGACTTTTATAAACTTTTGAAGTTTATATAGATAGGTCATTGGAGGAGAGTTCTTGTAATTCCTCTTACGAGAAACATTGATTAAGTTTATCAAACTAGACATTTAGAATATAACTCCATCAATCTCCCACTTATACTAAATCTCTAGTTGCCCTCTACCATACATCCGATACCCATCCCCTTCACGTGTCTCTTGAACGCTTCCGCTGGAAGTGCCTTCGTAAAGGGGTCAGCCAGGTTATCCGCTGATGCAATCTTGGTGACAACCGCATCGCCTCTCCTGACGATGTCTCTAATCAGGTGGTACTTGCGATCTATGTGTTTACTCGCATTGTGGGCTCGTGGTTCCTTTGCATTAGCCACTGCACCGCTATTGTCACAATAAATTGTGATAGCTTTAGGCATTTTAGGAACCACATCCAAGTCCATAAGGAAGTTCCGGAGCCACACCGATTCTTTAGCTGCCTCAGAGGCTGCTACATATTCGGCTTCCATGGTAGAGTCCGAAATGCATTTCTGCTTAACACTCTTCCATGAGACTGCTCCACCCCCCAATGTGAACACATAGCCTGATGTAGACTTTCGCTGATCCTTATCAGATTGGAAATCCGAGTCTGTGTAACCAATAGGAATCAACTCGGACGCTTTGTAACTCAGAACATAATTCCTAGTCCTTCGCAGGTACTTAAGAATGTTCTTTACAGCAGTCCAGTGACCCTGTCCAGGGTTACTCTGATATCTAGCTACCATGCCCACGGCATAGCAGATATCAGGTCTCGTGCACAACATGGCATACATTAGACTTCCTACTGCCGAAGCATAAGGAACCTTCTTCATGTAATCTATCTCCTTTTGTGTTTTGGGACACATGTCTTTAGATAGATGAATTCCATGGCAGAAAGGTTGAGCACCTCTCTTGGAATTCTGCATGTTGAAACGAGCCAGAATCGTATCAATATATGAAGCCTGGGACAAGCTTAATGTTCTTTTCCGGCGATCCCTTATAACCTTGATCCCAAGAACATGCCCAACTTGTCCTAAGTCTTTCATATCGAATTGCTTGGACAACCATCCCTTTATGTCCGACAACATCTTCACATTGTTGCCAATTAGAAGGATGTCGTCTACATAAAGCACGAGAAACGCCACACTGTTTCCGTCACATCTCCGGTATACACACGACTCGTCCATGCTTTGAATGAATCCATAAGACTGGATAACCTCATCAAACCGCATGTTCCAAGATCTAGAAGCTTGCTTCAATCCATAAATGGATCGGTTTAGCTTACACACTAGATGCTCTTGGCCTTTCTTAATGAAACCTTCTGGCTGTCTCATGCAAATGGTCTCGTCAAGATTCCCATTCAAGAATGCTGTCTTGACGTCCATTTGCCACACCTCATAATCCATATAAGATGCTATAGACAAAAGAATCCGGATCGACTTTAGCATAGCTACCGGCGAAAAAGTTTCCTCATAATCGATCCCTTCTTTCTGAGTATACCCTTTCGCAACAAGCCTAGCCTTGAAGGTTTCAACCTTCCCGTCAGACCCTCTTTTCCTCTTGTACACCCACTTGCAACCAATGGCTTTTACACCTTTGGGCGGTGCTACAAGATTCCAGACCTGATTTGAATCCATTGATTCAATCTCAGATTTCATCGCTTTTTGCCAAGACTGAGCATCTTGATCTTTAAGCGCCTCGCCATAGGTCCAGGGATCGGCTTCATGTTCTCCAGGTAACAAGTCCGAAGACTCACCTATAAACATGAACCTATCGGGTTGTCGAACAACCCTCCCACTACGACGAGGCTCCGGTGTAACCTCAGTAACTACAGGTGCAGACTGTGGTGGCGTATCACCCGGTTCGGTTGGATCTAAGCCTTGATCGTCCCCTCTCAGTTCGTTTAGTATTATCTCACTCTTGGGCTTGTGGTCCATTATATAATCCTCTTCCAAGAACCGAGCGTTGGTGCTAACAACGATCTTCTGGTCCTGAGGACTATAAAATAGACCACCTTTCGTTCCTCTAGGATATCCTATAAACAACCGAATATCTGAACGAGATTCCAATTTATCAGCCCCATGCTTCAGCACATGTGCTGGACAACCCCAGATCCGAATGTGTTTCAAGTTCGGCTTTCGCCCGGTCCACAATTCCGAGGGCGTCTTAGGGACTGATTTAGAAGGAACCAAGTTCAGGATATACGCCGCTGTTTCCAAGGCATATCCCCAGAACGAAACTGGTAGGTCTGAATAGCTCATCATAGATCTAACCATTTCCATAAGAGTCCTATTCCTTCTTTCTGCTACACCATTCTGCTGGGGCGTGTATGGTGCAGTCATCTGGGAGTCAATCCCATTCTCTAATAAGTACGCCTTAAACTCTCCCGAGAGGTACTCTCCTCCACGATCAGATCGTAGAGTCTTTATGGTTTTACCATGAAGGTTCTCCACAAGAGCTTTGTACTCCTTGAACTTGTCAAAGCACTCGCTCTTGCGGCGCATCAGGTATATAAAACCATACCTTGAGTAATCATCAGTGAAGGTTACGAAAAATTCATAACCTCCTCTCGCTTGGACAGATAAAGGCCCGCACAAATCAGAGTGAATCAACTCTAGTACTTCCTTGGATCTATATCCTTTATCACTAAAGGGTCGCTTGGTCATTTTTCCTTCCAGGCATGATTCGCAGGTTGGAAAGTCCTCATCTTTCACACTACTGAGTATTCCATCAGTTATCAACCTTTGAATCCTACCCAAGTTAATATGACCTAGCCTAAGATGCCACAAGTACTTTTGATTCATCCTAGAAGGCTCCTTTCTCTTATTGGTACTAGATGTGTTAAAAGACTCTACTCGTTGCATCGTGGAATAATCAGGATTCAGTATATATAAGTTGCCTATCAATGTACCAGAACAGATATACTCACCATTCTTTTTGATAATAACAGAACTATCAAAAGAAACAGAATATTTATTCAAAACCAACTTAGAAACCGAAACAAGGTTCTTTCTAAAGTTTGGTACATAAAGACAATCATTCAATACTAAAACTTTATTATTAAAAGATAAATGAACATCTCCCACTGCAACCGCCGCCACTTTCGTAGCATTGCCCATGTAGATGGTGATCTCTCCCTCTCTAAGCCGCCGGGTTTCCTGGAACCCCTGCAAAGAATTGCAGACATGATCAGTGGCTCCCGTATCCACACACCAGGTACCGGTGGATAACACCGCTAAACATGTTTCAGTGACTAAGGAAAAGTTCATACCTCCTTGTCTGAGAGGACAATTAGACTTCCAATGTCCAGACTGCTTGCAACGGAAACACTTACCCTTGGGCTTGTTCACTCCATTCCGTGGTCCACCATTGCTGGGTCCACTGGGTTTCCGTCCTTGCTTCTTCTTCCTCTTAGTCCCCGGAGGGCCAGGAAGTTTCACAGCCACAAGTGCTTGAGACTTCTTAAAGATTCCCTCTGCCGCCTGGAGTTCAGTCAGGAGTTCCGCCAACGTATATAACCTCTTGTTCATGTTATAGTTCAGGCGGAACTGCTCAAAACTCTTAGGCAGAGACTGGAGCACTATATCGATCTGGGTTTCCCCATCGATAGATCCTCCCATAATCTCTATCTCATTCAGATAACCTATCATCCTAAGAACGTGATCCCTCACGGGCGTTCCTTCGGACATAGTGGCCGTCATGAGTTGCCTCATGGCATCTTGCCTGGCTGCCCTATCCTGACTACCAAACATCTCCTTGAGGTTAAGCATCATATCATAGGCAGTGGTCATGGCTTCATGCTGATGTTGCAGCACATTTGACATAGAAGCCAAAATGTAGCACCGCGCCATCTGATTAGCCTTGACCCACTTCCGATGAGCTTCCTTTTCCTCAGGAGTGGAGGTGTCAATAGGTTCATCAGGACAATCCTCATGGAGTACATATTTGTACTCCTCAGCAGTCAGGACAATGTCCAAGTTTCGTTTCCAGTCAATATAGTTCGGACCAGTGAGTTTGTTCTCTTTTAGTATCATGGATAGCGGGTTGAGTGCCATATCTATAAAAGAGACAAATCAAACTGTCAAATTTAATTCGATATTAACTCCCTTAATTAATATCATTAAATCTACCAATCAATCCTAAAATCCCATCAGACTAGCATGCCACGTTCATGTGGACGTATACTAGTCCAAATGATTTTATAACTGGACTTTTACTTCGGTCGTACATCATTACAGCAGTGACTCCGATGGGGAGGATACTGTAAAGTGTACCTAAGTGTATACCATTTCTCAGTACTAAGTTAACCGCTCGGAAACTACACGCCCACCGCAAGCCACGTTAGTGTGGACGTTTACGTTGACATGCGGTCCCTTTACGATTTCCTATAACTGTCGAGCCTCAATTAACCCAAAGTTCCGTTTCCGTCTAGTAAGCCACGATAGTGTGGACGTTTACTAAACAAACAACTTTGTTAATTGAATTCCATTTAATAAATTTCACAATTTCGTTAATCAAAGCTTGATATCTCGTAAGTGAAACTCTAAGTTTCTAACCAGCGATCAATCATGCAATTGAGCCCTATCTCTCACAAAGTGAGGGAGCCAACCAGACAATCGATCTAGTCATCAAATGACTCGAATGTCTCTAATCTGTGTCATCGACATAACCAAGCGCTTTGGCTCCATTCCACTCCCCGGGGTGAGAATGAGTCGAGTTGAAATTAGTCTTTGAAAGACAGATTAGGCATTGCTTTGAAAAACTTAAGTGTTCAATTCTATAAATGGAATTGAATTCGAATTTTGATCCAGTGATATCCGTGTGTCAACTTTATCCGATAGGGAGGATGACACTAAAGCCAACTCGTAAGCGACACACATCACTATCAAAACAGAGAATGGAGACCGCGGGATTGTTTCCAATCCCTCTCCCACTTAGTTTTTACGAAAGGGATAACATTCACATGCATATGAAATTAAAGCATAATAAAACACGTTAAACACACAAGAAGCAATTAACGTGGCCCGATTATTATGGTCTTTAAAGTCTTCAATGCACGTCTCGGATCTTCGTCTCGTTGCTCGTCTAGGTCTCGGTCCATCACCGACTCGTCTAAGGACCAAGAGACGAACTCCTCCCACTGGAGTATCATCCCGGGCCCTCGACAAGCGATCCGTGATGTCCGTCGAACCCCCGCAAGCTGCTGCCAAGAAAACACCGAAACGGCGACCGCCGTTTGCCCTTCAGCAGCCGCGGGTTCGACTTCTCGACCCCCGTTCGTCCGGCCTTCGATCTCGTCTCGATCCACCAAGCAGCAGCAACATTACAAGGTAAAGCTAACTACTTCCGGCATCGATCCTATACATTTTGATCGATCCTATACACCCGGATAAACGAAAAACGAAAATAAAACCTAAACGACTCAACCCGTCGTTTTAACTATTACAAGCAAGCAACGACAAAACCAAAAATATCGACAAACCCGAGAGTTTAACAAACCACAATAAACAGTACATAAACATATGACCATAATAATCGGGTTATCCTGCAAAACAAAACTCGCAAACAATACAAGAACGCACAAACCGGCTCTGATACCAATTGTTGGATTTCGACTACCCGGGATGCGTTCGTTCGATTGCTCGAACATCCGAACCATCCCAGTCGACCTCCGAAGTCACTACTTCGTTCGCTTAACAGCCCTTAACCCGAATCATGCCCAGCCATCGCCCCGAAGGACAACCGCACGAAACGGAACTGGACTGCATCGATTCGGCGACCGCCGAAAGCAGTCCAGCGGTCGCTGAAAGGAACTGCAAACGGCGACCGCCGTTTGCCCTTTGGCGACCGCCGTTTTGTCCGCGAACAGCAACGTGATGTTGCTGTTCCGGGCTCGTTTCCGGGTCGTTTTTCCTCATCCGACTACCGTTCCGGAGGTCCTAGACCCCCCAGTAGTCGAGGAACACGATCCACGACCCCGGAATCCGATCTACGTTCATGTATGATCAACGAGAATTAGATCGAATAAATAGCGGAATAGAGAATTCGATCTCATACCTCTCGGTCGATTGTTGAGACCTTAGATGCTTCTAACGTATGCCTCAGATCCCTTCTCCAGCCGTTGTGTGGGCAACGATCCGCTGGAGTTCTCACGTCTGTACTTCTCCTTTCCAAGACCAGCGTATAAACTATTCTGTGAGAATAATTTTTAATTGCGTTAACTAATTAATTTAAACAGAGAAAAAATCTTAATTGCGCTAACAATTATTTTTCTCTGCTGAAATGAATTATTGCGGCGAAAGTTAGGTCTTAGGAGAGTACGGGAGGGGGGTTTTTATAGAGTTACGTTAGGGACCTTAGGATAAATTAATTAAGGGCTAAATTGAAATATTAATTAACTTGGAATACGTAAACGCAATTCCTTAATTAATCGATTTCAATTTTAATTATTATTAACTCCACTATAAAATAATAATTGAATTCCCGAAATTAATTTTAATATTATTTCAACAATAATAAATCCGCCGAAATTACATATACGACTTTCCCCGTGTTTAAGATATCGAACGTCCACGAATTTATTTAATTACTAATAATTAAATTAATTCGTTTCTTATTATCCGAGACTAGTACCACTCATCCTTATTATCATGTGGAACAAATCCACCTGCAGGGTTTACATGATAAACTTTATGAGCTCATCTCGGGGACGTTATCAACCCAATAAACGGGACACGGTTTCCTGTCTATAATCTATAGCATGCCGTGTGTACAATTCCGATTCCCAATTTACCGAGTATCTCGACTAATCAAATAGTCTCACTCATTGGCAAGTTAAAGAACCGAGAATTGGACATACGCACCTATAATTATATAGGGATTAAGAATTCGTATATCCGTAATTCTGAGGTCTAGTTCGATTACGTCGATTAGTATAAATCGAACGCCCTCCCGTGGTCCTGCTCAATACACCAAGTGTACAAGTGTAACATAATAGTCAAGACTAACTATTACCCAGTCACACTACGACGTACCGATAGATTGTCCCTGTCCATCTAAGTCGTGAGCTTCTGTTCGATACTATACGAGTAACCGACAGTATGATCTTCCGCGTGTCTCCTCACGCCATACTGTCTACAACGTATATATCTAGGAATATTGCATTCAAGTACAAGATAGACAAAATGCCGACAGTTTGATTAATAGATAATGAAAAACACAGATAAGGAGTTCCATATTGTCACTAAACTAGACATTTAGAATATAACTCCATCAACTTCATGGTTCCACCTCTTTCTAAAAGTGAACACATAGCCTGATATCGACTTTCACTGGTCCTTCTCTGATTTTTGGATCTGAGAATCTGTAATCTAAGAGGATTTCGTCTTGCTCAAGCCAGTACTATAAAAGTACTCTTGCAGCATTCAAACATCCCTTATCCAGATTACTTTGATATCCTCCCACTACGCAAACCGCATAGTTGATATCAGGTTCTTGTTTTACAACATTTCATCTATAGAGCTTTCCATACTTGAAGTATAGGAAACTGCTCTGTCCTCATCTATCTCCTTCATGTGTTCGAACACATAACCTTTAGATAGATGTTTGTTCTGTCTTTGAAAGGCAATAACCTTTCTCAGAAGTATGCATGTTTAAAACAAACCTTAATCGTACAAGATGTCTAGGAGAAGTACAATGTTCTTATCTCTAGATCATAAGATCTTAAGAACATGCTCTAACTTCTTCTCAATCTTCGATTTATTTAGACAACCTCTATTTTATGTCTGACAACATTTTCACATTGTCGCCAATGTCAAAGTGTTATCTACACAAAATTCCGAGAAACACCACCTTTGTTTCCATTACGTCTCTAACACACCTTCTTCGCGAATTCCTATGCAGACCTAGGGATCGATTTCATGTATACTGGATCCAGAGTTCAAAACTCCTCCAGTCTTATGAACATCTCTGGTTGCTTAACAACCTCCCACTGCAATGGCGTTCCGGTGTATAACAGTAACAACATTAGGTGCAGTTAGTGGTGTACTACTACTCGGTCAGGCTGGTTCTCAGTCTTTCCCTTTCCTCATTTTAAAGTACTTTGTCAATTAGGGCATTGTAGTTCATTTAATAGTTTTTCTTCTATGAACCGGGCGAGAACACCCTTCTGGTTCGTAGTACTATTGAACATACAATTACTTGTTCTTCTAGGATATTCTACAACCACATAGAATGTGTCGTTGCGTCCAGAAACATCCATAGAACATAGGTAGTTCCGAACAAACTTGTTCTTTTACCATTAGAATCCCATTTCTCAATCCTGACACACCATGTCTACACTTCAGTGTATGGTGTAGTCGCTTGAGACTTAATCTCAACCTTTGATTTATGCTATGTGTTATTTAGATAGGTGATAGCCTCCGCGAACAAGTCGCAGGCTTTCAATGGATATACTTTGAGGGTTCCCCATAATGGCTTTGTGTTAAAACACTCCGCTTTTATGGCACAACAAGTATTCTATCCATATTCGAGTATTCTTGAAGGAATGACTCGTACCTTCTCTTAATTACACATACCGCATTAATCATCAATCATTTTCTATACTTGTCCGAATTCCATCCTTTATCCAGAAAGGTTAACTCAGTTGTATCATCTTTCAAGATCGATTCTTAGGTCGGGAGGTCCATTCCTCCAACTATAATTGATCGAATCAATTTCGACCTTTTGAATCCCTTTTTGAATAGATACTACCAAGTTCAAGAATTCACAAGTATAATGATTAATAAGAGAAATATATCTAATAAGTAAAACAAGTTATACATAACGGTTTGTTGCATCGTGGTAGACTAAGGATTCATCATTCACATATTGCTATCTAATGTACCATAATGGATATCACCATTATTTCTTATCCAATCCATCCAATGATTAAAGAAATAAAATATCCATTAATAAAGAAAAACAGAACGAAGTTCTTTTTCAAAATAAAGGGTACATAAGCAATAACTGAAATGAAAACTTAAAACAGATAAATGTCTTCCACTGCAACCGCTGCTACCCCAACAGCTTCGCCCATGTAGACTCGAATTCTTCTTCTCTAAGTCGCCGGGTTTTCTGGAACCCCTGCATTTAAAGAAATGCACATACCGTCAGTGGTTCCATATCTACACACCAGAATTCTGGTAGATAATACCGCTGACTATGTTTTTACGACTAAAGAAAAATTCGTACCTCTGAGAGGACATTCAGACTTCCAGTGTCCAGACTTCTTGCATCGGAAGCACAAGCCCTTTGGCTTACTAGCCCCCACTCGTGGTCCATTCCTCTTGGCACCACTGGGTTTTATGGCTTGCTTCCTTTTCTTGCCCCTACCTCCAACAGGCTTAAAGCCTTTGGACTTGGTAGCTACAAGCGCTTGAGACTTGCCCTTCTTGTAGATCCCCTCTGCCGCCTTTAGTTCAGTCAGGAGTTGCGCAAGAGTATAAGATAGTTTACCCATATTATAGCTCATACGAAACTGCTCAAAACTAGGGGTCAGAGACTGGAGTATGATGTCGACTTGCGTCTCACCATCAATAGAAGCTCCTAGGACCTCAAGTTCATTCAACAAACTCATCATCTTAAGAACGTGCTTCCCAACGGGCGTTCCATCAGACTGAGTAGTCGACATAAGGACTCTCATGGCTTCTAGCCTTGCCGCACGATCCTGCTCCCCAAACATATCCTTGAGGTTAGTCATCATATCATAGGCAGTGTCCATTGGCTCATGTTGGGTTTGGAGTACATTTGACATGGAAGCCAAAATATAACATCTAGCCATTTCATCAGCCTTTTTCCACTTCCGATATGCCAGTTTTTCCTCATCAGTTGAGGCAGCCGTGGGCTCGGCAGGGCACACTTCATTGAGTACATACTTGTACTCTTCCGAAGTTAGGACAATGTCTAAATTTCTCTTCCAATCAATATAGTTGGTTCCAGTGAGCTTATGCTCCTTGAGTATCATAGAAAGTGGGAGATAAAAAAAAATTTGGTCCCATAAATGTAGCCTTTTTTCGATTTAGTCCCACATACATTCGCTTTTTCAATTTAGCCCCAAATATGTCGAATTTGGTTTCAATTTAGTTCTTTTTGTACGAAATTTTCAATTTTCATCGAAATGTGTCTATAGATGCTGACTCAGCGCCACGTGTCAGCATCCCATTGGACAATGACTTTTTTCTTTTCTTTTTTAAAAAATCGTTGACCAATGGGATGCTGACACGTAGCGCTGAGTCAACATTCATGGACACTTCGTACAAAAAGGACTAAATTGAAACCAAATTCGACATATTTGGGGCTAAATTGAAAAAGCGAATGTACGTGGGACTAAATCGAAAAAAGGCTACATTTATGGGACTAAAAAGTTTTTTATCTCTAGAAAGTGGGTTCATAGCTATTCTCTAAACCTATAAGCACATTTAAACAAACAATTAATTTAATATCCGATATTATCTCCCTTAAATAATATCATTAAATTACTAATCACATCTAAAATCCCATCAGGTAAGGCAAGCCACGTGGTGTGGACGTTTACCCACCCAAATGATTTAGCAATTAGATTTTCTTTGGTCATACATCACTTATAGCGTAACCTCGTGGGGAGGAATACTACAAGGCGTATCTAAGTGTAAACCATTACTCAGCACCAAATTGAATCGTTTGGAATTGCTACATTACCACAAGCCACGTGGTGTGGACGTTTACGACAACTTCACAACTCTTCACAATTCCTTACAACTGTCTACATCAATTAATCCAAAATCCGTCAGTGCAGCAAGCCACGTGGTGTGGACGTTTACTTCACTAAGAGACTTTTATAATTGACTCCCAATTACCAGATCCATTCGATTTTCGTAAATCAAGACGCGGAGAATCATAAGTGAAACTCGAAGTTTCTAACCAGTGATTCACCATGCGAGCGACCCTATCTCTCATAAATGAGGGAGCCGAGCAGACAAACGACCCACCTATCAAAGAATGGCACGAAAGTCTCTAATTTGTGTCATCCACATGACCAAGTGGCTCTGGCTCCATTCCACTCCCCGGGGTGAGAATGAGTCGACTTGAAGTCAGTTTCAGAAAGACAAATTAGGCATTGTTTGATAAACTTGATCAATGTTTCTTGTAAGAGGAATTACAAGAATTCTCCTCTAATGACACATCTATACGAACTTCAAAAGTCCATAAGAGTCACCAAGAGAACAGTAATGGAGACCATGGGAATGTTTCCATCCCCTCTCCCACTTAGCTTTTTATAACAAAGGGATACGCTATCTAATGCATAATTTAACACATAAGCATGCATGAAAGCAATAAAGCACATAGCACATAGTCAAAAATAATGCTAGAAAAATTATTTTTTCTCGACTATCATGGCTTTATCTTCATATGCATCTTCTAGTCTTCAGTCTTCGTTTCTTGAATGCTCCATGTGACGAGAATATTAATCTCTAATATTTAAATCTATTTATTTTCAATTAATCCAAAAGTTACTTAATTCGAAAATTAAGTCAATCGAATATATCAAAAATAAAATTAAATATCATTAATATTTTTATTTATTTATTTTCCTCTCTAGTTCTTATTAAATCTTTAGAATAATCTATCCAAGTAAAACTTGGAATATTCTAGAAGATATCTATAATAGAACAAGGAAATAAAATAAATTAGGACTTACTACTTTCCAAATTTATCTTTATTCCTAATCCATGAATATTCCCATGAGTAGGAATAATCAAATAGGAAAAATAAATTTAGTACTAAATTAATTAAATTTCTAATCTATGAATATTTCCATGAAGGAAATAAATCAATAGAAAATAAAATTAATTTAAATTAATTCTTTTCCTAATCCATGAGAGTTTCCAAAAGGAAAGTACTCAAATAGGAAAAATCCGAATTAATTGGGAAAGTGGATCTTTGTAGGAATAGCACGGGATTAGGAGACCCCACGCCATCCCACCATGATCGATCGGCCGGCCACTCGGGGAGGAGCGCCGCCGCCGCCTAGCCACGCCGGCTAGGCCATGGGTCGATCACCATCATGTGATCGATCCCAAGCCCTTGTCTTCTCGTCATTTCTTCGTCTTCCGGCAATCGTCTCATCATCGAACCAACGTAATTAAAATTACAAAATTTAAATTACAATTCCGGTATCGATTCTATACATGAAATCGACCCTATACATTTTCCGGAAAATAAAGTGCGTAATAATAAATCCTAAATTCGGTCAACCCCCGAATTTTTACTATTACAAACATTCAACCACACAAAACGAATCTCGACATGTCCTAGAGTTTAATAATCATGATAATTAATTAAAAAACAATTAATTAAATCCAACCATGATAGCCGGAAATCCTGCAAGGTAGAACAATAATCGAACATATACATGAACACGAAACCAAACGCTCTGATACCATTTGCTGGGATTCGATGTCCCGGGCTATCAAAAATTGCGGAACCGATAACCCGACCGAAAACCCGTCGCCGGAGATCGCACGAACACCGACTCATCCGCAGGAGTCCGACCTTTGGAGACTACGCGCCCGAAGACACGCAGCCCGCCCCCAGCCGATTTTCTCCCACGAGTCGGATCTACGAACGCGAACCACACGCGAAGAACCGGGCTCGACAAGAGCGTCGCCGCGGGATGAACCCGCGGCTAAACCCTAGCCGAACCCCATCCGCGGGGTTCGCGATCGCCGTGCATGGCGATCGCCGGGGATGCGCGGCATCCCCGTGGGGCTGTTCGGAACAGCCCCCTGGCGGTGAGTCCGGCGACTCACCGCCTCCGCCATCGAGGGGAGGGCGGTCAGCCCAACTGACCCGCCGCGGCCTAGCCGCGGCTGCCCTAGCGATCGACTTCCGAGTCGATCGCTCGCCCCGGCTTCAGCCGGGGCCCCCTTCGAGCGCACGCCGCCGTCGAGGGCGGCTGGGGTCCGCCACGGCACCAGCCCGTGGCACCCCAGCGATCGACTGAAGTCGATCGCATGCCCCGGCGTCCAGCCGGGGCTCGCCCCTCGTCGCGCGCGCCGGCGGTCAAACCCTAGGGTTTCGACCGCCCCCTTCGATCTTCGCCGGGGATCTCGAATCCCCGTCCGCGATGATCGTCGTTTTTCCCGGATCGTCTTGTTCATGTATATATTACGATTAAACAACACAAATAATCAAAGAGGGGGTTCTCGATTATTACCTCGAATCGTTGTACGGAGAAACGAATTCGGTTGACGACCTTGCGATCTTCCTACGTATTCCTTGCACCTCGTCCGAACGTCGTGTGGGCGACGATCTATCGGATTCCTATGGATCTTCCTCACTCTCAGAACTTTATGATTGGCGTAACTTAGGTTGTGAAAAGTGAAGACCATGTAGTGCTTATATAGGCCACGTAGGGGATCATAAGGAGAATAAATATTGGGCTTCAATATTGAAAATTAAATTGGGTCCAACCCAAATCTATTAATTCTTATCAATATTAATTTTATTTATTTTCCACTATATAAATAAAATTGCACTCCCAATATTATTCCATATTATATCAAATAATATTTCTCCATCTTAGTATTATTTATTCCGTGTATTTAAGATTTAAATATCCATGAATAAATTTATTTATTGCTCAATAAATAATATTCATATCTTATATCCGAGACTAGTACCGTTCAACCTTTATTATTGTGCGGAACGAATCCACTCATGAGGTTTACACAATAATTCCTTATGAACTCATCTCGGGGATATTATCAACCCTTCCGGGATACACTTTCCCGTCAAGTATTCACGGCATGTCGTATATAAAATATAGCGACCCAACTTTACCGGTAATTAACCCAATAATTAAATCGGTTAATTCCTTTGGAAAATCAAAGCCTCTAGTATTAAATATACACACCCGCAATAATATCGGGGATTAAGAATAAAATACTCCGAGATTTAAATTGATTATCCAAGGCAATCCTAATCAATAAATCTCAAGCTGATCCGCCCAATACACCAAGTGTACAAGTGTGATAAAATAATTAAGATAAATTATTTTCTCTCTCACACAACGACTATACCGATGGATTAGTTCGTGTCCATCTAGGTCGTGAGCAACTGTTCGATTAAATACGAGTAACCGATAGTATGATCTTCTGTGCGCCCATGCAGCACCATACTAACTACAACGTATAAAATCCAGAACCATGGTTTGCATATAATTAAATGCAAATAATTGTTTATTAATTAAATAGATTAAATGCTATGATCGGGAGTTTACCGTTACTTAAATCTAGACATTAAGTACACAACTCCAACAATTATCAGTGGTGTTATCTACCAGCACCTGGTGTGTAGATACGGGGGCCACTGATCATGTCTGCAATTCATTGCAGGGGTTCCAGGAAACCCGGAGACTTAGAGAGGGAGAGATCGTGGTCTACATGGGCAATGCCGCGAAGGTGGCGGCTGTTGCAGTGGGAGACGTTCACTTACGCTTTAGTAGTGATAGGGTTTTAGTTTTACAAAATTGTCTTTATGTACCCAACTTTAGAAAGAATTTAATTTCGGTTTCTAAACTTATTATGAATGGATATTCTGTTTCTTTTGACCACTCTGTGATCATAAGAAGAAACAGTGAGATTATCTGTTCTGGTACATTGGTGGACGATTTGTATGTACTAAACCCTGAGTCTAACACGATGCAACTAACCGAGAGTAATAACACATCTACGAACACCAATAAGAGGAAGGAACCTTCTAGGATGAATCAATTATACTTGTGGCACTTAAGGCTAGGTCATATTAACTCGAATAGAATTCAAAGGTTGAAAGCTGATGGTCTCATCAGTGGTGTTGAAGGAGAGGACCTTCCAACCTGCGAATCCTGTTTAGAGGGAAAAATGACCAAGCGTTCTTTTTCTGGTAATGGACGAAGGGCTGACCAAGTATTGGATTTGATTCACTCTGATGTATGCGGACCTATGTCTACTCAGGCAAAGGGAGGGTACGAGTATTTCATCACTTTCACTGATGATTACTCAAGGTATGGATTTGTATACCTGATGCGCCGCAAGAGCGAATCCTTTGACAAGTTCAAGGAGTTCAAGGCTCTTGTGGAGAACCTTCAAGGTAAATCCATTAAATGCCTGCGATCTGATCGCGGAGGCGAGTACCTGTCTGGAGAATTCAAGGCATACTTGGCAGAGAATGGGATTGATTCCCAAATGACATCACCATATACTCCCCAGCAAAATGGTGTGTCAGAAAGAAGGAATAGGACTCTTATGGAAATGGTGCGATCAATGATGAGTTACTCGGACTTACCTATCATGTTCTGGGGATATGCCTTAGAAACAGCGGCGCACATTCTGAACTTGGTTCCATCTAAAACGGTTCCTTCAACACCCATGGAACGATGGAGCGGGCGCAAGCCTAGCTTGAGACACGTTCGGATCTGGGGGTGCCCTGCACATGTGTTGAAGGTAGGTGCCGATAAATTAGAACCTCGTACTGAAGTGCGGTTGTTTATAGGATATCCTAGAGGAACTAAGGGTGGCATGTTTTATAGTCCTACGGACCAGAAGATCGTTATAAGTACTAACGCTCGGTTCTTAGAGGAAGACTATGTCATGGACCACAAGCCCAAAAGTGACGTAATACTTGATGAGTTAAGAGGTAACAAGGAAGACTTAGATACAGCCGAACCGAGTATAGATACACCACTAGAATCTGCACCTGACACTGTCACTGTTAATACACCGGAACGCCGTCGTAGTGGGAGGGTTGTTAAGAAACCAGACCGATGGATTGGACTGGGTGAGTCTTCGGACTCTGGACCTGGAGTTCATGAAATCGATCCCTGGACCTATGATGAGGCAGTACAAGATATAGATGCGCCTTCTTGGAAGAAAGCGATGAAATACGAAATTGAATCTATGGATTCTAATAAAGTCTGGGATCTTGTAGAACCACCAAGCAGCGTAAAGCCAATTGGGTGTAAATGGGTCTACAAGAGAAAGAGAGGATCTGACGGAAAGGTTGAAACCTTTAAAGCTCGGCTTGTTGCGAAAGCATATACTCAGAAAAGAAGGAATCGATTATGAGGAGACCTTTTCGCCGGTAGCCAAGATAAAGTCGATCCGGATTCTCTTATCCATAGCAGCTCATATGGATTATGAGGTGTGGCAAATGGATGTCAAGACAGCTTTCCTAAATGGAAGTCTTGACGAGACGATTTATATGAAACAACCAGAAGGATTCATTGCTAAGGGGCGAGATCATCTAGTGTGCAAGCTTAATCGATCCATTTATGGATTGAAACAAGCCTCGAGATCGTGGAACCTGCTGTTTGACGAAGTAGTCCAATCTTTTGGATTTAGTCAAAGCATGGACGAATCGTGTGTGTATTGGAAACGTGATGGGAAGAAGGTGGTGTTTCTCGTGCTTTATGTAGATGACATTATTCTCATTGGCAACAGTGTAAAGATGTTATCAGACATAAAGGGATGGTTGTCTAGACAATTCGATATGAAAGATTTGGGAGAAGTCGGGCATGTTCTAGGGATCAAGGTTATAAGGGATCGCCGGAATAGAACATTGTACCTATCCCAGCAATCTTACATAGACACGATTCTGGCTCGTTTTAACATGCAAGATTCCAAGAAGGGTGAACTACCCTTCAGTAAAGGAACTTATCTTTCTAAGGAAATGTGTCCTCAGACACAGAAGGAGAAAGATGAAATGAAAACGGTTCCCTATGCTTCGGCTGTGGGAAGCTTAATGTATGCAATGTTATGCACGAGGCCTGATATCTGCTATGCAGTTGGCATAGTAGCGAGATATCAGAGTAACCCTGGAAAGGCTCATTGGACTGCCGTAAAGAGCATTTTCAAGTATTTGCGAAATACTAAGGATTATGTTCTGATTTACGGGGCAGACAATCTGATTCCTTTGGGTTACACAGATTCGGATTTCCAAGCTGATAAGGACCGGTGTAAGTCGACATCAGGCTATGTGTACACTATGGGAGGTGGAGCCGTATCATGGAAGAGTGTTAAGCAAAAGTGCATTTCAGACTCTACCATGGAAGCTGAATATGTTGCAGCCTCAGAGGCAGCGAAAGAGTCAGTTTGGTTCCTTAATTTCCTCCAGGACTTAGATGTGATTCCGAGTTTGCCCAAGGCTATGACAATTTATTTTGATAATAGCGGTGCAGTGGCAAACAGTAAGGAACCACGGTCCCATAGTGCTACGAAACACATAGAGCGCAAGTACCACCTGATTCGAGACATCGTCAAGAGGGGCGATGCAGTAGTCACCAAGATAGCTTCGGAGGACAACCTAGCGGACCCTTTCACCAAGATACTTCCTAAGGAAGTATATTTCAAGCACTTGGAGGGTTTGGGAGTCAGAAGTTTGGAGGATAAGACTAGACCTTAGTATAAGTGGGAGATTGTTGGAGTAGTATACTTAATGTCTAGATTTGAGTATTCTGAACTCCTTGTACACTTTCATTTACCTATTAATAACGAACATTCATTTGCTTTTAATTATTGTTAATTAATATATGCAAATCATAGTCCTGGATTTTATACGTTGTAGTTAGTATGGTGTTGCATGGGCACACAGAAGATCATACTATCGGTTACTCGTATTTAATCGAACAGTTGCTCACGACCTAGATGGACACGGACCAATCCATCGGTATAGTCGTTGTGTGAGAGAGAAAATAATTTATCTTAATTATTTTATCACACTTGTACACTTTGTGTATTGAGCGGATCGCTTGAGACTTATCAATTAGGATTGCTCTGTGATAATTGATTTAAGTCTCGGAGTATTTTATTCTTAATCCCTGAAAACAATTGCGGGTGTGTATATTTAATATTAGTGACTTTGATTTTCCAAAGGAATTAACCGATTTAATTATTGGGTTAATTACCGGTTAAGTTGGGTCACTATATTTTATATATGGCATGCCGTGAATTCTTGAAGGGACAGTGTATCCCGGAAGGGTTGATAATATCCCCGAGATGAGCTCATAAGGATTTATTATGTAAACCTCGCGAGTGGATTTGTTCCGCATAATAAATAAGGTTGAGTGATACTAGTCTCGGATAAAAGAGATGAATAAATTTATTAAGCAATAAATAAATTTTATTCATGGATATTTAAATCTTAAATACACGGAATAAATAATACTACCGGAGAAATATTATTTGGATATAATATGGTTTAATATTGGGAGTGCAATTAATTTATATAGTGGAAAATAAATTAATTAATATTAATGGGAGATTAATAGATTTGGGCTTGGGCTCAATTTAATCATTAATATTGGAAGCCCAATATTCCACCTCCTTTAGATCCCCTACGTAGCCTATAAAAGCACTACATGGTCTTCTCTATTCTCATATAAGTTGAAGATCATAATTCTTCTAGAGAGAGAAAGTAGAGAGAGAAGTAGATCCATAGAGCTTGGAGGATCGTCGCCCACCCGACGTTCAAGCTAGTGCAAGGAATACGTGGGAAGATTCAAAGGTCATCTTGATTTCGTTTCTCCGAACAACGAATCGAAAGGTACAATATCTAAATGCCCTTGATATTATTCGGTTTTGATTTATCGAGAATACCGTAGAACGAAGATCCGAGGATCGAGACCCGTGGAAGAGGTTGAACCGGGCGGTGGTGGTCGAACCACCGGACCGCCGGCGGATCGACGGCTCGACCACGAGGGTCGGGTGCGAGGGGGCGATCTAGCTTGGAGCTCGATCGCGGCTGGGCTGCGAGGCTTCTCGCAGCGCCCAGCAGCGGGATGCGGGAGTTCCCGCATCGTCCCGCAGCGGCTCGTGGGACGAGCCGCACCTCCACGAGCAGCGAGTCCGCTGACTCGCTGCGGGCTGCTACGAGGCAGCCCAGCGATTGCTGGGAGCAATCGCGAGTCCCTCGTGGGGACTCGGCTGGGCGCGCACGCGTCCTCGTGCGCGTTGTGCGTTCGGTCGGGTCCCGGCTCGCGTGGGTTCGTGATTTCTCCGGTAATCGAGGTTTTTGATCGGGTTATTATTTTCCGCAAATTTTAATAGTCCGGGATATCGAATTCCAACAAATTATTATGCGGAACAAATCCACTCATGAGGTTTACATAATAATTGTTGGAGTTGTGTACTTAATGTCTAGATTTAAGTAACGGAAGCTCACGATCCATTGCCACTGATCTATTTAATTAAATAAACAATTGTTTGCATTTATTTAAATATATGCAAATCATAGTCCTGGATTTTATACGTTGTAGTTAGTATGGTGTGTCGGGCCCCACACAGAAGATCATACTATCGGTTACTCGTATTTAATCAAACAGTAGCTCACGACCTAGATGGACACAGACCAATCCATCGGTATAGTCGTTGTGTGAGAGAGAAAATAATTTGTCTTAATTATTTTATCACACTTGTACACTTGGTGTATTGAGCGGATCGTTGAGATTCATCGATTAGGATTGCCGGCGATAATCGATTCGAGTCTCAGTGTATTTTATTCTTAATCCCTGAAACTATTGCGGGTGTGTATATTTAATATAAGTGACTTTGATTTACCAAAGGAATTAACCGATTTAATTATTGGGTTAATTACCGGTTAAGTTGAGTCACTATATTTTATATATGACATGCCGTGAATACTTGACGGGAAAGTGTATCCCGGAAGGGTTGATAATATCCCCGAGATGAGTTCATAAGGAATTATTATGTAAACCCTGCAGGTGGATTCGTTCCTCATAATAATTAAGGTTGAATGGTACTAGTCTCGGATATAAGAGATGAATAAATTAATTAGCAATAAATTAATTTTATTCATGGATATTTATATCTTAAACACGGAATAAATAATACTACCGGAGAAATATTATTTGATATAATATGGTTTAATATTGGGAGTGCAATTAATTTTATATAGTGGAAAATAGAATTAATTAATATTGATAAGGATTAATGGACTTGAGCATTGGGCTCAATTTAATCTTCAATATTGGAAGCCCAATATTCCACCTCCTTTAGATCCCCTACGTAGCCTATAAAAGCACTACATGGTCTTCTCTATTCTCATAACTTGAAGATCACAATTCTAGAGAGAGAAAGTAGAGAGGAGGATCCATGGAGTTCGGTAGATCGTCGCCCACACGACGTCCGGGCTAGTGCAAGGAATACGTGGGAAGATCTCAAGGTCGTCAAATTGAGTTCTTCATTTTTCCGAACAACGAGAACGAGGTAAATCGTAAAACCCTCTTTATGATTTTATCGTTTAATTATCGTAAAAATATCGTGAACCAAGATCCGAGAACGCGACCCAAGACGAGGTTGAACCGGGCGGTGGTGGTCGAAGACCACCGGACCGCCGGCGGCTCAACGGCTCGACGGGATGGGTCGAGGGCGTGAAGCCCAGCTGGACGCCGAGCGCCGCTCGCGCGGGGCTGCCTCCGCTCACGCGGAGGGGCAGCCGCTCGCGCGGCGGTGGTTGCGGGCTGATCGCTAGCCACGGTTCGACCGTGGCTTGAGGGCGATCAGCGGGGCGTGGCTGGGATGCCCAGCGGGCTGCCAAGGACAGCCGCGAGCCCCACACGAGGGCTCGACCGAACAGCCCGGGCTATCCCCGTGGTTAGGGTTTGGTTGAGTCCGGCTTCGCGTGGTGGTTCGTGGCGGGTTGTTCCGGCATCCGGGAGTCGATTGGAGTTGTCGTTCCGCACTTTGACAACTCCGGATATTCGATCTTCAAAGGATTTCGGTCGGAATTAATTGGATAATTAATTTTAATTAATTTATTAATTCCGGGATATCGATTTCCAACAATTGGTATCAGAGCGTTGGTTTTAGTTCATGGTATTTTTCGATAAATTGTTCTACCTTGCAGGGTTTCCGATTATTATGGCTAGATTTAATTTTGTTAATTAATGTCATAATAATGTTCTTGATTATTAAACTCTCGGTGATGTCAATATTTGTTCTTGTGTGGTGAATGTTTGTTCTTATTTTTCCGGAAATTGTATGAGGTCGATTTCATGTAGAATCGATGCCGGATAGCGTAGTAATAAATTTGTTATTTATTTTACGTTGGATCGAGGACGAAACGACGACCGGAAAAGTGTGACGGAGGAGACGAAGAGAGGGAGGACCGGGGGGGGTCGATCATCCTCATGATCGATCCCCATGAGGATCGATCGACCCCACAAGGGGCTGCCCGCTAGGGCTTCCGGCCACGCCGGCCACCGGTGGTGGTGGCGCGTGGGCTGGGGGCGGCGGCGGTGGTGGTCCCCGGCGGTGGTGGTCGACGGTGGGGTGGCGTGGGGTCTCCCAATCCATGCTACTCCTACCAAGATTCACTTTCCTAATTGATTCGGTTTTCCTATTTTGAGTATTCCTATTTTTGGGAACTCTCATGGAAATAGGAAAAGAATTAATTAGAATTAATTTATTTCCTTATTCTATTATGGAAGTCTTCTAGAATATTCTAAGTCTTACATGGAAAAGGATTCTAGAGATTTAATAGAATTAGAAAGGAAAATAATTAATATTTAAATTAATTTATTTCCTAGTTGATTATTCCTATTTTATGGGAATTTTCATGGACATGGAAATTAATTAATTTTGGAAAGTAGAAGAGTCCTTAATTAATTTTTCCTATTTAATTATTCCTTTATGGAATTTTAATAGATTAGGAAAAGAATTAATTTGGAAGGATTAAGAGTCCTAATTTATTTTATTTTCTTATTCTATTATAGAGGTCTTCTAGAATATTCCAAGTGGGTCTTGGATAGATTATTCTAGAGATTTAATAGAATTAGATAGGAAAATAAATAAATAAAAATATTAATAATATTTAATTTTATTTTTGATTTATTCGATTGACTTAATTTTCGAATTAAGTAACTTTTGGATTTATTAAAAATAAATAGATTTAAATATTGGAATTAATATTCCCGTCACATGGAGCATTCAAGAACGAAGACTAAAGACTAGAAGACGCATACGGGGATGCAATAAAGCCATAATAGTCGGAAAATAATATTCTAGTATTATTTTGATTATGTAATAATATTCTATGTGCTTTATTTCATGTATGCATGCTTATGTGTATTTAAGTATGCATTAGATAGCGTATCCCTTTGTTATAAAAAGCTAAGTGGGAGAGGGATTGGAAACAATGCCATGGTCTCCATTGCTGTTCTCTTGGTGACTTTTATGGACTTTCGAAGTTCGTATAGATAAGTCATTGGAGGAGAATTCTTGTAATTCCTCTTACGAGAAACATTGATTAAGTCTATCAAACAATGCCTAATTTGTCTTTCCAAAACTGACTTCAAGTCGACTCATTCTCACCCCGGGGAGTGGAATGGAGCCAAAGCCACTTGGTCATGTCGTGGACACAAATTAGAGGCAGTCGTACCATCTTTTGAAGGTGGATCGATTGTCTGCTCGGCTCCCTCATTCTATGAGAGATAGGGTCGTTCGCATGGTGAATCACTGGTTAGAAACTTTGAGTTTCACTTATGATTCTCCGCGTCTTGATTTACAAGATTAAATGATTCAAGTAATTGGGAGTCAATTGTAAAAGTCTTTTGGTGTAGTAAACGTCCACACGAACGTGGCTTGCTACATTGAATGGGATTTTGGAACGATTGATGTAGACAGTTATAGAAGGGAGTAAGAGAGCGTATGTTAACGTAAACGTCCACACGAACGTGGCTTGCGGTGAATATACGTGTCCCAAACAATCTTCTTAGATACTGAGTAATGGTTTACACTTAGGTACGCTTTATAGTATTCTTCCCAACGAAGTAACGCTATAATTGATGTACGACCGAAGCAAATCTAATTGCTAAATCATTTGGATAGGTAAACGTCCACACGAACGTGGCTTGCCTTATCTGATGGGATTTTAGAGGTGATTAGTGGTTTAATGATATTATTTGAGGGAGATAATATCAGAGATTAAATCGATTGTTTGTTGTTATACGTGCTCATAGATTAGGAAATGGCTTTGAACCCACTTTATGTGATACATGAGGATTTTAACTCACTGGTCCCTAAATGCAATGATTGGAATAGAGATCTAGACATTACCCAGACTGTTAAAGAGTACAAGTTTGTACTCAGTGAGCTTTTTCCTCCCGAGCCTATTGACATAGGCGGCTAGACAAGAAGCGATGAGGATACTCATAAAGGCCACTTCGAGGAAACGCTTAAAAACGTTTTTGAGATGATTGACCTTTTAGACGAGTTGAGACGGAAATCGCAAGCTCTTGTAGCCAATGCCAAAGGTTTCGAACCTAAAGGCATGAATCGGGGGAAAGGACAAGAAAGCAAAGAAACCCAGTGGTCATAAGTTATATGAACCACGAGATGGGACGAGAAAGCCAATAGGCAAGTATTCTCGATACAAACAGTCTGGGTACTGGAAGTCTGATTATCCTCTCAAAGAAAGTACGAAATTTTCTTTAGTCGTAAAACATAGTCAGTGGTATTATCTACCGGAACCTGGTGTGTAGATATGGAACCACTGACGGTATGTGCATTTTAAATGCAAGAGGTTCCAGGAAACCTAACGACTTGGAAAAGAAAATATCGTAGTCTACATGGGCAATGCTGTGGAGGAGGCAGCAGTTGCAGTGGAGGACATTTTATAGGATTTCATTTTGGGTTATTGCTTTTATGTACCTTTCAAATTAGAAAGAACTCTGTTTTGGATTTCTAAGAAATGGATATTTTATTTCTTTTAATCTTTTGATGGTTATAAGAAGAAATAATGATATTATCTATTTTGGTACATTAGCTAGCAATATATAAATGATGAATCCTGAGTCCACCACGATGCAACGAACCGTAGTATAAAACTCGTTTTACTAATAAGAGATTTCTTTATCAATTATACTTGTGGATTCTTATGCTGAGTCATTTTATTCAAATAAGAAGTTCAAAGGTCGATAATTGATATTTGATCAATTAAGATGAAGGAGTGGACCTTCCGACCTATGAATCTAATTTGGAAGATAACATGACTAAGCAATCCTTATGGATATAAGATGTAAGATCCGGACAAGTATAAGAATTGATTGACTCTGATGTATGCAGACCTATGTCTACTCAGACAATAAGGTACGAGTACTTCATTTGATGATTACTCAAGAAATGGATTAGAGTACCTGATGTGCCACAAAAGCAAGTGTTTTGACAAGTCAATGGACACTAAGCAATTGTGGAGAACCATCAAGGTATATCCATTTGTAGCCTGCGATTTGATCGCGGAGGCAAGTACCTGTCTGAGGAATGCATAGCATACTGATCAGAGGTTGGGATTTGATCCCAAATGACTACACCATACACTTTTGTGTAGAAATGGTGTGTCGTAAACAAGAAATGGAACTCTTATAGAAATAGTAAAATCATGAGTTATACGGAACTACCTATGTTCTATGGATATGTCTGGAAACAACGGCGCATTCAAATGCGGTTGTAGAATATCCTAGAAGAACAAAAGATATGTGTTCAATAGTACTATGAACCAGAAGGACGTTATAAGTTCTAACGCCCGGTTCTTAGAGAAAAGCTATACGATGAACCACAAGCCCAAAGTGACATTGCTGGAAATCGATATCCCGGGGTATCAAAAATTGCGGAACCGATAACCCCGACCGAAATCCCATCGCCGGAAACCGATCACGAGCTCCACGATGTCCGGAGCTCAACCGGAGAATCGCCGCGGGATGAACCCGCGGCCGAAACCCTAGCCGAGCCCATCGCGGGCTCGCGATCACCATCGATCGCGTGGGGCTGCTACGGCAGCCCCGGGGCGGTGAGTCCGGCGACTTCACCGCCCACGCCGTCGGGAGGGGCGGTCAGCCCAGCTGACCACCGCGGCAACAGCCGCGGCTCGCCCCCGCGATCGAGCCCAGCTCGATCGCTCGCCCCGGCGTCCAGCCGGGGTCCCTTCGCGCGGATCGCCGCGATTGAACCCTAGGTTCGATCGCACCCCTCGGCTCCCAGCCGAGGGTCCTTCGAACGTTCGCCGGGGATCTCGAATCCCCGTCCCCGAAGTTCGTCGTTTACCCGGATCATGCGTTCATGTATGTATCACAATTAATTGAACATAAAATCACACAAGGAGTTTTATGATCATACCTTTGATTCGTTGTGCGGAGAAACGAAATCAAGTTGAAAACCTTTTGGATCTTCCCACGTATTCCTTGCACTCCGTTCGAACGTCGGGTGGGTGACGATCTATCGAACTCCTATGGATCTCCTTCAACTCTCTAGAATATCAAGTATGATAATCTTGTCTTATTTAAGTTATGAATTATGAAGGCCATGTAGTGCTTTTATAGGCTACGTAGGGGATCTAAAGGAGGTGGAATATTGGGCTTCCAATATTGAAGATTAAATTGAGCCCACTGCCCAAGTCCATTAATCCTTATCAATATTAATTAATTTATTTTCCACTATATAAATTAATCGCACTCCCAATATTAAACCATATTATATCAAATAATATTTCTCCGGTAGTATTATTTATTCCGTGTATTTAAGATTTAAATATCCATGAATAAAATTAATTTATTGCTAATTAATTTATTCATCTCTTTAATCCGAGACTAGTACCATTCAACCTTAATTATTGTGCGGAACGAATCCACTCATGAGGTTTACACAATAATTCCTTATGAACTCATCTCGGGGATATTATCAACCCTTCCGGGATACACTGTCCGGTCAATCATTCACGGCATGCCATATATGAAATATAGTGACCCAACTTAACCGGTAATTAACCCAATAATTAAATCGGTTAATTCCTTTGGTAAATCAAAGTCACTTATATTAAATATACACACCCGCAACAATATCGGGGATTAAGAATAAAATACACTGAGACTCGAATCGATTATCGCCGGCAATCCTAATCGATGAATCTCAACGATCCGCTCAATACACCAAGTGTACAAGTGTGATAAAATAATTAAGATAAATTATTTTCTCTCTCACACAACGACTATACCGATGGATTGGTCCGGGTCCATCTAGGTCGCGAGCCACTTTTTGAATAAATACGAGTAACCGATAGTATGATCTTCTGTGTGCCCATGCAACACCATACTAACTACAACGTATAAAATCCAGGACTATGATTTGCATATATTTAATTAATAATAATTAAAAGCAAACAATTGTTTATTAATTTAATACATTAAATGCTATGACCGGGAGTTTACCGTTACTTAAATCTAGACATTAAGTACACAACTCCAACAATCTCCCATTTGTACTAAGGTCTAGTCATTTCCTCCAAACTCCCGGTTCCCATACTCATCACGTGCTTAAGGTGTACTTCCGAGAAGTACTATGTGAGTGAGCAATCTAGGTTGCCGCTCTGAAGTTATCTTGGTGACTACTACGTCGTCTCCCTTGACGATGACTCGTATCAGGTGGTACTTGCTCTATGTGTTAACATCACTTTTGACTTATGACCTCTTCCAGTTCACCGTGCACCACTATCCAATAGCCTTTGGCAAACTAAGAGTCATATCCAAGTCAAGAGGTTATCCCGGAACCTAACCAAAACTTCCGCTGCCTCTGAGGCTGCTTTTTGGTTATGAAAGAGTCTGAGAAGCATCCTGCTTATCACTCTTTTATTTCATGGTTCCACCTCTTTCTAAAAGTGAACACATAGCCTGATATCGACTTACACTGGTCCTTCTTTTGATTTTTAGGATCTGAGAATTTGTAATCAAAGAAGATTTCGTCTTGCTTAATAATTTAGTACTTTGCAAGTACTATTACAGCATCCGATAATCTCTTGTCTAGATCACCTTGATATCCTCCCACTACGCAAACGGCATAGTTGATATCAGGTTCTTGTTTTACAACATTGCATCTACAAAGCTTTCCATACTTGAAGTATAGGAAACTGCTTTGTTTATCTCCTTCATGTGTACGAACACAAACCCTTTAGATAGATGAATATTCTGTCTCTGAAAGGCAATAACCTTTCTCAGAAGTATGCATGTTTAAAACAAACCATAATCGTATAAGATATCTAGGAGAAGTACAATGTTCTTATCTTTGGATCGAAAGATCTTAAGAACATGCTCCAACTTCTACTCAATCTTATATCTCGATTCATTTAGACAACCATTATCTTATGTCTGACAACATTTTTACATTGTTGCCAATGATAAAATGTTATCTACATAAAATCTCCGAGAAACACCACCTTGTTTCCATTACGTCTTCAATACACCTTTCGTCTATGCCTTTTGATGAATCCATCAATGGACTATCTCATCAATTCGCAAGTTCCACGATTCATAGCTTTGTTTCAATCCATAAATGGATTTACTAAGCTTGTACTCTAAATGATCTTGCCTCTTAACAATAATCCTTATTGCTTTCTAAGCAGGCACATTTAGATCTAGTACCGCCCTTATGCAGAGTTAGGGGTCGATTTCATGTTTACTAGATCCAGAGTCCGAACTCCTCTAGTCTTATGAATATCTCTGGTTGTCCGACAACCTCCCACTGCAATGGCGTCCCGGTGTATAACAGTAATAACAATAGGTGCAGTATGTGGTGTACTCCTACTCGGTTTGGCTGGTTCCTAGTCTTTTGTCCTTCTTCTCATTTCAAGGTATTACGTCAATTTTAGGCTTTGTGGTTCATCTGATAGTCTTCCTCTATGAACCGGACGAGACGTCCCTCTGGTTCATAGTACTATAGAACACACAATACTTCGTTCATCTAGGATATCCTACAACCATATTCAATATGCCGTTGTATCTAGGAATATCCATAGAACATAGGTAGTTCTGAACAACTTGTTCTTTTACTATCAGATTTCCATTTCTTTACAACGCACCACCTCTACACGTAAGTGTATGGCGCGCCACTTTGGGATTGAATCCCAATCTTTGATTACGCTATGTGTTATTTTAGATAGGTGATGGCCTCCGCGACCGAGTCGCAGGCTTCTAATGGATATACTTTGATGGTTCCCCATAATAGCTTCGTGTGAAACACTTTGCTTTTATGGCACATCAAATACTCTAATCCATCACCGAGTATTCTTGAAAGAATTACTCGTACCCTTCTAATATACACATATGTCTGCATATCTAATCATCTCCAATACTTGTCTGAATTCTATCCTTTTTCCAGAAAGGTTTGCTTAGACGTATTATCCTCCAAATTCAATTCTTAGGTCGGAAGGTCCATTCCTTCAACTATAATTGATCAAATCAATTTCGACCATTCGAATCTTATTTGAAAATACTACTAAGTATAAGAATTCACAAGTATAATGATTAATAAAGAAATATCTAATAAGTAAAACAAGTTATAGAACGGTTCGTTGCATCGGGGTGGACTTAGGATTTATCATTCATATATTGCTATCTAATGTACCAGAATAGATAATGCCATTATTTCTTATCAAAATCATCCAATGATTAAAGAAATAAAATATCCATTCATAAATAATAGAAATCCAGAACAAAACGTTCTTTCTAAAATAAAGGGTACATAAAGCAATAACTTTGAAATGAAATCCTATTTAACTACTAAAGCAGATAAATGTCTTCCACCGCAACCGCTGCCTCCTCTACAGCTTTTGCCCGTGTAGACTCGAACTCTTCTTCTCTAAGTCGCCGGGTTTTCTGGAACCCCTGCATTCAAAATGCACATACCGTCAGTGGTTCCATATCTACACACCAGAATTCTGGTAGATAATACCGCTGACTATGTTTTTACGACTAAAGAAAAATTCGTACCTTTGAGAGGACATTCAGACTTCCAGTGTCCAGACTTGTTGCATCGGAAGCATTTGCCCTTTGGCTTTGCAGCCCCCACTCGTGGTACAGTCTTCTTGACACCACTGGGTTTCCAGGCTTGCTTCCTCCTCTTGCCCCTACCTCCACCAGGCTTAAAGCCTTTGGACTTGGTAGCTACAAGCGCTTGAGACTTGCCCTTCTTGTAGATCCCCTCTGCCGCCTTCAGTTCAGTCAGGAGTTGCGCAAGAGAATAAGACAGTTTACCCATATTATAGCTCATGCGAAACTGCTCAAAACTAGGGGTCAGAGACTGGAGTATGATGTCGACTTGCGTCTCAGCATCAATTTGAGCTCCTAGGATCTCAAGCTCATTCAACAAACCCATCATCTTAAGAACGTGCTCCCCTACGGGCGTTCCTTCAGACTGAGTAGTTGTCATGAGGACTCTCATGGCTTCTTGCCTTGCCGCACGATCTTGCTCCCCAAACATCTCCTTGAGGTTAAACATCATATCATAGGCAGTGTCCATCGACTCATGTTGGGTTTGGAGTACATTTGACATGGAAGCCAAAATATAACACCTAGCCATTTCATCAGCCTTTTTCCACTTTCGATATGTCAGTTTTTCCTCATCAGTTGAGGCAGCCGTGGGCTCAGCAGGGCACACTTCATGGAGTACAAACTTGTACTCCTCCGAAGTCAGGACAATGTCTAAATTTCTCTTCCAATCAATATAGTTGGGGCCAGTGAGCTTATGCTCCTTGAGTATCATAGAAAGTGGGTTCATAGCTATTCTCTAAACCTATAAGCACATTTAAACAAACAATCAATTTAATATCCGATATTATCTCCCTCAAATAATATCATTAAATTACTAATCACATCTAAAATCCCATCAGGTAAGGCAAGCCACGTTGTGTGGACGTTTACCCACCCAAATGATTTAGCAATTAGATTTTCTTTGGTCATACATCACTTATAGCGGAACCTCGGTGGGAGGAATACTATAAGGCGTATCTAAGTGTAAACCATTACTCAGCACCAAAGTAAATCGTTTGGAATTTCTACATCACCGCAAGCCACGTTGTGTGGACGTTTACGACAACTTCACAATTCTTCACAATTTCTTACAACTGTCTACATCAATTAATCCAAAATCCGTCAGTGGAGCAAGCCACGTTGTGTGGACGTTTACTACACTAAGAGACTTTTATAATTGACTCCCAATTACAAGATCCATTCGATTTTGTAAATCAAGACGCGGGGAATCATAAGTGAAACTCGAAGTTTCTAACCAGTGACTCACCATGCGAACAACCCTATCTCTCATTAGATGAGGGAGCCGAGCAGACAATCGATCCATCTATCAAAGAATGGTACGACTGCCTCTAATTTGTGTCCTCGACATGACCAAGTGGCTCTGGCTCCATTCCACTCCCCGGGATGAGAATGAGTCGACTTGAAGTCAGTTTCAGAAAGACAAATTAGGCATTGTTTGATAAACTTAATCAATGTCTCTTGTAAAAGGAATTACAAGAATTCTCCTCTAATGACACATCTATACGAACTTCAAAAGTCCATAAGAGTCACCAAGAGAACAGTAATGGAGACCATGGGAATGTTTCCATCCCCGCTCCCACTTAGCTTTTTATAACAAAGGGATACGCTATCTAATGCATAATTAAACACATAAGCATGCATACAAGTAATAAAGCACATAGCACATAGTCAAAATAATGCTAGAAAAAATATTTTCCGACTATCATGGCTTTATTCCATCTCCGTATGCGTCTTCTAGTCTTCAGTCTTCGTTCTTGAATGCTCCATGTGACGAGAATATTAATCCCAATATTTAAATCTATTTATTTTCAATAAATCCAAAAGATACTTAATTCGAAAATTAAGTCAATCGAATAAATCAAAAATAAAATTAAATATTATTAATATTTTTATTTATTTATTTTCCTATCTAATTCTATTAAATCTCTAGAATAATCTATCCAAGTCAAACTTGGAATATTCTAGAAGACTTCTATAATAGAATAAGGAAATAAAATAAATTAGGACTCTTCTACTTTCCAAGATTAATTAATTTCCATTACTATGAAAATTTCCATAAAAAAAGGAATAATCAATTAGGAAATAAATCAATCCTAAATTAACTTTTATTCCTTTCCAATTCTATTAAATCTCTAGGATCCTATTCCAAGTAGAACTCGGAATACTCTAGAAGACTTCCATAATAGAATAAGGAATAAAATTAATTCCAATTAATTCTTTTCCTAATCTATGAGAATTCCCAAAATTGGAAAACTCAATTAGGAAAACCGAATCAATTAGGTAAGTAGAATCTTGGTAAGAGTAGGAGTAGCACGGGTTGGGGATCCCCGCACCACCCCCACCGTCGACCGCCGCCACCACCGGAGAGGGCAGCGCCGCCGCCTCCCCAGCCGGCCGGCCACCACCTTGCCGGCGGCAGCCCCAGCCGAGGGCGATCGACCCCTCCCCATGGCTTCGGTCATGGGGTCGATCATGGGGTTGATCGACCCCCCGGTTCTTCGTCCTCTTCGTCTTCTTCGTCACACGAGTTCTCCGGCGGTCGTCTCGGCATCGATCCAACGTAAATAAATTACAAGAAATAAATTTACAATTCCGGTATCGATTCTATACATGAAATCGACCCTATACATTTTCCGGAAAACATAGAACGTAATAATAAATCCTAAATTCGGTCAACCCCCGAATTTTTACTATTACAAGCATTCATCCACACAAAACGAATCTCGACATGTCCGAGAGTTTAATAAACGAACAATCATGGTAAATTAAATAGCAATTAATTAAACGAATAATTAACAATTAGTTAAACCATGATAGTCGGAATCCCTGCAAGGTAGAACACAATTGAACACATACATGAACACGAAACCAAACGCTCTGATACCGATTGCTGGAAATCGATATCCCGGGGTATCAAAAATTGCGGAACCGATAACCCCGACCGAAATCCCATCGCCGGAAACCGATCACGAGCTCCACGATGTCCGGAGCTCAACCGGAGAATCGCCGCGGGATGAACCCGCGGCCGAAACCCTAGCCGAGCCCATCGCGGGCTCGCGATCACCATCGATCGCGTGGGGCTGCTCCGGCAGCCCCGGGGCGGTGAGTCCGGCGACTTCACCGCCCACGCCGTCGGGAGGGGCGGTCAGCCCAGCTGACCACCGCGGCAACAGTCGCGGCTCGCCCCCGCGATCGAGCCCAGCTCGATCGCTCGCCCCGGCGTCCAGCCGGGGTCCCTTCGCGCGGATCGCCGCGATCGAACCCTAGGTTCGATCGCACCCCTCGGCTCCCAGCCGAGGGTCCTTCGAACGTTCGCCGGGGATCTCGAATCCCCGTCCCCGAAGTTCGTCGTTTACCCGGATCATGCGTTCATGTATGTATCACAATTAATTGAACATAAAATCACACAAGGAGTTTTATGATCATACCTTTTATTCGTTGTGCGGAGAAACGAAATCAAGTTGAAAACCTTTTGGATCTTCCCACGTATTCCTTGCACTCCGTTCGAACGTCGGGTGGGCGACGATCTATCGAACTCCTATGGATCTCCTTCAACTCTCTAGAATATCAAGTATGATAATCTTGTCTTATTCAAGTTATGAATTATGAAGGCCATGTAGTGCTTTTATAGGCTACGTAGGGGATCTAAAGGAGGTGGAATATTGGGCTTCCAATATTGAAGATTAAATTGAGCCCACTGCCCAAGTCCATTAATCCTTATCAATATTAATTAATTTATTTTCCACTATATAAATTAATTGCACTCCCAATATTAAACCATATTATATCAAATAATATTTCTCCGGTAGTATTATTTATTCCGTGTATTTAAGATTTAAATATCCATGAATAAAATTAATTTATTGCTAATTAATTTATTCATCTCTTTAATCCGAGACTAGTACCATTCAACCTTAATTATTGTGCGGAACGAATCCACTCATGAGGTTTACACAATAATTCCTTATGAACTCATCTCGGGGATATTATCAACCCTTCCGGGATACACTGTCCGGTCAATCATTCACGGAATGCCATATATGAAATATAGTGACCCAACTTAACCGGTAATTAACCCAATAATTAAATCGGTTAATTCCTTTGGTAAATCAAAGTCACTTATATTAAATATACACACCCGCAACAATATCGGGGATTAAGAATAAAATACACTGAGACTCGAATCGATTATCGCCGGCAATCCTAATCGATGAATCTCAACGATCCGCTCAATACACCAAGTGTACAAGTGTGATAAAATAATTAAGATAAATTATTTTCTCTCTCACACAACGACTATACCGATGGATTGGTCCGGGTCCATCTAGGTCGCGAGCCACTGTTTGATTAAATACGAGTAACCGATAGTATGATCTTTTGTGTGCCCATGCAACACCATACTAACTACAACGTATAAAATCCAGGACTATGATTTGCATATATTTAATTAATAATAATTAAAAGCAAACAATTGTTTATTAATTAAATAGATTAAATGCTATGACCGGGAGTTTACCGTTACTTAAATCTAGACATTAAGTACACAACTCCAACAGACATGATACTTTGAAATGAGAGAAAACGATTAAGACTTAGATCCAGCCGAACCGAGTAGCGGTACACCACTAACTGCACCTACTGTTATCACTGTTTATACACCGGAATGCCATTGTAGTGGGAGGTTGTGGGACAACCGGAGATATTCATAAGACTAGGAGAGTCTTCGGACTCTGGACCTAGTATACATGAAATCGATCCCAGGATCTACATGAAGGCCGTACTAGATCTAAATGTGCCTTCTTGGAGAGCAATAAGGATTATTGCTAAGAGGCGAGATCATTTAGAGTACAAGCTTAGTTGATCCATTTATGGATTGAAACAAAGCATTGAGTTCGTGGTACTTGCAAATTGATGAGATAGTCCATTTTATGGATTCATCAAAAGCATAGACGAATCGTGTGTATGGGAAACGTGATGGAAACAAGGTGGTGTTTCTCGGAGGTTTTATGTAGATGACATTTTATCATTGGTAACAATGTAAAGATGTTGTCAGACATAAAATGATGGTTGTCTAGATGAATCATTATGGTTGTCTAATTGCTAAGTCGTTTGGGTGGGTAAACGTCCACACACCGTGGCTTGCCTTACCTGATGGGATTTTAGATGTGATTAGTGATTTAATGATATTATTTAAGGGAGATAATATCGGATATTAAATCGATTGTTTGTTGTTATATGTGCTCATAGATTAGGATATGGCTTTGAACCCACTTTATGTGATACTTAAGGATTTTAAACTCACTGGTCCCTAAATGTAATGATTGGAATAGAGATCTAGACATTACCCAAACTGTTGGAGAGTACAAGGTTGTACTCAATAAGCTTTGTCCTTCCGAGCCTATTGACATAGGCGGCTAGACAAGAAGCGATGAGGATACTCATAAAGGCCAGTCACTTCGAAGAAACGCTTAAACACGTTTTTGAGATGATTGACCTTTTAGACGAGTTGAGACGAAAATCGCAAGCTCTTGTAAGCCAATGCCAAAGGTTTCGAACCTAAGGGCAAAATCGGGGGAAAGGAAAAGCAAGCAAAGAAACCCAGTGGTCCTAAGTTTCTTGGACCACGAGATGGGACGAGAAAGCCAAGAGGCAAGAGTTCTCGATGCAAGCAGTCTGGGTACTGGAAGTTTGATTATCCTCTCAAAGAAAGTACGAAATTCTTCTTTAGTCGTAAAACATAGCCAGTGGTATTATCTACCGGAACCTAGTGTGTAGATATGGAACCACTGACAGTATGTGCATTTTAAATGCAAAGGTTCCAGGAAACCTAACGACTTGGAAAAGAAGAAATCGTAGTCTACATGGGCAATGCTGTAGAGGAGGCAGCAGTTGCAGTGGAGGACATTTTATAGGATTTCATTTTGAGTTATTGCTTTTATGTACCTTTCATATTAGAAAGAACTTTGTTCTGGATTTCTAATGAATGGATATTTTATTTCTTTTAATCATTTGATGGTTATAAGAAGAAATAATGATAGTATATATTCTGGTACATTAGCTAGCAATATATAAATGATGAATCATGAGTCCACCACGATGCAACGAACCGTAGTATAAAACTCGTTTTACTAATAAGAGATTTCTTTATCAATTATACTTGTGGATTCTTATGCTGAGTCATGTTTATTCAAATAAGAAGTTCAAAGGTCGAAAATTGATATTTGATCAATTAAGTTGAGGGAGTGGACCTTCCGACCTAAGAATCTAATTTGGAAGATAATATGACTAAGCAATCCTTTATGGATATAAGATGTAAGATCCGGACAAGTATAAGAATTGATTGACTTTGATGTATGCAGACCTATGCCTATTCAGACAATAAGGTACGAGTACTTCATTTTATGATTACTCGAAAAATGGATTAGAATACCTGATGTGCCACAAAAAGCAAGTGTTTTGACAAGTCAATGGACACTAAGCAATTGTGGAGAGCCATCAAGGTATATCCATTTGTAGCCTGCGATTTGATCGCGGAGGCAAGTACCTATCTGAGGAATGCATGGCATACTAATCAGAAATTGGGATTTGATCCTAAATGACTACACCATACACTGTTGTGTAGAAATGGTGTGTCGTAAACAAGAAATGGAACTCTTATAGAGATAGTAAAAGATGAGTTATACGGAACTACCTGTGTTCTATGGATATGTCTGGAAACAACAGCGCATTCAAATGCGGTTGTAGAATATCCTAGAAGAACAAAAGATGTGTGTTCAATAGTACTATGAACCAGAAGGACGTTATAAGTTCTAACGCCCGGTTCTTAGAGAAAGACTATATAATGAACCACAAGCCCAAGGTGACGTAATACTTTGAAATGAGAGAGAAAGATTAAGACTTAGAACCAGCCGAACCGAGTAGCGGTACACCACTAACTGCACCTACTGTTATCACTGTTTATACACCGGAATGCCATTGTAGTGGGAGGTTGTGGGACAACCGGAGATATTCATAAGACTAGGAGAGTCTTCGAACTCTGGACCTAGTATACATGAAATCGATCCCTAGATCTACATGAAGGCCGTACTAGATCTAAATGTGCCTTCTTGGAGAGCAATAAGGATTATTGCTAAGAGGCGAGATCATTTAGAGTACAAGCTTAGTTGATCCATTTATGGATTGAAACAAAGCATTGAGTTCGTGGTACTTGCAAAATGATGAGATAGTCCATTTTATGGATTCATCAAAAGCATAGACGAATTGTGTGTATTGGAAACGTGATGGAAAACAAGGTGGTGTTTCTCGGAGGTTTTATGTAGATGACATTTTATCATTGGTAACAATGTAAAGATGTTGTCAGACATAAAATGATGGTTGTCTAGAAAAATCGATATATGAGATGAAGAAGAAGTTAGAACATGTTCTTAAGATCTAGGATCTCAAGAAAAGAACGTTGTACTTCTCCTGGACATCTTAACATGCAAGATTCCGAGAAAGGTTCGTTACCTTTCAGAGACGGAATGCATCTATCTAAGGATATGTGTTTTGGAACACAAAAGGAGATAGAAACAATGAAAGCAGTTTCCTACACTGAGTGTGGAAAGCTTAATAAATGCATTGTTGAAAACAAGAACCTGATATCGGCTATGCGGTTAGCATAGTGGGAGGATATCAAGGTAATCCTGGAAAGGAATATTCGACTGCTGTAAAAGTACTTTCGAAGTACTGTTCTAGACTACGAAGCAGACGAACATTTCCTTTGGATTACATTCTCTTAGATTAAAAATCGAATGAGGACCAGTGTAAGTCGATATCAGGCTATGTGTTTCACTATTGAAGGAGAAGGAGTTTTAACATGGAAGAGTGATAAGCACGATGCTTTTCGGACTTCGCCATGGGTAACCAAATAGCGGCCTCAGAGGCAGCGGAGGTTTTGGTATAACTCCGGGATAATCTTTGGGACTTAGATGTGATTTTTAATTTTCCAAAGGCTATGTAAATAGCGGTGCAATGGCAAAATGGTAAGAAATCACAAGTCCATAAGTGTAAGATAACACATAGTGCAAGTACCACCTGATACGAGTCATCGTCAAGGGAGACGACGCTGTAGTCACCAAGATAACTTCAGAGCGGCAACCTAGAGTGCTCATTCACATAGTACTTCTTGGAAGTACAACTTAAGCACGTGATGAGTATGGAAGTCGGGAGTTTGGAGGAAATGACTAGACCTTAGTACAAGTGGGAGATTGTTGGAGTTGTGTACTTAATGTCTAGATTTAAGTAACGGAAGCTCACGATCCATTGCAACTGATCTATTTAATTAAATAAACAATTGTTTGCATTTATTTAAATATATGCAAATCATAGTCCTGGTTTTTATACGTTGTAGTTAGTATGGTGTGTCGGGCCCCACACAGAAGATCATACTATCGGTTACTCGTATTTAATCAAACAGTAGCTCACGACCTAGATGGACACGGACCAATCCATCGGTATAGTCGTTGTGTGAGAGAGAAAATAATTTGTCTTAATTATTTTATCACACTTGTACACTTGGTGTATTGAGCGGATCGTTGAGATTCATCGATTAGGATTGCCGGCGATAATCGATTCGAGTCTCAGTGTATTTTATTCTTAATCCCTGAAACTATTGCGGGTGTGTATATTTAATATAAGTGACTTTGATTTACCAAAGGAATTAACCGATTTAATTATTGGGTTAATTACCGGTTAAGTTGGGTCACTATATTTCATATATGGCATGCCGTGAATGATTGACCGGACAGTGTATCCCGGAAGGGTTGATAATATCCCCGAGATGAGTTCATAAGGAATTATTATGTAAACCCTGCAGGTGGATTCGTTCCGCATAATAATTAAGGTTGAATGGTACTAGTCTCGGATATAAGAGATGAATAAATTAATTACCAATAAATTAATTTTATTCATGGATATTTATATCTTAAATACACGGAATAAATAATACTACCGGAGAAATATTATTTGATATAATATGGTTTAATATTGGGAGTGCAATTAATTTTATATAGTGGAAAATAGAATTAATTAATATTGATAAGGATTAATGGACTTGAGCATTGGGCTCAATTTAATCTTCAATATTGGAAGCCCAATATTCCACCTCCTTTAGATCCCCTACGTAGCCTATAAAAGCACTACATGGTCTTCTCTATTCTCATAACTTGAAGATCACAATTCTAGAGAGAGAAAGTAGAGAGGAGGATCCATGGAGTTCGGTAGATCGTCGCCCACACGACGTCCGGGCTAGTGCAAGGAATACGTGGGAAGATCTCAAGGTCGTCAAATTGAGTTCTTCGTTTTTCCAAACAACGAGAACGAGGTAAATCGTAAAACCCTCTTTATGATTTTATCGTTTAATTATCGTAAAAATATCGTGAACCAAGATCCGAGAACGCGACCCAAGACGAGGTTGAACCGGGAGGTGGTGGTCGAAGACCACCGGACCGCCGGTGGCTCAACGGCTCGACGGGATGGGTCGAGGGCGTGAAGCCCAGCTGGACGCCGAGCGCCGCTCACGCGGGGCTGCCTCCGCTCACGCGGAGGGGCAGCCGCTCGCGCGGCTGGACCGCCGCTCGCGCGGCGGTGGTTGCGGGCTGATCGCTAGCCACGGTTCAACCGTGGCTTGAGGGCGATCAGCGGGGCGTGGCTGGGATGCCCAGCGGGCTGCCAAGGGCAGCCCTAGGCGGCTGCCAAGGACAGCCGCGAGCCCCACACGAGGGCTCGACCGAACAGCCCGGGCTATCCCCGTGGTTAGGGTTTGGTTGAGTCCGGCTTCGCGTGGTGGTTCGTGGCGGGTTGTTCCGGCATCCGGGAGTCGATTGGAGTTGTCGTTCCGCACTTTGACAACTCCGGATATTCGATCTTCAAAGGATTTCGGTCGGAATTAATTGGATAATTAATTTTAATTAATTTATTAATTCCGGGATATCGATTTCCAACAATAATTCCTTATGAACTCATCTCGGGGATATTATCAACCCTTCCGGGATACACTTTCCCGTCAAGTATTCACGGCATGTCGTATATAAAATATAGTTACCCAACTTAGCCGGTAATTAACCCAATAATTAAATCGGTTAATTCCTTTGGTAAATCAAAGTTACTTATATTAAATATACACACCCGCAATAGTTTCGGGGATTAAGAATAAAATACTCTGAGACTTGAATCAATTATCAACGGCAATCCTAATTGATAAGTCTCAAGCGATCCGCCCAATACACCAAGTGTACAAGTGTGATAAAATAATTAAGACAAATTATTTTCTCTCTCACACAACGACTATACCGATGGATTGGTCCGTGTCCATCTAGGTCGTGAGCAACTGTTTGATTAAATACGAGTAACCGATAGTATGATCTTCTGTGTGACGTCGCACACCATACTAACTACAACGTATAGAATCCAGACTATGTTTTGCATATATTTAATTATCAATAATTAAATGCAAATGATTGTTTATTAATTAAATAGATTAAATGCTATGATCGGGAGTTACCGTTACTTAAATCTAGACATTAAGTACACAACTCCAACAATCTCCCACTTGTACTAAGGTCTAGTCATTTCCTCCAAACTCCCGACTCCCATATTCATCACGTGCTTAAGTCGTACTTCCGAGAAGTACCATGTGAATGTGCACTCTAGGTTGCCGCTCTGAAGTTATCTTGGTGACTACAGCGTCGTCTCCCTCGACGATGACTCGTATCAGGTGGTACTTGCTCTATGTGTTATCATCACTTTTGACTTATGAATTCTTCCAGTTTACCGTGCACCGCTATCCAATAGCCTTTGATAAACTAAGAGTCATATCCAAGTCCAGAGGTTATCCCGGAACCTAACCAAAACTTCCGCTGCCTCTGAGGCTGCTATTCGGTTATGATAGAGTCTGAGAAGCGTCCTTCTTGTCACTCTTTCATTTCATGGTTCCACCTCTTTCTAAAAGTGAACACATAGCCTGATATTGACTTACACTGGTCCTTCTCTGATTTGAGATCTGAGAATTTGTAATCAAAGAAGATTTCGTCTTGCTTAGTAATCTAGTACTTTCAAGTACTTTTACAGCATTTGAATATCTCTTGTCCAAATTACTTTGATATCCTCCCACTACGCTAACCGCATAGTTGATATCAGGTTCTCGTTTTACAAAATTGCATTCATAAAGCTTTCCACACTTGAAGTGTAGGAAACTGCTTTGTCTTCATCTATCTCCTTCATGTGTTCGAAACACATACCCTTTTGATAGATGTATATTCTGTATCTGAAAGGCAATAACCTTTCTCAGAATTATGCATGTTTAAAACAAACCATAATCGTATAAGATATCTAGGAGAAGTACATTGTTCTTATCCTTAGATCGAAAGATCTCAAGAACATGTTCCAACTTCTACTTAATCTTATATCCCGATTCATTTAGACAACCATCATTTTATGTCTGATGACACTCTCTCATTGTTTCCAATGATGAAATGCTATCTACATAAAATTCCGAGAAACACCACCTTGTTCCAATTACGTCTCCAATACACCTTTCGTCAATGCCTTTTGATGAATCCATCAGATGGACTATCTCATCAATTCGCAAGTTCCACGATTTACAGCCTTGAATCAATTCCATAAATGGATTGAGTTGTACTCTAAATAATCTTGCGTCTTAACAATAAACCTTTATTGTTTTCTTAAGCAGGCACATTTAGATCCAGTACTTTCCTTATGCAGAGCTAGGGATCGATTTCATCTTTAATAGATCCAGAGTTGGAAACTATTCTAGTCTTATGAACATCTCTGGTCGTCAAACAACCTCCCACTGCAATGGCATTCCGGTGTATAAACAGTAATAACAATAAGTGAAGTTAGTGGTGTACTCCTACTCGGTTTGGCTGGTTCTAAGTCTTTGTCCTTTTCTCATTCTAAGGTATTACGTCAGTTAGAGCTTTGTAGTTCATCTAATAGTCTTCCTCTAAGAACCGGGCGTTAGAGCTTATAACGTCCTTCTGGTTCATAGTACTATAGAACACAATATTTTTGTTCATCTAGGATATCCTACAACCACATTGAATGTGCCGTTGTCTCCAGCAATATCCATAGAACATAGGTAGTTCCGAACAACTTGTTATTTTACTATTAGAATCCCATTTCTTATTACTGACACACCATTTCTACACGTGAATGTATGGTGTAGTCATTTGAGACTTAATCTCAATCTTTGATTATGCTATGTGTTATTTAGGTGGTAGCCTCCGCGACTAAGTCGCAGGCTTCTAATGGATATACTTAGATGGTTCCCCATAATTACTTTGTGACTAAAACACTTTGCTTTTATGGTACATCAAGTATTTTAATCCATCTTCGAGTATTCTTGAAAGAATTACTCGCACCTTACACATATGACTGCATATATCATTGATCATTCTAAATACTTGTCTGAACTCTACCCTTTACCGAAAGGTATGCTTAGTTGTATTATCTTCCAAATTCAATTCCTAGGTCGGAAGGTCCATTCCTTCAACTATAATTGATCAAATCAATTTCGACCTTTTGAATCTTATTCGAATAAATACTACTTAGTATAAGAATTCACAAGTATAATGATTTAACAAGAAATATATCTAATAAGTAAAACAAGTTATAGAACGGTTTGTTGCATCGTGGTAGACTAAGGATTCATTATTATTGCTATCTAATGTACCAGAATAGATAACACCATTATTTCTTATCAAAATCATCAACATGATTAAAGAAATAAAATATCCATTCATAAATAATAGAAATCCAGAACAAAAGTTCTTTCTAAAATTAAAGGGGTACATAAAGCAATAAACTTAAATGAAATCCTAATTAACTACTCAAAAGCAGATAAAATGTCTTCCACTGCAACAGCTGCCTCCTCTACAGCTTTGCCCATGTAGACTCGAACTCTTCTTCTCTAAGTCGTCGGGTTTTCTGGAACCCCTGCATTTGAAAATGCACATACCGTCAGCAGACTTCCAGTGTCCAGACTTATTGCATCGGAAGCACTTGCCTCTTGGCTTGGTAGCCCCCACTCGTGGTCCATTCCTCTTGGCACCACTGGGTTTCCAGGCTTGCTTCCTTTTCTTGCCCCTACCTCCAACAGGCTTCAAGCCTTTGGACTTGGTAGCTACAAGCGCTTGAGACTTGCCCTTCTTGTAGATCCCCTCTGCCGCCTTCAGTTCAGTCAGGAGTTGCGCAAGAGTATAAGATAGTTTACCCATATTATAACTCATGCGAAACTGCTCAAAACTAGGGGTCAGAGACTGGAGTATGATGTCGACTTGCGTCTCACCATCAATTTGAGCTCCTAGGATCTCAAGTTCATTCAACAAACTCATCATCTTAAGAACGTGCTCCCCTACGGGCGTTCCTTCAGATTGAGTAGTTGTCATAAGGACTCTCATGGCTTCTTGCCTTGCCGCACGATCTTGCTCTCCAAACATTTCCTTGAGGTTAGACAACATATCATAGGCAGTGTCCATCGACTCATGTTGGGTTTGGAGTACATTTGACATGAAAGCCAAAATATAACACCTAGCCATTTCATCAGCCTTTTTCCACTTCCTATATGCCTCTTTTTCCTCATTTGTTGAGGCATCCGTGGGCTCAGCAGGGCACACATCATGGAGTACAAATTTGTACTCTTCAGAAGTCAGGACAATGTCCAAATTTCTCCTCCAATCAATATAATTGGGGCCAGTGAGTTTATTCTCCTTGAGTATCACAGAAAGTGGATTCATAGCTATTCTCTAAACCTATAAGCACATTTAAACAAACAATCAATTTAATATCCGATATTATCTCCCTCAAATAATATCATTAAATTACTAATTACATCTAAAATCCCATCAGATATGGTAAGCCACGATAGTGTGGACGTTTACCTATCCAAATGATTTCGTAATTAGATTTGCTTTGGTCGTACATCACTATAGCGTTACTTCGATGGGAAGAATACTATAGAGCGTACCTAAGTGTAAACCATTACTCAGCACTAAGAAGATTGTTTGAGACTCGTATGTTACCGCAAGCCACGATAGTGTGGACGTTTACGTTAACACACGATCCTTCACTTTCTTCTATAATTGTCTACATCAATTGATCCAAAATCTCATTCTGTATAGCAAGCCACGATAGTGTGGACGTTTACTACACCAAAAGATTTTTACAATTGACATCCAATTACTTGAAACATTCGATTTCGTAAATCAAGACGCGAAGAACCATAAGTGAAACTCGAAGTTTCTAACCAGTGATTCACCATGCAAACAACCCTATTGTTGGAATTTGATATCCCGGGCTATTAAAAATATGCGGAAACCAATAACCCGATCAAACCCTTCGCCGGAGATCACACGAACGCCGACGAACGCGCCGGAGTCCAGCCGAGGAAACCATGCACCCGAAGGCGCACGGCTGCCCCCGACCGAACCCCCACGTCGCGGGGTTCATGCGATCCCGATCGCGCCGCCGCGATCGGTTGGGGTGGGCTGCTCACAGCAGCCCCGCGGCGAGTCCGGCGACTCGCCGCCGCATGGGAGGTCCCCACCATCGTGGTGGGGTCGGGCACGGCACCAGCCCGTGCCCAGCGATCGATCTCGATGATCGATCGCAAGCCCTCGGCTCCAGCCGAGGGTTCGACTCCTCGCCCCGCCGAAACCCTAGCGGGCGATCCCGCGGTCCGGTGGCTTCGCCACCACCGCGTGATCGTTTGTCTAATCCGGGTTCGAACTTTCGGATCTTCGTTCTACGGTATTTCACGATAAATCGAATCAATTAAATATCGAGGGAGTTTAGATATTATACCTTCGATTCGTTGTCCGGAGAAACGAAATCAAACACCTTTGAATCTTCCCACGTATTCCTTGCACTCCGTTCGAACGTCGGGTGGGCGACGATCTATCGAACTCCTATGGATCTCCTTCAACTCTCTAGAACTATCAAGTATTGATATTCTTTTCTTATGATTTATGAAGGCCATGTAGTGCTTTTATAGGCTACGTAGGGGATCTAAAGGAGGTGGAATATTGGGCTTCTAATATTGAAGATTAAATTGAGCCTAGCCCAAATCCATTAATCCTTATCAATATTAATTTTATTTATTTTCCACTATATAAATAAAATTGCACTCCCAATATTTACCCATATTATATCGAATAATATTTCTCCGGTTAGTATTATTTATTCCATGTATTTAAGATTTAAATATCCATGAATAAAATTTATTTATTGCTTAATAAATTTATTCATCTCTTATATCCGAGAATAGTACCACTCAACCTTATTTATTATGCGGGAACAAATCCACTCGCGAGGTTTACATAATAAATCCTTATGAGCTCATCTCGGGGATATTATCAACCCTTCCGGGATACACTGTCCCTTCAAGAATTCACGGCATGCCATATATAAAATATAGTGACCCAACTCAACCGGTAATTAACCCAATAATTAAATCGGTTAATTCCTTTGGAAAATCAAAGTCACTTATATTAAATATACACACCCGCAATTGTTTCAGGGATTAAGAATAAAATACTCCGAGACTTAAATCAATTATCACAGAGCAATCCTAATTGATAAGTCTCAAGCGATCCGCTCAATACACCAAGTGTACAAGTGTGATAAAATAATTAAGATAAATTATTTTCTCTCTCACACAACGACTATACCGATGGATTGGTCCGTGTCCATCTAGGTCGTGAGAAACTGTTCGATTAAATACGAGTAACCGATAGTATGATCTTCTGTGTGCCCATGCACACCATACTAACTACAACGTATAAAATCCAGGACTATAATTTGCATATATTTAATTAATAATAATTAACAGCAAATGAATGTTTATTATAAATAGGTAAATGAAAGTGTACATAGAGTTCAGAATACTCAAATCTAGACATTAAGTATACTACTCCATCAATCTCCCACTTATACTAAGGTCTAGTCTTATCTTCCAAACTTCTGACTCCCAAACCCTCCAAGTGCTTGAAATATACTTCCTTAGGAAGTATCTTGGTGAAAGGGTCCGCTAGGTTGTCCTCCGAAGCTATCTTGGTGACTACTGCATCGCCCCTCTTGACGATGTCTCGAATCAGGTGGTACTTGCGCTCTATGTGTTTCGTAGCACTATGGGACCGTGGTTCCTTACTGTTTGCCACTGCACCGCTATTGTCAAAATAAATTGTCATAGCCTTGGGCAAACTCGGAATCACATCTAAGTCCTGGAGGAAATTAAGGAACCATACTGACTCTTTCGCTGCCTCTGAGGCTGCAACATATTCAGCTTCCATGGTAGAGTCTGAAATGCACTTTTGCTTAACACTCTTCCATGATACGGCTCCACCTCCCAAAGTGTACACATAGCCTGATGTCGACTTACGCCGGTCCTTATCAGCTTGGAAATCCGAATCTGTGTAACCCAAAGGAATCAGATTGTCTGCTCCGTATCCCAGAACATAATCCTTAGTATTTCGCAAATACTTGAAAATGCTCTTTACGGCAGTCCAATGAGCCTTTCCAGGGTTACTCCGATATCTCGCTTCTATGCCAACCGCATAACAGATATCAGGCCTCGTGCATAACATTGCATACATTAAGCTTCCCACAGCCGAAGCGTAGGGAACCGCTTTCATTTCATCTTTCTCCTTCTGTGTCTGAGGACACATCTCCTTAGAAAGATAAGTTCCTTTACTGAAGGGCATATCACCCTTCTTGGAATCTTGCATGTTAAAGCGAGCTAGAATCGTGTTTATGTAAGATTGCTGGGAAATGTACAATGTTCTATTCCGGCGATCCCTTATAACTTTGATCCCTAGAACATGTCCAACTTCTCCCAAATCTTTCATATCGAATTGTCTAGACAACCATTCCTTCCCTTCTGATCCTAAAGTGCTTATTATAATGGTTGGCCCTTGAAGTGGCTTAGCCCCTTTCAGAGGATTTCTTCAGCTTTGTGTTATAACGTTGTCGTGACGGCTCGTCAATAACGTTGTCGACCTGGTCATCCACCTTAACGGTATAAAGGCCCCACTGATTCTTCTCTTATTTTGTATATTTATTTATTTAATTAATTATTTATTTATTGTTTTGTATCCCTAATTCCCTGTACTATTTTTTGTTTCCTCCCTTTCTTCTCTTCCATTCAAAATGAAGAGGGTTCGCAGGGACACTCTATGAAAAGCTGAGCAACAAGTAATCACTTTATTTTTTGTATGCGAAGTTCATATTTTCTCAGTTCTCAAGATAAACATAGTTAAATTTCCCTTTTGTAGGAGTATATGGTTATCCACTAACTTGTCTTTTGTGTTGTAATTTCTGTTCAATATTTTTCATTTCATTCTCCAATCTATTTGTATTATTTTTAATTTGGCCCTATGGATCAGATACCCCCAATAAAGTCTCTCTTCTGCCAAAGGTAAATACAGTATATGAATTCAATTTACAGTTTCACATCCTTCTCGCATGTGCGTTTTGGTCATTCAATTACTCATATTGAGGAGGGTTCGCAGGGACACTCTATGAAAAGCTGAGCAACAAGTGATCGCTTTTTTTTTTGTATGCGAAGTTCATATTTTCTCAGTTCTCAAGATAAACATAGTTAAATTTCCCTTTTGTAGGAGTATATGGTTGGTTATCCACTAACTAGTCTTTTGTGTTGTAGTTTCTGTACAATATTTTTCATTTCATTCTCCAATCTATTTGTATTATTTTTAATTTGGCCCTATGGATCATATACCCAATAAAGTCTCTCTTTTGCCAAAGGTAAATACAGTATATGAATTCAATTTACAGTTTCACATCCTTCTCGCATGTGCGTTTTGGTCATTCAATTACTCATACACGTGTGGGTTGCTGCTTCCCGTTGGCTGCCTTGTTCAGCTTGCCTTGTTCAGATTGAAAAACAAGGGTACTGCTAAATGGACAGAATCTGCCCATGAACAAAAAACTTAAAGAAAATTATTTTATAATAGTTTATTTATATTTAGATATAGATTAATATTAGTTATACCATTACTAATTTATTTAGTGTAAAAAAAATTAAAAATATATTTTTTTATATATGAATATCACATATTTTGATATTCTAGTATAAAAAAGACTGTTAAATAAAAATATATGTTTTAATATATAAAAATAATAAGTAAAATTATTATTTTTTACATATATATTAAGTAAATTATATTATTTATTTTATAAAAAAAAGAAACAAAAAAATTAACATAAAAACAACTTTCTGTCCATGGGCAGAATCTGTCCACGGAGAATTACCGGAAAAAGAAATGCGGTGAAGTAATGAATGCATTTCAGTGCGCACTTTTACTCATTCACAGTGTGAATAATTAATTGGATTTCGAAATTTGGAATTAAGAATTGCATTTTGTGGTGTGGTGGCATACATTGGAAAACACACATTGCAAATTGTCACCTCATGAACCTAACACATCCATAACTAGCTCATCACCTAACTATATAATGTTATACTAAGTAAAATTGACATTGACACATCCACAAAACAACACTCTCAATTCATCGAACTCTAGTTCCAACCGTCAATATTTATCGAGAAATAACTCGATTGTTAGAGCATGTACAATGGTCTTTCTTCACCGAAGGATGACTGAATTATATTGTGATGGTCAAAATGTGTGGTGGACATTAATGGGAGAAGAGAGAAAAAAGAAAGAAGGCTTCAAGAGACAGACTCTGATTACGACTAGAATGTGTGCGCCCGTGTATAGTAAATATATATAATCTAATTATGCTTTAATTAATAATGTATTAACATAAAAAATTATATTAATTTTTTATTTAAATATAAATATGGGTATAATTATTTTTAGCAAAACAATTATTTATTAATTTTAAAATATAATAATCATTAATTTTCTAATAATTTTTTAGTATATATTTTTCAATTAAGTTATTTTAATTTTAATTGTTACGAAATATTTTAATTTTTGTGTAATATTATAATACTAGTTTTTACTATGTTTATTTATGTTAATTTTATTTTATTTGATTTTAAAATTATTTAATTATATATTTTAAAATATCATAATAAAATTATTTGAAAATTACTTTTAAAAGAAAAAATATATATAAATAAAATAAGAAGTATTTTATAGGATGAGATGAGGGATCCATTGATGTGGGTTAATTTTTCTTAGAAATGATGGGGGATTCAAATATGACGTGGAAGAGAAAGAAAAATGATTTGGAAGAAAAAAGTAAAGATAAAGGACCCATTGTTGCACATGGTCTTATGGACAATATCTTGTTATGGACGAATTTATCGACGAGTCGATCGGATCGGTTTGTGTTGGTTGAAAATACATTTAATTTAGATATCGTAGTTAGGTGTAAAAAAAAGTATTTGAGAGCATGGTCAATAAATTGATGACGGAGTAAGGTCCACGTGAGTGTTCTCCTTATTTAAAAAAGGTATTTGAGAGCATGGCGAATGAATTTACAACGAAATATGGTCCACATGAGGAATTCGGATTCTCTCCTTTTACTTTTTTTCCTAATATTTCCTAATAAACTTGTTGAGGAATAACCGCCCAGATCAAACAAAAACAAACGCGAGCTCTGCCGACACTGAATCCCTCACAATAGCACTGAACCGCACAAATAACACTAAACAACGCAGTTTAACACTGAACCACTGGTTTGAACACTAAAATCAAACACGCGTCGATTAACACTCAATACTAACCGCTCCTAAAGTTTGTATTGGGTATATCGAACTCAAACACGAAAAGAAACAATCACACAACAAACGATTTTACGTGCTTCGATCACCGGAAAGGTAATCTACGTGCACGGCGGAGGGGAGGGGTTATCTGGTATTATACGAAGCTCAAGAACAATTGTACAAAGCTCTCTCTAGCTCAATGCTTGCATATCAATCACAAACACGAGTGATTATATGCTAAAACAGAAATGCACAAAATCGATGAACACATCCTGGCCATCGAGTCGTAACAACCTCGCAAATCTCAACCGTGCGATGTGAGACAATTCCATGTGCGTTTCCACGATGAGCTGGCAAGGATCATGTAGCTTCAAGAATCATCCATTTTGGTGAAGAATCCACTGAGAAATCGATCGACCTAGACCATGCACCCGCTGCCCAAATAAGCATCAAAACGACGCCGTTTTGTTCTTCCGCGAAATTCAAATACTGGGTAAAATTACCAATTTGCCCCTGAAGCGCATTTTGTCGATTTTGCGTCCGGAGATGATTTTTCGTGTACAATTTAACAAATCTCCACCTTACACACAAATCAACTCCCAGCAATAGATCTCCTCAGCACAACAGCATCACAGTGTTCAACACTGATCACACCATAAAAGCACTGATCAGACTTCTGTTCAAGAACTTACCAGAATCAGATTTCAGAACCAACTTCAAATCCAAATCCTGCTCTCCACAGCTGGAATCAGGATCTCTAATCAGTCCCATCATGATCCTTGTACCCTTAGCTTCAAATCCATACCAAGAACTCATCATATAATCCACCAGAGCTCCAGAAATACCCACATGCGACTAAATGACTCAAAACTGATCTAGTTGAAAAACTCATGTACTCAACTTCTTCAATTCTGAACCAATTTGCATAAAACCACCTCCACTAGGTTTGTACACTGAAATGTGACTTCCCTGTACATTTCATCCACCACAAACCATCCTCCAACACAGAATCACAACCACAGTAATTCCAAGAAACAGACACTGTCCAGTCAATCCAACCATTGACTTAAGTATCCTTAACAACTATGTAGGAAACACAACCCACACAGTTCATACCCATGACTATGAACCTCAGGCCACAGTCACACCACTCAGAAACACAACTGAGCAACATGATCATCAAGTCACACCTCAAAATTCCCAAAACTGCCAGTTTGAGTATTTTGTTGCACAACTCCACAACCACAACAGATATCCCACACCTGCTGCAGCCTACACTTCCACAACCTCACAGAGATTGTGAAATGTCCACCAACTGGACCAGATCCTGACACAACTTGAATTTATCCACTGGCAACACCTTAGTGAAACTGTCAGCTGGATTCCCTTCAGTTGCAATTTTCTCAACTTTGATGATACCCTTCTCCACTACATCTCTCACAAAATGTAGCCTCACATCAATGTGTTTAGACCTCTCATGAAACACTTGGTGCTTAACCAAATGCAGAGCACTTTGGCTATCACAGTTGACAGCAACAGTGTCTTGCTCAACTCCAAGCTCATTGAGGATTCCCCTTAACCATATGGCTTCCTTTATTGCCTCTGTCATAGCCATATACTCACTCTCAGTTGTACTCAAAGCAACAACACCCTGATGAGTGGCTTTCCAGACAATGGCAGAACCATATAGGGTAAACACATATCCAGTGATGGATTTCCTGGTATCCACATTACTCCCAAAATCAGAGTCTACAAATCCAACCAAAGCATCTCCACTGAGATCACTTCTTTGGAACAACAACCCATGATTCAGAGTACCTTTTATATACCTGAGCAACCACCTGACTGCATCCCAATGCATCCTTCCAGGATTTGACATAAATCTGGAAACAGTGCTCATAGCATATGCCAGATCAGGCCTACTACACACCATGGCATACATAACACTCCCAACTGTAGAAGCATAGGGAACAGTGCTCATGGACCTTTTCTCAGACAGTGTAGATGGACACTGATCAACTGAAAGTTTGATATGTTGAGCAAGGGGAGTTAATGAGACTTTGGACTCTTCCATATGGAATCTTTTCAGAACCTTCTCCAGATAGGGTGTTTGAGATAAACTCAATGTCCCAGAGGCTCTATTTCTCCTGATATCCATTCCCAGAATCCTTCTAGCTTCTCCCAGATCCTTCATTTCAAATTCAGCTCTTAGCAGCTTCTTGAGAGACTCCACCTCAACTTTTGAGCTACTAGCAATCAACATATCATCAACATAGAGTAGCAAGTAGGTAACCACCTTCTCAGATTTCATCTTCAAGTAGACACAACAGTCATACTTGCACCTGACAAATCCAATGTGTAGCATGTAAGTATCAAACCTCTTGTACCACTGCCTAGGGCTCTGCTTCAAACCATACAAAGATTTTCTCAGCAAACACACCCTGTCCTCACAGTGAGCACCCTCAACTCCTTCAGGGATTTTCATGAATATTTGCTCCTCAAGTTCACCATGTAGAAATGTTGTTTTAACATCCATCTGCTGCAACTCCAAATCCTTTTAAGCTACTATGGATAACAGAATCCTGATAGTGCAATGCTTAACCACAGGTGAGAAAATCTCATTGAAATCAACACCTTCTTTCTGAGTGAAGCCCTTTGCAACTAATCTGGCTTTATATCTCACATCTCTACCCTCTGAACCTTCAAGCTTCTTCTTGAATATCCATTTACATCCAACAACCCTTTGAGAGGAAGGTTTCTTGACAATGGTCCAAGTTTGATTCCTTTCCAGTGACTGCAATTCTTCTTGCATAGCCAACAACCACTTCTCCTTCTCAGAACATGAAATGGCCTCCAAATAAGAGTTTGGCTCACTGGAATCCACATCTTCAGCTACAATAAGAGCATAAGAAATCACATCTGCATGTGCATATCTCTGAGGTGGCTGTATCACCCTCCTTGTCCTATCTCTTGCAAGTTGATAATCATTGGAGCTTTCTTGAATTTCAGAATTATCATTATCAAGCTCATTCTCATCCTCAACTCCACCTTCTTCTTGTTGAGAGGCAATTTCCCTGCCCTCAAGCTCAACTTCAAACAACTCAGTGTCTTTCAAGCTTTTCTCAGAAAGCATAGGCATAGTGAGCTCATCAAATGTGACATCTCTACTGATGAAACACTTGTATTGTCCAGGCTCAATACACCACAGTTTGTACCCCTTCACACCCTTTGGATATCCCAGAAACACACACCTCAGTACCCTTGCCTCCAGTTTATCACCCTTTGTGTGAGCATAGCACAAACTTCCAAACACCCTCAAATGTTCAAGTTCTGGAACTCTCCCAGTCCAAACTTCTTGAGGATTTTACATACTAAGAGCAGCAGTAGGACTCCTATTGATAAGATAAGCTGTAGAATTCACTGCCTCACCCCAAAAGGACTTGTGAAGACCAGAACTTAATAACATGCATCTGACTCTATCCAATAGAGTTCTATTCATTCTCTCTGCAACTCCATTCTGCTGTGGAGTAGAGGCAACTGTCATGTGCCTCACAATGCCCTTGCCTTTGCACAAGTCATTGAATTCTTCGGAGAGAAATTCCAGACCATTATCAGTTCTTAAGTGCTTCAACTCCCTTCCAGACTGCTTCTCTACTTCAATCAACCATTCTTTAAATTTCTCAAATGCCTCAGACTTGGCTTTAAGAACAATGACCCAGACCTTCTTGCTGAAATCATCAATGATTGACATAAAGAACCTTCCACCATTCTTGGTAGTAGTTCTAGCAGGCCCCCAGAGATCAGAGTGTACATAATCCAATACACCCTTAGTGGTATGCCTACCAGTGCCAAAGGAAGCCCTCACTGCTTTTCCCAGTGCACAAGTCTCACAGAATCTCAACTTTGTGAACTTGTCTTTAGCAAATAAACCTTGCTTATAGAGCTCATTCAACCCCTTTGCACCTAGGTGACCCAATCTCTGATGCCACAGTTCAACCTTCTCTACCTCAGAAACCTGTGATGATTCACCAACCACAGTGTGACCTTTGAGGTAGTATAGGTCATTCCTTTTAACTCCTTCAAGGACAACTACCTCACCCCTTTTAACCTGCAGACAACCACCCTTTGAGCTGAAACTGAATCCCATACTATCCATCATTCCAAGTGAAATGAGATTTCTCTTCAACTCTGGTATAAATCTGACTTTGGTGAGAAGTTTAATTGAACCATCATGAAGCTTCAACCTCACTGATCTAATTCCTTGAACCCTGCAGGTTACATTTGTTGGAGTTGTGTACTTAATGTCTAGATTTAAGTAACGGAAACTCACGATCCATTGCCACTAATCTATTTAATTAAATAAACAATTATTTGCGTTTAATTATTTATAATTAAATATATGCAAATCATAGTCCTGGATTTTATACGTTGTAGTTAGTATGGTGTTGCATGGGCGCACAGAAGATCATACTATCGGTTACTCGTATTTAATCGAACAGTTGCTCACGACCTAGATGGACACGGACCAATCCATCGGTATAGTCGTTGTGTGAGAGAGAAAATAATTTATCTTAATTATTTTATCACACTTGTACACTTGGTGTATTGAGCGGATCTGCTTGAGATTTATCGATTAGGATTGCCGGCGATAATCGATTTAAGTCTCAGTGTATTTTATTCTTAATCCCTGATATTATTGCGGGTGTGTATATTTAATATAAGTGACTTTGATTTACCAAAGGAATTAACCGATTTAATTATTGGGTTAATTACCGGTTAAGTTGGGTCACTATATTTTATATATGACATGCCGTGAATACTTGACGGGAAAGTGTATCCCGTAAGGGTTGATAATATCCCCGAGATGAGTTCATAAGGAATTATTATGTAAACCCTGCAGGTGGATTCGTTCCGCATAATAATTAAGGTTGAATGGTACTAGTCTCGGATAAAAGAGATGAATAAATTAATTAGCAATAAATTAATTTTATTCATGGATATTTATATCTTAAATACACGGAACAAATAATACTACCGGAGAAATATTATTTGATATAATATGGTTTAATATTGAGAGTGCAATTAATTTTATATAGTGGAAAATAGAATTAATTAATATTGATAAGGATTAATGGACTTGAGCATTGAGCTCAATTTAATCTTCAATATTGGAAGCTCAATATTCCACCTCCTTAAGATCCCCTACGTAGCCTATAAAAGCACTACATGGTCTTCTCTATTCTCATAACTTGAAGATCACAATTCTAGAGAGAGAAAGTAGAGAGGAGGATCCATGGAGTTCGGTAGATCGTCGCCCACACGACGTCCGGGCTAGTGCAAGGAATACGTGGGAAGATCTCAAGGTCGTCAAAATGAGTTCTTCGTTTTTCCGAACAACGAGAACGAGGTAAATCGTAAAACCCTCTTTATGATTTTATCGTTTAATTATCGTAAAAATATCGTGAACCAAGATCCGAGAACGCGACCCATGTCGAGGTTGAACCGGGCGGTGGTGATCGAAGATCACCGGACCGCCGGCGGCTCAACAGCTCGCCTAGGGGGGGTCGAGGGGCATGAGCCTCGGCTGGACGCCGAGACTCGATCGAGCACGAGCTCGATCGCCCGTGCACATCCAGCGGGCTGCTGGAGCAGCGCCGCTCGCGCGGCACGAGCTCCGCTCCGGCGAAGCGATCACCGCTCGCGCGGCTGGACCGCCGCTCGCGCGGCGGTGGCTGCGGGCTGATCGCTAGCCACGGTTCGACCGTGGCTTGGGGGCGATCAGCGGGGTGTTGCTGGGGGTGTCCAGCGGGCTGCCAAGGGCAGCCCTAGGCGGCTGCCGTGATCAGCCGCGAGCCCCGTGCATGGGCTCGACCGAACAGCCGCGGCGTTGCCGCGGTTAGGGTTTTGGTTGAGTCCGGATATACGCGGTGGTTCGTGGCGAGATGTTCCGGCAACCGGGAGTCGATTGGAGTTGTTATTCCGCAATTTTACAACTCCGGATATTCGATCTCCAAAGGATTTCGGTCGGAATTAATTAGATAATTAATTTTAATTAATTTATTAATTCCGGGATATCGATTTCCAACAATTGGTATCAGAGCGTTGGTTTTAGTTCATGGTATTTTTCGATAAATTGTTCTACCTTGCAGGGTTTCCGATTATTATGGCTAGATTTAATTTTGTTAATTAATGTCATAATAATGTTCTTGATTATTAAACTCTCGGTGATGTTATTTGTTCTTGTGTGGTGAATGCTTGTTCTTAATTTTTTCCGGAAATTGTGAGGTCGATTTCATGTAGAGAATCGATACCGGATAGCGTAGTAATAAATTTGTAATTTATTTTACGTTGGATCGATTCCGAAACGACGACCGGAAAAGTGTGACGGAGGTGAAGAAGAGAGGGAGGACGAGGGACGGCCATCCCCATGGCCGATCCACGGGGATCAATCGACCGCAAAGGGCTGCCCCGCGGTGACTCTCGGCCACGCCGGCCACCGATGGTGGTGGCGCGTGGGCTGGGGTTGGCCGTGGTGATGCTCTCGGCCGGCGATGATGGTGGGGGGACGCGTGGTCCTCGTGATCTCGTGCTCTCCCGCCAAGATCCAACTTTCCTAAATTATTCGGTTTTCCTATTTTGATTATTCCTATTCTTGGGAATTCTCATGGAATAGAAAAAGAATAAATTTATTTTTCCTTATTGATTATTCCTATTCTTGGGAATTTTCATAGATTAGGAAAAGGAATAAATTTATAATTAATTTATTTTTCCTATTTAATTATTCCTTTATGGAATTTTTAATGGATTAGGAAAATAATTAATTTGGAAAGTTTAGGAGTCCTAAATTAATTTTTCCTTATTTAAATATTCCTTTATGGAATTTTTAATGGATTAGGAAAGTAATTAATTTGGAAGGACTAGGAGTCCTAAATTATTTTATTTCCTTATTTCATTATGGATATCTTCTAGAATATTCCAAGTGGGTCTTGGATAGGATTCTAGAGATTTAATGGAATTGGAAAGGAAAATAAAATAATAAAAATATTAATAATATTTAATTTTATTTTTGATTTATTCGATTGACTTAATTTTCGAATTAAGTAACTTTTGGATTAATTGAAAATAAATAGATTTAAATATTGGAATTAATATTCCCGTCACATTGAGCATTCAAGAACGAAGACTAAAGACTAGAAGACGCATACGGGGATGCGATAAAGCCATAATAGTCGGAAAATAATATTCTAGTATTATTTTGATTATGTGATAATATTCTATGTGCTTTATTTCATGTATGCATGCTTATGTGTATTTAATTATGCATTAGATAGCGTATCCCTTTATTGTAAAAAGCTAAGTGGGAGAGGGTATGGAAACATATCCATGGTCTCCATTGCTGTTCTCTTGGTGACTTTTATGGACTTTTGAAGTTCGTATAGATAAGCCATTGGAGGAGAATTCTTGTAATTCCTCTTACGAGAAACATTGATTAAGTTTATCAAACAATGCCTAATTTGTCTTTCCAAAACTGATTTCAAGTCGACTCATTCTCACCCCGGGGAGTGGAATGGAGCCAAAACCACTTGGTCATGTCGAGGACACAAATTAGAGACTTTCGTGTCATTTGATGACTAGATCGATTGTCTGCTCGGCTCCCTCATTTTATGAAAGATAGGGTCGTTCGCATGGTGAATCACTGGTAAGAAACTTCGAGTTTCACTTATGATTCTCCGCGTCTTGATTTACAAGATTAAATGATTCAAATAATTGGGAGTCAATTGTAAAAGTCTTTTGGTGTAGTAAACGTCCACACGAACGTGGCTTGCTACATTGAATGGGATTTTGGAACGATTGATGTAGACAGTTATAGAAGGGAGTAAAGGAGCGTATGTTAACGTAAACGTCCACACGAACGTGGCTTGCGGTGAATATACGTGTCCCAAACAATCTTCTTGGATACTGAGTAATGGTTTACACTTAGGTACGCTTTATAGTATTCTTCCCAACGAAGTAACGCTATAATTGATGTACGACCGAAGCAAATCTAATTGCTAAATCATTTGGATAGGTAAACGTCCACACAAACGTGGCTTGCCATATCTGATGGGATTTTAGAGGTGATTAGTGGTTTAATGATATTATTTGAGGGAGATAATATCGGAGATTAAATCGATTGTTTGTTGTTATATGTGCTCATAGATTAGGAAATGGCTTTGAACCCACTTTATGTGATACTTAAGGAATTTAAACTCATTGGTCCCTAAATATAATGATTGGAATAGAGATCTAGACATTGTCCAGACTGTTAAAGAGTACAAGTTTGTACTCAGTGAGCTTTGTCCTCCCGAGCCTACAAATGTCTTAACTGATGAGGAAAAGACTGATTTTGATATCATGTTCAAACTCAAGAAGATGTTTAGACATGACATAGGCGGCTAGACAAGAAGCGATGAGGATACTCATAATGGCCATTCACTTCGAGGAAACGCTTAAACACGTTTTTGAGATGATTGACCTTTTAGACGAGTTGAGACGGAAATCGCAAGCTCTTGTAGCTAATGCCAAAGGTTGCGAACCTAAGGGAAAAATCGGGGGAAAGGAAAAGCAAGCAAAGAAACCCAGTTGTCCTAGTTTTCTTGGACCACGAGATGGGACGAGAAAGCCATGAGGCAAGAGTTCTCGATGCAAACAGTCTGGGTACTGGAAGTCTGATTATCCTCTCAAACAAAGTACGAAATATTTTCTTTTGTCGTAAAACATAGTCAGTGGTATTATCTACCGGAACCTGGTGTGTAGATATGGAACCACTGACGGTATGTGCATTTTAAATGCAAGGGTTCCAGGAAACCCGACGACTTAGAAAAGAAGAAATCGTAGTCTACATGGGCAATGCTGTAGAGGAGGCAGCAGTTGCAGTGGAGGACATTTTTATAGGATTTCATTTTGGGTTATTGCTTTTATGTACCTTTCAAATTAGAAAGAACTTTGTTCTGGATTTCTAATAAATGGATATTTTATTTCTTTTAATCATTTGATGGTTATAAGAAGAAATATTGATATTATCTATTTTTGTACATTAGCTAGCAATATATAAATGATGAATCCTGAGTCCACCACGATGCAACGAACCGTAGTATGAAACTCGTTTAACTAATAAGAGATTTCTTTATCAATTATACTTGTGGATTCTTATGCTGAGTCATGTTTATTCAAATAAGAAGTTCAAAGTGTTGGAATTCGATATCCCGGGTTATTCAAATTTGCGGAAAATAATAACCCGATCAAAACCATCCGCCGGAGATCACATGAACACCATCGCACGCGCCGGAGCACGACCAAACGCACGACGTGGCCAAAGCCACGCGCACGCCCAGCCGAGCCCCCGCGGCTAGGGCTTCACGCGATCACCGATCGCACGCCGGCGATCGGTTTGGGTGGGGCTGCTCCAGCAGCCCCCGCGGCGAGTCCGGCGACTCGCCGCCGCCTGGAGGCCCCCGCCTTCACGGCGGGGTTGGGCACGGCACCAGCCCGTGCCCAGCGATCGACCCCTTGCGGTCGATCGCACACCCTCGGCCCAGCCGAGGGTTCGGCCCCCTTGCCCCGTCGAACCCTAGGGGCGATCGCCCGTGGTCTGGTGGCTTCGCCACCACCACGCGATCGTCCTCTACTCCCGGTTCGATCTTCGGATCTTGTTCTACGGTATTTTACGATAAACAAAACCGAATAAATCAAGGGCGTTTAGATTTTTACCTTTCGATTCGTTGTTCGGAGAAACGAATTCAAGATGACCTTTGAATCTTCCCACGTATTCCTTGCACTCCGTTCGAACGTCGGGTGGGCGACGATCTATCGAACTCCTATGGATCTCCTTCAACTCTCTAGACTAATCAAGTATGATTATCTTGTCTTATGATTTATGAAGGCCATGTAGTGCTTTTATAGGCTACGTAGGGGATCTAAAGGAGGTGGAATATTGGGCTTCCAATATTGAAGATTAAATTGAGCCCACTGCTCAAGTCCATTAATCCTTATCAATATTAATTAAATTTATTTTCCACTATATAAATTAATTGCACTCCCAATATTAAACCATATTATATCCAAATAATATTTCTCCGGTAGTATTATTTATTCCGTGTATTTAAGATATAAATATCCATGAATAAAATTTATTTATTGTTTAATAAATTTATTCATCTCTTTTATCCGAGACTAGTACCACTCAACCTTATTTATTATGCGGAATTAAATCCACTCGCGAGGTTTACATAATAAATCCTTATGAGCTCATCTCGGGGATATTATCAACCCTTCCGGGATACACTGTCCCGTCAAGAATTCACGGCATGCCATATATAAAATATAGTGACCCAACTTAACCAGTAATTGACCCAATAATTAAACCGGTCAATTCCTTTGGAAAATCAAAGTCACTTATATTAAATATACACACCCGCAATTGTATCGGGGATTAAGAATAAAATACACTGAGTCTCAAATCAATTATCGCCGAGCAAACCTAATTGATGAGTCTCAATCGATCCGCTCAATACACCAAGTGTACAAGTGTGATAAAATAATTAAGATAAATTATTTTCTCTCTCACACAACGACTATACCGATGGATTGGTCCGTGTCCATCTAGGTCGTGAGCATCTGTTCGATTAAATACGAGTAACCGATAGTATGATCTTCTGTGCGCCCATGCGCACCATACTAACTACAACGTATAAAATCCAGGACTATAATTTGCATATATTTAATTAACAATAATTAAAAGCAAATGAATGTTTGTATTTAATAGGTAAATGAAAGTGTACAAGGAGTTCATAATACTCAAATCTAGACATTAAGTATACTACTCCAACAATCTCCCACTTATACTAAGGTCTAGTCTTATCTTCCAAACTCCCGACTCCCATACTCATCACGTGCTTAAAATTGTACTTCCAAGAAGTACCATGTGAATGAGCAATCTAGGTTGCCGCTCTGAAGCTATCTTGGTGACTACTGCATCGTCCCTCTGACGATGACTCGTATCAGGTGGTACTTGCCCTATGTGTTATCTTACACTTATGGACTCGTGATCTCTTAAAGTTTGCCACTGCACCGCTATTTATATAGCCTTTGGTAAACTAAGAATCACATCTAAGTCCCAGAGGTAATACCGGAGCCATACCAAAACTTCCGCTGCCTCTGAGGCCGCTATTTGGTTACCCATGGGAGAGTCCGAAAAGCATCGTGCTTATCACTCTTCCATGTTAAAACTCCTCCTCCTTTAATAGTGAAACACAAAGCCTGATAACGACTTACACCGGTCCTTATTAGCTTGGAAATCCGAATCCGTATAACCCAAAGGAATCAGATTGTCTGCCCCGTAACTTAGAACATAATCCCTAGTATTTCGCAAATACTTGAAAATGCTCTTTACGGCAGTCCAATGAGCTTTTCCAGGGTTACTCTGATATCTCGCTGCTACGCCAACTGCATAGCAGATATCAGGCCTCGTGCATAACATTGCATACATCAAGCTTCCCACAGCCGAAGCGTAGGGAACTGCTTTCATTTCATCTTTCTCCTTTTGTGTCTGAGGACACATCTCCTTAGAAAGATAAGTTCCTTTGCTGAAGGGTAGCTCACCCTTCTTGGAATCTTGCATGTTAAAACGAGCCAGAATCGTGTCTATGTAAGATTGCTGGGATAGGTACAATGTTCTATTCCGGCGATCCCTTATAACCTTGATCCCTAGAACATGCCCGACTTCTCCCAAATCTTTCATATCGAATTGTCTAGACAACCATCCCTTTATGTCTGATAACATTTTCACACTGTTGCCAATGAGAAGAATGTCGTCTACATAAAGCACGAGAAACACCACCTTCTTCCCGTCACGTTTCCAATACACACACGATTCGTCCATGCTTTGACTGAATCCAAAAGATTGGACTACTTCGTCAAACCGCAGGTTCCACGATCTCGAGGCTTGTTTCAATCCATAAATGGATCGATTAAGCTTGCACACTAGATGATCTCGCCCCTTAGCAATGAATCCTTCTGGTTGTTTCATATAAATCGTCTCGTCAAGACTTCCATTTAGGAAAGCTGTCTTGACATCCATTTGCCACACCTCATAATCCATATGAGCTGCTATGGATAAGAGAATCCGGATCGACTTTATCTTGGCTACCGGCGAGAAGGTCTCCTCATAATCGATTCCCTCTTTTTGAGTATATCCTTTCGCAACAAGCCGAGCTTTAAAGGTTTCAACCTTTCCGTCAGATCCTCTCTTTCTCTTGTAGACCCATTTACACCCAATTGGCTTTACGCCGTTTGGTGGTTCTACAAGATCCCAGACTTTATTAGAATCCATAGATTCTATTTCGGATTTCATCGCTTTCTTCCAAGAAGACGCATCTATATCTTGTACCGCATCATCATAGGTCCAGGGATCGATTTCATGAACTCCAGGTCCAGAGTCCGAAGACTCACCCAGTCCAATCCATCGGTCTGGTTGCTTAACAACCCTCCCACTACGACGGCGTTCCGGTGTATTAACAGTGACAGTGTCAGGTGCAGATTCTAGTGGTGTATCTATACTCGGTTCGGCTGTATCTAAGTCTTCCTTGTCACCTCTCAATTCATCAAGTATTATGTCACTTTTGGGCTTGTGGTCCATGACATAGTCTTCCTCTAAGAACCGAGTGTTAGTACTTATAACGATCTTCTGGTCCGTAGGACTATAGAACATGCCACCTTTAGTTCCTTTCGGGTATCCTACAAACAGCCGTAATTCTGATCTAGGTTCTAACTTATCGGCACCTTGTCGCAACACATGTGCTGGACAACCCCAGATCCGAATGTGTTTCAAGTTAGGCTTGCGCCCACTCCACAATTCCATGGGTGTGGTGGGTACCGTTTTGGTTGGAACCCTATTCAAGATATACGACGCTGTTTCCAAGGCAAGTCCCCAGATAATAATAGGTAAGTCCGAGTAACTCATCATTGATCGCACCATTTCCATAAGAGTCCTATTCCTTCTTTCTGACACACCATTCTGCTGAGGAGTATATGGTGATGTCATTTGGGAATCAATCCCATTCTCTGCCAAGTATGCCTTGAATTCTCCAGACAGGTACTCGCCTCCGCGATCAGATCGCAGGCACTTAATAGATTTATTTTGAAGGTTCTCCACAAAAGCCTTGAATTCTTTGAACTTGTCAAAAGATTCGCTCTTGCGGCGCATCAAATATACAAATCCATACCTTGAGTAATCATCAGTGAAAGTGATGAAATATTCGTACCCTCCCCTTGCCTGAGTAGACATAGGTCCGCATACATCAGAGTGAATCAAATCCAATACTTGTTCAGCCCTCCGTCCTTTACCAGAAAAAGAACGCTTGGTCATTTTTCCCTCTAAACAGGATTCGCAGGTTGGAAGTGTTGGAATTCGATATCCCGGGTTATTTAAATTTGCGGAAACCAATAACCCGATCAAAAACCCTTCGCCAGAGATCACGCGAATGCCGACGAACGCGCCGGAGTCCAGCCGAGGAGACCACACGCCCGAAGACGTGCGGCTGCCCCCAGCCGAACCCCCGCGTCGCGGGGTTCACGCGATGATCGATCGCGTCCATCGCGATCGATGGGGTGGGGCTGCCCAGCAGCCCCCGCGGCGAGTCCGGCGACTCGCCGCCGCCTGGGAGGTCCCCACCGTCGAGGTGGGGTGGGGTGCGGCACCAGCCCGCGCCCCCAGCGATCGATCGTAAGATCGATCGCATGCCCGCGGCCCAGCCGCGGGTCTCTCCTCCGCGCGCCCTCGAAACCCTAGGCGGCGATCGCCGTGGTCCGGCGATCCTAGATCGCCACCACGCGTTCGTCGTCTAATCCGGGGTTCGATCCTTGGATCTTGTTTTTCGATAATTGATCAATAAACTAGAATTAAATTGCGGAAATTTAATTCACCTTTCGATTCGTTGTGCGGAGAAACGAGATCTTATGATGACCTTGAGATCTTCCCACGTATTCCTTGCACTAGCCCGGACGTCGTGTGGGCGACGATCTACCGAACTCCATGGATCTCCCTCTCTACTTTCTCTCTCTAGAATTGTGATCTTCAAGTTATGAGAATAGAGAAGACCATGTGGTGCTTTTATAGGCTACGTAAGGGGACCTTAAGGAGGTGGGATATTGGGCTTCCAATAATAGTGATTAAATTGAGCCCAAGCCCAAATCTATTAATCCTTACTATTATTAATTATATATTAACTCCACTATATAAATATAATTGCACTCCCAATATTCACCATATTATATCAAATAATATTTCTCCGGTAGTATTATTTATTCCGTGTATTTAAGATATAAATATCCATGAATAAAATTAATTTATTGCTAATTAATTTATTCATCTCTTATATCCGAGACTAGTACCATTCAACCTTAATTATTATGCGGAACGAATCCACCTGCAGGGTTTACATAATAATTCCTTATGAACTCATCTCGGGGATATTATCAACCCTTCCGGGATACACTTTCCCGTCAAGTATTCACGGCATGTCATATATAAAATATAGTGACCCAACTTAACCGGTAATTAACCCAATAATTAAATCGGTTAATTCCTTTGGTAAATCAAAGTCACTTATATTAAATATACACACCCGCAATAATATCGGGGATTAAGAATAAAATACACAGAGACTTAAATCGATTATCGCCGGCAATCCTAATCGATAAATCTCAAGCAGATCCGCTCAATACACCAAGTGTACAAGTGTGATAAAATAATTAAGATAAATTATTTTCTCTCTCACACAACGACTATACCGATGGATTGGTCCGTGTCCATCTAGGTCGTGAGCAACTGTTCGATTAAATACGAGTAACCGATAGTATGATCTTCTGTGCGCCCATGCAACACCATACTAACTACAACGTATAAAATCCAGGACTATGATTTGCATATATTTAATTATAAATAATTAAACGCAAATAATTGTTTATTTAATTAAATAGATTAGTGGCAATGGATCGTGAGTTTCCGTCACTTAAATCTAGACATTAAGTACACAACTCCAACAATCTCCCACTTGTACTAAGGTCTAGTCATTTCCTCCAAACTCCCGACTCCCATACTCATCACGTGCTTAAGTTGTACTTCCAAGAAGTACTATGTGAATGAGCACTCTAGGTTGCCGCTCTGAAGTTATCTTGGTGACTACAGCGTCGTCTCCCTCGACGATGACTCGTATCAGGTGGTACTTGCACTATGTGTTATCTTACACTTATGGACTCGTGATTTCTTACCATTTGCCATCGCACCGCTATTTACATAGCCTTTGGCAAATTAAGAATCACATCTAAGTCCCAGAGATTATCCCGGAGTTATACCAGAACTTCCGCTGCCTCTGAGGCCGCTATTTGGTTACCCATGGCAGAGTCCGAAAAGCATCGTGCTTATCACTCTTCCATGTTAAAACTCCTTCTCCTTTAATAGTGAAACACATAGCCTGATCGACTTACACTGGTCCTCATTCGATTAGAAATCCAAGAGAATGTAATCCAAAGGAAATGCTCGTCTGCTTCGTAGTCTAGAACAGTACTTCGAAAGTACTTTTACGGCAGTCGAATATTCCTTTCCAGGATTACCTTGATATCCTCCCACTATGCTAACCGCATAGCCGATATCAGGTTCTTGTTTTCAACAATGCATTTATCAAGCTTTCCACACTCCAAGTGTAGGAAACTGCTTTCACTGCTTCTATCACCTTTATGTGTTCCAAAACACATACCTTAGATAGATGCATTCCGTCTCTGAAAGGTAACGAACCTTTCTCGGAATCTTGCATGTTAAAACGAACCATAATCATATATATGTAAGATGTCCAGGAGAAGTACAATGTTCTTTTCTTGAGATCCTAGATCTTAAGAACATGCTCTAACTTCTTCTTTATCTTATATATCGATTTTTCTAGACAACCATCATTTTATGTCTGACAACATCTTTACATTGTTGCCAATGATAAAATGCTATCTACATAAAACCTCCGAGAAACACCACCTTGTTTCCATCACGTTTCCCATACACACGATTCGTCAATGCCTTTTGATGAATCCATCAAATGGACTATCTCATCAATGCGCAAGTTCCACGAACTCTAAGCTTTCCTTCAATCCCATCAATGGATTGACTAAGCTTGTACTCTAAATGATCTTGCCTCTTAGCAATAATCCTTATTGCTTTCCAAGAAGGCACATTTAGATCTAGTACTACCTTCATGTAGATCTAGGGATCGATTTCATGTATACTAGGTCCAGAGTCCGAAGACTCACCTAGTCTTATGAACATCTTTGGTTGATCCACAACCTCCCACTACAATGGCATTCCAGTGTATTAACAGTGATAACAGTAGGTGCAGTTAGTGGTGTACCGCTACTCGGTTCGGCTGGTTCTAAGTCTTAATCGTTTTCTCTCTTACAAAAGTATCATGTCATTTTTGGGCTTTGTGGTTCATCTAATAGTCTTCCTCTAAGAACCGGGCGTTAGAACTTATAACGTCCTTCTGGTTCATAGTACTATCGAACACACACCTTTTGTTCTTCTAGGATATTCTACAACCACATTTGAATGTGCCGTTGTTTCCAAGACATATCCATAGAACATAGGTAGTTCCGTTTAACTCGCGCTTTTACTATTTCTATAAGAGTTCCATTTCTTATTTCCGACACACCAATCTTACAGAGGACTGTATGGTGTAGTCACTTGGGATCCAATCCCAAGCTCTGATCATAAATCAGAGTCAATCAATTCTAATACTTGTCCGGATCTTATATCTTATATCCAAAAAGGATTTGCTTAGTCGTATTATCTTCCAAATTAGATTCTTAGGTCGGAAGGTCCACTCCTTCAACTTAATTGATCTTACAATCAATTTTCGACCTTTGAACTTCTCATTTGAATAAATATGACTTAGCATAAGAATCCACAAGTATAAATGATTAAATAAAGAAATCTCTTATTAGTAAAACGAGTTATATATAAAACGGTTCGTTGCATCGTGGTGGACTCAGGATTCATCATTTATATTTGCTAGCTAATGTACCAGAATAGATACTATCATTATTTCTTCTTATAACCATCAAATGATTAAAAGAAATAAAATATCCATTCATTAGAAATCCAGAACAAAGTTCTTTCTAATATGAAAGGTACATAAAAGCAATAACCCAAAATGAAATCCTATAAAATGTCCTCCACTGCAATTGCTGCCTCCTCTACAGCATTGCCCACATAGACTACGATCTTTTCTTTTCTAAGTCGTCGGGTTTCCTGGAACCTTTGCATTTAGAATGCACATACCGTCAGTGGTTCCATATCTACACACCAGGTTCCGGTAGATAATACCACTGACTATGTTTTACGACTAAAGAAAATTTCGTACTTTCTTTGAGAGGATAATTAGACTTCCAGTACCCAGACTGTTTGCATCGAGAACTCTTGCCTCTTGGCTTTCTCGTCCCATCTCGTGGTCCAAGAAACTTAGGACCACTGGGTTTCTTTGCTTGCTTTTCCTTTCCCCCGATTTTGCCCTTAGGTTCGAAACCTTTGGCATTAGCTACAAGAGCTTGCGATTTCCGTCTCAACTCGTCTAAAAGGTCAATCATCTTAAAAACGTGTTTAAGCGTTCCCTTGAATCGACTGGCCTTTATGAGTATCCTCATCGCCTCTTGTCTAGCCGCCTATGTCATGTCTAAACATCTCCTTGAGTTTGAACATGATATCAAAATCAGTCCTTTCCTCATCAGTTAAGACATTTGTAGGCTCGGGAGGACAAAGCTCACTGAGTACAAACTTGTACTCTTTAACAGTCTGGACAATGTCTAGATCTCTATTCCAATCAATACATTTAGGGACCAGTGAGTTTAAATAATCCTTAGGTATCACAGAAAGTGGGTTCAAAGCCATTTCCTAATCTATGAGCACATATAACAACAAACAATCGATTTAATCTCCGATATTATCTCCCTTAAATAATATCATTAAACCACTAATCACATCTAAAATCCCATCAGATATGGCAAGCCACGTGGTGTGGACGTTTACCAATCCAAATGATTTAGCAATTAGATTTGCTTCGGTCATACATCACTTATAGCGGAACCTCGTGGGGAGGAATACTATAATGCGTATCTAAGTGTAAACCATTACTCAGTACCAAAGTAAATCGTTTGGAATTGCTACATCACCGCAAGCCACGTGGTGTGGACGTTTACGACAACTTCACAACTCTTCACAATTTCTTACAACTGTCTACATCAATTAATCCAAAATCCGTCAGCATAGCAAGCCACGTGGTGTGGACGTTTACTACACCAAGAGACTTTTATAATTGACTCCCAATTACTTGATCCATTCAATCTTGTAAATCAAGACGCGGAGAATCATAAGTGAAACTCGAAGTTTCTAACCAGTGATTCACCATGCGAACGACCCTATCTCTCATCAAATGAGGGAGCCGAGCAGACAATCGATCTAGTCATCAAATGACACGAAAGTCTCTAATTTGTGTCCTCGACAGGACCAAGTGGCTTTGGCTCCATTCCACTCCCCGGGGTGAGAATGAGTCGACTTGAAATCAGTTTTGGAAAGACAAATTAGGCATTGTTTGATAAACTTAATCAATGTATCTTGTAAAAGGAATTACAAGAATTCTCCTCCAATGACTTATCTATACGAACTTCAAAAGTCCATAAAAGTCACCAAGAGAACAGCAATGGAGACCATGGCAATGTTTCCATTCCCTCTCCCACTTAGCTTTTTATAACAAAGGGATACGCTATCTAATGCATAATTAAATACACATAAGCATAATAACAAACATACAATTCATGCAAGTACGTTCACAAATAATCAAATAATTACTCAAGCAAAATTATTTCTCGACTATTCGTACCTTGATGAATTCCTGCATGCTTGTCTTGAGTCTTCATTCTACGTCTTGAATACTTTGCCGAGCGACGGAAAAATTCTTTGATTCTCATATTTAATTTTACTCCAATTAAATAAAATCAATTCCATTGATTTCCATATTTAATTCTATTTTAAATAAAATCCAAGATTTTCCAATCCAAAATAAATTTTGAATTAATCTAATGATTTTAAATAAAATACTTAAATTAAATAAAATCAATATTATTAAAATCCATTGATCTCCATATTTAATTTTATTCTAAATAAAATCCAAGATTTTCCAATCCAAAATAAATTTTGAATTAATCTAAAGATTTTAAATAAAATACTTAAATTAAATAAAATCAATATTATTAAAATCCATTGATCTCCATATTTAATTCTATTCTAAATAAAATCCAAGATTTTCCAATCCAAAATAAATTTTGAATTAATCTAATGATTTTAAATAAAATACTTAAATTAAACAAAATCAATATTTTAATAATTTCTCAATCCTATTTAGATTAGATCTCAAGAATCCTAATCAAAATCGAATTTTGATTCTTCTTAAGACTTCTAATCCAAGTAGGTATAGGATATCTAGAGAAACTAAGATTTTCTTTCCTAATTTAACTCTCCATCTAATTCCATTATTTAATTCCATAATTAAGAAATCTAATCCAAATAGAATTTGAATTAATTCCAAAATTAAATTAAATAATATTAGAAAGATTAAATTATTTCCGGAAAGATCGGATTTACCGGGACGAACCGAAACGAGTTTCCGGTCGACCCAACATCGAACCCGCGCACAGCACATGCCCAAGCCATACTAGCCATGCACATGCACATGCATATCGATCCAGGCCATGCAATTGAACAACATTCATGCAATTGAACATGCATTCAGCGTAGCCACTCTCACCATGCTAAAAAGCATGGCCGCATGCATTCACATGCTCAGCTCGCAAGCACGCACAAGTCCATGCATTCACGCATGAGAATTTCAACACAGCAGCCCGCACAAAGCTCTAGCTCGTCGGCGATCGACATCCGGCGAACATGCCGTCGATCCTTGCCAACAGCCCAGCCCGTGCTGCCTCACCGCCCAGCCCGCGCTTCCAGCTCCCTCCCGGCAGCCCGCACCGAGCCTTTCGGTCGATCGATCCGGTTCAATTATTCCGAAAAACCCTCGATTTTTAATAATTAATTTTTCCGACCAACACGATTCATACGAGAGAGAAAACATAGACGTAGAACAATATATATAGCACAATAATTTAACAATTTAAATTAATCTATGGCTATAAACAACGACAATCGATTATCGAAACAATTAACGAAAAACGTAACCATACGCTCTGATACCAATTGTTGGAATTCGATATCCCGGGTTATTTAAATTTGCGGAAACCAATAACCCGATCAAAAACCCTTCGCCGGAGATCACGCGAACGCCGACGAACGCGCCGGAGTCCAGCCGAGGAGACCACACGCCCGAAGACGTGCGGCTGCCCCCAGCCGAACCCCCGCGTCGCGGGGTTCACGCGATGATCGATCGCGTCCATCGCGATCGATGGGGTGGGGCTGCCTAGCAGCCCCCGCGGCGAGTCCGGCGACTCGCCGCCGCCTGGGAGGTCCCCACCGTCGAGGTGGGGTGGGGTGCGGCACCAGCCCGCGCCCCCAGCGATCGATCGTAAGATCGATCGCATGCCCGCGGCCCAGCCGCGGGTCTCTCCTCCGCGCGCCCTCGAAACCCTAGGCGGCGATCGCCGTGGTCCGGCGATCCTAGATCGCCACCACGCGTTCGTCGTCTAATCCGGGGTTCGATCCTTGGATCTTGTTTTTCGATAATTGATCAATAAACTAGAATTAAATTGCGGAAATTTAATTCACCTTTCGATTCGTTGTGCGGAGAAACGAGATCTTATGATGACCTTGAGATCTTCCCACGTATTCCTTGCACTAGCCCGGACGTCGTGTGGGCGACGATCTACCGAACTCCATGGATCTCCCTCTCTACTTTCTCTCTCTAGAATTGTGATCTTCAAGTTATGAGAATAGAGAAGACCATGTGGTGCTTTTATAGGCTACGTAAGGGGACCTTAAGGAGGTGGGATATTGGGCTTCCAATAATAGTGATTAAATTGAGCCCAAGCCCAAATCTATTAATCCTTACTATTATTAATTATATATTAACTCCACTATATAAATATAATTGCACTCCCAATATTCACCATATTATATCAAATAATATTTCTCCGGTAGTATTATTTATTCCGTGTATTTAAGATATAAATATCCATGAATAAAATTAATTTATTGCTAATTAATTTATTCATCTCTTATATCCGAGACTAGTACCATTCAACCTTAATTATTATGCGGAACGAATCCACCTGCAGGGTTTACATAATAATTCCTTATGAACTCATCTCGGGGATATTATCAACCCTTCCGGGATACACTTTCCCGTCAAGTATTCACGGCATGTCATATATAAAATATAGTGACCCAACTTAACCGGTAATTAACCCAATAATTAAATCGGTTAATTCCTTTGGTAAATCAAAGTCACTTATATTAAATATACACACCCGCAATAATATCGGGGATTAAGAATAAAATACACAGAGACTTAAATCGATTATCGCCGGCAATCCTAATCGATAAATCTCAAGCAGATCCGCTCAATACACCAAGTGTACAAGTGTGATAAAATAATTAAGATAAATTATTTTCTCTCTCACACAACGACTATACCGATGGATTGGTCCGTGTACATCTAGGTCGTGAGCAACTGTTCGATTAAATACGAGTAACCGATAGTATGATCTTCTGTGCGCCCATGCAACACCATACTAACTACAACGTATAAAATCCAGGACTATGATTTGCATATATTTAATTATAAATAATTAAACGCAAATAATTGTTTATTTAATTAAATAGATTAGTGGCAATGGATCGTGAGTTTCCGTCACTTAAATCTAGACATTAAGTACACAACTCCAACAGGAAGGTCCTCTCCTTCAACATCGCTGATTAAACTATCAGCTTTCAACCTTTGAAGCCTATTTGAGTTTATATGACCTAGCCTTAGATGCCACAAGTATAATTGATTCATTTTAGAAGGTTCCTTTCTCTTATTGGTGTTCGTAGATGTGTTATTACTCTCGGTTAGTTGCATCGTGTTAGACTCAGGATTTAGCACATACAAATCGTCCACCAATGTACCAGAACAGATAATCTCACTGTTTCTTCTTATGATCACAGAGTGGTCAAAAGAGACAGAATACCCATTCATAATAAGTTTAGAAACCGAAATTAAATTCTTTCTAAAGTTGGGTACATAAAGACAATTATGTAAAACTAAAACCCTATCACTACTGAAGCGTAAGTGAACGTCTCCCACTGCAACAGCCGCCACCCTCGCGGCATTGCTCATGTAGACCACGATCTCTCCCTCTCTAAGTCTCCGGGTTTCCTGGAACCCCTGCAATGAATTGCAGACATGATCAGTGGCCCCCGTATCTACACACCAGGTGCTGGTAGATAACACCACTGATAATGTTTCAGTGACTAAGGAAAATTTCGTACCTTTGATGAGAGGACAATCAGACCTCCAGTGCCCAAACTGTTTGCATCGAAAGCATCTGCGTAACCGCTTGCTTTCCCCAATCCGTGGTTTTAAACCACTGGGTCTCTTTGCACGCTTTTCTTTTAGCCTAGCCACAAGAGCTCGTGTTTCTCTTAACTTACGCACAAAAATCGCCTTCGCCGAGCCGTTTTCAAGGGACTCATTGAGGAACGATTCCGTGGGTATGTTAAACACCTCTTGCCTAGCTTCCACACCATGTCTCAACGTAGTTGGAACAACAGTGAATTCAGAAAGCTTGATAGTCTGATCAATGTCTAGATTTCTTTTCCAATCAGTACTATATGGAACCAGTGAGTTTTCATCTTTAAGTATATCACAAAGTGGGGTCACAGTCATTCTTAACCTATAAGCACATAAAACAAACAAACAATTTAATATCTGATATTATCTCCCTTAAATAATATCATTAAATCACTAATCACATCTAAAATCCCATCAGGTAAGGCAAGCCACGGTGTGTGGACGTTTACCCACCCAAACGACTTAGCAATTAGATTTCCTTCGGTCATACATCGCTTATAGCGGAACCTCGGTGTGAGGAATACTATAAGGCGTATCTAAGTGTAAACCATTACTCAGCACCAAAGTAAATCGTTTGGAATTGCTACATCACCGCAAGCCACGTTGTGTGGACGTTTACGATAACTTCACAACTCTTCACAATTTCTTACAACTGTCTACATCAATTAATCCAAAATCCGTCAGTACAGCAAGCCACGTTGTGTGGACGTTTACTGCACTAAGAGATCTTTATAATTGACTCCCAATTACTTGATCCATTCGATCTTGTAAATCAAGACGCGGAGAATCATAAGTGAAACTCGAAGTTTCTAACCAGTGATTCACCATGCGAACAACCCTATCTCTCATAAATGAGGGAGCCGAGCAGACAATCGATTCATCTATCAAAGAATGGTACGACTGCCTCTAATTTGTGTCCTCGACATGACCAAGTGGCTTTGGCTCCATTCCACTCCCCGGGGTGAGAATGAGTCGACTTGAAATCAGCTTCGGAAAGACAAATTAGGCATTGTTTGATAAACTTAATCAATGTTTCTCGTAAGAGGAATTACAAGAACTCTCCTCCAATAACTTATCTATATAAACTTCAAAAGTTTATAAAAGTCACCAAGAGAGCAGCAATGGAGACCATGGGTATGTTTCCATACCCTCTCCCACTTAGCTTTTTACAATAAAGGGATACGCTATCTAGTGCATAAAAGTAAACACATATAGCATGCATACATGTAATAAAGCACATAGTATTATCACATAGTCAAAATAATTACTAGAATATTATTTTCCGACTATTATGGCTTTACTCCATCTCCGTACGCATCTTCTAGTCTTTAGTCTTCGTTCTTGAATGCTCCATGTGACGAGAATATTAATTTCCAATATTTAAATCTATCTATTTTTAATAAATCCAAAAGATACTTAATTAATAATAATTAAGTCAATCGAATAAATCAAAAATAAAATTAAATATTATTAATATTTTTTATTTATTTTATCTTCCCTTTCTACTTCATTAAATCTCTAGAATAATCTATCCAAGACCCACTTGGAATATTCTAGATGATTTCCATAATGAAATAAGGAAATAAAATAATTTAGGACTCTTCTACTTTCCAAGATTAATTAATTTCCATTACTATGAAAATTCCCATAAAATAGAAATAATCAATTAGGAAATAAATCAATCCTAAATTAACTTTTATTCCTTTCCAATTCTATTAAATCTCTAGGATCCTATTCCAAGTAGAACTCGGAATACTCTAGAAGACTTCCATAATAGAATAAGGAAATAAAATTAATTCCAATTAATTCTTTTCCTAATCCATGAGAATTCCCAAAAATAGGAATACTCAAATAGGAAAAACCCGAATCAATTAGGAAAGTGAATTTACCGGGAGAGCACGAAGATCACGAGGACCCCCGCGCCCCCACCGGACCGCCATCACCGGCCGAGGACCGCCGCCGCCGCCACCTAGCCGGCGCACCACCAAAAACGAATCTCGACATGTCCGAGAGTTTAATCAAACCAACATACATGACAAAATAAATTAAACGAATAATAAATCAAGCCATAATAGTCGGAACCCTGCAAGGTAGAACAATTTTATCGAAAATACCGCGAACGTAAACCACGCTCTGATACCAATTGTTGGAATTCGATATCCCGGGTTATTCAAATTTGCGGAAAATAATAACCCGATCAAAACCATCCGCCGGAGATCACATGAACACCATCGCACGCGCCGGAGCACGACCAAACGCACGACGTGGCCGAAGCCACGCGCACGCCCAGCCGAGCCCCCGCGGCTAGGGCTTCACGCGATCACCGATCGCACGCCGGCGATCGGTTGGGGTGGGGCTGCTCCAGCAGCCCCCGCGGCGAGTCCGGCGACTCGCCGCCGCCTGGAGGCCCCCGCCTTCACGGCGGGGTTGGGCACGGCACCAGCCCGTGCCCAGCGATCGACCCCTTGCGGTCGATCGCACACCCTCGGCCCAGCCGAGGGTTCGGCCCCCTTGCCCCGTCGAACCCTAGGGGCGATCGCCCGTGGTCCGGTGGCTTCGCCACCACCACGCGATCGTCCTCTACTCCGGGTTCGATCTTCGGATCTTGTTCTACGGTATTTTACGATAAACAAAACCGAATAAATCAAGGGCGTTTAGATTTTTACCTTTCGATTCGTTGTTCGGAGAAACGAATTCAAGATGACCTTTGAATCTTCCCACGTATTCCTTGCACTCCGTTCGAACGTCGGGTGGGCGACGATCTATCGAACTCCTATGGATCTCCTTCAACTCTCTAGACTAATCAAGTATGATTATCTTGTCTTATGATTTATGAAGGCCATGTAGTGCTTTTATAGGCTACGTAGGGGATCTAAAGGAGGTGGAATATTGGGCTTCCAATATTGAAGATTAAATTGAGCCCACTGCTCAAGTCCATTAATCCTTATCAATATTAATTAAATTTATTTTCCACTATATAAATTAATTGCACTCCCAATATTAAACCATATTATATCCAAATAATATTTCTCCGGTAGTATTATTTATTCCGTGTATTTAAGATATAAATATCCATGAATAAAATTTATTTATTGCTTAATAAATTTATTCATCTCTTTTATCCGAGACTAGTACCACTCAACCTTATTTATTATGCGGAATTAAATCCACTCGCGACGTTTACATAATAAATCCTTATGAGCTCATCTCGGGGATATTATCAACCCTTCCGGGATACACTGTCCCGTCAAGAATTCACGGCATGCCATATATAAAATATAGTGACCCAACTTAACCGGTAATTGACCCAATAATTAAACCGGTCAATTCCTTTGGAAAATCAAAGTCACTTATATTAAATATACACACCAGCAATTGTATCGGGGATTAAGAATAAAATACACTGAGTCTCAAATCAATTATCGCCAAGCAAACCTAATTGATGAGTCTCAATCGATCCGCTCAATACACCAAGTGTACAAGTGTGATAAAATAATTAAGATAAATTATTTTCTCTCTCACACAACGACTATACCGATGGATTGGTCCGTGTCCATCTAGGTCGTGAGCATCTGTTCGATTAAATACGAGTAACCGATAGTATGATCTTCTGTGCGCCCATGCGCACCATACTAACTACAACGTATAAAATCCAGGACTATAATTTGCATATATTTAATTAACAATAATTAAAAGCAAATGAATGTTTGTATTTAATAGGTAAATGAAAGTGTACAAGGAGTTCATAATACTCAAATCTAGACATTAAGTATACTACTCCAACACAAAGGTCGAAAATTGATATTTGATCAATTAAGTTGAAGGAGTGGACCTTCCGACCTAAGAATCTAATTTGGAAGATAATGTGACTAAGCAATCCTTTATGGATATAAGATGTAAGATCCGGACAAGTATAAGAATTGATTGACTCTGATGTATGCAGACCGATGTCTACTCAGACAATAAGGTACGAGTACTTCATTTGATGATTACTCGAGAAATGGATTAGAATACATGATGTGCCACAAAAGCAAGTGTTTTGACAAGTCAATGGACACCAAGCAATTGTGTTGAACCATCAAGGTATATCCATTTGTAGCCTGCGATTTGATCGCGGAGGCAAGTACCTGTCTGAGGAATGCATGGCATACCAATCAAGAGATTGGGATTTGATCCCAAATGACTACACCATACACTGTTGTGTAGAAATGGTGTGTCGATAATAAGAAATGGAACTCTTATAGAGATAGTAAAAGATGAGTTATACGGAACTACCTATGTTCTATGGATATGTCTGGAAACAACGGCGCATTCAAATGCGGTTGTAGAATATCCTAGAAGAACAAAAGATGTGTGTTCAATAGTACTATGAACCAGAAGGACGTTATAAGCTCTAACGCCCGGTTCTTGGAGAAAGACTATATGATGAACCACAAGCCCAAGGTGACGTAATACTTTGAAATGAAAGAGAAAGATTAAGACTTAGAACCAGCCGAACCGAGTAGCGGTACACCACTAACTGCACCTACTGTTATCACTGTTTATACACCGGAATGCCATTGTAGTGGGAGGTTGTGGGACAACCGGAGATATTCATAAGACTAGGAGAGTCTTCGGACTCTGGACCTAGTATACATGAAATCGATCCCTGGATCTACATGAAGGCCGTACTAGATCTAAATGTGCCTTCTTGGAGAGCAATAAGGATTATTGCTAAGAGGCGAGATCATTTAGAGTACAAGCTTAGTTGATCCATTGATGGATTGAAACAAAGCATTGAGTTCGTGGTACTTGCAAATTGATGAGATAGTCCATTTTATGGATTCATCAAAAGCATAGACGAATTGTGTGTATTGGAAACGTGATGGAAAACAAGGTGGTGTTTCTCGGAGGTTTTATGTAGATGACACTCTTATCATTGGCAACAATGTAAAGATGTTGTCAGACATAAAATGATGGTTGTTTAGAAAAATCGATATATGAGATGAAGAAGAAGTTAGAGCATGTTCTTAAGATCTAAGATCTCAAGAAAAGAACATTGTACTTCTCCTGGACATCTTACATATATATGATTATGGTTCGTTTTAACATGCAAGATTCCGAGAAAGGTTCGTTACCTTTCAGATACAGAATGCGTCTATCTAAGGTATGTGTTTTGTAACACATAAAGGTGATAGAAGCAATGAAAGCAATTTCCTACACTTGAAGTGTGGAAAGCTTGATAAATGCAATGTTGAAAAACGAGAACCTGATATCGGCTATGCGGTGAGCATAGTGGGAGGATATCAAGGTAATCCTGGAAAGGAATATTCGACTGCCGTAAAAGTAATTTTGAAGTACTGTTCTAGACTACGAAGCAGACGAACATTTCCTTTGGATTACATTCTCTTAGATTTCTAATCGAATGAGGATCAGTGTAAGTCGATATCAGGCTATGTGTTTCACTATTGAAGGAGAAGGAGTTTTAACATGGAAGAGTGATAAGCACGATGCTTTTCGGACTCTGCCATGGGTAACCAAATAGCGGCCTCAGAGGCAGCGGAAGTTTTGGTATAACTCCGGGATAATCTCTGGGACTTAGATGTGATTCTTAATTTGCCAAAGGCTATGTAAATAGCGGTGCAATGGCAAATGGTAAGAAATCACAAGTCCATAAGTGTAAGATAACACATAGTGCAAGTACCACCTGATACGAGTCATCGTCAAGGGAGACGACGCTGTAGTCACCAAGATAACTTCAGAGCGGCAACATAGAGTGCTCATTCACAAAGTACTTCTTGGAAGTACAACTTAAGCACGTGATGAGTATGGGAGTCGGGAGTTTGGAGGAAATTACTAGACCTTAGTACAAGTGGGAGATTGTTGGAGTTGTGTACTTAATGTCTAGATTTAAGTAACGGAAACTCACGATCCATTGCCACTAATCTATTTAATTAAATAAACAATTATTTGCGTTTAATTATTTATAATTAAATATATGCAAATCATAGTCCTGGATTTTATACGTTGTAGTTAGTATGGTGTTGCATGGGCGCACAGAAGATCATACTATCGGTTACTCGTATTTAATCGAACAGTTGCTCACGACCTAGATGGACACGGACCAATCCATCGGTATAGTCGTTGTGTGAGAGAGAAAATAATTTATCTTAATTATTTTATCACACTTGTACACTTGGTGTATTGAGCGGATCTGCTTGAGATTTATCGATTAGGATTGCCGGCGATAATCGATTTAAGTCTAAGTGTATTTTATTCTTAATCCCTGATATTATTGCGGGTGTGTATATTTAATATAAGTGACTTTGATTTACCAAAGGAATTAACCGATTTAATTATTGGGTTAATTACTGGTTAAGTTGGGTCACTATATTTTATATATGACATGCCGTGAATACTTGACGGGAAAGTGTATCCCGTAAGGGTTGATAATATCCCCGAGATGAGTTCATAAGGAATTATTATGTAAACCCTGCAGGTGGATTCGTTCCGCATAATAATTAAGGTTGAATGGTACTAGTCTCGGATAAAAGAGATGAATAAATTAATTAGCAATAAATTAATTTTATTCATGGATATTTATATCTTAAATACACGGAATAAATAATACTACCGGAGAAATATTATTTGATATAATATGGTTTAATATTGAGAGTGCAATTAATTTTATATAGTGGAAAATAGAATTAATTAATATTGATAAGGATTAATGGACTTGAGCATTGGGCTCAATTTAATCTTCAATATTGGAAGCCCAATATTCCACCTCCTTAAGATCCCCTACGTAGCCTATAAAAGCACTACATGGTCTTCTCTATTCTCATAACTTGAAGATCACAATTCTAGAGAGAGAAAGTAGAGAGGAGGATCCATGGAGTTCGGTAGATCGTCGCCCACACGACGTTCGGGCTAGTGCAAGGAATACGTGGGAAGATCTCAAGGTCGTCAAATTGAGTTCTTCGTTTTTCCGAACAACGAGAACGAGGTAAATCGTAAAACCCTCTTTATGATTTTATCGTTTAATTATCGTAAAAATATCGTGAACCAAGATCCGAGAACGCGACCCATGTCGAGGTTGAACCGGGCGGTGGTGATCGGACCGCCGGCGGCTCAACAGCTCGCCTAGGGGGGGTCGAGGGGCATGAGCCTCGGCTGGACGCCGAGACTCGATCGAGCACGAGCTCGATCGCCCGTGCACATCCAGCGGGCTGCTGGAGCAGCGCCGCTCGCGCGGCACGAGCTCCGCTCCGGCGGAGCGATCACCGCTCGCGCGGCTGGACCGCCGCTCGCGCGGCGGTGGCTGCGGGCTGATCGCTAGCCACGGTTCGACCGTGGCTTGGGGGCGATCAGCGGGGTGTTGCTGGGGGTGTCCAGCGGGCTGCCAAGGGCAGCCCTAGGCGGCTTCCGTGATCAGCCGCGAGCCCCGTGCATGGGCTCGACCGAACAGCCGCGGCGTTGCCGCGGTTAGGGTTTTGGTTGAGTCCGGATATACGCGGTGGTTCGTGGCGAGATTTTCCGGCAACCGGGAGTCGATTGGAGTTGTTGTTCCGCAATTTTACAACTCCGGATATTCGATCTCCAAAGGATTTCGGTCGGAATTAATTAGATAATTAATTTTAATTAATTTATTAATTCCGGGATATCGATTTCCAACAACATTATTCCCCAACACAACACAGCCACCATCCACTTGTTGAAATTGCTCAAACCAGTGTCTCTTGGGACTCATATGGAAAGTGAAACCAGAGTCAAGTATCCACTCACTCTCCTTTCCATTTACTGTCACATTGAGAACCTCTGCATCTTCACAGCTATCATCTGCCAATGTAACATCAGCTTGCTGTTGAGGAGTTTGGTTTTCTTGCTGTTTCTTCCAAGCAAAACAATTCTTCTTCAAGTGGCCAGCCTTCTTGCAGTGGTAACACTTCCTACTTTCCCCTGAAGTAGAAGCTCCACCTCCACTGCTATTAGACTTTGATTGTGACTGCTTCTTCTTGTGTGGTTTCTTCCCTGCAGTAAATAAACCCTCAGAAACAGTGGCATGAGAATCCTTTCTAGATGACTCCTTCTTATGTAACTCCTTTGTTCTCAAGGCTATCTGAACCTCATCAAGTGTCAGAGCATGTTCCCTTCCATATATCATGGCATCTCTGAACTGATCAAAAGAAGAAGGCAGAGAACTCAACAGCAAGAGAGCTTGGTCCTCATCATCAAGCTTTTTATCTATATTCTCCAAGTCATCAAGGATCTTTACAAACTCATCCATCTGATCTAACACTGGTTTATCACTAAGCATTTTAAATGAGTAAAGCTTTTGTTTCATGTACAATCTGTTAGCTAGGGATTTTGTCATATATAGAGATTCCAGTTTCTTCCATAAACCATAGGCAGTAACCTCTCTACATACCTCCCTCAATACCTTATCACCAAGACTCAAGATAATCACACTGTGTGCCTTCATGGAGATTTCTTCAAGTTCCTCCTCTGAACTGGCCACAGAACTTGAATCTACAGGTGACTTCTCCTTCCTCCTAGCCTCAGCTTCTGGATCTGGTGGTGAAAGTGCAGAAATCAACCCCTGTTGAACAAGCACAGCCCTCTCCTTTATCCTCCATAAACTGAAATCATTTTTTCCAGTGAATTTCTCCACCTCGAATTTGGCAGATCCAGTCTTCATCACCAGTGATTCTCCTTCCCACAGACGGCGCCAATTGTTGAGGAATAACCACCCAGATCAAACAGAAACAAACGCGAGCTCTGCCGACACTGAATCCCTCACAATAGCACTGAACAGCACAAATAACACTGAACAACGCAGTTTAACACTGAACCACTGGTTTGAACACTAAAATCAAACACGCGTCGATTAACACTCAATACTAACCGCGCCTAAAGTTTGTATTGGGTATATCGAACTCAAACACGAAAAGTAACAATCACACAACAAACGATTTTACGTGCTTCGATCACCGGAAAGGTAATCTACGTGCACGGCGGAGGGGAGGGGTTATCTGGTATTATACGAAGCTAAAGAACAATTGTACAAAGCTCTCTCTAGCTCAATGCTTGCATATCAATCACAAACACGAGTGATTATATGCTAAAACAGAAATGCACAAAATCGATGAACACATCCTGGCCATCGAGTCATAACAACCTCGCAAATCTCAACCGTGCGATGATGTGAGACAATTCCATGTGCGTTTCCACGATGAGCTGGCAAGGATCATGTAGCTTCAAGAATCATCCATTTTGGTGAAGAATCCGCTAAGAAATCGATCGACCTAGACCATGCACCCGCTGCCCAAATCAGCATCAAAACGACGCCGTTTTGTTCTTCCGCGAAATTCAAATACTGGGCAAAATTACCAATTTGCCCCTGAAGCGCATTTTGTCGATTTTGCGTCCGGAGATGATTTTTCATGTACAATTTAACAAAACTAATTATGGCCATTGATTTTATTAGAGGGTCAAGATTATTTCTAGCAATTAAAACACATTATATTTTCATTAGAAAAAATACTTCTCTTTCAAATCTGTGTCTTCTAGTAATTCATCTTCTCTATTCTTCTTCTCTATTTCTTTGCTTTCGATTGTTAAAAAAGTTTCACAACTTTATTTTTTCCAATGTGAACAATCGAATCTGAATTATTATCCGGAAGAGCTTTGTTCTTTACGGACCTTCCCCGTCCGAAATTAGCTAAGTAAAAATCAACTTTTGCCCATGAAGAAACCCGAGTAGAGTAGCCATATTGCATATTGAATGATGGCCGATGGATACACCCTTGAAACAGCGTCACCTGGAAAGCGGCGGAGGAGGGGATAAGGCCGGCGGCAGCAACTTATCGGGGACGAGCTAGGTCATGAAGCTCGATCGTCTGCTAAGTCCCTGGCATGGAAATCGGCGTCGATTGTAATAGTCCTCCCCGGCTACATAATGAAAAACCGGCATGGGATGATCATTATCATTATCAGAGTTTGTGTGGGAAACAAGAATCTTCCCGGCAACAGGGAGGAGGAAGTCTTTGAGAACGAAAGAGAAATAGAGAGGGAGTTTCTGAGGCTCGGGATAATGGTGTCCAAGAAACGTGATTCCGAACATTCGATCCGTAGAAGAATCACTAAGGAAAATCCTATTAATGAAAAAAATAAAGTTAGTGAATTTTTTTTAACAATTAAAACCAAAGAAATAGAGAAGAGAGATAGAGAATATAACACACATATTTAATTTGAAAGACAAGTAATTTTTCTAAGGAAAATATTGTGTATTTTAATTCTTAGGAATAATCTTGACCATCTAATAAAATCAATGGTCATAATTAGTTTATTAGGAAATATTAGGAAAAAAAAAAGTAAAAGGAGAGAATCCGGATTCCCACATGAGTGCTCTTTATTAAAAAAAGGTATTTGAGAACATAGCGAATGAATTGACGGAATAAGGTCCACCTCCTTATTAAGGTAGGGAATTTGTATTGTGGCCCCCACCCTTATTATTCATCACTAGTATACTCCCATTTTCCATGATTTTAATTCAAAAAACAAAAGAAACAGTAATGCTCACGTGTGTGTATGAAAAGTGTTAGGTTTGTAAGTGAGCTCTAAATTTTAAATTCAAGTATTCAAGTTATGCTACACAAATTGCAAGTGATTAAATACAAGATTGTAATATATAACCAAGCGGTGGTAATAATTCAAACTTAGATTTTAACTGAAATATACTCTCAATAATTTTATTATCAAAAGTTTTATTTACTCTTTTATTTATCGAATGAAAAAATTATTTTGATGAAATATACTCTCAATAATTTTATATGGCAAATTATATCTTGCTCCTCAATGCAAGATGTACATCTTACACCTGGTCAACATTATAAAAGAGTCGGTCAAAATTAACCTAATTTTTTTTCCTTTTTTTTCATCGTTCTCACTCTCTCTCAATTCCCTCTCTCCCTCTCTCTCGACTTCGCCCCAGTTTTATGGGGGATAACAGCCGTACGGAAGCCCCTTCTCGGCTCCCGCGCCGTCTGCTTTTCCACCGGAACCGATTCAGACGTGATCGCGAATTTTTAGATGGTCGATCCAGACGGAAGCGGCTTCATCGACGATAAGGAGTTCCACCGCGCCCTCTCGTTGTACAATGAGAGCTTCGGGATGCGGATTGTTCACCTGCCCATGTATCTTTTCACCAACAACAACTTGAGAAAGATCGGGTCTACTGTATATAAACAAAAAAATTAATTTAGGTTTTTTTTTTCCTCTTTTTTTTCCTCCTTCCGTCTCCTTCCTCCTTCCTCTTTTCTTCTTCTATACATCAACATACTGTTGAAAACCTTGATCTATACCGTCGATATTTTTGTTCTTAATCATCTTCGGCTTCGTCCTCCATCGAGATAGGTACGATCTCGGTTCTTAGCGTCGGTTTCGTCCCTCCATCCAGATCGGTTCTTACCGTCGACTTCGTTCCTGCGTCGATCTCTATTCGATCTCGGTTTTGACCCTCGCTTTCGTCACTCCATCGATCTCGATTCTGATTTTGTTGACTTCTGCAAAAATTATGTTTGAATTGTGTTTCCTTGAAGGTATGCTATGAAATTCCTTTTGATTTTTCAATTTAATTTCGGTTGATGGTTGTTGTTGTTTTTGTTGATTATTGTGTTTGATAATTTTTGTTGTTTATACATATCTGTTATCGATTTTCAGCTAGATTTTTTTTGGTGGTTTTGATCTCATATGTTGCTGTTGTTGTTGTTGTTGTTGTTGTTGTTGTTGTTTGTTTTGGGTTGAAGATTGTATCTCACCAGTGGTGGATTGAGAATCACTTTCTGAAAAAGGGGATCAAGGCCCCAAGTATGAGCTTTTGTTGGGCAACCTCAAAGAGCTTGCGACCTTAAACTTCAGAGCATCGTCTCAGCCGATGCCCCTCTCCCACAACATACTCCCAATGGTTCTTTCCTTTTACCATCATTGGAAGAAAATTTACGATAAATATTGTTATTACATTCTTGGAGCTGGTTTCATGCCTTTTCTAATAAGGTAAATATGGATGTTTTCGAATTGTATGTTTTTTATGTGTTTTTGTGTTTTTACTTTTTAGATGCTATTGAGTCGAACCACGTTGTTGATCTTGATAATGAAACCCTTCAATAGTTATTCTTATATTGATGCTGACCTTCAGTTTGTATTCTGTCAACCTTTATTTTGTAATATGTCAACCTTCATTGAAGTTAAATGTCAATCTTCATTTAAGTTTAATTTACAGTTATGAGTTTATGTGTTGTTGATCTTGATGATGGAACCCTAAATCCTCATACTTCATGTTATTCTTACATTGATGCTGCTATTTTTGTTGATCTTGACAATAGTGAGATAGTGTGGTTTAGAAGATTAAAAAGTTCGACAAGACTTTGGATTTTCTACAAGAGTTCATTTGAAACATATATTGGTTTTTAGGATTTTGGATTTTGATTATTGTAACAAATATTGGTTTTGGATATTGTATTTGATAGTTGATTTGAAACTTCATTTTTGTAACAGATTGGTTAAGTTTCTCATTCTGTTATTTTTCATTTTGTATCCTGAAAAATAAATAGGCCAGGTTGCTCAGATGGACATTTAAAGCGTAAAAGATAGTGTGTTTGGAAGATTAAAGAGTTCAACCGATTTTACAAGATGTTGGAGTACAAGACTTTGGATTTTCTGCTTTGTACTTTAATCATTTGAAACATATATTGATTATTGGGATTTTGGGTTTTTTTTTATTTGATGATGATTATATTTTATTCGTATTGAATTTTGAGGTTAAATCAAAATAAACAGAATGAAGGATGAAATTAAATAAATATGCAGAATGATGTTTATGAAAATGAAGGCTAGTGTTTTGAAAAATATATAATAATTGAAATATCATTTTAATGAATTATTAGTGTATGTTTCATGTGAGTTGTAGATGTTTATTTATTGTGTTTTAGATTTTGATTTCATTTGAGATGATATATAGTTAACTAACACAATGAAAATGATGAAGTTTGGTGTTTTGAAAAATGTATAATAATTGAAATATCATTTTAGTGAATCATTAGTGTATGTTTCATGTGAGTTGTAGATGTTTATTTATTGTGTTTTAGATTTTGTTTTCATTTGAGATGATAATAGTTGGCTAACACCGATCAATTTGGAGATGAATATTAACATTTATTTTCGTTTTGAACATCATGCAAGTACTTATGTATTTTATAAGAATAACTGAATCATCAACAAAGCAGGCACAATATACCATAAATAAACAAACATGCATCAATCACCTACAAATCAATTATCTAAAAATTATCCACTAATCATCTACAAATGATGCACAAAACAGTTTAAGCATCTAACACTCTTGTCAAGGACAAATCATCTACCATCCATCAACAATATATATCATTCAACCATCAATCATCTACCACATACATTAATTATATATACCAATCCACCATTCATCGATGTTTATGTATGTGAATTTACAGATATGGCCTCCTAATAATTCGCCTTTATTTGGAGGAATCTTTGTGAAGTAGCGAGGCTAGTTAAAGCAGACCTAGGCAGAAGGAAAAGAGGTCGTTCGTGCTCGATACGATAATAGGGTTCCAAAACTGTTGACAAAAAAAAGGCATCTCATTAGCTTACAGTATATAGCGCCGCGAATACGAATTTTCATCACACAACATAAATCTCATCTTTTTCAACATTTTTATTTATTCTTTTCTTTTCAAGCCGCTTTATTTATCTTATTTGTGAAAAATAATGTAATATGATTAATTTGAAGTAAGAAATAGTTTTACAATGAAGTTAACAAAATGTAATATGATCAATTTGAAGTAAATAATTTAGAAGTACTTTTTGCTGCAATGATCGTCTTCTTGCGGTTCAATGCAACCTCCACCTCCTCCTGTGAATTCATACACAATTTTTTAGATTTTCTAGTATAATTAAAACAAAAGAGCGGATATGATATGTATTTAAATGAAAGACCATAAAGGAGATTTAAGAAGACTTGCATCATTTTTTTCTCTTCACTAACAACATCTAGTTTTCTTCTCTTCTTGTGGTTTCAATGCGACCCCACCTCATGTTATTAGATTTAATAATGTAATACAAAAAAAGATATGTAATAAAACTTACACTAAATGAAGATTGTAATCATTTTATTACGTGAAATTATTACATAATATGTGAAATTTAGTACAATATTAAAATAAAGGATGAGCTCTATTATAATGAAAGATGATGCAATACATATATGAAGTATAAGCTCTCGTCTACACTTGGCAAATAAACACGATCATTGAACAAACACGGTTTCAATATTAAAATAAAGGATGAACGGTTTTAATGAAAGATGGCGTACTATGGATATGAATTATGAGCACGTTCAGAAATTTACCTAGTTTTGGTGGAGAAGTATTCTTTCTTATGTTGGTTTTTGTAGATAATTTATTTTGCAGCTGAAAAAATTAATAATAACTGTTTAAAATGAAAAATGAACTCTATTTATTATGAAAGATGATGCAATATAAATATGGAGTATGAGATCTACTTACAATGAAAGATGACATAATATGGATATGAAGTATGTATAGTTTTAGAAATCTATAACAACAGTGTACTTGTAAGGATTACATCAAAATTATGAAACTGATTTTTTCGTGTTTTCATGCCAACATGATGTGAAATAATGTGCACTTGTAAAGACAGATACATTACATCACTAAGCGAACGTCCTTAGCCCAAAACTTCTCTGTCCATTCATTCAGTAGGTAGGATCATTGATAGCTACACATATCACAGAATCAACTCCCTTGGACTTGAACTTATCGGTGTTGTTTTTGTAGCTAGGCACGTGTTGCGCCAACACACTCCTATATAGGCTCCCTGTGACACGACAAATTTATCCAATTCATCCAACTAAAACCCCTCAGTTCATTTCAACAGACAAACAAACACACAAACGTGCAGAACTCAAACTCAAACATGCAAAACTCTGTGGAAGAGTGAGTAGTGAAAGGGTGTACAAATTTACAAAATCAATCAAACCTTGTGTGTGTCTGAATTGTGGTGAAAACTAGAAAAATTACTAAGCCAAATTATGAAATAAGTAGGGTTTTCAGAAATTTATTTATTACCAAATTCATGAAATTAAGAATACCAAATTCATGAAACTAATAAAATTACGAAGTACCTAGGGTTTGAATATCGAATTTCGATCGATTAATTTCTTCCGCAAAGAAGTCGGTACTGTAGCTTGGAGGCGGGGAAGAAGAAGTAGATCTGGCCGGCTCGAGCGCGTGGTTGTCGATGGAAGAATGGTTGCGGTGTGACGGCCAACGGGGCGGTGAGCGCGGTGGGAACGATCAAAGAGAATGGTGGTTGACTGCGTATTGGAGAGAAGTTTTCTGTAAAATCGCGAGAGAGAATTAGGGGGAATTGAACCGTGTATGTATGACGTAATCATAAATCAAATTGGGCTGGATTAAAATTGAATCTTTTTTATTTGTTGGGCCTGGACTAAGATGATTATCTTATTCCTAAGGTGTAAGGTATAGGCCCTCATTTTATATTATCAAATGTTTTATTTACTCTTTTATGTATTAAATTAAAAAATTATTTTGAAAAACAAAAGGGTGAAGCATTTCATTTCCGTGCACGCTTTTACAGTTTTACCTATTCACATTGTAAGTAATTAATTGTACCAAAAGTGTTTCGCTACATTTTAAGTTACACGTGATGTGTTGGGTACAATTAAAATGTGCCTCTATAAATTGAGATTTTGTATAACAAAAAAAAAACATATCAAAAAACGTAAAAAAATAAATCGAAACCATGTCTAATATATTTTTTACTTTAGTCCTTTTGTCACTCGTCTTCGTTGCTCACACCGCCGAAGTCGAAACACCCCCATCTTGCCCTCCTCAGGGCTGTCGCCAGTCCACCTCTGCCGCTGCCGCCAACGTCGAAACACCCCCATCTTGCCCTCCTCAGGGCTGTCGCCAGTCCATCTCTGCCGCCGCCGCCAACGTCGAAACACCCCCATCTTGCCCTCCTCAAGGCTGCCGCCAGTCCACCTCCGCCGCCGTCAAAGTCGAAACCCCCCATCTTTCTCTCGCGAAGGGTGTTCTTCCCCCTCCGCCGCCTGACTGTGCGTGCGTGTCGCCTCTATGGAGTTGTTGTCTCCTGTTTAAGTTGCTTAAAATAAGTATAAATAAAAAACACCGTTTCTCTTTTCTCCGACTATTTAGAATTTCGGTTTAATTAATTATTATTAATCCCAATAAAGTATTAATAATTAATTCTAAAATTTATCAACATGCGGTAACATAAAAAAAATCATAATATTTTAACCCTTCACTCTTCACTCCGAACAGTCCTCAAATTAAATTAACGCCGGAGGAGGCCGCCGGGGCTTTTGGCTACATCCAAATTATAATGAATTGCTTTATTCAGTTAAAGTACATTATAACCAATTGAATTATTTGTTTTGTATTTCCAAGACTAATAATTGACTTGACCGATCATGAAAAATACTGTAAATGCAAATAAATTATAAAATTAGAAATAAATGTAAAAAAACCATTAAGAATTTAAAGTTTTTCTTGGACTACTTTACAATATTGTTGCTTTTGTTGGAAACGGTACCTCACTATTCTTTTGCAAATGCATGTGATAGGTCCCAGAATAAAATAGAAAATTACAAATACTGTAAATGTAAATAAATTATAAAATTAAAAATAAATGTAGAAAAACCATTAAGAATTTAAAGTTTTTCTTGGACTACTTTACAATATTGTTGCTTTTGTTGGAAACGGTACCTCACTATTTTTTTGCAAATGCATGTGATAAATCCCCGAATAAAGACTCACTATTCTTTTGTAAATGCATGTGATAGGTCCCAAAATAAATGTCCAAAATATATGATACATATATAGACAAAATTAAAGTAATGAGTATTGAACCTTTTTTTTTTCACCTTCAAATAAATCATATCTTGAAACAACAATGAGTTTTTACCTTTTGTCCCATAATTATAGAATCGTTTTTCTTAAATTGATGTGTTACAATAATAAGTATATACCAAAAAAGAAATAAGCACTTTTACTTTATTTACTTTAAAATAAAATTTTATTTTTATGTTTTTATTTATTTTTTTAATTTTTCTTACATTTATTTTATTTTTTAACATAAAATATATTAATTGCAATATTTTTATTCAACAATTATTTCTTTATCGCTTGTCTTCTTTATTTTATTTATATTTATATTTATATTTATCATGTTATTTATATTTATCATGTGTGTTTAAGTTTTTATGCCCAAGTCCAATAAGATTATGTGGTGGAGTCACTTTGTCACTTTGTTAGAATCACTTCGCCGAAGGTTAGCTCGTGATTTTGTTACATCGTCATGATTAGTGTAACGAATTAATGTGAAATAAAACCAAAATTTCTTTCTTTTAATATAAAGTGTTAGATTTTTTTTCACATTATTTGTATAAAAAATTACTCGTGTGACTTTACAAAAAGTACATACTCCTACTACTACGTAATATACTTACAATTTTTTTAGATAATTTAATTTATTTGATGGATCAACAACTAATATCCGTGAATCCACGTCGACAAATTTTTAATACCAAATTCTACCGATAGAACAACGGTCTTGTCCTCAATCAGGCCTCTGCTACTGCCACCTGAAATCATAAGTATAGAAAATGGAAGCTAATGGCTCCTCTTCATTCCAATATTCATATATGTACTTAGATTGCTTTTTAAAATACAAGTTTGCATGTCATTTTCCTCTCTTACATACCCTCTATATATACTAATCCATGCATGGCTAGATTATGACACATAATGCCTACATATCGGATCCTTATTGGACCCCTACTCCACTAATATGAATCATTAATAACCCACTTATTGCTTAAGTATGTCTTCTGCTCCTTTAACCGTGAAGTTCCTGCTACTTGCCTGGTGGCTCTGACACCTTCCCCAGAGAATTTTCTGTTGAACAAGTCTGACTCTACCGTGCAATCTTTCCCGTTTGAGCTTTTTCTCTTCTTCTGTGAAGTGCCTTTCAAGTCTTTTGACTGGTTGTTTCTGACATCCATCTTCGATGACGTGGCTGGCCCATTTGGGACACGTGTCGGTGACCGTTTTCTCGGGTGTAACAGACTGCCCTAGGGATCTAGTAAAATAGCTTATCAGAATCGAACTTCACTACTAGAAAAAGTGGATTAGATATCACTTCAAAGAAATCAGTCGCTGATTCAACTGATTTCTATTACACCAATGATATCAATCGCAGAAATAATGATACATTTGTTATCAACGAAATCTGTGTTTGAGTAAACCGATTACTATTAATTCGTTTTTAAAATATTGTTTTACTTAGATATTTGTTCCCTTTTAAAATACTGTTTTACTTAGATATCTGTTCCCTTCACTTCACATCTCCCGTTCACACAAACTTAAAAAAAACTTATAAGTATATCGTATTTATTCAATAATTCATTTTCCTCTTTTCTCACAAACAAACCCTACCTCAAACACCTCTGCCCCGCTTCGGCCCCATTCGAAAATCCACGGCAGTTGACGTCGCCGAAGCAAGAGTTCTTACCACCACCGGAGTTCAGAGTCGAGGAAGGCTTCTCCATCGAAGAAGGCTCCCCCGTCGAAAGCCCAGCTCACTCCCGCCGTCGACCCCAACCCTCACTCTGGCACCGGCAGCCACCAGGAACACCACGACCACCGCCTACAACATCTAACCCCCACCCCGACCTAGCTTGCTCCTGCAGAAGCAGCACCACCTGACGCGCGCGACGACCCAGTGCCTCCGGCCACTCCTTTCCTTGCCGAGTCACGGCGCCTCCGCGTCTTCTCCTCCGTCCCAGAGCCACCGTCACCGGCTTCCGCAGGTAAATGGTTGAACTGAATTGAAATTGATATGAAATTGTGGATTGGAAATTAGGGTAAATCAATTTGTGGTTGAATTTGGGATTGTATTTGATATAAAATTATGTTTATCTGAATATTTATTTTTGGCTTAAACGTGAATGTATGAATCAATCTTACGGTGTGTTTTGTGATCTGAAATTTGACTGTTGAAAATATGAGGCGATCAAATCAATCTTACCTTTTACAGTATGTTATTTGGCTCAGTCAACAGGTACATTTTGTGATTATTCTTGTTAGTGATAATCCTTTGATTTTTTGCCTTTTTTTGAACCTTTGATGAAAATATGATGGTGATGATAGTTGTTGTTATGACTGTGAAGTAAAATAGTGATTGTTGGGGCTAACAAGCGGCATTTTTTCTGCATTTTTTCTTAAATAATTCGTGTACAACCAACAACACCCCTAATAGCTTGTGTTCAATATCTAAAGCTCGTTTATTCAGAATTCGGATGTTTGGTAGATCTATTTTTGTTTTACTCAAATTTGGTCAAATGTTGAACATTCAATTCTTAATTGTTTATCTGACATTCTGATGGTACTTCTGCAAATAAGGTTCCATTCACTTTATCCTGAAGTTCTTTCAAGCGGAAGCCTAGACCATGAAGTTCGATTATGGGATGCAAAAACTGCAGAGTGTATAGATAGGGTCACAAGATTTTTGTAATTACTCAAGACACTGAGATTTCAAGAAAATGTTTAATTTGCCGTTTTATTATTTTAAACCCTGTTAACATGGCTTCTTGAAATACATTTCCGTGCAGACCGGCCTATTGCTTCAATTGCCTTCCATGCCCTGGGGGAAATTTTAGCGGTATCTTATGTTCAAAAGGTTAGAAACATAAAGTGCAGCATTGCCTTTGGACGCCTCTGTAGTTACACTAGGATTAATATGACCATGTTGTGGTTATGTGCCGAGTCTAAGATGAGGTTTTAAGTTGGTACCGTAGAAGTGAAAGTGATTTAGACTATTAATTTTCTATTTAAAATCATTCAAAAATCAAAATCTTATTGTTTTCCAACCAAATGTAACGAAATATTTGCACCACACCTTTATACCACTATATCTGCTGCATATTTTTATTATATCACCCGATTTATTCTTTATGAGACTGCTGATATTTTGTTTGCTAAATTCCTAGGTTAGAGATGTACAGCTCATAATGGATCACAATACCAGACGCTCCAAAGGAGTTGGGTAATTTGTTATCCTTCATTTTGTTTTATTTTCCTGGAATCTAAGTGCACTCCTCTCATAGATGTATTGCTAGTTTCCACTATAAATTCCAAGTCATGGGGCACAGGGATTTGGGATTCCTCTATGGACTTAATTTTAGACTTGTAAATATCTGAATGTGAATTGTGACTTATATGTGCCTGGTCATGGTCAACTAAATAGTATATAATATGTTCAATGATTTTTACTTGTGTAATATTCTTATGTCGACAACTTTTTTTAATTGCTGATTTTGTGATATTATTATGTTTCTGCAGATACATTGAATTCTACGATTCAGTGTAAGCTCCTATGGCGATTGCCCTCTCTGGTCAGCTTCTTCTTGGCCATCCCGTCATCGTCAAGCCATCAGAAGCTGAAAAGAATCTTGTTCAGCCATCTGGTGGCCACAGGGGGTGGTGTTGTCTCTTACTCTGCTGGGGTAGCTAGAAGGCTGTATGTTGGAAATCTGCCACTCACTATCAAAGAAAACCAGCTTCGGGAGGTGGACATTTTTTATTTATTTTTTATTAGATGGTGTCTTGTTACTTGATCAAGAGATGCTAAGCTTCATTAATAATCATCATCTTATGGCTTCTAGCTACAATATTTTGTACGAATGTTTCAAATATTTTAAGCATTGTTATGGTATTTGATGGTTTTATAAATTTGTGCAATTTTAATATAAAAATATTGATTATATCGAACAAAATTATAGAAATTATACGACGTTTAAATCTCTTTATAGAAATCAGTTTTTAAAATAAAAATGATTATGTAGTACTATATACTAGTAGTTATCAGTTTTAAGCTAAATAACCGATATTGTAGATAAAAATGATAAAAATGATTATGTAGTACTATATAATTATCAGGTTTAAGCTAAATAACCGATATTTTAGGGGTGTTAGATATCAGTTATTTTAGGGGTGTTAGATATCAGTTAGTTTCGTGGGTTAGTACTGAAACTGATTTCTAAAATGTACATAGAAATCGGTTAATCACCGATGTCTATAGTTGCAGACTATAGATATCGGCTCCATCAACATCAGTCCGGATTTTTATAGTGAATAATCGATTTCTAATGGCAATATTTTTAGTAGTGCTTATGCAATAGTAATAAATCCTCTCCGTCACCTCAACGCCTAATCAACCGCAGAAAAAAAAACATGTTAAGAAAAGAGGAGAAAACAAGCTCGTAATCGCCTAATCAACCGCAGAAAAAAAAACATGTTAAGAAAAGAGGGGAAAACAAGCTCGTAATCGTAATCGGATAATTAAATTGATGAGCAAGAACACTTTTAATTATCAACCGTCTCAACTCAAACTCTCAATTAACTAGTAAAGTTTAGAGAGAAGATTAGGAGATATTGCGAAAACATTTTTTTCTTGGCGTTTAATCTGCTATTAATAAGAGTAATATATTGTTAGTTAAATGTATAAGGTAAATTGGGAAGATCATTAGGTGTATAAAGTAAAAATAATATATAATTAAAATTATATGTACTAAGAGGAAATGGGGTGCGAATAGAGTTACCCTAAAATAAAATTAGTAAAAAGATCAACCAAACAATTATTTTATGCTACAATTACTTTACACTAAGAAATATTTTTTTCTCAGGGTGGGCCAAGGCCCACTCTCGTCTAGTATTGACTCCGCCACTGATTGCACCTGAGTTGGGTTTTTTCCATACTACCTAATTGTTTACTACTTTAATCCGTTAATATTTTATTATATGTATTTGTTCAAAAATGATAAATACATAATGTGGTAGAGAATAAAACTAACTTACATATAGATGATTGTGTATGAAATTGGAGTGCTACACATTGTAAGCATAGAATTAGCCCATGAGTTGGGCAGACGGGTGAAGCAATGAATGCATTTCATTTCAGTGCACACTTTTACTCATTCACAGTGTGATCATTAATTAGATTTCTAAATTTGGAATTAAGTATTGCATTTTGTGGTGTGGTGGCACACACGGGAAAACACACATTGTAAACACATTAGCTCATCTACAACAATGGATATTCATGTTTTTCTCGGTTTATTCTATGCTAACTTTAGGTTAGTACACTAACACCATTAACATTCTGACATATGAAGATTACTTTTTTTTCTCCATCCCATCTTTTATTTTAAACATTTTAACAAATACACATGGACTAATATCAATGAAATACAGTAAAACCTTTCTATAGTCATATCCTTGGGACCACACAAAAATATTCCTAAATAGGAGTTATTCCTAAATAGAGTTAGTATAAATTTTTTTAATGCATGTATATTATATAATGGTATAATTAGTAGATACATTACATGTAATGTGTGAACTTAATTGAACTAATTTACTCACCTAATATGAAAAGACAATACTCAAGAATCACCCACCATAATGTATTTATTTGCTTTTAATTGCTTTATTATTTTCATCTATCTATAAATACTATGTATAATACATTTTTTTTTATCAATGACATCAAATCAACATTTTCTTCACGCAAGTTGAAAAATAAGGTTACAACACAAAAGATTAAATCATTGTCACAATCAACCTTGAACAAGTATTTTAAATCAACTTAAATCTATTGTAAAATTATATATAATTATTATAATTTATTCTTAAATGGAGGTGTATTTCTTTATATTGGGACTTGAAAAAATATGAATTATGACAATATGGAGTTTATTCCAAATTATAACTGGTCCCAAGTTGGGACCATGAATTTTTATTCCTAAAAAGAGTTTATTCCTTAATAGAGTATTCTTTTTTAGAAGTTTTACTGTAGAGTACTACCCCATTAGGATAGTATAGAAAAAACCGTTTTCCATTATCTTTACATCTCTCGTACACATTAACTTTTTTTTTAATCCAACTCATATTCAATACCCCATTTTTTATCAAAATATTCAATTCACGTCAATGGCTCACTCATTAATTTTTTTTACTTATACTATATATTTTTAAAATAAATAATTACAATAAATATTTTTATAATTCATAAATAATAATAATATTAAAATTTTAAAAATAAATACTTTGTCAAATAATACAATTCCTAAACACTTATTTATATATTTTATGAAAATTTCAATTTTTATAATTATTAAATTTAAAACTAACTTAATTAAAACATAGTAACAATAATGTGTATATATCGGGAATGTGAGAAGAAAATTTTCAGCACGTGAGCCCTTGCCATCACCCTCTCTCCTCCGTTGTCTAAATGCGGGTGCGTCTTATTTGCTTTTCTATGGGTCTCTCTCACCACAGTCATCTACCACATCAGCATTAATGTACTCAGTGATCATGTCATTGACATGAGTTGGGCACTGAAAGTAAAAGTAGTTCATATCGAAACACACACGTTCCCCTCCTCCCACCTAACTCTCACCTAAACCTAAACCGTCCTGAAAATCTCTCTATAAATTGGGATAAATTGTAACACATCAAAAACACATAACTTTAAAAACGTAAAAATGTCCAAGAATTTAATCATAACTTTATTCATTCTGGTGTCTCTTTCAGTCAGCCACTCCTTGGTGGATCCATGCCACGATCCGGAAATGTGTACGTCATGCCCTCCGGGAGGGTGCGCCCATCCTGCATCCGTTGCAGTCTCCACCGAGCAAGTTCTTCACCATACCACAAACAACGGTGCGCCACCTAACTGACGGTGCAGCTAAACCTCCGGGAGTTGGTGTCCTCTGGTGTTTTAGCTGTTCTATTTTAATAAATAAATAAATAAAAAGCACCGTTGTTTCTTTGGTTCTCCGTTAAAGATATCTTAACTTTTCCTAATTACATAATAAGATATAAATACCAAATCTAACCTTTTTATTATATCAACTAAAAAACAAAAATTACAATCTTAATAATAAAATAAATATGCCCACCACATACATACACACAGCAATACTGAAGCAGTTTGCTTCTTGCTTTTGCTTTTCTTCATCGCCCACACCCACACCCCGTGTGGGATTACAAGGTGAAGAATTTCTCGACTCCGAATTCCACTACCCCCAAATCCAAATTTCCCAAGAATCCCATCGTCTCTCGCCGGGAAATTTACCAGGCCGACAACAATTCGACGATCGACGGAGATTTTCTGAGCCCCAACTTCGTGTCGAGCCGAACCCCCACGATTTGCACCGAAATCCACGACCACAAGGGCTACGATTCCAAATGAGACTACCTGAGACCAAACCCTAATTGTAATTAACAAAAGGAGTATATTATATTTTAATAATTAGTATAGTATGTTTTTTTTTTTTATAATTAAGTTATAAAAGAATTACTGTAATTAATTGTTGATCGATCGATCATGTGTATTATTAGGTCTGAGAATATCCCCAAATCAGCGATATGATAACCCAGTCCATGATCTATTTCCTTCCCTTTTGGCGAGTTTGATCAGAATAAATTGTCGCCGATGACATTACCATCGAAACGCTGCATGTTAACTCCGATGTGGGCCCTGTTCGCTGCTGCCTTCGTTCCCCTTCTTTGGAGGTACATTTAAACAGAATATATATATATATATATATATATATATATATATATATATATATATATATATATATTCACAATTTCAATGGCGTCCCTTTTTACATTTTCTGATTTCAAGTTGCAAGTTGTATTTCTCTCTTGTGCGCCCGTGTTTCTATGCATCAAATTTGAGTCGAGAAAATATTTAAAAAAATATATTTTCATTATATTGTGGATTAATGGCTATGTTGGATTTTGTGGGTTTTTGAATTCGGTGAGAATACAATGATTTTCGGGTATCAGATGTGCAAAATTGTAAATTGTTAGATGAGTCTCGTGCTCTAATATTTGTTGGATTTAGATATTAAATTTTGTTCCTTTAATACACAGGTAAGAGAACCCTTTGGACTTGTTCTTTTGGACTTAATTTAGTTCAGTTCAGATCGCTTCAGTTCAGTTCAGTTCAGATCGCTTCAGTTCAGTTCAGTTCGTTTCAAAATAAATTAAAATAAAATAAACGAAAAATAATTTGAATCTATAATATTAAATATAAAATCTAGTTATCGTCGTAATATTATTAATATTTTTTAAATAATATTTAATAATTTATACAAATTATTATTATTTTTATAAAAAACCAGTTCAGTTCAGTTCAGATCGCTTAAGTTCAGTTCAGTTCAGATCGCTTCAGTTCAGTTAAGTTCAGCCGGTTTCAGTCCAAAAGAACAGGTCCTTTGTCCCTCGGAATGCTACTACCATTGTCTGTTTGCGATGACGCGTCATGGAAAATACGCGAGGCTGATTTCCTTACTACTTCACAAAATAGTGGTTGTTCTAATTAAGAGAAGAATTATTGTGGTGGTCTCTACTGCGACAATATAATATTCTTAATTGCCCGGTGCTTTTTATGGTAATGAATTGTTCACCACCTATTCTACTATACAATGCAATGCTGCATTCTAATTTTTGTCAAAGTGAAGTTCTATAAGCTTTCACGCATTGGATTTGCCTATAAGTCGAGAAATGGGAAAAAAGATGTTGCTTGTATTTAATAGCCACGGATAAATATATACATATGTAAAAATATATTTGTGTGTGTGAGCGCGCTTGTATTCTAAGTTTTGATACCTAGCCAATTTCAAATGTTTAACCCAGAAAATATATTAGTGTAAAAAATAATTTAATAGAGTTTTCCTAATTAACTTTGTAAAAGCTTTTTTGGAAGAATCTTTATCTCTTGGATGTATAATAATTGCATCTCTTATATTTAGACTTTTACAGTAATGAACTATTAATATGGATAAAGATTGGTGTCTAAAATCTGTTGAGGCGGTCCTTGGAAAGTTTTAACATAAGAATATCCAAAAATCAGTTTATTTGTGATCAATTACCTATTTAACCTTTAATATAATTAATCAATTAATTTTTATTTATTTAGTTATAGTTTAGGCCGTGATTATATTTATACAAGTTATTAAGAGCATCTACCAATGGTGCCCACTTCACTGCATTGGGCCAAGTGAAGTGGGCATGGTCATCAAAAATTTTGCAAATTAGCATTGGAGCAACCCAAAAATAATTGGGCATGCCTACTATGGTGGCCACGGCCATTTCTTACAAGTGGGCCATGGTTGTTAAATTCATTGCTTTTTATTGGCTAAACTAATATTTAATAAATATAGTTAATGTTTAAAAAAGGTAAAAAGTGGGCATTGCCATTGTATGAAGTTGCCCACTTTTTCTCTTTGCCCACTTTGAATGACATGGCATCTAATGGGGCCCATATAAAGTAGGAAATGGGCTATAGCATTGGAGATGCTCTAAGTGTTTGTTCATTTTCCCAAACGCGCATTAATTAATACTGTATGTCTTTCGGTCTTCTCTAAACAAATGATTTTGCATTTGACTTTATCTTCTTATAAAAAAAAGGTAATTAAAATTTTATTTGTACTAATCATCAATATGTTTTAAATAAAATTGTATTATACTCTAATTACCGTTCTTAAAAATTATATTATATATCCCAATAACTTTATATGATTTTTAATAAAAAAAATTATTTTTACATAAAAAAAGGGTAAATTTTAAAAAATAAAATTTTCATAAATAGTAGGATTACATATTTTAGTAACTAAATGATTAGGATTAATAATTTATAAAAATAAGAGATTAACAATTTATTATCTATCTTATAATATAATTAATTTGAATTTACAATTTTATAGTGTTATTTTGAATTCACTGTTCTTATGATTTGAATGAAAAGCTAATTAACTCTTAAAACTTTGTAAATGATAATTTCATTTCATAAAATAAAAAATCAAAATAAATAAAAACACAAAAACAGTTTCATCAAATAAATAACAAAAGGATAAAAACATAAAATAAACAAAAAAACTAATTAATCACACTTCTTTTTCATTTTCACCGTTTCAAAGCACAAGCAACAAAAACATTTTAAAAAAAAGGATCTTTATTCAAATCGCACTCACGCTAAGCACTATATACTCATATACGTATAAGCATATAGTAACTCCCTAGTTAAATGATTAAGAACTAAACAAATTAATTTTAATGAGAAATAAAAGTATATACAATTTACATTCATTTATAATTAAATTAATAACTTATAACTTATATATCAAAGTTTTTTATTGTTCAATTTTCTTTTATTCTTCTAATTGTTTGGTTGATTGATTTTGTTTTCATCTAATTGTTTACTTATAACTTAAATGAACCATTGAAACACTACATTACTACATATAAAATATATTATAATTATATTCATCATCATTTTACTATAGTACTATATATAATTATGTTATTTTTTTAAGGGACATTTGGACAAGGGGTAATAATTATAATTTGTATAATTTAATAATCTACTTTATCATAATTATAATTTAGGAGATTTATACCCAAATTATCCTTTTTGTTTTAAATTATCAAATTAAAAAACAAAATTTACGCAATTTTTTTATTTTAAAAAAATTAAATATTAAATTTACAAATTAAAAAACAAAATTACATAACGCGCACACAAATTAAATATTAAATTCACAAATTAAAAAACAAAATTACACAACGCAAAATTAAATATTAAATTCACAAATTAAAAAACAAAATTACACAACGCGCATTCATATTCATTGTATTTGATCATGGATCTCAGCGTCCAAATAACTAGGGGTGAGCAACCGACCGAACCAAACCGAAATATGAATTTCGGTTCGATTATTTGGTTTTCGCTTTAGTTATGGTTTTAAAATTTAGAAATATTAGTTTGGGTTTGATTCGGTTATTTTGCGAATAAACCGATTGAATAACCGAAAACCAAATATTATATATAATAATATAATAATATATATATATATATATTATATGTGTGTATAGTTATTAGTGAATGCATCTCTCAATTTCCCACCACTGTACTTTCAATTAAATGATTTATACAAAACAAATTATTTCTAAACATAATTAAAAAAATAAGTATTTATAATTTTTTTTCATAATTTAGTTATACAACACTCAAATGAACGTGTGAAATAGAATTGACGAATTGCAAGTTCCAATCATCACATTCACAATACATAACTTAATATGATCTAAAATAAATAATCACAGAATTTAATTTACAATTCTTTGTGGACAGATTCTGCCATGGGCAGAATTGCCCAAAATTATTAGTTTTTTATTTTTTTTATTTTTATATGATTATAAATATAATTAACTTAATAAATCTATTAAAATAAATTTTTATCTTTCATTGTTATATATTAAAATAATTCTTTTCTAATCAATCAATTATTTTAGTATAAATATAAAAATATTCATTATCTTTATCTTAACATATTTATTTTTTTATTGTTTTTTTGCAATATATATTTATTATAGTGTACTTAATTATAATATATGACAAAATAATAATAAAAATATTATAACAATTTTTAAACAAAATTTTAAAATTTTTTTTGCCTATGGACCGATTCTGCCGTTTAGCATGATCCATTAATTTATTATATTTATCAATAATAAACAACAATAAATGTTACTATTATCAATTGTCCAACTATATATAAAAATAAAAAATATATTATTTTGTCTAACATACACTGTATTTTTTTTTGTAATTTGTCAGTAAATTAAATATAATCAAATAAACGTAAAAAGGTTTTTTTTAATTGAGACGCTAAAATAAAAAAAATGATGCGGAATTATAGAACAATTAATGCGCTACAAATAAATATGAAAATCTATCAAAAGGATGATTCTTTATAAATCTTCTGTTAAAAAACTTATTAAGGTTACAAGGGTAATTACACATAATTAAAATCAGTCAAAATTCTGGATAGTATTCTTTATTGATTATTGAATATGCGATGAAAAAAGGAAAAATAATAACGCTTTTTCCTCTTTTCGATGATATATTCAAATTTGAATTTGTCAATACAGCTTTCACTAATAAATCCGGTATTTGCTTCGAATGAATCCATGGGCCGGCCAAATTTGAGGCCTTTCTCGGGATAGAATCATATTTAGTCCCTCCGAGAAAGGCCATTTTCATAAAAGGTTTTTATCCGATTTGGTCATTTGCTACTGTTCCGGCGAAGAATCGCACGTGACTTCACTCCATTGCCGGCCACCTAATTGGGAACAAATAAATTTCTAAAATATTTGGGCTTGGGAGGATTCGTGAATTTGTCAATACAGCTTTCACTAATAAATCCGGTATTTGCTTCGAATGAATCCATGGGCCGGCCAAATTTGAGGCCTTTCTCGGGATAGAATCATATTTAGTCCCTCCGAGAAAGGCCATCTTCATAAAAGGTTTTTATCCGATTTGGTCATTTGCTACTGTTCCGGCGAAGAATCGCACGTGACTTCACTCCATTGCCGGCCACCTAATTGGGAACAAATAAATTTCTAAAATATTTGGGCTTGGGAGGATTCGAACCTGGGTTTCTGAGGTTTGAAAGGAAGCCCAAACAACTAGGCTACGTAAGCCATTTGCAAGAATTTGTAAACTTATTATAAATATATGTTATACGTTATAAGTATAAATTATGAATTACATAATTAATTAACAATTATCATAAAAATAAAAATAATTATTTATATTAAAAATAATCAATAAAACATAAATAATTTTAATAAATAACAATCATGTAATAAATTATTTCGCTTATTTACATAAAAAATAATCAAAAAAACATAATTATTTCGTAATAAATGACGTATCAAAAAAATACATTATTTTTATTTTTACTATTAAAAATGAAAAAATAATTATTTTTATTTTTAAGAGTATACATATTAAGTGACGCATCAAAAAAAAATGATAGTGTGCATATTTATTTAATATATTGAGTATATAGTAAATTAAATAAATTATGTTTTTTTTACGCTAATAAGCGAAATAATTTATTACGTGATTGTTATTTATTACAATTATTTATGTTTTAATGATTATTTTTAATATAAATAATTATTTTTATTTTTATGATAATTGTTAATTAATTATGTAATTCATAATTTATACTTATAACGTATAACATATATATATAATAAGTTTACAGATTTATGTAAATGGCTTGCTTAGCCCAGTGGTTTGGGCTTCCTTTCAAACCTCAGAAACCCGGGTTCGAATCCCCTCATGCCAAAATATTTTAGAAATTTATTTGATTCGGCTGAGGTGGCAATGCCAAAAATATTTTAGAAATTTATTTGATTCGGCTGAGGTGGCAATAAATTCGGCTGAGGTGGCAATGCCAAAAATATTTTAGAAATTTATTTGATTCGGCTGAGGTGGCAATGCCAAAAATATTTTAGAAATTTATTTGATTCGGCTGAGGTGGCAATGCCACGGCAATCTTTCCGGCAATGGGGTGAAGTCACGTGCGATTCACGTGCCATTTTTCGCCGGAACAGTAGCCAAAGGACCAAATCGAATAAAAAAAAAAGTTATTGTCCTTTTATGAAAATGGCCTTTCTCGGAGAGACTAAATATGATTCTATCCCTCCCTTCTCAAACATGACTCTTGTAGTTGTTATTGTAATAATTTAGAATAAAAAAAATCTTAACACTAGAGGAACATTAAATATGACCTAATCATTTTGATAGTGCTTTCTTCTACATTCTTATCTGGAGTCATCCCATTGATGTTTGAAACTAATTTCTCAGTGGGCAAGATTTTTTCTTCAACTTTTCTCCTGTTGCCTTATCTCTAGCTAGCAATACCAATAAAGGCACGAAATTTTCTGTAATTTATAAAAAATCTTGATATATATATTATCATTTGCAAGGTGCATAATTTTTTATATGATTTTGTTTTAATTCCTTTTCTACATTGCCTTTACTTTTTAAATAATCTTATCTCATTAACCTGAAAAGATTTTGTGTGTATCATCTGTGGTCTAAAATTTGGTTTTCCAATTATTTTTGCCTTTTTTTGACATGTGATCAAATTGGAGTAATATTATTGTTTTAAGCAGTCACTTATTCTTTCGTTGAGAACAGGGGCTGTGAACTTTTGCTAAGCTATACATCTGGTAAGCTCTCTCTTCTGATTTTCATTTTTTAATTACTGCATTTTCTGAGTTATATATGCTTTTGATATATAAACCATATAAGTTCACTGTTGGTATAAGTTTCTTTACATAACAAGTTTCTTAATTGATACCATTTGATCCTTCTCTGTTATTCACTATATTTGAGTTTTAAGGGATACACACACAAATTTGAGTTTCAAGGATTTCTTGTGTGTGTGAATTTTGTTGATTGCATCGTTAAATTTCTTGATAGTGCTAGCTTATATTTCACATTTCGTGTCTCCATATTAGATGCAGTTTCCTTTTTCAAATTCATGAAAATATAGGATCTGTCATTTGAAATCACAAACAAAAAACGGGTGTAATCAATTTGAAATCCTAACATTTACAGTAAATTCTTATGGATGACTGACGACGCGAAAACTTTGTCGTGGAAGCTAACGCGGCCAAAATAAATTTATAAAGTTCCTAACTCAACACAAGATAGCAAGTGGTAAGTATAGAGTCGATCCCACGAGGAAGCAATTGCAATTTAGTTAATCTCGGCTTTGCCCCAAATAGTGTCACAATAAAAAGGTTTTGAATTTGGTTGCTGAGTCACAGCGTTTAATCAAACTACCAACTAACAGAAATAAATAAACTAATTAACCCAAACTAACATGCAGAAATAATAACTAAACACCTTGACCAAACTGGAAACAGAAAACAATTAATCAAACTGAAATCAAATAAAGGAAAGTAGGCTCCTGGGCTTTGGCTTATCTCTGGGTTCTCTGGGCAAACTACCGATCCCTGACACTAATGGTTTTAACTGATGGTTTGTCAATCGGTTATAGGATGTCGAACAAAGTAAAAGCAGTCCTATTAAGTCACGCCTACAGTTACCCCACCCCAATCCGTCCTTACTGTGTAAAGAAAAGGCAAGGTATACTTATGCCTAATCCCCTGAATCTAGACAATTCGATACCTATGTGGTCGCATGGATCTAGTTTGCCCAAACTCGTATAGATCTCTAGACGAACCCAATTTGGCCAATAGCATGTCCGGAAATCCGAATCATACGACCGTAAAGCTCCAACACGTTCTAGCGCTATGCCCGTAGTACAACTAGATACTATTATTCGGTTTGATCAATCGCTGGTATCTCAAAGTGTAAGGGTTTCCTAACGACCAAATTAGTCCACCCAAACCTGCAAGAATGTGGTTAAACCTCAACTGTGTATCGGGAACAAACCTCCAAGCAGTTAACTAAGACCTATCAACCTCACGGTTCTAACTTAGCCCAGAGTCCCCTTCGAACTGCCTTTGCCCAGTCGCCCTGCAAGTTTAGCTACTCATATGCGAAGAAATAAAACAAGAAATAAATCGGAAAAGAAAACTGAATTGCATAATTACTGAAATCGAAATTGTTCAAGCTGAAATATCAAACCAAACTAATAAAAACATAAATCAGTAAATTGTTTAAACGCCCGAAGGCTCGATCAACTTCAAAAGAAATAACTTGGCCGGAAATCTCCAAGAGCTTCGATCGCCGGCGGCTTGCTTCGTGAACGGGGTCGTAATTGTGTGTCCTGTCTTCTCCAGCTTCTCTTCCTTATATAGGCGTGAATTAGGGTTGCGGAATCGCAGTTGCATGGGCCGCTGCATGGGCTTCCTTTTCCAGGCGCCGCTAAGTACTTTCCATCTTTAGCTCCAGCCGCCTTTGACTTTGCCCGCTGGCAATTCGCTTCCCAAACTCTCTACAGGTATTCTCCTCCTCCACAGGTGAACGAACCAGGCACGGTACTCGGTAGTCGATTTGGGTCTTCTGCTTCATGACTCAACCCTGAGTGGTTTGGTTTGCTTGTCGAGGCCAAGTATGCTCAGTCACTACCACTCCAAATCGCTGTTTGCCCAAAGAAGGGGTTTTCCTTGCCTCTTTTGCCCAGTGCGCCACTTGTTACCTGTTTGCCTGCACACTCTGACCAAACACTCTACTGTGCCCTCCCAGACACATAAAACAGACTCAAATTGACTCAAAAAGGGGCTCAAGATGAGCAAATAAAATGGCTCATCAAACCGCACACACTTGCAATACGCTTGTCCTCAAGCGTGGGGTTTGACTTACTGGACTCAAGACCAAAGTGAAAAAGAAATCAAGATAGAGGGGGAAACAAAATAACAGAGACTCAAAGAACTTTAGCATGATTAGAGAATATGAAATAGGCAAAGCAAATACAGACAAGTCAAAATTCAAGTTAGAGGCATAAAAATTCGGTCAAGAGTCTATACTAGGGCTTTTGGGGTCACTCCCTCACTAGTGTATCTCTCTTTTCAGTGGATGGGTATAATGTCACTCATTTTCTGTTGTGAATCTATTTTGCCCAAATTTGACAGTTTGCTGATCAAGTTATTCTGACTAAGTGGAGGGTCTCATCAAAGGGGCTTTTATTGGGTTGTAATGTAGGCTCTTTGGGTGGATTTTGAGGAGTAGACACAGTTTGGGCAGAGGGCTCTTTTTAGTTAGCCTTTCTCTACCACTTTGCCCCTTTTCTTACGGGCCTTAGCACACAACCAAACTTCATACTTCTCTCTCTTTTTTTTTTCTTTTTTTTTTTGTTTTTTCAACACTCATCTCTCTACCCCTCATTATCTGTCTGGCGCCTATTGGCAAAGTGCCAGACTGGTATACAAAGAAAACTCAACAGGCTCAAAGGGGCTAGCAAGGGATTAATGTTCATTTATGGTCAAACTGAAAGAACTGCCCTAATCATATAAAAACCCCCACCCAACAAAACTACTTACCACAACAAATAGGCAAAGTCAGGCATCATAAATTTCACAACAGTACTCTCAAGAAAGAAATTTCAATTCAATGTATGGCTCAAGTCTCACAGTTTGCCTAGTATAGTTCCATCGTCCCTATTTTCATGCCTTTAACTACAAATTTTGAATTGCTGTATAAATGAAATGCTTCTAACTGCCCTAAGTATTCACATAATCATGCTGACTTGATTAGACACAGAGGTTTTCCCTTTCCCTTTCCCCCCTCACACACTTTGCGTAGGCAAAGTGGGTGAAAGTAATAAGATCGGTAGGGGCTGCCTCGACCAAACAATAACTCTAAATTAACGTTGGCGCACCTGCCCCCTCACACACTTTGCGTAGGCAAAGTGTGTCAGCAGGGAGATCGACCCCGTCGCCCGAGTTATTTGACTCAAACAAAACACAAAAAAAAAAAACAAAAAACTAAAGACAAGGGAGGGTCAGTTAAGTGCTGGGTTTAGGAAGGTACCTGAATCCATTATGGGCAAAGTATGCCTTCATCATGCTGGCAAGCTCTTCCAGCTTCTGCTCTATCCTCTCAAGACGCTTCTCATCCGCGCCTTCTTCCTTCACCTCTTCCTTCTTAACCTTTGCCTTCACTGGTATCGCCTTCCCTACCTTCACTGGTTTGTTGTCATAAGAAACTATGACTCCATCAATGCTCTCCTTGATATCATGCATCCTCTTGAAACAGGCCTTGTCAAACTTCTCCTTGCTCATCAAGTTCACTTTCTTCCCTACCAACAGATCCATCTTCGCAGCATACACCATAGGGAACTGGGCAAAGGAGTGGCGCTGCAAGGGGTGGGTGATCAACCACTTCATCTGTGCACAGAGAAAAGACCCAAAGTGGAGCCTGATCTTCTTCTCCATACACCACATCATACCAAATCGATTTGGGAGATCGCATTGCTTGTGTCCTGTTTGCCAAAGAAATTGACAGCCAGGATCCTGTGGCAAACCCTCATAGCATCATCCTTCAACTGATGCCCCTTAGTGGTCTGTGCAATGAAAGTCCCCCCTTTGCCCAGCACCTTCCAGATCTCATTCAGCTCGCTTTTGGTGCGCTCAGGCAAAGTCTTCAATGCCCTCTGGTACTCCTTTGATTTCCACTCCTCGAAAGTTACCATTCCCAAACTGAGGTCCAGTTCGGTGCAGCTCGCTTTGACCTTGCTTCCCAGTATCTCAAACTGGATGCCAGTAACTCCTTCCTCTTTGTCCTCTTTGATCACCGTCTTAAAAAAATCTCTCACCACCTTATCACTTATTTGCACAGACCACTCCAAAAACTGACTCCACACAATGTTCGCAAAGTACTCCCTCACTTTGACCTCCACCCCCATCAGCTTCAATGTGTCGAAACACACAGTCTTGGGCACCACGATTTTGCGAGGGGCGGCGCTAGTAGTCGCCGGAGTTGGAGCTTTGCGCTTCTTGGTCGAAGCTCTGGTGTTCGGTGTTTTTGGAATGTTGTGGGTGACTTCGATTTCTGGTTCCTCTTCTTCCTCATCATCGCCGCCGGCAGCCGTCGAATTCTCCTCCTCCTTCTTTTCGTCGGCGCTTGAACCTGCATCAGACAATTTTAAACCCTTACCCTTAACGTCAGATCTGGGTTTCTTCCTTCGTGGGCTCTCGATCACATCGCCGGTTGGCTGCTCAGACCCCTCTGCTGCGTCGGCCAGAGTCTCCAAATCTTTCTGCTCGGAAAGCTGGGGCACATCGAGCTCAGCGCTGAGTTGCGCTATTAAATTCTGGTCGACTGGCGGTGGGCTGTTTGGCATGGTGGACGCGGGTGGTAATATCGTGACGAGCGGCACGGCGGAGGAAGCTTCTCCGGTTGTCTCAGTGGTGGCGGCGGCAGTCGCCTCCTCCCTGTTTTCTTCCACGGCGGTATCGTTCTTTGGCTCCGTCATCCTCTTGCGCTTCGATTTGGTTGATGCAGTGGGTGGTGGTGGTGTGGTAAGATCAATATGGGTTCCGTCCGGGATTCCTCTCAATTTGTTTTTGGGTCTAGTGCTCACCATTGACGACGGCGGTTAGGGTTATAGGGATTTTTGAATTTTGGAAAGGGAGTGGATGAGGGTAGTTATCGGGTTTCGTGGGGGGGAGTTATGGAAAGTGGGATTTGCAGAGTCCTAATGATGGGATGTTTTTCCTCAAATCTCGCACCCCCATCTACCCAGTTATGGTAAGCCCAAACTGGTGTCCTTTGCCCAAACCCTGTCCCTACAAAATCAAAAATACAATACACCCTTTCTTCCGGCCTTGTTAAATTTGGCATGAAGTGATCGTTTTATTAAACCTAAAAAAAATAGAAAAAACAGAAACTAAATAATAAATAAAACATGAAAACATACCAGGTTGCCTCCTGGCCAGCGCCCTATTTTAGGTCCTAGGCATGACCTTGCTGCTGACTTTGATTAACGACCACTGGGGGCAATCTGGAACTCCAATTCCACTTGCCCAAAGTAAGGTTTAACTCGCTGTCCATTAACCTTGAAAATGTAGTCCTTACCCTTAGCTGTCTTACTTTTCAGATTCACTGATCCATTAGGGCAAACCTGGTGTACGATATATGGGCCTTCCCACTTTGAAAACAGTTTGCCCTTCCGGAATAGATTCCTTGTTTGATGTAAAAGGACCAGCGTTCCTTCCTTAATCTGTTTATCTTTGATTATCTTGTCATGGGCTCTCTTTGTCCTTTCCTTGTAGTGAGCGGCATGATCATATGCCTCGATCCTCAACTGCTCTAACTCCACAAGGTCCAATTTCCGTTCGTTACCTGCAAGGTCCCAATCAAAGTTGACTTTGTTTACTGCCCAATGTGCTTTGTGTTGGAGTTGTGTACTTAATGTCTAGATTTAAGTAACGGTAAACTCCCGTTCATAGCATTTAATCTATTAAATTAATAAACAATTGTTTGCATTTAATTATTGATAATTAAATATATGCAAATCATAGTCCTGGATTTTATACGTTGTAGTTAGTATGGTGTGTCGGGCCCACACAGAAGATCATACTATCGGTTACTCGTATTTAATCAAACAGTTGCTCACGACCTAGATGGACACGGACCAATCCATCGGTATAGTCGTTGTGTGAGAGAGAAAATAATTTGTCTTAATTATTTTATCACACTTGTACACTTGATGTATTGAGCGGATCGCTTGAGATTTATCGATTAGGATTGCCTTGGATAATCGATTCAAGTCTCAGAGTATTTTATTCTTAATCCCCGATACTATTGCGGGTGTGTATATTTAATATAAGTAACTTTGATTTACCAAAGGAATTAACCGATTTAATTATTGGATTAATTACCGGTTTAGTTGGGTCACTATATTTTATATATGACATGCCGTGAATACTTGACGGGAAAGTGTATCCCGTAAGGGTTGATAATATCCCCGAGATGAGTTCATAAGGAATTATTGTGTAAACCTCATGAGTGGATTCGTTCCGCACAATAATTAAGGTTGAATGGTACTAGTCTCGGATTCAAGAGATGAATAAATTAATTAGAAATAAATTAATTTTATTCATGGATATTTAAATCTTAAATACACGGAATAAATAATACTACCGGAGAAATATTATTTGATATAATATGGTTTAATATTGGGAGTGAAATTAATTTATATAGTGGAAAATAAATTAATTAATATTAATGGGAGATTAATAGATTTGGGCTTGAGCTCAATTTAATCATTAATATTGAAAGCCCAATATTCCACCTCTTTTAAATCCCCTACGTAGCCTATAAAAGCACTACATGGTCTTCACAATTAAACACACCATAAGATTATCATACTTGATATTCTAGAGAGTTCGTGAAGTAGATCCATAAGCTTGGAGGATCGTCGCCCACCCGACGTTCAAGCTAGTGCAAGGAATACGTGAGAAGATTCAAAGGTCTTCAATTGATTCCGTTTCTCCGCACAACGAATCAAAAGGTATGATCATAAAACTCCTTGTGTGATTTTATGTGATATTAATTGTAACACGTACATGAACACACGATCCAGGAGAACGTCGAGACCGGGATACGGGGATCACGCGATCCCCGTCGGGATCGAAGGGGGCGGCCGAACCCTAGGGTTCGACCGCCGGCGTGCGCGCAAGAAACGCCCCGGCTGGACGCCGGGGCATGCGATCGACCTAGGGTCGATCGCTGGGGATGCCACGGGCTGGTGCCGTGGCGGATCCCCGCCGCCTCGATGGCGGCGTGCGCCGAGAAAGGCACCCCGGCTGGGCCGGGGTGGGCGATCGATCGCGAGATCGATCGCCGGGGGAAGACCGCGGCTGGAGCCGCGGTAGGTCAGCCGGGCTGACCGCCCCTCCTGGCGGTGGCGGTGAGTCGCCGGACTCACCGCCGGAGGCTGCCCCATGCAGCCCCATGCGATCGCCATGCACGGCGATCGCGAGCCCCGGCGGGGGCGTGGCTAGGGTTTAGCCGAAGGCTTGCCCGCGCTGACGCCTTGGTCATGCTCCGGTTCGTGCGGTGTTCGCGATCGGTTTCCGGCGATGGGATTTCGGTCGTGGTTATCAGTTCCGCAATTTTTGATACCCCGGGATATCGATTTCCAACAACTGGTATCAGAGCGTTTGGTTTCGTGTTCATGTATGTGTTCAATTATCGTTCTACCTTGCAGGGATTCCGACTATCATGGTTAATTTAATTGTTGATTAATTGTTTAATTAATTGTTAATTATTTTACCATGATTATTCGTTTGTTAAACTCTCGGACATGTCGAGATTCGTTTTGTGTGGATGAATGCTTGTAATAGTAAAAATTCGGGGGTTGACCGAATTTAGATTTATTATTATTGTTCTATGTTTTCCGGAAAATGTATAGGGTCGATTTCATGTATAGAATCGATACCGGAATTGTAAATTTATTTCTTGTAATTTATTTACGTTGGATCGATGCCGAGACGACCGCCGGAGAACGCGTGTGACGAAGAAGACGAAGAGGACGAAAAACCGGTGGTCGATCAACCCCATGATCGACCCCGTGACCGAAGCCATGGGGAGGGGTCGATCGCCCCTCGGCTGGGGCTGCCGCCGGCATGGTGGTGGCCGGCCGGCTGGGGTGGCGGCGGCGGTGCCCTCTCCGGTGATGGTGGTCGGCGGTGGGGTGTGTTGGAGTTGTGTACTTAATGTCTAGATTTAAGTAACGGTAAACTCCCGGTCATAGCATTTAATCTATTTAATTAATAAACAATTGTTTGCTTTTATAATTATTATTAATTAAATATATGCAAATCATAGTCCTAGATTTTATACGTTGTAGTTAGTATGGTGTGTCGGGCCCACACAGAAGATCATACTATCGATTACTCGTATTTAATCAAACAGTGGCTCACGACCTAGATGGACCCGGACCAATCCATCGGTATAGTCGTTGTGTGAGAGAGAAAATAATTTGTCTTAATTATTTTATCACACTTGTACACTTAGTGTATTGAGCGGATCGTTGAGATTCATCGATTAGGATTGCCGGCGATAATCGATTCGAGTCTCAGTGTATTTTATTCTTAATCCCCGATATTGTTGCGGGTGTGTATATTTAATATAAGTGACTTTGATTTACCAAAGGAATTAACCGATTTAATTATTGGGTTAATTACCGGTTAAGTTGGGTCACTATATTTCATATATAGCATGCCGTGAATGATTGACCGGACAGTGTATCCCGGAAGGGTTGATAATATCCCCGAGATGAGTTCATAAGGAATTATTGTGTAAACCTCATGAGTGGATTCGTTCCGCACAATAATTAAGGTTGAATGGTACTAGTCTCGGATTAAAGAGATGAATAAATTAATTAGCAATAAATTAATTTTATTCATGGATATTTAAATCTTAAATACATGGAATAAAAAATACAACCGGAGAAATATTATTTGATATAATATGGTTTAATGTTGGGAGTGCAATTAATTTATATAGTGGAAAATAAATTAATTAATATTGATAAGGATTAATGGACTTGGGCAGTGGGCTCAATTTAATCTTCAATATTGGAAGCCCAATATTCCACCTCCTTTAGATCCCCTACGTAGCCTATAAAAGCACTACATGGCCTTCATAAATCATAAGACAAGAATATCATACTTGATATTCTAGAGAGTTGAAGGAGATCCATAGGAGTTCGATAGATCGTCGCCCACCCGACGTTCGAACGGAGTGCAAGGAATACGTGGGAAGATCCAAAAGGTCTTCAACTTGATTTCGTTTCTCCGCACAACGAATCAAAGGTATGATCATAAACTCCTTCGTGTGAATTTATGTGAATTAAATTGTGATACATGCATGAACACACGATCCGGGAAAACGACGAACTTCGGGGACGGGGATTCGAGATCCCCGGCGAACGTTCGAAGGACCCTCGGCTGGGAGCCGAGGGGTGCGATCGAACCTAGGGTTCGATCGCGGCGATCCGCGCGAAGGGACCCCGGCTGGACGCCGGGGCGAGCGATCGAGCTGGGCTCGATCGCGGGGGCGAGCCGCGGCTGTTGCCGCGGTGGTCAGCTGGGCTGACCGCCCCTCCCGACGGCGTGGGCGGTGAAGTCGCCGGACTCACCGCCCCGGGGCTGCCGGAGCAGCCCCACGCGATCGATGATGATCGCGAGCCCCGATGGGCTCGGCTAGGGTTTCGGCCGCGGGTTCATCCCGCGGCGATTCTCCGGTTGAGCTCCGGACATCGTGGAGCTCGTGATCGGTTTCCTGCGAGAGGATTTCGGTCGGGTTATTATTTTCCGCAAATTTTAATAGCCCGGGATATCGATTTCCAGCAATTGGTATCAGAGCGTTTGGATTCGTGTTCATGTATGTGTTCAATTGTGTTCTACCTTGCAGGGATTCCGACTATCATGGTTTAATTAATTGTTAATTATTCGTTTAATTAATTGCTATTTAATTTACCATGATTGTTCGTTTATTAAACTCTCGGACATGTCGAGATTCGTTTTGTGTGGATGAATGCTTGTAATAGTAAAAATTCAGGGGTTGACCGAATTTAGATTTATTATTATTGTTCTATGTTTTCCGGAAAGTGTATAGGGTCGATTTCATGTATAGAATCGATACCGGAATTGTAAATTTAATTCTTGTAATTTATTTACGTTGGATCGATGCCGAGACGACCGCCGGAGAACTCGTGTGACGAAGAAGACGAAGAGGACGAAGAACCTGTTGGAGTTGTGTACTTAATGTCTAGATTTAAGTAACGGTAAACTCCCGATCATAGCATTTAATCTATTTAATTAATAAACAATTATTTGCATTTAATTAATTATGCAAAATATAGTTCTGGATTTTATACGTTGTAGTTAGTATGGTGTTGCATGGGCGCACAGAAGATCATACTATCGGTTACTCGTATTTAATCGAACAGTTGCTCACGACCTAGATGGACACGAACTAATCCATCGGTATAGTCGTTGTGTGAGAGAGAAAATAATTTATCTTAATTATTTTATCACACTTGTACACTTGGTGTATTGGGCGGATCATCTTGAGATTCATCGATTAGGATTGCCGGCGATAATCGATTCGAGTCTCAGTGTATTTTATTCTTAATCCCCGAAACTATTGCGGGTGTGTATATTTAATATAAGTGACTTTGATTTACCAAAGGAATTAACCGATTTAATTATTGGGTGAATTACCGGTTAAGTTGGGTCACTATATTTTATATATGGCACGCCGTGAATACTTGACGGGAAAGTGTATCCCGTAAGGGTTGATAATATCCCCGAGATGAGTTCATAAGGAATTATTATGTAAACCCTGCAGGTGGATTTAATCCGCATAATAATTAAGGTTGAATGGTACTAGTCTCGGATATAAGAGATGAATAATATTTATTGAGCAATAAATAAATTTATTCATGGATATTTAAATCTTAAATACACGGAATATATAATACTACCGGAGAAATATTATTTGATATAATATGGAATAATATTGGGAGTGCAATTTTATTTATATAGTGGAAAATAAATAAAATTAATATTGATAAGAATTAATGGATTTGGGTTGGACCCAATTTAATTTTCAATATTGAAGCCCAATATTTATTCTCCTTATGATCCCCTACGTAGCCTATATAAGCACTACATGGTCTTCACTTTTCATAACACAATTAATTGACCTACGCCAATCATAAAGTCTTGAGAGTGAGGAAGATCCATAGGAGTTCGATAGATCGTCGCCCACACGACGTTCGAACAGAGTGCAAGGAATACGTGGGAAGATCGCAAGGTCATCAAAGGTGTTTGATTTCGTTTCTCCGTACAACGAATCGAAGGTAAAATCATAAACCCTATTTTATGATTTTGTGTGATTAATTGTAGTATATACATGAACACACGATCCGGATAAACGTACGAACTTCGGGGACGGGGATTCGAGATCCCCGGCGAAGATCGAAGGACCCTCGGCTTGGAGCCAAGGGATCGATCGAACCCTAGGGTTCGATCAAAACGGCGCGCGGACAAGGGATGAGCCCCGGCTGGACGCCGGGCGTGGGGTCGACCTCGGGTCGACCACCGGGGTTCGCCGTGGGCTGGAGCCACGGCGGATGAGCCCCAGCCCCTTGACCGGCGGCGTCGGGTGGAGAAACCCTCGGCTGGAGCCGAGGGGCGATCGAGCCCGTGAGCTCGATCGCGGGTATGCTACGGGGTCACCCGTAGCTGCCCCGTACGTGCTACGGGTTCGCCCGTAGCGGGCGTGCGGGGCTGACCCCTCCGCGAGCAGCGGGTTCATGAACCCGCTGCGGGGCTGCTACGAGCAGCCCCGGGGATGCCTCGTGCATCCCCAGCGATCATCGCGAGATGATCGCGAGCCCCGTGCGGGGGCTCGGCTGAGTGCTCGCGGCCTTCGGGCCTCGCTGAGTATTCGGTCGGGCCTCGGCTCGCACGGTGGTTCGCGTTCATGGATCCGACTCGCTGGAGAAAATCGGCTGGGGGCGGGCTGCGCGTCTTCGGGCGCGTAGTCTCCAAAGGTCGGACTCCTGCGGATGAGTCGGGGATCCGATTATTCCGGCGATGAAGGATTTCGTTCGGGTTATTATTTTCCGCAATTTTAATAGCCCGGGATATCGATTTCCAACAAATGGTATCAGAGCGTTTGGTTTCGTGTTCATGTATATGCTCGATTATTGTTCTACCTTGCAGGATTTCCGGCTATCATGATAGATTTAATTATTGCTTAATTAATTATCATGATTATTAAACTCTCGGACATGTCGAGATTCGTTTTGTGTGAATGAATGTTTGTAATAGTAAAAATTCGGGGGTTGACCGAATTTAGGATTTATTATTACGTTCTTTGTTTTTCCGGAAAATGTATAGGGTCGATTTCATGTATAGAATCGATACCGGATAATTGTAATTTAAATTTTGTAATTTTAATTACGTTGGTTCGATGATGAGACGATCGCCGGAAGACGAAGACGTGTGACGAAGACGAAGAGGACGAAAAACCGGGGGGGTCGATCATCCCCATGATCGATCCCCATGAGGATCGATCGACCCCATCCCGGGGGCTGCACGCTAGGGCTTCTAGCCACGCCGGCCACCGGTGGTGGTGGCGCGTGGGCTGGGGGCGGCGGTGGTGGTGGTCCCGGGCGGTGGAGGTCGACGGTGGGGATGGCGTGGGATCTCCCAATCTCATGCTATTCCTACCAAGATCCACTTTCCCAATTAATTCGGATTTTTCCTATTTGAGTACTTTCTTTTTGGAAACTCTCATGGTTTAGGAAAAGAGTTAATTTAAATTAATTTTATTTTCTATTGATTTATTTCCTTCATGGAAATATTCATAGATTAGAAATTTAATTAATTTAGTACTAAATTTATTTTTCCTATTTGATTATTCCTACTCATGGGAATGTTCATGGATTAGGAATAAAAATAAATTTGGAAAGTAGTAAGTCCTAATTTATTTTTCCTTGTTCTATTATAGATATCTTCTAGAGTATTCCAAATTTTATTTGGATAGATTATTCTAGAGATTTAATAGAACTAGATAGGAAAATAAATAAATAAAAATATTAATAATATTTAATTTTATTTTTGATATATTCGATTGACTTAATTTTCGAATTAAGTAACTTTTGGATTAATTGAAAATAAATAGATTTAAATATTAGAGATTAATATTCTCGTCACATGGAGCATTCAAGAACGAAGACTGAAGACTAGAAGATGCGTACGGAGATGGGATAAAGCCATGATAGTCGGAAAATAATTTTCTAGCATTATTTTGACTATGTGATACTATGTGCTTTATTGCTTGTATGCATGCTATATGTGTTTATTTTATGCACTAGATAGCGTATCCCTTTATTATAAAAAGCTAAGTGGGAGAGGGGATGGAAACATTCCCATGGTCTCCATTACTGTTCTCTTGGTGACTCTTATGGACTTTCGAAGTTCGTATAGACGAGTCATTGGAGGAGAATTCTTGTAATTCCTTTTACAAGAAACATTGATCGAATTTATCAAACAATGCCTAATTTGTCTTTCTGAAACTGACTTCAAGTCGACTCATTCTCACCCCGGGGAGTGGAATGGAGCCAGAGCCACTTGGTCATGTAGAGGACACAAATTAGAGACTTCCGTGCCATTCTTTGATAGATGGGTCGCTTGTCTGCTCGGCTCCCTCATTTATGAGAGATAGGGTCGCTTGCATGGCGAATCACTGGTTAGAAACTTCGAGTTTCACTTATGATTCTCCACGTCTTGATTTACGAGATTAAATGGATCAAGTAATTGGGAGTCAATTATAAAAGTCTCTTAGTGTAGTAAACGTCCACACCACGTGGCTTGCTATGCTGACGGACTTTGGATTAATTGATGTAGACAGTTGTAAGTAATTATGAAGAGTTGTGAAGTTATCGTAAACGTCCACACCACGTGGCTTGCGGTGATGTAGCGATTCCAAGTAATTTACTTTGGTACTGAGTAATGGTTTACACTTAGATACGCGTTATAGTATTCTTCCCCACGAAGTTACGCTATAATTGATGTATGGCCAAAGAAAATCTAATTGCTAAATCATTTGGGTGGGTAAACGTCCACACCACGTGGCTTGCCTTACCTGATGGGATTTTAGATGTGATTAGTAATTTAATGATGTTGTTCTAGGGAGATAACATCGGATATTAAATTAATTGTTTGTTTAAATGTGCATATAGGTTTAGAGAATTGTTATGAATCCACTTTTGTTGATACTTGAGGAAATTAACGCACTGGTTCCATACTGTATTGAATGGAAAGAAGATTTAGACATTGCTCAGACTGCAAAAGAGTACAAAGACGTACTCAGTGAAACTTGTCCTCCTGGACTCACCATTAACTCAACTGAGGAAGAGATTTTTGACTTTGAAAAGTGGGGTAGTGCTCGTGCATTAGCCGCTAATCATGATGTCATGCTCAAACTCAAGTTGCTGTTTGGACATGATGAGAAGGCTAGAAAAGAGGCGATGAGGATACTCATAAAGATCTGTTACTTCGATGAAACACTTGATCATGTTTTTGAGATGATGGATCTTTTAGACGAGTTGAAACAATCGCAAGCTCTTATAGTCAAAGCCAAAGGTTTCGAACCTAAAGGCAAAGGAAAGGAGAAGAAGACAAGGGGTTCCGGTGGTCCTAAAGGACTTGGACCAAAGGGTGGGATAAAGAAGCCTTCGGGCAAACATCCCCAAGGGAAGCAGTCTGAGTACTGGGGGTCTACATCTTGTCCTCTCAAAGGTACGAATTTTTTCTCTAGTCGTAAAACATAGTCAGCGGTATTATCTACCAGAATTCTGGTGTGTAGATATGGAGCCACTGACGGTATGTGCATTCTAAATGCAGGGGTTCCAGAAAACCCAGCGACTTAGAGAAGAAAAGTTCGAGTCCACATGGGCAAAGCTGTTGAGGAAGCAGCGGTTGCAGTGGAAGACATTTATCTATCCGTTTGATAGTTATAGGATTTCATTTCAAGTTAATTGCTTTGTACCTTTTATTTTTAGAAAGAACTTTTGTTCTGGATTTCTATTATTAATGGATATTTTATTTCTTTAATCATTTGATGATTTAGATAAGAAATAATATCTATTCTGGTACATTAGATAGCAATATGTGAATGATGAATCCTTAGTCTACCACAATGCAACAAACCGTTATAACTTATTTTACTTATTGGATGTATTTCTTTATCGATCATTATACTTGTGAATTCTTGAACTTGGTAGTATCTATTCAAAAGGGATTCAGAAGGTCGAAATTGATTTGATCAATTATAGTTGGAGGAATGGACCTCCCGACCTAAGAATCGATCTTGAAAGGTGATACAACTAAATCAACTTTTTCTGGATAAAGGATGGAATTCGGACAAGTATTAATAATGATCAAAGATGATATATGCAGACATATGTGTAATTAGAGAAATACGAGTCGTTCTTTAAAGAATACTCGAAGGTGGATTAGAATACTTGATGTGCCATAAAAGCGGAGTGTTTTCAACACAAAGCCATTATGGGGATCCCTCAAAGTATATCCATTGGAAGCCTGCGACTAGTTCGCGGAGGCTATCACCTATCTAAATAACACATAGCATAAATCAAAGGTTGAGATTAAGTCTCAAACGACTGCACCATACACTGATGTGTAGACATGGTGTGTCAGGAATAAGAAATGGGATTCTAATAGGACAAGTTTGATCGGAACTACCTATGTTCTATGAATTTTCTGGATACAACGACATATTGAATGTAGTTGTGGAAAATCCTAGAAGAACGAGTAATTGTATGTTCAATAGTACTACGAACCAGAAGGGTGTCTTCGCCCGGTTCTTGGAGGAAGACTATTGGATGAACTACAATGCCCTAATTGACAAAGTACCTTATAAAGAGGAAAGAGTAGACTGAGAACCAGCCTAACCGAGTGGAAGTACACCACTAACTGCACCTAATGTTATTACTGTTATACACCGGAACGCCATTGCAGTGGGAGGTTGTTAAGCAACCGGAGATGTTCATAAGACTGGAGGAGTTTTAAACTCTGGATCTAGTAGACATGAAATCGATCCCTAGTTCTGCATAAGGAGCAGTACTAATCTAAATGTGCCTACTTGGAAAGCAATGATATTGTTAAGAGGCAAGACCATTTAGAGGTACAAGCTTAGTGAATCCATTTATGGATTATCACAAAGCTGGAAATTGTGGAACTTGCGAATTGATGAGATAGTCCATTATATGGATTCATCAAAAGGCATAGACAATAAAAGGTGTATTGGAGACGTAATGGAAACAAGGTGGTGTTTCTCGGAATTTTATGTAGATAACACTTCATCATTGGCAACAGTGTAAAAGCATTATCAGACATAAAATAGAGGTTGTCTAAGTAAATCGAAATATAAGATTAAGATGAAGTTGGATCATGTTCTTAGAAATCTTTCGATCTCTAGATAAGAACATTTGTACTTCTCTTTAGATATCTTATACGATTATGGTTTGTTTTAAACATGCACAATTCTGAGAAAGGTTATTGCCATTCGAGAACAGAATGCATCTATCTAAGGTATGTGTCTTGAACACATGAAGGAGATAAATATGGACAAAGCAGATTCTTACACTTCGAGTGTAAAGGGCTTTGTGAATGCGGTGTTATAAAACAAGAACCTGATATCAACTATGCGGTTAGCGTAGTGGGAGGATATCAAAGTAATCTGGATAATAAATATTCGAATGCTGTTAAAGTACTTGGAAGTACAGGATTACTGGCAATACGAAATCTTCTTAGATAAAAATCAGAGAAAGGACCAGTGTAAGTCGATATCAGGCTATGTGTTCACTTTTAGAAGAGGTGGAACCTAAGAAACCGAATAGCAGCCTCAGAGGCAGCGGAAGTTTTGGTTAGGTTCCGGTATGACCTCTGAACTTGGATATGACTCTTGGTTCACCAAAGGCTATGTACATAGCGGTGCATGGTAAACTGGAAGAAGTCATAAGTTCAAAAGATGATGATAACACATAGAGCAAGTACCACCTGATACGAATCATCGTCAGAGAGACGACGTAGTAGTCACCAAGATAACTTCAGAGCGGCAACCTAGAGTGCTCACTCACATAGTACTCGGAAGTACACCTTAAGCACGTGATGAGTATGGGAACCGGGAGTTTGGAGGAAATGACTAGACCTTAGTACAAGTGGGAGATTGTTGGAGTTGTGTACTTAATGTCTAGATTTAAGTAACGGTAAACTCCCGATCATAGCATTTAATCTATTTAATTAATAAACAATTATTTGCATTTAATTAATTATGCAAAATATAGTTCTGGATTTTATACGTTGTAGTTAGTATGGTGTTGCATGGGCGCACAGAAGATCATACTATCGGTTACTCGTATTTAATCGAACAGTTGCTCACGACCTAGATGGACACGAACTAATCCATCGGTATAGTCGTTGTGTGAGAGAGAAAATAATTTATCTTAATTATTTTATCACACTTGTACACTTGGTGTATTGGGCGGATCAGCTTGAGATTCATCGATTAGGATTGCCGGCGATAATTGATTCGAGTCTCAGTGTATTTTATTCTTAATCCCCGAAACTATTGCGGGTGTGTATATTTAATATAAGTGACTTTGATTTACCAAAGGAATTAACCGATTTAATTATTGTGTTAATTACCGGTTAAGTTGGGTCACTATATTTTATATATGGCACGCCGTGAATACTTGACGGGAAAGTGTATCCCGTAAGGGTTGATAATATCCCCGAGATGAGTTCATAAGGAATTATTATGTAAACCCTGCAGGTGGATTTAATCCGCATAATAATTAAGGTTGAATGGTACTAGTCTCGGATATAAGAGATGAATAATATTTATTGAGCAATAAATAAATTTATTCATGGATATTTAAATCTTAAATACACGGAATATATAATACTACCGGAGAAATATTATTTGATATAATATGGAATAATATTGGGAGTGCAATTTTATTTATATAGTGGAAAATAAATAAAATTAATATTGATAAGAATTAATGGATTTGGGTTGGACCCAATTTAATTTTCAATATTGAAGCCCAATATTTATTCTCCTTATGATCCCCTACGTAGCCTATATAAGCACTACATGGTCTTCACTTTTCATAACAAAATTAATTGACCTACGCCAATCATAAAGTCTTGAGAGTGAGGAAGATCCATAGGAGTTCGATAGATCGTCGCCCACACGACGTTCGAACATAGTGCAAGGAATACGTGGGAAGATCGCAAGGTCATCAAAGGTGTTTGATTTCGTTTCTCCGTACAACGAATCGAAGGTAAAATCATAAACCCTATTTTATGATTTTGTGTGATTAATTGTAGTATATACATGAACACACGATCCGGATAAACGTACGAACTTCGGGGACGGGGATTCGAGATCCCCGGCGAAGATCGAAGGACCCTCGGCTTGGAGCCAAGGGATCGATCGAACCCTAGGGTTCGATCAAAACGGCGCGCGGACAAGGGATGAGCCCCGGCTGGACGCCGGGCGTGGGGTCGACCTCGGGTCGACCACCGGGGTTCGCCGTGGGCTGGAGCCACGGCGGATGAGCCCCAGCCCCTTGACCGGCGGCGTCGGGTGGAGAAACCCTCGGCTGGAGCCGAGGGGCGATCGAGCCCGTGAGCTCGATCGCGGGTATGCTACGGGGTCACCCGTAGCTGCCTCGTACGTGCTACGGGTTTGCCCGTAGCGGGCGTGCGGGGCTGACCCCTCCGCGAGCAGCGGGTTCATGAACCCGCTGCGGGGCTGCTACGAGCAGCCCCGGGGATGCCTCGTGCATCCCCAGCGATCATCGCGAGATGATCGCGAGCCCCGTGCGGGGGCTCGGCTGAGTGCTCGCGGCCTTCGGGCCTCGCTGAGTATTCGGTCGGGCCTCGGCTCGCACGGTGGTTCGCGTTCATGGATCCGACTCGCGGGAGAAAATCGGCTGGGGGCGGGCTGCGCGTCTTCGGGCGCGTAGTCTCCAAAGGTCGGACTCCTGCGGATGAGTCGGGGATCCGATTATTCCGGCGATGAAGGATTTCGTTCGGGTTATTATTTTCCGCAATTTTAATAGCCTGGGATATCGATTTCCAACAGAACCGGGGGGTCGATCAACCCCATGATCGACCCCATGACCGAAGCCATGGGGAGGGGTCGATCGCCCCTCGGCTGGGGCTGCCGCCGGCAAGGTGGTGGCCGGCCGGCTGGGGAGGCGGCGGCGGTGCCCTCTCCGGTGGTGGCGGCGGTCGGCGGTGGTGGTGGTGGTGGTGCGGGGATCCCCAACCCGTGCTACTCCTACTCCTACCTAGATACTACTTACCTAATTGATTCGGTTTTCCTAATTGAGTTTTCCTATTTTTGGGAATTCTCATGGATTAGGAAAAGAATTAATTAGAATTAATTTTATTCCTTATTCTATTATGGAAGTCTTCTAGAGTATTCCGAGTTCTACTTGGAATAGGATCCTAGAGATTTAATAGAATTGGAAAGGAATAAAAGTTAATTTAGGATTGATTTATTTCCTAATTGATTATTCCTATTTTATGGGAATTTTCATAGTAATGGAAATTAATTAATCTTGGAAAGTAGAAGAGTCCTAATTTATTTTATTTCCTTATTCTATTATAGAAGTCTTCTAGAATATTCCAAGTTTGACTTGGATAGATTATTCTAGAGATTTAATAGAATTAGATAGGAAAATAAATAAATAAAAATATTAATAATATTTAATTTTATTTTTGATTTATTCGATTGACTTAATTTTCGAATTAAGTATCTTTTGGATTTATTGAAAATAAATAGATTTAAATATTGGGATTAATATTCTCGTCACATGGAGCATTCAAGAACGAAGACTAAAGACTAGAAGACGCATACGAAGATGGAATAAAGCCATGATAGTCGGAAAATAATTTTTCTAGCATTATTTTGACTATATGCTATGTGCTTTATTGCTTGTATGCATGCTTATGTGTTTAATTATGCATTAGATAGCGTATCCCTTTGTTATAAAAAGCTAAGTGGGAGAGGGGATGGAAACATTCCCATGGTCTCCATTACTGTTCTCTTGATGACTCTTATGGACTTTTGAAGTTCGTATAGATGTGTCATTGGAGGAGAATTCTTGTAATTCCTTTTACAAGAGACATTGATTAAGTTTATCAAACAATGCCTAATTTGTCTTTCTGAAACTGACTTCAAGTCGACTCATTCTCACCCCGGGGAGTGGAATGGAGCCAAAGCCACTTGGTCATGTGGATGACACAAATTAGAGATATTCGTACCATTCTTTTAAAGATGGATCGTTTGTCTGCTCGGCTCCCTCATCTAATGAGAGATAGGGTTGTTCGCATGGTGAATCACTGGTTAGAAACTTCGAGTTTCACTTGATTCTCCGCGTCTTGATTTACGAAAATCGAATGCTTCAAGTAATTGGGAGTCAACTATAAAAGTCTTTTGGTGTAGTAAACGTCCACACGAACGTGGCTTGCTATGCTGAATGGGATTTTTGGAAATAGTTGATGTAGACAGTTATAGGGAATTATGAAGGATTGTGAGTTATCGTAAACGTCCACACTAACGTGGCTTGCGGTGACGTAGCAATTCCAAATGATTCACCTTAGTACTGAGTAATGGTTTACACTTAGGTACGCTTTATAGTATTCTTCCCAACGAAGTAACGCTATAATGATGTACGACCGAAGCAAATCTAATTGCTAAATCATTTGGGTGGGTAAACGTCCACACGAACGTGGCTTGCCTTATCTGATGGGATTTTAGATGTGATTAGTGATTTAATGATATTATTTGAGGGAGATAATATCGGATATTAAATTAATTGTTTGTTTAAATGTGCTTATAGGTTTAGAGAATAGCTATGAACCCACTTTCTATGATACTCAAGGAGCATAAGCTCACTGGCCCCAACTATATTGATTGGAAGAGAAATTTAGACATTGTCCTAACTTCGGAGGAGTACAAGTTTGTACTCCATGAAGTGTGCCCTGCTGAGCCCACGGCTGCCTCAACTGATGAGGAAAAACTGACATATCGAAAGTGGAAAAAGGCTGATGAAATGGCTAGGTGTTATATTTTGGCTTCCATGTCAAATGTACTCCAAACCCAACATGAGTCGATGGACACTGCCTATGATATGATGTTTAACCTCAAGGAGATGTTTGGGGAGCAAGATCGTGCGGCAAGGCAAGAAGCCATGAGAGTCCTCATGACAACTACTCAGTCTGAAGGAACGCCCGTAGGGGAGCACGTTCTTAAGATGATGGGTCTGTTAAATGAGCTTGAGATCCTAGGAGCTCAAATTGATGCTGAGACGCAAGTCGACATCATACTCCAGTCTCTGACCCCTAGTTTTGAGCAGTTTCGCATGAGCTATAATATGGGTAAACTATCCTATTCTCTTGCGCAACTCCTGACTGAACTGAAGGAGGCAGAGGGTATCTACAAGAAGGGCAAGTCTCAAGCGCTTGTAGCTACCAAGTCCAAAGGCTTTAAGCCTGGTGGAGGTAGGGGCAAGAGGAGGAAGCAAGCCTGGAAACCCAGTGGTGTCAAGAAGACTGTACCACGAGTGGGGGCTGCAAAGTCAAAGGGCAAGTGCTTCCGATGTAACAAGTCTGGACACTGGAAGTCTGAATGTCCTCTCAGAGGTACGAATTTTTCTTTAGTCGTAAAAACATAGTCAGCGGTATTATCTACCAGAAATTCTGGTGTGTAGATATGGAACCACTGACGGTATGTGCATTTTTGAATGCAGGGGTTCCAGAAAACCCGGCGACTTAGAGAAGAAGAGTTCGAGTCTACACGGGCAAAAGCTGTAGAGGAGGCAGCTGTTGCGGTGGAAGACATTTATCTGCTTTAGTAGTTAAATAGGATTTCTTTTTCAAAGTTATTGCTTTATGTACCCTTTATTTTAGAAAGAACGTTTTGTTCTGGATTTCTATTATTTATGAATGGATATTTTATTTCTTTAATCATTGGATGATTTTGATAAGAAATAATGGCATTATCTATTCTGGTACATTAGATAGCAATATATGAATGATAGATCCTAAGTCTACCCCGATGCAACGAACCGTTCTATAACTTGTTTTACTTGTTAGATATTTCTTTATTAATCATTATACATGTGAATTCTTATACTTAGTAGTATTTTTCAAATAAGATTCAAATGGTCGAAATTGATTTGATCAATTATAGTTGAAGGAATGGACCTTCCGACCTAAGGATTGAATTTGGAGGATAATACGTCTAAGCAAACCTTTCTGGAAAAAGGATAGAATTCAGACAAGTATTGGAAATGATTAGATATGCAGACATATGTGTAAATTAGAAAGGTACGAGTAATTCTTTCAAGAATACTCGGTGATGGATTAGAATACTTGATGTGCCATAAAAACAAAGTGTTTTGACTAGTCAATGGACACAAAGCTATTATGGGGAACCATCAAAGTATATCCATTAGAAGCCTGCGACTCGGTCGCGGAGGCCATCACCTATCTGAATAACACATAGCGTAATCAAAGATTGGGATTCAATCCCAAAGGGGCGCGCCATACACTTACGTGTAGAGATGGTGCGTTGTAAAGAAATGGAAATCTGATAGTAAAAGGACAAGTTGTTCGGAACTACCTATGTTCTATGGATATTCCTAGATACAACGGCATATTGAATATGGTTGTAGGATATCCTAGATGAACGAAATATTGTGTGTTCTATAGTACTATGAACCAGAGGGACGTCTTGTCCGGTTCATGGAGGAAGATTATTGGATGAATCACAAAGCCTAAATTGACGTAATACCTTGGAATGAGAAGAAGGACAAAAGACTAGGAACCAGCCAAACCGAGTAGAAGTACATCACATACTGCACCTATTGTTATTACTGTTATACACCGGGACGCCATTGCAGTGGGAGGTTGTCGGACAACCAGAGATATTCATAAGACTAGAGGAGTTCGGACTCTGGATCTAGTAAACATGAAATCGACCCCTAGCTCTGCATAAGGGCGATACTAGATCTAAATGTGCCTGCTTGGAACAATAATGGTTTATTGTTAAGAGGCTAGATCATTTAGAGTACAAGCTTAGTAAATCCATTATGGATTGAAACAAAGCTATGAATCGTGGAACTTGCGAATTGATGGGATAGTCCATTTGATGGATTCATCAAAAGGCATAGACGAAAGGTGTATTGAAGACGTAATGGAAACAAGGTGGTGTTTCCCGGAGATTTTATGTAGATAACATTTTATCATTGGCAACAATGTAAAAAATGTTGTCAGACATAAAATAATGGTTGTCTAAATAAATCGAGATATAAGATTGAGTAGAAGTTAGAGCATGTTCTTAAGATCGTTTGTTCTAACGATAAGAACATTGTACTTCTCCCAGATATCTTATACGATTATGGTTTGTTTTTTAAACATGCATATTTCTGAGAAAGGTTATTGCCTTTCAGAGACAGAATATACATCTATCTAAAGGGTTTGTGTTCGTACACATGAAGGAGATAGACAAAGCAGTTTCCTATACTTCAAGTATGGAAAGCTTTATAGATGCAATGTTGTAAAACAAGAAACTGATATCAACTATGCGGTTTGCGTAGTGGGAGGATATCAAGGTGATCTAGACAAGAGATTTTCGGATGCTGTAATAGTACTTGCAAAGTACTGGATTATTAAGCAAGACGAAATCTTCTTTGATTACAAATTCTCAGATCCTAAAATCAAAGAAGGACCAGTGTAAGTCGATATCAGGCTATGTGTTCACTTTTAGAAAGAGGTGGAGCCATAAAAGAGTGATAAGCAGGACGCTTCTCAGACTCTCTCATAACCGAATAGCAGCCTCAGAGGCAGCGGAAGTTTTGGTTAGGTTCCGGGATAACCTCTTGACTTGGATATGACTCTTAGTTTACCAAAGGCTATTGGATAGCGGTGCACGGTGAACTGGAAGAGGTCATAAGTCAAAAGTGATGTTAACACATAGAGCAAGTACCACCTGATACGAGTCATCGTCGAGGGAGACGACGTAGTAGTCACCAAGATAACTTCAGAGCGGCAACCTAGATTGCTCACTCACATAGTACTTCTCGGAAGTACACTTTAAAGCACGTGATGAGTATGGGAACCGGGAGTTTGGAGGAAATGACTAGACCTTAGTACAAGTGGGAGATTGTTGGAGTTGTGTACTTAATGTCTAGATTTAAGTAACGGTAAACTCCCGGTCATAGCATTTAATCTATTTAATTAATAAACAATTGTTTGCTTTTAATTATTATTAATTAAATATATGCAAATCATAGTCCTAGATTTTATACGTTGTAGTTAGTATGGTGTGTCGGGCCCACACAGAAGATCATACTATCGGTTACTCGTATTTACTCAAACAGTGGCTCACGACCTAGATGGACCCGGACCAATCCATCGGTATAGTCGTTGTGTGAGAGAGAAAATAATTTATCTTAATTATTTTATCACACTTGTACACTTGGTGTATTGAGCGGATCGTTGATATTCATCGATTAGGATTGCCGGCGATAATCGATTTGAGTCTCAGTGTATTTTATTCTTAATCCCCGATATTGTTGCGGGTGTGTATATTTAATATAAGTGACTTTGATTTACCAAAGGAATTAACCGATTTAATTATTGGGTTAATTACCGGTTAAGTTGGGTCACTATATTTCATATATGGCATGCCGTGAATGATTGACCGGACAGTGTATCCCGGAAGGGTTGATAATATCCCCGAGATGAGTTCATAAGGAATTATTGTGTAAACCTCATGAGTGGATTCGTTCCGCACAATAATTAAGGTTGAATGGTACTAGTCTCGGATTAAAGAGATGAATAAATTAATTAGCAATAAATTAATTTTATTCATGGATATTTAAATCTTAAATACACGGAATAATTAATACTACCGGAGAAATATTATTTGATATAATACGGTTTAATGTTGGGAGTGCAATTAATTTATATAGTGGAAAATAAATTAATTAATATTGATAAGGATTAATGGACTTGGGCAGTGGGCTCAATTTAATCTTCAATATTGGAAGCCCAATATTCCACCTCCTTTAGATCCCCTACGTAGCCTATAAAAGCACTACATGGCCTTCATAAATCATAAGACAAGATTATCATACTTGATATTCTAGAGAGTTGAAGGAGATCCATAGGAGTTCGATAGATCGTCGCCCACCCGACGTTCGAACGGAGTGCAAGGAATACGTGGGAAGATCCAAAAGGTCTTCAACTTGATTTCGTTTCTCCGCACAACGAATCAAAGGTATGATCATAAACTCCTTCGTGTGAATTTATGTGAATTAAATTGTGATACATGCATGAACACACGATCCGGGAAAACGACGAACTTCGGGGACGGGGATTCGAGATCCCCGGCGAACGTTCGAAGGACCCTCGGCTGGGAGCCGAGGGGTGCGATCGAACCTAGGGTTCGATCGCGGCGATCCGCGCGAAGGGACCCCGGCTGGACGCCGGGGCGAGCGATCGAGCTGGGCTCGATCGCGGGGGCGAGCCGCGGCTGTTGCCGCGGTGGTCAGCTGGGCTGACCGCCCCTCCCGATGGCGTGGGCGGTGAAGTCGCCGGACTCACCGCCCCGGGGCTGCCGGAGCAGCCCCACGCGATCGATGATGATCGCGAGCCCCGATGGGCTCGGCTAGGGTTTCGGCCGCGGGTTCATCCCGCGGCGATTCTCCGGTTGAGCTCCGGACATCGTGGAGCTCGTGATCGGTTTCCGGCGAGAGGATTTCGGTCGGGTTATTATTTTCCGCAAATTTTAATAGCCCGGGATATCGATTTCCAGCAGGGTGGTGCGGGAATCCCCATCCCGTGCTACTCCTACCTAGATTCACTTTCCTAATTGATTCGGTTTTCCTATTTTGAGTATTTCTATTTTTGGGAACTCTCATGGAAATAGGAAAATAATTAATTGGAATTAATTTTATTTCCTTATTCTATTATGGAAATCTTCTAGAATATTCAAGTCTTACTTGGATAGGATTCTAGAGATTTAATAGAATTGGAAAGGAATAAAAAATTAATTAAGAATCGATTTATTTCCTAATTGATTATTCCTATTTTATGGGAATTTTCATAGTAATGGAAATTAATTAATTTTGGAAAGTAGAAGAGTCCTAATTTATTTTATTTCCTTATTCTATTATAGAAGTCTTCTAGAATGTTCCAAGTTTGACTTGGATGGGATTCTAGAGATTTAATAGAATTAGATAGGAAAATAAATAAATAAAAATATTAATAATATTTAATTTTATTTTTGATTTATTCGATTGACTTAATTTTCGAATTAAGTATCTTTTGGATTTATTTAAAATAAATAGATTTAAATATTGGGATTAATATTCTCGTCACATGGAGCATTCAAGAACGAAGACTGAAGACTAGAAGACGCATACGGAGATGGAATAAAGCCATGATAGTCGGAAAATAATTTCTCTAGCATTATTTTGACTATGTGATACTATGTGCTTTATTACTTGTATGCATGCTTATGTTTTTAATTATGCATTAGATAGCGTATCCCTTTGTTATAAAAAGCTAAGTGGGAGAGGGGATGGAAACATTCCCATGGTCTCCATTACTGTTCTCTTGGTGACTTTTATGGACTTTTGAAGTTCGTATAGGTAAGTCATTGGAGGAGAATTCTTGTAATTCCTTTTACAAGAAACATTGATTAAGTTTATCAAACAATGCCTAATTTGTCTTTCTGAAACTGACTTCAAGTCGACTCATTCTCACCCCGGGGAGTGGAATGGAGCCAAAGCCACTTGGTCATGTGGATGACACAAATTAGAGACATTCGTACCATCCTTTTGAAGGTGGATCAATTGTCTGCTCGACTCCCTCATCTGATGAGAGATAGGGTTGTTCATGTTGGAGTTGTGTACTTAATGTCTAGATTTAAGTATCGGTAAACTCCCGGTCATAGCATTTAACCTATTTAAATAATAAACAATTATTTGCATTTAATTATTACTAATTAATTATGCAAAATTATAGTCCTGGATTTCATACGTTGTAGTTAGTATGGTGTGCATGGGCACACAGAAGATCATACTATCGGTTACTCGTATTTAATCAAACAGATGCTCACGACCTAGATGGACCCGGACCAATCCATCGGTATAGTCGTTGTGTGAGAGAGAAAATAATTTATCTTAATTATTTTATCACACTTGTACACTTGGTGTATTTGGCGGATCGCTTGAGATTTATTGATTAGGATTGCCTTGGATAATCAATTTAAATCTCAGAGTATTTTATTCTTAATCCCCGATATTATTGCGGGTGTGTATATTTAATATTAGAGGCTTTGATTTTCCAAAGGAATTAACCGATTTAATTATTGGGTTAATTAACGGTAAAATTGGGTCGCTATATTTTATATATGACATGCCGTGAATACTTGACGGGAAAGTGTATCCCGGAAGGGTTGATAATATCCCCGAGATGAGTTCATAAGGAATTATTGTGTAAACCTCATGAATGGATTTGTTCCGCACAATAATTAAGGTTGAATGGTACTAGTCTCGGATATAAGAGATGAATACAATTTATTGAGCAATAAATAAATTTATTCATGGATATTTAAATCTTAAATACACAGAATAAATAATACTACCGGAGAAATATTATTTGATATAATATGGTTTAATATTGGGAGTGCAATTAATTTATATAGTGGAAAATAAATTAATTAATATTGATAAGGATTAATGGACTTAAGCATTGGGCTCAATTTAATCTTCAATATTAGAAGCCCAATATTCCACCTCCTTTTGATCCCCTACGTAGCCTATAAAAGCACTACATGGCCTTCATAAATCATAAGACAAGAATATCAATAGTTGATAGTTCTAGAGAGTTGAAGGAGATCCATAGGAGTTCGATAGATCGTCGCCCACACGACGTTCGAACGAGGTGCAAGGAATACGTAGGAAGATCGCAAGGTCATCAACGTTTGATTTCGTTTCTCCGTACAACGAATCGAGGTACATAATCATAAACCCCCTCTATGATTATTTGTTCGTAATAATTGTGATATATACATGAACAAGACGATCCGGGAAAGCGTCGAGACCTAGATACGGGGATCGTTGGATCCCCGTGGGGATCGAACGAGGGGCGGTCGAACCCTAGGGTTTCGACCGCCGGTGTGCCGCGCAAGGAAGCCCCGGCTGGACGCCGGGGCATGCGATTGACCTAGGGTCGATCGCTGGGGATGCCACGGGCTGGTGCCGTGGCGGATCCCCGCCGCCTTCACGGCGGCGTGCGCGAGAAGGCGCCTCGGCTGGGCCGAGGCGGGCGATCGATCGAGCGATCGATCGCCGGGGGTAAACCGCGGCTGTTGCCGCGGTGGTCAGCTGGGCTGACCGCCCCTCCTGGTGGCGATGGCGGTGAAGTCGCCGGACTCACCGCCACCCGGGGGCTGCCGGAGCAGCCCCATGCGATCGCCATGCACGGCGATCGCGAACCCCAGCCGCGATGTGGTTCGGCTAGGGTTTAGCTGCGGGTTCGTCCCGCGGCGATGCTCTTGTCGAGCCCGGCTTCGCGTGTGGTTCGCGTTCGTGGTTTCCGGCGACGGGGTTTCGGTCGGGTTATCGGTTCCGCATATTTTTTGATAGCCCGGGACATCGAATCCCAGCAATTGGTATCAGAGCGTTTGGTATCGTGTTCATGTATACGTTCGATTATTGTTCTACCTTGCAGGGATTTCCGGCTATCATGGTTGAATTTAATTATTGTGTTAATTAATTATCATGATTATTCGTTTATTAAACTCTCGGACATGTCGAGATTCGTTTTGTGTGGTTGAATGTTTGTAATAGTAAAAATTCGGGGGTTGACCGAATTTAGGATTTATTATTACGTTCTATGTTTTCCGGAAAATGTATAGGGTCGATTTCATGTATAGAATCGATACCGGAATTGTAAATTTATTTCTTGTAATTTATTTACGTTGGATCGATGCCGAGTTGACCGCCGGAGAACTCGTGTGACGAAGAAGACGAAGAGGACGAAAAACCGGGAGGGGGGGGGGGTGTCGATCATCCCCATGATCGATCCCCATGAGGATCGATCGACCCCACCATGGGGGCTGCCCGTTAGGGCTTCCGGCCACGCCGGCCACCGGTGGTGGTGGCGCGTGGCTAGGGGGCGGCGGTGGTGGTGCCCGGTGATGGTGGTGGTCGGCGGTGGGGGTGGTGTGGGGATCCCCAACCCATGCTACTCCTACCAAAGATTCACTTTCCTAATTAATTCGGTTTTCCTAATTGAGTTTTCCTATTTTTGGGAATTCTCATGGATTAGGAAAAGAATTAATTGGAATTAATTTTATTTCCTTATTCTATTATGGAAGTCTTCTAGAGTATTCCGAGTTCTACTTGGAATAGGATCCTAGAGATTTAATAGAATTGGAAAGGAATAAAAGTTAATTTAGGATTGATTTATTTCCTAATTGATTATTCCTATTTTATGGGAATTTTCATAGTAATGGAAATTAATTAATCTTGGAAAGTAGAAAAGTCCTAATTTATTTTATTTCCTTATTCTATTATAGAAGTCTTCTAGAATATTCCAAGTTTGACTTGGATAGATTATTCTAGAGATTTAATAGAATTAGATAGGAAAATAAATAAATAAAAATATTAATAATATTTAATTTTATTTTTGATTTATTTGATTGACTTAATTTTCGAATTAAGTATCTTTTGGATTTATTGAAAATAAATAGATTTAAATATTGGGATTAATATTCTCGTCACATGGAGCATTCAAGAACGAAGACTGAAGACTAGAAGACGCATACGGAGATGGAATAAAGCCATGATAGTCGGAAAATAATTTTCTAGCATTATTTTGACTATGTGATATGTGCTTTATTACTTGTATGCATGCTTATGTGTTTAATTATGCATTAGATAACGTATCCCTTTGTTATAAAAAGCTAAGTGGGAGAGGGGATGGAAACATTCCCGTGGTCTCCATTACTGTTCTCTTGGTGACATTTATGAGCTTTCGAAATTCATATAGATATGTCATTGGAGGAGAATTCTTGTAATTCCTTTTACGAGAAACATTGATTAAGTCTATCAAATAATGCCTAATTTGTCTTTCTGAAACTGACTTCAAGTCGACTCATTCTCACCCCGGGGAGTGGAATGGAGCCAAAGCCACTTGGTCATGTGGATGACACAAATTAGAGACCTTCGTACCATTCTTTGATAGATGGATCGATTGTCTGCTCGGCTCCCTCATCTTATGAGAGATAGGGTTGTTCGCATGGTGAATCACTGGTTAGAAACTTCGAGTTTCACTTATGATTCTCCGCGTCTTGATTTACGAAAATCGAATGCTTCAAGTAATTGGGAGTCAACTATAAAAGTCTTTTGGTGTAGTAAACGTCCACACGAACGTGGCTTGCTATGCTGAATGGGATTTTTGGAAATAGTTGATGTAGACAGTTATAGGGAATTGTGAAGGATTGTGAGTTATCGTAAACGTCCACACTAACGTGGCTTGCGGTGACGTAGCAATTCCAAGTGATTCACCTTAGTACTGAGTAATGGTTCACACTTAGGTACGCTCTATAGTATTCTTCCCATCGAAGTAACGCTATAGTGATGTACGACCGAAGCAAATCTAATTACGAAATCATTTGGATAGGTAAACGTCCACACTATCGTGGCTTGCCATATCTGATGGGATTTTAGATGTAATTAGTAATTTAATGATATTATTTGAGGGAGATAATATCGGACATTAAATTAATTGTTTGTTTATATGTGCTTATAGGTTTAGAGAGTAGCTATGAATCCACTTTCTTTAATACTTAAGGAATTCAACGCACTGGTTCCATACTGTGTTGGATGGAATAAAGAGTTAGACATTACTCAGACTGTAAAGGAGTACAAAGATGTACTCAGCGAAACTTGTCCTCCTAGACCCACCATTAACTCAACTGATGAGGAAATAGTAGACTTTGAGAAGTGGGATAGTGCTCATGCATTAGCCGCTAATCATGATGTCATGCTAAAACTCAAGTTGATGTTTAGACATGATGTAAAGGCTAGAAAAGAGGCGATGAGGATACTCATAAAGGTCAGTTGCTTCGAGGAAACGCTTGAACACGTTTTTGAGATGCTAGATCTTTTAGACGAGTTGAGACAGTCGCAAGCTCTTGTAGCCAAGGCCAAAGGTTTCGAACCTAAGGGCATACATAAGGAAAAGGAGAAGAAGACAAGGGGATCCAGTAGTCTCAAAAGACTTGGACCAAAGGGTGGGATAAAGAAGCCTTCTGGCAAATATCCCCAAGGAAAGCAGTCTGAGTACTGGGAGTCTATATCTTGTCCTCTCAAAGGTACGAATTTTTCTTTAGTCGTAAAAACATAGTCAGCGGTATTATCTACCAGAATTCTGGTGTGTAGATATGGAACCACTGACGGTATGTGCATTATTTTAAATGCAGGGGTTCCAGAAAACCCGACGACTTAGAAAAGAAAAGTTCGAGTCTACATGGGCGAAGCTGTTGGGGTAGCAGCGGTTGCAGTGGAAGACATTTATCTGCTTTCAGTAGTTTTAGGATTTCATTTCAAGTTATTGCTTAATGTACCCCTTATTTTGAAAAGAACTTCTGTTCTGGATTTTCTTTATTAATGAATGGATATTTATTTCTTTAATCATTCAATGATTTAGATAAGAAATAATGGTGTTATCTATTCTGGTACATTTTAGATAGCAATATATGAATGATGAATCCTTAGTCTACCACGATGCAACAAACCGTTATGTATAACTTGTTTTACTTATTAGATGTATTTCTTTATCATTATGCTTGTGAATTCTTGAATTCAGACAAGCATTGAGAATGATTCATGATTAATGCAGTAACATGTGTAATTAGAAAGGTACGAGTCATTTTTTTTAGGATACTCGAAGATGGATTAGAATACTTGATGTGCCATAAAAGCAAAGTGTTTTTCAGTAGACACAAAGCTATTATGGGGAACCTTCAAAGTATATCCATTAGAAGCCTGCGGCTTGTTCGCGGAGGCTATCACCTATCTAAACGACACATAGCATAAATCAAAGATTGAGATTAAGTCTCAAAGGACTGCACCATACACTGGAGTGTAGACATGGTGTGTCAGGAATAAGAAATGGAATTCTAACAGTAAAAGGAGAAGTTGTTCGGAACTACCTATGTTCTATGGATATTTCTGGATACAACGGCATTTTCAATGTCATTGTAGAATATCCTAGGAGAACAAGTAATTGTATGTTCAATAGTACTATGAACCAGAGGGGTGTTCTCACCCGGTTCTTAGAGGGAGACTATTAGATGAACTACAATGCCCTAACTGACAAGGTACTTAAAATGAGGAAAAGGAAAGACTGAGAACTAGCCTAACCGAGTGGTAGTACACCACTAACTGCACCTAATGTTATTACTGTTATACACCAGAACGCTATTGCAGTGGGAGGTTGTTAAGCAACCGGAGATGTTCATAAGACTGGAGGAGTTTTGAACTCTGGATCTAGTAGACATAAAATCGATCCCTAGTTCTGCATAAGGGGCAGTACTAATCTAAATGTGCCTACTTGGATAGCAATAAGTATTATTGTCAAGAGGCGAGATCATTTAGAAGTACAAGCTTAGTGAATCCATTTATGGATTATCACAAAGCTGTAAATTGTGGAACTTGCGAACTGATGAGATAGTCCATGAGATGGATTCATCAAAGTGCATAAGACAAAGAAAGGTGTGTTAGAGACGTAATGGAAACAAGGTGGTGTTTCTCGGAATTTTATGTAGATAACACTTCATCGTTGGCAACAATGTAAAAGTGTTGTCAGACATAAAATAAAGGTTGTCTAAACGAATCGAGATATAAGATTAAGAGTAAGTTAGACCATGTTCTTAGAATCCTTCGATCTCTAGACAAGAACATTTGTACTTCTCTTAAGATATCTTATACGATTATGGTTTGTTTTAAACATGCATAATTCTGAGAAAGGTTATTGCCTTTCGGGAACAGAATACATCTATCTAAAGGTATGTGTCTTGAACACATGAAGGAGATAGATATAGACAAAGCAGTTTCCTACACTTCGAGTGTGGAGAGCTTTGTAAATGCAGTGTTGTAAAACAAGAACCTGATATCAACTATGCGGTTAGCATAGTGGGAGGATATCAAAGTAATCTGCATAAGGGATGTTCGAATGTTGTAAGAGTACTTTCATAGTACTGGCTTACGTATCGGTAAGTGTGTACTTAATGTCTAGATTTAAGTATCGGTAAACTCCCGGTCATAGCATTTAACCTATTTAAATAATAAACAATTATTTGCATTTAATTATTACTAATTAATTATGCAAAATTATAGTCCTGGATTTCATACGTTGTAGTTAGTATGGTGTGCATGGGCACACAGAAGATCATACTATCGGTTACTCATATTTAATCAAACAGATGCTCACGACCTAGATGGACCCGGACCAATCTATCGGTATAGTCGTTGTGTGAGAGAGAAAATAATTTATCTTAATTATTTTATCACACTTGTACACTTGGTGTATTGGGCGGATCGCTTGAGATTTATTGATTAGGATTGCCTTGGATAATCAATTTAAATCTCAGAGTATTTTACTCTTAATCCCCGATATTATTGCGGGTGTGTATATTTAATATTAGAGGCTTTGATTTTCCAAAGGAATTAACCGATTTAATTATTGGGTTAATTACCGGTAAAATTGGGTCGATAAAGACATGCCGTGAATACTTGACGGGAAAGTGTATCCCGGAAGGGTTGATAATATCCCCGAGATGAGTTCATAAGGAATTATTGTGTAAACCTCATGAATGGATTTGTTCCGCACAATAATTAAGGTTGAATGGTACTAGTCTCGGATATAAGAGATGAATATAATTTATTGAGCAATAAATAAATTTATTCATGGATATTTAAATCTTAAATACACGGAATAAATAATACTATCGGAGAAATATTATTTGATATAATATGGTTTAATATTGGGAGTGCAATTAATTTATATAGTGGAAAATAAATTAATTAATATTGATAAGGATTAATGGACTTGAGCATTGAGCTCAATTTAATCTTCAATATTAGAAGCCCAATATTCCACCTCCTTTTGATCCCCTACGTAGCCTATAAAAGCACTACATGGCCTTCATAAATCATAAGACAAGAATATCAATAGTTGATAGTTCTAGAGAGTTGAAGGAGATCCATAGGAGTTCAATAGATCGTCGCCCACACGACGTTCGAACGAGGTGCAAGGAATACGTAGGAAGATCGCAAGGTCATCAACGTTTGATTTCGTTTCTCCGTACAACGAAAGGAGGTACATAATCATAAACCCCCTCTATGATCATTTGTTCGAAATAATTGTGATATATACATGAACAAGACGATCCGGGAAAGCGTCGAGACCTAGATACGGGGATCGTTGGATCCCCGTGGGGATCGAACGAGGGGCGGTCGAACCCTAGGGTTTCGACCGCCGGTGTGCCGCGCAAGGAAGCCCGGCTGGACGCCGGGGCATGCGATCGACCTAGGGTCGATCGCTGGGGATGCCACGGGCTGGTGCCGTGGCGGATCCCCGCCGCCTTCACGGCGGCGTGCGCGAGAAGGCGCCTCGGCTGGGCCGAGGCGGGCGATCGATCGAGCGATCGATCGCCGGGGGTAAACCGCGGCTGTTGCCGCGGTGGTCAGCTGGGCTGACCGCCCCTCCTGGTGGCGATGGCGGTGAAGTCGCCGGACTCACCGCCACCCGGGGGCTGCCGGAGCAGCCCCATGCGATCGCCATGCACGGCGATCGCGAACCCCAGCCGCGATGGGGTTCGGCTAGGGTTTAGCCGCGAGTTCGTCCCGCGGCGATGCTCTTGTCGAGCCCGGCTTCGCGTGTGGTTCGCGTTCGTGGTTTCCGGCGACGGGGTTTCGGTCGGGTTATCGGTTCCGCATATTTTTTGATAGCCCGGGACATCGAATCCCAGCAGTTCGCATGGTGAATCACTGGTTAGAAACTTCGAGTTTCACTTATGATTCTCCGCGTCTTGATCGAATGGATCAAGTAATTGGGAGTCAACTGTATATGTCTTTTGGTATAGTAAACGTCCACATGAACGTGGCTTGCTATACTGAATGGATTTTGGAATGGTTGATGTAGACAGTTATAGGGAATTGTGAAGGATTGTGAGTTATCGTAAACGTCCACATGAACGTGGCTTGCGGTGACATAGCAATTCCAAATGATTCACCTTAGTACTGAGTAATGGTTTACACTTAGGTACGCTTTATAGTATTCTTCCCAACGAAGTAACGCTATAATGATGTACGACCAAAGCAAATCTAATTGCTAAATCATTTGGGTGGGTAAACGTCCACATGAACGTGGCTTGCCTTACCTGATGGGATTTTAGATGTAATTAGTAATTTAATGATATTATTTGAGGGATATAATATCGGATATTAAATTGATTGTTTGTTTAAATGTGCTTATAGGTTTAGAGAATAGCTATGAACCCACTTTCTGTGATACTCAAGGAGCATAAACTCACTGGCCCCAATTGATTGGAGGAGAAATTTAGACATTGTCCTGACTTCTGAAGAGTACAAGTTTGTACTCCATGAAGTATGCCCTGTTGAGCCCACGGCTGCCTCAACTAATGAGGAAAAAGAGGCATATCGGAAGTGGAAAAAGGCTGATGAAATGGCTAGGTGTTATATTTTGGCTTCCATGTCAAATGTACTCCAAACCCAACATGAGTCGATGGACACTGCCTATGATATGTTGTTCAACCTCAAGGATATGTTTGGGCAGCAAGATCGTGCGGCAAGGCAAGAAGCCATGAGAGTCCTTATGACAACTACTCAGTCTGAAGGAACGCCCGTAGGGGAGCACGTTCTTAAGATGATGAGTTTGTTGAATGAACTTTGTTGGAGTAGTATACTTAATGTCTAGATTTGAGTATTATGAACTCCTTGTACACTTTCATTTACCTATTAAATACAAACATTCATTTGCTTTTAATTATTGTTAATTAAATACATGCAAATTATAGTCCTGGATTTTATACGTTGTAGTTAGTATGGTGTTGCATGGGCACACAGAAGATCATACTATCGGTTACTCGTATTTAATCGAACAGATGCTCACGACCTAGATGGACACGGACCAATCCATCGGTATAGTCGTTGTGTGAGAGAGAAAATAATTTATCTTAATTATTTTATCACACTTGTACACTTGGTGTATTGAGCGGATCGATTGAGACTCATCAATTAGGTTTGCTCGGCGATAATTGATTCGAGACTCAGTGTATTTTATTCTTAATCCCCGATACAATTGCGGGTGTGTATATTTAATATAAGTGACTTTGATTTTCCAAAGGAATTGACCGGTTTAATTATTGGGTCAATTACCGGTTAAGTTGGGTCACTATATTTTATATATGGCATGCCGTGAATTCTTGACGGGACAGTGTATCCCGGAAGGGTTGATAATATCCCCGAGATGAGCTCATAAGGATTTATTATGTAAACCTCGCGAGTGGTGCAGTGGCAAATGCAAAGGAACCACGAGCCCACAATGCGAGTAAACACATAGATCGCAAGTACCACCTGATTAGAGACATCGTCAGGAGAGGCGATGCGGTTGTCACCAAGATTGCATCAGCGGATAACCTGGCTGACCCCTTTACGAAGGCACTTCCAGCGGAAGCGTTCAAGAGACACGTGAAGGGGATGGGTATCGGATGTATGGTAGAGGGCAACTAGAGATTTAGTATAAGTGGGAGATTGATGGAGTTATATTCTAAATGTCTAGTTTAGTGACAATATGGAACTCCTTATCTGTGTTTTTCATTATCTATTAATCAAACTGTCGGCATTTTTGTCTACTTTGTACTTGAATGCAATAGTCCTAGATATGTACGTTGTAGACAGTATGGCGTGAGGAGACACGCGGAAGATCATACTGTCGGTTACTCGTATATTATCGAACAGAAGCTCACGACTTAGATGGACAGGGACAATCCATCGGTACGTCGTAGTGTGACTGGGTAATAGTTGGTCTTAACTATTATGTTACACTTGTACACTTGGTGTATTGAGCAGGACCACGGGAGGGCGTTCGATTTATACTAATCGACGTAATCGAACTAGACCTCAGAGATTACGGATATACGAATTCCTAATCCCTATATAATTATAGGTGCGTGTGTCCAATTATCGGTTCTTTAACTTGCCAATGAGTGAGACTAATTGATTAGTCGAGATACTCGGTAAATTGGGAATCGGAATTGTACACACGGCATGCTATAGATTATAGACAGGAAACCGTGTCCCGTTTATCGGGTTGATAACGTCCCCGAGATGAGCTCATAAAGTTTATCATGTAAACCCTGCAGGTGGATTTGTTCCACATGATAATAAGGATGAGTGGTACTAGTCTCGGATAATAAGAAACGAATTAATTTAATTATTAGTAATTAAATAAATTCGTGGACGTTCGATATCTTAAACACGGGGAAAGTCGTATATGTAATTTCGGCGGAAATATTATTGTTGAAATAATATTAAATTAATTTCGGGAATTCAATTATTATTTTATAGTGGAGTTAATAATAATTAAAATTGAAATCGATTAATTAAGGAATTGCGTTTACGTATTCCAAGTTAATTAATATTTCAATTTAGCCCTTAATTAATTTAACCTTGGGTCCCTGGTGTAACTCTATTTAAAACCCCCCCTTGCCTATTCTAGACCTACACTTCGCCGCTTTTTATTTTCATCAGAGAAAAATAATTGTTTAGCGCAATTAAGTTTTTCTCTGTTAAAAACATTAAGTTAGCGCTGATATTTTCTCTAAGAGAGAAAAGATATATCAACGCTGTAGAGAAAGGAGAAAGCAGAGAAGGCAGACCCAACAGATCGTTGCCCACACAACGGTTGGAGTCGGGGCAGAGTCATACACTAGAAGCATCTAAGGTCTCAACAATCGACCGCAAGGTATGAGATCGGATCTATCATTTTTCCGCAATTTATTCGATCTCGTTTTATCTCGTTGAACGTATATGAACGTAGATCGGGTTCCGGGGTCGTGGATCGTGTTCCTCGACTACTGGGGGGTCTAGGACCTCTGGAACGGTAGTCGGATGAGGAAAAACGACCCGGAAACGAGCCCGGAACAGCAACGTCGCGTTGCTGTTCGCGGACGAACAGCGCCCGCTGGTGGGCAAACAGCGACCGCTGTTTGCAGCTCCACCAGCGACCGCTGGACTGCAATCGGCGGGCGCTGATTGGGTACAGTCCAGCTCCGTTTCGCGCGGTTGTCCTCCGGGGCGATGGCTGGGCGTGATTCGGGATAAGGGCTGTCGTGCGAACGAAGTAGTGACTTCGGATGTCGACTGGGATGGTTCGGATGTTCGAGCGATCGAACGAACGCATCCCGGGTAGTCGAAATCCAACAATTGGTATCAGAGCCGGTTTGTGCGTTCTTGGATTGTTTGCGAGTTTTGTTTTGCAGGATAACCCGATTATTATGGTCATATGTTTATGTACTGTATGTTGTGGTTTGTTAAACTCTCGGGGTTGTCGAGATCTTTTGTTTTTATCGTTGCTTGCTTGTAATAGTTAAAACGACGGGTTGAGTCGTTTAGGTTTTCTTTTTCGTTTTTCGTTTTTCCGGGTGTATAGGATCGATCAAAATGTATAGGATCGATGCCGGAAGTAGTGTAGTTTACATTTGTAATGTTGCTGCTGCTTGGTGGATCGAGACGAGATCGAAAGACGGACAAACGAGGGTCGAGGAGTCGAACCCGAGGCTACTGTGCACAAACAGCGCCCGCTGGAGGGCAAACGGCGGTCGCCGTTTGCAGTTCCTCCAGCGACCGCTGTTTCTCAAACGGCGGGCGCTGTTTGAGGTTTGGCAGCAGCGGCTCGGGGGTTCGACGGACATCACGGATCGCTTGTCGAGGGCCCGGGACGATACTCCAGTGGGAGGAGTTCGTCTCTTGGTCCTTAGACGAGTCGGTGATGGACCGAGACCGAGACGAGCAACGAGACGAAGATCCGAGAAGACGTGCATCGAAGATTTTAAAGGCCATAATAATCGGGCCACGTTAAATGCTTTTTGTGTGTTTACGTGCGTTTTATTATGCTTTAATTTTATGCATGTGAATGTTATCCCTTTCGTAAAAACTAAGTGGGAGAGGGATTGGAAACAATCCCGCGGTCTCCATTCTCTGTTTTGATAGTGATGTGTGTCGCTTACGAGTTGGCTTTAGTGTCATCCTCCCTATCGGATAAAGTTGACACACGGATATCACTAGATCAAAATTCGAATTCAATTCCATTTATAGAATTGAACACTTAAGTTTTTCAAAGCAATGCCTAATCTGTCTTTCAAAGACTAATTTCAACTCGACTCATTCTCACCCCGGGGAGTGGAATGGAGCCAAAGCGCTTGGTTATGTCGATGACACAGATTAGAGACATTCGAGTCATTTGATGACTAGATCGATTGTCTGGTTGGCTCCCTCACTTTGTGAGAGATAGGGCTCAATTGCATGATTGATCGCTGGTTAGAAACTTAGAGTTTCACTTACGAGATATCAAGCTTTGATTAACAAAATTGTGAAATTTATTAAATGGAATTCAATTAACAAAGTTGTTTGTTTAGTAAACGTCCACACTATCGTGGCTTGCTAGACGGAAACGGAACTTTGGGTTAATTGAGGCTCGACAGTTATAGGAAATCGTAAAGGGACCGCATGTCAACGTAAACGTCCACACTAACGTGGCTTGCGGTGGGCGTGTAGTTTCCGAGCGGTTAACTTAGTACTGAGAAATGGTATACACTTAGGTACGCTTTACAGTATCCTCCCCATCGGAGTCACTACTGTAATGATGTATGACCGAAGTAAAAGTCCAGTTATAAAATCATTTGGACTAGTATACGTCCACATGAACGTGGCATGCTAGTCTGATGGGATTTTAGGATTGATTGGTAGATTTAATGATATTAATTAAGGGAGTTAATATCAAATTAAATTTGACAGTTTGATTTGTCTCTTTTATAGATATGGCACTCAACCCACTATCCATGATACTAAAAGAGAACAAACTCACTGGTCCGAACTATATTGACTGGAAACGAAACTTGTACATTGTCCTGACTGCTGAGGAGTACAAATATGTACTCCATGAGGATTGTCCTGATGAACCTATTGACACCTCCACTCCTGAGGAAAAGGAAGCTCATCGGAAGTGGGTCAAGGCTAATCAGATGGCGCGGTGCTACATTTTGGCTTCTATGTCAAATGTGCTGCAACATCAGCATGAAGCCATGACCACTGCCTATGATATGATGCTTAACCTCAAGGAGATGTTTGGTAGTCAGGATAGGGCAGCCAGGCAAGATGCCATGAGGCAACTCATGACGGCCACTATGTCCGAAGGAACGCCCGTGAGGGATCACGTTCTTAGGATGATAGGCTATCTGAATGAGATAGAGATTATGGGAGGATCTATCGATGGGGAAACCCAGATCGATATAGTGCTCCAGTCTCTGCCTAAGAGTTTTGAGCAGTTCCGCCTGAACTATAACATGAACAAGAGGTTATATACGTTGGCGGAACTCCTGACTGAACTCCAGGCGGCAGAGGGAATCTTTAAGAAGTCTCAGGCACTTGTGGCTGTGAAACTTCCTGGCCCTCCGGGGACTAAGAGGAAGAAGAAGCAAGGACGGAAACCTAGTGGACCCAGCAATGGTGGACCGCGGAATGGAGTGAACAAGCCCAAGGGCAAGTGTTTCCGTTGCAAGCAGTCTGGACATTGGAAGTCTAATTGTCCTCTCAGACAAGGAGGTATGAACTTTTCCTTAGTCACTGAAACATGTTTAGCGGTGTTATCCACCGGTACCTGGTGTGTGGATACGGGAGCCACTGATCATGTCTGCAATTCTTTGCAGGGGTTCCAGGAAACCCGGCGGCTTAGAGAGGGAGAGATCACTATCTACATGGGCAACGCTACGAAAGTGGCGGCAGTTGCAGTGGGAGATATTTATTTGTCTTTTAATAATAAAGTTTTAGTATTGAATGATTGTCTTTATGTACCGAACTTTAGAAAGAACCTTGTTTCGGTTTCTAAGTTGGTTTTGAATAAATATTCTGTTTCTTTTGATAGTTCTGTTATTATAAAAAAGAATGGTGAGTATATCTGTTCTGGTACATTGATAGGCAACTTATATATACTGAATCCTGATTATTCCACGATGCAACGAGTAGAGTCTTTTAACACATCTAGTACCAATAAGAGAAAGGAGCTTTCTAGAATGAATCAAAAGTACTTGTGGCATCTTAGGCTAGGTCATATTAACTTGGGTAGGATTCAAAGGTTGATAACTGATGGAATACTCAGTAGTGTGAAAGATGAGGACTTTCCAACCTGCGAATCATGCCTGGAAGGAAAAATGACCAAGCGACCCTTTAGTGATAAGGGGTATAGATCCAAGGAAGTACTAGAGTTGATTCACTCTGATTTGTGCGGGCCTTTATCTGTCCAAGCGAGAGGAGGTTATGAATATTTCGTAACCTTCACTGATGATTACTCAAGGTATGGTTTTATATACCTGATGCGCCGCAAGAGCGAGTGCTTTGACAAGTTCAAGGAGTACAAAGCTCTTGTGGAGAACCTTCATGGTAAAACCATAAAGACTCTACGATCTGATCGTGGAGGAGAGTACCTCTCGGGAGAGTTTAAGGCGTACTTATTAGAGAATGGGATTGACTCCCAGATGACTGCACCATACACGCCCCAGCAGAATGGTGTAGCAGAAAGAAGGAATAGGACACTTATGGAAATGGTAAGATCTATGATGAGTTATTCAGACCTACCAGTTTCGTTCTGGGGATATGCCTTGGAAACAGCGGCGTATATCCTGAACTTAGTTCCCTCTAAATCAGTCCCTAAGACGCCCTCGGAATTGTGGACCGGGCGAAAGCCGAACTTGAAACACATTCGGATCTGGGGTTGTCCAGCACATGTGCTGAAGCATGGGGCTGATAAGTTGGAATCTCGTTCAGATATTCGGTTGTTTATAGGATATCCTAGAGGAACGAAAGGTGGTCTATTTTATAGTCCTCAGGACCAGAAGATCGTTGTTAGCACCAACGCTCGGTTCTTGGAAGAGGATTATATAATGGACCATAAGCCCAAGAGTGAGATAATACTTAACGAACTGAGAGGGGACGATCAAGGCTTAGATCCAACCCAACCGGGTGATACGCCACCATAGTCTGCACCTGTAGTTACTGAGGTTACACCGGAGCCTCGTCGTAGTGGGAGGGTTGTTCGACAACCCGATAGGTTCATGTTTATAGGTGAGTCTTCGGACTTGTTACCTGGAGAACATGAAGCCGATCCCTGGACCTATGACGAGGCGCTTAAAGATCAAGATGCTCAATCTTGGCAAAAAGCGATGAAATCTGAGATTGAATCAATGGATTCAAATCAGGTCTGGAATCTTGTAGCACCGCCCAAAGGTGTAAAAGCCATTGGTTGCAAGTGGGTGTACAAGAGGAAAAGAGGGTCTGACGGGAAGGTTGAAACCTTCAAGGCTAGGCTTGTTGCGAAAGGATATACTCAGAAAGAAGGGATCGATTATGAGGAAACCTTTTCGCCGGTAGCTATGCTAAAGTCGATCCGGATTCTTTTGTCTATAGCATCTTATATGGATTATGAGGTGTGGCAAATGGACGTCAAGACAGCATTCTTGAATGGGAATCTTGACGAGACCATTTACATGAGACAGCCAGAAGGTTTCATTAAGAAAGGCCAAGAGCATCTACTGTGTAAGCTAAATCGATCCATTTATGGATTGAAGCAAGCTTCTAGATCTTGGAACATGCGGTTTGATGAGGTTATCCAGTCTTATGGATTCATTCAAAGCATGGACGAGTCGTGTGTATACCGGAGATGTAACGGAAACAGTGTGGCGTTTCTCGTGCTTTATGTAGACGACATCCTTCTAATTGGCAACAATGTGAAGATGTTGTCGGACATAAAGGGATGGTTGTCCAAGCAATTCGATATGAAAGACTTAGGACAAGTTGGGCATGTTCTTGGGATCAAGGTTATAAGGGATCGCCGGAAAAGAACATTAAGCTTGTCCCAGGCTTCATATATTGATACGATTCTGGCTCGTTTCAACATGCAGAATTCCAAGAGAGGTGCTCAACCTTTCTGCCATGGAATTCATCTATCTAAAGACATGTGTCCCAAAACACAAAAGGAGATAGATTACATGAAGAAGGTTCCTTATGCTTCGGCAGTAGGAAGTCTAATGTATGACATGTTGTGCACGAGACCTGATATCTGCTATGCCGTGGGCATGGTAGCTAGATATCAGAGTAACCCTGGACAGGGTCACTGGACTGCTGTAAAGAACATACTTAAGTACCTGCGAAGGACTAGGAATTATATTCTGAGTTACAAAGCGTCCGAGTTGATTCCTATTGGTTACACAGACTCGGATTTCCAATCTGATAAGGATCAGCGAAAGTCTACATCAGGCTATGTGTTCACATTGGGAGGTGGAGCAGTCTCGTGGAAGAGTGTTAAGCAGAAATGCATTTCGGACTCTACCATGGAAGCCGAATATGTAGCAGCCTCTGAGGCAGCTAAAGAATCGGTGTGGCTCCGGAACTTTCTTATGGACTTGGATGTGGTTCCTAAAATGCCTAGAGCTATCACAATTTATTGTGACAATAGCGGTGCAGTGGCAAATGCAAAGGAACCACGAGCCCACAATGCGAGTAAACACATAGATCGCAAGTACCACCTGATTAGAGACATCGTCAGGAGAGGCGATGCGGTTGTCACCAAGATTGCATCAGCGGATAACCTGGCTGACCCCTTTACGAAGGCACTTCCAGCGGAAGCGTTCAAGAGACACGTGAAGGGGATGGGTATCGGATGTATGGTAGAGGGCAACTAGAGATTTAGTATAAGTGGGAGATTGATGGAGTTATATTCTAAATGTCTAGTTTAGTGACAATATGGAACTCCTTATCTGTGTTTTTCATTATCTATTAATCAAACTGTCGGCATTTTTGTCTACTTTGTACTTGAATGCAATAGTCCTAGATATGTACGTTGTAGACAGTATGGCGTGAGGAGACACGCGGAAGATCATACTGTCGGTTACTCGTATATTATCGAACAGAAGCTCACGACTTAGATGGACAGGGACAATCCATCGGTACGTCGTAGTGTGACTGGGTAATAGTTGGTCTTAACTATTATGTTACACTTGTACACTTGGTGTATTGAGCAGGACCACGGGAGGGCGTTCGATTTATACTAATCGACGTAATCGAACTAGACCTCAGAGATTACGGATATACGAATTCCTAATCCCTATATAATTATAGGTGCGTGTGTCCAATTATCGGTTCTTTAACTTGCCAATGAGTGAGACTAATTGATTAGTCGAGATACTCGGTAAATTGGGAATCGGAATTGTACACACGGCATGCTATAGATTATAGACAGGAAACCGTGTCCCGTTTATCGGGTTGATAACGTCCCCGAGATGAGCTCATAAAGTTTATCATGTAAACCCTGCAGGTGGATTTGTTCCACATGATAATAAGGATGAGTGGTACTAGTCTCGGATAATAAGAAACGAATTAATTTAATTATTAGTAATTAAATAAATTCGTGGACGTTCGATATCTTAAACACGGGGAAAGTCGTATATGTAATTTCGGCGGAAATATTATTGTTGAAATAATATTAAATTAATTTCGGGAATTCAATTATTATTTTATAGTGGAGTTAATAATAATTAAAATTGAAATCGATTAATTAAGGAATTGCGTTTACGTATTCCAAGTTAATTAATATTTCAATTTAGCCCTTAATTAATTTAACCTTGGGTCCCTGGTGTAACTCTATTTAAAACCCCCCCTTGCCTATTCTAGACCTACACTTCGCCGCTTTTTATTTTCATCAGAGAAAAATAATTGTTTAGCGCAATTAAGTTTTTCTCTGTTAAAAACATTAAGTTAGCGCTGATATTTTCTCTAAGAGAGAAAAGATATATCAACGCTGTAGAGAAAGGAGAAAGCAGAGAAGGCAGACCCAACAGATCGTTGCCCACACAACGGTTGGAGTCGGGGCAGAGTCATACACTAGAAGCATCTAAGGTCTCAACAATCGACCGCAAGGTATGAGATCGGATCTATCATTTTTCCGCAATTTATTCGATCTCGTTTTATCTCGTTGAACGTATATGAACGTAGATCGGGTTCCGGGGTCGTGGATCGTGTTCCTCGACTACTGGGGGGTCTAGGACCTCTGGAACGGTAGTCGGATGAGGAAAAACGACCCGGAAACGAGCCCGGAACAGCAACGTCGCGTTGCTGTTCGCGGACGAACAGCGCCCGCTGGTGGGCAAACAGCGACCGCTGTTTGCAGCTCCACCAGCGACCGCTGGACTGCAATCGGCGGGCGCTGATTGGGTACAGTCCAGCTCCGTTTCGCGCGGTTGTCCTCCGGGGCGATGGCTGGGCGTGATTCGGGATAAGGGCTGTCGTGCGAACGAAGTAGTGACTTCGGATGTCGACTGGGATGGTTCGGATGTTCGAGCGATCGAACGAACGCATCCCGGGTAGTCGAAATCCAACAGATTCAAAGGTCATCTTGAATTCGTTTCTCCGAACAACGAATCGAAAGGTAAAAATCTAAACGCCCTTGATTTATTCGGTTTTGGTTTATCGAGAATACCGTAGAACAAGATCCGAAGTATGAAACCCGGAACGAGGGACGATCGCGTGGTGGTGGTCGAACCACCGGACCACGGGATCGATCGCCCCTAGGGTTTGTACGCGCGAAAGGGGGCGAACCCCGGCTGGGAGCCGGGGACGCGATCGATCACCCCGATCGATCGCGAGCCGCGAGGGCTGGGCCCCGCGGCTGTCCGCTGGTCGGACCGACACCCCAGAGGCGGCGAGTCGCCGGACTCGCCGGACTCGCCGCGGGGGCTGCTGGGCAGCCCCGGTCGATCGCCGTGAGCGATCGACTCCTTCGATCGCATCGAACCCCGCGGACGGGGGTTCGGGCTGGGCGCGCACGCGACTTCGGTCGTGTTGTGCGTTCGGCTCGTGCTCCGGCTCGTACGTGGTGTTCATGTGATCTCCGGCGGATGGTTTTGATCGGGTTATTGTTTTCCGCAAATTTAAATAGCCCGGGATATCGAATTCCAACAATTGGTATCAGAGCGAGGTTTACGTTCGCGGTATTTTCGATAAAATTGTTCTACCTTGCAGGGTTTCCGACTATTATGGCTTAATTTATTATTCGTTTAATTTATTTTGTCATGTATGTTGGTTTGATTAAACTCTCGGACATGTCGAGATTCGTTTTTGGTGGTGAATGCTTGTAATAGTAAAAATTCGGGGGTTGACCGAATTTAGGATTTATTATTACGTTCTACGTTTTTCCGGAAAATGTATAGGGTCGATTTCATGTATAGAATCGATACCGGATAGTGTAAAATTTATTTTGTAATTTATTTTGCGTTGGATCGATGCCGAAACGACCGCCGGAGAAGACGCGTGACGAAGGAGATGATCGTGATGCTGGAAATCGATATCCCGGGTTATCGAAATAAGCGGAAACGACAACCCGACCGAAATCCTTCATCGCCGGAGATTGGATCCCCGACTCATCCGCAGGAGTCCGACCTTTGGAGACTACGCGCCCGAAGACACGCAGCCCGCCCCCAGTCGATTTTCTCCCACGAGTCGGATCCATGAACGCGAACCACCGCACGACGGAACCGGGCCCGACGAGAGCTCCACCGCGGACAAGCCGCGGCAAAACCCTAGCCGAGCCCCCGCCGCGAGGGGGCTCGCGATCGCACGCCGCGATTGCCGGGGCTGCCCAGCAGCCCCCGGTGGTGAGTCCGGCGACTCACCACCGCCGCCGGAGGAGGGCGGTCAGCCCCCAGCTGACCCGCCGCGGCCCAGCCGCGGCTTCCCTCGCGATCGCGCACCAGCCGCGATCGCTCACCCCAGCCGGAGCCGGGGTGACTCCCGTGCGCACGCCGCCGGGGAGAGGGGGTCAGGGGGTTCGCTCCGCCGTGGCACCAGCCCACAGCTGAACCCCCAGCGATCGACTTCACGTCAATCGCATGCCCCGGCGTCCAGCCGGGGCCTTCTCTTACCCGCGCGCCGCTTCGATCGAACCCTAGGGTTCGATCGATCCCTTGGCTCCAAGCCGAGGGTCCTTCGATCTTCGCCGGGGATCTCGAATCCCCGTCCCCGAAGTTCGTACGTTTACCGGATCGTGTGTTCATGTACATGCTACAATTAATTCACACAAAATCATAAAAGAGGGTTTATGATTTTACCTTCGATTCGTTGTGCGGAGAAACGAAATCAAACACCTTTGATGACCTTGCGATCTTCCCACGTATTCCTTGCACCTCGTTCGAACGTCGTGTGGGCGACGATCTATCGAACTCCTATGGACCTTCCTCACTCTCAAGACTTTATGATTGGCGTAGGTCAATTAATTGTGTTATGAAAAGTGAAGACCATATAGTGCTTATATAGGCTACGTAGGGGATCATAAGGAGAATAAATATTGGGCTTCTAAATATTGAAGATTAAATTGGGTCCAACCCAAATCCATTAATCCTTATCAATATTAAATTTTATTTATTTTCCACTATATAAATAAAATTGCACTCCCAATATTATTCCATATTATATCAAATAATATTTCTCCGGTAGTATTACATATTCCGTGTATTTAAGATTTAAATATCCATGAATAAATTTATTTATTGCTCAATAAATATTATTCATCTCTTATATCCGAGACTAGTACCATTCAACCTTAATTATTATGCGGATTAAATCCACCTGCAGGGTTTACATAATAATTCCTTATGAACTCATCTCGGGGATATTATCAACCCTTACGGGATACACTTTCCCGTCAAGTATTCACGGCATGCCATATATAAAATATAGTGACCCAACTTAACCGGTAATTAACCCAATAATTAAATCGGTTAATTCCTTTGGTAAATCAAAGTCACTTATATTAAATATACACACCCGCAATAATATCGGGGATTAAGAATAAAATACACTGAGACTCAAATCGATTATCGCCGGCAATCCTAATCGATGAATTTCAAGCTGATCCGCCCAATACACCAAGTGTACAAGTGTGATAAAATAATTAAGATAAATTATTTTCTCTCTCACACAACGACTATACCGATGGATTAGTTCGTGTCCATCTAGGTCGTGAGCAACTGTTCGATTAAATACGAGTAACCGATAGTATGATCTTCTGTGTGCCCATGCAACACCATACTAACTACAACGTATAAAATCCAGAACTATATTTTGCATATTAATTAAATGCAAATAATTGTTTATTTAATTAAATAGGTTAAATGCTATGACAGGGAGTTTACCGATACTTAAATCTAGACATTAAGTACATAACTCCAACACGTGAGGGCTAGGACTCGGATCGACCAACATGGTCGATCCATGGAGGATCGAACCATCGAAGGAGAGGCGCCGAATTCGCGCCTCCCGGCGGCGAAACCACCGGCGGTGGTGGTGCGCCAGCTAGGTGGCGGCGGCGGCGGTCCTCGGCCGGCGATGGCGGTCCGGTGGGGGCGCGGGGGTCCTCGTGATCTTCGTGCTCTCCCGGTAAATTCACTTTCCTAATTGATTCGGGTTTTTCCTAATTGAATATTCCTATTTTTGGAATTTTCATGGATTAGGAAAAGAATTAATTGGAATTAATTTTATTTCCTTATTCTATTATGGAAGTCTTCTAGAGTATTCCGAGTTCTACTTGGAAAATGATCCTAGAGATTTAATAGAATTGGAAAGGAATAAAAGTTAATTTAGGATTGATTTATTTCCTAATTGATTATTCCTATTTTATGGGAATTTTCATAGTAATGGAAATTAATTAATCTTGGAAAGTAGAAGAGTCCTAAATTATTTTATTTCCTTATTTCATTATGGAAATCATCTAGAATATTCCAAGTGGGTCTTGGATAGATTATTCTAGAGATTTAATGAAGTAGAAAGGGAAGATAAAATAAATAAAAAATATTAATAATATTTAATTTTATTTTTGATTTATTCGATTGACTTAATTATTATTAATTAAGTATCTTTTGGATTTATTAAAAATAAATAGATTTAAATATTGGAAATTAATATTCTCGTCACATGGAGCATTCAAGAACGAAGACTAAAGACTAGAAGATGCGTACGGAGATGGAGTAAAGCCATAATAGTCGGAAAATAATATTCTAGTAATTATTTTGACTATGTGATAATACTATATGCTTTATTACATGTATGCATGCTATATGTGTTTACTTTTATGCACTAGATAGCGTATCCCTTTATTGTAAAAAGCTAAGTGGGAGAGGGTATGGAAACATACCCATGGTCTCCATTGCTGCTCTCTTGGTTGTTGGAAATCGACTACCCGGGACACATCCATTCGAACACTCGAACATCCGGACGTCCCCAATCGACTTCTGGAAGTCACCCCCGGACAGCCAAGGCCACCCGCCCAAGAGATCGCGCATCCGCCGCAGCCGAAGCCGCGGCTCGCGATCTGCCCGGAGCAGGCGACCGCCTGCCCACCAGGCGAGCGCTCGCGCAGCAAGGCAAGCGAGCGCTTGCTGCCCAGGCGAGCGCCCGCGACCTGTCGCGAGCGGGCGCTTGCTCCTCTGGCGGTCGCCTGGCTGCTGCGAACAGCAGCGCGATCCGCCCGTTCTGGCTGTTCCGATGAGATTTTCTCGATCCGACTGCCACGCCGGAGGTCAGAAACCTCCCAGCAGTCCGAGAACATCACATCCAAGCCACGGAACCCGATCTTTGGTTCGTTGTATGATTAACGCAAAAACATAGATCGAATAAATTGCGGAATAAAAGTTCCGATCTCATACCTCTCGGTCGATTGTTGAGACCTTAGATGCTTCTAACGTATGCCTCAGATCCCTTCTCCAGCCGTTGTGTGGGCAACGATCCGCTGGAGTTCTCCCTTCTGTACTTTCTCTATCAACAGCGTTAATATATCTTTTTCTCTCTGAGAGAAAAATATTAGCACAAACTAATTTAATTTTACAGAGAAAAATTATAATTGCGTTAACGCAATTGTTTTTCTGAGTAAAATGAAATAGCGGCGAATGATAGGGTTTAGGAGAGTACGGGAGGGGATTATATAGAGTTACGTTAGGGACCTTAGGATAAATTAATTAAGGGCTAAATTGAAATATTAATTAACTTGGAATACGTAAACGCAATTCCTTAATTAATCGATTTCAATTTTAATTATTATTAACTCCACTATAAAATAATAATTGAATTCCCGAAATTAATTTTAATATTATTTCAACAATAATAAATCCGCCGAAATTACATACACGACTTTCCCCGTGTTTAAGATATCGAACGTCCACGAATTTATTTAATTACTAATAATTAAATTAATTCGTTTCTTATTATCCGAGACTAGTACCACTCATCCTTATTATCATGTGGAACAAATCCACCTGCAGGGTTTACATGATAAACTTTATGAGCTCATCTCGGGGACGTAATCAACCCAATAAACGGGACACGGTTTCCTGTCTATAATCTATAGAATGCCGTGTGTACAATTCCGATTCCCAATTTACCGAGTATCTCGACTAATCAAATAGTCTCACTCATTGGCAAGTTAAAGAATCGAGAATTGGACATACGCACCTATAATTATATAGAGATTAAGAATTCGTATATCCATAATTCTGAGGTCTAGTTCGATTACGTCGATTAGTATAAATCGAACGCCCTCCCGTGATCCTGCTCAATACACCAAGTGTACAAGTGTAACATAATAGTCAAGACCAACTATTACCCAGTCACACTACGACGTACCGATGGATTGTCCCTGTCCATCTAAGTCGTGAGCTTCTGTTCGATAATATACGAGTAACCGACAGTATGATCTTCCGCGTGTCTCCTCACACCATACTGTCTACAACGTATATATCTAGAACTATTGCATTCGAGTACAAGGTAGACAAAAATGCCGACAGTTTGATTAATAGATAATGAAAAACACAGATAAGGAGTTCCATATTGTCACTAAACTAGACATTTAGAATATAACTCCATCAATCTCCCACTTATACTAAATCTCTAGTTGCCCTCTACCATACATCCGATACCCATCCCCTTCACGTGTCTCTTGAACGCTTCCGCTGGAAGTGCCTTCGTAAAGGGGTCTGCCAGGTTATCCGCTGATGCAATCTTGGTGACAACCGCATCGCCTCTCCTGACGATGTCTCTAATCAGGTGGTACTTGCGATCTATGTGTTTACTCGCATTGTGGGCTCGTGGTTCCTTTGCATTTGCCACTGCACCGCTATTGTCACAATAAATTGTGATAGCTCTAGGCATTTTAGGAACCACATCCAAGTCCATAAGGAAGTTCCGGAGCCACACCGATTCTTTAGCTGCCTCAGAGGCTGCTACATATTCGGCTTCCATGGTAGAGTCCGAAATACATTTCTGCTTAACACTCTTCCATGAGACTGCTCCACCTCCCAATGTGAACACATAGCCTGATGTAGACTTTCGCTGATCCTTATCAGATTGGAAGTCCGAGTCTGTGTAACCAATAGGAATCAACTCGGACGCTTTGTAACTCAGAACATAATTCCTAGTCCTTCGCAGGTACTTAAGTATGTTCTTTACAGCAGTCCAGTGACCCTGTCCAGGGTTACTCTGATATCTAGCTACCATGCCCACGGCATAGCAGATATCAGGTCTCGTGCACAACATGTCATACATTAGACTTCCTACTGCCGAAGCATAAGGAACCTTCTTCATGTAATCTATCTCCTTTTGTGTTTTGGGACACATGTCTTTAGATAGATGAATTCCATGGCAGAAAGGTTGAGCACCTCTCTTGGAATTCTGCATGTTGAAACGAGCCAGAATCGTATCAATATATGAAGCCTGGGACAAGCTTAATGTTCTTTTCCGGCGATCCCTTATAACCTTGATCCCAAGAACATGCCCAACTTGCCCTAAGTCTTTCATATCGAATTGCTTGGACAACCATCCCTTTATGTCTGACAACATCTTCACATTGTTGCCAATTAGAAGAATGTCATCTACATAAAGCACGAGAAACGCCACGCTGTTTCCGTCACTTCTCCGGTATACACACGACTCGTCCATGCTTTGAATGAATCCATAAGACTGGATAACCTCATCAAACCGCATGTTCCAAGATCTAGAAGCTTGCTTCAATCCATAAATGGATCGGTTTAGCTTACACACTAGATGCTCTTGGCCTTTCTTGATGAAACCTTCTGGCTGTCTCATGTAAATGGTCTCGTCAAGATTCCCATTCAAGAATGCTGTCTTGACGTCCATTTGCCACACCTCATAATCCATATGAGCTGCTATAGACAAAAGAATCCGGATCGACTTTAGCATAGCTACCGGCGAAAAAGTTTCCTCATAATCGATCCCTTCTTTCTGAGTATACCCTTTCGCAACAAGCCTAGCCTTGAAGGTTTCAACCTTCCCGTCAGACCCTCTTTTTCTCTTGTACACCCACTTGCAACCAATGGCTTTTACACCTTTGGGCGGTGCTACAAGATTCCAGACCTGATTTGAATCCATTGATTCAATCTCAGATTTCATCGCTTTTTGCCAAGACTGAGCATCTTGATCTTTAAGCGCCTCGCCGTAGGTCCAGGGATCGGCTTCATGTTCTCCAGGTAACAAGTCCGAAGACTCACCTATAAACATGAACCTATCGGGTTGTCGAACAACCCTCCCACTACGACGATGCTCCGGTGTAACCTCAGTAACTACAGGTGCAGACTGTGGTGGCGTATCACCCGGTTCGGTTGGTTCTAAGCCTTGATCGTCCCCTCTCAGTTCGTTTAGTATTATCTCACTCTTGGGCTTGTGGTCCATTATATAATCCTCTTCCAAGAACCGAGCGTTGGTGCTAACAACGATCTTCTGGTCCTGAGGACTATAAAATAGACCACCTTTCGTTCCTCTAGGATATCCTATAAACAACCGAATATCTGAACGAGATTCCAATTTATCAGCCCCATGCTTCAGCACATGTGCTGGACAACCCCAGATCCGAATGTGTTTCAAGTTCGGCTTTCGCCCGGTCCACAATTCCGAGGGCGTCTTAGGGACTGATTTAGAAGGAACTAAGTTCAGGATATACGCCGCTGTTTCCAAGGCATATCCCCAGAACGAAACTGGTAGGTCTGAGTAACTCATCATAGATCTTACCATTTCCATAAGAGTCCTATTCCTTCTTTCTGCTACACCATTCTGCTGGGGCGTGTATGGTGCAGTCATCTGGGAGTCAATCCCATTCTCTAATAAGTACGCTTTAAACTCTCCCGAGAGGTACTCTCCTCCACGATCAGATCGTAGAGTCTTTATGGTTTTACCATGAAGGTTCTCCACAAGAGCTTTGTACTCCTTGAACTTGTCAAAGCACTCGCTCTTGCGGCGCATCAGGTATATGAAACCATACCTTGAGTAATCATCAGTGAAGGTTACGAAATATTCATAACCTCCTCTCGCTTGGACAGATAAAGGCCCGCACAAATCAGAGTGAATCAACTCTAGTACTTCCTTGGATCTATACCCTTTATCACTAAAGGGTCGCTTGGTCATTTTTCCTTCCAGGCATGATTCGCAGGTTGGAAAGTCCTCATCTTTCACACTACTGAGTATTCCATCAGTTATCAACCTTTGAATCCTACCCAAGTTAATATGACCTAGCCTAAGATGCCACAAGTACTTTTGATTCATTCTAGAAGGCTCCTTTCTCTTATTGGTACTAGATGTGTTAAAAGACTCTACTCGTTGCATCGTGGAATAATCAGGATTCAGTATATATAAGTTGCCTATCAATGTACCAGAACAGATATACTCACCATTCTTTTTGATAATAACAGAACTATCAAAAGAAACAGAATATTTATTCAAAACCAACTTAGAAACCGAAACAAGGTTCTTTCTAAAGTTCGGTACATAAAGACAATCATTCAATACTAAAACTTTATTATTAAAAGATAAATGAACATCTCCCACTGCAACTGCCGCCACTTTCGTAGCATTGCCCATGTAGATGGTGATCTCTCCCTCTCTAAGCCGCCGGGTTTCCTGGAACCCCTGCAAAGAATTGCAGACATGATCAGTGGCTCCCGTATCCACACACCAGGTACCGGTGGATAACACCGCTAAACATGTTTCAGTGACTAAGGAAAAGTTCATACCTCCTTGTCTGAGAGGACAATTAGACTTCCAATGTCCAGACTTCTTGCAACGGAAACACTTGCCCTTGGGCTTGTTCACTCCATTCTGTGGTCCACCAATTTTGGGTCCACTGGGTTTCCGTCCTTGCTTCTTCTTCCTCTTAGCTCCCGGAGGGCCAGGAAGTTTCACAGCCACAAGTGCCTGAGGTTTCTTAAAGATTCCCTCTGCCGCCTGGAGTTCAGTCAGGAGTTCCGCCAACGTATATAACCTCTTGTTCATGTTATAGTTCAGGCGGAACTGCTCAAAACTCTTAGGCAGAGACTGGAGCACTATATCGATCTGGGTTTCCCCATCGATAGATCCTCCCATAATCTCTATCTCATTCAGATAGCCTATCATCCTAAGAACGTGATCCCTCACGGGCGTTCCTTCGGACATAGTGGCCGTCATGAGTTGCCTCATGGCATCTTGCCTGGCTGCCCTATCCTGACTACCAAACATCTCCTTGAGGTTAAGCATCATATCATAGGCAGTGGTCATGGCTTCATGCTGATGTTGCAGCACATTTGACATAGAAGCCAAAATGTAGCACCGCGCCATCTGATTAGCCTTGACCCACTTCCGATGAGCTTCCTTTTCCTCAGGAGTGGAGGTGTCAATAGGTTCGTCAGGACAATCCTCATGGAGTACATATTTGTACTCCTCAGCAGTCAGGACAATGTCCAAGTTTCGTTTCCAGTCAATATAGTTCGGACCAGTGAGTTTGTTCTCTTTTAGTATCATGGATAGCGGGTTGAGTGCCATATCTATAAAAGAGACAAATCAAACTGTCAAATTTAATTCGATATTAACTCCCTTAATTAATATCATTAAATCTACCAATCAATCCTAAAATCCCATTAGACTAGCATGCCACGTTCATGTGGACGTATACTAGTCCAAACGATTTTATAACTGGACTTTTACTTTGGTCGTACATCATTACAGCAGTGACTCCGATGGGGAGGATACTGTAAAGCGTACCTAAGTGTATACCATTTCTCAGTACTAAGTTAACCGCTCGGAAACTACACGCCCACCGCAAGCCACGTTAGTGTGGACGTTTACGTTGACATGCGGTCCCTTTACGATTTCCTATAACTGTCGAGCCTCAATTAACCCAAAGTTCCGTTTCCGTCTAGTAAGCCACGATAGTGTGGACGTTTACTAAACAAACAACTTTGTTAATTGAATTCCATTTAATAAATCTCACAATTTCGTTAATCAAAGCTTGATATCTCGTAAGTGAAACTCGAAGTTTCTAACCAGCGATCAATCATGCAATTGAGCCCTATCTCTCACAAAGTGAGGGAGCCAACCAGACAGTCGATCTAGTCATCAAATGACTCGAATGTCTCTAATCTGTGTCATCGACATAACCAAGCGCTTTGGCTCCATTCCACTCCCCGGGGTGAGAATGAGTCGAGTTGAAATTAGTCTTTGAAAGACAGATTAGGCATTGCTTTGAAAAACTTAATTGTTCAATTTTAAAATTGGAATTTCATTCGAATTTCGATCAAAGTGATTTCCGTGTATCGACTTTATCCGATAGGGAGGATGACACTAAAGCCAACTCGTAAGTCAATACACATCACTCTCGAAACAGAGAATGGAGACCGCGGGATTGTTTCCAATCCCTCTCCCACTTAGTATTTTACGATTTAGGGATATACATGCATAAAATAATAAGCATAATAAAACACGTAAATCACATAAGAAAGCAATTAACGTGGCCCGATTATTATGGCCTTAAAATCTTGAATGCACGTCTCTTGGAACTCGAACTCGTTGCTCGTCTCGACTTCGATTTTCGTTCCTCCGGGCTTCGATCTCGTCTCGATCCAATAGCAGAAATTAATTACAAAATTATTCTACTAAGTCCGGTATCGATCCTATACATTTTGATCGACCCTATACAAGTCCCGGATGCAACGAAAAAATAAATAAACCTAACGACTCAACCCGTCGTTTTTATCTATTACAAACAAGCAACTTTCCAAAAATAAAACCGATCTCGACAAGCCCGAGAGTTTAATCAAAACCACATACATACAGCACAAAATATCAAAAATAAATTGGCCATAATAATCGGGTTCAACCTGCAAGGTAACACGCGCAAAAATACAACGAACCGATAACCGGCTCTGATACCAATTGTTGGAAATCGACTACCCGGGACACATCCATTCGAACACTCGAACATCCGGACGTCCCCAATCGACTTCTGGAAGTCACCCCCGGACAGCCAAGGCCACCCGCCCAAGAGATCGCGCATCCGCCGCAGCCGAAGCCGCGGCTCGCGATCTGCCCGGAGCAGGCGACCGCCTGCCCACCAGGCGAGCGCTCGCGCAGCAAGGCAAGCGAGCGCTTGCTGCCCAGGCGAGCGCCCGCGACCTGTCGCGAGCGGGCGCTTGCTCCTCTGGCGGTCGCCTGGCTGCTGCGAACAGCAGCGCGATCCGCCCGTTCCAGCTGTTCCGATGAGATTTTCTCGATCCGACTGCCACGCCGGAGGTCAGAAACCTCCCAGCAGTCCGAGAACATCACATCCAAGCCACGGAACCCGATCTTTGGTTCGTTGTATGATTAACGCAAAAACAGAGATCGAATAAATTGCGGAATAAAAGTTCCGATCTCATACCTCTCGGTCGATTGTTGAGACCTTAGATGCTTCTAACGTATGCCTCAGATCCCTTCTCCAGCCGTTGTGTGGGCAACGATCCGCTGGAGTTCTCCCTTCTGTACTTTCTTTATCAACAGCGTTAATATATCTTTTTCTCTCTGAGAGAAAAATATTAGCGCAAACTAATTTAATTTTACAGAGAAAAATTATAATTGCGTTAACGCAATTGTTTTTCTGAGTAAAATGAAATAGCGGCGAATGATAGGGTTTAGGAGAGTACGGGAGGGGATTATATAGAGTTACGTTAGGGACCTTAGGATAAATTAATTAAGGGCTAAATTGAAATATTAATTAACTTGGAATACGTAAACGCAATTCCTTAATTAATCGATTTCAATTTTAATTATTATTAACTCCACTATAAAATAATAATTGAATTCCCGAAATTAATTTTAATATTATTTCAACAATAATAAATCCGCCGAAATTACATACACGACTTTCCCCGTGTTTAAGATATCGAACGTCCACGAATTTATTTAATTACTAATAATTAAATTAATTCGTTTCTTATTATCCGAGACTAGTACCACTCATCCTTATTATCATGTGGAACAAATCCACCTGCAGGGTTTACATGATAAACTTTATGAGCTCATCTCGGGGACGTAATCAACCCAATAAACGGGACACGGTTTCCTGTCTATAATCTATAGAATGCCGTGTGTACAATTCCGATTCCCAATTTACCGAGTATCTCGACTAATCAAATAGTCTCACTCATTGGCAAGTTATAGAATCGAGAATTGGACATACGCACCTATAATTATATAGAGATTAAGAATTCGTATATCCGTAATTCTGAGGTCTAGTTCGATTACGTCGATTAGTATAAATCGAACGCCCTCCCGTGATCCTGCTCAATACACCAAGTGTACAAGTGTAACATAATAGTCAAGACCAACTATTACCCAGTCACACTACGACGTACCGATGGATTGTCCCTGTCCATCTAAGTCGTGAGCTTCTGTTCGATAATATACGAGTAACCGACAGTATGATCTTCCGCGTGTCTCCTCACACCATACTGTCTACAACGTATATATCTAGAACTATTGCATTCAAGTACAAGGTAGACAAAAATGCCGACAGTTTGATTAATAGATAATGAAAAACACAGATAAGGAGTTCCATATTGTCACTAAACTAGACATTTAGAATATAACTCCATCATTGGTGACTTTTATAAACTTTTGAAGTTTATATAGATAGGTCATTGGAGGAGAGTTCTTGTAATTCCTCTTACGAGAAACATTGATTAAGTTTATCAAACAATGCCTAATTTGTCTTTCCAAAGCTGATTTCAAGTCGACTCATTCTCACCCCGGGGAGTGGAATGGAGCCAGAGCCACTTGGTCATGTCGAGGACACAAATTAGAGGCAGTCGTACCATTCTTTGATAGATGGATCGATTGTCTGCTTGGCTCCCTCATTTATGAGAGATAGGGTTGTTCGCATGGTGAATCACTGGTTAGAAACTTCGAGTTTCACTTATGATTCTCCGCGTCTTGATTTACAAGATTAAATGGGTCAAGTAATTGGATTTCAATTGTATAAGTCTTTTGGTATAGTAAACGTCCACACTATCGTGGCTTGCTATATCGAATGGGACTTTAGATCGATTGATGTAGACAGTTATAGAAGGGAGTGAAGGATCCGTGTGTCAGCGTAAACGTCCACACTATCGTGGCTTGCGGTGATATACGAGTCTCAAACAAACTTCTTAGTACTGAGTAATGGTTAACACTTAGGTACGCTTCATAGTATTCCTCCCATCGAGGTAACGCTATTGATGATGTACGACCGAAGGAAATCTAATTGCTAAATCATTTGGGTGGGTAAACGTCCACACTATCGTGGCTTGCCTTACCTGATGGGATTTTAGAGGCAATTAGTGATTTAATGATATTATTTAAGGGAGATAATATCGGATATTAAATTGTTTGTTTGTTTTATGTGCTTATAGGTTAAGAATGACTGTGACCCCACTTTGTGATATACTTAAAGATGAAAACTCACTGGTTCCATATAGTACTGATTGGAAAAGAAATCTGGACATTGTCCAGACTGTTGATCCTTCCGAATCCACAGCTGACCCAACTCATGAGGACATTTGGAATGACCTCAGAATGATGTTGAGACATAGTGTGGAAGCCGGACAAGAAGTGATTGACATACTCTATAAATTCAGTCCTATTAGAGAATCGCTTAAAAACGATTTGAAAAAGGCGGAACTTATAAGTATGGTCAGAAAGTCACAAGCTCTTGTGGCTAAGATGGAAGTGCAAGCAAAGAAGCCCAGTGGTTCCAAACCACGGAGTGGGAAGAGCAAGCCGCAAGGCAAGTGCTATCGATGCAAGCAGTCTGGGCACTGGAGGTCTGATTATCCTCTCATCAAAGGTACGAAATTTTCCTTAGTCACTGAAACATTACCAGTGGTGTTATCTACCAGCACCTGGTGTGTAGATACGGGGGCCACTGATCATGTCTGCAATTCATTGCAGGGGTTCCAGGAAACCCGGAGACTTAGAGAGGGAGAGATCGTGGTCTACATGGGCAATGCTGCGAGGGTGGCGGCTGTTGCAGTGGGAGACGTTCACTTACGCTTCAGTAGTGATAGGGTTTTAGTTTTACATAATTGTCTTTATGTACCCAACTTTAGAAAGAATTTAATTTCGGTTTCTAAACTTATTATGAATGGATATTCTGTTTCTTTTGACCACTCTGTGATCATAAGAAGAAACAGTGAGATTATCTGTTCTGGTACATTGGTGGACGATTTGTATGTGCTAAATCCTGAGTCTAACACGATGCAACTAACCGAGAGTAATAACACATCTACGAACGCCAATAAGAGAAAGGAACCTTCTAAAATGAATCAATTATACTTGTGGCACTTAAGGCTAGGTCATATTAACTCAAATAGAATTCAAAGGTTGAAAGCTGATGGTCTCATCAGTGGTGTTGAAGGAGAGGACCTTCCAACCTGCGAATCCTGTTTAGAGGGAAAAATGACCAAGCATTCTTTTTCTGGTAAAGGACGAAGGGCTGAACAAGTATTGGATTTGATTCACTCTGATGTATGCGGACCTATGTCTACTCAGGCAAGGGGAGGGTACGAGTATTTTATCACTTTCACTGATGATTACTCAAGATATGGATTTATATATTTGATGCGCCGCAAGAGCGAATCTTTTGACAAGTTCAAAGAATTCAAGGCTTTTGTGGAGAACCTTCAAAATAAATCTATTAAATGCCTGCGATCTGATCGCGGAGGCGAGTACCTGTCTGGAGAATTCAAGGCATACTTGGCAGAGAATGGGATTGATTCCCAGAGAAGGAATAGGACTCTTATGGAAATGGTGCGATCAATGATGAGTTACTCGGACTTACCTATTATGTTCTGGGGACTTGCCTTGGAAACAGCGGCGTATATCTTGAATAGGGTTCCAACCAAAACGGTACCCACCACACCCATGGATCTGGGGTTGTCCAGCACATGTGTTGCGACAAGGTGCCGATAAGTTAGAACCTAGATCAGAATTACGGCTGTTTGTAGGATACCCGAAAGGAACTAAAGGTGGCATGTTCTATAGTCCTACGGACCAGAAGATCGTTATAAGTACTAACGCTCGGTTCTTAGAGGAAGACTATGTCATGGACCACAAGCCCAAAAGTGACATAATACTTGATGAATTGAGAGGTGACAAGGAAGACTTAGACACAGCCGAACCGAGTATAGATACACCACTAGAATCTGCACCTGACACTGTCACTGTTAATACACCGGAACGCCGTCGTAGTGGGAGGGTTGTTAAACAACCAGACCGATGGATTGGACTGTGTTGGAAATCGATATCCCGGAATTAATAAATTTAAATAAATAAATTATCTAATTAATTCCGACCGAAATCCTACGGAGATCGAATATCCGGAATTGTCAAAATTGCGGAACCGACAACTCCAATCGACTCCCGGAACACGTACATGACCATACGAAAAAGTTACGCGGGAAAAACACGAGAGAACTCGCGTGAACCCGCGAAACCCGCAGCAGCCACGCGGGGTTGCTCGCAGCAGCCCGCAGCGAGTCGCCTGACTCGCTGCTGCTGGGACCCTGCTGGATCTCTGCGGGTCAGCTGCGGGAAATCCCACAGCACCCAGCGAAATCCCCGTAGCAGCCCACAGCAACCCGCAGCGAGTCGCCTGACTCGCTGCTGCTGGGCGCTACGAGTCGCTGCGGGAAAACCCGTAGCTGGCAGCAGATCGCTACGGGAAAACCCGCAGCCGGTCCGCGTGATCGAGCCCTAGGCTCGATCCACCTCGCGCGATCCCTTTCCAGCCGAGTCGTCGAGCCGCCGGCGGTCCGGTGGTCCGACCACCACCGCCCGGTTCGACCTCGTCTCGTGGGTCCGTTCCTTGGATCTTGGTTCAAGGTATTTTTACGATAATTAAAGGATAAAATCATAAAAGAGGGTTTTACGATTTACCTCGTTCTCGTTGTTCGGAAAAACGAAGAACTCAATTTGACGACCTTGAGATCTTCCCACGTATTCCTTGCACTAGCTCGGACGTCGTGTGAGCGACGATCTACCGAACTCCATGGATCTCCCTCTCTATTTTCTCTCTCTAGAATTGTGATCTTCAAGTTATGAAATTCATGAGAATAGAGAAGACCATGTAGTGCTTTTATAGGCTACGTAGGGGATCTTAAGGAGGTGGAATATTGGGCTTCCAATAATAGTGATTAAATTGAGCCCAAGCCCAAATCTATTAATCCTTACTATTATTAATTAATTCTATTTTCCACTATATAAAATTAATTGCACTCCCAATATTAAACCATATTATATCAAATAATATTTCTCCGGTAGTATTATTTATTCCGTGTATTTAAGATATAAATATCCATGAATAAAATTAATTTATTGCTAATTAATTTATTCATCTCTTATATCCGAGAATAGTACCATTCAACCTTAATTATTATGCGGAACGAATCCACCTGCAGGGTTTACATAATAATTCCTTATGAACTCATCTCGGGGATATTATCAACCCTTCTGGGATACACTTTCCCGTCAAGTATTCACGGCATGTCATATATAAAATATAGTGACCCAACTTAACCGGTAATTAACCCAATAATTAAATCGGTTAATTTATTTGGTAAATCAAAGTCACTTATATTAAATATACACACCCGCAATAGTTTCAGGGATTAAGAATAAAATACACTGAGACTCGAATCGATTATCGCCGGCAATCCTAATCGATGAATCTCAACGATCCGCTCAATACACCAAGTGTACAAGTGTGATAAAATAATCAAGACAGATTATTTTCTCTCTCACACAACGACTATACCGATGGATTGGTCCGTGTCCATCTAGGTCGTGAGCAACTGTTCGATTAAATACGAGTAACCGATAGTATGATCTTCTGTGTGGGCCCGACACACCATACTAACTACAACGTATAGAATCCAGGACTATAATTTGCATATATTTAATTATAAATAATTAAACGCAAATAATTGTTTATTTAATTAAATAGATTAATGGCAATGGATCGTGAGTTTCCTTTACTTAAATCTAGACATTAAGTACACAACTCCAACAATCTCCCACTTGTACTAAGGTCTAGTCATTTCCTCCAAACTCCCGACTCCCATACTCATCACATGCTTAAGTTGTACTTCCAAGAAGTACTATGTGAATGAGCACTCTAGGTTGCCGCTCTGAAGTTATCTTGGTGACTACAGCGTCGTCTCCCTCGACGATGACTCGTATCAGGTGGTACTTGCACTATGTGTTATCTTTCACTTATGGACTTGTGATTTCTTACCATTTGCCATCGCACCGATATTTACATAGCCTTTGGCAAATTAAGAATCACATCTAAGTCCCAGAGATTATCCCGGAGTTATACCAAAAATTCCGCTGCCTCTGAGGCCGCTATTTGGTTACCCATGGCAGAGTCCGAAAAGCATCATGCTTATCACTCTTCCATGTTAAAACTCCTTCTCCTTCAATAGTGAAACACATAGCCTGATATCGACTTACACCGGTCCTCATTTGATTAGAAATCTAAGAGAATGTAATCCAAAGGAAATACCCGTCTGCTTCGTAGTCTAGAACAGTACTTCGTGCTGGGATTCGGTGTCCCGGGCTATCAAAAAAAAAAAAAATAATGAGGAATCGATAACCCGACCGAAACCCCGTCGCCGGAAACCGATCACGAACACCGAACGAGCTAGAGCATGACCGAGGCGTCGCCACGGGCGAACCCGCGGCTAAACCCTAGCCATGCCCACGCCGGGGCTCGCGATCACCGTGCATGGTGATCGCCGGGGATGATTGGCGCATCCCCGCGGGGCTGTTCCGCCAGCACCCGCCGGCGGTGAGTCCGGCGACTCACCGCCACCATCACACGGGGAGGAGGGCGCCCAGCCGAGGCTCCAGCCCTCGGCTGCCCTCGCGATCGAGCCTAGCTCGATCGCCCGCCCCGGCTTCAGCCGGGGCTCCCCGTGCCGCACGCCGCCGTCGAAGGGGCGGCTGGGATCCGCCGCGGCACCAGCCCGCGACATCCCAGCGATCGACCGAAGTCGATCGCATGCCCCGGCGTCCAGCCGGGGCTCCCCTTTCGTCGCGCGGTACCGGCGTTCGAACCCTAGGGTTCGGCCGCCCCTCTCGATCCCGACGGGGATCTCGAATCCCCGTATCCCGGTCTCGATGTTTTTCCCGGATCGTCTTGTTCATGTATATATCACGATTAACGAACACATAATCAAAGAGGGGGTTTTAGATTATGTTACCTCAATTCGTTGTGCGGAGAAACGAATTAAACGTTGATGACCTTGCGATCTTCCTACGTATTCCTTGCACCTCGTTCGAACGTCGTGTGGGCGACGATCTATCGAACTCCTATGGATCTCCTTCAACTCTCTAGAATATCAAGTATGATATTCTTCTCTTATGATGTATATTGAATTATGAAGGCCATGTAGTGCTTTTATAGGCTACGTAGGGGATCATAAGGAGGTGGAATATTGGGCTTCTAATATTGAAGATTAAATTGAGCCCAATGCTCAAGTCCATTAATCCTTATCAATATTAATTAATTTATTTTCCACTATATAAATTAATTGCACTCCCAATATTAAACCATATTATATCAAATAATATTTCTCCGGTAGTATTATTTATTCCGTGTATTTAAGATTTAAATATCCATGAATAAATTTATTTATTGCTCAATAAATTATATTCATCTCTTATATCCGAGACTAGTACCATTCAACCTTAATTATTGTGCGGAACAAATCCACTCATGAGGTTTACACAATAATTCCTTATGAACTCATCTCGGGGATATTATCAACCCTTCCGGGATACACTTTCCCGTCAAGTATTCACGGCATGTCATATATAAAATATAGCGACCCAACTTAACCGGTAATTAACCCAATAATTAAATCGGTTAATTCCTTTGGAAAATCAAAGTCTCTAATATTAAATATATACACCCGCAATAGTATCGGGGATTAAGAATAAAATACTCTGAGATTTAAATTGATTATCCAAGGCAATCCTAATCAATAAATCTCAAGCGATCCGCCCAATACACCTGAGTGTACAAGTGTGATAAAATAATTAAGACAAATTATTTTCTCTCTCACACATCGACTATACCGATGGATTGGTCCATGTCCATCTAGGTCGTGAGCAACTGTTTGATTAAATACGAGTAACCGATAGTATGATCTTCTGTGCGCCCATGCAACACCATACTAACTACAACGTATAAAATCCAGGACTATATTTTGCATAATTAATTAATGCAAATAATTGTTTATTAATTTAATAGATTAAATGCTATGATCGGGAGTTTACCGTTACTTAAATCTAGACATTAAGTACACAACTCCAACAATCTCCCACTTGTACTAAGGTCTAGTCATTTCCTCCAAACTCCCGGTTCCCATACTCATCACGTGCTTTTAAAGTGTACTTCCGAGAAGTACTATGTGAGTGAGCAATCTAGGTTGCCGCTCTGAAGTTATCTTGGTGACTACTACATCGTCTCCCTCGACGATGATTCGTATCAGGTGGTACTTGCTCTATGTGTTGACATCACTTTTGACTTATGACTTCTTCCAGTTTACCGTGCACCGCTATCCAATAGCTTTTAGTAAACTAAGAGTCATATCCAAGCCAAGAGGTTATCTTGGAACCTAACCAAAACTTCCGCTGCCTCTGAGGATGCTATTTGGTTATGAGAGAGTCTGAGAAGCGTCCTGCTTATCACTCTTTCATTTCATGGTTCCACCTCTTTCCAAAAGTGAACACATAGCCTGATATCGACTTACACTGGTCTTTCTATGATTTTTGGATCTGAGAAACTGTAATCTAAGAAGATTTCGTCTTGCTTAATTATCCAGCACTTTGCAAGTACTATTACAGCATCCGAAAATTTCTTTTCTAGATTACCTTGATATCCTCCCACTACGCAAACCGCATAGTTGATATCAGGTTCTTGTTTTTATAACATTGCATCTATAAAGCTTTCCATACTTGAAGTATAGGAAACTGCTTTGTCCTCATCTATCTCCTTCATGTGTTTAAACACATACCCTTTAGATAGATGTATATTCTGTCTCTGAAAGGCAATAACCTTTCTCATAAGTATGCATGTTTAAAACAAACCATAATCGTATAAGATATCTAGGAGAAGTACAATGTTCTTATTTTTAGATCGAAAGATCTTAAGAACATGCTCCAACTTCTACTCAATCTTATATCTCGATTCGTTTAGACAACCATTATCTTATGTCTGACAACATTTTCTACATTGTTGCCAATGATGAAATTGTCATCTACACAAGATCTCCGAGAAACACCACTCTGTTTCCATTACGTCTCCAATACACCTATCGTCTATGCCTTTTGATGAATCCATCAAATGGACTATCCCATCAATTCGCAAGTTCCACGATTTATAGCTTTGTTTCAGTCCATAATGGATTCACTAAGCTTGTAATCTAAATGATCTTGCCTCTTAACAATAATCCTTATTGTTTTCTAAGCAGGCACATTTAGATTTAGTACTGCCCTCATGCAGAGCTAGGGATCGATTTCATCTTTACTAGATCCAGAGTTAAAACTCTTCTAGTCTTATGAACATCTCTGGTTGCTTAACAACCTCCCACTGCAATGGCGTGCCGGTGTATAACAGTAATAAAATTAGGTGCAGCATGTGGTGTACTTCTACTCGGTTTGGATGGTTCCTAGTCTTTTGTCCCTCTTCTCATTCCAAGGTACTACGTCAGTTCGGGCTTTGTGGTTCTTCTAATAGTCTTCCTCTAAGAACCGGGCGTTACACGTCCTTCTGGTTCATAGTACTATAGAACACACAAACCTTCGTTCATCTAGGATATCCTACAACCATATTAAATATGCCGTTGTCTCTAGGAATATCTATAGAACATAGGTAGTTCCGAATAACTTGTTCTTTTACTATTAGATTTCCATTTCTTATTTACAATGCACCATCTCTACACGTGAGTGTATGGCGCGGTCCTTTGGGATTGAATCCCAAACTTTGATCATGCTATGTGTTATTTAGATAGGTGATGGCCTCCGCGACCGAGTCGCAGGCTCCTAATGGATATACTTTGATGGTTCCCCATAATAGCTTTGTGTCCATTGACTAGTCAAAACACTTTGCTTTTATGGCACATTAAGTATTCTAATCCATCACCGAGTATTCTTGAAAGAATTACTCGTACCTTTCTAATTCACACATATGTCTGCATATCTAATCATTTCCAATACTTGTCTGAATTCTATCCTTTATCCAGAAAGGTTTGCTTAGACGTATTATCCTCCAAATTCAATCCTTAGGTCGGAAGGTCCATTCCTTCAACTATAATTGATCAAATCAATTTCGACCATTTGAATCTTATTTGAAAAATACTACTAAGTACAAGAATTCACAAGTATAATGATTAATAAAGAAATATCTAACAAGTAAAACAAGTTGTTCATAACGGATTGTTGCATCGTGGTAGACTAAGGATTTATCATTCATATATTGCTATCCAATGTACCAGAATAGATAACACCATTATTTCTTATCTAAATCACTGAATGATTAAAGAAATAAATATCCATTCATTAATAAAGAAAATCCAGAACAAAAGTTCTTTTCAAAATAAGGGGTACATAAAGCAATAACTTGAAATGAAATCCTAAAACTACTGAAAACAGATAAATGTTTTCCACTGCAACCGTTGCTACCCCAACAGCTTCGCCCATGCAGACTCGAACTCTTCTTCTCTAAGTCGCCGGGTTTTCTGGAACCCCTGCATTCAAGAATGCACATACCTTCAGTGGTTCCATATCTACACACCAGAATTCTGGTAGATAATACCGCTGACTATGTTTTTACGACTAAAGAAAAATTCGTACCTTTGAGAGGACATTCAGACTTCCAGTGTCCAGACTTGTTGCATCGGAAGCACTTGCCTCTTGGCTTTGCAGCCCCCACTCGTGGTCCATTCCTCTTGGCACCACTGGGTTTCCAGGCTTGCTTCCTTTTCTTGCCCCTACCTCCAACAGGCTTCAAGCCCTTGGACTTGGTAGCTACAAGCGCTTGAGACTTGCCCTTCTTGTAGATCCCCTCTGCCGCCTTTAGTTCAGTCAGGAGTTGCGCAAGAGTATAAGATAGTTTACCCATATTATAGCTCATACAAAACTGCTCAAAACTAGGGGTCAGAGACTGGAGTATGATGTCGACTTGCGTCTCAGCATCAATAGAAGCTCCTAGGACCTCAAGTTCATTCAACAAACTCATCATCTTAAGAACGTGGTCCCCAATGGGCGTTCCTTCAGATTGAGTAGTCGACATGAGGACTCTCATGGCTTCTTGCCTAGCCGCACGATCTTGCTCCCCAAACATCTCCTTGAGGTTAAACATCATATCATAGGCAGTGTCCATCGACTGGTGTTGGGTTTGGAGTACATTTGACATGGAAGCCAAAATATAACACCTAGCCATTTCATCAGCCTTTTTCCACTTCCGATATGTCAGTTTTTCCTCATCAGTTGAGGCAGCCGTGGGCTCGGCAGGGCACACTTCATGGAGTACAAACTTGTACTCCTCAGAAGTCAGGACAATGTCTAAATTTCTCTTCCAATCAATGTAATTTGGACCAGTGAGCTTATGCTCCTTGAGTATCACAGAAAGTGGGTTCATAGCTATTCTCTAAACCTATAAGCACATTTAAACAAACAATTAATTTAATATCCGATATTATCTCCCTCAAATAATATCATTAAATTACTAATTACATCTAAAATCCTATCAGGTAAGGCAAGCCACGTGGTGTGGACGTTTACCAACCCAAATGATTTAGCAATTAGATTTTCTTTGGTCATACATCAATTATAGCGTGACTTCGTGGGGAAGAATACTATAACGCGTATCTAAGTGTAAACCATTACTCAGCACCAAAGTACATCGTTTGGAATTGCTACATCACCGCAAGCCACGTGGTGTGGACGTTTACGATAACTTCACAACTCTTCACAATTACTTCAACTGTCTACATCAATTAATCCAAAATCCGTCAGTATAGCAAGCCACGTGGTGTGGACGTTTACTACACTAAGAGACTTTTATAATTGACTCCCAGTTACAAGATCCATTCGATTCTCATAGATCAAGACGCGGAGAATCATAAGTGAAACTCGAAGTTTCTAACCAGTGATTCACCATGCGAACGACCCTATCTCTCATAAATGAGGGAGCCGAGCAGACAATCGATCCATCTATCAAAGAATGGTACGACTGCCTCTAATTTGTGTCATCCACATGACCAAGTGGCTTTGGCTCCATTCCACTCCCCGGGGTGAGAATGAGTCGACTTGAAGTCAGTTTCAGAAAGACAAATTAGGCATTGTTTGATAAACTTGATCAATGTTTCTTGTAAAAGGAATTACAAGAATTCTCCTCCAATGACATGTCTATATGAACTTCGAAAGCTCATAAATGTCACCAAGAGAACAGTAATGGAGACCATGGGAATGTTTCCATCCCCTCTCCCACTTAGCTTTTTATAACAAAGGGATACGCTATCTAATGCATAATTAAACACATAAGCATGCATGCAAGTAATAAAGCACATATCACATAGTCAAATAATGCTAGGAAATTATTTTCCCGACTATCATGGCTTTACTCCTTCTTCATATGCATGTTCTAGTCTTCAGTCTTCGTTCTTGAATGCTCCATGTGACGAGAATATTAATCCCAATATTTAAATCTATTTATTTTTAATAAATCCAAAAGATACTTAATTCGAAAATTAAGTCAATCGAATAAATCAAAAATAAAATTAAATATTATTAATATTTCTATTTATTTATTTTCCTATCTAATTCTATTAAATCTCTAGAATAATCTATCCAAGTCAAACTTGGAATATTCTAGAAGACTTCTATAATAGAATAAGGAAATAAAATAAATTGGGACTCTTCTACTTTCCAAGATTAATTAATTTCCATTACTATGAAAATTCCCATAAAATAGGAATAATCAATTAGGAAATAAATCAATCCTAAATTAACTTTTATTCCTTTCCGATTCTATTAAATTTCTAGGATCCTATTCCAAGTAGAACTCGGAATACTCTAGAAGACTTCCATAATAGAATAAGGAATAAAATTAATTCCAATTAATTCTTTTCCTAATCCATGAGAATTCCCAAAAATAGGAAAACTCAATTAGGAAAACCGAATCAATTAGGTAAGTAGAATCTAGGTAGGAGTAGCATGAGATCGGGAGACCCCACGCCACCCCCACCTTCGACCGCCCACCCCCCGGAGGAGCACCGCCGCCCAGCCCAGCCACCACCGTCGCCGGCGGCAGCCCTAGCCGAGGGCGATCGGCCCCCTCCCCTTGGGTCGATCGATTGGGGTCGATCAAGGGGTTTGATCGATCCCCGGTTCTTCGTCCTCTTCGTCTTCTTCATCACATGAGTTCTCCGGCGGTCGTCTCGGCATCGAACCAACGTAAATAAATTACAAGAATTTAAATTACACTATCCGGTATCGATTCTATACATGAAATCGACCCTATACATTTTCCGGAAAACATAGAACGTAATAATAAATCCTAAATTCGTTCAACCCCCGAATTTTTACTATTACAAGCATTCAACCACACAAAAACGAATCTCGACATGTCCGAGAGTTTAATAAACGAATAATCATGATAATTAATTAACACAATAATTAAATCCAACCATGATAGTCGGAAATCCCTGCAAGGTAGAACAATAATCGAACATATACATGAACACGAAACCAAATCTCTCTGATACCAATTGCTGGGATTCGGTGTCCCGGGCTATCAAAAAAAAAAAAAATAATAATGCGGAATCGATAACCCGACCGAAACCCCGTCGCCGGAAACCGATCACGAACACCGAACGAGCTAGAGCATGACCGAGGCGTCGCCACGGGCGAACCCGCGGCTAAACCCTAGCCATGCCCACGCCGGGGCTCGTGATCACCGTGCATGGTGATCGCCGGGGATGATTGGCGCATCCCCGCGGGGCTGTTCCGCCAGCACCCGCCGGCGGTGAGTCCGGCGACTCACCGCCACCATCACACGGGGAGGAGGGTGCCCAGCCGAGGCTCCAGCCCTCGGCTGCCCTCGCGATCGAGCCTAGCTCGATCGCCCGCCCCGGCTTCAGCCGGGGCTCCCCGTGCCGCACGCCGCCGTCGAAGGGGCGGCTGGGATCCGCCGCGGCACCAGACCGCGGCATCCCAGCGATCGACCGAAGTCGATCGCATGCCCCGGCGTCCAGCCGGGGCTCCCCTTTCGTCGCGCGGTACCGGCGGTCGAACCCTAGGGTTCGGCCGCCCCTCTCGATCCCGACGGGGATCTCGAATCCCCGTATCCCGGTCTCGATGTTTTTCCCGGATCGTCTTGTTCATGTATATATCACGATTAACGAACACATAATCAAAGAGGGGGTTTTAGATTATGTTACCTCAATTCGTTGTGCGGAGAAACGAATTAAACGTTGATGACCTTGCGATCTTCCTACGTATTCCTTGCACCTCGTTCGAACGTCGTGTGGGCGACGATCTATCGAACTCCTATGGATCTCCTTCAACTCTCTAGAATATCAAGTATGATATTCTTCTCTTATGATGTATATTGAATTATGAAGGCCATGTAGTGCTTTTATAGGCTACGTAGGGGATCATAAGGAGGTGGAATATTGGGCTTCTAATATTGAAGATTAAATTGAGCCCAATGCTCAAGTCCATTAATCCTTATCAATATTAATTAATTTATTTTCCACTATATAAATTAATTGCACTCCCAATATTAAACCATATTATATCAAATAATATTTCTCCGGTAGTATTATTTATTCCGTGTATTTAAGATTTAAATATCCATGAATAAATTTATTTATTGCTCAATAAATTATATTCATCTCTTATATCCGAGACTAGTACCATTCAACCTTAATTATTGTGCGGAACAAATCCACTCATGAGGTTTACACAATAATTCCTTATGAACTCATCTCGGGGATATTATCAACCCTCCCGGGATACACTTTCCCGTCAAGTATTCACGGCATGTCATATATAAAATATAGCGACCCAACTTAACCGGTAATTAACCCAATAATTAAATCGGTTAATTCCTTTGGAAAATCAAAGTCTCTAATATTAAATATATACACCCGCAATAGTATCGGGGATTAAGAATAAAATACTCTGAGATTTAAATTGATTATCCAAGGCAATCCTAATCAATAAATCTCAAGCGATCCGCCCAATACACCTGAGTGTACAAGTGTGATAAAATAATTAATACAAATTATTTTCTCTCTCACACAACGACTATACCGATGGATTGGTCCATGTCCATCTAGGTCGTGAGCAACTGTTTGATTAAATACGAGTAACCGATAGTATGATCTTCTGTGCGCCCATGCAACACCATACTAACTACAACGTATAAAATCCAGGACTATATTTTGCATAATTAATTAATGCAAATAATTGTTTATTAATTTAATAGATTAAATGCTATGATCGGGAGTTTACCGTTACTTAAATCTAGACATTAAGTACACAACTCCAACACTTCGAAAGTACTTTTACAGCAGTCGAATATTCCTTTCCAGGATTACCTTGATATCCTCCCACTATGCTCACTGCATAGCCGATATCAGGTTCTCGTTTTCAACATTGCATTTAATAAGCTTTCCACACTCAAAGTGTAGGAAACTGCTTTCATTGCTTCTATCTCCTTTTGTGTTCCAAAACACATATCCTTAGATAGATGCATTCCGTCTCTGAAAGGTAACGAACCTTTCTCGGAATCTTGCATGTTAAAACGAACCATAATCATTTATGTAAGATGTCCAGGAGAAGTACAATGTTCTTTCTAGAGATCCAAGATCTCAAGAACATGTCCAACTTCTTCCTTTATCTTTCATAATGATTCATCTAGACAACCATCATTTTATGTCTGATAACATCTTTACATTGTTGCCAATGATAAAAGTGTCATCTACATAAAACCTCCGAGAAACACCACCTTGTTTTCCATCATGTTTCCAATACACACAATTCGTCTATGCTTTTGATGAATCCATAAAATGGACTATCTCATCAATTTGCAAGTACCGCGAATTCAATGCTTTGTTTCAATCCATAAATGGATCAACTAAGCTTGTACTCTAAATGATCTCGCCTCTTAGCAATAATCCTTATTGCTCTCCAAGAATGCACATTTAGATCTAGTACGGCCTTCATGTAGATCTAGGGATCGATTTCATGTATACTAGGTCCAGAGTCCGAAGACTCTCCTAGTCTTATGAATATCTCCGATTGTCCCACAACCTCCCACTACAATGGCATTCCGGTGTATAAACAGTGATATAACAGTAGGTGCAGTTAGTGGTGTACCGCTACTCGGTTCGGCTGGTTCTAAGTCTTAATCTTTCTCTCTCATTTCAAAGTATTACGTCACCTTGGGCTTGTGGTTCATTATATAGTCTTTCTCTAAGAACCGGGCGTTAGAACTTATAACGTCCTTCTGGTTCATAGTACTATTGAACACACATCTTTTGTTCTTCCAGGATATTCTACAACCGCATTTGAATGCGCCGTTGTTTCCAGACATATCCATAGAACATAGGTAGTTCCGTATAACTCATGCTTTTACTATTTCTATAAGAGTTCCATTTCTTGTTTACGACACACCATTACTACAGTGTATGGTGTAGTCATTTGGGATCAAATCCCAATCTCTGATTAGTATGCCATGCATTCCTCAGACAGATACTTGCCTCCGCGATCAAATCGCCGGCTACAAATGGATATACCTTGATGGTTCTCCACAATTGCTTAGTGTCCATTGACTTATCAAAACACTTGCTTTTGTGGCACATCAGGTATTCTAATCCATTTCTCGAGTAATCATCAAATGAAGTACTCGTACCTTATTGTCTGAGTAGACATAGGTCTGCATACATCAGAGTCAATCAATTCTTATACTTGTCCGGATCTTACATCTTATATCCATAAAGGATTGCTTAGTCATGTTATCTTCCAAATTAGATTCTTAGGTCGGAAGGTCCACTCCTTCAACTTAATTGATCAAAATATCAATTTTCGACCCTTGAACTTCTTATTTGAATAAACATGACTCAGCATAAGAATCCACAAGTATAATTGATAAAGAAATCTCTTATTAGTAAAACGAGTTTCATACTACGGTCGTTGCATCGTGGTGGACTCAGGATTCATCATTTATATATTGCTAGCTAATGTACCAAAATAGATAATATCATTATTTCTTCTTATAACCATCAAATGATTAAAAGAAATAAAATATCCATTTATTAGAAATCCAGAACAAAGTTCTTTCTAAAGGTACATAAAAGCAATAACTCAAAATGAAATCCTATAAAATGTCCTCCACTGCAACTGCTGCCTCCTCTACAGCATTGCCCATGTAGACTATGATTTTTTCTTTTCTAAGTCGTCGGGTTTCCTGGAACCCTTGCATTTAAAATGCACATACCGTCAATGGTTCCATATCTACACACCAGGTTCCGGTAGATAATACCATTGACTATGTTTTACGACTAAAGAAAATTTCGTACTTTCTTTGAGAGGATAATCAGACTTCCAGTACCCAGACTGTTTGCATCGAGAACACGCTTTCTCGTCCCATCTCGTGGTCCAAGAAACTTAGGACCACTGGGTTTCTTTGCTTTCTTTTCCTTTCCCCCGATTCATGCCTTTAGGTTCGAAGCCTTTGGCATTGGCTACAAGAGCTTGCGATTTCCGTCTCAACTCGTCTAAAAGGTCAATCATCTCAAAAACGTTTTTAAGCGTTTTCTCGAAGCGACTGGCCTTTATGAGTATCCTCATCGCTTCTTGTCTAGCCGCCTATGTCAATAGGCTCGGAAGGACAAAGCTCATTGAGTACAACCTTGTACTCTTCAACAGTTTGGGTAATGTCTAGATCTCTATTCCAATCATTACATTTAGGGACCAGTGAGTTTAAAAAATCCTTAAATATCACATAAAGTGGGTTCAAAGCCATATCCTAATCTATGAGCACATATAACAACAAACAATCGATTTAATCTCCGATATTATCTCCCTCAAATAATATCATTAAACCACTAATCACATCTAAAATCCCATCAGATAAGGCAAGCCTCGTTCGTGTGGACGTTTACCCACCCAAATGATTTAGCAATTAGATTTGCTTCGGTCGTACATCATTATAGCGTTACTTCGTTGGGAAGAATACTATAAAGCGTACCTAAGTGTAAACCATTACTCAGTATCTAAGAAGATTGTTTGGGACACGTATATTCACCGCAAGCCACGTTCGTGTGGACGTTTACGTTAACATACGCTCCTTTACTCCCTTCTATAACTGTCTACATCAATCGCTCCAAAATCCCATTCAATGTAGCAAGCCACGTTCGTGTGGACGTTTACTACACCAAAAGACTTTTACAATTGACTCCCAATTACTTGAATCATTTAATCTTGTAAATCAAGACGCGGAGAATCATAAGTGAAACTCAAAGTTTCTAACCAGTGATTCACCATGCGAACAACCTTATCTCTCATAAAATGAGGGAGCCGAGCAGACAATCGATCCACCTTCAAAAGATGGTACGACTGCCTCTAATTTGTGTCCTCGACATGACCAAGTGGCTTTGGCTCCATTCCACTCCCCGGGGTGAGAATGAGTCGACTTGAAGTCAGTTTTGGAAAGACAAATTAGGCATTGTTTGATAGACTTAATCAATGTTTCTCGTAAAAGGAATTACAAGAATTCTCCTCCAATGACTTGTCTATACGAACATCAAAAGTCCATAAAAGTCACAAAGAGAACAGCAATGGAGACCATGGATATGCTTCCATACCCTCTCCCACTTAGCTTTTTACAATAAAGGGATACGCTATCTAATGCATAATTAAATACACATAAGCATGCATACATGAAATAAAACACATAGAATATTATCACATAATCAAAATAATACTAGAATATTATTTTCCGACTATTATGGCTTTATCGCATCTCCGTACGCATCTTCTAGTCTTTAGTCTTCGTTCTTGAATGCTCCATGTGACGGGAATATTAATTCCAATATTTAAATCTATTTATTTTTAATAAATCCAAAAGTTACTTAATTCGAAAATTAAGTCAATCGAATAAATCAAAAATAAAATTAAATATTATTAATATTTTCATTTATTTATTTTCCTTTTCTACTCCATTAAATCTCTAGAATCCTATCCAAGACCCACTTGGAATATTCTAGAAGATTTCTATAATGGAATAAGGAAATAAAATAATTTAGGACTCCTAATCCTTCCAAATTAATTCCTTTCCTAATCTATTAAAGATTCCATAAAGGAATAATTAAATAGGAAAAATTAATTAAGGACTCTTCTACTTTCCAAAATTAATTAATTTCCATGTCCATGAAAATTCCCATAAAATAGGAATAATCAAATAAGAAATAAATTAATTTCATAATTAATTATTTTCCTTTCTAATTCCATTAAATCTCTAGAATCCTATTCCAAGTAGAACTTAGAATATTCTAGAAGACTTCCATAATAGAATAAGGAAATAAATTAATTCCAATTAATTCTTTTCCTATTTCCATGAGAATTCCCAAAAATAGGAATACTCAAAATAGGAAAACCGAATCAATTAGGAAAGTGAATCTAGGTAGGAGAACACGAGATCACGAGGACCCCGCGTCCCCCACCATTGATCGCCGACCGGGGAGGAGCGCCGCCGCCACCTCAGCCCACGCGCCACCACCACCGGTGGCCGGCGTGGCCGAGGGTTCCCGCGGGCAGCCCCCACGCCCCCTTTCGATCAATCCTCATGGGATCGATCATCATGATCGATCCCCGATCCTCCCTCTCTTCGTCTCCTCCGTCACACTTTTCCGGCGGTCGTTTCGTCATCGATCCAACGTAAATAAATTACAAATTTATTACTACGTTCTCCGGTATCGATTCTCTACATGAAAACGACCTCATAATTTCCGGAAAAATAAGAACAAGCATTCACCACACAAGAACAAATATTGACATCACCGAGAGTTTAATAATCAAGAGAAATATTATGACATTAATTAACAATAATTAAATCTAGCCATAATAATCGGAAACCCTGCAAGGTAGAACAATTTATCGAAAAATACCATGAACTAAAACCAACGCTCTGATACCAATTGTTGGAAATCGATATCCTGGAATTAATAAATTTAAATAAATAAATTATCTAATTAATTCCGACCGAAATCCTACGGAGATCGAATATCCGGAATTGTCAAAATTGCGGAACCGACAACTCCAATCGACTCCCGGAACACGTACATGACCATACGAAAAAGTTACGCGGGAAAAACACGAGAGAACTCGCGTGAACCCGCGAAACCCGCAGCAGCCACGCGGGGTTGCTCGCAGCAGCCCGCAGCAACCCGCAGCGAGTCGCCTGACTCGCTGCTGCTGGGACCCTGCTGGATCTCTGCGGGTCAGCTGCGGGAAATCCCACAGCACCCAGCGAAATCCCCGTAGCAGCCCACAGCAACCCGCAGCGAGTCGCCTGACTCGCTGCTGCTGGGCGCTACGAGTCGCTGCGGGAAAACCCGTAGCTGGCAGCAGATCGCTACGGGAAAACCCGCAGCCGGTCCGCGTGATCGAGCCCTAGGCTCGATCCACCTCGCGCGATCCCTTTCCAGCCGAGTCGTCGAGCCGCCGGCGGTCCGGTGGTCCGACCACCATCGCCCGGTTCGACCTCGTCTCGTGGGTCCGTTCCTTGGATCTTGGTTCAAGGTATTTTTACGATAATTAAACGATAAAATCATAAAAGAGGGTTTTACGATTTACCTCGTTCTCGTTGTTCGGAAAAACGAAGAACTCAATTTGACGACCTTGAGATCTTCCCACGTATTCCTTGCACTAGCTCGGACGTCGTGTGGGCGACGATCTACCGAACTCCATGGATCTCCCTCTCTATTTTCTCTCTCTAGAATTGTGATCTTCAAGTTATGAAATTCATGAGAATAGAGAAGACCATGTAGTGCTTTTATAGGCTACGTAGGGGATCTTAAGGAGGTGGAATATTGGGCTTCCAATAATAGTGATTAAATTGAGCCCAAGCCCAAATCTATTAATCCTTACTATTATTAATTAATTCTATTTTCCACTATATAAAATTAATTGCACTCCCAATATTAAACCATATTATATCAAATAATATTTCTCCGGTAGTATTATTTATTCCGTATATTTAAGATATAAATATCCATGAATAAAATTAATTTATTGCTAATTAATTTATTCATCTCTTATATCCGAGAATAGTACCATTCAACCTTAATTATTATGCGGAACGAATCCACCTGCAGGGTTTACATAATAATTCCTTATGAACTCATCTCGGGGATATTATCAACCCTTCCGGGATACACTTTCCCGTCAAGTATTCACGGCATGTCATATATAAAATATAGTGACCCAACTTAACCGGTAATTAACCCAATAATTAAATCGGTTAATTCCTTTGGTAAATCAAAGTCACTTATATTAAATATACACACCCGCAATAGTTTCAGGGATTAAGAATAAAATACACTGAGACTCGAATCGATTATCGCCGGCAATCCTAATCGATGAATCTCAACGATCCGCTCAATACACCAAGTGTACAAGTGTGATAAAATAATCAAGACAGATTATTTTCTCTCTCACACAACGACTATACCGATGGATTGGTCCGTGTCCATCTAGGTCGTGAGCAACTGTTCGATTAAATACGAGTAACCGATAGTATGATCTTCTGTGTGGGCCCGACACACCATACTAACTACAACGTATAGAATCCAGGACTATAATTTGCATATATTTAATTATAAATAATTAAACGCAAATAATTGTTTATTTAATTAAATAGATTAATGGCAATGGATCGTGAGTTTCCTTTACTTAAATCTAGACATTAAGTACACAACTCCAACAGACTGGGTAAGTCTTCGGACTCTGGACCTGGAGTTCATGAAATCGATCCCTGGACCTATGACGAGGCGGTACAAGATATAGATGCGCCTTCTTGGAAGAAAGCGATGAAATCCGAAATTGAATCCATGGATTCTAATAAAGTCTGGGATCTTGTAGAACCACCAAACGGCGTAAAGCCAATTGGGTGTAAATGGGTCTACAAGAGAAAGAGAGGATCTGACGGAAAGGTTGAAACCTTTAAAGCTCGGCTTGTTGCGAAAGGATATACTCAGAAAGAGGGAATCGATTATGAGGAGACCTTCTCGCCGGTAGCCAAGATAAAGTCGATCCGGATTCTCTTATCCATAGCAGCTCATATGGATTATGAGGTGTGGTAAATGGATGTCAAGACAGCTTTCCTAAATGGAAGTCTTGACGAGACGATTTATATGAAACAACCAGAAGGATTCATTGCTAAGGGGCGAGATCATCTAGTGTGCAAGCTTAATCGATCCATTTATGGATTGAAACAAGCCTCGAGATCGTGGAACCTGCGGTTTGACGAAGTAGTCCAATCTTTTGGATTCAGTCAAAGCATGGACGAATCGTGTGTGTATTGGAAACGTGATGGGAAGAAAGTGGTGTTTCTCGTGCTTTATGTAGACGACATTCTTCTCATTGGCAACAGTGTGAAAATGTTATCAGACATAAAGGGATGGTTGTCTAGACAATTCGATATGAAAGATTTGGGAGAAGTCGGGCATGTTCTAGGGATCAAGGTTATAAGGGATCGCCGGAATAGAACATTGTACCTATCCCAGCAATCTTACATAGACACGATTCTGGCTCGTTTTAACATGCAAGATTCCAAGAAGGGTGAGCTGCCCTTCAGTAAAGGAACTTATCTTTCTAAGGAGATGTGTCCTCAGACACAAAAGGAGAAAGATGAAATGAAAGCAGTTCCCTACGCTTCGGCTGTGGGAAGCTTGATGTATGCAATGTTATGCACGAGGCCTGATATCTGCTATGCAGTTGGCGTAGTAGCGAGATGTCAGAGTAACCCTGGAAAGGCTCATTGGACTGCCGTAAAGAGCATTTTCAAGTATTTTCGAAATACTAGGGATTATGTTCTAAGTTACGGGGCAGACAATCTGGTTCCTTTGGGTTATACAGATTCGGATTTCCAAGCTGATAAGGACTAGTGTAAGTCGTAATCAGGCTATGTGTTTCACTATTAAAGGAGGAGGAGTTTTAACATGAAAGAGTGATAAGCACGATGCTTTTCGGACTCTCCCATGGGTAACCAAATAGCGGCCTCAGAGGCAGCGGAAGATTTGGTATGGCTCCAGTATTACCTCTGGGACTTAAATGTGATTCTTAGTTTACCAAAGGCTATGCAAATAGCGGTGCAGTGGCAAACTTTAAGAGATCACGAGTCCATGAGTGTAAGATAACACATAGGGCAAGTACCACCTGATACGAGTCATCGTCAGGAAGGCGATGCAGTAGTCACCAAGATAGCTTCAGAGCGGCAACCTAGATTTCTCATTCACATGGTACTTCTTGGAGGTACAGTTTAAGCACGTGATGAGTATGGGAGTCGGAAGTTTGGAAGATAAGACTAGACCTTAGTATAAGTGTGAGATTGTTGGAGTAGTATACTTAATGTCTAGATTTGAGTATTATGAACTCCTTGTACACTTTCATTTACCTATTAAATACAAACATTCATTTGCTTTTAATTATTGTTAATTAAATACATGCAAATTATAGTCCTGGATTTTATACGTTGTAGTTAGTATGGTGTTGCATGGGCACACAGAAGATCATACTATCGGTTACTCGTATTTAATCGAACAGATGCTCACGACCTAGATGGACACGGACCAATCCATCGGTATAGTCGTTGTGTGAGAGAGAAAATAATTTATCTTAATTATTTTATCACACTTGTACACTTGGTGTATTGAGCGGATCGATTGAGACTCATCAATTAGGTTTGCTCGGCGATAATTGATTCGAGACTCAGTGTATTTTATTCTTAATCCCCGATACAATTGCGGGAGTGTATATTTAATATAAGTGACTTTGATTTTCCAAAGGAATTGACCGGTTTAATTATTGGGTCAATTACCGGTTAAGTTGGGTCACTATATTTTATATATGGCATGCCGTGAATTCTTGACGGGACAGTGTATCCCGGAAGGGTTGATAATATCCCCGAGATGAGCTCATAAGGATTTATTATGTAAACCTCGCGAGTGGATTTAATTCCGCATAATAAATAAGGTTGAGTGGTACTAATCTCGGATAAAAGAGATGAATAAATTTATTAAGCAATAAATAAATTTTATTCATGGATATTTATATCTTAAATACACGGAATAAATAATACTACCGGAGAAATATTATTTGGATATAATATGGTTTAATATTGGGAGTGCAATTAAATTTATATAGTGGAAAATAAATTTAATTAATATTGATAAGGATTAATGGACTTGGGCAGTGGGCTCAATTTAATCTTCAATATTGGAAGCCCAATATTCCACCTCCTTTAGATACCCTACGTAGCCTATAAAAGCACTACATGGCCTTCATAAATTACAAGACAAGATAATCCTACTTGATTAGTCTAGAGAGTTGAAGGAGATCCATAGGAGTTCGATAGATCGTCGCCCACCCGACGTTCGAACGGAGTGCAAGGAATACGTGGGAAGATTCAAAGGTCATCTTGAATTCGTTTCTCCGAACAACGAATCGAAAGGTAAAAATCTAAACGCCCTTGATTTATTCGGTTTTGGTTTATCGAGAATACCGTAGAACAAGATCCGAAGTATGAAACCCGGAACGAGGGACGATCGCGTGGTGGTGGTCGAACCACCGGACCACGGGATCGATCGCCCCTAGGGTTTGTACGCGCGAAAGGGGGCGAACCCCGGCTGGGAGCCGGGGACGCGATCGATCACCCCGATCGATCGCGAGCCGCGAGGGCTGGGCCCCGCGGCTGTCCGCTGGTCGGACCGACACCCCAGAGGCGGCGAGTCGCCGGACTCGCCGCGGGGGCTGCTGGGCAGCCCCGGTCGATCGCCGTGAGCGATCGACTCCTTCGATCGCATCGAACCCCGCGGACGGGGGTTCGGGCTGGGCGCGCACGCGACTTCGGTCGTGTTGTGCGTTCGGCTCGTGCTCCGGCTCGTACGTGGTGTTCATGTGATCTCCGGCGGATGGTTTTGATCGGGTTATTGTTTTCCGCAAATTTAAATAGCCCGGGATATCGAATTCCAACAAACTTGAGATCCTAGGAGCTCAAATTGATGCTGAGACGCAAGTCGACATCATACTCCAGTCTCTGACCCCTAGTTTTGAGCAGTTTCGTATGAGTTATAATATGGGTAAACTATCTTATACTCTTGCGCAACTCCTGACTGAACTTAAGGCGGCATAGGGGATCTACAAGAAGGGCAAGTCTCAAGCGCTTGTAGCTACCAAGTCCAAGGGCTCGAAGCCTGTTGGAGGTAGGGGCTAGAAAAGGAACCAAGCCTGGAAACCCAGTGGTGCCAAGAGGAATGGACCACTAGTGGGGGCTGCCAAGCCAAGAGGCAAGTGCTTCCGATGCAATAAGTCTGGACACTGGAAGTCTGAATGTCCTCTCAAAGGTACGAATTTTTCTTTAGTCGTAAAAACATAGTCAGCGGTATTATCTACCAGAATTCTGGTGTGTAGATATGGAACCACTGACGGTATGTGCATTTTTAAATGCAGGGGTTCCAGAAAACCCGGCGACTTAGAGAAGAAGAGTTCGAGTCTACACGGGCAAAAGCTGTAGAGGAGGCAGCTGTTGCAGTGGAAGACATTTATCTGCTTTAGTAGTTAAATAGGATTTCATTTCAAGTTTATTGCAATATGTACCTTTTATTTTAGAAAGAACTTTTGTTCTGGATTTCTATTATGAATGGATATTTTATTTCTTTAATCATTTGATGATTTTGATAAGAAATAATGGGTATTATCTATTCTGGTACATTAGATAGCAATATATGAATGATAGATCCTAAGTCTACCACGATGCAACAAACCGTTCTATAACTTGTTTTACTTGTTAGATATATTTCTTTGTTAAATCATTATACTTGTGAATTCTTGTACTTAGTAGTATTTGTTCAAATAAGATTCAAATGGTCGAAATTGATTTAATCAATTATAGTTGAAGGAATGGACCTTCCGACCTAAGAATTGAATTTGGAAGGTAATACAACTAAGCAAACCTTTCTGGATAAAGGATAGAATTCGGACAAGTATTGAGAATGATTACTGATATATGCAAACGTATGTGTAATTAGAAAGGTACGAGTATTTCTTTCAAGGATGCTCGGTGATGGATTAGAATACTTGATGTGCCATAAAAGCAAAGTGTTTTGACTTGTCAATGGACACAAAGCTATTATGGAGAAACTTCAACGTATATCCATTAGAAGTCTGCGACTTAATCGCGATGGCTACCACCTATCTAAATAACACATAGCATAATCAAAGATTGGGATTCAATCCCAAAAAGGCCGCACCATACACTTACGTGTAGAGATGGTGTGTCGGAAATAAGAAATAGGAATCTAATAGTAAAAGAACAAGTTGTTCGGAACTACTTATGTTCTATGGATATTCCTGGAAACAATGACACATTCAATGTGATTGTAGGATATCCTAGATGAACAAAGTATTGTGTGTTCTATAGTACTATGAACCAGAAGGACGTTTAACGCCCGGTTCTTAGAGGAAGACTATTAGGCAAACCGCAAAACCCGAACTGACGTAATACCTTGGAATGGGAAAAAGGACAAAGACTAGGAACCAGCCAAACCGAGTAGAAGTACACCACACACTGCACCTACTGTTATTACTGTTATACACCGGGACGCCATTGCAGTGGGAGGTTGTGGGACAACCAGAGATGTTCATAAAGACTAGAAGAGTTTTGAACTCTGGATCTAGTAAAGATGAAATCGATCCCTAGCTCTGCATAAGGGCGGTACTAGATCTAAATGTGCCTGTTTGTAAAACAATAAGATTTATTGTTAAGAGGCTAGATCATTTAGAGTACAAGCTTAGTAAATCCATTTATGGATGATTACAAAGCTATAAATCGTGGAACTTGCGAATTGATGAGACAGTCCATTTGATGGATTCATCAAAAGGCATAGACGAAAGGTGTATTGGAGACGTAATGGAAACAAGGTGGTGTTTCTCGGAATTTTTATGTAGATAATATTTTATCATTGGCAACAATGTAAAGATGTTATCAGACATAAAATGATGGTTGTCTAAATGAATCGAGATATAAGATTGAGTAGAAGTTGGGACATGTTCTTAAGATCTTTTGATCTAGGGATAAGAACATTGTACTTCTCCTAGATATCTTATACGATTATGGTTTGTTTTTAACATGCATAATTCTGAGAAAGGTTGTTGCCTTTCAGAGACAGAATATATATATATCTATCTAAAGTCATGTGTTTTGAACACATAAAGGAGATAGATGATACAAAGCAGTTTCCTACACTTTTGTATGGAAAGCTTGATAAATGCAATGTTGAAAAACAAGGACCTGATATCAACTATGCGGTTAGCGTAGTGGGATGATATCAAAAGTAATCTAGATGAGAGACATTCGGATGTTGTAATAGTACTTGCGAAGTACTGGATTACTAAGCAAGACGAAGTCTTCTTGGATTACATATTCTCAGATCTCAGATTAGAGAAGGACCAGTGTAAGTCGATATCAGGCTATGTGTTCACTTTTGAAGAGGTGGAACCTTTGAAATGAAAGAGTGATAAGCATGACGCTTCTCGGACTCTCTCATAACCGAATAGCAGCATCAGAGGCAGCGGAAGTTTTGGTTAGGTTCCGGGATAACCTCTAAGACTTAGATATGACTCTTAGTTTACCAAAGGCTATTATATAGCGGTGCATGGTAAACTGGAAGAAGTCATAAGTCTAAAAGTGATGATAACACATAGAGCAAGTACCACCTGATACGAGTCATCGTCGAGGGAGACGACGCAGTAGTCACCAAGATAACTTCAGAGCGGCAACCTAGATTGCTCATTCACATAGTACTTCTTGGAAGTACAACTTTAAGCACGTGATGAGTATGGGAGTCGGGAGTTTGGAGGAAATGACTAGACCTTAGTACAAGTGGGAGATTGTTGGAGTTGTGTACTTAATGTCTAGATTTAAGTAACGGTAAACTCCCGGACATAGCATTTAATCTATTAAATTAATAAACAATTGTTTGCATTTAATTATTGATAATTAAATATATGCAAATCATAGTCCTAGATTTTATACGTTGTAGTTAGTATGGTGTGTCGGGCCCACACAGAAGATCATACTATCGGTTACTCGTATTTAATCAAACAGTTGCTCACGACCTAGATGGACACGGACCAATCCATCGGTATAGTCGTTGTGTGAGAGAGAAAATAATTTGTCTTAATTATTTTATCACACTTGTACACTTGGTGTATTGAGCGGATCGCTTGAGATTTATCGATTAGGATTGCCTTGGATAATCGATTCAAGTCTCAGAGTATTTTATTCTTAATCCCCGATACTATTGCGGGTGTGTATATTTAATATAAGTAACTTTGATTTACCAAAGGAATTAACCGATTTAATTATTGGGTTAATTACCGGTTAAGTTGGGTCACTATATTTTATATATGAAATGCCGTGAATACTTGACGGGAAAGTGTATCATGTAAGGGTTGATAATATCCCCGAGATGAGTTCATAAGGAATTATTGTGTAAACCTCATGAGTGGATTCGTTCCGCACAATAATTAAGGTCGAATGGTACTAGTCTCGGATTCAAGAGATGAATAAATTAATTAGCAATAAATTAATTTTATTCATGGATATTTAAATCTTAAATACACGGAATAAATAATACTACTGGAGAAATATTATTTGATATAATATGGTTTAATATTGGGAGTGCAATTAATTTATATAGTGGAAAATAAATTAATTAATATTAATGGGAGATTAATAGATTTGGGCTTGGGCTCAATTTAATCATTAATATTGGAAGCCCAATATTCCACCTCCTTTAGATCCCCTACGTAGCCTATAAAAGCACTACATGGTCCTCACAATTAAACACACCATAAGATTATCATACTTGATATTCTAGAGAGTTCGTGAAGTAGATCCATAAGCTTGGAGGATCGTCGCCCACCCGACGTTCAAGCTAGTGCAAGGAATACGTGGGAAGATTCAAAGGTCTTCAATTGATTCCGTTTCTCCGCACAACGAATCAAAAGGTATGATCATAAAACTCCTTGTGTGATTTTTTGTGATATTAATTGTAACACGTACATGAACACACGATCCGGGAGAACGTCGAGACCGGGATACGGGGATCACGCGATCCCCTTCGGGATCGAAGGGGGCGGCCGAACCCTAGGGTTCGACCGCCGACGTGCGCGCAAGAAACGCCCCGGCTGGACGCCGGGGCATGCGATCGATCTAGGGTCGATCGCTGGGGATGCCACGGGCTGGTGCCGTGGCGGATCCCCACCGCCTCGATGGCGGCGTGCGCGGAGAAAGGCACCCCGGCTGGGCCGGGGTGGGCGATCGATCGCGAGATCGATCGCCGCGGTAGGTCAGCCGGGCTGACCGCCCCTCCTGGCGGTGGCGGTGAGTCGCCGGACTCACCGCCGGGGGCTGCCCCATGCAGCCCCATGCGATCGCCATGCACGGCGATCGCGAGCCCCGGCGGGGGCGTGGCTAGGGTTTAGCCGAGGGCTTGCCCGCGCTGACGCCTTGGTCATGCTCCGGTTCGTGCGGTGTTCGCGATCGGTTTCCGGCGATGGGATTTCGGTCGGGGTTATCGGTTCCGCAATTTTTGATACCCCGGGATATCGATTTCCAACACTTTGTGTTCGATTTCTACGGGCAAATGGCATGCCTTCCCGAATATCATCCTGTACGGGGATATTCAAAAGGGTGTCTTGAAAGCAGTACGGTATGCCCAAAGTGCATCATCCAATTTGTCAGACCAGTCTTTGCCCTCGGGTCTAACTGTCTTAATTAAGATAATCTTGATGATTCGATTGGACAATTCAGCTTGCCCATTTGCCTGGAGGTGATAGGCTGTTGAAACCCGGTGTGTTACCCCATATTTTTGAAGTAGCTTCTTTATCACCGCGTTGCAGAAGTGCGTAACTTGATTAGTTATCAACGCTCGGGGCACACCGAAACGACTGAAAATGTTTGCCTTTAGGAATTCTGCCACCACTCGAGAGTCATTGGTGGTTGTCGCTTTGGCTTCGACCCACTTGGATACATAGTCTACTGCCAGCAGTATGTATTCTTTGCCCTTGGAGTTTGGGAGTGGTCCCATGAAGTCTATTCCCCATACATCGAATATCTCCACTGGTAGTATAGGCACAGAGGGCATCTCGTCTCTTTTGGTCATATTTCCTTCCCTTTGACATTGGTCACATCCCTTGCACCAGGCGATGCAGTCTTTAACCAAAGTTCTCCAATAGAAACCGCATTCCAGAATTTTCCTAGCAGTTCGCTTGTGCCCAAAGTGACCTCCACATGGTTTTTCATGGCAATGCCTCATTATAGCTTGTTGCTCTGTTTCAGCTACACACCTTCTCAAAACTTGGTCTTCACATCTTTTCCATAAGTATGGCTCATCCCAGATGTAGCTCTTTGCCTCCCGTTTCATTTTATTTCTTTCGTAGATGGAAGCTTCGTCTCTGAACTCTCCTCCTACTATATAGTTGACGAGGTCTACGTACCAAGGTTCCTCGTGCATGGCATAGATAGAGTACAAGTGTTCGTCTGGAAATGTTTCGGTTATGGGTACATCCTCTTCTTTTTGTAAGATTCGGCTAAGGTGGTCTGCCACTAAGTTCTGGTTTCCGGCGTTGTCCCTTATCTCGATGTCAAACTCCTGCAGTAGTAGGATCCATCTGATTAGTCTTGGTTTGGTCTCTTTCTTTGCCATCAAGTATTTGAGTGCGGCATGGTCAGTATACACTATGGTTTTGCTTCCCAATAGGTATGACCTGAATTTCTCAAAAGCAAATACTATGGCCAATAGATCCTTCTCAGTAGTTGCGTAATTACTTTGGGCGGCATTAAGTGTTTTCGAGGCATAATAGATCACATGCCTCTCTTTGCCCTTCAGTTGCCCAAGTACTGCCCCTACTGCGTATCCACTAGCATCACACATCAGTTCAAAAGGCATCCCCCACTCTGGGGGCTGAATGATAGGTGCTGTCACTAGTCTCTCCTTTAGATGGTTGAAGGCTCTTTGGCAGTCGTCGTCGAAGTCCCACTCGACATCATTCTGTAGCAGTTTTGTCATTGGTTGGGCGATGCTGGCAAAGTCCTTCACAAAGCGCCTATAGAATCCCGCGTGGCCAAGGAATCCTCTCACCTGCTTGATATTCCTTGGGTATGGTAGTTTGGCAATGACTTCTATCTTCGCTTTGTCGACTTCTATGCATTTGGCTGACACTACATGTCCCAGGACTACTCCCTCTTCTACCATGAAGTGACACTTCTCATAGTTCAAGACCAAACTTTTCTCTACGCATCGTTGGAGTGTTAGTTCCAAGTTTGCCAGGCATAGGTCAAAGGTGTTACCATATACTGTGAAATCGTCCATAAATACTTCAATTCCGTTCTCTAGTAAGTCAGAGAATATACTCATCATACAACGGTGGAAGGTCCCTGGTGCGTTGCACAGCCCAAAGGGCATGCGCCTGTAGGCGAAGGTGCCAAAGGGACATGTGAACGTTGTTTTGTCTTGATCCTCTTCAGCTACCCAGATCTGCATGTATCCCGAATACCCATCCAGGAAACAGAAGTGCTTTTTCCCGGCCAAACGTTCCAACATTTCATCGATGAAGGGCAAACGGAAATGATCTTTTCTGGTTACCTTATTCAGTTTGCGCTAGTCGATACATACTCTCCATCCTGTTTGTAGCCTGGTAGCGATTTGTTCTTTCTTCTCATTCTCTACGACCTGGATCCCTGACTTCTTTGGTACGACGTGCACAGGGCTAACCCACTTACTGTCTGAGACAGGGTAAATTATCCCCACACTGAGGAGCTTCTTTATCTCTTTGAGTACCACCTCCTTCATGGCAGGATTGAGCTTCCTTTGAGGGTCCCGTACGGGTGTAGATTCATCTTCGAGGAGTATATGGTGTTGGCAAATTTTCGTGCTTATACCTCTTATATCAGCCAAAGTCCATCCTATAGCCAGTTTGTATCGCCCCAGTACTTCTTTGAGTTTAACTTCCTCCTCCTCCAAGAGGGATGAATTGATGATCACGGGCAAAGTTTCGTGCTCTCCTAAGTACATGTACTTCAGATGCTTTGGTAAATTCTTCAATTCCAGTAGTGGGGCTCTCTCCAAAGATGGCTTCATGATCGTTTCTTCCAGTATTGGCAGTTTGCCCGGATCTCCTTTGTAATTTTCTAGTGCCCCCAACTGCTTAATTGCCTCTTGTATTCCTTCCGGTTCGTCTTCTAGTTCATAGTGTATATTTCCTTCTTGAATCACTACTTCAATTTTGTCGTACTTTCCGCTTTGCATCACTTTGCCCTCTACTGCCTTCTCTATTTGATCAATCATATGAACTTCCTCAGTATCGGCTGGGTGCTTCATGGACTTGTAAAGGTCAAAGGTGACTGTTTCTCCCTCGAATTTACATGTCAGTTTGCCTGTCTCGCAGTCTATGTGTGTTCTTGCGGTTTTAAGGAACGGTCTGCCCAGGATCATAATTGGCTCTTTGCTTGATCTCCCCATGTCTAGTACGTAGAAGTCTGCTGGGAAGATTAAATCTTCCACTTTGACCAATACATCCTCCAGTATGCCCTCAGGGTAGACATTGGATCTGTCAGCCAGTTGGATTACCACTCTTGTGGGTTTGAGGACTCCTATGCCCAAGTCCTCGTACATAGTTTTGGGCATGACATTGATTGATGCTCCTAGATCCAACATTGCCTTTTCGATTCTCATCCGGCCTATGATGCAAGGTATGTAGAACATGCTTGGGTCTCCACACTTGGTAGGTACTCTTCGTTGGAGCACTGCTGAGACATTTTCACCCACCTTGAATTTTGCATCGTCTTAATACTTCACTTTCTTTGTGCATAGCTCTTTGAGGAACTTTGTACACCGGGGCATAGTGTTCAGTATAGTCAGTAGCGGCATATTGATCTCCACCTTTTTGAACATTTGGAACATCTCGTAAGTCTCTTCCCTTTCTTTATTCTTGCTTAGCCTTCCTGGAAAGGGGACTCGGATCTTTGGTGGTGGTGATTTGTCTCTCTTTGCCCTGACTATCTCTTCTACTTTCTCCTGTTCATCCTCAGCGGTTACGTCCTCTATCTCTATGTGTTATGTGTCTTGAGATTGTTTGCCCTGGGCTAGCGCTTTGACTTCTGGCAGGATTCTTCCACTCTTTAGTTGGATTGCATTACAGTGGGCGTTCTTCACTTCGACTTGTGGTGGTAAGTTCCCGTTTCTCTGTTCCAGCTTTGCCACTACCTGGTTCAAGTGGGCCATTTGGGCTCCCAAGTTATTCAGTTGCCCTCTGGTCTCTTGTTTGAACTTTTCATTTTCTTGCATGGCTTTCATATTCTCTTGCTGGAACTTTACGTTCTCTCTGACCAAAGTCTCCATCATGTCCGATAGTGATGCCCCTTTGCCCTGATTCTGCTGGGAATTCCCTTGCTGCTGTTGGTTTTACCGATTTGGGTTTGGGTTGCCTTGATATCCTTCTCCCTGGTTGTTATTATTCCCGTACCTGAAGTTCTCATGGTGCCTCCAACCGGGGTTATATGTGTTGGAGTATGGATCAAAGTGTGGCCTCCCTCTTCCTTGACCGTTGCCATTAGATTGTCCCATTGCCTTGAGCTCCTCATCGAATAAAGAAGGACATTCATCAGTGGCGTGCTCTACCTCTTGGCAAATCTGGCATGCTTTGACTGCCTTCTTTGGTCCTCCCGCCATATTGATCATGAACTTCTCCATGGCACTGCACAGCTTGTCAATTTTTGAGTCAGAGGGGGATTGTACCAGCAAGCTTTGTTTGGGCAAATCGGTGTCTTCGCCTAATTCCTCTGCCATCTCCTTGAACAGTTTGAACGCCTCGGCAGCGCTTTTGTTGAGTAGAGATCCTCCGCTGGCAGCAAGGAGTAGTGTCTTCTCATGATGTCTCAATCCGAACACAAAGTATTGGATAAGGTCGTGGTCCGGGATCTGGTGCTGGGGGCATTTAGTTAACATTTGCTTGAATATTGCCCAATAGTCTTGAAAGTTCTCGTTTGTCCCCATCCTTATGCTATTGATTTTCTTGCGCATTTGTTGGATTCGTGCCGCTGGGAAGTATTTCTCCAGAAACCTTTTCTGTAGTTGCGCCCATGTAGTCACTTCGCCCTCCGGAATAGTATACTCCCACTCTCTGGCCCCATCAGTCAAAGAGAAAGGAAAAGCCATGAGTCGTATATATTGTGCTAGTACCCTGGTTGCCTGGATCGTCCCGCATGCTAGCTCAAAGTCCTGTAGATGCCTCTGTGGGTCTTCTCCGGGCATATCGCTGAACTTTGGCAGGATTTGTATGAAGTTGTGTTTCATTTCCCAGTGGGTAGGAATGGTGGGCAAAGTGATGCCCAGTGGCCTCAAGTTCATCTCTGACGGGAACATCATGTCCCTCAAAGTCCGTGGTACTTCTGCTCCCATCTTTTCTGGTGTCGGTTGACTAGGAGTGTCAACTGGTATGGTTTTCTTGCTCTTTGCCTTTTCTGCCCTCGGTGCCTTGGCAGAATTCTCTCCTTGGGTTGCACGTGCTAACGCCTTGTTCTTTGCTTCTTTTCTTAACCTTTTGGCGGTTTTCTCGATCTCAGGGTCAAAGAGTAATCCCGTATCGCCTTCCACCGTGTTTATAGTACCTAGTCAAAGAAGTAAAGCAAAACGGTCAGCACAGAAAAACTAAAAAGCTGGAATATTGCCTCCCCGGCAACGGCGCCAATTTTGACGACGCGAAAACTTTGTCGTGGAAGCTAACGCAGCCAAAATAAATTTATAAAGTTCCTAACTCAACACAAGATAGCAAGTGGTAAGTATAGGGTCGATCCCACGAGGAAGCAATTGCAATTTAGTTAATCTCGGCTTTGCCCCAAATAGTGTCACAATAAAAAGGTTTTGAATTTGGTTGTTGAGTCACGGCGTTTAATCAAACTACCATCTAACAGAAATAAATAAACTAATTAACCCAAACTAACATGCAGAAATAATAACTAAACACTTTGACCAAACTGGAAACAGAAAACAATTAATCAAACTGAAATCAAATAAAGGAAAGTAGGCTCCTGGCCTTTGGCTTCTCTCTGGGTTCTCTGGGCAAACTACCGATCCCTGGCACTAATGGTTTTAACTGATGGTTTTTCAATCGGTTATAGAATGTCGAACAAAGTAAAAGCAGTCCTATTAAGTCACGCCTACAGTTACCCCACCCCAATCCGTCCTTACTGTGTAAAGAAAAGGCAAGGTATACTTATGCCTAATCCCCTGAATCTAGACAATTCGATACCTATGTGGTCCCATGGATCTAGTTTGCCCAAACTCGTATAGATCTCTAGACGAACCCAATTCGGCCAATAGCATGTCCGGAAATCCGAATCATACGACCGCAAAGCTCCAACACGTTCTAGCGCTATGCCCGTATTACAACTAGATACTATTATTCGGTTTGATCAATCGCTGGTATCTCAAAGTGTAAGGGTTTCCTAACGACCAAATTAGTCCACCCAAACCTGCAAGAATGTGTTTAAACCTCAACTGTGTATCGGGAACAAACCTCCAAGCAGTTAACTAAGACCTATCAACCTCACGGTTCTAACTTAGCCCAAAGTCCCCTTTGATCTGCCTTTGCCCAGTCGCCCTGCAAGTTTAGCTACTCATATGCGAAGAAATAAAACAAGAAATAAATTGGAAAAGAAAACTGAATTGCATAATTACTGAAATCGAAATTGTTCAAACTGAAATATCAAACCAAACTAATAAAAACATAAAGCAGTAAATTGTTTAAACGCCCGAAGGCTCGATCAACTTCAAAAGAAATAACTTGGCCGGAAATCTCCAAGAGCTTCGATCGCCGGCGGCTTACTTCGTGAACGGGGTCGTAATTGTGTGTCCTGTCTTCTCTAGCTTCTCTTCCTTATATAGGCGTGAATTAGGGTTGCGGAATCGCAGTTGCATGGGCCGCTGCATGGGCTTCCTTTTCCAGGCGCCGCTAAGTACTTTCCATCTTTAGCTCCAGCCGCCTTTGACTTTGCCCGCTGGTAATTCGCTTCCTAAACTCTCTACAGGTATTCTCCTCCTCCACAGGTGAACGGACCAGGCACGGTACTCGGTAGTCGATTTGGGTCTTCTGCTTCATGACTCAACCCTGAGTGGTTTGGTTTGCTTGTCGAGGCCAAGTATGCTCAGTCACTACCACTCCAAATCGCTGTTTGCCCAAAGAAGGGGTTTTCCTTGCCTCTTTTGCCCAGTGCGCCACTTGTTACCTGTTTGCCTGCACACTCTGACCAAACACTCTACTGTGCCCTCCCAGACACATAAAACAGACTCAAATTGACTCAAAAAGGGGCTCAAGATGAGCAAATAAAATGGCTCATCAATGACTCGCAACCTTTGTGCATCATTAATGCCTTTTGTTGTATCTTACATGTTATTTACATTATTTTAGCAGCATGTATGATTCAAAAGAAGTCAAACCTTCAAAGGGCAAAGGAATATTAGTTACATCAAGTAACGCCCCGTTTTTCATAAAGCGGAAAGTGTTTGAATATAACAATAAAATAAATCGGGCGCTACTTTAAATACTTGTAAATCAATTTTTTTAATAAAAGAAAATACCAAATTGAATATTTAATTTTTTTTAAATAGATTAAGTATAATAAATTTAAAAAAAAATAACTTTTAATATAATTAACATTTAAAAAAAAGTAAATAATAATAACTTACGATATTAAAATCATTTAAAATATTTAGTCGTAAATGAAAAATATCAATAAACATTTTATCATATCCAACGCCATGATCCACGCTCGACATCCCCGAACAATCCTGAAAAAAAATGTCGTTGAAGGAATGAGCTCAACGTACTCAGTAGGTCATCCCTTATCCATAATTAATACTCAATCAATCATATTTAAAACGTGCATATAACATGAATCACATTGAACATATAGTCACACATAACATAATGTCGCATATCATGTACATAGTCATTCACCTCTTAGAACACAGTGAGATATATATATATAGTATAAGTTAGGTTTAGTGGGATAAAATCACAAGTAATGCTTTTCCAGAGGTTGTTTTCGCAAATAGTCCTTTAGTTTGTTATTTTACGGATTTAGTCCTTTTAGCCAGTTTTTAGGTAAACATCCTGTAAAAATCAGTGTTTTGCATGTGAGGGACTGATGTGGCAAATGAACCAATAAAATCTTTACACGTGGAAAATCATAAGTCTTGAAAAATATGCTACCTCCAAGGATTGAACCAGATTACACATGGAAAATCATAAATCATGAAAAATATGCTACCTCCAAGGATTGAACCAAGCAAAATAAATCTTGAAGCAATCCACTACCAGCAGATCGACAAGCTATTTCAAAATAGTTTGACACTTTATTGTTTTATACCGTACAATTACAAGATCTTTTGCTACAACAAATAATAAAAAATTGAATTTAAAAATTATTTTATAAAAATATAATTAATGTATAAAATCTTAATTAATATATATTTTTTGTAAAAAATAAAATCAATTAAAATATTGAAAATTTAATAAAAAAAACATTGTATAAGAACGGAGAAGATAAAAATTATTGAGAAAATATAATATATTTAGTATAACAATTGTGGATAATATATTAAAATCTAAATATAGATTTTATTGAAATATATAATTGATAATTAATTATTAGAATAGATTACAAAAATATTAATATTAATCAAATTAAATTAAGAGATTACATAAAATAATTTTTTTTATTTTATTATATTAATACAAATTAATCAATATAAAGATAATTAATTAAATAAAACATTTAAAAATAAATATTATGATTTTTCCTTTTAATTTGTTATTTTTTAAGTCATCTGATTTTCTATTAAATATAATTAAGTTCTTATAAATTAATATAATTGTTTAAATTTAATTTTCTTAATTAGTTGTTGTAGCAACTGGTTATATGATGGTATATAACATTAAAGTGTCAGATTTTTTCATTTTTTCAATTGGACTTAATGCTCAATTGGTTAAGGTTGGCACGGGTTCGAATACTGGAGGCAACAATTTTATTTTATTTTTTGATTTTCCAAGTGGCCACGACAGCACCTCACGTGCAAACCACATGCTTTTTACCTAGAAACTGGTTGAAAGGACTAAATCCGTATACTTACGGAAACAACCACTCGAAGAGAAGTAGGACTATGTGTGATTTTATCTCGGGTTTAGTCGCGATTCTAATTCTTTGATGCGAAGTTTTTTTTTTCTTTTTCTTCGCTCCCTGCTCTCGATCTTGCTCTATTTCGATCTTATTGTCGCTCTAATTGGGATGACAGAGATCAAAACGAAGCTAATTTTCTTGGGAGGCGCTGTACTAGAGTGGTTGAACTCTCGAACGAAGAGCGGGAAACGGAATCTACAAGAGGGGGAGAAAGTGAGGAGAAACGGAGAAAGTGGGGACTGCAAGGGAGTGGATGCTCTGGGTGTCAAATTCGCTTACCGGTTGTCGGCGCCGGCTCACCTTAGATGCAAGGAAAGCCTTCCCACTTCGAAGCTATTTTTAAACAGGTAGGCTCTGCTGAATTCATAGTTATTTGCGGCTTTATGCTCCTGCTGTGTGAACGAATTTGTTCGGAATTGTTTTGTTTCCGAAACAAACATTGTTTGAACTTTGAATTAGGAGGTGCAGATACGATACTGACCTTGTGAAAATCTCATCTCCTTTTATCATTTTTGTGTGGTGATACCACTAGTTGTAACACCTTATTTAATCAAATAAAATAAATAATTCATATTCTTTCAACTAAAAATAAATAAATAATTTCTCTCCATTTGAGATAAAAATTTAAAACACCAATCTCCATGTCGATTAAAAATAACCTAAAAGTTCGAGAAGAATATAAATGCAGCGGAAATAAGATAAAACTCTTAGCACGTGCGACATGCTCTATGCATGATCGTGGAAGAGTCAACAAAAACAAGTATCTAATAACTTAATCATAACTAAACAAAACATCTATAGAATCACAGCGCAGACGCATTCTCAGCTACTCCGGTTGAATCACGAGAATCACCTGAAATCGTTTAATTAACATGGGTCAGTCAACACCGACTGGCGTGTTGGTGTCGTGGAGGATTTGTGTGAGGGAACTCTTATGTTAATTTTGGATTATGTGGAGTTTGGTTTTGGATTTAGTTTTAGTTTTGGTTTTGGTGTATCATTCATAGACAATGTGATGGCGGTGTTTGACAACATGACCATGTATATGAATCTTTGGGTAGCATCATTTCCTCTTCTTGGAAAATAAGAACGCTAGACATAGTTATAGCATGTTCGAACCTCAAAGTAGTATGTTTGATCTTTGCTGGAAATATATTTGATTTAATTTATGTTCCCATCTCCACAGGCACGATGAGTGTAACTTGATAGAGACTGTAAGCAAAAAAATTGCTTCATTTACACCGATAAAGAAGATGGGACTCAACTAGGTGGAAGCACATCGCCTGCCCCGTTCCCTCCTTGCATTCTGAGGACAGCCTTAGCTTGGTTTGCCAATCTATTGGGTGCTACTAAAAAGGTACGACAGCATCCCTTATTATTGCATTATTTTATAGTGTGTGTGTATATATATATATATATATATATATATATATATATATATATATATATATATATATATATATATATATATATATATATATATATATATATATATACTTTCTTTGTAACTTAAACAATTAGGTTCAAACTATTTTAACCCTTACCCAATCTACTTTAACGGCTTATGCTTCTGACCCAAGTGAAGCTGATCAGCTCAACCACTTTGCTTCTGCTGGAAAGGTTCGAATACGTATTTCTAAATTTTATATTTCTTTCTTTTTTAATGTCGAGATTGACAGCATGTAACATTTACGAGGGTTTCTTAATATTCGCTTAGGTTCGAACACCACATGAAAAATCAATCATGAAGTTTTTGGGGAGATTTGCAGCTCTGTGCAGGTGTAGCCATGGCGGGTTGGTATCAAAATCATACACCTCCATTGCTGGGGCGCTAGGGGATTACGCTTATACTGCTGGCTCCAATCCCCTTCTACACCGACGCATTCCAGAGATTTCACCTCTTTAACCTCCCAGCGTCTTTAATCCTCTTCAATCAGATTTCATCCCGAGGTCAATTTTCTCAATTTAATCGATTTATTTTCTTCCTATTTTTATAGATTTTCGTGCTGTTGATGACCTAATTGTCTAAATCATCTCTTGGAATCGGTCTTGTTTTAATAATTATGATATTTTATTGGTCATGGAAGACGAGAACTTGGATGAGTTTAGTGTGTGTCCATTTCCTTTGTATTTGATTTTTATACGAGCCGGTACAGATGAGTTATAGTTGGTATTGATGTTCTGTGAACTCGGAAATGTCTGTAACAGCATATGTATTTTTCTTTGGGCAGGGCAAAGGAGGACCATGTTTATCCGAACCCAATCGACTCCCGACTTTCCTAATGTACGATTAGCTATGACCCCGCCTCTAGAATTCACGTGACTTGTGCGTTGGTGAATGAGAAAACACCCACAGGATGGGTTCACAAGGGTGTCTGCTCGACATGTATGAAGGTACTTTTTTTAATACAGTCCAAAGTCATGTCATAAATTGTCTTGGTCATGATTGGCTAATGCGGTTAAAAACATCATTCCTTAATAATAAAATCGTTTTCCAATTTTTGCCTAGATCAGAATCTTGTGCCCATGAAGGAAAGCTTCGAGTGCTCTTCAGCGCCAGTTTTTGTTAAGACCTCTAATATCAGACTCCCTTCTGATCCTTAAGTGCTGATTATAATGGTTGGCCATTGAAGTGGCTTAGCCCCTTTCAGCTTTGTGTTATAACAACATTCATTTTTACTATTTTTATACTAATGGTTGGCCCTTGAAGTGTGAAACGCATACTTGACGAGGAGCACCTATCACCACCGGTCGTGACGGCTCGTCAATAACGTTGTCGACCTGGTCATCCACCTTAACGGTATAAAAGCCCCACTGATTCTTCTCTTATTTTTGTATATTTATTTATTTATTTAATTATTTATTTATTGTTTTGTATCCCTAATTCCCTGTACTATTTTTTGTTTCCTCCCTTTCTTCTCTCCCATTCAAAAATGAAGAGGGTTCGCAGGGACACTCTATGAAAAGCTGAGCAACAAGCGATCACATTTTTTTTTTGTATGCGAAGTTCATTTTCTCAGTTCTCAAGATAAACATAGTTAAATTTCCCTTTTGTAGGAGTATATGGTTATCCACTAACTTGTCTTTTGTGTTGTAGTTTCTGTTCAATATTTTTCATTTCATTCTCCAATCTATTTGTATTATTTTTAATTTGACCCTATGGATCAGATACCCAATAAAGTCTCTCTTCTGCCAAAGGTAAACACAGTATATGAATTCAATTTACAGTTTCACATCCTTCTCGCATGTGCGTTTTGGTCATACAATTACTCATACACGTGCGACTTGCTGCTTCCCGTTGGCTGCCTTGTTCAGCTTGCCTTGTTCAGATTGAAAAACAAATGGGGTGAAGTAGTGAATACATTTCAGTGCACACTTTTACTCATTCACAGTGTGAATAATTAATTGGATTTCTAAATTTGGAATTAAGAATTGCATTTTGTGGTGTGGTGGCATACATTGGAAAACACACATTGCAACTTGTCACCTCATGAACCTAACACATCCATAACTAGCTCATCACCTAACTATATAATGTTATACTAAGTACAATTGACATTGACACATCCACAAAACAATACTCTCAATTCATCGAACTACTTCCAACCGTCAATATTTATCGAGAAATAACTCGATTGTTATGGACAGTATCTTGTTATGGACGAAATTATCGACGAGTCGATCGAATCTGTTTGTGTTGGTTGGAAATACATTTAATTTAGATATCGTAGTTAGGTGTAAAAAAAAATATTTGAGAGCATGGTCAATAAATTGATGACGGAGTAAGGTCCACGTGAGTGTTCTCATTATTTAAAAAATGTATTTGAGAGCATGGCGAATGAATTTACAACGGAATAAGGTCCACATGAGTGCTCCTTATTAAAAAAAGGTATTTGAGAACATAGCTAATGAATTGACGGAATAAGTCCACCTCCTTATTAATTAAGGTAAGGAATTTGTATCGTGGCCCCTACCCTTATTATTCATCCACTAGTATACTCCCATTTTCCATGATTTTAATTCCAAAAACAAAAGAAACACTAATGCTCACGTGTGTGTATGAAAAGTGTTAGGTTTGTAAGTGAGCTCTAAATCTTAAATTCAAGTATTCAAGTTATGCTACACAAATTGCAAGTGATTAAATACAAGATTGTAATATATAAGAAAACGGTGGTAATAATTCAAACTTAGTTTTTAACTGAAATATACTCTCAATAATTTTATTATCAAAAGTTTTATTTACTCTTTTATTTATCAAATGAAAAAATTATTTTGATGAAATATACTCTCAATAATTTTATATTATCAAAAATTTATTTACTCTTTTATGCATTAAATGAAAAAATTATTTTGAAAAACAAAAGGGGTGAAGCATTTCATTTCTGTGCAAGCTTTTACCTATTCACATTGTGAGTAATTAATTGTACCAAAAGTGTTTCGCTGCACTTTAAGTTACACGTGATGTGTTGGGTACATTTAAAATGTGCCTCTATAAATTGAGATTTTGTATAACAAAAAAAAACATATCAAATATCAAAAAACGTAAAAAAATAAATTGAAACCATGTCTAATATATTTTTTACTTTAGTCCTTTTCTCACTCGTCGTCTTCGTTGCTCACACCGCCGAAGTCGAAACACCCCCCATCTTGCCCTCCTCAGGGCTGCCGCCAGTCCACCTCCGCCGCCGCCAAAGTCGAAACCCCCCCATCTTGCCCTCGCGAAGGATGTTCTTCCCCCTCCGCCGCCCAAGGGCGGATCTTAATGTAGACCAGGGGGGGGGCTATAGCCCGCCCTAATATATATATTTGAACTAATTTTATTTAAAAATGTAAGGTAGTTAAGATGGTTAGCCCTCCCATGAAAAATTGAAAAGTCCTAAAGGTCTTGTCTTCGAGCCTTTGAAGACACATATTTTTTTTTTAATGGTTTTAGCCCCCCTTAAAAAAAATTCCTAGATCCGCCCTTGCCGCCGCCTGACCGTGCGTGCGTGCCGCCTCTATGGAGTTGTTGTCTCCTGTTTAAGTTGCTTAAAATAAGTATAAATAAAAAACACCGTTTCTCTTTTCTCCGATTATTTAGAATTTCGGTTTAATTAATTATTATTAATCCCAATAAAGTATTAATAATTAATTCTAAAATTTATCAACATGCGGTAACATAAAAGAAATCATAATATTTTAACCCTTCACTCTTCACTCCGAACAGTCCTCAAATTAAATTAACGTCGGAGGAGGCCGCCGGGGCTTTTGGCTACAACCAAATTATAATGAATTGCTTTATTCAGTTAAAGTACATTATAACCAATTGAATTATTTGTTTTGTATTTCCAAGACTAATAATTGACTTGACCGATCATGACAAATACTGTATGATACGTACCTCGTTGATGGATTGAGCGGAAGAATCAGAAACGGATAATTTGGATACCTGGGTAGATGAAGATCCCAAACTTCTGAACCTAATTCGTTGAATTGATTAGATTGGAAAGCCTAACCCCCAAAACGGAATTGACACAGCTACTTGGAATTGGTGAAGACACACGAACGAAGTATGTATGCTTCGTTGATTCGTCGGGTTGATCTCTTTTGGCACAATCGAAAAGAGAACGAAAAGAGTAGAGAGAATAAACTCACGAAATAATCAATTATCATAAAAGTTGTGTCTAAAACAATAGGGTTCAATGCCTTTATATAGGCTGTCCTAAAAATTAAAGGAATAGGACTAAAAACGCTGAAATTAAATTCCCGTCCGCGATATTCCAATTCTGACGTCATGTCGTCCGAAAGAATATTGCTGTCGTCCGACATCAGCTTGTCGTGCGACAGGATATGGCTTTCGTCCGACATCTTCACGTCGAGCGCGGCGATTCACGTCGCTCGCAGCCCGGATGTTCTGGACCCCCACGTCGCTGCAGCCATTCTACGTCGCTCGCAGCGACTTTGTCGTCCGACAGGAATTTGGTGTCGGACGACACCAAGCCTTTTTCGCCATTCTCGTGGCTGAACTCTACGGCGCGTCCTCGGCTCACTTCTGACCTCCGTTCCAGCTTCGTCTTCAACGTTCCAGCTTGAAACTCCATGTCCTCTGATGGATCGGCCTCCTCGTACATAATCACGTTAACAAGGCTCGGCTTTTCCTTCTCTCCAATGGGTTTCTTCAACAGCTCTTGCGCCCAAACTTCTTGGATCATCACCATCAAGCTTGCCTTGAACTTCTTGGCTCTCGAGCGCGTCACTGGCCCAACTGGAACTCGTACCGGGTCTTGTATCCTTGACGACTCTGGGTCTGCATCATTCCCCTCCTCTTGAAGAGGATTTGTCCTCAAATCCAAGTCGTCACCTGCATCGAACAAACTCAAGTCAGTAACATTGAAAGTAGCACTAACATTGTACTCACCTGGGAGGTCCAATCTGTAGGCGTTGTCGTTGATACGCTCCAACACTTGGAATGGTCCATCGCCACGAGGAAGTAACTTCGATCGGCGCTGCAATGGGAACCTCTCCTTGCGCATATGCAACCACACCCAGTCACCAGGCTCAAACACTACTGTGCGACGTCCCTTGTTCGCTTGCTCGGCATATTGCTTGGTTCGCCTCTCTATGTTCATCCTTGCCGTCTCGTGTATCTGTTTCACAAAATCAGCCCTTTTCTGGCCATCAAGGTCAGTATGTTCATGCACAGGTAATGGAGATAAATCCAAAGGAGTCAAAGGATTAAACCCATACACAATCTCAAAAGGAGAAAATTTAGTAGCAGAATGAACACATCTATTATACGCAAACTCAACATGAGGCAAACACTCTTCCCAAGACTTAATGTTCTTTTTAATAATAGCACGTAGTAAAGTAGACAAAGTCCTATTTACTACCTCAGTTTGACCATCAGTCTGGGGATGACAAGTAGTAGAAAATAATAACTTCGTACCTAGCTTACACCACAATGTCTTCCAAAAATAACTAAGAAACTTAGAATCCCTGTCAGACACAATAGTCCTAGGCATGCCATGTAGTCTAACAATCTCTCTAAAGAATAAACCAGCCACATGAGATGCATCATCAGTTTTATGACATGGAATGAAATGAGCCATCTTAGAGAAACGATCAACTACCACAAAGATAGAATCACTACCTCGCTTAGTCCTAGGTAATCCCATCACAAAATCCATAGAAATATCAATCCAAGGTGATGCAGGAATAGGCAAAGGTGTGTATAATCCATGGGAATTAACTCTAGACTTAGCCTGTTTGCATATAAGACAACGACCACAAACTCTCTCAACATCACGTTTCATATGAGGCCAAAAGAAATGCTCATGCAGAACAGATAAAGTCTTAGCAATGCCAAAATGTCCCATTAGTCCCCCACCATGAGATTCAAGCAACAATAAATCACGTAAAGAGCATTTAGGCACACAAAGTTTACTTTTCCTAAAGAGAAAATCATCATGCCTAAAGTAATCTCCACTAGCAGATTGTTCACATGCTTTATAAATCTCACCAAAATCATCATCATGCTCATAAAGACCTTTAATATGCTCAAAACCAAGTAACTTAGCATCTAAAGTCGAAATTAGAGCATACCTCCGAGAAAGGGCATCAGCCACCACATTCTCCTTACCTTGCTTGTATTTGATGACGTACGGAAACGTCTCAATGAACTCCATCCATCGCGCATGGCGCTTGTTCAGCTTGTTCTGACCCTTGAGGTGCTTCAACGACTCATGGTCAGTATGAATGATGAACTCCCGAGGCCATAGATAGTGCTGCCACGTCTGAAGAGCTCTCACCAGGGCATACAACTCCTTGTCATACGTCGGATAGTTTAAAGTAGCTCCATTGAGCTTCTCGCTGAAGTAGGCTATCGGACGTCGTTCTTGCATCAACACTGCACCAATACCAATTCCAGAAGCATCACATTCAATCTCAAAAGATTTAGAAAAATTAGGAAGAGATAGTACCGGGGCGTGTGTCAGCTTGTCCTTCAAATTCTGAAAGGCGTCGTCTTGTGCCTTTCCCCACTTGAACTCCACGTTCTTCTTGATCACGGCGGTTAAAGGTGCCGCCATGCTGCTGAAATTAGGCACAAACCGTCGATAGAAACTGGCCAGACCATGGAAACTCCGCACATCTCCAATGTTCTTCGGCGTTGGCCACTCCTGGATAGCTCGAATCTTTTCCTCGTCAACTTGTACACCCTGTGCACTAACAACAAAACCAAGGAAAACGACTCTATCCGTGCTAAAGATGCACTTCTTACGGTTAGCATATAATTTCTCCTGCCTAAGTGCAATCAAAACCATCTTCAAATGAACCACATGCTCATCATGATTTTTGCTATATACTAAGATATCATCAAAGTACACAACAACAAATTTACCAATAAACGCACGCAAGACATGATTCATAAGACGCATAAAAGTACTAGGTGCATTAGTAAGTCCAAAAGGCATAACTAACCACTCATATAAGCCAAGTTTTGTTTTGAAAGCAGTTTTCCATTCATCCCCTTCTTTAATCCTAATTTGATGGTACCCACTACGTAAATCAATTTTTGAAAACACGCAGGAACCACATAACTCATCAAGCATATCATCTAGTCTAGGTATAGGATGGCGATAATTTACCGTGATGTTATTGATAGCTCGGCAGTCGTAACACATCCTCATCGATCCATCCTTCTTGGGTACGAGAAGTACAGGTACCGCACAAGGACTCAGACTCTCCTTCACGTGCCCTTTGGTCAACAACTCGCCAATCTGCTTCTCCAACTCCTTTGTTTCCTCCGGGTTGGTGCGGTAAGCCGGGCGGTTTGGTAGCACAGCTCCGGGCACAAAATCGATCTGATGCTCTATCCCTCGGATGGGTGGTAGACCTGGTGGTGTATCCTCCGGGAAAACATCATCGAATTCCTGCAAAACAAACTGAATAGAAGGGGTAGAGGGGGTAGATCATTAGTAATAACCAAGTTCCCCTTCCACAACAACACGAACAGTTGCCTCTTCTCATTCACCGCCTCCTTCACTTCACTAGCCCGAGCAAGATAGGCTCTTTGAATCAAGGCGTTCTCCTTCTTGGGTAAGGGTTGCTCTTTGGGAGTCGCCCTTGCTGCCTCCTTTTGCATCTGTACTTGATCCTCATAAACTTGTTTAGGAGTAAGAGGAACAAGTGATACCTTCTTATTGTTATACTCAAACGAGTACTTGTTGGTGAAGCCGTCGTGTATGGCTCTCCTATCGAACTGCCACGGTCGTCCCAACAAGATGTGACTGGCTTGCATCGGAATGACGTCACACAACACCTCATCCTCATACTTCCCAATGCGGAAAGGTACCTTCACTTGCTTGGTCACCTTGATGACACCGCACTCATTCAACCACTGCAGACGATAAGGCTTCGGATGTTTCACCACAGTCAATCCCAATCGCTGAACCATGGTAGCACTAACCACGTTCGTGCAGCTCCCTCCATCAATGATGACACTACACACCTTATCCTGCACATGACATCTCGTGTGGAAAAGGTTCTCTCGCTGCTCCCTCTCAACGGGCTGTGTCTGGGCACTCAATACTCTCCTAGCTACAAACAGTTGGCCTTCGGTTGGTAAAATGTCCTCCTCATCCTCGGAATCCACTGTAGCTGTAGGTGCCGGTTCCTCGCCTTCATCATCAGTCACGACCTCTCCGTCGTCTCTACAGATCATGAGTCGTCTGTTAGGACACTCACTCATAATGTGCCCAAATCCCTGACACTTGAAACACTTCTTGTCTCGGTTGCGACTATCAGGATTTGATGGCTTGACCTGAGTTGCTGAACTTGCACCCTCCGAACGACCCTTAAAGAAGGTCTTCTTCTCGTCTCGAGGTGGAACCTCTCTCTTCCATTGGTTCTCTTTAGGTGTAGAACCACTCGGACCTTGGGATGATCTCCAAGAAGACTGATTCGGCTTTGCACTGCTAAAACTACCCCTCCTCTTGTGCTGGTTCTCAATCTTGATCGCCATGTGAACCATATCCTCCAACTCGACGTACGGTTGCAACTCTACCGCATTACGAATCTCCCAATTAAGTCCAGCCAAGAACCGAGCCATGGTAGCTTCCCGATCCTCTTCAACGTTGGCCCGAATCATTGCCACCTCCATCTCCTTAAAGTACTCATCTACGCTCTTCGTTCCCTGTCGTAGATTCTGTAGTTTGATGTACAACTCTCGGTAATAGTGAGAAGGAACGAATCTCTTTCGCATCACAGACTTCATCGCGGCCCATGTTTCAATAGGCTGCTCATAGTTCCTCCTCCTACTGGCAACCAGCTGATCCCACCAAACCAAGGCATAGTCAGAAAATTCGATTGCCGCCAATTTCACCTTCTTGAGTTCTGAATAATTGTGGCAGTCAAACATCATCTCGACCTTTCTCTCCCATTCAATGTACAACTCTGGATCGTTCTTCCCCATGAATGTAGGAACAGTCATCTTGATGGTGCTCAAGTTATTATCCATTTCGTCAGCCTCATCGTCTTCGGGGTTGGCATCCCTGTGTCGCCCATTCTGACGATTCTGGTCATTTCGACCGACGTTACGCCATGCTACTCTCCGATTCTCTGGGTTCTCTCGACGAGATTTTTCCTCCAGTGCAAGTAGTCGGTCATGTACCACATTCATCTCAGTGTGTAAGAGCCTCTCCATTCGCCCATAAACCTCATCTAACATGGACTGGAATTGGGCGTTGTTATTAGATCCCTCAGATGTCCCCTTATTTTTCATATCTTCAGACATACCTGCACAGAAAACGTTAGTAATAAAAGCAATAAAGTAAAAGAAACTTCACCACCTCACAAACGCTCGTGTATCACACTCAAGATTGGATTCACTCAGCACTCGTGTTTCACTCAGGTATGGCTTTTTTCACTCTAATGTTCTCACACACTCTGCCTTTTACCGCTCGTATTCTCTCTCCAATTAACGAACTCCTCGATCTACCAGACGAGAGCAGAACCGACAAAATCCACAAAACACACACAATACGACGTAGGAAGGAACAAAAAATCGGAAAATATTGGAACGAAAAATACGATAGCACCAAATTGGCTCAAAACGATGCCGGAAAACTCAGAAATCACACACAAAAACTTGGTCGAAGAAAATTTTTCCCGCCAAAATACTCTTTTTTTTTTTTTTTTTTTTTTATTGGCTGAGTATTCGACTTAATATCAGGAACGAGACTCTCAAAAAAAATTTCGCGAAAATCGGACTAGAAATAATTTTTGTAGAATTTTTTTTTTTTTTTTTTTTTTGTGCTTACGGATGAAAGAGATCCGATTCAGCAAGAAGAAAAGAAATACGGAAAGAAAAGAAGAATCGAGGTCACGTAATCAGAAATTAGAAACCCTTGTCTGGGCTCTGATACCAGATGATACGTACCTCGTTGATGGATTGAGCGGAAGAATCAGAAACGGATAATTTGGATACCTGGGTAGATGAAGATCCCAAACTTCTGAACCTAATTCGTTGAATTGATTAGATTGGAAAGCCTAACCCCCAAAACGGAATTGACGCAGCTACTTGGAATTGGTGAAGACACACGAACGAAGTATGTATGCTTCGTTGATTCGTCGGGTTGATCTCTTTTGGCACAATCGAAAAGAGAACGAAAAGAGTAGAGAGAATAAACTCACGAAATAATCAATTATCATAAAAGTTGTGTCTAAAACAATAGGGTTCAATGCCTTTATATAGGCTGTCCTAAAAATTAAAGGAATAAGACTAAAAACGCTGAAATTAAATTCCCGTCCGCGATATTCCAATTCTGACGTCATGTCGTCCGACAGAATATTGCTGTCGTCCGACATCAGCTTGTCGTGCGACAGGATATGGCTGTCGTCCGACATCTTCACGTCGAGCGTGGCGATTCACGTCGCTCGCAGCCCGGATGTTCTGGACCCCCACGTCGCTGCAGCCATTCTACGTCGCTCGCAGCGACTTTGTCGTCCGACAGGAATTTGGTGTCGGACGACACCAAGCCTTTTTCGCCATTCTCGTGGCTGAACTCTACGGCGCGTCCTCGGCTCACTTCTGACCTCCGTTCCAGCTTCGTCTTCAACGTTCCAGCTTGAAACTCCATGTCCTCTGATGGGTCGGCCTCCTCGTACATAATCACGTTAACAAGGCTCGGCTTTTCCTTCTCTCCAATGGGTTTCTTCAACAGCTCTTGCGCCCAAACTTCTTGGATCATCACCATCAAGCTTGCCTTGAACTTCTTGGCTCTCGAGCGCGTCACTGGCCCAACTGGAACTCGTACCGGGTCTTGTATCCTTGACGACTCTGGTTCTGCATCACTGTAAATGCAAATAAATTATAAAATTAGAAATAAATGTAAAAAAACCATTAAGAATTTAAAGTTTTTCTTGGACTACTTTACAATGTGGTGAAGTAATGAATGCATTTCAGTGCGCACTTTTACTCATTCACAGTGTGAATAATTAATTGGATTTCGAAATTTGGAATTAAGAATTGCATTTTGTGGTGTGGTGGCATACATTGAAAAACACACATTGCAAATTGTCACCTCATGAACCTAACACATCCATAACTAGCTCATCACCTAACTATATAATGTTATACTAAGTAAAATTCACATTGACACATCCACAAAACAACACTCTCAATTCATCGAACTCTAGTTCCAACCGTCAATATTTATCGAGAAATAACTCGATTGTTAGAGCATGTACAATGGTCTTTCTTCACCCAAGGATGACTGAATTATATTGTGATGGTCAAAATGTGTGGTGGACATTAATGGGAGAAGAGAGAAAAAAGAAAGAAGGCTTCAAGAGACAGACTCTTGTCTGATTACGACTAGAATGTGTGGGCCCGTGTATAGTAAATATATATATAATCTAATTATGATTTAATTAATAATGTATTAACATAAAAAATTATATTAATTTTTTATTTAAATATAAATATGGGTATAATTATTTTTAGCAAAACAATTATTTATTAATTTTAAAATATAATAATCATTAATTTTCTAATAATTTTTTAGTATATATTTTTCAATTAAGTTATTTTAATTTTAATTGTTACGAAATATTTTAATTTTTGTGTAATATTATAATACTAGTTTTTACTATGTTTATTTATGTTAATTTTATTTTATTTGATTTTAAAATTATTTAATTATATATTTTAAAATATCATAATAAAATTATTTGAAAATTACTTTTAAAAGAAAAAATATATATAAATAAAATAAGAAGTATTTTATAGGATGAGATGAGGGATCCATTGATGTGGGTTAATTTTTCTTATAAATGATGGGGGATTCAAATATGACGTGGAAGAGAAAGAAAAATGATTTGGAAGAGAAAAGTAAAGATAAAGGACCCATTGTTGCACATGGTGTTATGGACGAATTTATCGACGAGTCGATCGGATCGGTTTGTGTTGGTTGAAAATACATTTAATTTAGATATCGTAGTTAGGTGTAAAAAAAAGTATTTGAGAGCATGGTCAATAAATTGATGACGGAGTAAGGTCCACGTGAGTGTTCTCCTTATTTAAAAAAGGTATTTGAGAGCATGGCGAATGAATTTACAACGAAATATGGTCCACATGAGGAATTCGGATTCTCTCCTTTTACTTTTTTTCCTAATATTTCCTAATAAAATAATTATGGCCATTGATTTTATTAGAGGGTCAAGATTATTTCTAGCAATTAAAACACATTATATTTTCATTAGAAAAAATACTTCTCTTTCAAATATGTGTCTTCTAGTAATTCATCTTCTCTATTCTTCTTCTCTATTTCTTTGCTTTCGATTGTTAAAAAAGTTTCACAACTTTATTTTTTCCAATGTGAACAATCGAATCTGAATTATTATCCGGATGAGCTTTGTTCTTTACGGACCTTCCCCGTCCGAAATTAGCTAAGTAAAAATCAACTTTTGCCCATGAAGAAACCCGAGTAGAGTAGCCATATTGCATATCGAATGATGGCCGATGGATACACCCTTGAAACAGCGTCACCTGGAAAGCGGCGGACGAGGGGATAAGGCCGGCGGCAGCAACTTATCGGGGACGAGCTAGGTCATGAAGCTCGATCGTCTGCTAAGTCCCTGGCATGGAAATCGGCGTCGATTGTAATAGTCCTCCCCGGCTACATAATGAAAAACCGGCATGGGATGATCATTATCATTATCAGAGTTTGTGTGGGGAACAAGAATCTTCCCGGCAACAGGGAGGAGGAAGTCTTTGAGAACGAAAGAGATATAGAGAGGGAGTTTCTGAGGCTCGGGACAATGGTGTCCGAGAAACGTGATTCCGAACATTCGATCCGTAGAAGAATCACTAAGGAAAATCCTATTAATGAAAAAAATAAAGTTAGTGAATTTTTTTTAACAATTAAAACCAAAGAAACAGAGAAGAGAGATAGAGAAGATAACACACAGCTTTAATTTGAAAGACAAGTAATTTTTCTAAGGAAAATATTGTGTATTTTAATTGCTAGGAATAATCTTGACCATCTAATAAAATCAATGGTCATAATTAGTTTATTAGGAAATATTAGGAAAAAAAGTAAAAGAAGAAAATCCGGATTCACACATGAGTGCTCTTTATTAAAAAAAGGTATTTGAGAACATAGCGAATGAATTGACGGAATAAGGTCCACCTCCTTATTAAGGTAGGGAATTTGTATTGTGGCCACCACCCTTATTATTCATCCACTAGTATACTCCCATTTTCCATGATTTTAATTCAAAAAACAAAAGAAACAGTAATGCTCACGTGTGTGTGTATGAAAAGTGTTAGGTTTGTAAGTGAGCTCTAAATTTTAAATTCAAGTATTCAAGTTATGCTACACAAATTGCAAGTGATTAAATACAAGATTGTAATATATAACCAAGCGGTGGTAATAATTCAAACTTAGATTTTAACTGAAATATACTCTCAATAATTTTATTATCAAAAGTTTTATTTACTCTTTTATTTATCAAATGAAAAAATTATTTTGATGAAATATACTCTCAATAATTTTATATTATCAAATGTTTTATTTACTCTTTTATGTATTAAATGAAAAAATTATTTTGAAAAACAAAAGGGTGAAGCATTTCATTTCCGTGCACGCTTTTACCTATTCACATTGTGAGTAATTAATTGTACCAAAAGTGTTTCGCTACATTTTAAGTTACACTTGATGTGTTGGGTATAATTAAAATGTGCCTCTATAAATTGAGATTTTGTATAACAAAAAAAAATATCAAAAAACGTAAAAAAATAAATCGAAACCATGTCTAATATATTTTTTACTTTAGTCCTTTTGTCACTCGTCTTCGTTGCTCACACCGCCGAAGTCGAAACACCCCCATCTTGCCCTCCTCAGGGTTGTCGCCAGTCCACCTCTGCCGCTGCCGCCAACGTCGAAACACCCCCATCTTGCCCTCCTCAGAGCTGTCGCCAGTCCACCTCTGCCGCCGCCGCCAATGTCGAAACACCCCCATCTTGCCCTCCTCAGGGCTGCCGCCAATCCACCTCCGCCGCCGTCAAAGTCGAAACCCCCCCATCTTGCCCTCGCCAAGGGTGTTCTTCCCCCTCCGCCGCCTGACTGTGCGTGCGTGCCGCCTCTATGGAGTTGTTGTCTCCTGTTTAAGTTGCTTAAAATAAGTATAAATAAAAAACACCGTTTCTCTTTTCTCCGACTATTTAGAATTTCGGTTTAATTAATTATTATTAATCCCAATAAAGTATTAATAATTAATTTTAAAATTTATCAATATGCGGTAACATAAAAAAAATCATAATATTTTAACCCTTCACTCTTCACTTCGAACAGTCCTCAAATTAAATTAACGCCGGAGGAGGCCGCCGGGGCTTTTGGCTACATCCAAATTATAATGAATTGCTTTATTCAGTTAAAGTACGTTATAACCAATTGAATTATTTGTTTTGTATTTCCAAGACTAATAATTGACTTGACCGATCATGAAAAATACTGTAAATGCAAATAAATTATAAAATTAGAAATAAATGTAAAAAAACCATTAAGAATTTAAAGTTTTTCTTGGACTACTTTACAATATTGTTGCTTTTGTTGGAAACGGTAATTCACTATTCTTTTGCAAATGCATGTGATAGGTCCCAGAATAAAATAGAAAATTACAAATACTGTAAATGCAAATAAATTATAAAATTAGAAATAAATGTAGAAAAACCATTAAGAATTTAAAGTTTTTCTTGAACTACTTTACAGTATTGTTGCTTTTGTTGGAAACGGTAGCTCACTATTCTTTTGCAAATGCATGTGATAAATCCCCGAATAAAGACTCACTATTCTTTTGTAAATGCATGTGATAGGTCCAAAAATAAATGTCCAAAATATATGATACATATATAGACAAAATTAAAGTAATGAGTATTGAACCTTTTTTTTTCACCTTCAAATAAATCATATCTTGAAACAACAATGAGTTTTTACCTTTTGTCCCATAATTATAGAATCGTTTTTCTTAAATTGATGTGTTACAATAATAAGTATATACCAAAAAAGAAAATAAGCACTTTTACTTTATTTACTTTAAAATAAAATTTTATTTTTATGTTTTTATTTATTTTTTTTAATTTTTCTTACATTTATTTTATTTTTTAACATAAAATATATTAATTGCAATATTTTTATTCAACAATTATTTCTTTATTGCTTGTCTTCTTTATTTTATTTATATTTATATTTATATTTATCATGTTATTTATATTTATCATGTGTGTCTAAGATTTTATGCCCAAGTCCAATAAGATTATGTGGTGGAGTCACTTTGTCACTTTGTTAGAATCACTTCCCCGAAGGTTAGCTCGTGATTTTGTTACATCGTCATGATTAGTGTAACGAATTAATGTGAAATAGAACCAAAATTTCTTTCTTTTAATATAAAGTGCTAGATCTTTTTCACATTATTTGTATAAAAAATTACTCGTGTGACTTTACAAAAAGTACATACTCCTACTACGTAATATACTTACAATTTATTTAGATAATTTAATTTATTTGATGGATCAACAACTAATATCCGTGAATCCACGTCGACATTTTTAATACCAAATTCTACCGATAGAACAACGGTCCTGTCCTCAATCAGGCTTCTGCTACTGCCACCTGAAATCATAAGTATAGAAAATGGAAGCTCATGGCTCCTCTTCATTCCAATATTCATATATGTACTTAGATTGCTTTTTAAAATACAAGTTTGCATGTCCTTTTCCTCTCTTACATACCCTCTATATATACTAATCCATGCATGGCTAGATTATGACACCTAATGCCCACATATCGGGATCCTTATTGGACCACTACTCCACTAATATGAAGCATTAATAACCCACTTATTGCTTAAGTATGTCTTCTGCTCTTTTCACCGTGAAGTTCGTGCTACTTGCCTGGTGGCTCTGACACCTTCCCCAGAGAATTTTCCGTTGAACAAGTCTGACTCTACCGTGCAATCTTTCCCGTTTGAGATTTTTCTCTTCTTCTGTGAAGTGCCTTTCAAGGTCTTTTGACTGGTTGTTTCTGACATCCATCTTCGATGACGTGGCTGGCCCATTTGGGACACATGTCGGTAACCGTTTTCTCGGGTATAACAGATTGCCCTAGGGATCTAGTAAAATAGCTTATCAGAATCGAACTTCACTACTAAAAAAAGTGGATTAGATATCACTTCAAAGAAATTAGTCGCTGATTCAACTGATTTCTATTACACCAATGATATCAGTCGCAGAAATAATGATACATTTGTTAACAACGAAATTTGTGTTTGAGTAAACCGATTACTATAACTTCGTTTTTAAAATATTGTTTTACTTAGATATCGGTTGTAATAAAAAAACCGATTTCTTTATGAGTTAGTAATTTTTTTATGAAAATTTACTTTACGAAAATAAGAAAAAAACTCACTGTTCCCTTCACTTCACATCTCCCGTTCACACAAACTTAAAAAAAACTTATAAGTATATCGTATTTATTCAATAATTCATTTTCCTCTTTTCTCACAAACAAACCCTACCTCAAACACCTCTGCCACCGCTTCGGCATTCGAAAATCCACGGCAGTTGACGTCGCCGAAGCAAGAGTTCTTACCACCACCGGAGTTCAGAGTCGAGGAAGGCTTCTCCATCGAAGAAGGCTCCCCCGTCGAAAGCCCAGCTCACTCCCGCCGTCGACCCCAACCCTCACTCTGGCACCGGCAGCCACCAGGAACACCACGACCACCGCCTACAACATCTAACCCCCACCCCGACCTAGCTTGCTCCTGCAGAAGCAGCACCACCTGACGCGCGCGACGACCCAGTGCCTCCGGCCACTCCTTTCCTTGCCGAGTCACGGCGCCTCCGCGTCTTCTCCTCCGTCCCAGAGCCACCGTCACCGGCTTCCGCAGGTAAATGGTTGAACTGAATTGAAATTGATATGAAATTGTGGATTGGAAATTAGGGTAAATCAATTTGTGGTTGAATTTGGGATTGTATTTGATATAAAATTATGTTTATCTGAATATTTATTTTTGGCTTAAACGTGAATGTATGAATCAATCTTACGGTGTGTTTTGTGATCTGAAATTTGACTGTTGAAAATATGAGGCGATCAAATCAATCTTACCTTTTACAGTATGTTATTTGGCTCAGTCAACAGGTACATTTTGTGATTATTCTTGTTAGTGATAATCCTTTGATTTTTTGCCTTTTTTTGAACCTTTGATGAAAATATGATGGTGATGATAGTTGTTGTTATGACTGTGAAGTAAAATAGTGATTGTTGGGGCTAACAAGCGGCATTTTTTCTGCATTTTTTCTTAAATAATTCGTGTACAACCAACAACACCCCTAATAGCTTGTGTTCAATATCTAAAGCTCGTTTATTCAGAATTCGGATGTTTGGTAGATCTATTTTTGTTTGACTCAAATTTGGTCAAATGTTGAACATTCAATTCTTATTTGTTTATCTGACATTCTGATGGTACTTCTGCAAGTAAGGTTCCATTCACTTTATCCTGAAGTTCTTTCAGGCGGAAGCCTAGACCATGAAGTTCGATTATGGGATGCAAAAACTGCAGAGTGTATAGATAGGGTCACAAGATTTTTGTAATTACTCAAGACACTGAGATTTCAAGAAAATGTTTAATTTGTCGTTTTATTATTTTAAACCCTGTTAACATGGCTTCTTGAAATACATTTCCGTGCAGACCGGCCTATTGCTTCAATTGCCTTCCATGCCCTGGGGGAAATTTTAGCGGTATCTTATGTTCAAAAGGTTAGAAACATAAAGTGCAGCATTGCCTTTGGACGCCTCTGTAGTTACACTAGGATTAATATGACCATGTTGTGGTTATGTGCCGAGTCTAAGATGAGGTTTTAAGTTGGCACCGTAGAAGTGAAAGTGATTTAGACTATTAATTTTCTATTTAAAATCATTCAAAAATCAAAATCTTATTGTTTTCCAACCAAATTTAACGAAATATTTGCACCACACCTTTATACCACTATATCTGCTGCATATTTTTATTATATCACCCGATTTATTCTTTATGAGACTGCTGATATTTTGTTTGCTAAATTCCTAGGTTAGAGATGTACAGCTCATAATGGATCACAATACCAGACGCTCCAAAGGAGTTGGGTAATTTGTTATCCTTCATTTTGTTTTATTTTCCTGGAATCTAAGTGCACTCCTCTCATAGATGTATTGCTAGTTTCCACTATAAATTCCAAGTCATGGGGCACAGGGATTTGGGATTCCTCTATGGACTTAATTTTAGACTTGTAAATATCTGAATGTGAATTGTGACTTATATGTGCCTGGTCATGGTCAACTAAATAGTATATAATATGTTCAATGATTTTTACTTGTGTAATATTCTTATGTCGACAACTTTTTTTAATTGCTGATTTTGTAATATTATTATGTTTCTGCAGATACATTGAATTCTACGATTCAGTGTAAGCTCCTATGGCGATTGCCCTCTCTGGTCAGCTTCTTCTTGGCCATCCCGTCATCGTCAAGCCATCAGAAGCTGAAAAGAATCTTGTTCAGCCATCTGGTGGCCACAGGGGGTGGTGTTGTCTCTTACTCTGCTGGGGTAGCTAGAAGGCTGTATGTTGGAAATCTGCCACTCACTATCAAAGAAAACCAGCTTCGGGAGGTGGACATTTTTTATTTATTTTTTATTAGATGGTGTCTTGTTACTTGATCAAGAGATGCTAAGCTTCATTAATATTCATCATCTTATGGCTTCTAGCTACAATATTTTGTATGAATGTTTCAAATATTTTAAGCATTGTTATGGTATTTGATGGTTTTATAAATTTGTGCAATTTTAATATAAAAATATTGATTATATCGGACAAAATTATAGAAATTATACGACGTTTAAATCTCTTTATAGAAATCAGTTTTTAAAATAAAATCTCTTTATAGAAATCAGTTTTTAAAATAAAAATGATTATGTACTACTATATAGTTATCAGATATCGGCTCCATCAACATCGATTTTCATAGTGAATAATCGATTTCTAATGCAATATTTTTAGTAGTGCTTATTCAATAGTAATAAATCCTCTCCGTCACCTCAACGCCTAATCAACCGCAGAAAAAAACATGTTAAGAAGAGAGGGGAAGATATCGGCTCCATCAACATCAGTCCGGATTTTCATAGTGAATAATCGATTTCTAATGCAATATTTTTAGTAGTGCTTATTCAATAATAATAAATCCTCTCCGTCACCTCAACGCCTAATCAACCGCAGAAAAAAAACATGTTAAGAAAAGAGGGGAAAATAAGCTCGTAATCGGATAATTAAATTGATGAGCAAGAACACTTTTAATTATCAATCGTCTCAACTCAAACTCTCAATTAACTAGTAAAGTTTAGAGAGAAGATTAGGAGATATTGCGAAAACATTTTTTTCTTGGCGTTTAATCTTCTATTAATAAGAGTAATATATTGTTAGTTAAATGTATAGGGTAAATTGGGAAGATCATTAGGTGTATAAAATAAAAATAATATATAATTAAAATTATATGTACGTAGGTGTAGGTGTAGGTGTACTAAGAAGAAATGGGGTGCGAATAGAATTACCTTAAAATAAAATTAGTAAAAAGATCAACCAAACAATTATTTTATGCTACAATTACTTTACACTAAGAAATATTTTTTTCTCAGGGTGGGCCAATGCCCACTCTCGTCTAGTATTGACTCCGCCACTGATTGCACGTGAGTTGGGTTTTTTCCATACTACCTAATTGTTTACTATTTTAATCCGTTAATATTTTATTATATGTATTTGTTCAAAAATGATAAATACATAATGTGGTAGAAAATAAAACTAACTTACATATAGATGATTGTGTATGAAATTGGAGTGCTACACATTGTAAGCATAGAATTAGCCCATGAGTTGGGCAGACGGGTGAAGCAATGAATGCATTTCATTTGAGTGCACACTTTTACTCATTCACAGTGTGATCATTAATTAGATTTCTAAATTTGGAATTAAGTATTGCATTTTGTGGTGTGGTGGCACACACGGGAAAACACACATTGTAAACACATTAGCTCATCTACAACAATGGATATTCATGTTTTTCTCGGTTTATTCTATGCTAACTTTAGGTTAGTACACTAACACCATTAACATTCTGACATATGAAGATTTGTTTTTTTCTCCATCCCATCTTTTATTTTAAACATTTTAACAAATACACATGGACTAATATCAATGAAATACAGAGTACTACCCATTAGGATAGTATAGAAAAAACCGTTTTCCACTATCTTTACATCTCTCGTACACATCAACTTTTTCTTTCATCCAACTCATATTCAATACCTCATTTTTTATCAAAATATTCAATTCACGTCAATGGCTCACTCATTAATTTTTTTTACTTATACTCTATATTTTTAAAATAAATAATTACAATAAATATTTTTATAATTCATAAATAATAATAATATTAAAATTTTAAAAATAAATACTTTGTCAAATAATACAATTCCTAAACACTTATTTATATATTTTATGAAAATTTCAATTTTTATAATTATTAAATTTAAAACTAACTTAATTAAAACATAGTAACAATTAATTAATAAATTACTAAAAATAATATACGAATGTGTATATATCGGGAATGTGAGAAGAAAATTTTCAGCACGTGGGCCCTTGCCATCACCCTCTCTCCTCCGTTGTCTAAATGTGGGTGCGTCTTATTTGCTTTTCTATGGGTCTCACCACAGTCATCTACCACATCAGCATTAATGTACTCAGTGATCATGACATTGACATGAGAAGGGCACTTAAAGTAAAAGTAGTTCATATCGAAACACACACGTTCCCCTCCTCCCACCTAACTCTCACCTAAACCTAAACTGTCCTGAAAATCTCTCTATAAATTGGGATAAATTGTAACACATCAAAAACACATAACTTTAAAAACGTAAAAATGTCCAAGAATTTAATCATAACTTTATTCATTCTGGTGTCTCTTTCAGTCAGCCACTCCTTGGTGGATCCATGCCACGATCCGGAAATGTGTAGGTCATGCCCTCCGGGAGGGTGTGCCCATCCTGGATCTAAGTTTGAATTATTACCACCGTTTGCTTATATATTACAATCTTGTATTTAATCACTTGCAATTTGTGTAGCATAACTTGAATACTTGAATTTAAAATTTAGAGCTCACTTACAAACCTAACACTTTTCATACACACACGTGAGCATTACTGTTTCTTTTGTTTTTTGAATTAAAATCATGGAAAATGGGAGTATACTAGTGGATGAATAATAAGGGTGGGGGCCACAATACAATTCCCTACCTTAATAAGGAGGTGGACCTTATTCCGTCAATTCATTCGCTATGTTCTCAAATACCTTTTTTTAATAAAGAGCACTCATGTGAGAATCCGTATTCTCTCCTTTTACTTTTTTTTCCTAATATTTCCTAATAAACTAATTATGACCATTGATTTTATTAGATGGTCAAGATTATTCCTAGCAATTAAAATACACAATATTTTCCTTAGAAAAATTACTTGTCTTTCAAATTAAATCTGTGTGTTATCTTCTCTATCTCTCTTCTCTATTTCTTTGGTTTTAATTGTTAAAAAAAATCACTAACTTTATTTTTTTCATTAATAGGATTTTCCTTAGTGATTCTTCTACGGATCGAATGTTCGGAATCACGTTTCTTGGACACCATTGTCCCGAGCCTCAGAAACTCCCTCTCTATTTCTCTTTCGTTCTCAAAGACTTCCTCCTCCCTGTTGCCGGGAAGATTCTTGTTCCCCACACAAACTCTGATAATGATAATGATCATCCCATGCCGGTTTTTCATTATGTAGCCGGGGAGGACTATTACAATCGACGCCGATTTCCATGCCAGGGACTTAGCAGACGATCGAGCTTCATGACCTAGCTCGTCCCTGATAAGTTGCTGCCGCCGGCCTTATCCCCTCCTCCGCCGCTTTCCAGGTGACGCTGTTTCAAGAGTGTATCCATCGGCCATCATTCGATATGCAATATGGCTACTCTACTCGGGTTTCTACATGGGCAAAAGTTGATTTTTACTTAGCTAATTTCGGACGGGGAAGGTCCGTAAAGAACAAAGCTCTTCCGGATAATAATTCAGATTCGATTGTTCACATTGGAAAAAATAAAGTTGTGAAACTTTTTTAACAATCGAAAGCAAAGAAATAGAGAAGATGAATTACTAGAAGACACAGATTTGAAAGAGAAGTATTTTTTCTAATGAAAATATAATGTGTTTTAATTGCTAGAAATAATTTTGACCCTCTAATAAAATCAATGGCCATAATTAGTTTATTAGGAAATATTAGGAAAAAAAGTAAAAGGAGAGAATCCGAATTCCTCATGTGGACCATATTTCGTTGTAAATTCATTTGCCATGCTCTCAAATACCTTTTTTAAATAAGGAGAACACTCACGTGGACCTTACTCCGTCATCAATTTATTGACCATGCTCTCAAATACTTTTTTTACACCTAACCACGATATCTAAATTAAATGTATTTTCAACCAACACAAACCGATCCGATCGACTCGTCGATAAATTCGTCCATAACAAGATATTGTCCATAAGACCATGTGCAACAATGGGTCCTTTATCTTTACTTTTTTCTTCCAAATCATTTTTCTTTCTCTTCCACGTCATATTTGAATCCCCCATCATTTATAAGAAAAATTAACCCAAATCAATGGATCCCTCATCTCATCCTATAAAATACTTCTTATTTTATTTATATATATTTTTTCTTTTAAAAGTAATTTTCAAATAATTTTATTATGATATTTTAAAATATATAATTAAATAATTTTAAAATCAAATAAAATAAAATTAACATAAATAAACATAGTAAAAACTAGTATTATAATATTACAAAAAAATTAAAATATTTCGTAACAATTAAAATTAAAATAACTTAATTGAAAAATATATACTAAAAAATTATTAGAAAATTAACGATTATTATATTTTAAAATTAATAAATAATTGTTTTGCTAAAAATTATTATACCCATATTTATATTTAAATAAAAAATTAATATAATTTTTTATGTTAATACATTATTAATTAAAGCATAATTAGGTTATATATATATTTACTATACACGGGCCCACACATTCTAGTCGTAATCAGAGTCTGTCTCTTGAAGCCTTCTTTCTTTTTTCTCTCTTCTCCCATTAATGTCCACCACACATTTTAACCATCACAATATAATTCAGTCATCCTTCGGTGAAGAAAGACCATTGTACATGCTCTAACAATCGAGTTATTTCTCGATAAATATTGACGGTTGGAACTAGAGTTCGATGAATTGAGAGTGTTGTTTTGTGGATGTGTCAATGTCAATTTTACTTAGTATAACATTATATAGTTAGGTGATGAGCTAGTTATGGATGTGTTAGGTTCATGAGGTGACAATTTGCAATGTGTGTTTTCCAATGTATGCCACCACACCACAAAATGCAATTCTTAATTTCAAATTTTGAAATCCAATTAATTATTCACACTGTGAATGAGTAAAAGTGCGCACTGAAATGCATTGATTACTTCACCGCATTTGTTTTTCCGGTAATTCTCCGTGGACAGATTCTGCCCATGGACAGAAAGTTGTTTTTAAGTTAATTTTTTTGTTTCTTTTTTTTATAAAATAAATAATATAATTTACTTAATACATATGTAAAAATAATAATTTTACTTATTATTTTTATATATTAAAACATATATTTTTATTTAACAGTCTTTTTTATACTAGAATATCAAAATATGTGATATTCTTATATAAAAAGATATATTTTTAATTTTTTTTACACTAAATAAATTAGTAATGGTATAACTAATATTAATCTATATCTAAATATAAATAAACTATTATAAAATAATTTTCTTTAAGTTTTCTGTTCATGGGCAGATTCTGCCCATTTAGCAGTACTCTTGTTTTTCAATCTGAACAAGGCAAGCTGAACAAGGCAGCCAACGGGAAGCAGCAACCCACACGTGTATGAGTAATTGAATGACCAAAACGCACATGCGAGAAGGATGTGAAACTGTAAATTGAATTCATATACTGTATTTACCTTTGGCAGAAGAGAGACTTTATTGGGTATCTGATCCATAGGGCCAAATTAAAAATAATACAAATAGATTGGAGAATGAAATGAACAGAAATTACAACACAAAAGACAAGTTAGTGGATAACCAACCATATACTCCTACAAAAGGGAAATTTAACTATGTTTATCTTGAGAACTGAGAAAATATGAACTTCGCATACAAAAAAAAAAGTGATCACTTGTTGCTCAGCTTTTCATAGAGTGTCCCTGCGAACCCTCTTCATTTTGAATGGGAGAGAAGAAAGGGAGGAAACAAAAAACAGTACAGGGAATTAGGGATACAAAACAATAAATAAATAATTAATTAAATAAATAAATATACAAAATAAGAGAAGAATCAGTGGGGCCTTTATACCGTTAAGGTGGATGACCAGGTCGACAACGTTATTGACGAGCCGTCACGACAACGTTATAACACAAAGCTGGAGAAATCCTCTGAAAGGGGCTAAGCCACTTCAAGGGCCAACCATTATAATAAGCACTTTAGGATCAGAAGGGAGTCTGATAATAGAGGTCCTAACAAAAACTGGCGCCGAAGAGCACTCGAAGCTTTCATTCATGGGCACAAGATTCTGATCTAGGCAAAAATTGGAAAACGATTTTATTATTAAGGAATGATATTTTCAACCGCATTAGCCAATCATGACCAAGACAATTTATGACATGACTTTGGATTTGTATTAAAAAAAGTACCTTCATACATGTCGAGCAGACACCCTCCTTGTGAACCCATCCTGTGGGTGTTTTTGTTGGAATTCGCTATCCCGGGTTATCAAAATTGCGGAACCGATAACCCGAACGAACCCTTCGCCGGAGATCATACGAACGCCGACTCATCCGCCGGAGTCCGAGCTTTGGAGACCATGCATCCGAAGACGCACAGCCCGCCCCCACCCGAACCCCCGCGAGCCGGGGTTCATACGATCGAGGGATCGATCGCTCGCCGGCGATCGATCGGGGTGGGGCTGTTCCGACAGCCCCCGCGGCGGGTCCGGCGACCCGCCGCCACCAGGAAGCCCCCGCCTTCACGGCGGGGTAGGGCACGGCTCCAGCCCGTGCCCAGCGATCGACCATCATGGTCGATCGCACACCCTCGGTCGAACCGAGGGTTCGCCCCCATGCCCCACGACCGAAACCCTAGCCGGGCGATCCGCGGTCCGGTGGCTTCGCCACCACCGCGTGATCGTTCGTCTAATCCGGGCTTCGATCTTCGGATCTTCATCCTACGGTATTCTCGATAAAAACAAATCGAACAATTAACAATTGTACCTACGATTCGTTGTTCGGAGAAACGAAATCGACGACCTCGTGACCTTCCCGCGTATTCCTTGCACTCGTTCGAACGTCGGGTGGGCGACGAGCTATCGAACTTATGGATCCTCTTCACTCTCAGAACTTTATTGTTGGCGTAACGTAGGTTATTAAAGTGAAGACCATGTAGTGCTTTTATAGGCTACGAAGGGGATCAAAAGGAGAATAAATATTGGGCTTCAATATTGAAAATTAAATTGGGTCCAACCCAAATCCATTAATTCTTATCAATATTAATTTTATTTATTTTCCACTATATAAATAAAATTGCACTCCCAATATTATTCATATTATATCAAATAATATTTCTCCAACTTAGTATTATTTATTCCGTGTATTTAAGATTTAAATATCCATGAATAAAATTTATTTATTGCTTAATAAATTTATTCATCTCTTATATCCGAGACTAGTACCACTCAACCTTATTTATTATGCGGAATTAAATCCACTCGCGAGGTTTACATAATAAATCCTTATGAGCTCATCTCGGGGATATTATCAACCCTTACGGGATACACTGCCCCTTCAAGAATTCACGGCATGCCATATATAAAATATAGTGACCCAACTTAACCGGTAATTAACCCAATTATCAAACCGGTTAATTCCTTTGGTAAATCAAAGTCACTTATATTAAATATACACACCCGCAATTATTTCAGGGATTAAGAATAAAATACTCCGAGTCTCAAATCAATTATCGCCGAGCAATCCTAATTGATGAGTCTCAATCGATCCGCTCAATACACCAAGTGTACAAGTGTGATAAAATAATTAAGATAAATTATTTTCTCTCTCACACAACGACTATACCGATGGATTGGTCCGTGTCCATCTAGGTCGTGAGCAACTGTTCGATTAAATACGAGTAACCGATAGTATGATCTTCTGTGTGCCCATGCAACACCATACTAACTACAACGTATAAAATCCAGGACTATTATTTGCATTTATTTAATTAACAATAATTAAAAGCAAATGAATGTCTGTAATTAATAGGTAAATGAAAGTGCATACAGAGTTCAGAATACTCAAATCTAGACATTAAGTATACTACTCCATCAGTTTTCTCATTCACCGACGCACAAGTCAAGACTATGGGCAAAGTGACTGGAGCAGTTTGAACCGAGGAGGCAAAGTCACCACCATGGGCAAAGTCACCACTTTGGGCAAAGTCAAGACTATGGGCAAAATCACCACTTGGGCAAAGTCAAGACTTTGGGTGAAGACACACTTTGGGATACTGGTGATTGGCAAACCGCATAGATGTACCTTGTAGTATTGTTGCGGGCATAGCACTAGAACTTGCAGGAGATGCGGTCTTATGTTTCGAGCATGCTATTGGCCGAGCGGGTCTGTCTAGAGGGTAATGCGGGTTTGGGCAAACTAGATCCATGTTTGGTCGCATAGGTTATCGAATTGTTCAGATCCAGGGGTTTAGGCATAGTGTTAGCTTGCCTTCTCTTACACAGTAAGGATAGATGAGGGGTGGGGCAACTGTTGGGCGTGACGCAATAGGACTACTTTTGTTTTTGCACCCTATAACTGCTGACAAACCGCTGGTAAAAATCCTTAGTGCCAATGACCGGTAGTTTGCCCTAACGATCCTGAGTGAAGTTGTCTGCCCGGATGCTTTGTTTCCCATTTGAATTAAGTTTACCTTTTTGTATTCTGCTAGATCTGAGTGTTTGCTTGCTTTACTTTTAGTTTTATTTATCTGCATGTTAGTTTGGTTAGCCGTAGTAGGTCAAAGTGCTGAAACGATTGCAAAACCACTGTGCCCACAGCACCCCAAACCAAAATCTTTTTGTGACAACCCCCTTGGGCAAAGCCGAGATCACCTACTGTAATTGCCTCCTTGTGGGACCGACCCCACGTACTTACCATTATCTACTAGTTTGTAGTGATTGGGTACTGGCTAAATACAAATATCATTTTGACCGCGCGTGTGCTCCCACGACAAGCATACGGGCGTCGTCACCGCCGTCGACCCGCTTTTTAATCGTGCGGGTTCAACCCGCTTTATATCGTGCGAGTTTCAAATCGTGTTATCAGGTCGTGTCCAAACTGACAGGCCTAATTGTTATGGTATTTGATGGTTTTATAAATTTGTGCAATTTTAATATAAAAATATTGATTATATCGGACAAAATTATAGAAATTATACGACGTTTAAATCTCTTTATAAAAATCAGTTTTTAAAATAAAAATGATTATGTAGTACTATATAGTTATCAGTTTTAAGCTAAATAACCGATATTGTAGGGGTGTTAGATATCAGTTAGTTTCGTGGGCTAGTACTGAAAATCAACTGATTTCTATGAACACAAAAGAAATCGGTTGGAAAATAAAAACTGATTTCTAAAATGTATATAGAAATCGGTTAATCACCGATGTCTATAGTTGCAGACTATAGATATCGGCTCCATCAACATCAGTCCGGATTTTCATAGTGAATAACCGATTTCTAATGCAATATTTTTAGTAGTGCTTATGCAATAGTAATAAATCCTCTCCGTCACCTCAACGCCTAATCAACCGCAGAAAAAAACATGTTAAGAAAAGAGGGGAAAACAAGCTCGTAATCGGATAATTAAATTGATGAGCAAGAACACTCTCAATTAACTAGTAAAGTTTAGAGAGAAGATTAGGAGATATTGCGAAAACATTTTTTTTCTTGGCGTTTAATCTGCTATTAATAAGAGTAATATATTGTTAGTTAAATGTATAGAGTAAATTGGGAAGATCATTAGGTGTATAAAGTAAAAATAATATATAATTAAAATTATATGTATGGAGGTGTACTAAGAGGAAATGGGGTGCGAATAGAGTTACCCTAAAATAAAATTAATAAAAAGATCAACCAAACAATTATTTTACGCTACAATTACTTTACGCTAAAAAATATTTTGGCCCACTCTCGTCTAGTATTGACTCCGCCACTGATTGCACGTGAGTTGGGTTTTTTCCATACTACCTAATTGTTTACTACTTTAATCCGTTAATATTTTATTATATGTATTTGTTCAAAAATGATAAATACATAATGTGGTAGAGAATAAAACTAACTTACATATAGATGATTGTGTATGAAATTGGGGTGCTACACATTGTAAGCATAGAATTAGCCCATGAGTTGGGCACAAGGGTGAAGCAATGAATGCATTTCATTTCAGTGCACACTTTTACTCATTCACAGTGTGATCATTAATTAGATTTCTAAATTTGGAATTAAGTATTGCATTTTGTGGTGTGGTGTGGCACACACGGGAAAACACACATTGTAAACACATTAGCTCATCTACAACAATGGATATTCATGTTTTTCTCGGTTTATTCTATGCTAACCTTAGGTTAGTACACTAACACCATTAACATTCTGACATATGAAGATTACTTTTTTTCTCCATCCCATCTTTTATTTTAAACATTTTAACAAATACACATGGACTAATATCAATGGAATAGAGTACTACCCATTAGGTTAGTATAGAAAAAAGCGTTTTCCAGTATCTTTACATCTCTCGTACACATCAACTTTTTCTTTCATCCAACTCATATTCAATACCCCATTTTTTATCAAAATATTCAATTCACGTCAATGGCTCACTCATTAATTTTTTTTACTTATACTATATATTTTTAAAATAAATAATTACAATAAATATTTTTATAATTCATAAATAATAATAATATTAAAATTTTAAAAATAAATACTTTGTCAAATAATACAATTCCTAAACACTTATTTATATATTTTATGAAAATTTCAATTTTTATAATTATTAAATTTAAAACTAACTTAATTAAAACATAGTAACAATAATGTGTATATATCGGGAATGTGAGAAGAAAATTTTCAGCACGTGAGCCCTTGCCATCACCCTCTCTCCTCCGTTGTCTAAATGCGGGTGCGTCTTATTTGCTTTTCTATGGGTCTCTCTCACCACAGTCATCTACCACATCAGCATTAATGTACTCAGTGATCATGTCATTGACATGAGTTGGGCACTGAAAGTAAAAGTAGTTCATATCGAAACACACACGTTCCCCTCCTCCCACCTAACTCTCACCTAAACCTAAACCGTCCTGAAAATCTCTCTATAAATTGGGATAAATTGTAACACATCAAAAACACATAACTTTAAAAACGTAAAAATGTCCAAGAATTTAATCATAACTTTATTCATTCTGGTGTCTCTTTCAGTCAGCCACTCCTTGGTGGATCCATGCCACGATCCGGAAATGTGTACGTCATGCCCTCCGGGAGGGTGCGCCCATCCTGCATCCGTTGCAGTCTCCACCGAGCAAGTTCTTCACCATACCACAAACAACGGTGCGCCACCTAACTGACGGTGCAGCTAAACCTCCGGGAGTTGGTGTCCTCTGGTGTTTTAGCTGTTCTATTTTAATAAATAAATAAATAAAAAGCACCGTTGTTTCTTTGGTTCTCCGTTAAAGATATCTTAACTTTTCCTAATTACATAATAAGATATAAATACCAAATCTAACCTTTTTATTATATCAACTAAAAAACAAAAATTACAATCTTAATAATAAAATAAATATGCCCACCACATACATACACACAGCAATACTGAAGCAGTTTGCTTCTTGCTTTTGCTTTTCTTCATCGCCCACACCCACACCCCGTGTGGGATTACAAGGTGAAGAATTTCTCGACTCCGAATTCCACTACCCCCAAATCCAAATTTCCCAAGAATCCCATCGTCTCTCGCCGGGAAATTTACCAGGCCGACAACAATTCGACGATCGACGGAGATTTTCTGAGCCCCAACTTCGTGTCGAGCCGAACCCCCACGATTTGCACCGAAATCCACGACCACAAGGGCTACGATTCCAAATGAGACTACCTGAGACCAAACCCTAATTGTAATTAACAAAAGGAGTATATTATATTTTAATAATTAGTATAGTATGTTTTTTTTTTTTATAATTAAGTTATAAAAGAATTACTGTAATTAATTGTTGATCGATCGATCATGTGTATTATTAGGTCTGAGAATATCCCCAAATCAGCGATATGATAACCCAGTCCATGATCTATTTCCTTCCCTTTTGGCGAGTTTGATCAGAATAAATTGTCGCCGATGACATTACCATCGAAACGCTGCATGTTAACTCCGATGTGGGCCCTGTTCGCTGCTGCCTTCGTTCCCCTTCTTTGGAGGTACATTTAAACAGAATATATATATATATATATATATATATATATATATATATATATATATATATATATATATATATATATTCACAATTTCAATGGCGTCCCTTTTTACATTTTCTGATTTCAAGTTGCAAGTTGTATTTCTCTCTTGTGCGCCCGTGTTTCTATGCATCAAATTTGAGTCGAGAAAATATTTAAAAAAATATATTTTCATTATATTGTGGATTAATGGCTAATGTTGGATTTTGTGGGTTTTTGAATTCGGTGAGAATACAATGATTTTCGGGTATCAGATGTGCAAACAGAATCTGCCCGAGTAGAAACTACTTAAAAACTTATTTTATAAAATCTAATAATATTTTAATTAAATTTTTTACATGTAATATAATTAATTATACTATATAAAATATATATTGTACAAAAAAATTAAATAAAAAAATAATTTGTTAAAGATAATGCATATTTTTATATTTATATTAAAAAAATAAATTAAATAGAAAAAAATATATTTTAACCTATAATAATAACAAATAAAAATTATATTTTTACATATATATTATAATAATTATATTTTAAGTTATATAAAAATAAAATATAAATAAAATAAATAAAATTGGGCGTTCTGCCCATGGGCAGAATCTGCCCACACGGAATTACCCAATTGTAAATTGTTAGATGAGTCTTGTGCTCTAATATTTGTTGGATTTAGATATTAAATTTTGTTCGTTTAATACACAGGTAAGAGAACCCTTTGTCCCTCGGAATGCTACTACCATTGTCTGTTTGCGATGACGCGTCATGGAAAATACGCGAGGCTGATTTCCTTACTACTTCACAAAATAGTGGTTGTTCTAATTAAGAGAAGAATTATTGTGGTGGTCTCTACTGCGACAATATAATATTCTTGCCCGGTGCTTTTTATGGTAATGAATTGTTCACCACCTATTCTACTATACAATGCAATGCTGCATTCTAATTTTTGTCAAAGTGAAGTTCTATAAGCTTTCACGCATTGGATTTGCCTATAAGTCGAGAAATGGGAAAAAAGATGTTGCTTGTATTTAATAGCCACGGATAAATATATACATATGTAAAAATATATTTGTGTGTGTGAGCGCGCTTGTATTCTAAGTTTTGATGCCTAGCCAATTTCAAATGTTTAACCCAGAAAATATATTAGTGTAAAAAATAATTTAATAGAGTTTTCCTACTTAACTTTGTAAAAGCTTCTTTGGAAGAATCTTTATCTCTTGGATGTATAATAATTGCATCTCTTATATTTAGACTTTTACAGTAATGAACTATTAATATGAATAAAGATTGGTGTCTAAAATCTGGATATCCAGAAATCAGTTTATTTGTGTTCAATTACCTATTTAACCTTTAATATAATTAATCAATTACTTTTTATTTATTTAGTTATAGTTTAGGCCGTGATTATATTTATACAAGTTATTAAGAGCATCTACCGATGGTGCCCACTTCACTGCATTGGGCCAAGTGAAGTGGGCATGGGCATCAAAAATTTTGCAAATTAGCATTGGAGCAACCCAAAAATAATTGGGCATGCCTAGTATGGTGGCCATGGCCATTTCTTACAGGTGGGCCATGGTTGTTAAATTCATTGCTTTTTATTGGCTAAACTAATATTTAATAAATATAGTTAATGTTTAAAAAAGGTAAAAAGTGGGCATTGCCATTGTATGAAGTTGCCCACTTTTTCTCTTTGCCCACTTTGAATGACATGGCATCTAATGGGCCCATATAAAGTAGGAAATGGGCTATAGCATTGGAGATGCTCTAAGACCATGTACAACAGGGGATCAATTAGGGTGTCAATTGTTTATCAAGTCATCCAGTAAAAGGTGTCAAAAGTGTCAAATTTAACACCTTGTGGGCCCAGTGTCAAAATTTGATCCGATACTAACTAAAATTTGACACCCTCAGTTGGCCCCACCCATTCTTTATTTAATCAAATAAATAGCATTTGAGCCAATAAAACGATGACATGTGTTTCTTTAATTAATTTTTTCACTTCATTTTTAAAATTAGTTTTTACAAAATAATTATTATAAATAAAAATAAAATAAAAATACTATTATTTTTTATTTTTTGTTCTCTATAAATAGAGTGTAAGTTTGTTTCATTTGGACACCAATTTTTTTTTTACGTTTTTTACTCTTATTTTTCACTTTTTGTGTGTCATATTAAAAAAATAATATTATTTATTTTATCAAAATATTACAGATTTTCCAAATATTTTTTGTCAATTTTTTTTTAAATTTAATAATCATTTATATGAAATAAATAAAGAAAAATAAATAATAGGTGGAATATAGAATAGAGTGATGGAGAAGAAAGAGAAAATAATTGACACTTTGAATAACACTCTGCTAAATCTTATGCTGAAAAAATGGTGTTAATTGAGAGTGTCAAGCTGACGTAGCAGGAGAGAAGTGTCAAATTTGACACCCGCTGCTGCAGATAGTCTAAGACCATCCACAGCAAGGTGTCAAATAGGGTGTCAAATTGAGTTTAACTCATACAGTAGGGGAGCATTGAAAGTGTCAAATTTGACACTTAGTGGGGCCGGATCAAAATTTGATCCCACGTCAAATTTTCTTGACACCCTCCATCGGCCCCACTACCTATTAATTTAATACAACAATAAATAAAAGAGTCAATCACTAAATGACACATGACATTTTAATTATTTTTTCCCCTTATTTTAAAATCATTTTTTACAAAATAATTATTCAAAATAAAATAAAAATAAAAATACCATTATTTTTTATTTTTTATCCTCTATAAATAGACTGTAGGTTTGTATCATTTGGACACAAAAAAAAAATCACAATTTTTTGCACTTGTTTCTCTTTATTTTCAATATTTTATGTATATTTTCTATTAAATGTGTTGAATAATAATGGTATTTATTATTTTAAAATATTATGAATTTTTTAAAATTATATTTAGCAATTTTAAATTTAATATATATATATATATATATATATATATATATATATATATAATTAATGAGAAATGTAAAATATGGTGGGGTATAGAATATAGTGATGTGGAAGAAAGAGAATAGTTTACACCTTGAATAACACTCTGTTGGAGCTGATGCTGAAAAGAGGGTGTTAATTGAGAGTGTCAAGCTGACGTGGCAGGAGAGAAGTGTCAAATTTGACACCCGTTGTAGATGGTCTATGAATGTTCATTTTCCCAAACGCGCATTAATTAATACTGTATGTCTTTCGGTCTTCCCTAAACAAATGATTTTGCATTTGACTTTATCTTTTTATAAAAAAAAGGTAATTAAAATTTTATTTGTACTAATCATCAATATGTTTTAAATAAAATTGTATTATACTCTAATTACTGTTCTTAAAAATTATATTATATATCCCAATAACTTTATATGATTTTTAATAAAAAAAATTATTTTTACATAAAAAAAAGGGTAAATTTTAAAAAATAAAATTTTCATAAATAGTAGGATTACATATTTTAGTAACTAAATGATTAGGATTAATAATTTATAAAAATAAGAGATTAACAATTTATTATCTATCTTATAATATAATTAATTTGAATTTACAATTTTATAGTGTTATTTTGAATTCTTCTTATGATTTGAATGAAAAGTTAATTAACTCTTAAAACTTTGTAAATGATAATTTCATTTCATAAAATAAAAAATCAAAATAAATAAAAACACAAAAACAGTTTCATCAAATAAATAACAAAAGGATAAAAACATAAAATAAACAAAAAAACTAATTAATCACACTTCTTTTTCATTTTCACCGTTTCAAAGCACAAGCAACAAAAACATTTTTAAAAATAGGATCTTTATTCAAATCGCACTCACCCTAAGCACTATATACTCATATACGTATAAGCATATAGTAACTCCCTAGTTAAATGATTAAGAACTAAACAAATTAATTTTAATGAGAAATAAAAGTATATACAATTTACATTCATTTATAATTAAATTAATAACTTATAACTTATATATCAAAGTTTTTTATTGTTCAATTTTCTTTTATTCTTCTAATTGTTTGGTTGATTGATTTTTTTTTCATCTAATTGTTTACTTATAACTTAAATGAACCATTGAAACACTACATTACTACATATAAAATATATTATAATTATATTCATCATCATTTTACTATATATAATTATGTTATTTTTTTAAGGGACATTTGGACAAGGGGTAATAATTATAATTTGTATAATTTAATAATCTACTTTATCATAATTATAATTTAGGAGATTTATACCCAAATTATCCTTTTTGTTTTAAATTATCAAATTAAAAAACAAAATTTACGCAATTTTTTTATTTTAAAAAAATTAAATATTAAATTTACAAATTTAAAAACAAAATTACATAACGCGCACACAAATTAAATATTAAATTCACAAATTAAAAAACAAAATTACACAACGCAAAATTAAATATTAAATTCACAAATTAAAAAACAAAATTACACAACGCGCATTCATATTCATTGTATTTGATCATGGATCTCAGCGTCCAAATAACTAGGGGTGAGCAACCGACCGAACTAAACCGAAATATGAATTTCGGTTCGATTATTTGGTTTTAGCTTTAGTTATGGTTTTAAAATTTAGAAATATTAGTTTCGGTTTGATTCGGTTATTTTGCGGATAAACCGATTGAATAACCGAAAACCAAATATTATATATATATTATATGTGTGTATAGTTATTAGTGAATGCATCTCTCAATTTCCCACCACTGTACTTTCAATTAAATGATTTATACAAAACAAATTATTTCTAAACATAATTAAAAAAATAAGTATTTATAAATTTTTTTCATAATTTAGTTATACAACACTCAAATGAACGTGTGAAATAGAATTGACCAGATTGCAAGTTCCAATCATCACATTCACAATACATAACTTAATATGATCTAAAATAAATAATCACAGAATTTAATTTACAATTCTTTGTGGACAGATTCTGCCATGGGCAGAATTGCCCAAAATTATTAGTTTTTTATTTTTTTTATTTTTATATGATTATAAATATAATTAACTTAATAAATCTATTAAAATAAATTTTTATCTTTCATTGTTATATATTAAAATAATTCTTTTCTAATCAATTAATTATTTTAGTATAAATATAAAAATATTCATTATCTTTATCTTAACATATTTATTTTTTTATTGTTTTTTTGCAATATATATTTATTATAGTGTACTTAATTATAATATATGACAAAATAATAATAAAAATATTATAACAATTTTTAAACAAAATTTTAAAAAAAAATTGCCTATGGACGGATTCTGCCGTTTAGCATGATCCATTAATTTATTATATTTATCAATAATAAACAACAATAAATGTTACTATTATCAATTGTCCAACTATATATAAAAATAAAAAATATATTATTTTGTCTAACATATACTGTATTTTTTTTTGTAATTTGTCAGTAAATTAAATATAATCAAATAAACGTATATAAGTTTTTTTTAATTGAGACGCTAAAATAAAAAAAATGATGCGGAATTATAGAACAATTAATGCGCTACAAATAAATATGAAAATCTATCAAAAGGATGATTCTTTATAAATCCTCTGTTAAAAAACTTATTAAAGTTACAAGGGTAATTACACATAATTAAAATCAGTTCTGGATATCCAGATTCTGGATAGTATTCTCTATTGATTATTGAATATGCGATGAAAAAAGGAAAAATAATAATGCTTTTTCCTCTTTTCGATGATATATTCAAATTTGAATTTGTCAATACAGCTTTCACTAATAAATCCGGTATTTGCTTCGAATGAATCCATGGGCCGGCCAGATTTGAGGCCTTTCTTGTCAATACACCTTTCACTAATAAATCCGGTATGTGCTTCGAATGAATCCATGGGCCGGCCAGATTTGAGGCTTTTCTTGGCGTGGCATTGCCACCTAATTGGGAACAAATAAATTTCTAAAATATTTAGGCTTGGGAGTCTTCGAACTTGGGTTAATGCCACCTAATTGGGAACAAATAAATTTCTAAAATATTTGGGCTTGGGAGTCTTCGAACCTGGGTTTCTGAGGTTTAAAAGAAAGCCCAAACCACTGGCCTACGTAAGCCATTTGCAAGAATTTGTAAACTTATTATAAATATATGTTATACGTTATAAGTATAAATTATGAATTACATAATTAATTAACAATTATCATAAAAATAAAAATAATTATTTATATTAAAAATAATCAATAAAACATATATAATTTTAATAAATAACAATCATGTAATAAATTATTTCGCTTATTTGCATAAAAAATAATCAAAAAAACATAATTATTTCGTAATAAATGACGTATCAAAAAAATACATTATTTTTATTTTTACTATTAAAAATGAAAAAATAATTATTTTTATTTTTAAGGGTATACATATTAAGTGACGCATAAAAAAAATGATAGTGTGCATATTTATTTAATATATTGAGTATATAGTAAATTAAATAAATTATGTTTTTTTTATGCTAATAAGCGAAATAATTTATTACGTGATTGTTATTTATTACAATTATTTATGTTTTATTGATTATTTTTAATATAAATAATTATTTTTATTTTTATGATAATTGTTAATTAATTATGTAATTCATAATTTATACTTATAACGTATAACATATATATATAATAAGTTTACAGATTTATGCAAATGGCTTACTTAGCCCAGTGGTTTGGGCTTCCTTTCAAACCTCAAAAACACGGGTTCGAATCCCCTCATGCCCAAATATTTTAGAAATTTATTTGATTCGGCTGAGGTGGCAATGCCACGTCAACTTTCCGGCAATGGGGTGAAGTCACGTGCGATTCACGTGCCATTTTTATTGTCCTTTTATGAAAATGGCCTTTCTCGGAGAAACTAAATATGATTATATCCCTCCCTTCTCAAACATGACTCTTGTAGTTGTTATTGTAATAATTTAGAATAAAAAAAATCTTAACACTAGAGGAACATTAAATATGACCTAATCATTTTGGTAGTGCTTTCTTCTACATTCTTATCTGGAGTCATCCCATTGATGTTTGAAACTAATTTCTCAGTGGGCAAGATTTTTTCTTCAACTTTTCTCCTGTTGCCTTATCTCTAGCTAGCAATACCAATAAAGGCACGAAATTTTCTGTAATTTATAAAAAATCTTGATATATATATTATCATTTGCAAGGTGCATAATTTTTTATATAATTTTGTTTTAATTCCCTTTTCTACATTGCCTTTACTTTTTAAATAATCTTATCTCATTAACCTGAAAAGATTTTGTGTGTATCATCTGTGGTCTAAAATTTTGTTTTCCAATTATTTTTGCCTTTTTTTGACATGTGATCAAATTGGAGTAATGTTATTGTTTTAAGCAGTCACTTATTCTTTCGTTGAGAACAGGGGCTGTGAACTTTTGCTAAGCTATACATCTGGTAAGCTCTCTCTTCTGATTTTCATTTTTTAATTACTGCATTTTCTGAGTTATATATGCTTTTGATAGTGGGAATATGACTTTTCATGCACAAAAATAAAAAGGATGAGAATTTTGACCCCTCCCAAAAAAACATGAGTATTTTGTACAAACTTCATTTGAAATCTCAAAAACACCCTTACTTTTTATTTTCAACAAAACAATTCAATTAAATACTCAAAATCAATTTCAAAACATAAATAAGAAAATCGTGGGCCCCACATAAATACCAAAATCGGAAATTTGGTTGTTGAATGTGTAAATCCATGCATTTATCATGCATGTCAAACCTATCAAACCCTAAAACTCTCACACCCACAATTTTTTTCAAAACACAAAAAACCACCCAATCTCTCTTATTCTCTCTACAAAAACAACTCTAGAAGAAGGCTCCGTCCGAATCTACGTTGGAAGAGCTGGGTTCGCCGGCCGAAAGGTACGTCGAAAATCGCCGTTTTTTTTTCTTTTCGATTTTCTGTTCGAGTTCATAGCTACACGGTGGCTACACGGTGGGCAGCTTCGACCGTGTGGCCACCGTGTAGCTATGAAGATTATCCGGTCACTGCCCGGTAACACAGCAGGGCACTACACGGTAATCCCGGTCACCGTGTTCCGAGAAGTGTCTCTCGGTAACACGGTGACACACTACACGGTCAGGTGACCGTGTAGTGACCGTGTACAGTGAGCATTTTTTTTTTTTTTAATTTTCGAATTATGGATTGTTTTTACACGTTTGGATGGATATTTTGGGTTCCCTAACTTAATTCAATCGTGTTTATTTATCGTAGATGTCGGATCGACGAATCACGGTACGTTACGGTGGTCGTTGGGATCGAGCGGGCTACGTCGATGGAGTAGATATGTGCCTCTTCTTTAATAGGGATGAAATTACGCTCGACACTCTTGTGAGCCGGATTCGTACAGCTTTGCGCCCTCCGCCCAATATCGAGTACATGTTGTCTTTCTTAACACGAGGCATTGACGCGAGAAGCGTGCGGGCTCCTTTGATTCGCGACGAAGATGTATCCCGCATGTTAGACGAGCAAATACACGAGTGCTTTGTGTTCGTCGTCGAAACAGAGGCACAACAAGCTGCGCCGGAGGTGAATATTGGAGCAGAGAATCGGGATCAAGGTGTACCGTCAGACCGCGAGGCAGTCGAGACTTCCGAGGACGAAGAAGAAGCCCGTCACACCGTCCGGCCACGCGTTCCATCAAGCTCGGCTTCTTCTTCTTCACCGGTACTGCAGCCGGTGCTCCTCTCGGAGCATGTCCAATCCTAGCAGGAGCAACGTACCTCACTTCGTATGCTCCTCTGTTGAGGAACGAAGTGTAGTACTCAGTCCTCGCCTCCTTGCGTGTCGGCTCTAGAGTCGAGAGGACCACAAGCTGAAAAAAAATGAAAATTAATTTATTAAGCATTAATTAAAGGAAATAAATAATTTAAAACATTAATTTCACAAAATTTACCTCATCGTCCTCGAAGAAATCAGTGAAATTGAGGGTGCATCCAACCGATTTCCAGTTCAAAAACCGAGGCCTCACAGTTTTCTCCATCTGCACTCCGCAGACACGGCCCAGGCTCGGTATCGCCTCGTACGACCATAGCTGAAAGGCCCAAATTGGGCCGTAAACGTGGTATCCCCTCGAGTGAACCTGACCGGGCATCGTCGCAGCTATGGAGATGTAGTGCGACATGATCTGCCAGGAGTAGGATCCCCAGGGAAACGAATCCCATCCGGCAACGTCCTCCACAAAAGCCCAAGCCCAAGTGTCGATCTTGGCATCGTCTCGGCCCAACAAGAAAAAATAGTAGATCAACAAGTTGGCCACCTTCAAGTAGTCGGCCGGGTCCTGACCCATACTCAGAGAGGTGAATCTCGTACGAAGATCTTTAAGGCTCGTCGTCTGTCTGAAGTGTCTCCAGTAAACAGAGTCCTCAGAAATCGTGTGCGTGGTGGCCGAAGGATCAAATGCGTGACCACCAAATCGAAATCCGGTAATCAGGGCATACTCCTGTGCTCGAAAGCGAATAGTCTGGCCCCCGACGAAAAACCAATGCTCGAATGGAGGTATCGTCGGACTCACGATCTCCCGAGCTAGAAGGTGGTGCATCGCCATATTGGACCTTCCGTACCTCTTAAGCCAGAGCAAATACCCGAAACAACTTTCCTTAAATGTCCGTAAAGCTGCTAGGGTAGGGTCGACGGACGTCAGCGTGTCTCTAATTTCCTTTAGTAATTCGAACCGATCGTACAAATTGAGGTTCTTCGACAACTTTATGAACTCTGGCCTCTTCCAATCGAAGCCCTCCTGCAAAAATGAAGTTAAAACAAATAAATATGACATTCAATTAAATAACAAAACTCAAAATTCAAAAAAAAAAAAAAAAAAAAAAATTTTATTCTGTAACACGGTCATAACACGGTCACCGTGTACCGTGTTACCGGTAACACGGTCACCGTGTAACCGGATAACCGATAACACGGTGACCGAGAAATCTGACCATGTTACCGAGATTTTTTCGGTCACTGCCCGGTAACACGGTGGTATCGCTACACGGTCAGCTCTATAAACGCTACCGTGTAGCGCTACCGTGTAGCCATAAACACCGACCAAAAACCAGAAATTTCAGGCGATTCAAAGACCAATTTAACACAGAATTTCAATTCTAAATCAACTAAAACGCAATAAGGAACTTAAATACACTCAATGGCTAGCAAATAACACATCCAATTCAACACATTATCGAAAAAAATTCAAAATTTCGAAATAAAAAAAGTAGGGTTTCGGCACTTACCGGGGCTTGAATCGGCCATTGTTGCTCGCCATGTTGTTCATTGTTGTCAGCCATTGTTAGTCGCCGGAATTTTTGGCCGGATTCCTTCTTCTTTGATTCTCGATTTCGGCGGCGGTTTTGGGTGTTTGGGGGGGACCGATAGAGAGAAAAAAAAAGAGGAGTGGGGACCGATTTTTTTAATGCTCTTTTTGTCTTTTTCTTGTGTTTTAATTCTTTTGTTTTGTTTATTTAAAAGTTGAGGGTAAGTTAGTATTTTCAAGTAGAAATTGTATGAAAAACTCACATTTTTTTGGGGTGTGTCAAAATACTCATCTTTCTTATATTTGTTCCCAAAAATCCACAGGCCTCCTTTTGATATATAAACCATATAAGTTCACTGTTGGTATTTCTTTACATAACAAGTTTCTTAATTGATACCATTTGATCCTTCTCTGTTATTCACTATATTTGAGTTTTAAGGGATACACACACAAATTTGAGTTTCAAGGATTTCTTGTGTGTGTGAATTTTGTTGATTGCATCGTTAGATTTCTTGATAGTGCTAGCTTATATTTCACATTTCGTGTCTCCATATTAGATGCAGTTTCCTTTTTCAAATTCATGAAGATATAGGATCTGTCATTTGATATCACAAACAAAAAACGGGTGTAATCAATTTGAAATCCTAACATTTACGGTAAATTCTTATGGATGACTGACGGCGAAAACTTTGTCGTGGAAGCTAACGCGGCCAAAATAAATTTATAAAGTTCCTAACTCAACACAAGATAGCAAGTGGTAAGTATAGAGTCGATCCCACGAGGAAGCAATTGCAATTTAGTTAATCTCGGCTTTGCCCCAAATAGTGTCACAATAAAAAGGTTTTGAATTTGGTTGCTGAGTCACAGCGTTTAATCAAACTACCAACTAACAGAAATAAATAAACTAATTAACCCAAACTAACATGCAGAAATAATAACTAAACACTTTGACCAAACTGGAAACAGAAAACAATTAATCAAACTGAAATCAAATAAAGGAAAGTAGGCTCCTGGGCTTTGGCTTCTCTCTGGGTTCTCTGGGCAAACTACCGATCCCTGGCACTAATGGTTTTAACTGATGGTTTTTCAATCGGTTATAGGATGTCGAACAAAGTAAAAGCAGTCCTATTAAGTCACGCCTACAGTTACCCCACCCCAATCCGTCCTTACTGTGTAAAGAAAAGGCAAGGTATACTTATGCCTAATCCCCTGAATCTAGACAATTCGATACCTATGTGGTCGCATGGATCTAGTTTTCCCAAACTCGTATAGATCTCTAGACGAACCCAATTTGGCCAATAGCATGTCCGGAAATCCGAATCATACGACCGCAAAGCTCCAACACGTTCTAGCGCTATGCCCGTAGTACAACTAGATACTATTATTCGGTTTGATCAATCGCTGGTATCTCAAAGTGTAAGGGTTTCCTAACGACGAAATTAGTCCACCCAAACCTGCAAGAATGTGGTTAAACCTCAACTGTGTATCGGGAACAAACCTCCAAGCAGTTAACTAAGACCTATCAACCTCACGGTTCTAACTTAGCCCAGAGTCCCCTCCGAACTGCCTTTGCCCAGTCGCCCTGCAAGTTTAGCTACTCATATGCGAAGAAATAAAACAAGAAATAAATTGGAAAAGAAAACTGAATTGCATAATTACTGAAATCGAAATTGTTCAAGCTGAAATATCAAACCAAACTAATAAAAACATAAAGCAGTAAATTGTTTAAACGCCCGAAGGCTCGATCAACTTCAAAAGAAATAACTTGGCCGGAAATCTCCAAGAGCTTCGATCGCCGGCGGCTTGCTTCGTGAACGGGGTCGTAATTGTGTGTCCTGTCTTCTCCAGCTTCTCTTCCTTATATAGGCGTGAATTAGGGTTGTGGAATCGCAGTTGCATGGGCCGCTGCATGGGCTTCCTTTTCCAGGCGCCGCTAAGTACTTTCCATCTTTAGCTCCAGCCGCCTTTGACTTTGCCCGCTGGCAATTCGCTTCCCAAACTCTCTACAGGTATTCTCCTCCTCCACAGGTGAACGGACCAGGCACGGTACTCGGTAGTCGATTTGGGTCTTCTGCTTCATGACTCAACCCTGAGTGGTTTGGTTTGCTTGTCGAGGCCAAGTATGCTCAGTCACTACCACTCCAAATCGCTGTTTGCCCAAAGAAGGGGTTTTCCTTGCCTCTTTTGCCCAGTGCGCCACTTGTTACCTGTTTGCCTGCACACTCTGACCAAACACTCTACTGTGCCCTCCCAGAAACATAAAACAGACTCAAATTGACTCCAAAAGGGGCTCAAGATGAGCAAATAAAATGGCTCATCAAACCGCACACACTTGCAATACGCTTGTCCTCAAGCGTGGGGTTTGACTTACCGGACTCAAGACCAAAGTGAAAAAGAAATCAAGATAGAGGGGGAAACAAAATAACAGAGACTCAAAGAACTTTAGCATGATTAGAGAATATGAAATAGGCAAAGCAAATACAGACAAGTCAAAATTCAAGTTAGAGGCATAAAAATTCGGTCAAGAGTCTATACTAGGGCTTTTGGGGTCACTCCCTCACTAGTGTATCTCTCTTTTCAGTGGATGGGTATAATGTCACTCATTTTCTGTTGTGAATCTATTTTGCCCAAATTTGACAGTTTGCTGATCAAGTTATTCTGACTAAGTGGAGGGTCTCATCAAAGGGGCTTTTATTGGGTTGTAATGTAGGCTCTTTGGGTGGATTTTGAGGAGTAGACACAGTTTGGGCAGAGGGCTCTTTTTAGTTAGCCTTTCTCTACCACTTTGCCCCTTTTCTTACGGGCCTTAGCACACAACCAAACTTAATACTTCTCTCTCTTTTTTTTTCTTTTTTTTTGTTTTTTCAACACTCATCTCTCTACCCCTCATTATCTGTCTGGCGCCTATTGGCAAAGTGCCAGACTGGTATACAAAGAAAACTCAACAGGCTCAAAGGGGCTAGCAAGGGATTAATGTTCATTTATGGTCAAACTGAAAGAACTGCCCTAATCATATAAAAACCCCCACCCAACAAAACTACTTACCACAACAAATAGGCAAAGTCAGGCATCATAAATTTCACAACAGTACTCTCAAGAAAGAAATTTCAATTCAATGTATGGCTCAAGTCTCACAGTTTGCCTAGTATAGTTCCATCGTCCCTATTTTCATGCCTTTAACTACAAATTTTGAATTGCTGTATAAATGAAATGCTTCTAACTGCCCTAAGTATTCACATAATCATGCTGACTTGATTAGACACAGAGGTTTTCCCTTTCCCTTTCCCCCCTCACACACTTTGCGTAGGCAAAGTGGATGAAAGTAATAAGATCGGTAGGGGCTGCCTCGACCAAACAATAACTCTAAATTAACGTTGGCGCACCTGCCCCCTCACACACTTTGCGTAGGCAAAGTGTGTCAGCAGGGAGATCGACCCCGTCGCCCGAGTTATTTGACTCAAACAAAACACAAAAAAAAAAAAAAAAAAACTAAAGACAAGGGAGGGTCAGTTAAGTGCTGGGTTTAGGAAGGTACCTGAATCCATTATGGGCAAAGTATGCCTTCATCATGCTGGCAAGCTCTTCCAGCTTCTGCTCTATCCTCTCAAGACGCTCCTCATCCGCGCCTTCTTCCTTCACCTCTTGCTTCTTAACCTTTGCCTTCACTGGTATCGCCTTCCCTACCTTCACTGGTTTGTTGTCATAAGAAACTATGACTCCATCAATGCTCTCCTTGATATCATGCATCCTCTTGAAACAGGCCTTTTCAAACTTCTCCTCGCTCATCAAGTTCACTTTCTTCCCTACCAACAGATCCATCTTCGCAGCATACACCATAGGGAACTGGGCAAAGGAGTGGCGCTGCAAGGGGTGGGTGATCAACCACTTCATCTGTGCACAGAGAAAAGACCCAAAGTGGAGCCTGATCTTCTTCTCCATACACCACAGCATACCAAATCGATTTGGGAGATCGCATTGCTTGTGTCCTGTTTGCCAAAGAAATTGACAGCCAGGATCCTGTGGCAAACCCTCATAGCATCATCCTTCAACTGATGCCCCTTAGTGGTCTGTGCAATGAAAGTCCCCCCTTTGCCCAGCACCTTCCAGATCTCATTCAGCTCGCTTTTGGTGCGCTCAGGCAAAGTCTTCAATGCCCTCTGGTACTCCTTTGATTTCCACTCCTCGAAAGTTACCATTCCCAAACTGAGGTCCAGTTCGGTGCAGCTCGCTTTGACCTTGCTTCCCAGTATCTCAAACTGGATGCCAGTAACTCCTTCCTCTTTGTCCTCTTTGATCACCGTCTTAAAAAACTCTCTCACCACCTTATCACTTATTTGCACAGACCACTCCAAAAACTGACTCCACACAATGTTCGCAAAGTACTCCCTCACTTTGACCTCCACCCCCATCAGCTTCAATGTGTCGAAACACACAGTCTTGGGCACCACGATTTTGCGAGGGGCGGCGCTAGTAGTCGCCGGAGTTGGAGCTTTGCGCTTCTTGGTCGAAGCTCTGGTGTTCGGTGTTTTTGGAATGTTGTGGGTGACTTCGATTTCTGGTTCCTCTTCTTCCTCATCATCGCCGCCGGCAGCCGTCGAATTCTCCTCCTTCTTTTCGTCGGCGCTTGAACCTGCATCAGACAATTTTAAACCCTTACCCTTAACGTCAGATCTGGGTTTCTTCCTTCGTGGGCTCTCGATCACATCGCCGGTTGGCTGCTCAGACCCCTCTGTTGCGTCGGCCAGAGTCTCCAAATCTTTCTGCTCGGAAAGCTGGGGCACATCGAGCTCAGCGCTGAGTTGCGCTATTAAATTCTGGTCGACTGGCGGTGGGCTGTTTGGCATGGTGGACGCGGGTGGTAATATCGTGACGAGCGGCACGGCGGAGGAAGCTTCTCCGGTTGTCTCAGTGGTGGCGGCGGCAGTCGCCTCCTCCCTGTTTTCATCCACGGCGGTATCGTTCTTTGGCTCCGTCATCCTCTTGCGCTTCGATTTGGTTGATGCAGTGGGTGGTGGTGGTGTGGTAAGATCAATATGGGTTCCGTCCGGGATTCCTCTCAATTTGTTTTTGGGTCTAGTGCTCACCATTGACGACGGCGGTTAGGGTTATAGGGATTTTTGAATTTTGGAAAGGGAGTGGATGAGGGTAGTTATCGGGTTTCGTGGGGGGGAGTTATGGAAAGTGGGATTTGCAGAGTCCTAATGATGGGATGTTTTTCCTCAAATCTCGCACCCCCATCTGCCCAGTTATGGTAAGCCCAAACTGGTGTCCTTTGCCCAAACCCTGTCCCTACAAAATCAAAAATACAATACACCCTTTCTTCCGGCCTTGTTAAATTTGGCATGAAGTGATCGTTTTATTAAACCTAAAAAAAATAGAAAAAACAGAAACTAAATAATAAATAAAACATGAAAACATACCAGGTTGCCTCCTGGCCAGCGCCCTATTTTAGGTCCTAGGCATGACCTTGCTGCTGACTTTGATTAACGACCACTGGGGGCAATCTGGAACTCCAATTCCACTTGCCCAAAGTAAGGTTTAACTCGCTGTCCATTAACCTTGAAAATGTAGTCCTTACCCTTAACTGTCTTACTTTTCAGATTCACTGATCCATTAGGGCAAACCTGGTGTACGATATATGGGCCTTCCCACTTTGAAAACAGTTTGCCCTTCCGGAATAGATTCCTTGTTTGATGTAAAAGGACCAGCGTTCCTTCCTTAATCTGTTTATCTTTGATTATCTTGTCATGGGCTCTCTTTGTCCTTTCCTTGTAGTGAGCGGCATGATCATATGCCTCGATCCTCAACTGCTCTAACTCCACAAGGTCCAATTTCCGTTCGTTACCTGCAAGGTCCCAATCAAAGTTGACTTTGTTTACTGCCCAATGTGCTTTGTGTTGGAGTTGTGTACTTAATGTCTAGATTTAAGTAACGGTAAACTCCCGTTCATAGCATTTAATCTATTAAATTAATAAACAATTGTTTGCATTTAATTATTGATAATTAAATATATGCAAATCATAGTCCTGGATTTTATACGTTGTAGTTAGTATGGTGTGTCGGGCCCACACAGAAGATCATACTATCGGTTACTCGTATTTAATCAAACAGTTGCTCACGACCTAGATGGACACGGACCAATCCATCGGTATAGTCGTTGTGTGAGAGAGAAAATAATTTGTCTTAATTATTTTATCACACTTGTACACTTGATGTATTGAGCGGATCGCTTGAGATTTATCGATTAGGATTGCCTTGGATAATCGATTCAAGTCTCAGAGTATTTTATTCTTAATCCCCGATACTATTGCGGGTGTGTATATTTAATATAAGTAACTTTGATTTACCAAAGGAATTAACCGATTTAATTATTGGATTAATTACCGGTTAAGTTGGGTCACTATATTTTATATATGACATGCCGTGAATACTTGACGGGAAAGTGTATCCCGTAAGGGTTGATAATATCCCCGAGATGAGTTCATAAGGAATTATTGTGTAAACCTCATGAGTGGATTCGTTCCGCACAATAATTAAGGTTGAATGGTACTAGTCTCGGATTCAAGAGATGAATAAATTAATTAGAAATAAATTAATTTTATTCATGGATATTTAAATCTTAAATACACGGAATAAATAATACTACCGGAGAAATATTATTTGATATAATATGGTTTAATATTGGGAGTGCAATTAATTTATATAGTGGAAAATAAATTAATTAATATTAATGGGAGATTAATAGATTTGGGCTTGAGCTCAATTTAATCATTAATATTGAAAGCCCAATATTCCACCTCCTTTAAATCCCCTACGTAGCCTATAAAAGCACTACATGGTCTTCACAATTAAACACACCATAAGATTATCATACTTGATATTCTAGAGAGTTCGTGAAGTAGATCCATAAGCTTGGAGGATCGTCGCCCACCCGACGTTCAAGCTAGTGCAAGGAATACGTGAGAAGATTCAAAGGTCTTCAATTGATTCCGTTTCTCCGCACAACGAATCAAAAGGTATGATCATAAAACTCCTTGTGTGATTTTATGTGATATTAATTGTAACACGTACATGAACACACGATCCGGGAGAACGTCGAGACCGGGATACGGGGATCACGCGATCCCCGTCGGGATCGAAGGGGGCGGCCGAACCCTAGGGTTCGACCGCCGGCGTGCGCGCAAGAAACGCCCCGGCTGGACGCCGGGGCATGCGATCGACCTAGGGTCGATCGCTGGGGATGCCACGGGCTGGTGCCGTGGAGGATCCCCGCCGCCTCGATGGCGGCGTGCGCCGAGAAAGGCACCCCGGCTGGGCCGGGGTGGGCGATCGATCGCGAGATCGATCGCCGGGGGAAGACCGCGGCTGGAGCCGCGGTAGGTCAGCCGGGCTGACCGCCCCTCCTGGCGGTGGCGGTGAGTCGCCAGACTCACCGCCGGAGGCTGCCCCATGCGATCGCCATGCACGGCGATCGCGAGCCCCGGCGGGGGCATGGCTAGGGTTTAGCCGAGGGCTTGCCCGCGCTGACGCCTTGGTCATGCTCCGGTTCGTGCGGTGTTCGCGATCGGTTTCCGGCGATGGGATTTCGGTCAGGGTTATCGGTTCCGCAATTTTTGATACCCCGGGATATCGATTTCCAACAACTGGTATCAGAGCGTTTGGTTTCGTGTTCATGTATGTGTTCAATTATCGTTCTACCTTGCAGGGATTCCGACTATCATGGTTAATTTAATTGTTGATTAATTGTTTAATTAATTGTTAATTATTTTACCATGATTATTCGTTTGTTAAACTCTCGGACATGTCGAGATTCGTTTTGTGTGGATGAATGCTTGTAATAGTAAAAATTCGGGTGTTGACCGAATTTAGATTTATTATTATTGTTCTATGTTTTCCGGAAAATGTATAGGGTCGATTTCATGTATAGAATCGATACCGGAATTGTGAATTTATTTCTTGTAATTTATTTACGTTGGATCGATGCCGAGACGACCGCCGGAGAACGCGTGTGACGAAGAAGACGAAGAGGACGAAAAACCGGGGGTCGATCAACCCCATGATCGACCCCGTGACCGAAGCCATGGGGAGGGGTCGATCGCCCCTCGGCTGGGGCTGCCGCCGGCATGGTGGTGGCCGGCCGGCTGGGGTGGCGGCGGCGGTGCCCTATCCGGTGATGGTGGTCGGCGGTGGGGTGGTGCGGGAATCCCCATCCCGTGCTACTCCTACCTAGATTCACTTTCCTAATTGATTCGGTTTTCCTATTTTGAGTATTCCTATTTTTGGGAACTCTCATGGAAATAGGAAAATAATTAATTGGAATTAATTTTATTTCTTTATTCTATTATGGAAATCTTCTAGAATATTCAAGTCTTACTTGGATAGGATTCTAGAGATTTAATAGAATTGGAAAGGAATAAAAAATTAATTAAGAATTGATTTATTTCCTAATTGATTATTCCTATTTTATGGGAATTTTCATAGTAATGGAAATTAATTAATTTTGGAAAGTAGAAGAGTCCTAATTTATTTTATTTCCTTATTCTATTATAGAAGTCTTCTAGAATGTTCCAAGTTTGACTTGGATGAGATTCTAGAGATTTAATAGAATTAGATAGGAAAATAAATAAATAAAAATATTAATAATATTTAATTTTATTTTTGATTTATTCGATTGACTTAATTTTCGAATTAAGTATCTTTTGGATTTATTTAAAATAAATAGATTTAAATATTGGGATTAATATTCTCGTCACATGGAGCATTCAAGAACGAAGACTGAAGACTAGAAGACGCATACGGAGATGGAATAAAGCCATGATAGTCGGAAAATAATTTCTCTAGCATTATTTTGACTATGTGATACTATGTGCTTTATTACTTGTATGCATGCTTATGTTTTTAATTATGCATTAGATAGCGTATCCCTTTGTTATAAAAAGCTAAGTGGGAGAGGGGATGGAAACATTCCCATGGTCTCCATTACTGTTCTCTTGGTGACTTTTATGGACTTTTGAAGTTCGTATAGGTAAGTCATTGGAGGAGAATTCTTGTAATTCCTTTTACAAGAAACATTGATTAAGTTTATCAAACAATGCCTAATTTGTCTTTCTGAAACTGACTTCAAGTCGACTCATTCTCACCCCGGGGAGTGGAATGGAGCCAAAGCCACTTGGTCATGTGGATGACACAAATTAGAGACATTCGTACCATCCTTTTGAAGGTGGATCGATTGTCTGCTCGGCTCCCTCATCTGATGAGAGATAGGGTTGTTCGCATGGTGAATCACTAGTTAGAAACTTCGAGTTTCACTTATGATTCTCCGCGTCTTGATCGAATGGATCAAGTAATTGGGAGTCAACTGTATATGTCTTTTGGTATAGTAAACGTCCACATGAACGTGGCTTGCTATACTGAATGGGATTTTGGAATGGTCGATGTAGACAGTTATAGGGAATTGTGAAGGATTGTGAGTTATCGTAAACGTCCACATGAACGTGGCTTGCGGTGACATAGCAATTCCAAATGATTCACCTTAGTACTGAGTAATGGTTTACACTTAGGTACGCTTTATAGTATTCTTCCCAACGAAGTAACGCTATAATGATGTACGACCGAAGCAAATCTAATTGCTAAATCATTTGGGTGGGTAAACGTCCACATGAACGTGGCTTGCCTTACCTGATGGGATTTTAGATGTAATTATTAATTTAATGATATTATTTGAGGGATATAATATCGGATATTAAATTGATTGTTTGTTTAAATGTGCTTATAGGTTTAGAGAATAGCTATGAACCCACTTTCTGTGATACTCAAGGAGCATAAACTCACTGGCCCCAATTGATTGGAGGAGAAATTTAGACATTGTCCTGACTTCTGAAGAGTACAAGTTTGTACTCCATGAAGTATGCCCTGCTGAGCCCACGACTGCCTTAACTAATGAGGAAAAAGAGGCATATCGGAATTGGAAAAAGGCTGATGAAATGGCTAGGTGTTATATTTTGGCTTCCATGTCAAATGTACTCCAAACCCAACATGAGTCGATGGACACTGCCTATGATATGTTGTTCAACCTCAAGGATATGTTTGGGCAGCAAGATCGTGCGGCAAGGCAAGAAGCCATGAGAGTCCTTATGACAACTACTCAGTCTGAAGGAACGCCCGTAGGGGAGCACATTCTTAAGATGATGAGTTTTTTGAATGAACTTGAGATCCTAGGAGCTCAAATTGATGATGAGACGCAAGTCGACATCATACTCCAGTCTCTGACCCCTAGTTTTGAGCAGTTTCGTATGAGTTATAATATGGGTAAACTATCTTATACTCTTGCGCAACTCCTGACTGAACTTAAGGCGACAGAGGGGATCTACAAGAAGGGCAAGTCTCAAGCGCTTGTAGCTACCAAGTCCAAGGGCTCGAAGCCTGTTGGAGGTAGGGGCAAGAAAAGGAAGCAAGCCTGGAAACCCAGTGGTGCCAAGAGGAATGGACCACTAGTGGGGGCTGCCAAGCCAAGAGGCAAGTGCTTCCGATGCAATAAGTCTGGACACTGGAAGTCTGAATGTCCTCTCAAAGGTACGGATTTTTCTTTAGTCGTAAAAACATAGTCAGCGGTATTATCTACCAGAATTCTGGTGTGTAGATATGGAACCACTGACGGTATGTGCATTTTTAAATGCAGGGGTTCCAGAAAACCCGGCGACTTAGAGAAGAAGAGTTCGAGTCTACACGGGCAAAAGCTGTAGAGGAGGCAACTGTTGCAGTGGAAGACATTTATCTGCTTTAGTAGTTAAATAGGATTTCATTTCAAGTTTATTGCAATATGTACCTTTTATTTTAGAAAGAACTTTTGTTCTGGATTTCTATTATGAATGGATATTTTATTTCTTTAATCATTTGATAATTTTGATAAGAAATAATGGGTATTATCTATTCTGGTACATTAGATAGCAATATATGAATGATAGATCCTAAGTCTACCACGATGCAACAAACCGTTCTATAACTTGTTTTACTTGTTAGATATATTTCTTTGTTAAATCATTATACTTGTGAATTCTTGTACTTAGTAGTATTTGTTCAAATAAGATTCAAATGGTCGAAATTGATTTAATCAATTATAGTTGAAGGAATGGACCTTCCGACCTAAGAATTGAATTTGGAAGGTAATACAACTAAGCAAACCTTTCTGGATAAAGGATAGAATTCGGACAAGTATTGAGAATGATTACTGATATATGCAAACGTATGTGTAATTAGAAAGGTACGAGTATTTCTTTCAAGGATGCTCGGTGATGGATTAGAATACTTGATGTGCCATAAAAGCAAAGTGTTTTGACTTGTCAATGGACACAAAGCTATTATGGAGAACCTTCAACGTATATCCATTAGAAGTCTGCGACTTAATCGCGATGGCTACCACCTATCTAAATAACACATAGCATAATCAAAGATTGGGATTCAATCCCAAAAAGGCCGCACCATACACTTACGTGTAGAGATGGTGTGTCGGAAATAAGAAATAGGAATCTAATAGTAAAAGAACAAGTTGTTCGGAACTACTTATGTTCTATGGATATTCCTGGAAACAATGACACATTCAATGTGATTGTAGGATATCCTAGATGAACAAAGTATTGTGTGTTCTATAGTACTATGAACCAGAATGACGTTTAACGCCCGGTTCTTAGAGGAAGACTATTAGGCAAACCGCAAAACCCGAACTGACGTAATACCTTGGAATGGGAAAAAGGACAAAGACTAGGAACCAGCCAAACCGAGTAGAAGTACACCACACACTGCACCTACTGTTATTACTGTTATACACCGGGACGCCATTGCAGTGGGAGGTTGTGGGACAACCAGAGATGTTCATAAAGACTAGAAGAGTTTTGAACTCTGGATCTAGTAAAGATGAAATCGATCCCTAGCTCTGCATAAGGGCGGTACTAGATCTAAATGTGCCTGTTTGGAAAACAATAAGATTTATTGTTAAGAGGCTAGATCATTTAGAGTACAAGCTTAGTAAATCCATTTATGGATGATTACAAAGCTATAAATCGTGGAACTTGCGAATTGATGAGACAGTCCATTTGATGGATTCATCAAAAGGCATAGACGAAAGGTGTATTGGAGACGTAATGGAAACAAGGTGGTGTTTCTCGGAATTTTTGTGTAGATAATATTTTATCATTGACAACAATGTAAAGATGTTATCAGACATAAAATGATGGTTGTCTAAATGAATCGAGATATAAGATTGAGTAGAAGTTGGGACATGTTCTTAAGATCTTTTGATCTAGGGATAAGAACATTGTACTTCTCCTAGATATCTTATACGATTATGGTTTGTTTTTAACATGCATAATTCTGAGAAAGGTTGTTGCCTTTCAGAGACAGAATATATATATATATCTATCTAAAGTCATGTGTTTTGAACACATAAAGGAGATATATGATACAAAGCAGTTTCCTACACTTTTGTATGGAAAGCTTGATAAATGCAATGTTGAAAAACAAGGACCTGATATCAACTATGCGGTTAGCGTAGTGGGAGGATATCAAAAGTAATCTAGATAAGAGACATTCGGATGTTGTAATAGTAATTGCGAAGTACTGGATTACTAAGCAAGACGAAGTCTTCTTGGATTACATATTCTCAGATCTCAGATTAGAGAAGGACCAGTGTAAGTCGATATCAGGCTATGTGTTCACTTTTGAAGAGGTGGAACCTTTGAAATGAAAGAGTGATAAGCATGACGCTTCTCGGACTCTCTCATAACCGAATAGCAGACTCAGAGGCAGCGGAAGTTTTGGTTAGGTTCCGGGATAACCTCTAAGACTTAGATATGACTCTTAGTTTACCAAAGGCTTGTTGGAATTCGATATCCCGGGCTATTTAAATTTGCGGAAACCAATAACCCGATCAAAACCATCCGCCGGGGATCACGCGAGCACCACGTACGAGCCGGAGCACGAGCCGAACGCACGACGCGGCCGAAGCCGCGCGCACGCCCAGCCCGAGCCCCCGCACGCGGGGCTCGCGATCGACCGGGCTGCCTAGCAGCCCAGCGGCGAGTCCGGCGACTCGCCGCCGTCGGGGCGTCGGTCCGACCAACGGACAGCCGCGGGTCCCAGCCCCCGCGGCTCGCGATCGATCGGGGTGATCGATCGCGTCCCCGGCTCCCAGCCGGGGTTCGCCCCCTTCGCGCGTACAAACCCTAGCCGGGCGATCCGCATGGTCCGGTGGCTTCGCCACCACCATGCGATCGTTCGTCTATCCCGGGTTTGAACTTCGGATCTTGTTCTACGGTATTCTCGATAAACCAAAACCGAATAAATCAAGGGCGTTTAGATTTTTACCTTTCGATTCGTTGTTCGGAGAAACGAAATCAAGATGACCTTTGAATCTTCCCACGTATTCCTTGCACTCCGTTCGAACGTCGGGTGGGCGACGATCTATCGAACTCCTATGGATCTCCTTCAACTCTCTAGACTAATCAAGTATGATTATCTTGTCTTGTCTATTATGAAGGCCATGTAGTGCTTTTATAGGCTACGTAGGGGATCTAAAGGAGGTGGAATATTGGGCTTCCAATATTGAAGATTAAATTGAGCCCACTGCCCAAGTCCATTAATCCTTATCAATATTAATTAAATTTATTTTCCACTATATAAATTTAATTGCACTCCCAATATTAAACCATATTATATCCAAATAATATTTCTCCGGTAGTATTATTTATTCCGTGTATTTAAGATATAAATATCCATGAATAAAATTTATTTATTGCTTAATAAATTTATTCATCTCTTTTATCCGAGACTAGTACCACTCAACCTTATTTATTATGCGGAATTAAATCCACTCGCGAGGTTTACATAATAAATCCTTATGAGCTCATCTCGGGGATATTATCAACCCTTCCGGGATACACTGTCCCGTCAAGAATTCACGGCATGCCATATATAAAATATAGTGACCCAACTCAACCGGTAATTGACCCAATAATTAAACCGGTCAATTCCTTTGGAAAATCAAAGTCACTTATACTAAATATACACACCCGCAATTGTATCGGGGATTAAGAATAAAATACACTGAGTCTCAAATCAATTATCGCCGAGCAAACCTAATTGATGAGTCTCAATCGATCCGCTCAATACACCAAGTGTACAAGTGTGATAAAATAATTAAGACAAATTATTTTCTCTCTCACACAACGACTATACCGATGGATTGGTCCGTGTCCATCTAGGTCGTGAGCATCTGTTCGATTAAATACGAGTAACCGATAGTATGATCTTCTGTGTGGGCCCGACACACCATACTAACTACAACGTATAAAATCCAGGACTATAATTTGCATGTATTTAATTAACAATAATTAAAAGCAAATGAATGTTTGTATTTAATAGGTAAATGAAAGTGTACAAGGAGTTCACAATACTCAAATCTAGACATTAAGTATACCACTCCAACAAGGCTATTATATAGCGGTGCATGGTAAACTGGAAGAAGTCATAAGTTTAAAAATGATGATAACACATAGAGCAAGTACCACCTGATACGAGTCATCGTCGAGGGAGACGACGCAGTAGTCACCAAGATAACTTCAGAGCGGCAACCTAGATTGCTCATTCACATAGCACTTCTTGGAAGTACAACTTTAAGCACGTGATGAGTATGGGAGTCGGGAGTTTGGAGGATACTCAAATCTAGACATTAAGTATACCACTCCAACAATTTCCCACTTATACTAAGGTCTAGTCTTATCCTCCAAATTTCTGACTCCCAAACCCTCCAAGTGCTTGAAATATACTTCCTTTGGAAGTATCTTGGTGAAAGGGTCCGCTAGGTTGTCCTCCGAAGCTATCTTGGTGACTATCGCATTGCCCCTCTTGACGATGACTCGAATCAGGTGGTACTTGCGCTCTATGTGTTTCGTAGCACTATGGGACCGTGGTTCCTTACTGTTTGCCACTGCACCGCTATTGTCACAATAAATTGTCATAGCTTTAGGCAAACTCGGAATCACATCTAAGTCCTGGAGGAAATTAAGGAACCAAACTGATTCTTTCGCTGCCTCTGAGGCTGCAACATATTCAGCTTCCATGGTAGAGTCTGAAATGCACTTTTGCTTAACACTCCTCCATGATACGGCTCCACCTCCCTGCTGGGATTCGATGTCCCGGGCTATCAAAAATTGCGGAACCGATAACCCGACCGAAACCCTATCGCCGGAGATCGCACGAACACCAACTCATCCGCAGGAGTCCGACCTTTGGAGACTACGTATCCGAAGACACGCAGCCCGCCCCCAGCCGATTTTCTCCCACGAGTCGGATCTACGAACACGAACCATACGCGAAGAACCGGGCTCGACAAGAGCGTCGCCGCGGGATGAACCCGCGGCTAAACCCTAGCCGAACCCCATCCGCGGGGTTCGCGATCGCCGTGCATGGCGATCGCTGGGGCTGCTCCGGCAGCCCCCGGGTGGCGGTGAGTCCGGCGACTTCACCGCCGTCGCCATCGAGGGGAGGGCGGTCAGCCCAGCTGACCCGCCGCGGCCTAGCCGCGGCTGCCCTAGCGATCGACTTCCGAGTCGATCGCTCGCCCCGGCTTCAGCCGGGGCCCCCTTCGAGCGCACGCCGCCGTCGAGGGCGGCTGGGGTCCGCCACGGCACCAGCCCGTGGCACCCCAGCGATCGACCGGAGTCGATCGCGTGCCCCGGCGTCCAGCCGGGGCTTCGCCCCTCGTCGCGCGCGCCGGGCGGTCAAACCCTAGGGTTTCGACCGCCCCCTTCGATCTTCGCCGGGGATCTCGAATCCCCGTCCGCGATGATCGTCGTTTTCCCGGATCGCGTCGTTCATGTATATATCACAATTATTCAACGCACATATAATCAAAGAAGGGGATTCTCGATTTTACCTCGAATCGTTGTACGGAGAAACGAATTCGGTTGACGACCTTGTGATCTTCCCGCGTATTCCTAGCACCTCGTCCGAACGTCGTGTGGGCGACGATCTATCGGATTCCTATGGATCTTCCTCACTCTCAGAACTTTATGATTGGCGTAACTTAGGTTGTGAAAAGTGAAGACCATGTAGTGCTTATATAGGCTACGAAGGGGATCATAAGGAGAATAAATATTGGGCTTCAATATTGAAAATTAAATTGGGTCCAACCCAAATCTATTAATTCTTATCAATATTAATTTTATTTATTTTCCACTATATAAATAAAATTGCACTCCCAATATTATTCCATATTATATCAAATAATATTTCTCCATCTTAGTATTATTTATTCCGTGTATTTAAGATTTAAATATCCATGAATAAATTTATTTATTGCCCAATAAATTATATTCATCTCTTGAATCCGAGACTAGTACCATTCAACCTTAATTATTGTGCGGAACGAATCCACTCATGAGGTTTACACAATAATTCCTTATGAACTCATCTCGGGGATATTATCAACCCTTCCGGGATACACTGCTCCTTCAAGAATTCACGGCATGCCATATATAAAATATAGTGACCCAACTTAACCGGTAATTAACCCAATAATTAAATCGGTTAATTCCTTTGGTAAATCAAAGTCACTTATATTAAATATACACACCCGCAATTGTTTCAGGGATTGAGAATAAAATACTCCGAGTCTCAAATCAATTATCGCCGAGCAATCCTAATTGATGAGTCTCGATCGATCCGCCCAATACACCAAGTGTACAAGTGTGATAAAATAATTAAGATAAATTATTTTCTCTCACACACAACGACTATACCGATGGATTAGTTCGTATCCATCTAGGTCGTGAGCAACTGTTCGATTAAATACGAGTAACCGATAGTATGATCTTCTGTGCGCCCATGCAGCACCATACTAACTACAACGTATAAAATCCAGAACCATGATTTGCATATAATCAAATGCAAATAATTGTTTATTAATTAAATAGATTAAATGCTATGATCGAGAGTTTACCGTTACTTAAATCTAGACATTAAGTACACAACTCCAACAATCTCCCACTTGTACTAAGGTCTAGTCATTTCCTCCAAACTCCCGGTTCCCATACTCATCACGTGCTTTAAAGTGTACTTCCGAGAAGTACTATGTGAGTGAGCAATCTAGGTTGCCGCTCTGAAGTTATCTTGGTGACTACTACGTCGTCTTCCCTGACGATGACTCGTATCAGGTGGTACTTGCTCTATGTGTTAACATCACTTTTGACTTATGACCTCTTCTAGTTCACCGTGCACCGCTATCTAATAGCCTTTGGTAAACTAAGAGTCATATCCAAGTCAAGAGGTTATCCCGGAACCTAACCAAAACTTCCGCTGCCTCTGAGGCTGCCATTCGGTCATGAGAGAGTCTGAGAAGCATCCTGCTTATCACTCTTTCATTTCATGGTTCCACCTCTTTATAAAAGTGAACACATAGCCTGATATCGACTTTCACTGGTCCTTCTCTGATTTTTGGATCTGAGAATCTGTAATCTAAGAAGATTTCGTCTTGCTCAAACCAGTACTATGAAAGTACTCTTGCAGCATTCGAACATTCCTTATCCAGATTACTTTGATATCCTCCCACTACGCAAACCGCATAGTTGATATCAGGTTCTTGTTTTATAACACCGCATTTACAAAGCCCTCTACACTCGAAGTGTAGGGAACTGCTTTGTCTATATCTATCTCCTTCATGTGTTCAAGACACATACCTTAGACAGATGAATTCTGTTCTCGAAAGGCAATAACCTTTCTCAGAAGTATGCATGTTTAAAACAAACCTTAATCGTACAAGATGTCTAGGAGAAGTACAATGTTCTTATCTCTAGATCATAAGATCTTAAGAACATGCTCTAACTTCTTCTCAATCTTATATCTTGACTTATTTAGACAACCTCTATTTTATGTCTGACAACACTTTTACATTGTCGCCAATGATAAAATGTTATCTACATAAAATCTCCGAGAAACACCACCTTTTTTTCCATTACGTCTCTAACACACCTTCTTCGCTAAATCCTATGCAGACCTAGGGATCGATTTCATGTATACTGGATCCAGAGTTCAAAACTCCTCCAGTCTTATGAACATCTCTAGTTGCTTAACAACCTCCCACTGCAATGGCGTCCCGGTGTGTAACAGTAACAACATTAGGTGCAGTTAGTGGTGTACTACTACTCGGTCAGGCTGGTTCTCAGTCTTTCCCTTTCCTCATTTTAAAGTATTTTGTCAATTAGGGCATTGTAGTTCATCTAATAGTTTTTCCTCTATGAACCGGGCGAGAACACCCTTCTGGTTCGTAGTACTATTGAAACATACAATTACTTGTTCTTCTAGGATATTCTACAACCACATAGAATGTGCCGTTGCGTCCAGAAATATCCATAGAACATAGGTAGTTCCGAACAAACTTGTTCTTTTACTATTAGAATCCCATTTCTAATTCCTGACATACCATGTCTACACATCAGTGTATGGTGTAGTCGCTTGAGACTTAATCTCAGTCTTTGATTTATGCTATGTGTTATTTAGATAGGTAATAGCCTCCGCGAACAAGTCGCAGGCCTTCAATGAATATACTTTGAAGGATCCCCATAATGGCTTTGTGTTGAAAACACTCCGCCTTAATGGCACAGCAAGTAGTCCAATCCATCTTCGAGTATTCTTGAAGGAATAACTCGTACCTTCTCTAATTACACATACCGCATTAATCATCATTTTCTATACTTGTCCGAATTCCATCCTTTATCCAGAAAGGTTAACTCAGTTGTATCATCTTTCAAGATCGATTCTTAGGTCGGGAGGTCCATTCCTCCAACTATAATTGATCAAATCAATTTCGACCTTTTGAATCCCTTTTGAATAGATACTACCAAGTTCAAGAATTCACAAGTATAATGATTAACAAAAGAAATACATCTAATAAGTAAAACAAGTTATACATAACTGTTTGTTGCATCGTGGTAGACTAAGGATTCATCATTCACATATTGCTATCTAATGTACCATAATGAATATCACCATTATTTCTTATCCAAACCATCCAATGATTAAAGAAATAAAATATCCATTAATAAAGAAAAACAGAACGAAGTTCTTTTTCAAAATAAAAGGGGTACATAAGCAATAACTGAAACGAAAACTTAAAACAGATAAATGTCTTCCACTGCAACCGCTGCTACCCCAACAGCTTCGCCCATGTAGACTCGAATTCTTCTTCTCTAAGTCGCCGGGTTTTCTGGAACCCCTGCATTCAAAAATGCACATACCGTCAGTGGTTCCATATCTACACACCAGAATTCTGGTAGATAATACCGCTGACTATGTTTTTACGACTAAAGAAAAATTCGTACCTCTGAGAGGACATTCAGACTTCCAGTGTCCCATCTTGTTGCATCGGAAGCACTTACCCTTTGGCTTTGCAGCCCCCACTTGTGGTGCAGTCCTCTTGACACCACTGGGTTTCCAGGCTTGCTTCCTTTTCTTGCCCCTACCTCCACCAGGCTTAAAGCCTTTGGACTTGGTAGCTACAAGCGCTTGAGACTTGCCCTTCTTGTAGATCCCCTCTGCCGCCTTTAGTTCAGTCAGGAGTTGCGCAAGAGTATAAGATAGTTTACCCATATTATAGCTCATACGAAACTGCTCAAAACTAGGGGCCAGAGACTGGAGTATGATGTCGACTTGCGTCTCAGCATCAATAGAAGCTCCTAGGACCTCAAGTTCATTCAACAAACTCATCATTTTAAGAACGTGCTCCCCAACGGGCGTTCCTTCAGACTGAGTAGTCGACATGAGGACTCTCATGGCTTCTTGCCTTGCCGCACGATCTTGCTCCCCAAACATCTCCTTGAGGTTAAACATCATATCATAGGCAGTGTCCATTGGCTCATGTTGGGTTTGGAGTACATTTGACATGGAAGCCAAAATATAACACCTAGCCATTTCATCAGCCTTTTTCCACTTCCGATATGCCAGTTTCTCCTCATCAGTTGAGGCAGCCGTGGGCTCGGCAGGGCACACTTCATGGAGTACAAACTTGTACTCTTCCGAAGTTAGGACAATGTCTAAATTTCTCTTCCAATCAATATAGTTGGTACCAGTGAGCTTATGCTCCTTGAGTATCATAGAAAGTGGGTTCATAGCTATTCTCTAAACCTATAAGCACTTTTAAACAAACAATTAATTTAATATCCGATATTATCTCCCTCAAATAATATCATTAAATTACTAATCACATCTAAAATCCCATCAGGTAAGGCAAGCCACGTGGTGTGGACGTTTACCCACCCAAATGATTTAGCAATTAGTTTTTCTTTGATCATACATCGCTTATAGCGGAACCTCGTGGGGAGGAATACTACAAGGCGTATCTAAGTGTAAACCATTACTCAGCACCAAAGTGAATCGCTTGGAATTGCTACATTACCGCAAGCCACGTGGTGTGGACGTTTACGACAACTTCACAACTCTTCACAATTCCTTACAACTGTCTACATCAATTAATCCAAAATCCGTCAGTGCAGCAAGCCACGTGGTGTGGACGTTTACTACACTAAGAGACTTTTATAATTGACTCCCAATTACTTGATCCATTTAATCTCGTAAATCAAGACGCGGAAAATCATAAGTGAAACTCGAAGTTTCTAACCAGTGATTCACCATGCGAACGACCCTATCTCTCATAAATGAGGGAGCCGAGCAGACAAGCGACCCATCTATCAAAGAATGGCACGGAAGTCTCTAATTTGTGTCCTCTACATGACCAAGTGGCTCTGGCTCCATTCCACTCCCCGGGGTGAGAATGAGTCGACTTGAAATCAGTTTCAGAAAGACAAATTAGGCATTGTTTGATAAACTTGATCAATGTTTCTTGTAAGAGGAATTACAAGAATTCTCCTCCAATGACACATCTATACGAACTTCAAAAGTCCATAAGAGTCACCAAGAGAACAGTAATGGAGACCATGGGAATGTTTCCATCCCCTCTCCCACTTAGCTTTTTATAACAAAGGGATACGCTATCTAATGCATAATTAAACACATAAGCATGCATGAAAGCAATAAAGCACATAGCACATAGTCAAAAATAATGCTAGAGAAATTATTTTTTCCCGACTATCATGGCTTTATCTTCATATGCACCTTCTAGTCTTCAGTCTTCGTTTCTTGAATGCTCCATGTGACGAGAATATTAATCTCTAATATTTAAATCTATTTATTTTCAATTAATCCAAAAGTTACTTAATTCGAAAATTAAGTCAATCGAATATATCAAAAATAAAATTAAATATTATTAATATTTTTATTTATTTATTTTCCTATCTAGTTCTTATTAAATCTTTAGAATAATCTATCCAAGTAAAACTTGGAATATTCTAGAAGATATCTATAATAGAACAAGGAAATAAAATAAATAAATTAGGACTACTACTTTTCAAATTTATTTTTATTCCTAATCCATGAATATTCCCATGAGTAGGAATAATCAAATAGGAAAAATAAATTTAGTACTAAATTAATTAAATTTCTAATCTATGAATATTTCCATGAAGGAAATAAAACAATAGAAAATAAAATTAATTTAAATTAATTCTTTTCCTAATCCATGAGAGTTTCCAAAAGGAAAGTACTCAAATAGGAAAAATCCGAATTAATTGGGAAAGTAGATTTTCGTAGGAATAGCACGGGATTAGGAGATCCCACGCCAACCCCACGATGATGGATCGGCCGGCCACTCGGGAGGAGCGCCGCCACCGCCTAGCCACCGCCGGCTAGGCCATGGGTCGATCACCACCATGTGATCGATCCCAAGCCCTTGTCTTCTCGTCACTTCTTCGTCTTCCGGCGATCGTCTCAACATCGAACCAACGTAATTAAAATTACAAAATTTAAATTACAATTCCGGTATCGATTCTATACATGAAATCGACCCTATACAATTCCCGGAAAATAAAGTGCGTAATAATAAATCCTAAATTCGGTCAACCCCCGAATTTTTACTATTACAAACATTCAACCACACAAAACGAATCTCGACATGTCCGAGAGTTTAATAATCATGATAATTAATTAAAAAAAACATTAATTAAATCCAACCATGATAGCCGGAAATCCTGCAAGGTAGAACAATAATCGAACATATACATGAACACGAAACCGAACGCTCTGATACCATTTGCTGGGATTCGATGTCCCGGGCTATCAAAAATTGCGGAACCGATAACCCGACCGAAACCCTATCGCCGGAGATCGCACGAACACCAACTCATCCGCAGGAGTCCGACCTTTGGAGACTACGTATCCGAAGACACGCAGCCCGCCCCCAGCCGATTTTCTCCCACGAGTCGGATCTACGAACACGAACCATACGCGAAGAACCGGGCTCGACAAGAGCGTCGCCGCGGGATGAACCCGCGGCTAAACCCTAGCCGAACCCCATCCGCGGGGTTCGCGATCGCCGTGCATGGCGATCGCTGGGGCTGCTCCGGCAGCCCCCGGGTGGCGGTGAGTCCGGCGACTTCACCGCCGTCGCCATCGAGGGGAGGGCGGTCAGCCCAGCTGACCCGCCGCGGCCTAGCCGTGGCTGCCCTAGCGATCGACTTCCGAGTCGATCGCTCGCCCCGGCTTCAGCCGGGGCCCCCTTCGAGCGCACGCCGCCGTCGAGGGCGGCTGGGGTCCGCCACGGCACCAGCCCGTGGCACCCCAGCGATCGACCGGAGTCGATCGCGTGCCCCGGCGTCCAGCCGGGGCTTCGCCCCTCGTCGCGCGCGCCGGGCGGTCAAACCCTAGGGTTTCGACCGCCCCCTTCGATCTTCGCCGGGGATCTCGAATCCCCGTCCGCGATGATCGTCGTTTTCCCGGATCGCGTCGTTCATGTATATATCACAATTATTCAACGCACATATAATCAAAGAAGGGGATTCTCGATTTTACCTCGAATCGTTGTACGGAGAAACGAATTCGGTTGACGACCTTGTGATCTTCCCGCGTATTCCTAGCACCTCGTCCGAACGTCGTGTGGGCGACGATCTATCGGATTCCTATGGATCTTCCTCACTCTCAGAACTTTATGATTGGCGTAACTTAGGTTGTGAAAAGTGAAGACCATGTAGTGCTTATATAGGCTACGAAGGGGATCATAAGGAGAATAAATATTGGGCTTCAATATTGAAAATTAAATTGGGTCCAACCCAAATCTATTAATTCTTATCAATATTAATTTTATTTATTTTCCACTATATAAATAAAATTGCACTCCCAATATTATTCCATATTATATCAAATAATATTTCTCCATCTTAGTATTATTTATTCCGTGTATTTAAGATTTAAATATCCATGAATAAATTTATTTATTGCCCAATAAATTATATTCATCTCTTGAATCCGAGACTAGTACCATTCAACCTTAATTATTGTGCGGAACGAATCCACTCATGAGGTTTACACAATAATTCCTTATGAACTCATCTCGGGGATATTATCAACCCTTCCGGGATACACTGCTCCTTCAAGAATTCACGGCATGCCATATATAAAATATAGTGACCCAACTTAACCGGTAATTAACCCAATAATTAAATCGGTTAATTCCTTTGGTAAATCAAAGTCACTTATATTAAATATACACACCCGCAATTGTTTCAGGGATTGAGAATAAAATACTCCGAGTCTCAAATCAATTATCGCCGAGCAATCCTAATTGATGAGTCTCGATCGATCCGCCCAATACACCAAGTGTACAAGTGTGATAAAATAATTAAGATAAATTATTTTCTCTCTCACACAACGACTATACCGATGGATTAGTTCGTATCCATCTAGGTCGTGAGCAACTGTTCGATTAAATACGAGTAACCGATAGTATGATCTTCTGTGCGCCCATGCAGCACCATACTAACTACAACGTATAAAATCCAGAACCATGATTTGCATATAATCAAATGCAAATAATTGTTTATTAATTAAATAGATTAAATGCTATGATCGAGAGTTTACCGTTACTTAAATCTAGACATTAAGTACACAACTCCAACAATCTCCCACTTGTACTAAGGTCTAGTCATTTCCTCCAAACTCCCGGTTCCCATACTCATCACGTGCTTTAAAGTGTACTTCCGAGAAGTACTATGTGAGTGAGCAATCTAGGTTGCCGCTCTGAAGTTATCTTGGTGACTACTACGTCGTCTTCCCTGACGATGACTCGTATCAGGTGGTACTTGCTCTATGTGTTAACATCACTTTTGACTTATGACCTCTTCTAGTTCACCGTGCACCGCTATCTAATAGCCTTTGGTAAACTAAGAGTCATATCCAAGTCAAGAGGTTATCCCGGAACCTAACCAAAACTTCCGCTGCCTCTGAGGCTGCCATTCGGTCATGAGAGAGTCTGAGAAGCATCCTGCTTATCACTCTTTCATTTCATGGTTCCACCTCTTTATAAAAGTGAACACATAGCCTGATATCGACTTTCACTGGTCCTTCTCTGATTTTTGGATCTGAGAATCTGTAATCTAAGAAGATTTCGTCTTGCTCAAACCAGTACTATGAAAGTACTCTTGCAGCATTCGAACATTCCTTATCCAGATTACTTTGATATCCTCCCACTACGCAAACCGCATAGTTGATATCAGGTTCTTGTTTTATAACACCGCATTTACAAAGCCCTCTACACTCGAAGTGTAGGGAACTGCTTTGTCTATATCTATCTCCTTCATGTGTTCAAGACACATACCTTAGACAGATGAATTCTGTTCTCGAAAGGCAATAACCTTTCTCAGAAGTATGCATGTTTAAAACAAACCTTAATCGTACAAGATGTCTAGGAGAAGTACAAAGTTCTTATCTCTAGATCATAAGATCTTAAGAACATGCTCTAACTTCTTCTCAATCTTATATCTTGACTTATTTAGACAACCTCTATTTTATGTCTGACAACACTTTTACATTGTCGCCAATGATAAAATGTTATCTACATAAAATCTCCGAGAAACACCACCTTTGTTTCCATTACGTCTCTAACACACCTTCTTCGCTAAATCCTATGCAGACCTAGGGATCGATTTCATGTATACTGGATCCAGAGTTCAAAACTCCTCCAGTCTTATGAACATCTCTAGTTGCTTAACAACCTCCCACTGCAATGGCGTCCCGGTGTGTAACAGTAACAACATTAGGTGCAGTTAGTGGTGTACTACTACTCAGTCAGGCTGGTTCTCAGTCTTTCCCTTTCCTCATTTTAAAGTATTTTGTCAATTAGGGCATTGTAGTTCATCTAATAGTTTTTCCTCTATGAACCGGGCGAGAACACCCTTCTGGTTCGTAGTACTATTGAAACATACAATTACTTGTTCTTCTAGGATATTCTACAACCACATAGAATGTGCCGTTGCGTCCAGAAATATCCATAGAACATAGGTAGTTCCGAACAAACTTGTTCTTTTACTATTAGAATCCCATTTCTAATTCCTGACATACCATGTCTACACATCAGTGTATGGTGTAGTCGCTTGAGACTTAATCTCAGTCTTTGATTTATGCTATGTGTTATTTAGATAGGTAATAGCCTCCGCGAACAAGTCGCATGCCTTCAATGAATATACTTTGAAGGATCCCCATAATGGCTTTGTGTTGAAAACACTCCGCCTTAATGGCACAACAAGTAGTCCAATCCATCTTCGAGTATTCTTGAAGGAATAACTCGTACCTTCTCTAATTACACATACCGCATTAATCATCATTTTCTATACTTGTCCGAATTCCATCCTTTATCCAGAAAGGTTAACTCAGTTGTATCATCTTTCAAGATCGATTCTTAGGTCGGGAGGTCCATTCCTCCAACTATAATTGATCAAATCAATTTCGACCTTTTGAATCCCTTTTGAATAGATACTACCAAGTTCAAGAATTCACAAGTATAATGATTAACAAAAGAAATACATCTAATAAGTAAAACAAGTTATACATAACTGTTTGTTGCATCGTGGTAGACTAAGGATTCATCATTCACATATTGCTATCTAATGTACCATAATGAATATCACCATTATTTCTTATCCAAACCATCCAATGATTAAAGAAATAAAATATCCATTAATAAAGAAAAACAGAACGAAGTTCTTTTTCAAAATAAAAGGGGTACATAAGCAATAACTGAAACGAAAACTTAAAACAGATAAATGTCTTCCACTGCAACCGCTGCTACCCCAACAGCTTCGCCCATGTAGACTCGAATTCTTCTTCTCTAAGTCGCCGGGTTTTCTGGAACCCCTGCATTCAAAAATGCACATACCGTCAGTGGTTCCATATCTACACACCAGAATTCTGGTAGATAATACCGCTGACTATGTTTTTACGACTAAAGAAAAATTCGTACCTCTGAGAGGACATTCAGACTTCCAGTGTCCCATCTTGTTGCATCGGAAGCACTTACCCTTTGGCTTTGCAGCCCCCACTTGTGGTGCAGTCCTCTTGACACCACTGGGTTTCCAGGCTTGCTTCCTTTTCTTGCCCCTACCTCCACCAGGCTTAAAGCCTTTGGACTTGGTAGCTACAAGCGCTTGAGACTTGCCCTTCTTGTAGATCCCCTCTGCCGCCTTTAGTTCAGTCAGGAGTTGCGCAAGAGTATAAGATAGTTTACCCATATTATAGCTCATACGAAACTGCTCAAAACTAGGGGCCAGAGACTGGAGTATGATGTCGACTTGCGTCTCAGCATCAATAGAAGCTCCTAGGACCTCAAGTTCATTCAACAAACTCATCATTTTAAGAACGTGCTCCCCAACGGGCGTTCCTTCAGACTGAGTAGTCGACATGAGGACTCTCATGGCTTCTTGCCTTGCCGCACGATCTTGCTCCCCAAACATCTCCTTGAGGTTAAACATCATATCATAGGCAGTGTCCATTGGCTCATGTTGGGTTTGGAGTACATTTGACATGGAAGCCAAAATATAACACCTAGCCATTTCATCAGCCTTTTTCCACTTCCGATATGCCAGTTTCTCCTCATCAGTTGAGGCAGCCGTGGGCTCGGCAGGGCACACTTCATGGAGTACAAACTTGTACTCTTCCGAAGTTAGGACAATGTCTAAATTTCTCTTCCAATCAATATAGTTGGTACCAGTGAGCTTATGCTCCTTGAGTATCATAGAAAGTGGGTTCATAGCTATTCTCTAAACCTATAAGCACTTTTAAACAAACAATTAATTTAATATCCGATATTATCTCCCTCAAATAATATCATTAAATTACTAATCACATCTAAAATCCCATCAGGTAAGGCAAGCCACGTGGTGTGGATGTTTACCCACCCAAATGATTTAGCAATTAGTTTTTCTTTGGTCATACATCGCTTATAGCGGAACCTCGTGGGGAGGAATACTACAAGGCGTATCTAAGTGTAAACCATTACTCAGCACCAAAGTGAATCGCTTGGAATTGCTACATTACCGCAAGCCACGTGGTGTGGACGTTTACGACAACTTCACAACTCTTCACAATTCCTTACAACTGTCTACATCAATTAATCCAAAATCCGTCAGTGCAGCAAGCCACGTGGTGTGGACGTTTACTACACTAAGAGACTTTTATAATTGACTCCCAATTACTTGATCCATTTAATCTCGTAAATCAAGACGCGGAAAATCATAAGTGAAACTCGAAGTTTCTAACCAGTGATTCACCATGCGAACGACCCTATCTCTCATAAATGAGGGAGCCGAGCAGACAAGCGACCCATCTATCAAAGAATGGCACGGAAGTCTCTAATTTGTGTCCTCTACATGACCAAGTGGCTCTGGCTCCATTCCACTCCCCGGGGTGAGAATGAGTCGACTTGAAATCAGTTTCAGAAAGACAAATTAGGCATTGTTTGATAAACTTGATCAATGTTTCTTGTAAGAGGAATTACAAGAATTCTCCTCCAATGACACATCTATACGAACTTCAAAAGTCCATAAGAGTCACCAAGAGAACAGTAATGGAGACCATGGGAATGTTTCCATCCCCTCTCCCACTTAGCTTTTTATAACAAAGGGATACGCTATCTAATGCATAATTAAACACATAAGCATGCATGAAAGCAATAAAGCACATAGCACATAGTCAAAAATAATGCTAGAGAAATTATTTTTTCCCGACTATCATGGCTTTATCTTCATATGCATCTTCTAGTCTTCAGTCTTCGTTTCTTGAATGCTCCATGTGACGAGAATATTAATCTCTAATATTTAAATCTATTTATTTTCAATTAATCCAAAAGTTACTTAATTCGAAAATTAAGTCAATCGAATATATCAAAAATAAAATTAAATATTATTAATATTTTTATTTATTTATTTTCCTATCTAGTTCTTATTAAATCTTTAGAATAATCTATCCAAGTAAAACTTGGAATATTCTAGAAGATATCTATAATAGAACAAGGAAATAAAATAAATAAATTAGGACTACTACTTTTCAAATTTATTTTTATTCCTAATCCATGAATATTCCCATGAGTAGGAATAATCAAATAGGAAAAATAAATTTAGTACTAAATTAATTAAATTTCTAATCTATGAATATTTCCATGAAGAAAATAAAACAATAGAAAATAAAATTAATTTAAATTAATTCTTTTCCTAATCCATGAGAGTTTCCAAAAGGAAAGTACTCAAATAGGAAAAATCCGAATTAATTGGGAAAGTAGATTTTCGTAGGAATAGCACGGGATTAGGAGATCCCACGCCATCCCCACGATGATGGATCGGCCGGCCACTCGGGAGGAGCGCCGCCACCGCCTAGCCACCGCCGGCTAGGCCATGGGTCGATCACCACCATGTGATCGATCCCAAGCCCTTGTCTTCTCGTCACTTCTTCGTCTTCCGGCGATCGTCTCAACATCGAACCAACGTAATTAAAATTACAAAATTTAAATTACAATTCCGGTATCGATTCTATACATGAAATCGACCCTATACAATTCTCGGAAAATAAAGTGCGTAATAATAAATCCTAAATTCGGTCAACCCCCGAATTTTTACTATTACAAACATTCAACCACACAAAACGAATCTCGACATGTCCGAGAGTTTAATAATCATGATAATTAATTAAAAAAAACATTAATTAAATCCAACCATGATAGCCGGAAATCCTGCAAGGTAGAACAATAATCGAACATATACATGAACACGAAACCGAACGCTCTGATACCATTTGCTGGGATTCGATGTCCCGGACTATCAAAAATTGCGGAACCGATAACCCGACCGAAACCCTATCGCCGGAGATCGCACGAACACCAACTCATCCGCAGGAGTCCGACCTTTGGAGACTACGTATCCGAAGACACGCAGCCCGCCCCCAGCCGATTTTCTCCCACGAGTCGGATCTACGAACACGAACCATACGCGAAGAACCGGGCTCGACAAGAGCGTCGCCGCGGGATGAACCCGCGGCTAAACCCTAGCCGAACCCCATCCGCGGGGTTCGCGATCGCCGTGCATGGCGATCGCTGGGGCTGCTCCGGCAGCCCCCGGGTGGCGGTGAGTCCGGCGACTTCACCGCCGTCGCCATCGAGGGGAGGGCGGTCAGCCCAGCTGACCCGCCGCGGCCTAGCCGTGGCTGCCCTAGCGATCGACTTCCGAGTCGATCGCTCGCCCCGGCTTCAGCCGGGGCCCCCTTCGAGCGCACGCCGCCGTCGAGGGCGGCTGGGGTCCGCCACGGCACCAGCCCGTGGCACCCCAGCGATCGACCGGAGTCGATCGCGTGCCCCGGCGTCCAGCCGGGGCTTCGCCCCTCGTCGCGCGCGCCGGGCAGTCAAACCCTAGGGTTTCGACCGCCCCCTTCGATCTTCGCCGGGGATCTCGAATCCCCGTCCGCGATGATCGTCGTTTTCCCGGATCGCGTCGTTCATGTATATATCACAATTATTCAACGCACATATAATCAAAGAAGGGGATTCTCGATTTTACCTCGAATCGTTGTACGGAGAAACGAATTCGGTTGACGACCTTGTGATCTTCCCGCGTATTCCTAGCACCTCGTCCGAACGTCGTGTGGGCGACGATCTATCGGATTCCTATGGATCTTCCTCACTCTCAGAACTTTATGATTGGCGTAACTTAGGTTGTGAAAAGTGAAGACCATGTAGTGCTTATATAGGCTACGAAGGGGATCATAAGGAGAATAAATATTGGGCTTCAATATTGAAAATTAAATTGGGTCCAACCCAAATCTATTAATTCTTATCAATATTAATTTTATTTATTTTCCACTATATAAATAAAATTGCACTCCCAATATTATTCCATATTATATCAAATAATATTTCTCCATCTTAGTATTATTTATTCCGTGTATTTAAGATTTAAATATCCATGAATAAATTTATTTATTGCCCAATAAATTATATTCATCTCTTGAATCCGAGACTAGTACCATTCAACCTTAATTATTGTGCGGAACGAATCCACTCATGAGGTTTACACAATAATTCCTTATGAACTCATCTCGGGGATATTATCAACCCTTCCGGGATACACTGCTCCTTCAAGAATTCACGGCATGCCATATATAAAATATAGTGACCCAACTTAACCGGTAATTAACCCAATAATTAAATCGGTTAATTCCTTTGGTAAATCAAAGTCACTTATATTAAATATACACACCCGCAATTGTTTCAGGGATTGAGAATAAAATACTCCGAGTCTCAAATCAATTATCGCCGAGCAATCCTAATTGATGAGTCTCGATCGATCCGCCCAATACACCAAGTGTACAAGTGTGATAAAATAATTAAGATAAATTATTTTCTCTCTCACACAACGACTATACCGATGGATTAGTTCGTATCCATCTAGGTCGTGAGCAACTGTTCGATTAAATACGAGTAACCGATAGTATGATCTTCTGTGCGCCCATGCAGCACCATACTAACTACAACGTATAAAATCCAGAACCATGATTTGCATATAATCAAATGCAAATAATTGTTTATTAATTAAATAGATTAAATGCTATGATCGAGAGTTTACCGTTACTTAAATCTAGACATTAAGTACACAACTCCAACACTCCCAAAGTGTACACATAGCCTGATGTCGACTTTCGCCGGTCCTTATCAGCTTGGAAATCCGAATCCGTATAACCCAAAGGAATCAGATTGTCTGCCCCGTAACTTAGAACATAATCCCTAGTATTTCGCAAATACTTGAAAATGCTCTTTACGGCAGTCCAATGAGCCTTTCCAGGGTTACTCTGATATCTCGCTACTACGCCAACTGCATAGCAGATATCAGGCCTCGTGCATAACATTGCATACATCAAGCTTCCCACAGCCGAAGCGTAGGGAACTGCTTTCATTTCATCTTTCTCCTTTTGTGTCTGAGGACACATCTCCTTAGAAAGATAAGTTCCTTTACTGAAGGGCAGCTCACCCTTCTTGGAATCTTGCATGTTAAAACGAGCCAGAATCGTGTCTATGTAAGATTGCTGGGATAGGTACAATGTTCTATTCCGGCGATCCCTTATAACCTTGATCCCTAGAACATGCCCGACTTCTCCCAAATCTTTCATATCGAATTGTCTAGACAACCATCCCTTTATGTCTGATAACATCTTTACACTGTTGCCAATGAGAAGAATGTCATCTACATAAAGCACGAGAAACACCACCTTCTTCCCATCACGTTTCCAATACACACACGATTCGTCCATGCTTTGACTGAATCCAAAAGACTGGACTACTTCGTCAAACCGCAGGTTCCACGATCTCGAGGCTTGTTTCAATCCATAAATGGATCGATTAAGCTTGCACACTAGATGATCTCGCCCCTTAGCAATGAATCCTTCTGGTTGTTTCATATAAATCGTCTCGTCAAGACTTCCATTTAGGAAAGCTGTCTTGACATCCATTTGCCACACCTCATAATCCATATGAGCTGCTATGGATAAGAGAATCCGGATCGACTTTATCTTGGCTACCGGCGAGAAGGTCTCCTCATAATCGATTCCCTCTTTCTGAGTATATCCTTTCGCAACAAGCCGAGCTTTAAAGGTTTCAACCTTTCCGTCAGATCCTCTCTTTCTCTTGTAGACCCATTTACACCCAATTGGCTTTACGCCGTTTGGTGGTTCTACAAGATCCCAGACTTTATTAGAATCCATAGATTCTATTTCGGATTTCATCGCTTTCTTCCAAGAAGGCGCATCTATATCTTGTACCGCCTCATCATAGGTCCAGGGATCGATTTCATGAACTCCAGGTCCAGAGTCCGAAGACTCACCCAGTCCAATCCATCGGTCTGGTTGCTTAACAACCCTCCCACTACGACGGCGTTCCGGTGTATTAACAGTGACAGTGGCAGGTGCAGATTCTAGTGGTGTATCTATACTCGGTTCGGCTGTATCTAAGTCTTCCTTGTTACCTCTCAACTCATCAAGTATTATGTCACTTTTGGGCTTGTGGTCCATGACATAGTCTTCCTCTAAGAACCGAGCGTTAGTACTTATAACGGTCTTCTGGTCCGTAGGACTATAGAACATGCCACCTTTAGTTCCTTTCGGGTATCCTACAAACAGCCGTAATTCTGATCTAGGTTCTAACTTGTCGGCACCTTGTCGCAACACATGTGCTGGACAACCCCAGATCCGAAGGTGCCTGAGGCTAGGCTTGCGCCCGCTCCACCTTTCCATGGGTGTGGTGGGTACCGTTTTTGTTGGAACCATGTTGAGAATGTACGCCGCCGTTTCCAAGGCATATCCCCAGAACATAGTAGGTAAGTCCGAGTAACTCATCATTGAACGCACCATTTCCATAAGAGTCCTATTCCTTCTTTCCGACACACCATTCTGCTGAGGAGTATATGGTGATGTCATTTGGGAATCAATCCCATTCTCTGCCAAGTATGCCTTGAATTCTCCAGACAGGTACTCGCCTCCGCGATCAGATCGCAGGCATTTAATGGATTTACCTTGAAGGTTCTCCGCAAAAGCCTTGAACTCCTTTAACTTGTCAAAGGATTCGCTCTTGCGGCGCATCAGGTATACAAATCCATACCTTGAGTAGTCATCAGTGAAAGTGATGAAATACTCGTACCCTCCCCTTGCCTGAGTAGACATAGGTCCGCATACATCAGAGTGAATCAAATCCAATACTTGTTCAGCCCTTCGTCCTTTACCAGAAAAAGAACGCTTGGTCATTTTTCCCTCTAAATAGGATTCGCAGGTTGGAAGGTCCTCTCCTTCAACACCACTGATGAGACCATCAGCTTTCAACCTTTGAATTCTATTTGAGTTAATATGACCTAGCCTTAAGTGCCATAAGTATAATTGATTCATCCTAGAAGGTTCCTTTCTCTTATTGGTGTTCGTAGATGTGTTATTACTCTCGGTTAGTTGCATCGTGTTAGACTCAGGATTTAGCACATACAAATCGTCCACCAATGTACCAGAACAGATAATCTCAGTGTTTCTTCTTATGATCACAGAGTGGTCAAAAGAAACAGAATATCCATTCAAAATAAGTTTAGAAACCGAAATTAAATTCTTTCTAAAGTTGGGTACATAAAGACAATTTTGTAAAACTAAAACCCTATCACTACTAAAGCGTAAGTGAACGTCTCCCACTGCAACAGCCGCCACCTTCGCGGCATTGCCCATGTAGACCACGATCTCTCCCTCTCTAAGTCTCCGGGTTTCCTGGAACCCCTGCAATGAATTGCAGACATGATCAGTGGCCCCCGTATCTACACACCAGGTGCTGGTAGATAACACCACTGACAATGTTTCGGTGACTAAGGAAAATTTCGTACCTTTGATGAGAGGACAATCAGACATCCAGTGCCCAGACTGCTTGCATCGATAGCACTTGCCTCGCGGCTTGCTCTTCCCATTCCGTGGTTTGGAACCACTGGGCTTCTTTGCTTGCACTTCCATCTTAGCCACAAGAGCTTGTGACTTTCTGACCATACTTATAAGTTCCGCCTTTTTCAAATCGTTTTTAAGCGATTCTCTAATAGGACTGAATTTATAGAGTATGTCAATCACTTCTTGTCCGGCTTCCACACTATGCCTCAACATTATTCTGAGGTCATTCCAAATGTCCTCATAAGTTGGGTCAGTTGTGGATTCGGAAGGCTCAACAGTCTGGACAATGTCCAGATTTCTTTTCCAATCAGTACTATATGGAACCAGTGAGTTTTCATCTTTAAGTATATCACAAAGTGGGGTCACAGTCATTCCTATCCTATAAGCACATAAAACAAACAAACAATTTAATATCCGATATTATCTCCCTCAAATAATATCATTAAATCACTAATCACATCTAAAATCCTATCAGGTTAAAGCAAGCCACGTTCGTGTGGACGTTTACCCACCCAAATGATTTAGCAATTAGATTTGCTTCGGTCATACATCATTATAGCGTTACTTCGTTGGGAAGAATACTATAAAGCGTATCTAAGTGTAAACCATTACTCAGTACCAAGGTGAATCATTTAGAATTGCTACATCACCGCAAGCCACGTTCGTGTGGACGTTTACGATAACTCACAATCCTTCACAATTCCCTATAACTGTCTACATCAATTATTCTAAAATCCCATCCAGTATAGCAAGCCACGTTCGTGTGGACGTTTACTACACCAGAAGATTTATATAATTGAAATCCAATTACTTGACCCATTTAATCTTGTAAATCAAGACGCGGAGAATCATAAGTGAAACTCGAAGTTTCTAACCAGTGATTCACCATGCGAACAACCCTATCTCTCATAAATGAGGGAGCCGAGCAGACAATCGATCCATCTATCAAAGAATGGTACGACTGCCTCTAATTTGTGTCCTCGACATGACCAAGTGGCTCTGGCTCCATTCCACTCCCCGGGGTGAGAATGAGTCGACTTGAAGTCAGTTTTGGAAAGACAAATTAGGCATTGTTTGATGAACTTAATCAATGTTTCTCGTAAGAGGAATTACAAGAACCCTCCTCCAATGACCTATCTATATAAACTTCAAAAGTTTATAAAAGTCACCAAGAGAGCAGCAATGGAGACCATGGGTATGTTTCCATACCCTCTCCCACTTAGCTTTTTACAATAAAGGGATACGCTATCTAGTGCATAAAAGTAAACACATATAGCATGCATACATGTAATAAAGCACATAGTATTATCACATAGTCAAAATAATTACTAGAATATTATTTTCCGACTATTATGGCTTTACTCCATCTCCGTACGCATCTTCTAGTCTTCAGTCTTCGTTCTTGAATGCTCCATGTGACGAGAATATTAATTTCCAATATTTAAATCTATTTATTTTTAATAAATCCAAAAGATACTTAATTAAAAATTAAGTCAATCGAATAAATCAAAAATAAAATTAAATATTATTAATATTTTTTATTTATTTTATCTTCCCTTTCTACTTCATTAAATCTCTAGAATAATCTATCCAAGACCCACTTGGAATATTCTAGATGATTTCCATAATGAAATAAGGAAATAAAATAATTTAGGACTCTTCTACTTTCCAAGATTAATTAATTTCCATTACTATGAAAATTCCCATAAAATAGGAATAATCAATTAGGAAATAAATCAATCCTAAATTAACTTTTATTCCTTTCCAATTCTATTAAATCTCTTGGATCCTATTCCAAGTAGAACTCGGAATACTCTAGAAGACTTCCATAATAGAATAAGGAAATAAAATTAATTCCAATTAATTCTTTTCCTAATCCATGAGAATTCCCAAAAATAGGAATACTCAAATAGGAAAAACCCGAATCAATTAGGAAAGTGAATTTACCGGGAGAGCACGAAGATCACGAGGACCCCCGCGCCCCCACCGGACCGCCATCACCGGCCGAGGACCGCCGCCGCCGCCACCTAGCCGGCGCTCCACCACCGCCGGGAGGCGCGAATTCGGCGCCTCTCCTTCGATGGTTCGATCCACCATGGATCGACCATGTTGGTCGATCCGAGTCCTAGCCCTCACGATCATCTCCTTCGTCACGCGTCTTCTCCGGCGGTCGTTTCGGCATCGATCCAACGCAAAATAAATTACAAAATAAATTTTACACTATCCGGTATCGATTCTATACATGAAATCGACCCTATACATTTTCCGGAAAAAATAGAACGTAATAATAAATCCTAAATTCGGTCAACCCCCGAATTTTTACTATTACAAGCATTCACCACCAAAAACGAATCTCGACATGTCCGAGAGTTTAATCAAACCAACATACATGAAAAAATAAATTAAACGAATAATAAATCAAGCCATAATAGTCGGAACCCTGCAAGGTAGAACAATTTTATCGAAAATACCGCGAACGTAAACCACGCTCTGATACCAATTGTTGGAATTCGATATCCCGGGCTATTTAAATTTGCGGAAACCAATAACCCGATCAAAACCATCCGCCGGGGATCACGCGAGCACCACGTACGAGCCGGAGCACGAGCCGAACGCACGACGCGGCCGAAGCCGCGCGCACGCCCAGCCCGAGCCCCCGCACGCGGGGCTCGCGATCGAAGGGGTCGATCGCTCACGGCGATCGACCGGGCTGCCTAGCAGCCCAGCGGCGAGTCCGGCGACTCGCCGCCGTCGGGGCGTCGGTCCGACCAACGGACAGCCGCGGGTCCCAGCCCCCGCGGCTCGCGATCGATCGGGGTGATCGATCGCGTCCCCGGCTCCCAGCCGGGGTTCGCCCCCTTCGCGCGTACAAACCCTAGCCGGGCGATCCGCATGGTCCGGTGGCTTCGCCACCACCATGCGATCGTTCGTCTATCCCGGGTTTGAACTTCGGATCTTGTTCTACGGTATTCTCGATAAACCAAAACCGAATAAATCAAGGGCGTTTAGATTTTTACCTTTCGATTCGTTGTTCGGAGAAACGAAATCAAGATGACCTTTGAATCTTCCCACGTATTCCTTGCACTCCGTTCGAACGTCGGGTGGGCGACGATCTATCGAACTCCTATGGATCTCCTTCAACTCTCTAGACTAATCAAGTATGATTATCTTGTCTTGTCTATTATGAAGGCCATGTAGTGCTTTTATAGGCTACGTAGGGGATCTAAAGGAGGTGGAATATTGGGCTTCCAATATTGAAGATTAAATTGAGCCCACTGCCCAAGTCCATTAATCCTTATCAATATTAATTAAATTTATTTTCCACTATATAAATTTAATTGCACTCCCAATATTAAACCATATTATATCCAAATAATATTTCTCCGGTAGTATTATTTATTCCGTGTATTTAAGATATAAATATCCATGAATAAAATTTATTTATTGCTTAATAAATTTATTCATCTCTTTTATCCGAGACTAGTACCACTCAACCTTATTTATTATGCGGAATTAAATCCACTCGCGAGGTTTACATAATAAATCCTTATGAGCTCATCTCGGGGATATTATCAACCCTTCCGGGATACACTGTCCCGTCAAGAATTCACGGCATGCCATATATAAAATATAGTGACCCAACTCAATCGGTAATTGACCCAATAATTAAACCGGTCAATTCCTTTGAAAAATCAAAGTCACTTATACTAAATATACACACCCGCAATTGTATCGGGGATTAAGAATAAAATACACTGAGTCTCAAATCAATTATCGCCGAGCAAACCTAATTGATGAGTCTCAATCGATCCGCTCAATACACCAAGTGTACAAGTGTGATAAAATAATTAAGACAAATTATTTTCTCTCTCACACAACGACTATACCGATGGATTGGTCCGTGTCCATCTAGGTCGTGAGCATCTGTTCGATTAAATACGAGTAACCGATAGTATGATCTTCTGTGTGGGCCCGACACACCATACTAACTACAACGTATAAAATCCAGGACTATAATTTGCATGTATTTAATTAACAATAATTAAAAGCAAATGAATGTTTGTATTTAATAGGTAAATGAAAGTGTACAAGGAGTTCACAATACTCAAATCTAGACATTAAGTATACCACTCCAACAAGGCTATTATATAGCGGTGCATGGTAAACTGGAAGAAGTCATAAGTTTAAAAATGATGATAACACATAGAGCAAGTACCACCTGATACGAGTCATCGTCGAGGGAGACGACGCAGTAGTCACCAAGATAACTTCAGAGCGGCAACCTAGATTGCTCATTCACATAGTACTTCTTGGAAGTACAACTTTAAGCACGTGATGAGTATGGGAGTCGGGAGTTTGGAGGAAATGACTAGACCTTAGTACAAGTGGGAGATTGTTGGAGTTGTGTACTTAATGTCTAGATTTAAGTAACGGTAAACTCCCGGTCATAGCATTTAATCTATTAAATTAATAAACAATTGTTTGCATTTAATTATTGATAATTAAATATATGCAAATCATAGTCCTGGATTTTATACGTTGTAGTTAGTATGGTGTTTCGGGCCCACACAGAAGATCATACTATCGGTTACTCGTATTTAATCAAACAGTTGCTCACGACCTAGATGGACACGGACCAATCCATCGGTATAGTCGTTGTGTGAGAGAGAAAATAATTTGTCTTAATTATTTTATTACACTTGTACACTTGGTGTATTGAGCGGATCGCTTGAGATTTATCGATTAGGATTGCCTTGGATAATCGATTCAAGTCTCAGAGTATTTTATTCTTAATCCCCGATACTATTGCGGGTGTGTATATTTAATATAAGTAACTTTGATTTACAAAAGGAATTAACCGATTTAATTATTGGGTTAATTACCGATTAAGTTGGGTCACTATATTTTATATATGAAATGCCGTGAATACTTGACGGGAAAGTGTATCCCGTAAGGGTTGATAATATCCCCGAGATGAGTTCATAAGGAATTATTGTGTAAACCTCATGAGTGGATTCGTTCCGCACAATAATTAAGGTTGAATGGTACTAGTCTCGGATTCAAGAGATGAATAAATTAATTAGCAATAAATTAATTTTATTCATGGATATTTAAATCTTAAATACACGGAATAAATAATACTACTGGAGAAATATTATTTGATATAATATGGTTTAATATTGGGAGTGCAATTAATTTATATAGTGGAAAATAAATTAATTAATATTAATGGGAGATTAATAGATTTGGGCTTGGGCTCAATTTAATCATTAATATTGGAAGCCCAATATTCCACCTCCTTTAGATCCCCTACGTAGCCTATAAAAGCACTACATGGTCTTCACAATTAAACACACCATAAGATTATCATACTTGATATTCTAGAGAGTTCGTGAAGTAGATCCATAAGCTTGGAGGATCGTCGCCCACCCGACGTTCAAGCTAGTGCAAGGAATACGTGGGAAGATTCAAAGGTCTTCAATTGATTCCGTTTCTCCGCACAACGAATCAAAAGGTATGATCATAAAACTCCTTGTGTGATTTTATGTGATATTAATTGTAACACGTACATGAACACACGATCCGGGAGAACGTCGAGACCGGGATACGGGGATCACGCGATCCCCTTCGGGATCGAAGGGGGCGGCCGAACCCTAGCGTTCGACCGCCGACGTGCGCGCAAGAAACGCCCCGGCTGGACGCCGGGGCATGCGATCGACCTAGGGTCGATCGCTGGGGATGCCACGGGCTGGTGCCGTGGCGGATCCCCGCCGCCTCGATGGCGGCGTGCGCGGAGAAAGGCACCCCGGCTGGGCCGGGGTGGGCGATCGATCGCGAGATCGATCGCCGCGGGAAGACCGCGGCTGGAGCCGCGGTAGGTCAGCCGGGCTGACCGCCCCTCCTGGCGGTGGCGGTGAGTCGCCGGACTCACCGTCTGGGGCTGCCCCATGCAGCCCCATGCGATCGCCATGCACGGCGATCGCGAGCCCCGGCGGTGGCGTGGCTAGGGTTTAGCCGAGGGCTTGCCCGCGCTGACGCCTTGGTCATGCTCCGGTTCGTGCGGTGTTCGCGATCGGTTTCCGGCGATGGGATTTCGGTCGGGGTTATCGTTTCCGCAATTTTTGATACCCCGGGATATCTATTTCCAACACTTTGTGTTCGATTTCTACGGGCAATTGGTATGCCTTCCCGAATATCATCCTGTACGGGGATATTCAAAAGGGTGTCTTGAAAGCAGTACGGTATGCCCAAAGTGCATCATCCAATTTGTCAGACCAGTCTTTGCCCTCGGGTCTAACTGTCTTCCTTAAGATAATCTTGATGATTCTATTGGACAATTCAGCTTGCCCATTTGCCTGGGGGTGATAGGCTGTTGAAACCCGGTGTGTTACCCCATATTTTTGAAGTAGCTTCTTTATCACCGCGTTGCAGAAGTGCGTAACTTGATCACTTATCAACGCTCGGGGCACACCGAAACGACTGAAAATGTTTGCCTTTAGGAATTCTGCCACCACTCGAGAGTCATTGGTGGCTGTCGCTTTGGCTTCGACCCACTTGGATACATAGTCTACTGCCAGCAGTATGTATTCTTTGCCCTTGGAGTTTGGGAGTGGTCCCATGAAGTCTATTCCCCATACATCGAATATCTCCACTGGTAGTATAGGCCCAGAGGGCATCTCGTCTCTTTTGGTCATATTTCCTTCCCTTTGACATGTTGGAAATCGATATCCCGGGCTATTAAAATTTGCGGAAAATAATAACCCGACCGAAATCCTTCGCCGGAGATCACATGAACGCCGACTCATCCGGCGGAGTCCAGCCTTTGGAGACCACGCACCCGAAGGCACGCGGCCCGCCCCCAGCCGAACCCTCGCGAGACGGGGTTCACGCAATCGAAGATCGCGTTCGATCTTCGCGATCGATGGGGCTGCCCAGCAGCCCCCCGCGGCGAGTCTGGCGACTCGCCGCCGCCTGGAGGAGCCCCGCCTTCACGGCGGGTGGGGTGCGGCACCAGCCCGCGCCCCCAGCGATCGATCCTTGGATCGATCGCAAGCCCTCGGCCCAGCCGAGGGTTCTTTCCTCCGCGCGCCGCGAACCCTAGTTCGGGCGATCGCCCGTGGTCCGGTGGCTTCGCCACCACCACGCGATCGTCCGTCTAATCCGGGTTCGAACTTTTGGATCTTTGTTCTTCGATAATTGATTCAATAAAACTTGAATTAAATTGCGGAAATTTAATTCACCTTTCGATTCGTTGTGCGAAGAAACAAGATCTTATGATGACCTTGAGATCTTCCCACGTATTCCTTGCACTAGCCCGGACGTCGTGTGGGCGACGATCTACCGAACTCCATGGATCCTCCTCTCTACTTTCTCTCTCTAGAATTGTGATCTTCAAGTTATGAGAATAGAGAAGACCATGTAGTGCTTTTATAGGCTACGTAGGGGATCTTAAGGAGGTGGAATATTGGGCTTCCAATATTAATGATTAAATTGAGCCCAAGCCCAAATCTATTAATCCATTAATATTAATTAATTCTATTTTCCACTATATAAAATTAATTGCACTCCTAATATTAAACCATATTATATCAAATAATATTTCTCCGGTAGTATTATTTATTCCGTGTATTTAAGATATAAATATCCATGAATAAAATTAATTTATTGCTAATTAATTTATTCATCTCTTATATCCGAGAATAGTACCATTCAACCTTAATTATTATGCGGAACAAATCCACCTGCAGGGTTTACATAATAATTCCTTATGAACTCATCTCGGGGATATTATCAACCCTTACGGGATACACTTTCCCGTCAAGTATTCACGGCATGTCATATATAAAATATAGCGACCCAACTTAACCGGTAATTAACCCAATAATTAAATCGGTTAATTCCTTTGGAAAATCAAAGTCACTTATATTAAATATACACACCCGCAATAGTATCGGGGATTAAGAATAAAATACACTGAGACTTAAATCGATTATCGCCGGCAATCCTAATCGATAAATCTCAAACGATCCGCTCAATACACCAAGTGTACAAGTGTGATAAAATAATCAAGATAGATTATTTTCTCTCTCACACAACGACTATACCGATGGATTGGTCCGTGTCCATCTAGGTCGTGAGCAACTGTTTGATTAAATTCGAGTAACCGATAGTATGATCTTCTGTGTTTCCATACAACACCATACTAACTACAACGTATAAAATCCAGGACTATAATTTGCATATATTTAATTATAAATAATTAAACGCAAATTATTGTTTATTTAATTAAATAGATTAATGGCAATGGATCGTGAGTTTCCGTTACTTAAATCTAGACATTAAGTACACAACTCCAACAATCTCCCACTTGTACTAAGGTCTAGTCATTTCCTCCAAACTCCCGACTCCCATACTCATCACGTGCTTAAGTTGTACTTCCAAGAAGTACTATGTGAATGAGCACTCTAGGTTGCCGCTCTGAAGTTATCTTGGTGACTACAGCGTCGTCTCCCTCGACGATGACTCGTATCAGGTGGTACTTGCACTATGTGTTATCTTACACTTATGGACTTGTGATTTCTTACCATTTGCCATCGCACCGCTATTTACATAGCCTTTGGCAAATTAAGAATCACATCTAAGTCACAGAGATTATCCCGGAGTTATACCAAAACTTCCGCTGCCTCTGAGGCCGCTTATTTGGTTACCCATGGCAGAGTCCGAAAAGCATCGTGCTTATCACTCTTCCATGTTAAAACTCCTTCTCCTTTAATAGTGAAACACATAGCCTGATATCGACTTACACCGGTCCTCATTCGATTAGAAATCTAAGAGAATGTAATCCAAAGGAAATGTTTGTCTGCTCCGTAATCCAGAACATAGTTTCCAGTACTTCGAAAGTACTTAAAATGTTCATTACAGCAGACAAGTATTCCTTTCCAGGATTACCTTGATATCCTCCCACTATGCTAACCGCATAGCCGATATCAGGTTCTTGTTTTCAACAATGCATTTATTAAGCTTTCCTCACTGAAAGCGTAGGAAACTGCTTTCATTGCTTCTATCTCCTTTTGTGTTCCCAAAACACATATCCTTAGATAGACGCATTCCGTCTCTGAAAGGTAACGAACCTTTCTCGGAATCTTGCATGTTAAAACGAACCATAATCATATATATGTAAGATGTCCAGGAGAAGTACAATGTTCTTTTCTTGAGATCCTAGATCTTAAGAACATGCTCTAACTTCTTCTTTATCTCATATATCGATTTTTCTAGACAACCATCATTTTATGTCTGACAACATCTTTACATTGTTACCAATGATAAAATGTTATCTACATAAAACCTCCGAGAAACACCACCTTGTTTCCATCACGTTTCCCATACACACGATTCGTCAATGCCTTTTGATGAATCCATCAAATGGACTATCTCATCAATGCGCAAGTTCCACGAACTCTAGCTTTGTTACAATCCATAAATGGATCAACTAAGCTTGTACTCTAAATGATCTCGCCTCTTGACAATAATCCTTATTGTTTTCTAAGAAGGCACATTTAGATCTAGTACCGCCTCTATGTAGATCCAGGGATTGATTTCATGTATACTAGGTCCAGAGTTCAAAACTCTCCTAGTCTTATGAATATCTCCGGTTGTCACACAACCTCCCACTACAATGGCATTCCGGTGTATAAACAGTAATAACAGTAGGTGCAGTTAGTGGTGTACCGCTACTCGGTTCGGCTGGTTCTAAGTCTTAATCGTTTTCTCTCTTTTCAGAAGTATCATGTCATTTTGGGCTTGTGGTTCATCTAATAGTCTTCCTCTAAGAACCGGGCGTTAGAACTTATAACGTCCTTCTGGTTAATAGTACTATCGAACACACATCTTTTGTTCTTCTAAGATATTCTACAACCGCATTGAAATGCGCCGTTGTTACCAAGACATATCTATAGAACATAGGTAGTTCCATATAACTCAAGCTTTTACTATTTCTATAAGAGTTCCATTTCTTATTTCCGACACACCAATCTTACAGAGGACTGATTGGTGTATTCTCTTGGGATCCAATCCCAAGCTCTGATCAAACATCAGAGTTAATCAATTCTAATACTTGTCCGGATCTTATATCTTATATCCATAAAGGATTGCTTAGTCGTATTATCCTCCAAATTAGATTCTTAGGTCGGAAGGTCCACTCCTTTAACTTAATTGATCTTACAATCAATTTTCGACCTTTGAACTTCTTATTTGAATAAATATGACTTAGCATAAGAATCCACAAGTGTAAATGATTTAATAAAGAAATCTCTTATTAGTAAAACGAGTTATATAAAACGGTTCGTTGCATCGTGGTGGACTCAGGATTCATCATTTATATATTGCTAGCTAATGTACCAAAATAGATAATATCATTATTTCTTCTTATAACCATCAAATGATTAAAAGAAATAAAATATCTATTCATTAGAAATCCAGAACAAAGTTCTTTCTAATATGAAAGGTACATAAAAGAAATAACCCAAAATGAAATCCTATAATATGTCCTCCACTGCAACTGCTGCCTCCTCCACAGCATTGCCCATGTAGACTACGATTTCTTCTTCTCTAAGTCGTCGGGTTTCCTGGAACCCTTGCATTTAAAATGCACATACCGTCAGTGGTTCCATATCTACACACCAGGTTCCGGCAGATAATACCACTGACTATGTTTTTACGACTAAAGAAGATTTCGTACTTTCTTTGAGAGGATAGTCAGACTTCTAGTACCCAGACTGTTTGCATCGAGAACTCTTTCCTCATGGCTTTCTCGTCCCATCTCGTGGTCCAAGTAACTTAGGACCACTGGGATTCATTGCTTTCTTTTCCTTTCCCCCGATTTCGCCCTTAGGTTCAAAACCTTTGGCATTGGCTACAAGAGCTTGCGATTTCCGTCTCAACTCGTCCAAAAGGTCAATCATCTCAAAAACGTGTTTAAGCGTTTCCTCGAAGGACTGGCCTTTATGAGTATCATCATCGCTTCTTGTCTAGCCGCCTATGTCAATAGGCTCGGGAGGACAAAGCTCACTGAGTACAAACTTGCACTCTTTAACAGTTTGGGTAATGTCTAGATCTCTATTCCAATCATTACATTTAGGGACCAGTGAGTTAAAATCCTTACGTATCACATAAAGTGGGTTCAAAGCCATTTCCTAATCTATGAGCACATATAACAACAAACAATCGATTTAATCTCCGATATTATTTCCCTTAAATAATATCATTAAACCACTAATCACCTCTAAAATCCCATCAGATATGGCAAGCCACGTTCGTGTGTACGTTTACCTATCCAAATGATTTAGCAATTAGATTTGCTTCGGTCGTACATCAATTATAGCGTTACTTCGTTGGGAAGAATACTATAAAGCGTACCTAAGTGTAAACCATTACTCAGTATCCAAGAAGATTGTTTGGGACATGTATATTCACCGCAAGCCACGTTCGTGTGGACGTTTACGTTAACATACGCTCCTTCACTCCCTTCTATAACTGTCTACATCAATTAATCCAAGATCCCATTCAGCATAGCAAGCCACGTTCGTGTGGACGTTTACTACACCAAAAGATCTTTATAATTGACATCCAATTACTTGAATCATTTAATCTTGTAAATCAAGACGCGGAGAATCATAAGTGAAACTCGAAGTTTCTAACCAGTGATTCACCATGCGAACGACCCTATCTCTCATAGAATGAGGGAGCCGAGCAGACAATCGATCTAGTCATCAAATGACACGAAAGTCTCTAATTTGTGTCATCCACATGACCAAGTGGCTTTGGCTCCATTCCACTCCCCGGGGTGAGAATGAGTCGACTTGAAATCAGTTTCAGAAAGACAAATTAGGCATTGTTTGATAAACTTAATTAATGTTTCTTGTAAAAGGAATTACAAGAATTCTCCTCCAATGACTTGTCTATACGAACTTCGAAAGTCCATAAAAGTCACCAAGAGAACAGCAATGGAGACCATGGCAATGTTTCCATTCCCTCTCCCACTTAGCTTTTTATAACAAAGGGATACGCTATCTAATGCATAATTAAATATATAAGCATAATAACAAACATACATTTCATGCAAGTACGTTCACAAATAATCAAATAATTACTCAAAAATTATTTCTCGACTATTCGTACCTTGATGAATTCCAGCATGCTTGCCTTGAGTCTTCATTCTACGTCTTGAATACTTTGCCGAGAGACCGAAAAATTCTTTGATTCTCATATTTAATTTATTTTAAATAAAATTCAAGATTCCAATTCAAAAATAAATTTGAATCAATCTAATGATTTTAAATAAAATACTTCAATTAAATAAAATCAATTCCATTGATTTCCATATTTAATTTTATTTTAAATAAAATCCAAGATTTTCCAATCCAAAATAAATTTTGAATTAATCTAATGATTTTAAATAAAATACTTAAATTAAATAAAATCAATATTATTAAAATCCATTGATTTCCATATTTAATTCTATTCTAAATAAAATCCAAGATTTTCCAATATAAAATAAATTTTGAATTAATCTAATGATTTTAAATAAAATACTTAAATTAAATAAAATCAATATTTTAATAATTTCTCAATCCTATTTAGATTAGATCTCAAGAATCCTAATCAAAATCGAATTTTGATTCTTCTTAAGACTTCTAATCCAAGTAGGTATAGGATATCTAGAGAAATAGGATTTTATTTCCTAATTTAACTCTCCATCTAATTCCATTATTTAATTCCATAATTAAGAAATCTAATTCAAATAGAATTTGAATTAGTTCCAAAATTAAATTAAATAATATTAAAAAGATTAAATTATTTCCGGAAATATCGGATTTACCGGGCGAACCCATAAACGAGACCAGCTCGAATCAAAAGGTCCATCGATGTGCATCAACGGCTGGCCAAGCATATGAAATGCAAGTGGGCACCAAGCCATGCAACACTAATACCCCATGCATGTGGACTAGGCCACGCATCCATTTTAATTCACGCATACAGCCTACTTTAAAACAATGTCGGCCTACTTGAAAAACAATCGATCGTCTTTTTCGGCGAGACTTGTGCACGAATCCGGTCGATATCCGGCATGGCGTCTCCTCCGACGACACACGCCATCAACCTCGTCACAGCCCACGCACGAGCAGCCCGCGACGAGCCCAGCAGCCTGTGCAAAAAGGTTTCGTCCGTGTTGCGCCAACGCGACTGCCGAGCGTAGCCTCCGGCTGCCGGCGAACCACCACCACTGGTGGCACACGCCAGCAAGCCCAGCCATGCCCTTGCTTACGTACAGCAACACACGCAGCCCTTTTGCCGAGCCCACGGTCGATTAACTCCGGTTCGATATTCCGAAAAACCCTCGATTTTTAATATATTTTTCCGTCGATTTTTAATTTAATAAAAATTCACAAGATTCATACGAGAGAGAATACAAAGACGTAGAAAAATATAGCACAATAATTTAACAAATTAAATTAATCTATGGCCATATATATCGAGAATCGATTATTGAAACAATTAACGAAAAAACGTAACCGTACGCTCTGATACCAATTGTTGGAAATCGATATCCCGGGCTATTAAAATTTGCGGAAAATAATAACCCGACCGAAATCCTTCGCCGGAGATCACATGAACGCCGACTCATCCGCTGGAGTCCAGCCTTTGGAGACCACGCACCCGAAGGCACGCGGCCCGCCCCCAGCCGAACCCTCGCGAGACGGGGTTCACGCAATCGAAGATCGCGTTCGATCTTCGCGATCGATGGGGCTGCCCAGCAGCCCCCCGCGGCGAGTCTGGCGACTCGCCGCCGCCTGGAGGAGCCCCGCCTTCACGGCGGGTGGGGTGCGGCACCAGCCCGCGCCCCCAGCGATCGATCCTTGGATCGATCGCAAGCCCTCGGCCCAGCCGAGGGTTCTTTCCTCCGCGCGCCGCGAACCCTAGTTCGGGCGATCGCCCGTGGTCCGGTGGCTTCGCCACCACCACGCGATCGTCCGTCTAATCCGGGTTCGAACTTTTGGATCTTTGTTCTTCGATAATTGATTCAATAAAACTTGAATTAAATTGCGGAAATTTAATTCACCTTTCGATTCGTTGTGCGGAGAAACGAGATCTTATGATGACCTTGAGATCTTCCCACGTATTCCTTGCACTAGCCCGGACGTCGTGTGGGCGACGATCTACCGAACTCCATGGATCCTCCTCTCCACTTTCTCTCTCTAGAATTGTGATCTTCAAGTTATGAGAATAGAGAAGACCATGTAGTGCTTTTATAGGCTACGTAGGGGATCTTAAGGAGGTGGAATATTGGGCTTCCAATATTAATGATTAAATTGAGCCCAAGCCCAAATCTATTAATCCATTAATATTAATTAATTCTATTTTCCACTATATAAAATTAATTGCACTCCTAATATTAAACCATATTATATCAAATAATATTTCTCCGGTAGTATTATTTATTCCGTGTATTTAAGATATAAATATCCATGAATAAAATTAATTTATTGCTAATTAATTTATTCATCTCTTATATCCGAGAATAGTACCATTCAACCTTAATTATTATGCGGAACAAATCCACCTGCAGGGTTTACATAATAATTCCTTATGAACTCATCTCGGGGATATTATCAACCCTTACGGGATACACTTTCCCGTCAAGTATTCACGGCATGTCATATATAAAATATAGCGACCCAACTTAACCGGTAATTAACCCAATAATTAAATCGGTTAATTCCTTTGGAAAATCAAAGTCACTTATATTAAATATACACACCCGCAATAGTATCGGGGATTAAGAATAAAATACACTGAGACTTAAATCGATTATCGCCGGCAATCCTAATCGATAAATCTCAAACGATCCACTCAATACACCAAGTGTACAAGTGTGATAAAATAATCAAGATAGATTATTTTCTCTCTCACACAACGACTATACCGATGGATTGGTCCGTGTCCATCTAGGTCGTGAGCAACTGTTTGATTAAATACGAGTAACCGATAGTATGATCTTCTGTGTGTCCATACAACACCATACTAACTACAACGTATAAAATCCAGGACTATAATTTGCATATATTTAATTATAAATAATTAAACGCAAATTATTGTTTATTTAATTAAATAGATTAATGGCAATGGATCGTGAGTTTCCGTTACTTAAATCTAGACATTAAGTACACAACTCCAACATGACATTGGTCACATCCCTTGCACCAGGCGATGCAGTCTTTAACCAAAGTTCTCCAATAGAAACCGCATTCCAGAATTTTCCTAGCAGTTCGCTTGTGCCCAAAGTGACCTCCACATGGTTTTTCATGGCAATGCCTCATTATAGCTTGTTGATCTGATTCGGCTACACACCTTCTCAAAACTTGGTCTTCACATCTTTTCCATAAGTATGGCTCATCCCAGATGTAGCTCTTTGCCTCCCGTTTCATTTTATTTCTTTCGTAGATGGAAGCTTCGTCTCTGAACTCTCCTCCTACTATATAGTTGACGAGGTCTGCGTACCAAGGTTCCTCGTGCATGGCATAGATAGAGTACAAGTGTTCGTCTGGAAATGTTTCGGTTATGGGTACATCCTCTTCTTTTTGTAAGATTCGGCTAAGGTGGTCTGCCACTAAGTTCTGGTTTCCGGCGTTGTCCCTTATCTCGATGTCAAACTCCTGCAGTAGTAGGATCCATCTGATTAGTTTTGGTTTTGTCTCTTTCTTTGCCATCAAGTATTTGAGTGCGGCATGGTCAGTATACACTATGGTTTTGCTTCCCAATAGGTATGACCTGAATTTCTCAAAAGCAAATACTATGGTCAATAGTTCCTTCTCAGTAGTTGCGTAATTACTTTGGGCGGCATTAAGTGTTTTCGAGGCATAATAGATCACATGCCTCTCTTTGCCCTTCAGTTGCCCAAGTACTGCCCCTACTGCGTATCCACTAGCATCACACATCAGTTCAAAAGGCATCCCCCACTCTGGGGGCTGAATGATAGGTGCTGTCACTAGTCTCTCCTTTAGATGGTTGAAGGCTCTTTGGCAGTCGTCGTCGAAGTCCCACTCGACATCATTCTGTAGCAGTTTTGTCATTGGTTGGGCGATGCTGGCAAAGTCCTTCACAAAGCGCCTATAGAATCCCGCGTGGCCAAGGAATCCTCTCACCTGCTTGATATTCCTTGGGTATGATAGTTTGGCAATGACTTCTATCTTCGCTTTGTCGACCTCTATGCATTTGGCTGACACTACATGTCCCAGGACTACTCCCTCTACTACCATGAAGTGACACTTCTCATAGTTCAAGACCAAACTTTTCTCTACGCATCGTTGGAGTGTTAGTTCCAAGTTTGCCAGGCATAGGTCAAAGGTGTTACCATATACTGTGAAATCGTCCATAAATACTTCAATTCCGTTCTCTAGTAAGTCAGAGAATATACTCATCATACAACGGTGGAAGGTCCCTGGTGCGTTGCACAGCCCAAAGGGCATGCGCCTGTAGGCGAAGGTGCCAAAGGGACATGTGAACGTTGTTTTGTCTTGATCCTCTTCAGCTACCCAGATCTGCATGTATCCCGAATACCCATCCAGGAAACAGAAGTGCTTTTTCCCGGCCAAACGTTCCAACATTTCATCGATGAAGGGCAAACGGAAATGATCTTTTCTGGTTACCTTATTCAGTTTGCGATAGTCGATACATACTCTCCATCATGTTTGTAGCCTGGTAGCGATTTGTTATTTCTTCTCATTCTCTACGACCTGGATCCCTGACTTCTTTGGTACGACGTGCACAGGGCTAACCCACTTACTGTCTGAGACAGGGTAAATTATCCCCACACTGAGGAGCTTCTTTATCTCTTTGAGTACCACCTCCTTCATGGCAGGATTGAGCTTCCTTTGAGGGTCCCGTACGGGTGTAGATTCATCTTCGAGGAGTATATGGTGTTGGCAAATTTTCGTGCTTATACCTCTTATATCAGCCAAAGTCCATCCTATAGCCAGTTTGTATCGCCCCAGTACTTCTTTGAGTTTAACTTCCTCCTCCTCCAAGAGGGATGAATTGATGATCACGGGCAAAGTGTCGTGCTCTCCTAAGTACATGTACTTCAGATGCTTTGGTAAATTCTTCAATTCCATTAGTGGGGCTCTCTCCAAAGATGGCTTCATGATCGTTTCTTCCAGTATTGGCAGTTTGCCCGGATCTCCTTTGTAATTTTCTAGTGCCCCCAACTGCTTAATTGCCTCTTGTATTCCTTCCGGTTCGTCTTCTAGTTCATAGTGTAGTATTCCTTCTTGAATCACTACTTCAATTTCGTCGTACTTTCCGCTTTGCATCACTTTGCCCTCTACTGCCTTCTCTATTTGATCAATCATATGAACTTCCTCAGTATCGGTTGGGTGCTTCATGGACTTGTAAAGGTCAAAGGTGACTGTTTCTCCCTCGAATTTACATGTCAGTTTGCCTGTCTCGCAGTCTATGTGTGTTCTTGCGGTTTTAAGGAACGGTCTGCCCAGGATCATAATTGGCTCTTTGCTCGATCTCCCCATGTCTAGTACGTAGAAGTCTGCTGGGAAGATTAAATCTTCCACTTTGACCAATACATCCTCCAGTATGCCCTCAGGGTAGACATTGGATCTGTCAGCCAGTTGGATTACCACTCTTGTGGGTTTGAGGACTCCTATGCCCAAGTCCTCGTACATAGTTTTGGGCATGACATTGATTGATGCCCCTAGATCCAACATTGCCTTTTCGATTCTCATTCGGCCTATGATGCAAGGTATGTAGAACATGCTTGGGTCTCCACACTTGGTAGGTACGCTTCGTTGGAGCACTGCTGAGACATTTTCACCCACCTTGAATTTTGCATCGTCTTGATACTTCACTTTCTTTGTGCATAGCTCTTTGAGGAACTTTGCACACCGGGGCATAGTGTTCAGTATAGTCAGTAGCGGCATATTGATCTCCACCTTTTTGAACATTTGGAACATCTCGTAAATCTCTTCCCTTTCTTTATTCTTGCTTAGCCTTCCTGGAAAGGGGACTCGGATCTTTGGTGGTGGTGATTTGTCTCTCTTTGCCCTGACTATCTCTTCTACTTTCTCCTGTTCATCCTCAGCGGTTACGTCCTCTATCTCTATGTGTTCTGTGTCTTGAGATTGTTTGCCCTGGGCTAGCGCTTTGACTTCTGGCAGGATTCTTCCACTCTTTAGTTGGATTGCATTACAGTGGGCGTTCTTCACTTCGACTTGTGGTGGTAAGTTCCCGTTTCTCTGTTCCAGCTTTGCCACTACCTGGTTCAAGTGGGCAATTTGGGCTCCCAAGTTATTCAGTTGCCCTCTGGTCTCTTGTTTGAACTTTTCATTTTCTTGCATGGCTTTCATATTCTCTTGCTGGAACTTTACGTTCTCTCTGACCAAAGTCTCCATCATGTCCGATAGTGATGCCCCTTTGCCCTGATTCTGCTGGGAATTCCCTTGCTGCTGTTGGTTTTACCGATTTGGGTTTGGGTTGCCTTGATATCCTTCTCCCTGGTTGTTATTATTCCCGTACCTGAAGTTCTCATGGTGCCTCCAACCAGGGTTATATGTGTTGGAGTATGGATCAAAGTGTGGCCTCCCTCTTCCTTGACCGTTGCCATTAGATTGTCCCATTGCCTTGAGCTCCTCATCGAATAAAGAAGGACATTCATCAGTGGCGTGCTCTACCTCTTGGCGAATCTGGCATGCTTTGACTGCCTTCTTTGGTCCTCCCGCCATATTGGTCATGAACTTCTCCATGGCACTGCACAGCTTGTCAATTTTTGAGTCAGAGGGGGATTGTACCAGCAGGCTTTGTTTGGGCAAATCGGTGTCTTCGCCTAATTCCTCTGCCATCTCCTTGAACAGTTTGAACGCCTCGGCAGCGCTTTTGTTGAGTAGAGATCCTCCGCTGGTAGCAAGGAGTAGTGTCTTCTCATGATGTCTCAATCCGAACACAAAGTATTGGATAAGGTCGTGGTCCGGGATCTGGTGCTGGGGGCATTTAGTTAACATTTGCTTGAATCTTGCCCAATAGTCTTGAAAGTTCTCGTTGGTCCCCATCCTTATGCTATTGATTTTCATGCGCATTTGTTGGATTCGTGCCGCTAGGAAGTATTTCTCCAGAAACCTTTTCTGTAGTTGCGCCCATGTAGTCACTTCGCCCTCCGGAATAGTATACTCCCACTCTCTGGCCCCATCAGTCAAAGAGAAAGGAAAAGCCATGAGTCGTATATATTGTGCTAGTACCCCGGTTGCCTGGATCGTCCCGCATGCTAGCTCAAAGTCCTGTAGATGCCTCTGTGGGTCTTCTCCGGGCATATCGCTGAACTTTGGCAGGATTTGTATGAAGTTGTGTTTCATTTCCCAGGGGGTAGGAATGGTGGGCAAAGTGATGCCCAGTGGCCTCAAGTTCATCTCTGACGGGAACATCATGTCCCTCAAAGTCCGTGGTACTTCTGCTCCCATCTTTTCTGGTGTCGGTTTACTAGGAGTGTCAACTGGTATGGTTTTCTTGCTCTTTGCCTTTTCTGCCCTCGGTGCCTTGGCAGAATTCTCTCCTTGGGTTGCACGTGCTAACGCCTTGTTCTTTGCTTCTTTTCTTAGCCTTTTGGCGGTTTTCTCGATCTCTGGGTCAAAGAGTAATCCCGTATCGCCTTCCACCGTGTTTATAGTACCTAGTCAAAGAAGTAAAGCAAAACGGTCAGCACAGAAAAACTAAAAAGCTGGAATATTGCCTCCCCGGCAACGGCGCCAATTTTGACGACGCGAAAACTTTGACGTGGAAGCTAACGCAGCCAAAATAAATTTATAAAGTTCCTAACTCAACACAAGATAGCAAGTGGTAAGTATAGGGTCGATCCCACGAGGAAGCAATTGCAATTTAGTTAATCTCGGCTTTGTCCCAAATAGTGTCACAATAAAAAGGTTTTGAATTTGGTTGCTGAGTCACGGCGTTTAATCAAACTACCAACTAACAGAAATAAATAAACTAATTAACCCAAACTAACATGCAGAAATAATAACTAAACACTTTGACCAAACTGGAAACAGAAAACAATTAATCAAACTGAAATCAAATAAAGGAAAGTAGGCTCCTGGACTTTGGCTTCTCTCTGGGTTCTCTGGGCAAACTACCGATCCCTGGCACTAATGGTTTTAACTGATGGTTTGTCAATCGGTTATAGAATGTCGAACAAAGTAAAAGCAGTCCTATTAAGTCACGCCTACAGTTACCCCACCCCAATCCGTCCTTACTGTGTAAAGAAAAGGCAAGGTATACTTATGCCTAATCCCCTGAATCTAGACAATTCGATACCTATGTGGTCGCATGGATCTAGTTTGCCCAAACTCGTATAGATCTCTAGACGAACCCAATTCGGCCAATAGCATGTCCGGAAATCTGAATCATACGACCGCAAAGCTCCAACACGTTCTAGCGCTATGCCCGTAGTACAACTAGATACTATTATTCGGTTTGATCAATCGCTGGTATCTCAAAGTGTAAGGGTTTCCTAACGACCAAATTAGTCCACCCAAACCTGCAAGAATGTGTTTAAACCTCAACTGTGTATCGGGAACAAACCTCCAAGCAGTTAACTAAGACCTATCAACCTCACGGTTCTAACTTAGCCCAAAGTCCCCTTTGATCTGCCTTTGCCCAGTCGCCCTGCAAGTTTAGCTACTCATATGCGAAGAAATAAAACAAGAAATAAATTGGAAAAGAAAACTGAATTGCATAATTACTGAAATCGAAATTGTTCAAACTGAAATATCAAACCAAACTAATAAAAACATAAAGCAGTAAATTGTTTAAACGCCCGAAGGCTCGATCAACTTCAAAAGAAATAACTTGGCCGGAAATCTCCAAGAGCTTCGATCGCCGGCGGCTTACTTCGTGAACGGGGTCGTAATTGTGTGTCCTGTCTTCTCCAGCTTCTCTTCCTTATATAGGCGTGAATTAGGGTTGCGGAATCGCAGTTGCATGGGCCGCTGCATGGGCTTCCTTTTCCAGGCGCCGCTAAGCACTTTCCATCTTTATCTCCAGCCGCCTTTGACTTTGCCCGCTGGCAATTCGCTTCCCAAACTCTCTACAGGTATTCTCCTCCTCCACAGGTGAACGGACCAGGCACGGTACTCGGTAGTCGATTTGGGTCTTCTGCTTCATGACTCAACCCTGAGTGGTTTGGTTTGCTTGTCGAGGCCAAGTATGCTCAGTCACTACCACTCCAAATCGCTGTTTGCCCAAAGAAGGGGTTTTCCTTGCCTCTTTTGCCCAGTGCGCCACTTGTTACCTGTTTGCCTGCACACTCTGACCAAACACTCTACTGTGCCCTCCCAGACACATAAAACAGACTCAAATTGACCCAAAAAGGGGCTAAAGATGAGCAAATAAAATGGCTCATCAATGACTCGCAACCTTTGTGCATCATTAATGCCTTTTGTTGTATCTTACATGTTATTTACATTATTTTAGCAGCATGTATGATTCAAAAGAAGTCAAACCTTCAAAGGGCAAAGGAATATTAGTTACATCACGTAACGCCCCGTTTTTCATAAAGCGGAAAGTGTTTGAATATAACAATAAAATAAATCGGGCGCTACTTTAAATACTTGTAAATCAATTTTTTTAATAAAAGAAAATACCAAATTGAATATTTAATTTTTTTTAAAATAGATTAAGTATAATAAATTAAAAAAAAAATAACTTTTAATATAATTAACATTTAAAAAAAAGTAAATAATAATAACTTACGATATTAAAATCATTTAAAATATTTAGTCGTAAATGAAAAATATCAATAAGCATTTTATCATATCCAACGCCATGATCCACGCTCGACATCCCCGAACAATCCTGAAAAAAAATGTCGTTGAAGGAATGAGCTCAACGTACTCAGTAGGTCATCCCTTATCCATAATTAATACTCAATCAATCATATTTAAAACGTGCATATAACATGAATCACATTGAACATATAGTCACACATAACATAATGTCGCATATCATGTACATAGTCATTCACCTCTTAGAACACAGTGAGATATATATATATAGTATAAGTTAGGTTTAGTGGGATAAAATCACAAGTAATGCTTTTCCAGAGGTTGTTTTCGCAAATAGTCCTTTAGTTTGTTATTTTACGGATTTAGTCCTTTTAGCCAGTTTTTAGGTAAACATCCTGTAAAAATCAGTGTTTTGCATGTGAGGGACTGATGTGGCAAATGAACCAATAAAATCTTTACACGTGGAAAATCATAAGTCTTGAAAAATATGCTACCTCAAAGGATTGAACCAGATTACACATGGAAAATCATAAATCTTGAAAAATATGCTACCTCCAAGGATTGAACCAAGCAAAATAAATCTTGAAGCAATCCACTACCAGCAGATCGACAAGCTATTTCAAAATAGTTTGACACTTTATTGTTTTATACCGTACAATTACAAGATCTTTTGCTACAACAAATAATAAAAAATTGAATTTAAAAATTATTTTATAAAAATAGAATTAATGTATAAAATCTTAATTAATATATATTTTTTGTAAAAAATAAAATCAATTAAAATATTGAAAATTTAATAAAAAAAACATTGTATAAGAACGGAGAAGATAAAAATTATTGAGAAAATATAATATATTTAGTATAACAATTGTGGATAATATATTAAAATCTAAATATAAATTTAATTGAAATATATAATTGATAATTAATTATTAGAATAGATTACAAAAATATTAATATTAATCAAATTAAATTAAGAGATTACATAAAATAATTTTTTTTATTTTATTATATTAATACAAATTAATCAATATAAAGATAATTAATTAAATAAAACATTTAAAAATAAATATTATGATTTTTCCTTTTAATGTGTTATTTTTTAAGTCATCTGATTTTCTATTAAATATAATTAAGTTCTTATAAATTAATATAATTGTTTAAATTTAATTTTCTTAATTAGTTGTTGTAGCAACTGATTATATGATCGGTATATAACATTAAAGTGTCAGATTTTTTCATTTTTTCAATTGGACTTAATGCTCAATTGGTTAAGGTTGGCACGGGTTCGAATACTGGAGGCAACAATTTTATTTTATTTTTTGATTTTCCAAGTGGCCACGACAGCACCTCACGTGCAAACCACATGCTTTTTACCTAGAAACTGGTTGAAAGGACTAAATCCGTATACTTACGGAAACAACCACTCGAAGAGAAGTAGGACTATGTGTGATTTTATCTCCGGTTTAGTCGCGATTCTAATTCTTTGATGCGAAGTTTTTTTTTTTCTTTTTCTTCGCTCCCTGCTCTCGATCTTGCTCTATTTCGATCTTATTCTCGCTCTAATTGGGATGACAGAGATCAAAACGAAGCTAATTTGCTTGGGAGGCGCTGTACTAGAGTGGTTGAACTCTCGAACGAAGAGCGGGAAACGGAATCTACAAGAGGGGGAGAAAGTGAGGAGAAACGGAGAAAGTGGGGACTGCAAGGGAGTGGATGCTCTGGGTGTCAAATTCGCTTACCGGTTGTCGGCGCCGGCTCACCTCAGATGCAAGGAAAGCCTTCCCACTTCGAAGCTATTTTTAAACAGGTAGGCTCTGCTGAATTCATAGTTATTTGCGGCTTTATGCTCCTGCTGTGTGAACGAATTTGTTCGGAATTGTTTTGTTTCCGAAACAAACTTTGTTTGAACTTTGAATTAGGAGGTGCAGATACGATACTGACCTTGTGAAAATCTTATCTCCTTTTATCATTTTTGTGTGGTGATACCACTAGTTGTAACACCTTATTTAATCAAATAAAATAAATAATTCATATTCTTTCAACTAAAAATAAATAAATAATTTCTCTCCAGTTGAGACAAAAATTTAAAACACCAATCTCCATGTCGATTAAAAATAACCTAAAAGTTCGAGAAGAATATAAATGCAGCGGAAATAAGATAAAACTCTTAGCACGTGCGACATGCTCTATGCATGATCGTGGAAGAGTCAACAAAAACAAGTCTCTAATAACTTAATCATAACTAAACAAAACATCTATAGAATCACAGCGCAGACGCATTCTCAGCTACTCCGGTTGAATCACGAGAATCACCTGATATCGTTTAATTAACATGGGTCAGTCAACACCGACTGGCGTGTTGGTGTCGTGGAGGATTTGTGTGAGGGAACTCTTATGTTATTTTTGGATTATGTGGAGTTTGGTTTTGGATTTAGTTTTAGTTTTGGTTTTGGTGTATCATTCATAGACAATGTGATGGCGGTGTTTGACAACATGACCATGTATATGAATCTTTGGGTAGCATCATTTCCTCTTCTTGGAAAATAAGAACGCTAGACATAGTTATAGCATGTTCGAACCTCAAAGTAGTATGTTTGATCTTTGCTGGAAATATATTTGATTTAATTTATGTTCCCATCTCCACAGGCACGATGAGTGTAACTTGATAGAGACTGTAATGGAAGCAAAAAAATTGCTTCATTTACACCGATAAAGAAGATGGGCCTCAACTAGGTGGAAGCACATCGCCTGCCCCGTTCCCTCCTTGCATTCTGAGGACAGCCTTAGCTCGGTTTGCCAATCTATTGGGTGCTACTAAAAAGGTACGACAGCATCCCTTATTATTGCATTATTTTATAGTGTGTGTATATATATATATACTTTCTTTGTAACTTAAACAATTAGGTTCAAACTATTTTAAACCTTACCCAATCTACTTTAACGGCTTATGCTTCTGACCCAAGTGAAGCTGATCAGCTCAACCACTTTGCTTCTGCTGGAAAGGTTCGAATACGTATTTCTAAATTTTATATTTCTTTCTTTTTTAATGTCGAGATTGACAGCATGTAACATTTACGAAGGTTTCTTAATATTCGCTTAGGTTCGAACACCACATGAAAAATCAATCATGAAGTTTTTGGGGAGATTTGCAGCTCTGTGCAGGTGTAGCTATGGCGGGTTGGTATCAAAATCATACACCTCCATTGCTGGGGCGCTAGGGGATTACGCTTATACTGCTGGCTCCAATCCCCTTCTACACCGACGCATTCCAGAGATTTCACCTCTTTAACCTCCCAGCGTCTTTAATCCTCTTCAATCGGATTTCATCCCGAGGTCAATTTTCTCAATTTAATCGATTTATTTTCTTCCTATTTTTATAGATTTTCGTGCTGTTGATGACCTAACTATCTAAATCATCTCTTGGAATCAGTCTTGTTTTAATAAATATGATATTTTATTGGTCATGGAAGACGAGAACTTGGATGAGTTTAGTGTGTGTCCATTTCCTTTGTATTTGATTTGTATACGAGCCGGTACAGATGAGTTATAGTTGGTATTGATGTTCTGTGAACTCGGAAATGTCTGTAACAGCATATGTATTTTTCTTTGGGCAGGGCAGAGGAGGACCATGTTTATCCGAACCCAATCGACTCCCGACTTTCCTAATGTACGATTAGCTATGACCCCGCCTCTAGAATTCACGTGACTTGTGCGTTGGTGAATGAGAAAACACCCACAGGATGGGTTCACAAGGGTGTCTGCTCGACATGTATGAAGGTACTTTTTTTAATACAGTCCAAAGTCATGTCATAAATTGTCTTGGTCATGATTGGCTAATGCGGTTAAAAACATCATTCCTTAATAATAAAATCGTTTTCCAATTTTTGCCTAGATCAGAATCTTGTGCCCATGAAGGAAAGCTTCGAGTGCTCTTCAGCGCCAGTTTTTGTTAAGACCTCTAATATCAGACTCCCTTCTGATCCTAAAGTGCTGATTATAATGGTTGGCCATTGAAGTGGCTTAGCCCCTTTCAGCTTTGTGTTATAACAACATTCATTTTTACTATTTTTATACTAATGGTTGGCCCTTGAAGTGTGAAACGCATACTTGACGAGGAGCACCTATCACCACCGGTCGTGACGGCTCGTCAATAACGTTGTCGACCTGGTCATCCACCTTAACGGTATAAAAGCCCCACTGATTCTTCTCTTATTTTTGAATATTTATTTATTTATTTAATTATTTATTTATTGTTTTGTATCCCTAATTCCCTGTACTATTTTTTGTTTCCTCCCTTTCTTCTCTCCCATTCAAAAATGAAGAGGGTTCGCAGGGACACTCTATGAAAAGCTGAGCAACAAGATCACATTTTTTTTTGTATGCGAAGTTCATTTTCTCAGTTCTCAAGATAAACATAGTTAAATTTTCCTTTTGTAGGAGTATATGGTTATCCACTAACTTGTCTTTTGTGTTGTAGTTTCTGTTCAATATTTTTCATTTCATTCTCCAATCTATTTGTATTATTTTTAATTTGACCCTATGGATCAGATACCCAATAAAGTCTCTCTTCTGCCAAAGGTAAACACAGTATATGAATTCAATTTACAGTTTCACATCCTTCTCGCATGTGCGTTTTGGTCATTCAATTACTCATACACGTGCGACTTGCTGCTTCCCGTTGGCTGCCTTGTTCAGCTTGCCTTGTTCAGATTGAAAAACAAATGGGGTGAAGTAGTGAATACATTTCAGTGCACACTTTTACTCATTCACAGTGTGAATAATTAATTGGATTTCTAAATTTGGAATTAAGAATTGCATTTTGTGGTGTGGTGGCATACATTGGAAAACACACATTGCAACTTGTCACCTCATGAACCTAACACATCCATAAGTAGCTCATCACTTAACTATATAATGTTATACTAAGTACAATTGACATTGACACATCCACAAAACAATACTCTCAATTCATCGAACTACTTCCAACCGTCAATATTTATCGAGAAATAACTCGATTGTTATGGACAGTATCTTGTTATGGACGAAATTATCGACGAGTCGATCGAATCTGTTTGTGTTGGTTGGAAATACATTTAATTTAGATATCGTAGTTAGGTGTAAAAAAAAATATTTGAGAGCATGGTCAATAAATTGATGACGGAGTAAGGTCCACGTGAGTGTTCTCATTATTTAAAAAAGGTATTTGAGAGCATGGCGAATGAATTTACAACGAAATAAGGTCCACATGAGTGCTCCTTATTAAAAAAAGGTATTTGAGAACATAGCTAATGAATTGACGGAATAAGTCCACCTCCTTATTAATTAAGGTAAGGAAATTGTATCGTGGCCCCTACCCTTATTATTCATCCACTAGTATACTCCCATTTTCCATGATTTTAATTCCAAAAACAAAAGAAACACTAATGCTCACGTGTGTGTATGAAAAGTGTTAGGTTTGTAAGTGAGCTCTAAATCTTAAATTCAAGTATTCAAGTTATGCTACACAAATTGCAAGTGATTAAATACAAGATTGTAATATATAAGAAAACGGTGGTAATAATTCAAACTTAGTTTTTAACTGAAATATACTCTCAATAATTTTTTTATCAAAAGTTTTATTTACTCTTTTATTTATCAAATGAAAAAATTATTTTGATGAAATATACTCTCAATAATTTTATATTATCAAAAATTTATTTACTCTTTTATGCATTAAATGAAAAAATTATTTTGAAAAACAAAAGGGGTGAAGCATTTCATTTCTGTGCACGCTTTTACCTATTCACATTGTGAGTAATTAATTGTACCAAAAGTGTTTCGCTGCACTTTAAGTTACACGTGATGTGTTGGGTACATTTAAAATGTGCCTCTATAAATTGAGATTTTGTATAACAAAAAAAAACATATCAAATATCAAAAAACGTAAAAAAATAAATCGAAACCATGTCTAATATATTTTTTACTTTAGCCCTTTTCTCACTCGTCGTCTTCGTTGCTCACACCGCCGAAGTCAAAACACCCCCCATCTTGCCCTCCTCAGGGCTGCCGCCCGTCCACCTTCGCCGCCGCCAAAGTCGAAACCCCCCCATCTTGCCCTCGCGAAGGATGTTCTTCCCCCTCCGCCGCCTGACCGTGCGTGCGTGCCGCCTCTATGGAGTTGTTGTCTCCTGTTTAAGTTGCTTAAAATAAGTATAAATAAAAAACACCGTTTCTCTTTTCTCCGATTATTTAGAATTTCGGTTTAATTAATTATTATTAATCCCAATAAAGTATTAATAATTAATTCTAAAATTTATCAACATGCGGTAACATAAAAAAAATCATAATATTTTAACCCTTCACTCTTCACTCCGAACAGTCCTCAAATTAAATTAACGCCGGAGGAGGCCGCCGGGGCTTTTGGCTACAACCAAATTATAATGAATTGCTTTATTCAGTTAAAGTACATTATAACCAATTGAATTATTTGTTTTGTATTTCCAAGACTAATAATTGACTTGACCGATCATGACAAATACTGTAAATGCAAATAAATTATAAAATTAGAAATAAATGTAAAAAAACCATTAAGAATTTAAAGTTTTTCTTGGACTACTTTACAATATTGTTGCTTTTGTTGGAAACGGTACCTCACTATTCTTTTGCAAATGCATGTGATAGGTCCCAGAATAAAATAGAAAATTACAAATACTGTAAATGAAAATAAATTATAAAATTAGAAATAAATGTAGAAAAAACCATTAAGAACTACTTTACAATATTGTTGCTTTTGTTGGAAATGGTAACTCACTATTCTTTTGCAAATGCATGTGATAGGTCCCAAAATAAAGGGTGGCCCTAAATATTTGAGTTAAATTACAATTTTAACCTTGTTTATGTTTTTAGCAGTTTAATGACAGCAAGTGGACGTGCTAAATGGGCAGATTCTGCCCATGGGCAGAATTCTTTTATAAAATTGTTTAAAAATTATTAAAATGTTTTTATTATTATTTTGTCATATATTATAATTAAGTACACTATATTAAATATACATTTCACAAAAAAAATAAAAAATAAAAATGTTTAGATAAAGATAATGAATATTTTTATATTTATACTAAAATAATCAATTGATTAGAAAAAATTAGTTTAATAGATTTATTAAATTAATTATATTTATAATTATATAAAAATAAAAAATAAAAAATTTAATAAATTTGGACAGTTATGCTCATGGGCAGAATTTGCCCAAAAGGAATTACCGTTTAATGATTACCAACTTTTTCATTCTACTAGATAATTAATTGTTACTTCTCACGAATTCCAATTATTCAACTATTAGGACTCTTACTCTTCAAGTTTTCAGCGTAGGTAAATAAATAAACATTCATTTTAATATTTAACTATTCCTATCTTATTGTAAATGATTTTATAATTATTCAATTTTAATTTAAATATACAACAAAAAAATATTTTAATTTAAATAAAGAAAAAAAGTGAAGCGTAGGTAAATAAATAAACATTCATTTTAACAAACATTTAACTATTCCTATTTTATTGTAAATGATTTTATAATTATGAATCTTATTCAATTTTAATTTAAATATACAACAAAAAAATATTTAAATTTAAATAAAGAAAAAAAGTGAAAAAAGTTCAAACAAAATATTTTGAAAAAAAATCAATAATATATTCTAAAAATATTGATTTATTCTTAAAAGATAAATTCAAAAAAACGTTATACAGTATTTCATATACAAATTAGACAATATATTGTTTTAATTTATGTTAAAGTATATAAATTTTAAATTTCTTTAAATTATTATTCTACTTCAATTTTATTTTTATTTACTACTTATTTCTCTAAATAGATTTTATTTTAAAATATTATTTTAGTTACTTATAAAATATTATTTTAATATTAATGTTCTTTGTATATATAGATTACATTTAATGATTAACTACACTGCATTATTCGAATCTTATAATTTTAATCTACTTACGTGAAGAAAATTAGATTGAAATTTCACCAATCAATTGAATTTCAATTAGTCGTAAATTCTCTAAATTTAATATAATTAAAATTCAACATTTTGTAATTTAATATATATATATATATATATGTTAAAATATGACTCGAATCCTTAGGAATTTTGTTTCCTTATTTAGGAAAATTAGAATTATATTTAATATTCAAATTCTATTCCTTATGGATTTAGGAGTCATATATTAGGAAACAAGGTTTATTCCTATTCCGATTGGTTACCTAATTTATGGGTTTTTTACACCTATAAATAAGGATCTCCATAGAAACAATTATTTGTGTGTTGAACATCAAGGGAGACACCATGTGATAATATTGTGTGAGATTAGAGGGTTTTAGATTGCATATCAATCCTTGTAATCGTCGGCAATATTATAGTGAAAGTTCTCGTCGTTCCTCCCGTGGTTTTTCCCGATTTGGGTTTCCACGTAAATTCCTTGTCTTCTTTATTTATTGTTGAGTTATTTTCGGGGTTCCGCATTATTATTCGTACTATAAATCGTCGATCTGCAGCAAGTAGTATCTAGTGGCACCGGTCTTGATCGTGTGGCGTTCAGAGCTTTGTCCCGTAACAAGTGGTATCATAGCCAGGTTACGATCCTAAAAGCTAACAAGTGGTATCAGAGCCAGGCAACGATCCCGTGACCTTCCAGAGCTAGACTACGATCCTAATACCTTCCGGAGCAAGGTTTCGATGGCGAGCGTGAATTACGATCTACCGAATTTAAGTCTCAACACGAGGTTTCCTATTTGGCAATACAAGATGAGGTTAGTCCTCAGATCTCTTAAGCAAGAGATTGTTCTTCTTGGTATTGACAACAAGCCGAAAGACATGAAGCATGACGAGTGGGTGGAGCTCGATCAGATGGCTATGGCGACCATAGGGCTTCATGTTTCGGATTCTTTGACTGAGGAAACGACGGAGGCGAAGACCGCAAAAGAATTATGGGAGTTTTTGGAATCAATGTGCGTTGAGAAAACGGTGTCCTGCAAGCATCACTTGAAGAGAAGTATCTACTTCCTCAAGATGGCGGAGGGGTCGTCGATTCAAGACCATGTAGCGAGATTCAAGGAGCGTGTAGCTGACCTTGGAAAAATTGGAGTGAAGATTGATGATGATGATCTTGCGTTTTGGATGTTATGCTCGCTACCCCCCTCCATGGCGGCTTTTCGGGACACGCTTCTCTATGGACGAGATAGTCTCACGTTTAAAGACGTAATTTCGACTCTCTCGTCAAGGGAAAACGTACAAAGGATGGAGTCCAACAAGGATGGTGTGCCCGATGTGGGTGAAGGACTTAGTGTCCAAAAGAAGTACCGTGATAAAGGGAGGGACTCGGGGAATTCGAAGTCGCGACACGGGAATAAGACGTGTTTCTATTGCAAGAAAAAGGGACACATAAAGTCGGAGTGCTACGCGTGGAAGAAAAAGGAGAGCAACAACAATAATTCCGGTAATAAGAATTCCGGTGACGTTGGATTAGTAGATGGGAATTTCTATGGAGAACTACTAATGGCTCTAGGCGAGAATTCCAACTTTTGTGATGATTGGATCTTAGACTCGGGTTGCTCGTTTCATATGTGTCCGGACTGGTCGTTGTTCGAGACTTATGAATCTTTGGAGCATGGTGCGGTGTTCATGGCTAATGACACATCGTGCAAGATCGAAGGGATTGAGAATATCCGCTTGAAGATGTTCGATGGCACGGTGCGCACGTTAGGCGAGGTAAGACATGTCCCTGACTTGAAGAGGAATTTGATTTCCTTGAGTACCCTTGATATGAAGGGCTATAAACTCACTTGTAAAGGTGGAGTTTTAAGGGTTACCAAAGTTGGTTTGGTAATATTGCGGGGAAAGAGAAAGACAAGTCGTCTTTATGTCCTCGATGGAAGCTCGGCGAAAGAAGTAACCGAGGTTGATACAAGCTACACCGGAGAAGGTGGAGTTTATGAGGCTACCGAAGAGGCTTTGGTAGTGTTGGGAGGAGACGAAAAGGCAATGCGACCTTATGTCCTCCATGAAGGCGCGGTGAAGGAAGTAACCGGGGCCGAAACCCGACTCTTGGTAGAAGAGTCTATCCGGCATAGAGGCATGCAAACGAAGACCGGAGTGACCAAGCTTAAAGATGAAGCGGTGAACGAAGTAACCGTGGAAAAAACTAGGCTCTCGGATGAAGAGTCTACACGACTAGACCATGTGCGGCTTGGGCATGTGAGGAAAGTCGATTTGAAGGATCGAGTGTTTCTCGATCTATGGAGTGTTTCTAAACCTGGTGAGCCATATCCGCTTGGAAAGCGGTCGAGAGGGTATATCTCTAATTGGGCTCACAACTCGAAGAAGACACTCGGGTATGTATGTTCCGATTCATGGGGACCTTTGAAGGTCCAATCTTCTAGGAACTAGGCCCGTTGGGGCATTTGGAGGAAGACGAGGGACGAGACTATTGAGGGCGATGTGATTTCGCTTTATGGTTTGATGTGCGATGCGATTTCGCATGCGCGATGGGATTTCACGGCTTTGTGTTACATGTGATGTGATTTCACATGAGCGATGGGATTTCGCGGTTTCTCGTCAAGGTGGAGATTGTTAAAATATGACTCAAATCCTTAGGAATTTTGTTTCCTTATTTAGGAAAATTAGAATTATATTTAATATTCAAATTATATTCCTTATGGATTTAGGAGTCATATATTAGGAAACAAGGTTTATTCCTATTCCTATTGGTTACCTAATTTATGGGTTTTTTAAACCTATAAATAAGGATCTCCATAAACACAATTATTTGTGTGTTCAACACCAAGAGAGACACTATGTGATAATATTGTGTGAGATTAGAGGGTTTTAGAGTGTATATCAATCCTTGTAATCATCGGCAATATTATAGTGAAAGTTCTCGTCGTTCCTCCCGTGGTTTTTCCCGATTTGGGTTTCCACGTAAATTCCTTGTCTTCTTTACTTGTCTTCTTCTTTATTTATTGTTGAGTTATTTTCGGGGTTCCGCATTATTATTCGTACTATACATCGTCGATCTGCAACAAGTAGTATGTAGTGGCACCGATCTTGATCGTGTGGCGTTCAGAGCTTTGTCCCGTAACAAGTGGTATTGGAGCCAGGTTACGATCCTAAAAGCTAACAATATATATATTATATTCAATACCTCATAGAGAAAGAGACTTTGAGATCTCAAACATTTTTTCAGTAACGGTGAATCAAATAAACCGGTAGATCACAAAGTACTAACAATATCATTTTGATCTATGTTTGTTGAATCAAATAATTTAATTTAACTAGTAAAACCATTATTAACATTTTGTATAAAAGTCTAGCATGTTATTATTATTTTAAAAGTGTTTTTAAAAATTGTTTATAGTTCATGGTAATGTGTATTTAACAACCATGACAATCAACTCGTCAAGGTTTATGGAGTATTGATTTTCAAATTTTAATTTCGAGATCATTTAGTTTATAAGAATGAATCAAAAATCATGTACACTTTTTAGTCTTAACTTCTTTCTAATACATTTAAAAATATAATAATGAGAAATATAACTTCTATCTATTGTATTCACATCAGTAACCTATATTAATCTATCTTCAACGTAAAATCATTAATTCAAAATAATAATATGATATTTTTTTGTTAATCATGTCAAAAGACGTAGCAAATTTCTGCCATGGTAATATTTATTTATTTTATATTCGTTACTTAAATTGCCATGAATTTTCATAGAAAGAATTACGAAATTTCTGCCATGGTAATATTTATTTATTTTATGTTCGTTACTTAAATTGCCATGAATTTTCATGGAAAGAATTACGGGATTAAGAATTTTCATACAAAGAATTATAGGATTAACTTTTACGAATAGCGCGCAATACAAAATAAATAAGTTCAAACTTCAAATAATTAAATTGAAAAAAATAATTAATGTTATTATTAGGCCAATTAATTAATCAATAAAGTGAGTCCAAAGTTCAAGAGTACTAAAAAGCCGAAGCCACCGTTTAAACAAAAAACAATGTTTAAACTAAAATAATTAATAAGGTTAAACTAGTAATTTTAAATCACAAATGCAAATTCTGGATATCCAAAAACACCGTTTTTCTTTTCTCCGACTATTTAGAATTTCGGTTTAATTAATTATTATTAATCCCAATAAAGTATTAATAATTAATTCTAAAATTTATCAACATGCGGTAACATAAAAAAAAATCATAATATTTTAACCATTCACTCTTCACTCCGAACAGTCCTCAAATTAAATTAACACCGAAGGAGGCCGCCGGGGCTTTTGGCTACAACCAAATTATAATGAATTGCTTTATTCAGTTAAAGTAAATTATAACCAATTGAATTATTTATTTTGTATTTCCAAGACTAATAATTGACTTGACCGATCATGACAAATACTGTAAATGCAAATAAATTATAAAATTAGAAATAAATATAAAAAACCATTAAGAATTTAAAGTTTTTCTTGGACTACTTTACAATATTGTTGCTTTTGTTGGAAACGGTACCTCACTATTCTTTTGCAAATGCATGTGATAAATCCCAGAATAAAATAGAAAATTACAAATACTGTAAATGCAAATAAATTATAAAATTAGAAATAAATGTAGAAAAAACCATTAAGAATTTAAAGTTTTTCTTGGACTACTTTACAATATTGTTGCTTTTGTTGGAAACGGTAACTTACTATTCTTTTGCAAATGCATGTGATAGGTCCCAAAATAAAATAGAAAATTACAAATAATATAAATGCAAATAAATTATAAAAATAGAAATAAATGTAAAAAAACCATTAAGAATTTAAAGTTTTTCTTGGACTACTTTACAATATTGTTGTTTTTGTTGGAAACGGTAACTCACTATTCTTTTGCAAATGCATGTGATAAATCTCCGAATAAAGACTCACTATTCTTTTGTAAATGCACGTGATCTCCAAAATATATGATACATATATAGACAAAATTAAAGTAACGAGTATTGAACTTAATTTTTTTCACTTTCAAATAAATCATATCTTGAAACAACAATGAGTTTTTACCTTTTGTCCCATAATTATAGAATCATTTACCCCTCCGGCCATTAATAGATGTCATATTTTTCTGGACACGGAGTTTAAGAAAATTGTTATTTTTGTATTTTTTTAATTGAAAAGTAAAAGGTAAAAATATATTTTAAATGTGAAAGTAAAGCAGTTGTGAGTAAAGTTTAAAAAGTAGGTGGAGTAAAGTAGAATAAAATTGTATATTAAAATGAAAAAGTTAGAATAATTATTTTCTTTTTTGGGGTGTGTCATCTATTGTTGGACACCCAAAAAAGGAAAGTATGACAACTGTCTTTGGACCGAGAGAGTACGTGTTACAATAATAAGAATATACCAAAAAAGAAAATAAGCACTTTTACTTTTTTTACTTTAAAATAAAATTTTATTTTTAAGTTTTTATTTATTTTTTTAATTTTTCTCACATTTATTTTATTTTTTAACATAAAAATATATTAATTGCAATATTTTTATTCAACAATTATTTCTTTATCGCTTGTCTTCTTTATTTTATTTATATATATATATATATATATATATATATATATATATATATATATATATATTTATCATGTGTGTCTAAGTTTTTATGCCCGAGTCGAATAAGATTCTGTGGTGGAGTCACTTTGTTAGAATCACTTCGCCGAAGGTAGCTCGTGATTTTGTTAAATCGTCGTGATTAGTTTAACGAATTACTGTGAAATAGAACCAAAATTTATTTCTTTTAATCTAAAGTGCTAGATTTTTTTCACATTATTTGTATAAAAAATTATTCGTGTGACTTTACAAAAAGTACATACTCTGGAAATATTTTTAGATAATTTAATTTATTACAATTTTTTTAGATAATTTAATTTATTTGATGAATCAACAACTAATATCCGTGAATCCACGTCGACAAATTTTTAATACCAAATTCTACCGATAGAACAACGGTCCTGTCCTAAATCAGGCCTCTGCTACTGCCACCTGAAACCCTAATCACAACTCATCCCAATCCTCGGCCGCCGCTATGGACGGAGGAGCTCCGCTACTCGACGATGGATTCCCGGCGGCGAGACTATTTAGTCTGGGTTACTCCTACACATACGACGATGTGATCTTTCTCCCCCACTATATCGACTTCCCAACCGACGCCGTCACCCTCGCCTCTCCGATGGACACCGTCACCGAGTTCTCGATGGCCGCCGCCATGGCGTCCCTTGGCGCCATCGGTATCATCCACTCCAACAACACCGCCTCGCAACAAGCGTCCCTGATCCGCCTTGCGAAATCGCACAAAATCCCGTTCAGTCATGACCTAATCTTGAGGTCCCCCTCCGACTCGATTCTGTCATCCGATGAGTTCTCCGCACCATGCATCTTCGTGACGGCGAACGGGACCCAGAACTCGAAGCTGTTAGGAACTGTGGCTAAATCCGATTGGGAGAAACTAACCGAGAAGGAAATTAGGGTTTCTGATTACATGGCAAATTCACCAGTTTCTCTTCCAACTGGGTTAGCTTTGAGGATGTTGCAGGTTATTTAGCAAAAAACGAGCTCCAATATGTGCCTTTAGTTAGGGACGATGAAGAAAAAATAGTGAATTTGGTGACAGCTGATGACGTGGAAAGGGTTCAGAGTTTCCCAAAGTTGGGTTTGCCGTCTATGGGATCCGATGGCAAGTTTCTGGTAGGGGCGGCCATAGGGACAAGGGAAACGGATAAGGAGAGGTTAGAGCATTTGGTGAAAGCTGGGGCAAACGTGGTGGTTCTTGATAGCTCTCAAGGGAATTCCATTTATCAGATTGAAATGATTAAACATGTGAAGAAAATGTATCTGGATCCGGATTTAATTGGTGGGAATGTTGTAACAATGTATCAGGCAAAACTTGATTCAGGCTGGTGTAGATGGTCTTAGAGTTGGGATGGGGTCTGGCTCCATTTGTACCACTCAGGAAGTGTGTGCTGTTGGGCGAGGGCAGGTACTAATTACCATTGTTTCTCCTTAATTAAGCTAATGCATTTGATTTATCTTACTAAAATTATCTAACCTCCATTGCTATAAAATTTAAGAGTGTGTCGTTAAGGATGATTTACTTGTAATAAATTTGACTCCTAGATTTGTTTGGTTTGGGTGATTGTTAAAACATGTGCTCATTTTTCATACACATGGGTCACTTTGATTCTTTTAGGTGTGAGAAAAGTATCTAGTATTAGAATGAGTGACGTTTTCGGTATTTTCGATATGTAAACTTGAGGTACATATGTGTTTGCAGGCAGCGGCTGTTTATAAGGTTGCATCAGTAGCCGCTCAGAGTGGTGTACCTGTGATTTCTGATGGTGGCATCTCGAATTCTGGGCACATAGTCAAAGCTTTGACCCTAGGAGCATCAACTGTGATGATGGGAAGATTTTTGGCTGGAAGCCATGAGGCTCCCGGCACTTACGAAATTCAGGTTTAGCAGCATCTTGTTTTTTATGTTTTTGCTTTGGATCCACGACTTATCTTCGTTTCTATTTATAGATGACCATTTCTAACAATCTTAAAATATTTGCTCTTACATATTTGTTTCATTTGGGGCTCCTGTATGATTGCATTCCTTCAACTCTGTTGATGTTTCACACTCTCACACTGCCACACATGATTTTCTTGCCTTCCTACTTCCGTTTAAAGCCAATCTGATACACCCCCTAGATATAATAAGTTTATTTTTATAAAATATGAGTATTAAGTGATTCATTTGGTAGGCTAGAAAACATGCCTCTATTCCATTGGGTAATATCCAAGCTGTGAAATGAATTTAGTTATCTTTTCCTTCTCTACTTTCTCTAATCTCTTTATCCCTCCCTTAATTCTTCTCTGGTCTTCCCTTACTCGAAAAAAGGATTTTCAGATCTATCCAACGGAATTTATTTAATTGGTCGTATCTACGATGACCATTTTGTCAGGAATTTATATTTATCAAACAATTATGATGTTTTTCTCAAAAATGATTTTAAAATCTATGTTTTGTTTTTCTTAAGATTCTTCATTTTTTGCAATGATGCAGGGTGGTCACCGAGTCGAAAAGTAGCGAGGCATGGGGTCTTTGGAAGCAATGATGAAGGGGAGCGATGCTCGGTACTTGGGTGATAAGGCTAAGTTGAAGATTGCTCAGGGGGTTGTTGGTGCAGTGGCTGATAAAGGTTCCGTATTAAAACTCATTCCCTACACTATGCAAGCAGTAAAGCAGGGATTTCAGGATCTAGGCGCATCCTCCTTACAATCTGCTCATGACCTCTTGAGATCTGATGTGATAAGACTTGAGGTTTGTTCCGAGGCTACTAACGTATCCTTTCCGATTGACTGCTGAGATTTTTGTTAGTTTTGGGGATGATTAGCACCAACCGAACAGTTCGTTAACCTGATGGAATTTGTAGTACATATGTTGTGATTTGTATCAAATTTACCAAAATTTAGAAAAATATGCAATTTTTTGTAAGGTTATTTGTAACATTCAGAAAATGGAGGACTGTGAATGTAAGATGTTAGATGGAAAGTTATTTATAATTTTCAGAAAAGCTGAGGGATGTAAAAAGTATAGATATTGGTAACTGGGGGGCATTGTTTTTATACGTGTATCCTTAAGTTCTATACTTCTATCTGATATGAAATCCTTTCTTCTTAGGATAGGACATGGTTATGAATATTCTCAATGAAGAACTATTTTGACCTAAATTTTTGTTTAATGTCGTTAACCTGTGAACTCACACCATGTTTCCCTCTGCTTGTTACAGGTTAGAACTGGAGCAGCACAAGTTGAAGGTGGAGTCCATGGACTGGTTTCTTACGAGAAGAAGTCCTTTTAAATCCATTGTCTCATTGAGTGTAATACTATTGATTCGGTGGATCTATTAACATATTAAAATATTTGTTCAGAAGCGATTAAACAACTTTATCCATCTAGAACTATCATATACACTGAACACATAGAAGCTGTATTTATAGTAGATTTTGATGTGATCCTGCTATCATAATTGAGTAGTTTGCAGCAATTAATCTGCTGTAATATTGTCCGAATTTTGAAATAACTATATAATAAACTGCCAAAAGGGGTCCGTGTTTGCAATAGTGTAATAAGTTTACATTGATGATTTGTACCTAGTAGGGCTTGGATACCGTACCGAAATTGTCATACCGATATCGTACCGAAAATTTCGGTATCGAAAAAATCGATACCGATACCGTACCGAAAATTTCGGTATACCGATTATCGATATACCGAAATTTCAGTATCGAAAAAATTCATACCGATATCGTACCAAATTTTCGGTATACTGAAAATATCGATATACCGAATCATATCGAAATTTTTATTATTGGATTATCAAAAATATCGATATATCGAATCATACCGACCTTTTTTTTTTGCATATCGAAATATATATATACCGAAATATTGAACTATACCGACCATTATCGATATATCGGTATATACCGAAATACCGAAATATTAAAATTTTCATACCGATACCGTACCGAAAATTATCGATACGGTATCATATCGTACCGAAAATTTTAATATACCGAAAATTTTGTATTTTTCGGCAAGATAAGTTTGGTATTTCGATATTTCGGTATTTTTTTCCCACCCCTAGTACCTAGTAAGTGTTAAGTATAAGGTAGAATTATAAAAATATTTTTCAGACACTTTTTTTTTTTATAAGGAGGAGAGACGAGAAACTCCACCCCCACCTGATCGGAGGTCCCTCGATCGAGTAGGATGTAAATCGAGGAATGTGCCCGAGTAACAGACACTCCACACCTGTGCGAGAGAGCCAACAGGTCGAACCTTAGGACAAACCTTCATAATATTTCAATGAAAATTTGTCCCACCCGAGATTCGAACCCTGCGTCGCCGGGGAATTACACCTACATCATCACAGGCCTTACCACTCGGCTATGCTCCTGGGGACTATTTTTCACACTTTAAATACACTATATGTAATAGTGTATTTTTTTTATTTTTTTTTTTGATAAGGAGGAGAGACGAGAAACTCCACCCCACCCGATCGGAGGTCCCTCGATCGGGTAGGATGTAAATCGAGGAATGTGCCCGAGTAGCAGACACCTGTGCGAGAGAGCCAACAGGTCGAACCCCAGGACAAACCTTCATAATATTTCAATGAAAATTTGTCCCACCCGAGATTCGAACCCTGCGTTGCCGGGGAATTACACCCACATCATCACAGGCCTTACTGTTAGAATTAAATATCGAATAAGCATGAATTAATCATATAAAGCATGCTTCAACAATTACCCTAATTGTTTCTATGACGATTAACCGAAATATATGAGAATATTAATTCATAAGGCGGAAGCGTACCTGAATCCATAGAATTATTGAGATGAACGAGATTTCGAAGATTGATGGTTTCCCAAACTATCAGTACTCCTTTTGGATTCACAGCGTAGAGAGAATACGTGAGATTAGAGATTACTGATGCTTGCGGACCATAACCTAATTTATAGATCTAGGGTATTGATTTGGTCCCTCAACAAATCAAAGCCCACTTAATGGTATCCACACATAAAGCCCATAATTATTGTATACTTATATAAGCCCAACTTTAATCTTTAGTTGATCACTTTACAATGGGTTTCTTTAAAGACAACCATACACATTTAATTTAACACATGGAAGCCCAATATGTTGAATTTATCCAACAATCTCCCACTAGGGCAAACATGTGATACCGAACAAATGTGTATTATCAAAATGAGCTCAAAAGTGTTGTCGTATATATATTAGTATCCTTAATACAATCTTATCATCGGCGGCACTGACAAAGGACTAAAGAGGCTTTTGTCACTTTAAGCGTAACTAGACCCAACAGTAATCGCATATATCAATACAATCAACGACAGATCAATCATGGTGTGTAGCATGAAAATTACATGTAATGTTATCGTACATGTCTATTTCCAACTGGTCCTCCTTAATTCCAAAGTGAGATCAACATAAACCTTAACAGAGTGTAAATAAACTGAAACCTTATTTGCGCACATAATTATCCCAAATACACAATAATGTGTCCAAATACAGAGCCATAAAACACCTTATACAGACTCCCACTAAACCGAAGTATCTTGAAACAATATAACGCCCTTTAATGGTAGTATGTCTATGAAATACCTTTAGTGGTTAATACTTAGTCAACGGATCCGCAATAATTGAGTCTGTTCCAAAGTGCTCTATATAAACTTGATCACTCAATATTATTTTCTTTCAAAATCAAGAACTTTATGTCAATATGTTTTAACTTAATCGAGTTCTTATTGTTATTGAAATATGGCAGTACCAAAAAAATTGTCACAATAAAACTTAAATGGTCTTTCAATACTCCAAAATTTTGTATCTTGTGACAATGTTTCATAACCATATTTCCTTAATTGATGCCTCTGAATAAGTTATAAATTATGTTTTCATGTAGAAGACAATCCAAATGTCTGCTTAGTGCTTCTATATGAAACAACTTCATATGCTACAAAAATGCAGCCCAAATTGGATCTTTCAATAACTTGGCATCTAACAAAATCAAAATCATAAACCTTAACGATCTCCCACTGATTTGATTTTGCACATGTAAGCATGTAGTCCTTATTTCTCTGTAAATACCTTATAATCCCTTTGACTACTTTCCAAAGGTTCATACCAGAGTTACTTAAGTATTTTCCCAATCATACCAACAATAAATCTCAAGCCAGGTCATGCAGACCCGCGCATACATGAAACTCCCACATAGCCGAAGCATAGGGAATATTTTGCATATCTTGAATTTCCAAATTAATTTTGGGGCACTGGTCGAGACTAAACTTGTCTCCCTTAGTTACATAGGTTTTAGCATACCAAATCTTTGAAGCACTTTTTCTATATATCTCTTTTGTGATAATCCAATTATACCTTGAGTACGATCTCGGTATGTTTGGATTCATAATACAGAAGAAATCTTTCCCAAGATCTTTTATTTCAAATAACTTTGATAGAATGATCTTGGTATCGTGCAACAAACTTAAAATCTTTGTCACATGCAATATGTCATCGACAAATAGGTCCAAAATAAATTACTCCCACTGAACTTGTGATAAACATAATTATCAATAATATTTATCTCAAAACCAAACGAGATAACTATTTCATGAAAATTGTGGAATCACTAACGAGAAGTTTGCTTGAGCCCATCAGATGAATTTCTTTAATTTGCAAACCATATTCACAAAGTTTTTCTGGTTGCACCACATAAGTGTTTCAACAATGTCAACACTATTCCTACATTCATCTATTGTAACTCAAGATTATAATGTGCAATGAATGCCATTATTTTACTGTCTTCTCTTTGAGTAAAACTTTAGCCAAAAGACGAGCCTTATACCTTTCCACATTACCATTTAAATCCCGTTTGGTCTTAAAAAAAAAAACCATTTACAACCAATGGACTTCGATCCTTCTGGCAATGAGATAAGATCCCAAACTTTATTGTCTTGCATAGACTTGAACTTTACGTTCATGGTACCAATCCACTTTTGAGAATTCGGATCCATCATGGCCTGATGAACACTAATATGATCATCTTCCATTAGTTAGTTATTTTTCCCATGGAGAAAAATGATATAATCGTCCGTAATAACTCTTATTTTCTCATAAGTGGATCTCCTTAGCTTTATGTTCTTGAGGTTGTTGAGTTTGTTCTTAAATTATTTCATCAACTTGATGGGGGAGGACTTCAACATTTTCCTGTTGAGGTTCCAAAACTGCTTCTTCTTCAATGACGGGTATGAATACCTGAACATTGTCAGAAACACTAGTAGGAGTCGAAATTGACTCCTCCTCAAAGGTGATGTCTCGATTCTTATTCTTCCCCCCAAACTCAATATCCTCACATAACACTGCATTTCTCGTCTTAAAAATTGACTTTCTAATGGGATCATAAAACTTAAAACCCCTTAATTTTTCTGAATAACCAATAAAGTAGCTGCTAACTGTTTTTGGAGTCCAAATTATTTATTTTCATTTGGCTTGTAAGGCCTTGCTTTAGTTGGACATCCCCAAATATAAAAGTGATTAAAACTAGGCTAACGCCCAATTTCACTTTTCCAAAAAAGTTTTTAATTGCTTCTTTATTTGGTACTTTATTGAGAATGTAAGCTGCAAATATAGATTGTCATGATATGCACCAAACTAGTGCCCACAATATTTGAAAGATAATATTAATAATCTCCGAATGAACAAGTAAAACCATATTTGTCCAAAACTAAAATATAACCAAATTTTGTCAAAAGACAATACATTAAAAAAATATCTTTCAAATCCAAATAATAACAATCTAAAATTTTAAGTTGTCTTCACTTCTACCGATTCGCCATATCCTAAATAGATGTATCTTTCACCATCACTCGGCTTTGGCAGCTTAGGCAACTCTTTATTTATACGCCAAGTGAGATACTTGGTGTATTCGGTACAATCTTGTCTTATGTGTCCAAGTTTGTCACAAAAGAAACAAGTTTTAACCTCAGTGTTCTTTTGTTGTCTCTGGTGCGCTGGACCTTCAGCCATAGCAGCTTTCTCAACATATTTTTCTTTCATGCCCTTTCCTTTATCTTTGGAACTAGTGGCCAGTTGAGCAACCTCACTTATTTCATGCTTCAACCTTTCTTCTTCTTGCACACAATGAGAAATGAGCTCATTAAGAGTCTATTTCTCCCTTTGACAGTTGTAACTGACCTTAAAATGACTGTATTGTGCAGGAAGAGACAATAACACTAAATGCACGAGCAAGTCCTCAGACACCTCGAGCTTTAGCACACTTAATTTTGAAGCATAATGAGACATCTCCATGATGAACTCCCTTATATTCCCTTTGCCCTTATACTTCATTGAGATCAAGTTTTCTAAAAGCGTACTTGTCTCAGCCTTATCGTTTTTGACAAAACGCTGTTCAATATGGGCAAGGAACTTACTGGCCACAGTGATATCCTCAGATGATGTGCCTCGAAAGGCTTCCGGAATGCTACGCTTAATGATCATTAGACTTACACGATTTGAGCGTTCCCACTTCTCAAAATTCCTTTTGTCATCCGAAGAACTTTTATCCGTAAGAGAAGCGGGTTTCTCAAACCTTATTGCATAGTCAAGATCCATGCAGCCCAAAGTGATTAGAATATTATCTTTCCAATCCTTAAAGTTCGACCCATTAAGCATAGGTATGTTGTTAATGTTGGTAGATACTGAAGTAGCAGACATAGCTGAACAGAGAATATCAAAATAAAATAATTATCATGCTCACAATAATTAAACAATCAATAAATTCAAATTATGATGGCAAAATCTCGAGGTACCGAGCACAACATTAATATCAAGTCTTTGGACAGTAATATTAATTTGTAAGTGGTCACCTCTTTGTGGTGATCAAATACTGACAATAAGATCATGTCAAGTAACAGTCTTCCTATGGGCCGACTAATTACTCACATAAAATACCAAATAATTGTCACGTATTTATCACTACAGGTGTAAATGTATTTCGGGCCAAGTATTAATCTTCCTTTGGGCCGATCAACACTCGCATGAGAATACATATACACAACCGTCCCAATATTTTAAATAGAAAAATTTACACAAGAGAGGTCGCTTTGGCGACTTCTTGTTTCAATTAAACTATTTTAAATATTAGTATAATCAATTAGGAACATGAGATAGCCAAAAATTTTGAATTATATTATTGTTCGTATAAGACATGTAATAATCTTACTCCAAAGCCAATATTAATCATAAATGTGTCAATTAAGTATATAATTGATCACAACCACATATTAATTATCAAATAAATGAAACAACCAAATTAATAATATATATACAGGTATTTGTACATAAAACCTCATTGCATCGTTGTACTCAATTCATGATATCATCAGTATAAACAAATTCATGTATATATTCCTTACTATACAGTAAAAATCAAATTGTTTCACATAATGATATAAGTGCATTCAATTTCGAAACAACATAGTTGATGCATGATGCCCGGGCGACAAAACAAATAATACCATTTCATGGTGTACGTAATCTTAATTATAAGCATCGGTGGCAGCGGATGTACAATTCGCGCATAAAATTACATTCAATTTCATGCTTATCCACATATTGCCCATATTAATTCATGCCCAGTGAATCGAATTTCTAAACTTAATATCATAAATTGTTCCCTGTACAAATTAATACGCATACAAACCAAAAATTCATGAGGGCCAAAGGCAATTAAATAATCTTTTAATGGCGGTGATATTTTTCATATATGCAAAACCTTAGTGCGCTCAGAAGAAATAAAAATAGATGTCGATGGGTCGAGTTCCTTAATTAACCATCCAAAGCAACTATCGCATGCATATTAAGATATCACTCGGCTGCTATAGATTAAAATTTCAAATATGATGCGCATATTACAAATATGAGGGAAAAACAAATCTGAATCCAAAGTCAATCAATTGCGTGATATTCATATTAATAAAGCACATACAATTGACAAGCCAATTAATGAACCAGACAGGCACTAAAAATTGAATTCACGCAAGCATATACATGTGTCACAGGTAAATCAGATTCAGATTAACATAAAAATTGAGCAGAAAAGTCGACTTAATCTATTACTATCGATTAATAGCCGCAACTATACATGGACTGAAATCGAGTCTCATCAAAAAAATACATGATTCAAATCACCAAAGCATACAATTCAAAAAGTAACTTCAGTTTAAGTATAAATCGATGTTCACATAATTATACTTATAAATTCCAGAAAATCATACATAGAATTGCTCTGATACCACTTGTTAGAATTAAATATCGAATAAGCATGAATTAATCATATAAAGCATGCTTCAACAATTACCCTAATTGTTTCTATGACGATTAACCGAAATATATGAGAATATTAATTCATAAGGCGGAAGCGTACCTGAATCCATAGAATTATTGAGATGAACGAGATTACGAAGATTGATGGTTTCCCAAACTATCAGTACTCCTTTTGGATTCACAGCGTAGAGAGAATACGTGAGATTAGAGATTACTGATGCTTGGGGACCATAACCTAATTTATAGATCTAGGGTATTGATTTGGTCCCTCAACAAATCAAAGCTCACTTAATGGTATCCACACATAAAGCCCATAATTATTGTATACTTATATAAGCCCAACTTTAATCTTTAGTTGATCACTTTACAATGGGTTTCTTTAAAGACAACCATACACATTTAATTTAACACATGGAAGCCCAATATGTTGAATTTATCCAACACTTACCACTCGGCTATGCTCTTGGGGACTGTAATAGTGTATTTTTACATACACTATATGTAATAGTGTATTGTATATTTAGGCATACAACACATAAATGTTGGTATTAGGTTACAAACAATTGACTGAGTAGCTTAAAAGGTTAGTCTATTAATTCTTTTGACTTACTAAATCAGTACCATTAAGCTACTAAACTATTTCATGTTGGCCTTTCAAGGCATATTATGTTTTTCTTAAACAACATACTACAATGGATACACGGTCACGTCAAAGTGTGATAAAAATTTATAAAACATCGAGCAAACCCTATAGGTTGCTATATAACTAATAGACAAAATTAATAGATCATTTTCTATACAGAAGTTTGGATTTATACAAACCTTTTTACAAGCCAATGTTTCTCGAGGAAATTTTCCACGATCGATCCCAAGTTTGATGCCACTCTACTGTAAAATAAAAATATCATAATCGTTGCTAAACTGTTTATAGGTCTTAACTAGTTAGATCATACACTTACGCGCTTTTTCTTCTTCTGAATCGTCTGGTTAGTCTGGAAATCATCGTCACTTACAATTACATTGTCAGACTCCTAAAAGAAAGTAGAATTTATACAAATTTGGTTGTATTAATAAGAAAAACTTTAATAGAAACAAGAATCTGGCAGATACCTTTGGTTTTTTAGTTATTTTCGGGGTGCTTATTCCCACGTTGAGTCGTTTTCTCTTTTGTGACTTTAGCGACACCGGCTTCTGGTTGTTCTTTGTCGCACGTTTCGCAACCTATGTTGGAAAAAGTAGTTTATTTCTATAATAAAATAATGACTAAAAGAGAGATAATAGACACACTTTAAATACCTTATTAAGTTCAGACTGGGGCTCAGACGTAGTTGCCTCGAAATTATTCTCCAGACTCCGTTTGTCAGATCTTGAATAGGCCTCCCGATTCTGCACCTTTTTTTAGAGAATCGGAACGAGTGGTTGGAGACATGTTTACCAATTCCTGTTTCAAAATAGAAAAGTTTCAAATATAAAGTAACCAAATCAATAGGCCTCCCGATTCTTTTTTTGAATAAGATTTTGGATAAATTTTCATCAAACACTTGAACAATTTTGAGTTTCTCCTCAAACCGATCATGGCGGTATGGAGTTTTAGGTTATCACCTTTGCACTTACACGACGCGGTGCAGATTATTCCCCCTCACGTTGGGTCAGTCCTCTCCTTCGACGATTCGTCGAAATGGCCACATGTTCAGCATTACGATTCAGATCTATCACCAGACGCTTTCTACGCTCTCTCCCGTGGGAGCGATTAACATTCCCTGGAACCATTTTCGTGAATGGCTCAGGTGTCGCGAAAGCACCGGTTGCTCCGGCAGCCCCCGCGGCGAGTCCGGCGACTCGCCGCTCACGGTGGAGCGGGGGGCGGCACCAGCCCGCGCCCCTAGCGATCGAGCACGCGCTCGATCGCACCCCCGGCGTCCAGCCGGGGTTCTCCCCGTTCGCGCACGGCGATCGCGCCCTAGGGCCGATCGCCACCCTCGGCGTCCAGCCGAGGGTTTGTTGCTCTCGATCCCGGCGGGGATCTCCCGACCTCCCGCGGTCCGATGATCTTCGATCATCACCGCGAGGTCGATCCCTGTCCCCGGGTTCGTCCCTCGGATCTTTGTTCATGTATATATGACGATAATAAATTAAAATCATCGAAGGGGGTTCAACGATTTTACCTTTGTTCTCGTTGTGCGGAGAAACAAGATCTTTTGATGACCTTGAGATCTTCCCACGTATTCCTTGCACTAGCTCGAACGTCGGGTGGGCGACGATCTCCCTCTCTACTTTCTCTCTCTTGAATTGTGATCTTCAAGTTATGTTGTTGTTGTGAGAATAGAGAAGACCATGTAGTGTTTTTATAGGCTACGTAGGGGATCTTAAGGAGGTGGAATATTGAGCTTCCAATATTAATGATTAAATTGAGCCCAAGCCCAAATCTATTAATCCCATTAATATTAATTAATTTATTTTCCACTATATAAATTAATTGCACTCCCAATATTAAACCATATTATATCAAATAATATTTCTCCGGTAGTATTATTTATTCCGTGTATTTAAGATATAAATATCCATGAATAAAATTAATTTATTGCTAATTAATTTATTCATCTCTTGTATCTGAGAATAGTACAATTCAACCTTAATTATTATGCGGAATAAATCCACCTGCAGGGTTTACATAATAATTCCTTATGAACTCATCTCGGGGATATTATCAACCCTTACGGGATACACTTTCCCGTCAAGTATTCACGGCATGTCATATATAAAATATAGCGACCCAACTTAACCGGTAATTGAACCAATAATTAAACCGGTCAATTCCTTTGGAAAATCAAAGTCATTTATATTAAATATACACACCCGCAATAGTATCGGGGATTAAGAATAAAATACACTGAGATTTAAATCGATTATCCAAGGCAATCATAATCGATAAATCTCAAGCGATCCGCCCAATACACCAAGTGTACAAGTATGATAAAATAATCAAGACAGATTATTTTCTCCCTCATACAACGACTATACCGATGGATTGGTCCGTGTCCATCTAGGTCGTGAGCAACTGTTCGATTATATACGAGTAACCGATAGTATGATCTTCCGTGTGACGTCGCACACCATACTAACTACAACGTATATATAATCTAGGACTATAATTTGCATATATTTAATTATAAATAATTAAACGCAAATAATTGTTTATTTAATTAAATAGATCAGTGGCAATGGATCGGGAGTTAATATCACTTAAATCTAGACATTAAGTATAAAACTCCAACAATCTCCCACTTATACTAAGGTCTAGTCATTTCCTCCAAACTCCCGACTCCCATACTCTTCACGTGCTTAATATGCACTTCCAAGAAGTGCCTTGTGACAGAGCAATCTAGATTGTCGTTCTGAAGTTATCTTGGTGACTACAGCGTCGTCTCCCCTGACGATGACTCGTATCAGGTGGTACTTGCTCTATGTGTTATCTTACACTTATGGACTTGTGATTTCTTACCATTTGCCATCGCACCGCTATTTACATAGCCTTTGGCAAACTAAGAATCACATCTAAGTCCCAGAGATTATCCCGGAGCTTTACCAAAACTTCCGCTGCCTCTGAGGCCGCTATTTGGTTACCCATAGCAGAGTCCGAAAAGCATCGTGCTTATCACTCTTCCATGTTAAAACTCCTTCTCCTTCAATAGTGAAACACATAGCCTGATATCGACTTACACCGGTCCTCATTCGATTAGAAATCTAAGAGAATGTAATCCAAAGGAAATGCTCGTCTGCTCCGTAATCCAGAACATAGTTTCTAGTACTTCGAAAGTACTAAAATGTTCATTACAGTAGTCGAGTATTCCTTTCCAGGATTACCTTGATATCCTCCCACTATACTAGCCGCATAGCAGATATCAGGTTCTCGTTTTCAACATTGCATTTATCAAGCTTTCCACACTTGAAGTGTAGGAAACCGCTTTCATTGCTTCTATCTCCTTTTGTGTTTCAAAACACATGTCCTTAGATAGATGCATTCTGTGTCTGAAAGGTAACAAACCTTTCTCGGAATCTTGCATGTTAAAACGAACCATAATCATATCTATGTAAGATGTCCAGGAGAAGTACAATGTTCTTTCCCAGAGATCCAAGATCTCAAGAACATGTCCAACTTCTTCCTTTATCTTTCATATTGATTTATCTAGACAACCATCATTTTATGTCTTGACAACATCTTTACATTGTTACCAATGATAAGAATGTTCTCTACATAAAACCCGAGAAACACCACCTTGTTCCATCACGTTTCCAATACACACGATTCGTCTATGCTTTGATGAATCCATAAAATGGACTATCTCATCAATTTGCAAGTACCACGAACTCAATGCTTTGTTCCAATCCATAAATGGATCAACTAAGCTTGTACTCTAAATGATATTGCCTCCTAGCAATAAACCTTATTGCTTTCTAAGAGAGCACATTTAGATCTAGTACTGCCTCCATGTAGATCCAGGGATCGATTTCATGTATACTAGGTCCAGAGTCCGAAGACTCACCTAGTCTTATGAATATCTCCGGTTGTCACACAACCTCCCACTACAACGGCATTCCGGTGTATAAACAGTAATAACAGTAGGTGCAGTTAGTGATGTACCGCTACTCGGTTCGGCTGGTTCTAAGTCTTAATCTTTCTCTCTCATTTCAAAGTATTACGTCACTTTGGGCTTGTGGTTCATCATATAGTATTTCTCTAAGAACCGAGCGTTAGAACTTATAACGTCCTTCTGGTTCATAGCACTATTGAACACACATCTTTTGTTCTTCTAGGATATTCTACAACCGCATTTGAATGCGCCGTTGTTTCCAGAAATATCCATAGAACATAGGTAGTTCCGTATAACTCATGATTTTACTATTTCTATAAGAGTTCCATTTCTTGTTTACGACACACCATTTCTACACAACAGTGTATGGTGTAGTCATTTGGGATCTAATCCCAATCTCTGATTAGTATGCCTTGCATTCCTCAGATAGGTACTTGCCTCCGCGACCAAATCGCAGGCCACAAATGGATATACCTTGATGGTTCTCCACAATTGCTTAGTGTCCATTGACTTGTCAAAACACTTGCTTTTGTGGCACATCAGGTATTCTAATCTATTTCTTGAGTAATCATCAAATGAAATAATTGTACCTTATTGTCTGAGTAGACATAGGGTCTGCATACATCAGAGTTAATCAATTCCAATACTTGTCCGGATCTTATATCTTATATCCAGAAAGGATTGCTTAGTCATTTTATCTTCCAAATTAGATTCTTAGGTCGGAAGGTCCACTCCTTCAACTTAATTGATCAAATATCAATTTTCGACATTTGAACTTCTTATTTGAATATGACTTAGCATAAGAATCCACAAGTATAAATGATTTAATAAAGAATTCTCTTATTAGTAAAACGGGTTATGTACTACGGTTTGTTGCATCGTGGTGGACTTAGGATTCATCATTTATATATTGCTAGCTAATGTACCATGTTTTGGTTGTTTTTGTACTTGTCGGTAGTATTTGCTAGTAATTGAGGGTTTTGGTAAACAACACAAAATGGTAAATTTGTTATAAGTAAGCTAGCAAAAGGATTAAGTTATAGCAGAAATCATAAGTAAGAACATGGAAGCTCAAGGCTCCTCTTTATTCAAATATTCATACTTAGAATCCATACTTAAAATCAAGGTTTGCATGTCCCATTTTCCTCTCTCTTACCTTCTATTTATAATACTCTATGCATGGCTTAATTATGCCACCTAATGCCCACATATCGGCTCCTTATTGGACCTCTAGTACACTAATATGAAGCATTAAATACCCACTAATTTCCCTTAGTGCTTAATCTGCCCCTTTCCCCGTGAGGTCCTAGCTTATTGACTGGTGTCCCTGGAGCCTCCCCAGGCGATTTCCCTGTGAAAGGAGTCTGTTTCTACCGTGCGATCTCTACTGTCTGAGCTCCTCATCCTCTTCTTAGATAGGCCTTTGAAGGTCTTCATGACTGTCTTGGCTGACTTTTTCTCTTGATGACGTGGCCCTTTGATTCGTGACACGTGTCGGTGACTGTTTTCTTAGGTATAACATAGGCCCCCAGGAAAATTATGTTGGAGTTGTGTACTTAATGTCTAGATTTAAGTGACAGAAACTCACGATCCATTGCCATTAATCTATTTAACTAAATGAACAATTGTTTGCGTTTAATTATTTATAATTAAATATATGCAAATCATAGTCCTGGATTTTATACGTTGTAGTTAGTATGGTGTTGCATGGGCGCACAGAAGATCATACTATCGGTTACTCGTATTTAATCGAACAGTTGCTCACGACCTAGATGGACACGGACCAATCCATCGGTATAGTCGTTGTGTGAGAGAGAAAATAATTTATCTTAATTATTTTATCACACTTGTACACTTGGTGTATTGAGCGGATCGTTGAGATTCATCGATTAGGATTGCCGGCGATAATCGATTCGAGTCTCAGTGTATTTTATTCTTAATCCCCGAAACTATTGCGGGTGTGTATATTTAATATAAGTGACTTTGATTTACCAAAGGAATTAACCGATTTAATTATTGGGTTAATTACCGGTTAAGTTGGGTCACTATGTTTTATATATGACATGCCGTGAATACTTGACGGGAAAGTGTATCCCGGAAGGGTTGATAATATCCCCGAGATGAGTTCATAAGGAATTATTATGTAAACCCTGCAGGTGGATTCGTTCCGCATAATAATTAAGGTTGAATGGTACTAGTCTCGGATATAAGAGATGAATAAATTAATTAGCAATAAATTAATTTTATTCATGGATATTTATATCTTAAATACACGGAATAAATAATACTACCGGAGAAATATTATTTGATATAATATGGTTTAATATTGGGAGTGCAATTAATTTTATATAGTGGAAAATAGAATTAATTAATATTGATAAGGATTAATGGACTTGAGCATTGGGCTCAATTTAATCTTCAATATTGGAAGCCCAATATTTCACCTCCTTAAGATCCCCTACGTAGCCTATAAAAGCACTACATGGTCTTCTCTATTCTCATAACTTGAAGATCACAATTCTAGAGAGAGAAAGTAGAGAGGAGGATCCATGGAGTTCGGTAGATCGTCGCCCACCCGACGTCCGAGCTAGTGCAAGGAATACGTGGGAAGATCTCAAGGTCTTCAAATTGAGTTCTTCGTTTTTCCGAACAACGAGAACGAGGTAAATCGTAAAACCCCCTTTATGATTTTATCGTTTAATTATCGTGAAAATACCTTGAACCAAGATCCGAGGAACGGACCCACGAGACGAGGTCGAACCGGGCGGTGGTGGTCGGACCACCGGACCGCCGGCGGTTCGACGGCTCGGCTGGACGAAGATCGCGCGGGGAAAAATCGAGCCTAGGGCTCGATACGCGGATCGGCTGCGGGTTTTCCCGCAGCGATCAGCTGCCTGCTGCGGGTTTTCCCGCAGCGACCTGTAGCGCCCAGCAGCAGCGAGTCAGGCGACTCGCTGCAGGTTGCTGCGAGCTGCTACGGGAGATTCGCTGGGTGCTGCGGGTTTTCCCGCAGCGGACCCGTAGCGACTCAGCAGCGACTCAGCAAGTCCCAGCAGCAGCGAGTCAGGCGACTCGCTGCGGGTTGCTGCGGGCTGCTGCGAGTCACCCCGCGTGGCTGCCGCGAGGTTCGTGGGTTCACGCGAGTTATCTCGTGTTTTTCCCGCGTAACCCTCGCGTAACTTTTTCGTATGGTCATGTACGTGTTCCGGGAGTCGATTGGAGTTGTCGGTTCCGCAATTTTGACAAATCCGGATATTCGATCTCCGTAGGATTTCGGTCGGAATTAATTAGATAATTTATTTATTTAAATTTATTAATTCCGGGATATCGATTTCCAACAATTGGTATCAGAGCGTTGGTTTTAGTTCATGGTATTTTTCGATAAATTGTTCTACCTTGCAGGGTTTCCGATTATTATGGCTAGATTTATTTTTTGTTAATTAATGTCATAATAATGTTCTTGATTATTAAACTCTCGGTGATGTTATTTGTTCTTGTGTGGTGAATGCTTGTTCTTATTTTTCCGGAAATTGTATGAGGTCGATTTCATGTAGAGAATCGATACCGGAGAACGTAGTAATTTATTTACGTTGTAATTTATTTACGTTGGATCGATGACGAAACGACGACCGGAAAATTGTGACGGAGGAGACGAAGAGAGGGAGGACCGGGGGGGGGGGGGGGGGGGGGGGGGGGTCGATCATCCCCATGATCGATCCCCATGAGGATCGATCGACCCCACAAGGGGCTGCCCGCTAGGGCTTCCGGCCACGCCGGCCACCGGTGGTGGTGGCGCGTGGGCTGGGGGCGGCGGCGGTGGTGATCCCCGGTGGTGGTGGTCGACGGTGGGGGTGGCGTGGGGTCTCCCAACCCATGCTACTCCTACCAAGATCCAACTTTCCTAATTGATTCGGTTTTCCTATTTTGAGTATTCCTATTTTTTGGGAATTCTCATGGAAATAGGAAAAGAATTAATTAGAATTAATTTATTTCCTTATTCTATTATGGAAGTCTTCTAGAATATTCTAAGTTCTACTTGGAATAGGATTTTAGAGATTTAATGGAATTAGAAAGGAAAATAATTAATTATTAAATTAATTTATTTCCTAGTTGATTATTCCTATTTTATGGGAATTTTCATGGACATGGAAATTAATTAATTTTGGAAAGTAGAAGAGTCCTTAATTAATTTTTCCTATTTAATTATTCCTTTATGGAATTTTTAATGGATTAGGAAAAGAATTAATTTGGAAGGATTAGGAGTCCTAATTTATTTTATTTCCGTATTCTATTATAGAAGTCTTCTAGAATATTCCAAGTGGGTCTTGGATAGATTATTCTAGAGATTTAATAGAATTAGATAGGAAAAATAAATAAATAAAAATATTAATAATATTTAATTTTATTTTTGATATATTCGATTGACTTAATTTTCGAATTAAGTAACTTTTGGATTAATTGAAAATAAATAGATTTAAATATTGGAATTAATATTCCCGTCACATGGAGGATTCAAGAACGAAGACTAAAGACTAGAAGACGCATACGGGGATGCGATAAAGCCATAATAGTCGGAAAAATAATATTCTAGTATTATTTTGATTATGTGATGATATTCTATGTGCTTTATTTCATGTATGCATGCTTATGTGTATTTAATTATGCATTAGATAGCGTATCCCTTTATTGTAAAAAGCTAAGTGGGAGAGGGTATGGAAACATATCCATGGTCTCCATTGCTGTTCTCTTGGTGACTTTTATGAACTTTCGAAGTTCATATAGATAAGTCATTGGAGGAGAATTCTTGTAATTCCTCTTACGAGAAACATTGATTAAGTTTATCAAACAATGCCTAATTTGTCTTTCCAAAACTGATTTCAAGTCGACTCATTCTCACCCCGGGGAGTGGAATGGAGCCAAAGCCACTTGGTCATGTCGAGGACACAAATTAGAGGCAGTCGTACCATCTTTTGAAGGTGGATCGATTGTCTGCTCGGCTCCCTCATTTATGAGAGATAGGGTCGTTCGCATGATGAATCACTGGTTAGAAACTTTGAGTTTCACTTATGATTCGCCGCGTCTTGATTTACAAGATTAAATGAATCAAGTAATTGGGAGTCAATTATAAAAGTCTCTTGGTGTAGTAAACGTCCACACAACGTGGCTTGCTATACTGACGGATTTTGGATTAATTGATGTAGACAGTTGTAAGAAATTGTGAAGAGTTGTGAAGTTATCGTAAACGTCCACACAACGTGGCTTGCGGTGATGTAGCAATTCCAAACGATTTACTTTGGTGCTGAGTAATGGTTTACACTTAGATACGCCTTATAGTATTCCTCCCACCGAGGTTCCGCTATAAGTGATGTATGACCGAAGGAAATCTAATTGCTAAGTCGTTTGGGTGGGTAAACGTCCACACACCGTGGCTTGCCTTACCTGATGGGATTTTAGATGTGATTAGTGATTTAATGATATTATTTAAGGGAGATAATATCGGATATTAAATCGATTGTTTGTTGTTATATGTGCTCATAGATTAGGATATGGCTTTGAACCCACTTTATGTGATACTTAAGGATTTTAAACTCACTGGTCCCTAAATGTAATGATTGGAATAGAGATCTAGACATTACCCAAACTGTTGGAGAGTACAAGGTTGTACTCAATAAGCTTTGTCCTTCCGAGCCTATTGACATAGGCGGCTAGACAAGAAGCGATGAGGATACTCATAAAGGCCAGTCACTTCGAAGAAACGCTTAAACACGTTTTTGAGATGATTGACCTTTTAGACGAGTTGAGACGAAAATCGCAAGCTCTTGTAAGCCAATGCCAAAGGTTTCGAACCTAAGGGAAAAATCGGGGGAAAGGAAAAGCAAGCAAAGAAACCCAGTGGTCCTAAGTTTCTTGGACCACGAGATGGGACGAGAAAGCCAAGAGGCAAGAGTTCTCGATGCAAGCAGTCTGGGTACTGGAAGTTTGATTATCCTCTCAAAGAAAGTACGAAATTCTTCTTTAGTCGTAAAACATAGCCAGTGGTATTATCTACCGGAACCTGGTGTGTAGATATGGAACCACTGACAGTATGTGCATTTTAAATGCAAAGGTTCCAGGAAACCTAACGACTTGGAAAAGAAGAAATCGTAGTCTACATGGGCAATGCTGTAGAGGAGGCAGCAGTTGCAGTGGAGGACATTTTATAGGATTTCATTTTGAGTTATTGCTTTTATGTACCTTTCATATTAGAAAGAACTTTGTTCTGGATTTCTAATGAATGGATATTTTATTTCTTTTAATCATTTGATGGTTATAAGAAGAAATAATGATAGTATCTATTCTGGTACATTAGCTAGCAATATATAAATGATGAATCCTGAGTCCACCACGATGCAACGAACCGTAGTATAAAACTCGTTTTACTAATAAGAGATTTCTTTATCAATTATACTTGTGGATTCTTATGCTGAGTCATGTTTATTCAAATAAGAAGTTCAAAGGTCGAAAATTGATATTTGATCAATTAAGTTGAGGGAGTGGACCTTCCGACCTAAGAATCTAATTTGGAAGATAATATGACTAAGCAATCCTTTATGGATATAAGATGTAAGATCCGGACAAGTATAAGAATTGATTGACTTTGATGTATGCAGACCTATGCCTATTCAGACAATAAGGTACGAGTACTTCATTTTATGATTACTCGAAAAATGGATTAGAATACCTGATGTGCCACAAAAAGCAAGTGTTTTGACAAGTCAATGGACACTAAGCAATTGTGGAGAGCCATCAAGGTATATCCATTTGTAGCCTGCGATTTGATCGCGGAGGCAAGTACCTATCTGAGGAATGCATGGCATACTAATCAGAAATTGGGATTTGATCCTAAATGACTACACCATACACTGTTGTGTAGAAATGGTGTGTCGTAAACAAGAAATGGAACTCTTATAGAGATAGTAAAAGATGAGTTATACGGAACTACCTGTGTTCTATGGATATGTCTGGAAACAACGGCGCATTCAAATGCGGTTGTAGAATATCCTAGAAGAACAAAAGATGTGTGTTCAATAGTACTATGAACCAGAAGGACGTTATAAGTTCTAACGCCCGGTTCTTAGAGAAAGACTATATAATGAACCACAAGCCCAAGGTGACGTAATACTTTGAAATGAGAGAGAAAGATTAAGACTTAGAACCAGCCGAACCGAGTAGCGGTACACCACTAACTGCACCTACTGTTATCACTGTTTATACACCGGAATGCCATTGTAGTGGGAGGTTGTGGGACAACCGGAGATATTCATAAGACTAGGAGAGTCTTCGAACTCTGGACCTAGTATACATGAAATCGATCCCTAGATCTACATGAAGGCCGTACTAGATCTAAATGTGCCTTCTTGGAGAGCAATAAGGATTATTGCTAAGAGGCGAGATCATTTAGAGTACAAGCTTAGTTGATCCATTTATGGATTGAAACAAAGCATTGAGTTCGTGGTACTTGCAAATTGATGAGATAGTCCATTTTATGGATTCATCAAAAGCATAGACGAATTGTGTGTATTGGAAACGTGATGGAAAACAAGGTGGTGTTTCTCGGAGGTTTTATGTAGATGACACTCTTATCATTGGCAACAATGTAAAGATGTTATCAGACATAAAATGATGGTTGTCTAGATGAATCATTATGAAAGATAAAGGAAGAAGTTGGACATGTTCTTGAGATCTTGGATCTCTAGAAAGAACATTGTACTTTTCCTGGACATCTTACATATATGATTATGGTTCGTTTTAACATGCAAGATTCCGAGAAAGGTTCGTTACCTTTCAGAGACGGAATGCATCTATCTAAGGATATGTGTTTTGGAACACAAAAGGAGATAGAAGCAATGAAAGCAGTTTCCTACACTTTGAGTGTGGAAAGCTTAATAAATGCATTGTTGAAAACAAGAACCTGATATCGGCTATGCGGTTAGCATAGTGGGAGGATATCAAGGTAATCCTGGAAAGGAATATTCGACTGCCGTAAAAGTACTTTCGAAGTACTGTTCTAGACTACGAAGCAGACGAGTTTTTACTTTGGATTACATTCTCTTAGATTTCTAATCAAATGAGGACCGGTGTAAGTCGATATCAGGCTATGTGTTTCACTATTGAAGGAGAAGGAGTTTTAACATGGAAGAGTGATAAGCACGATGCTTTTCGGACTCTGCCATGGGTAACCAAATAGCGGCCTCAGAGGCAGCGGAAGTTTTGGTATAACTCCGGGATAATCTCTGGGACTTAGATGTGATTCTTAATTTGCCAAAGGCTATGTAAATAGCGGTGCAATGGCAAATGGTAAGAAATCACAAGTCCATAAGTGTAAGATAACACATAGTGCAAGTACCACCTGATACGAGTCATCGTCGAGGGAGAGGACGCTTTAGTCACCAAGATAACATCAGAGCGGCAACCTAGAGTGCTCATTCACATAGTACTTCTTGGAAGTACAACTTAAGCACGTGATGAGTATGGGAGTCGGGAGTTTGGAGGAAATGACTAGACCTTAGTACAAGTGGGAGATTGTTGGAGTTGTGTACTTAATGTCTAGATTTAAGTGACAGAAACTCACGATCCATTGCCATTAATCTATTTAACTAAATGAACAATTGTTTGCGTTTAATTATTTATAATTAAATATATGCAAATCATAGTCCTGGATTTTATACGTTGTAGTTAGTATGGTGTTGCATGGGCGCACAGAAGATCATACTATCGGTTACTCGTATTTAATCGAACAGTTGCTCACGACCTAGATGGACACGGACCAATCCATCGGTATAGTCGTTGTGTGAGAGAGAAAATAATTTATCTTAATTATTTTATCACACTTGTACACTTGGTGTATTGAGCGGATCGTTGAGATTCATCGATTAGGATTGCCGGCGATAATCGATTCGAGTCTCAGTGTATTTTATTAAGGTTGAATGGTACTAGTCTCGGATATAAGAGATGAATAAATTAATTAGCAATAAATTAATTTTATTCATGGATATTTATATCTTAAATACACGGAATAAATAATACTACCGGAGAAATATTATTTGATATAATATGGTTTAATATTGGGAGTGCAATTAATTTTATATAGTGGAAAATAAAATTAATTAATATTGATAAGGATTAATGGACTTGAGCATTGGGCTCAATTTAATCTTCAATATTGGAAGCCCAATATTCCACCTCCTTAAGATCCCCTACGTAGCCTATAAAAGCACTACATGGTCTTCTCTATTCTCATAACTTGAAGATCACAATTCTAGAGAGAGAAAGTAGAGAGGAGGATCCATGGAGTTCGGTAGATCGTCGCCCACCCGACGTCTGAGCTAGTGCAAGGAATACGTGGGAAGATCTCAAGGTCTTCAAATTGAGTTCTTCGTTTTTCCGAACAACGAGAACGAGGTAAATCGTAAAACCCCCTTTATGATTTTATCGTTTAATTATCGTGAAAATACCTTGAACCAAGATCCGAGGAACGGACCCACGAGACGAGGTCGAACCGGGCGGTGGTGGTCGGACCACCGGACCGCCGGCGGTTCGACGGCTCGGCTGGACGAAGATCGCGCGGGGAAAAATCGAGCCTAGGGCTCGATACGCGGATCGGCTGCGGGTTTTCCCGCAGCGATCAGCTGCCTGCTGCGGGTTTTCCCGCAGCGACCTGTAGCGCCCAGCAGCAGCGAGTCAGGCGACTCGCTGCAGGTTGCTGCGAGCTGCTACGGGAGATTCGCTGGGTGCTGCGGGTTTTCCCGCAGCGGACCCGTAGCGACTCAGCAGCGACTCAGCAAGTCCCAGCAGCAGCGAGTCAGGCGACTCGCTGCGGGTTGCTGCGGGCTGCTGCGAGTCACCCCGCGTGGCTGCCACGAGGTTCGTGGGTTCACGCGAGTTATCTCGTGTTTTTCCCGCGTAACCCTCGCGTAACTTTTTCGTATGGTCATGTACGTGTTCCGGGAGTCGATTGGAGTTGTCGGTTCCGCAATTTTGACAAATCCGGATATTCGATCTCCGTAGGATTTCGGTCGGAATTAATTAGATAATTTATTTACTTAAATTTATTAATTCCGGGATATCGATTTCCAACAAATTAGAGCTTTCAACTCTGATTTCCCTGAAGTTTATGGTCGTCTTCCTCGGTTGACTCGTCTCGGAAATTGCATTCTGACTTTCTGTTGGTGGTTGAGACTTCATTTAATACTGAGTTTTACGCCTTTAAAGGCTCTTCGACTCTGGATTATGGCTTCATATCATGGCTTTTACTTGGAACAGAGAGGTGTACCCGAATCAAATAACCAGCTTTTCTTCTCGGATTAGGAATCGGTCGATGAAAACTAAGTTGCCTCTTTCTTTGTCTTTTTCTCAGAAGTTTCCGGAGCTCGATGGGCAGGATGTCGCTTTGGTAGATGCTTTTGAACGGGTCTGGACAGTTAAGGTAGAGAAGGATGGTCGACGTCTCGCTCTGAGTGACGGCTGGAACAAATTCTGTGAGCGCCGTTTTGTCTCGGTGGATGTGACCATCTTTCTGGAGTTGCGTGGGCAAAAGTCTTTCAATATCGGAGTATTTGGGAGGGATGGAGAGGAGATCATTGATCTGGGAACTGATTCTGAAGACAGCTCGGTTGATTCCGAACCTGAAAATTGTCCTGTAAAAGATAACTGGGGATGTACTTCCCCGTGAGATCTATCCAAAATATAGAAAATTTCTTTTTTCTTTGTCAAATAAGGTTTCCTGGGTTAATTTTCCAGGTTTTGTTTCCCAGGTTTCTTTCCCGGTGAAATAAATAAGAGTTATTGTTTTTTAAGGACTCTTTATATTCGTAAATTTTGATAAGTATCAGAAAACTTATCTCTTATATAAATCAGTAACTTAATAAATAAATAATAAAAAGGGTAGAAAAGGATTTCTTCTTGATCTGACCTTTGTCAGTAAATATTTGCCACGTGGCATTATCCTGGCCAAGTATTCTAGGTTTTACGGGGTAGTGGGAGGACACTTGAGTACGTTTTTTATCGGTAACTGCCCTCCCTTCCCCTTCCCTGATCTCAACCGTTGATCAATTCATGAGGCAGGTTTAACTTTCAAAACACATTAACCCTTTTCAAATTTCAAAACTTCACATTTCTCTTCGATTCTCAGATCTAAAAATCGGTAAGAATTTCCTTCCCCCTGCAATTTTACTGTGTAAATTGGTTTAATTTTTAGTGTAAATTTCCTTCTACAACCCTCACCATCATGCCAAAATACACGAGAGTCGTTCGCCCCAAAGTGGTTGAAGAGCCTCACGTCCTGCTCGCTCGTCAGTACAAGGAATTTATGGACAAGGCGGAACCGGCCTTGCCGGAATTCCGACTGGACGAACTAGACGCGGCCCATCCCTACGTTCCCGCTGAGAGGACCATCACTTCGGTTCAACCAGATCCAAATCACCAGGAGTGGGGTGCGCATGGCCGAGATAGCACGGTGACGGCGGACGAACTCACCGACTGGAGGGATGACTGGCGGATTCCCTTCAACGTGCATTTGCATGCGCCAAAAGAGGGAGAATCTGCCTGCTGTCCACCTCCAGGCATGGTGGCCATCGGCGTCGACGCGATGGATCAAGGTCTGCGGTTTCCCCTGCATCCTTCAATTTCAGGCCTGTTGAACCGGTGGGGTGTGGCTCCTCATCAGATTCATCCGAACGGGTGGGCTCAGTTGTATGGGGTTTTGACGGTTCTAGGACAAGTGGGATTTTCTCGACCCCTTACGGGGGATGAATTCCATTTATTCTTTAGCCCGGTCAATTTCCAGAAAGGGTTGTTGGGTGATTACACAGTTCGTTGCAGGAAAAATATGGTGAAAATAAGAGAGCCGGAAGTTAAAGATCCTACTTGTTGGGATCGATGGTTTTATGTCTCGGGGAGATGGAGAACTCAGACCCGAGAGGGAGAAATTGAAATTCCTTTAACTTATGGCGTTAAGGATGAAAGTAAGTAAATTATACTTTTAAGTTTTTACAGTTTTGACTGATCTAAAATTGTTTTTATGTTTGTAGGTGTCCGGATCTCCAAAACTGACTATAGCATCCCGTGGGATTTGGCTACAGCGAATCTTTTGGCCCAGTGCATTCCTACCACCGAGAGGGACTCAACGTATCTCAACGACGACAGTATTCGTGACGCAGCAGGCTTGTTCTGTCCTCCGTTTGTTGAAGACAAACCTTGTTTTGGTAAAGTTCTGTATTTTCTACAGTTTTTATTTTGTCTTATTTCCTGGGGACATATCCCTCGGGGAAATATCATCAATTTTGTCGGGTGTAATATCTTTACTTTCCCGGTGCAGAATTTTTCTCTACCGTGTTTGACGTGAAACCCCCAAATATGGCGGATAACAGACTATTCGAAAGACTTGGACTTGTGGATCCATCCCAGACGGGGAAAGCCCGTAAATCAAAAACCAGTTCAACCAGCATAGGTGGCCGAGGATCTGTAAAGACTCGGGGTGGGGCAGTAGGTGCCCCGGCTTCCCGGACCAGATCCCGAACTGTCTCCGCCCAGGGCGGCGAGACAGATTCCCTGGGGATTATGGAGGTGGTGGACTCCTACAAAGAATCCTCTACCCCTGCTGATGTGGTGATGACTGATGCTGTTCCCAGTCAGGGTTTGCCTCCCTCTGGGTCGTCACACTTCTACAAGTCAAGCTCGAAGGAGACAAGAAAAGGAAGAAAGTTGATGGGGGTATAATTGATGTGACTGAATCACCTCCCCGTGCTGACATAAGCCAGTCTGTTTTTGGAGTTGAAAAAGTTCTCTCTGACAAGTAAGTTTTTATTCATTTTATGCTCTTTCTTCTTTTTACAACATATTCAATCTTATCTTTATATTTTATTTCTCGGCTAGGTTTTCCCAGGAAAAACTTCCCTCTGTGCTCCTTCCCTTCTTCTCTGGCAAAGGCCCCATTGACCCGGTCACTACCCTGGGCAATCCTGTAGGTGATTCAATTGATGCAGTTGGGAGGTGTTGGACCTCAGAGCTCAATGACCTGATGGACCATGAGAAACATGCCTTTTCCCTGGCCCTTAAACTGGCCAGTCAAAGTGCAGTTGCCATCTCTGGTGCTCATACTATGGCTGAGAAACTCAGAGCTGAGGTTACCAAGCTTCGCATCACCAGCACTGGTCAAGAAACACAAGTAAAGGAGCTCAATGCAGCCTACATAGCCGCAGCAGGGGACAGGGATAGGTGGAAGAAGGTTGCAGACACTGCACGGACAGAGGTGGGGAAGTTGAAGTCTGAGATGCAAGAAGCCTTGAAAACCATCAAGGAAAAAGAAGAACAAATTGAGGATGCCCAGGACAGCTTTGTCAGGGAAAAGAAAGAGCTAAAGGATGAGGTGGTCAAAGTCACCAAAGAACTGAAACAAGTCCAGGATGATTTTGCACAGTCCATGGAAAGAGTTGTGGAGCTTGAAACCCTACTGGACTCACCTGCTCACAATCCCAGGGTATTGACTGACCTCCTTTATGTAACTGCATATGCTGATCTCATCAGGTCTGCAGCAAAGGAGAAGAATGACGTGGCCAAAGAGTATGGACTCAAACTCCTCAAGGATCACATGGAGGGATGCACTCTGGATTCCAGAGTTCCTCAACCTTTCATGGACCTGGAAGTTGTCCATGGGATTGACATGAAATGGTGGCCATCATACAGTCTCCTCTCTATGCCTGGTGAACCTGCAAAGTTAGCTGATGATGCTCCTGTTGATGAAGATGATTTTGAAGATGAGGGTTTGGATCTGCTTGGTGTTGGGCCTGATGGCAAGCCAAAAGATCCTATGGTGACCCCCCCTGGTGATGGTAATTCTACCTCCTGAGTTTAACAATTCAGGAGTCTGCTAAAATGATCTCTACTCTGAGTGTAAAAAGCTCAGAGGTTTTTAAGTTTTATTTCTGATTTGGGCCTGAGGCCATAAGACAATATTTGCTATTTCTGTTTGGATTTTAAAGGCAGTTTTTGCCTGGGACAAGTTTTAATATTTTGCTGGTGTGTAATAACTTAGTAAGTTATTTTTGGATATTATCCTTTGGGTCTTACACATGGCCCTTCCACCGTTTTGTTTAGGTTTCTTTTTACCACAATTATCTATCACTTGACAAGTCAGTTTAAGCTTGTTTGGTGAATCGTAATTCTTGTGAACAGATAACTCTTGGCTCACACCCACGTTTTATTTTAAAACTTTGTTGGGACTCTTTGTGAGTTCTTTGTCCTGCAAAAGTGACTTTCGGATTTAGTTACCTCTTGGAATTCTCTGATTCTGAGTAACATTTTTCTCCTCCATCTCTCCTTTTACAAAGACTGTCCGATCCTGTGGTTTGTTCATCATGAATACCCTTTTGAGGTTTAGTTCATTATGAATACCTCTTAGGATTGTCCTCGGACCAAAATCTTCCTCCCGCGCGATTCTTGAGTTTCTTTTACTCTGTTGAATCCGTACGCAGAAAGAAGTGTTCGGCCCCGTAATCTACAGATTTTTTGGGTCTTTACCGAACCTTAGTATTCCTTAGGAATACTCAATATTCTTTGTTTTGACCGGGAAATTTATTCTTTTTCCCGGGGTAATATTTTTCCTTGTTATAAATAAAATATAACTTTAAAAACCATTCAAGTATTTTTGGTAAGTACTGAGAAAATTTATAAAGGTAGTAAAAAAGGTTTTACCGAAATAATATTTTTACAAAAAGCCAAAAATTAACCTTTTAATGATAAAATTTCTTTAGATGCAACGCGTTCCACCGATACTGATCCTTGGTCCCGTCGAGAAGCTCTAACTCGTACGCTCCGTTCTGGAGGCAGTGGCTTACTCTAAACGGTCCCTCCCAGTTCGGCCCTAGTGCTCCCTGGTGTGTTCCCAAGATTTTCTTCAGCACCAAGTCTCCTTCTTGGAATTCTCGCGCCTTTACTTTTGAATTAAATAATTTTGCAATTCTTTGTTTGTTCATGGCATTTAGAGAATCAGAAGTTAACCTTCTTTCTTCAAGAAGATCTAACTCTTTCCGGATGGTTATTTCATTCTCCGGGGAGATTTCCTGAGCGGTCCGATGTGATAACACCGTTATTTCCGCTGGAATTACTGCTTCTGTTCCAAAAGCCAAAGAGTAGGGGGTTTCTCCAGTGGCATTTCTAGCTGTGGTACGATATGACCACAGAACCTCTGGAAGTTCATCCGCCCACTTTCCTTTGCGACTTTCCAATTTTAATTTGATGGTATGTTTTAATATTTTATTCACTGCTTCAACCTGACCATTCGTCTGGGGGTGGTAAGGAGTAGAGAACAGCCTTCTGATTTTCCATTTTTCACAGAATTCTTCCACCTCAGCCCCATCGAATTGTTTTCCGTTGTCGGAAATGATTGACTCGGGCAAACCAAATCGACATATAATGTTTTTCCATATGAACTTGATAACCTGTGGTTGATCAATTTTGTTCAATGGTTCTGCTTCAACCCACTTAGTAAAATAGTCGACTGCTACAATCGCATATTTCACTCCGCCCCGTGCGGTTGCTAGTGGTCCGATCAAATCGATACCCCACCGAGCAAATGGCCACGGGCTGTAAATGGATTTCAAGGCTTCTGGGGAAATACGGATGTTAGGCCCATGCGTCTGGCATTTAACACATTTGCGTGCATATCCGACTGCGTCCTTTCTCAGGCTTGGCCAGTAAAATCCTTGCCCCATGGTTTTGTGTGCCAGGGATCTTCCCCCCGCATGGTTTCCACATACACCATCATGTATTTCTTCCAGGATTTTAAATCCTTCTTCCTTCGATACACATTTTAGTAGTGGAAGGGAATAACTTCTTCTGTAAAGTTGTGTATTTATTAAAGTATACTTTGCCGCTCGGGAGCGAAGTTGTTTTGCTTCGGTTTTATCTGCTGGTACTTCACCGGTCTCTATGTACCGTTGGATGGGAATCCGCCAGTCTTCTCCGGCCCCAGCGAGTATTTGCATTTGCATTTCTCTTTGTTCCACTGATGGGGACATTAATTTTGTCAACACAATATTTGAGAAGTCTGCTGAGCCCTCAGCTGATGCTAATTTTGACAGGGCGTCAGCTTGTGAATTGTGTTCCCGTGGGATTTGTTCGATTAGAACTTCAGGGATTTTTTCGCAAAGTTCCCATACCAATTTTAGGTATTTTACCATTTGTTCCCCTCTGGCCTCGTAGTCCCCACTTTCATGGTTTACTACTAGCTGAGAGTCCATAAACACATGGAGTTTCCTTGCCCCGACGGCTATAGCCAATTCCAATCCAGAAATGAGAGCTTCGTACTCTGCTTCATTGTTAGATGTGGGGAATCCAAACTTTACCGCATGGGTTACTGAGTCTCCATCGGGACTGAGTAATACCACTCCTGCCCTTGAGCATGCGGTGGTAGATGATCCATCTACGAACAGCTGCCAGGCGCGTGGTTGACTCTGGGATTTCTCAGGGAAAGTTAATTCCACAATGAAATCTGCCAGGGCTTGTGCTTTGATTGCTGTCCTCGGGGCGAAAGTTATGTCATACTGACTAATTTCTAACGCCCAACGCAGGAGTCTCCCGGAGATATCTGACCGGTGCAATACTTGCCTTAAAGGCATAGTAGTCAAAACTTCGACGGGGTGCTCAAATAAGTACGCCCGGAGTTTTCTAATTGACACTATTAAAGCATATGTTAATTTTTCCAGTGGAGTGTATTTAATTTCTGCCTCATGTAATACTTGGCTCACAAAATAAACCGGGAAGTGTTGTATTCCTTCCGCTCTTGTCAAGACTGCACTGATGGCATGTTCTGAGGCGGCCAGGTATAAATACAGCTTTTCTCCTGGTTTAGGTGCCACCACTACTTTTGGATTGGATAAATATTCCTTTATCCGTACAAAAGCTTGTTGGGCTTCCTTTTTCCAGTGAAATTCCTGTCCTTTGATGGAGGCAAAGAACGGACGAGTTTTATCTCCCGGGCAAGAAATGTATCTATTTAGGGCGGCTAGACGACCCGTGAGTCGTTGTACGCCTTTTACGTCCCGGGGCTCTTGCATGTCCAAGATAGCTTGGACTTTGGTAGGGTTGGGCTCAATGCCTTTCTCGCTAACCACATGCCCCAGGATCATTCCTTTTTTGATTCCGAAGTTACATTTCTTGGGGTTCAGTTTCATATTATAATGCCCCAGAATTTTGAAAACTTCTTCGAGGTCTTTGACATGATCTGATTCGTTTTTACTTTTTACAATAATATCATCAATGTACACTTCCATGGTTCTACCAATTAATTCAGAAAACATTAGATTTACCAACCTTTGATAGGTGGCCCCAGCATTCTTCAGGCCAAACGGCATTCTTTCCCAGCAATAGATCCCTTTCTCTGAGTAGAAAGCCGTGTGTTCAACGTCATCTGGATGCATGGGGATTTGATGGTACCCGGCCTTAGCGTCTAGTGTTGAGAATATCGCGTGACCTGTCAAATTATTAACCACATGGTCGATGTGTGGCATGGGAAAAAGGTCTTTCGGACATGCATTGTTTAGATCAGTAAAATCTATACACAAGCGCCATGCCCCCACCGTTTTTGTCACCATTACCGCATTGGAAAGCCAAGTAACATCACTCGAAGCTTTCCTGACCAGTTTGTTTTCAATTAATTTATCTACTTCCCCGGCGAGTGCCTGGCACTTCTCGGGGCCTATTTTCCTACGCTTCTGCGCAATTGGTCTCTTGCATGGATCAATTTTCAATCGATGGCAGGCATGTTTAGGATCTATCTTTCCTAAATCCGCACTGGACCATGAGAAAGTGGTAATATTTTCTTTTAGGAACTTTATAATATCACTTCGAGTAGTTGATTCCATATGAGACCCCACAAGTATTTGTTTTTCGGTTTGCTCTGGATCTACAATTATAGAGTCCAGAGCTTCAACCATCTCTACAACGGGTGCTTTTTTGCATTGATATCCACCCCGTGAGCCCCAATCATCCAAGTCTGTTTTGGGTTGGGGCTGCTTTTTCCCAGTAGATGCTAAGTCTATACTGGGTTCTTCCTCGGGGGGATTATCTGTTTCAACCGAGGGAATCTGAATAACTTCACCGTGTGAGTTTTTCTGAGGAGAGTTCATTCCTTCCTCGGGGATTTTAATGACATTTTTAATGTGATCGATTTGTTTTATCTTGCTTTCCTCCAAATTGACTTGGGGAATGTTATTGTTTACTTTGGTTTTAGTTTTATCAAGATCGCGAAAATACATCAAAGTCTTCTTTGCCATTACTAGGTCCCCTCTGACGGTGCCAACTGCACCGGAGGGTGTTGGAAACTTGATACAGTAGTAATAGGACGAGGCGACTGCTTCAAAAGCGTCTAGAAAGGGCCTGCCTAACAAAGCATTATAGCCACTAACCTTATCTACTATTACAAACTTAAGATTCCTAACCATTACGATTTCGGGGTTCTTCGCGTCCATCATTTCCACCGGGAGGATGATTTCTCCGTAGGGAATGACTACATCGTCACCAAAACCTTTCAACACCATATCGCACGGGTTGACATAGCGCGCTAGCTTCCCCATCAGATCCAGGGTCTTTTTGTACAGGACATTAAGATGCGCGCCATTGTCCACCATCGTGCGAGACACGTCCAGACCGAGGATTCTTGCTTTTATCACTAAAGGCACATCCTTCGGGAACTTTTTCTCGGCTCGATCTTCCGGGGTGAAAGTTATCACCGCCGTTTCACTGATTGTTGCTTCCTTTGACGGGGCAGTTTCATACCAAACTTCCCACATCTGGAAGTCTCTTTTCCTTTTGCGGCGGCTCTCCTCGTTCACTGGCCTCAAGCCGCCGATCATCATGATCTGGCCCACTCTTGGTGGATCTTGAGCTAGAGGAGGCGGCGGTGGGACCAGTGCGGGTACTTCCTGGGGAGGAGGCCCCTGCGGATTTCCCCCGGCACCTGGCCTGGGCAAGAATTGCCACAGCTTCCCATCCTGAAAAAGTTTCCACAACAGTTTTACCAGTTGTCTGCATTGGCTGGTGTTGTGACAATCTTTTCATGAAAGGCACACCATTTGTTGGGATCCAACTTGTCCGGGGAAGTTAGGATTGGTGGCGGTTTCTCCAACAGATCAGATTTTTGTACCACCATAATGTTCAGAATATCTGCTGGTGTATGACCAGTCTGCACGGTAAGTTTTCTTTCCAAATCACGGACTTCATCCATTCTTGGATCATGTGGCCTAGGGCCTGGTTTTTTGCCAATGTAATTTGGCCTTCGATCGTAGGAAAAAGGAGGTTTTTTCTTTTGCTCGGGGGAGTGTCCCCCACCAGCAACAAGACGCTGGTACGCCACTTGGGCCCCAGCTTTCCTCCTAAAATCCTCATACGATCGGGGATAATTCAACATTGCAGATTTAAACAACTTAGAATTTCTTCTCAAACCTGCCAGTACGGTGTGAAGTTTGAGGTTATCACCAATCTCTTCGCCACCCGCCATGAGGAGTTCTTCGACGCGATCAACATACGACTCGTCTGTTTCATTCTCACCCTGTTTGACTCCCAGCAGTTTCTGACTATATTCCATATGGGAAGCTTTGGATGCAAAGTACGACACGAACCTCTGCACCAAGTCGTCAAAACATTTGATAGAATGCATGGGTAAGCTGACGTACCATTGGTGGGGAATATCGCCCAGGGTGAGTGGGAATAGTTTGCACCGAGTAGCATCAGTGGCTCCCCGGCCGGACATATATGTCTTGAATCTGCTCAAATGCACTTCTGGATCAGTTTTGCCGCTATACAAAGTGGTTTGCATGGGCTGAATTTCCGGTTGCATGGGAGTTTGTTCAACCTCGGGGGCCAAGGGATCATTATGACGACCTGTCGGGGCGGCGAGAATCTGATTTTCGTTCAGTCGCCTTTCCAACTCAGAGTATTTCTGCCTTAAATCGGCTAACTCAGGATCAATACCAGGGGCTCTGTGGGCCCTCGCCGGTGAGAAGTTCGCACGATGCCCGTGCATGTCACTTCTACTTACCTGTCTATAAGGATCTGTAGAAGTAGCTACTGACTCAGCTCTTTGGTTTAGATCTAGGGCCCGACGCATTCTGCGATTCCCCCGGGGAACACGGCCAGTTCGCTCAGGGCCCTTTTCTGGATTTTCCCCGGCGGGTGCATGCATGCCCCTCACCGGGATCACAAGGGTTGTCATCACATATTTCAAATACATCAGTTCTGCCACTGCTTCATCTATTTTTTGTGGAGTATCTAGACTTGAGAATCTAATCGGAGGCGGAGCCTTGGGCGTCGACGGCCCTCCGATATCGTAAGGATGGAGACGGCGATTCCGACGTCGCGACCGAAGTCGGCGTTGTCGTTGATCTGCCTGACTGCCAGTAGGCTCGTCGGCCTCTGCACGTTTGCTGTTGTGTTCATCGGAGCTGATCTGGGTAGGCGGCGGCTGTTCCTTATTTTCAGGTTCTGGGTTTTTAGGCGGAGATGGAACCTCGGGTTCCACCATCACGGCCTTACCCATTACCGCTCGCCACCTGCCACTTGTGCCGGATGCACCTGATACCGTAGTACCTTCGTCTTCGTTCACCATTTTTGATTTTAATCGAGCTTTTCTGCAACTTAAATACCTGATGCTCGATCCTTCTAGCGCCAACTGTTTTGGTTGTTTTTGTACTTGTAGGTAGTATTTGCTGGTAATTGAGGGTTTTGGTAAACAACACAAAATGGTAAATTTGTTATAAGTAAGCTAGCACAAGGATTAAGTTATAGCAGAAATCATAAGTAAGAACATGGAAGCTCAAGGCTCCTCTTTATTCAAATATTCATACTTAGAATCCATACTTAAAATCAAGGTTTGCATGTCCCATTTTCCTCTCTCTTACCCTCTATTTATAATACTCTATGCATGGCTTAATTATGCCACCTAATGCCCACATATCGGCTCCTTATTGGACCTCTAGTCCACTAATATGAAGCATTAAATACTCACTAATTTCCCTTAGTGCTTAATGATGGAGTTATATTCTAAATGTCTAGTTTAGTGACAATATGGAACTCCTTATCTGTGTTTTTCATTATCTATTAATCAAACTGTCGGCATTTTGTCTATCTTGTACTTGAATGCAATAGTCCTAGATATATACGTTGTAGACAGTATGGCGTGAGGAGACACGCGGAAGATCATACTGTCGGTTACTCGTATACTATCGAACAGAAGCTCACGACTTAGATGGACAGGGACAATCCATCGGTACGTCGTAGTGTGACTGGGTAATAGTTGGTCTTGGCTATTATGTTACACTAGTACACTTGGTGTATTGAGCAGGACCACGGGAGGGCGTTCGATTTATACTAATCGACGTAATCGAACCAGACCTCAGAATTACGGATATACGAATTCTTAATCCCTATATAATTATAGGTGCGTATGTCCAATTCTCGGTTCTTTAACTTGCCAATGAGTGAGACTATTTGAGTAGTCGAGATACTCGGTAAATTGGGAATCGGAATTGTACACACGGAATGCTGTAGATTATAGACAGGAAACCGTGTCCCGTTTATCGGGTTGATAACGTCCCCGAGATGAGCTCATAAAGTTTATCATGTAAACCCTGCAGGTGGATTTGTTCCACATGATAAAAAGGATGAGTGGTACTAGTCTCGGATAATAAGAAACGAATTAATTTAATTATTAGTAATTAAATAAATTCGTGGACGTTCGATATCTTAAACACGGGGAAAGTCGTATATGTAATTTCGGCGGATTTATTATTGTTGAAATAATATTAAAATTAATTTCGGGAATTCAATTATTATTTTATAGTGGAGTTAATAATAATTAAAATTGAAATCGATTAATTAAGGAATTGCGTTTACGTATTCCAAGTTAATTAATATTTCAATTTAGCCCTTAATTAATTTCCCTTAGGTCCCTAACGTAGCTCTATTTAAACCCCCCCTTGCCCTCTCCTAAAACCTACAGTTCGCCGCAACTATTATTTTTCTGAGAAAAATTATTGCGTTAGCGCAAAAACATTTTTCTCTGTTAAAATAATTAAGTTAACGCAATTATTATTCTCTCAGAGAGAATAATTAAATCATTGCGCTGGTTTCAGAAAGGAGAGAGCGGACAAGGAATTTCCAGCGGCCCACACAACGGCTGGAATCGGGAAGAGAATACGTTAGAAGCTCTAAGGTCTCAACAATCGACCGAGAAGGTATGAGATCGGATCTCTAAATTCCGCATTTATTCGATCTAATTTCTCGTTGAACATACATGAACGTGGATCGGGTTCCGGGGTCGTGGATCGTGTTCCTCGACTACTGGGGGTTCTAGGACCTCCGGAACGGTAGTCGGATGAGGAAAAACGACCCGGAAACGAGCCCGGAACAGCAACATCACGTTGCTGTTCGCGGACAAAACGGCGGTCGCCAAAGGGCAAACGGCGGTCGCCGTTTGCAGTTCCTTTCAGCGACCGCTGGACTGCTTTCGGCGGTCGCCGAAACGATGCAGTCCAGTTCCGTTTCGTGCGGTTGTCCTTCGGGGCGATGGCTGGGCATGATTCGGGATAAGGGCTGTTAAGCGAACGAAGTAGTGACTTCGGAGGTCGACTGGGATGGTTCGGATGTTCGAGCAATCGAACGAACGCATCCCGGGTAGTCGATTTCCAACAATTGGTATCAGAGCCGGTTATGCGCTCTTGTATTGTTTGCGAGTTTGTTTTGCAGGTCACCCGATTATTATGGTTTTTTTTTTGTACTGTATGTTGTGGTGTGTTAAACTCTCGGGTTTGTCGAGATTTTTGGTTTTGACGTTGCTTGTTTGTAATAGTTTAAAACGACGGGTTGAGTCGTTTAGGGTTTTTCGTTTTTTCGTTTCATCCGGGTGTATAGGATCGATCATTCCTGTATAGGATCGATACCGGAAGTAGTTAGTTTACATATGTAATGTTGCTGCTGCTTGGTGATTCGAGACGAGATCTAGGGCCGGACGAACGAGGGTCGAGAAGTCGAACCCGCGGCTGCTGAAGGGCAAACGGCGGTCGCCGTTTCGGTGTTTTCTTGGCAGCAGCTTGCGGGGGTTCGACGGACATCACGGATCGCTTGTCGAGGGCCCGGGATGATACTCCAGTGGGAGGAGTTCGTCTCTTGGTCCTTAGACGAGTCGGTGGTGGATCGAGACCTAGACGAGCAACGAGACGAAGATCCGAGGAGACGTGCATCGAAGATTTTAAAGGCCATAATAATCGGGCCACGTTAATTGCTTTTTGTGTGTTTAACGTGTTTTATTATGCTTTAATTTCTATATGCATGTGCTTGAATATCCCTATATCGTAAAATACTAAGTGGGAGAGGGATTGGAAACAATCCCGCGGTCTCCATTCTCTGTTTCGAGAGTGATGTGTATTGACTTACGAGTTGGCTTTAGTGTCATCCTCCCTATCGGATAAAGTCGATACACGGAAATCATTTTGATCGAAATTCGAATGAAATTCCAATTTTAAAATTGAACAATTAAGTTTTTCAAAGCAATGCCTAATCTGTCTTTCAAAGGCTAATTTCAACTCGACTCATTCTCACCCCGGGGAGTGGAATGGAGCCAAAGCGCTTGGTTATGTCGATGACACAGATTAGAGACATTCGAGTCATTTGATGGCTAGATCGATTGTCTGGTTGGCTCCCTCACTTTGTGAGAGATAGGGCTCAATTGCATGATTGATTGCTGGTTAGAAACTTCGAGTTTCACTTACGAGATATCAAGCTTTTATTAATGAGATTGTGAAATTTAATAAATGTAAGAGTCAATTGACAAAGTTGTTTGTTTTAGTAAACGTCCACACTATCGTGGCTTGCTAAATGGAAACGGTACTTTGGGTTAATTGAGACTCTATGACATTTAGATAAATGGAATTCAATTAACAAGGTTGTTTGTTTAGTAAACGTCCACACTATCGTGGCTTACTAGACGGAAACGGAACTTTGGGTTAATTGAGGCTCGACAGTTATAGGAAATCGTAAAGGGACCGCATGTCAACGTAAACGTCCACACTAACGTGGCTTGCGGTGGGCGTGTAGTTTCCGAGCGGTTAACTTAGTACTGAGAAATGGTATACACTTAGGTACGCTTTACAGTATCCTCCCCATCGGAGTCACTGCTGTAATGATGTACGACCGAAGTAAAAGTCCAGTTATAAAATCATTTGGACTAGTATACGTCCACATGAACGTGGCATGCTAGTCTGATGGGATTTTAGGATTGATTGGTAAATTTAATGATATTAATTAAGGGAGTTAATATCGAATTAAATTTGACAGTTTGATTTGTCTCTTTTATAGATATGGCACTTAACCCGCTGTCTATACTAAAAGAAAACAAGCTCACTGGTCCGAATGATAATGATTGGAATGGAAACTTGGACATTGTCCAGACTATTAAAACTTCTACTCCCACTGAAGTCTTAACTAATGAGGACATTAAGGATGAACTCAGGAAGATGTTAAGACATAGTGCGGAAGCCGGACAAGAGGTGATTAATTTACTCAAGAAATTCGGTCCTCTTATGGAATTACTTAAAAATGATTCCAAAAGAAAGGAATTTGTGAGTGAGTTAAGAAAATCACAAGTGCTTGCGGCTATGAAGTTGGATCTTTCTAGGCCTCCGGGCGGCAAAAGAAAGAAGAGACAGCAACGGAAACCCAGTGGACCCAGAAATGGTGGACCACAGATTGGAGTGAACCAGTCTAAGGGCAAGTGTTTCCGTTGCAAGCAGTCTGGACATTGGAAGTCTAATTGTCCTCTCAGACAAGGAGGTACGAACTTTTCCTTAGTCACTGAAACATGTTTAGCGGTGTTATCCACCGGTACCTGGTGTGTGGATACGGGAGCCACTGATCATGTCTGCAATTCTTTGCAGGGGTTCCAGGAAACCCGGCGGCTTAGAGAGGGAGAGATCACTATCTACATGGGCAACGCGACGAAAGTGGCGGCTGTTGCAGTGGGAGATATTTATTTATCTTTTAATAATAAAGTTTTAGTATTGAATAATTGTCTTTATGTACCGAATTTTAGAAAGAACCTTGTTTCGGTTTCTAAATTGGTTTTGAATAAATATTCTGTTTCTTTTGATAGTTCTGTTATTATCAAAAAGAATGGTGAGTATATATGTTCTGGTACATTGATAGGCAACTTATATATACTGAATCCTGATTATTCCACGATGCAACAAGTAGAGTCAAATAATACATCGAGTACCAATAAGAGAAAGGAGCCTTCTAGAATGAATCAAAAGTACTTATGGCATCTTAGGCTAGGTCATATTAACTTGGGTAGGATTCAAAGGTTGATAACTGATGGAATACTCAGTGGTGTGAAAGATGAGGACTTTCCAACCTGCGAATCATGCCTGGAAGGAAAAATGACCAAGCGACCCTTTAGTGATAAGGGGTATAGATCCAAGGAAGTACTGGAATTGATTCACTCTGATTTGTGCGGGCCTTTATCTGTCCAAGCGAGAGGAGGTTATGAATATTTCGTAACCTTCACTGATGATTACTCAAGGTATGGTTTTATATACCTGATGCGCCGCAAGAGCGAGTGCTTTGACAAGTTCAAGGAGTACAAAGCTCTTGTGGAGAACCTTCATGGTAAAACCATAAAGACTCTACGATCTGATCGTGGAGGAGAGTACCTCTCGGGAGAGTTTAAGGCGTACTTATTAGAGAATGGGATTGATTCCCAGATGACTGCACCATACACGCCCCAGCAGAATGGTGTAGCAGAAAGAAGGAATAGGACTCTTATGGAAATGGTAAGATCTATGATGAGTTATTCAGAACTACCAGTTTCGTTCTGGGGATATGCCTTGGAAACAGCGGCGTATATCCTGAACTTAGTTCCCTCTAAATCAGTCCCTAAGACGCCCTCGGAATTGTGGACCGGGCGAAAGCCAAATTTGAAACACATTCGGGTCTGGGGTTGTCCAGCACATGTGCTGAAGCATGGGGCTGATAAGTTGGAATCTCGTTCAGATATTCGGTTGTTTATAGGATATCCTAGAGGAACGAAAGGTGGTCTATTTTATAGTCCTAAGGACCAGAAGATCGTTGTTAGCACCAACGCTCGGTTCTTGGAAGAGGATTATATAATGGACCACAAGCCCAAGAGTGAGATAATACTAAACGAACTGAGAGGGGACGATCAAGGCTTAGATCCAACCGAACCGGGTGATACGCCACCACAGTCTGCACCTGTAGTTACTGAGGTTACACCGGAGCCTCGTCGTAGTGGGAGGGTTGTTCGACAACCCGATAGGTTCATGTTTATAGGTGAGTCTTCGGACTTGTTACCTGGAGAACATGAAGCCGATCCCTGGACCTATGACGAGGCGCTTAAAGATCAAGATGCTCAGTCTTGGCAAAAAGCGATGAAATCTGAGATTGAATCAATGGATTCAAATCAGGTCTGGAATCTTGTAGCACCGCCCAAAGGTGTAAAAGCCATTGGTTGCAAGTGGGTGTACAAGAGGAAAAGAGGGTCTGACGGGAAGGTTGAAACCTTCAAGGCTAGGCTTGTTGCGAAAGGGTATACTCAGAAAGAAGGGATCGATTATGAGGAAACCTTTTCGCCGGTAGCTATGCTAAAGTCGATCCGGATTCTTTTGTCTATAGCATCTTATATGGATTATGAGGTGTGGCAAATGGACGTCAAGACAGCATTCTTGAATGGGAATCTTGACGAGACCATTTACATGAGACAGCCAGAAGGTTTCATTAAGAAAGGCCAAGAGCATCTAGTGTGTAAGCTAAACCGATCCATTTATGGATTGAAGCAAGCTTCTAGATCTTGGAACATGCGGTTTGATGAGGTTATCCAGTCTTATGGATTCATTCAAAGCATGGACGAGTCGTGTGTATACCGGAGATGTGACGGAAACAGTGTGGCGTTTCTCGTGCTTTATGTAGACGACATCCTTCTAATTGGCAACAATGTGAAGATGTTGTCGGACATAAAGGGATGGTTGTCCAAGCAATTCGATATGAAAGACTTAGGACAAGTTGGGCATGTTCTTGGGATCAAGGTTATAAGGGATCGCCGGAAAAGAACATTAAGCTTGTCCCAGGCTTCATATATTGATACGATTCTGGCTCGTTTCAACATGCAGAATTCGAAGAGAGGTGCTCAACCTTTCTGCCATGGAATTCATCTATCTAAAGACATGTGTCCCAAAACACAAAAGGAGATAGATTACATGAAGAAGGTTCCTTATGCTTCGGCAGTAGGAAGTCTAATGTATGCCATGTTGTGCACGAGACCTGATATCTGCTATGCCGTGGGCATGGTAGCTAGATATCAGAGTAACCCTGGACAGGGTCACTGGACTGCTGTAAAGAACATACTTAAGTACCTGCGAAGGACTAGGAATTATGTTCTGAGTTACAAAGCGTCCGAGTTGATTCCTATTGGTTACACAGACTCGGATTTCCAATCTGATAAGGATCAGCGAAAGTCTACATCAGGCTATGTGTTCACATTGGGAGGTGGAGCAGTCTCATGGAAGAGTGTTAAGCAGAAATGCATTTCGGACTCTACCATGGAAGCCGAATATGTAGCAGCCTCTGAGGCAGCTAAAGAATCGATGTGGCTCCGGAACTTCCTTATGGACTTGGATGTGGTTCCTAAGATGCCTAGAGCTATCACAATTTATTGTGACAATAGCGGTGCAGTGGCTAATGCAAAGGAACCACGAGCCCACAATGCGAGTAAACACATAGATCGCAAGTACCACCTGATTAGAGACATCGTCAGGAGGGGCGATGCGGTTGTCACCAAGATTGCATCAGCGGATAACCTGGCTGACCCCTTTACGAAGGCACTTCCAGCGGAAGCGTTCAAGAGACACGTGAAGGGGATGGGTATCGGATGTATGGTAGAGGGCAACTAGAGATTTAGTATAAGTGGGAGATTGATGGAGTTATATTCTAAATGTCTAGTTTAGTGACAATATGGAACTCCTTATCTGTGTTTTTCATTATCTATTAATCAAACTGTCGGCATTTTGTCTATCTTGTACTTGAATGCAATAGTCCTAGATATATACGTTGTAGACAGTATGGCGTGAGGAGACACGCGGAAGATCATACTGCCGGTTACTCGTATACTATCGAACAGAAGCTCACGACTTAGATGGACAGGGACAATCCATCGGTACGTCGTAGTGTGACTGGGTAATAGTTGGTCTTGGCTATTATGTTACACTAGTACACTTGGTGTATTGAGCAGGACCACGGGAGGGCGTTCGATTTATACTAATCGACGTAATCGAACCAGACCTCAGAATTACGGATATACGAATTCTTAATCCCTATATAATTATAGGTGCGTATGTCCAATTCTCGGTTCTTTAACTTGCCAATGAGTGAGACTATTTGATTAGTCGAGATACTCGGTAAATTGGGAATCGGAATTGTACACACGGCATGCTGTAGATTATAGACAGGAAACCGTGTCCCGTTTATCGGGTTGATAACGTCCCCGAGATGAGCTCATAAAGTTTATCATGTAAACCCTGCAGGTGGATTTGTTCCACATGATAAAAAGGATGAGTGGTACTAGTCTCGGATAATAAGAAACGAATTAATTTAATTATTAGTAATTAAATAAATTCGTGGACGTTCGATATCTTAAACACGGGGAAAGTCGTATATGTAATTTCGGCGGATTTATTATTGTTGAAATAATATTAAAATTAATTTCGGGAATTCAATTATTATTTTATAGTGGAGTTAATAATAATTAAAATTGAAATCGATTAATTAAGGAATTGCGTTTACGTATTCAAAGTTAATTAATATTTCAATTTAGCCCTTAATTAATTTCCCTTAGGTCCCTAACGTAGCTCTATTTAAACCCCCCCTTTCCCTCTCCTAAAACCTACAGTTCGCCGCAACTATTATTTTTCTGAGAAAAATTATTGCGTTAGCGCAAAAACATTTTTCTCTGTTAAAATAATTAAGTTAACGCAATTATTATTCTCTCAGAGAGAATAATTAAATCATTGCGCTGGTTTCAGAAAGGAGAGAGCGGACAAGGAATTTCCAGCGGATCGTTGCCCACACAACGGCTGGAATCGGGAAGAGAATACGTTAGAAGCTCTAAGGTCTCAACAATCGACCGAGAAGGTATGAGATCGGATCTCTAAATTCCGCATTTATTCGATCTAATTTCTCGTTGAACATACATGAACGTGGATCGGGTTCCGGGGTCGTGGATCGTGTTCCTCGACTACTGGGGGTTCTAGGACCTCCGGAACGGTAGTCGGATGAGGAAAAACGACCCGGAAACGAGCCCGGAACAGCAACATCACGTTGCTGTTCGCGGACAAAACGGCGGTCGCCAAAGGGCAAACGGCGGTCGCCGTTTGCAGTTCCTTTCAGCGACCGCTGGACTGCTTTCGGCGGTCGCCGAATCGATGCAGTCCAGTTCCGTTTCGTGCGGTTGTCCTTCGGGGCGATGGCTGGGCATGATTCGGGATAAGGGCTGTTAAGCGAACGAAGTAGTGACTTCGGAGGTCGACTGGGATGGTTCGGATGTTCGAGCAATCGAACGAACGCATCCCGGGTAGTCGATTTCCAACACTTAATCTGCCCCTTTCCCCGTGAGGTCCCAGCTTATTGACTGGTGTCCCTGGAGCCTCCCCAGGCGATTTCCCTGTGAAAGGAGTCTGTTTCTACCGTGCGATCTCTACTGTCCGAGCTCCTCATCCTCTTCTTAGATAGGCCTTTGAAGGTCTTCATGACTGTCTTGGCTGACTTTTTCTCTTGATGACGTGGCCCTTTGATTCGTGACACGTGTCGGTGACTGTTTTCTTAGGTATAACATACCAGAATAGATAATATCATTATTTCTAATTATAACCATCAAATGATTAAAAGAAATAAAATATCTATTCATTAGAAATCCAGAACAAAGTTCTTTCTAAAATGAAAGGTAATAAAAGCAATAACTCAAAATGAAATCCTATAATAATGTCCTCCATTGCAACAACTGCCTCCTCCACAACATTGCCCATGTAGACTACGATTTCTTCTTTTCTAAGTCGTCGGGTTTCCTGGAACCCTTGCATTTAAAATGCACATACCGTCAGTGGTTCCATATCTACACACCAGGTTCCGGTAGATAATACCACTGACTATGTTTTACGACTAAAGAAAATTTCGTACTTTCTTTGAGAGGATAATCAGACTTCCAGTACCCAGACTGTTTGTATCGAGAATACTTGCCTTATGGCTTTCTCGTCCCATCTCATGGTCTAAGCAACTTAGGACCACTGGGTTTCTTTACTTGCTTTTCCTTTCCCCCGATTTTACCCTAAGCAACTTAGAGCTTGCGATTTCCGTCTCAACTCGTCCAAAAGGTCAATCATCTCAAAAACGTTTTTAAACGTTTTCTCGAAGCGACTGGCCTTTATGAGTATCCTCATCGCTTCTTGTCTAGCCGCCTATGTCATGTCTAAACACCAACTTGAGTTTGAACATGATATCATAATCAGTGGTTATTGCATAAGCATTTTCCCACTTCTTAAAATCAGTCCTTTCCTCATCAGTTGAGACATTAATAGGCTCGGGAGGACAAAGCTCACTGAGTACAAACTTGTACTCTTCAACAGTTTGGGCAATGTCTAGATCTCTATTCAATACATTCAGGGACCAGTGAGTTTAAAATCCTTACGTATCACATAAAGTGGGTTCAAAGCCATATCCTAATCTATGAGCACATATAACAACAAACAATCGATTTAATCTCCGATATTATCTCCCTCAAATAATATCATTAAACCACTAATCACATCTAAAATCCCATCAGATATGGTAAGCCACGATAGTGTGGACGTTTACCTACCCAAATGATTTAGCAATTAGATTTGCTTCGGTCGTACATCATCATTAGCGTTACTTCGATGGGAAGAATACTAAGAAGCGTACCTAAGTGTAAACCATTACTCAGTATCTAAGAAGATTGTTTGGGATACGCATATGCACCGCAAGCCAGAATAGTGTGGACGTTTACGTTAACATACGCTCCTTTACTCCCTTCTATAACTGTCTACACCAATCGTTCCAAAATCCCATTCAATGTAGCAAGCCATGATAGTGTGGACGTTTACTACACCAAAAGATTTTTACAATTGACTCCCAATTACTTGATCCATTCGATCTTGTAAATCAAGACGCGGAGAATCATAAGTGAAACTCGAAGTTTCTTACCAGTGATTCACCATGCGAACAACCCTATCTCTCATAAAATGAGGGAGCCGAACAGACAATCGATCCATTTCAAATGGTACGAAGGTCTCTAATTTGTGTCATCCACATGACCAAGTGGCTTTGGCACCATTCCACTCCCCGGGGTGAGAATGAGTCGACTTGAAATCAGTTTCAGAAAGACAAATTAGGCATTGTTTGATAAACTTAATCAATGTTTCTCGTAAAAGGAATTACAAGAATTCTCCTCCAATGACTTGTCTAAACGAACTTCGAAAGCTCATAAAAGTCACCAAGAGAACAGCAATGGAGACCATGGCATTGTTTCCATTCCCTCTCCCACTTAGCTGTTTATAACAAAGGGATACGCTATCTAATGCATAATTAAATACACATAAGCATGCATACATGAAATAAAGCACATAGTATATTATCACATAATCAAAATAATACTAGAATATTATTTTCCAACTATTATGGCTTTATTGCATCCCCGTATGCGTCTTCTAGTCTTCAGTCTTCGTTCTTGAATGCTCCATGTGACGGGAATATTAATTCCAATATTTAAATCTATTTATTTTTAATAAATCCAAAAGTTACTTAATTCGAAAATTAAGTCAATCGAATAAATCAAAAATAAAATTAAATATTATTAATATTTTTATTATTTTTATTTTCCTCTTCTAATTTCATTAAATCTCTAGAATCCTATCCAAGACCCACTTGGAATATTCTATAAGATTTCCCTAATGAAATAAGGAAATAAAATAATTTAGGACTCCTAGTCCTTCCAAATTAATTCTTTTCCTAATCTATTAAAAATTCCATAAAGGAATAATTAAATAGGAAAAATTAATTTAGGACTCACAGCCCTTCCAAATTAATTCTTTTCCTAATCTATTAAAATTCCATAAAGGAATAATTAAATAGGAAAAATTAATTAAGGACTTTCAACACTTTCCAAATTAATTATTTTCCTAATCTATTAAAAATTCCATAAAGGAACAATTAAATAGGAAAAATAAATTTATTCTAAATTTATTCCTTTTCCTATTCCATGAAAATTCCCAAGAATAGGAATAATCAATAAGGAAAAATAAATTTATTCCTAATTAATTCTTTTCCTTTTTTCCATGAGAGTTCCTAAAAATAAGAACACTCAATAAGGAAATAAATTAATTTCAGTTTAATTCTTTCCCTATTCCATGAGAGTTCCCAAAAAATAGGAACACTCAAAATAGGAAAACCGAATTCAATTAGGAAAGTGAATCTCGGTTAGGAGTAGCACGGGGTGGGGATCCCCGCGCCCCCCCAACCGATCGACCGTGGCCATGGAGGACCACCGCCGCCGCTCAGCCGGCCCGCCACCATGACCGGCGGCATCGCGGCCGAGAAGCCCTCGCGGCGCCTCCCCTTGGTCGATCATCATGGGGATCGATTCATGGGGTTGATCGTCCCCGAGTCCTCCCTCTCTTTCGTCTCCTCCGTCACACGTCTTCTCCGGCGGTCGTTTTGGAATCGATCCAACGTAAATAATTTTACAAAAATAATTTACAATTATCCGGTATCGATTCTTTACATGAAATCGACCTCACAATTTCCGGAAAAATAAAACAAACATCCACCACACAAAAAGGAATCTCGACATCACCGAAAGTTTAATCAAGAGCAATATTATGGACATTAATTAATTAAAATTAAATCTAGCCATAATAATCGGAAACCCTGCAAGGTAGAACAATTTATCGCATATACACATGAACTAGAACCATCGCTCTGATACCAATTGTTGGAAATCGATATCCCGGAGTCGACGGAATTGCGGAAACACGACTCCGACCAAAATCCCTTCGCCGGAAAACAACCACGAACCACCTCACGAGCCGGAGCCCGGCCAAGAACACCCGCCGCGGGATGAACCCACGGCTGCCCTAGCATATCTTGGATAAATTATTCTAGTGATTTAATGAAGTAGAAAAGGAAAATAAAATAAATAAAAATATTAATAATATTTAATTTTATTTTTGGTTTATTCGATTGACTTAATTATATTAATTAAGTATCTTTTGGATTTATTAAAAATAAATAGATTTAAATATTGGAATTAATATTCCCGTCACATGGAGCATTCAAATACGAAGACTGAAGACTAGAAGATGCATACGGGGATGCGATAAAGCCATAATAGTCGGAAAATAATATTCTAGTATTATTTTAATTATGTGATAATACTATGTGCTTTATTACATGTATGCATGCTATTTGTGTTTATTTTATGCACTAGATAGTGTATCCCTTTATTGTAAAAAGCTAAGTGGAAGAGGGAATGGAAACATTCCCATGGTCTCCATTACTGCTCTCTTGGTGACTTTTATAAACTTTTGAAGTTTATATAGATAAGTTATTGGAGGAGAGTTCTTGTAATTCCTCCTACGAGAATCATTGATTAAGTTTGTCAAACAATGCCTAACTTGTCTTTCCAAAACTGATTTCAAGTCGACTCATTCTCACCCCGGGGAGTGGAATGGAGCCAAAGCCACTTAGTCATGTCGAGGACACAAATTAGAGACCTTCGTACCATCCTTTTGAAGGTCGATCGATTGTCTGCTCGGCTCCCTCATTTATGAGAGATAGGGTCGTTCGCATGGTGAATCACTGGTAAGAAACTTCGAGTTTCACTTATGATTCTCCACGTCTTGATTTACAAGATTAAATGGATCAAGTAATTGGGAGTCAATTATAAAAATCTCTTGGTGTAGTAAACGTCCACACAACGTGGCTTGCTATATCGACGGATTTTGGATTAATTGATGTAGACAGTTATAGGGAGTTGTGAAGGACTGTGAGTTATCGTAAACGTCCACACAACGTGGCTTGCGGTAATGTTGCGGTTCCAAACGACTTACCTTAGGTACTGAGTAATGGTTTACACTTAGGTACGCGTTATAGTATTCTTCCCAACGAAGTTACGCTATAATCGATGTACGACCGAAGAAAATCTAATTGCGAAATCGTTTGGGTAGGTAAACGTCCACACAACGTGGCTTGCCATATCAGATGAGATTTTAGATGTGATTAGTAATTTAATGATATTATTTGAGGGAGATAATATCGGTATTAAATTGTTTGTTTGATTTATGTGCTTATAGGTTAAGAATGACTGTAACCCCACTTTGTGATATACTTAAAGATGAAAAGTCACTGGTTCCATATAGTAATGATTGGAAACGAAATCTAGACATTGTTCAGACTGTCGAGCCTTCCAAATCCACTATTGTCCCAACTGATGAGGACATTGAAAATGACCTCAAGGATATGTTAGGACATAGTGTGGAAGCCGGACAAGAGGTGATTGACATACTCATAATTTTCAGTCCTCTTGAGGAATCGCTTAAAAACGATTTCAAAAGAATGAGACTTATAAGTATGATCAGAAAATCACAAGCTCTTGTTGCCAAGATGGAAGCGCAAGCTAAGAAGCCCAGTGGTTCAAAACCACGGATTGGGAAAAGCAAGCCGTGAGGCAAGTGCTATCGATGCAAGCAGTCTGGGCACTGGAGGTCTGATTGTCCTCTCATAAAAGGTACGAAATTTTCCTTAGTCACTGAAACATTGTCAGTGGTGATATCTACCAGTACCTGGTGTGTAGATACGGGGGCCACTGACCATGTCTGCAATTCAATGCAGGGGTTCCAGGAAACCCGGAGACTTAGAGAGGGAGAAATCGTGGTCTACATGGGCAATGCTGCGAAGGTGGCGGCTGTTGCAGTGGGAGACGTTCACTTACGTTTTAGTAGTGATAGGATTTTAGTTTTACAAAATTGTCTTTATGTACCGAATTTTAGAAAGAATTTAATTTCAGTTTCTAAGTTAATTCTGAATGGGTATTCTGTTTCTTTTGATCACTCAGTGGTCATAAGAAGAAACAGTGAAATTATCTGTTCTGGTACATTGATAGACGATTTATATGTACTAAATCCTGAGTCTACCACGATGCAACTAACTGAGACTAATAACACGTCTACGAACACCAATAAGAGAAAGGAACCTTCTAAAATGAATCAATTATACTTGTGGCATCTAAGGCTAGGTCATATTAACTCAAATAGGCTTCAAAGGTTGAAAGCTGATGGTTTAATCAGCGATGTTGAAGGAGAGGACCTTCCAACCTGCGAATCCTGTTTAGAGGGTAAAATGACCAAGCGCCCTTTTTCTAGTAAAGGACGTAGAGCTAAACAAGTGTTGGATTTGATTCACTCTGATGTATGCGGACCTATGTCTACTCAGGCAAGGGGAGGGTACGAGTACTTCATCACTTTTACTGATGATTACTCAAGGTATGGATATGTATACTTGATGCACCGCAAGAGCGAATCTTTTGACAAGTTCAAAGAATTCAAGGCTCTTGTGGAGAACCTTCGAGGTAAGTCCATTAAATGCCTGCAATCTGATCGCGGAGGCGAGTACCTGTCTGGAGAATTCAAGGCATACTTGGCAGAGTCTGGGATTGATTCTCAGCTGACTTCACCATATACTCCTCAGTAGAATGGTGTGTCTGAAAGAAGGAATAGGACTCTTATGGAGATTGTACGTTCAATGATGAGTTACTCAGACTTACCTGTTATGTTCTGGGGATATGCCTTAGAAACAACGGCGTACATTCTGAATAGGGTTCCAACTAAAACGGTACCGACAATACCAATGGAATTGTGGAGTGGGCGTAAGCCTAACTTGAAACACATTCAGATCTGGGAATGTCCAGCACATGTGCTACGACAAGGGGCCGATAAGTTAGAACCTAGAACGGAAGTACGGCTGTTTATAGGATACCCGAAAGGAACTAAGGGTGGCATGTTCTATAGTCCTACAGACCAGAAGATCATTACAAGTACTAACGTTCGGTTCCTAGAGGAAGACTATGTCATGGACCACAAGCCCAAAAGTGACATAATACTTGATGAGATGAGAGGTAACGATGAAGACCTAGATACAGCAAGACCGAGAAATGATACACCAATAGAACCTGCACCTGACACTGTCACTGTTGATACACCGGAACGCCGTCGTAGTGGGAGGGTTGTTAGACAACCAGACAGATGGATTGGATTGGGTGAGTCTTCGGACTCTGGACCTGGAGTTCATGAAATCGATCCCTGGACCTATGACGAGGCGGTACATGATAAAGATGCGCCTTCTTGTAAGAAAGCGATGAAATCCGAAATAGAATCAATGGATTCTAATAAAGTCTGGAATCTTGTAGAACCACCAAAGGGCGTAAAGCCAATTGGGTGTAAATGGGTCTACAAGAGAAAGAGAGGATCTGACGGAAAGGTTGAAACCTTTAAAGCAAGGCTTGTTGCGAAAGGATATACTCAGAAAGAGGGAATCGATTATGAGGAGACCTTCTCGCCTGTAGCCTAGATTAAGTCGATCCGGATTCTCTTATCCATAGCAGCTCATATGAACTATGAGGTGTGGCAAATGGATGTCAAGACAACTTTCCTTAACGGAAGTCTTGACGAGACGATTTATATGAAACAACAAGAAGGATTCATTGCTGAGGGGCAAGATCATCTTGTGTGCAAGCTTAATCGATCTATCTATGGATTGAAACAAGCCTCGAGATCGTGGAACATGCGATTTGATGAAGTAGTCCAGTCTTATGGATTCATTCAAAGCATGGACGAATCGTGTGTGTATTGGAAACGTGATGGGAAGAAAGTGGTGTTTCTCGTACTTTATGTAGATGACATTCTTCTCATTGGCAACAATGTAAAGATGTTATCAGACATAAAGGGATGGTTGTCTAGACAATTCGATATGAAAGATTTGGGAGAAGTTGGATATGTTCTAGGGATCAAAGTTATAAGGGATCGCCGGAATAGAACATTGTACCTTTCCCAGGAATCTTACATACACACGATTCTGGCTCGCTTTAACATGCAAGATTCCAAGAAGGGTGAGTTACCCTTCAGTAAAGGAACTTATCTTTCTAAGAAGTTGTGTCCTAGAACACAAAAGGAGAAAGATGAAATGAAAGCAGTTCCCTACGCTTCGGCCGTGGGAAGCTTAATGTATGCAATGTTATGCACGAGACCTGATATCTGCTATGCGGTTGGCATAGTGGCAAGATATCAGAGTAACCCTGGAAAGGAACATTGGTCTGCTGTTAAGAGCATTTTCAAGTATTTGCGAAATACTAAGGATTATGTTCTGAGATATAAAGCAGACGATCTATTCCCTTTGGGTTACACAGATTCGGATTTCCAAGCTGATAAGGACCGGCGTAAGTCGACATCAGGCTATGTGTACACTTTGGGAGGTGGAGCCGTATCATGGAAGAGTGTTAAGCAAAAGTGCATTTCGGACTCTACCATGGAAGCTGAATATGTTGCAGCCTCAGAGTCAGCGAAAGAGTCAGTGTGGTTCCTTAATTTCCTCTGGGACTTAGATGTGATTCCAAGTTTGCCCAAGGCTATGACAATCTATTGTGACAATAGCGGTGCAGTGGCAAACAGTAAGGAACCACGGTCCCATAGTGCTACGAAACACATAGAGCGCAAGTACCACTTGATTCGAGACATCGTCAAGAGAGGCGACGCTGTAGTCACCAAGATAGCTTCGGAGGACAACCTAGCGGACCCTTTTACCAAAATACTTCCTAAGGAAGTATATTTTAAGCACTTGGAGGGTTTGGGAGTCAGAAGTTTGGAAGATAAGACTAGACCTTAGTATAAGTGGGAGATTGATGGAGTAGTATACTTAACGTCTAGACTTAAGTGATCTAAACTCCTTGTACACTTTCATTTATCTATTTATAAATAAACATTCATTTGCTTTAATTAAATGCAAATTATGGTTCTAGATTTTATATGTTGTATTTAGTATGGTGTGCGTCGTCACACGGAAGATCATACTATCAGTCACTCGTATATAATCAAACGGTTGCTCACGACCTAGATGGACATGAACTAATCCATCGGTATAGTCGTTGTATGAGTGAGAAAATAATTGGTCTTGATTATTTTATCATACATGTACACTTGGTGTATTGAGCGGATCTGCTTGAGACTTATCGATTAGGATTGCCTTTGATAATCGATTTAAGTCTCTGAGTATTCTATTCTTAATCCCTGATATTATTGCGGGTGTGTGAATATAATATAGGTGGCTTTGATTTTCCAAAGGAATTGATTGATTAGAATAACCAGTCAATTACCGGTAAAGTTGGGTCACCGTATTTTATGTATGACATGCTGTGAATTTTTGACGGGAAAGTATGTCCCGATAAGGGTTGATAATATCCACGAGATGAGCTCATAAGGATTTATTATGTAAACCTCGCGAGTGGATTTGTTCCCGCATAATAATAAAGTTGAGTGGTACTAATCTCGGATAAAAGAGATGAATAAATTTTATTATGCAATAAATAAATATTTATTCATGGATATTTATATCTTAAACATACGGAATAAATAATACTACCGGAAGAATATTATTTGATATAATATGGTAAATATTGTTGGAGTTGTGTACTTAATGTCTAGATTTAAGTAACGGAAACTCACGATCCATTGCCATTAATCTATTTAATTAAATAAACAATTATTTGCGTTTAATTATTTATAATTAAATATATGCAAATCATAGTCCTGGATTTTATACGTTGTAGTTAGTATGGTGTTGCATGCGCGCACAGAAGATCATATTATCGGTTACTCGTATTTAATCGAACAGTTGCTCACGACCTAGATGGACACGGACCAATCCATCGGTATAGTCGTTGTGTGAGAGAGAAAATAATTTATCTTAATTATTTTATCACACTTGTACACTTGGTGTATTGAGCGGATCGTTGAGATTCATCGATTAGGATTGCCGGCGATAATCGATTCGAGTCTCAGTGTATTTTATTCTTAATCCCCGAAACTATTGCGGGTGTGTATATTTAATATAAGTGACTTTGATTTACCAAAGGAATTAACCGATTTAATTATTGGGTTAATTACCGGTTAAGTTGGGTCACTATGTTTTATATATGACATGCCGTGAATACTTGACGGGAAAGTGTATCCCGAAAGGGTTGATAATATCCCCGAGATGAGTTCATAAGGAATTATTATGTAAACCCTGCAGGTGGATTCGTTCCGCATAATAATTAAGGTTGAATGGTACTAGTCTCGGATATAAGAGATGAATAAATTAATTAGCAATAAATTAATTTTATTCATGGATATTTATATCTTAAATACACGGAATAAATAATACTACCGGAGAAATATTATTTGATATAATATGGTTTAATATTGGGAGTGCAATTAATTTTATATAGTGGAAAATAGAATTAATTAATATTGATAAGGATTAATGGACTTGAGCATTGAGCTCAATTTAATCTTCAATATTGGAAGCCCAATATTCCACCTCCTTAAGATCCCCTACGTAGCCTATAAAAGCACTACATGGTCTTCTCTATTCTCATAAGTTCATAACTTGAAGATCACAATTCAAGAGAGAGAAAGTAGAGAGGAGGATCCATGGAGTTCGGTAGATCGTCGCCCACACGACGTCCGGGCTAGTGCAAGGAATACGTGGGAAGATCTCAAGGTCATCAAATTGAGTTCTACGTTTTTCCGAACAACGAGAACGAGGTAAATCGTAAAACCTTCTTTATGATTTTATCGTTTAATTATCGTAAAAATATCGTGAACCAAGATACGAAGGACGCGACCCATGACGAGGACGAAACGGGCGGTGGTGGTCGAAGACCACCGGACCGCCGGCGGATTGTCGGCTCGATCGGATGGGTCGAAGGGCATGAAGCCCGGCTGGACGTCGAGCACCGCTTGCGCGGGGCTGCCTCCGCTCACGCGGAGGGGCAGCCGCTCGCGCGGCGGCGGTGCTGGCGGTGATCGCTAGCCACGGTTCGACCGTGGCTGAGCGTGCGATCACCGGGACGTGGCTAGGTCAGCCGGGGTGCAGCTGGGGCGTGCCCAGCGGGCTGAACCCTAGCGCTCGCACGATGCGAGCGCACGCCTCCATCGGGCAGCCGCGGCTTGGCCGTGACAAGGGTTCGATGAGGGGCTGATCCGTGGGGGTTCTAGCATGCCCGGCGGGCTGCCATGGGCAGCCCTAGGCGGCTGCCAAGGACAGCCGCGAGCCCATGCGAGGCCTCGACCGAACAAGCCTTGGATTTATCCGCGGTTAGGGTTTGGTTGAGTCCGGCTTCGCGTAGTGGTTCATGGCGCATTTCCGGCAACCGGGATTTCGATTGGAGTTGTCGTTCCGCAATTTGACAACCCCGGATATTCGATCTCCAAAGGATTTCGGTCGGAATTAATTAGATAATTGATTTTAATTAATTTATTAATTCCGGGATATCGATTTCCAACAATTGGTATCAGAGCGTTGGTTTTAGTTCATGGTATTTTTCGATAAATTGTTCTACCTTGCAGGGTTTCCGATTATTATGGCTAGATTTAATTATGTTAATTAATGTCCATAATAATGTTCTTGATTGTTAAACTCTCGGTGATGTCAATATTCGTTCTTGTGTGGTGAATGCTTGTTCTTAATTTTTCCGGAAATTGTTTGAGGTCGTTTTCATGTAGAGAATCGATACCGGATAGCGTAGTAATAAATTTGTGATTTATTTTACGTTGGATCGAGGACGAAACGACGACCGGAAAAGTGTGACGGAGGAGACGAAGAGAGGGAGGATTCCGGGGATCGATCAACCCCATGATCGAACCCCATGAAGGGTCGATCGATCGAAGGGAGAAGGGGGCTGCCGAGGCTCTCGGCCACGCCTAGCCACCGGCGGTGGTGGTGCGTGGGCTGGGACGGCGGCGATGCTCCTCCTCGAGCCGCGGTCGATGGTGGTGGGGGGCGCGGGGTCCTCGTGATCTCGTGCTCTCCCGCCAAGATCAAACTTTCCTAAATTGATTCGGTTTTCCTATTTTGAGTATTCCTATTTTTGGGAATTCTCATGGAAATAGGAAAAGAATTAATTGGAATTAATTTATTTCCTTATTCTATTATGGAAGTCTTCTAGAATATTCTAAGTTCTACTTGGAATAGGATTCTAGAGATTTAATAGAATTAGAAAGGAAAATAATTAATTATTAAATTAATTTATTTCCTAGTTGATTATTCCTATTTTATGTGAATTTTCATGGACATGGAAATTAATTAATTTTGGAAAGTAGAAGAGTCCTTAAATTAATTTTTCCTTATTTAATTATTCCTTTATGGAATTTTTAATGGATTAGGAAAGAAATTAATTTGGAAGGACTAGGAGTCCTAAATTATTTTATTTCCTTATTTCATTATGGAAATCATCTAGAATATTCCAAGTGGGTCTTGGATAGATTATTCTAGAGATTTAATGAAGTAGAAACGGAAAATAAAATAAATTATTTTATTTCCTTATTCTATTATAGAAGTCTTCTAGAATATTCCAAGTGGGTTTTGGATAGATTATTCTAGAGATTTAATAGAATTAGATAGGAAAATAAATAAATAAAAATATTAATAATATTTAATTTTATTTTTGATTTATTCGATTGACTTAATTTTCGAATTAAGTAACTTTTGGATTTATTAAAAATAAATAGATTTAAATATTGGAATTAATATTCCCGTCACATGGAGCATTCAAGAACGAATACTAAAGACTAGAAGATGCGTACGGAGATGCGATAAAGCCATAATAGTCGGAAAATAATATTCTAGTATTATTTTGATTATGTGATAATATTCTATGTGCTTTATTTCATGTATGCATGCTTATGTGTATTTAATTATGCATTAGATAGCGTATCCCTTTATTATAAAAAGCTAAGTGGGAGAGGGTATGGAAACATATACATGGTCTCCATTGCTGTTCTCTTGGTGACTTTTATGAACTTTCGAAGTTCATATAGATAAGTCATTGAAGGAGAATTCTTGTAATTCCTCTTACGAGAAACATTGATTAAGTCTATCAAACAATGCATAATTTGTCTTTCCAAAACTGATTTCAAGTCGACTCATTCTCACCCCGGGGAGTGGAATGGAGCCAAAGCCACTTGGTCATGTCGAGGACACAAATTAGAGGCAGTCGTACCATCTTTTGAAGGTGGATCGATTGTCTGCTCGGCTCCCTCATTCTATGAGAGATAGGGTCGTTCGCATGGTGAATCACTGGTTAGAAACTTTGAGTTTCACTTATGATTCTCCGCGTCTTGATTTACAAGATTAAATGAATCAAGTAATTGGGAGTCAATTATAAAAGTCTCTTGGTGTAGTAAACGTCCACACCACGTGGCTTGCTATACTAACGGATTTTGGATTAATTGATGTAGACAGTTGTAAGGAATTGTGAAGAATTGTGAAGTCATCGTAAACGTCCACACCACGTGGCTTGCGGTGATGTAGCGGTTCCAAACGATTTACTTTGGTACTGAGTAATGGTTTACACTTAGATACGCATTATAGTATTCTTCCCTACGAAGTTCCGCTATAAGTGATGTATGACCGAAGCAAAACTAATTGCTAAATCATTTGGGTAAGGTAAACGTCCACACCACGTGGCTTGCCATATCTGATGGGATTTTAGAGGCGATTAGTGATTTAATGATATTATTTAAGGGAGATAATATCGGAGATTAAATCAATTGTTTGTTGTTATATGTGCTCATAGATTAGGAAATGGCTTTGAACCCACTTTATGTGATACGTAAGGATTTTAAACTCACTGGTCCCTAAATGTAATGATTGGAATAGAGATCTAGACATTACCCAAACTGTTGAAGAGTACAAGGTTGTACTCAATGAGCTTTGTCCTTCCGAGCCTATTGACATAGGCGGCTAGACAAGAAGCGATGAGGATACTCATAAAGGCCAGTCGCTTCGAGAAAACGCTTAAAAACGTTTTTGAGATGATTGACCTTTTAGACGAGTTGAGTCGGAAATCGCAAGCTCTTGTAGCCAATGCCAAAGGTTTTGAACCTAAGGGCAAAATCGGGGGAAAGGAAAAGCAAGCAAAGAAACCCAGTGGTCCTGTCTTGGACCACGAGATGGGACGAGAAATCCAAGAGGCAAGTGTTCTCGATGCAAACAGTCTGGGTACTGGAAGTCTGATTATCCTCTCAAAGAAAGTACGAAATTTTCTTTAGTCGTAAAACATAGTCAGTGGTATTATCTACCGGAACCTGGTGTGTAGATATGGAACCACTGACGGTATGTGCATTTTAAATGCAAGGGTTCCAGGAAACCCGACGACTTAGAAAAGAAGAAATCGTAGTCTACATGGGCAATGCTGTGGAGGAGGCAGCAGTTGCAGTGGAGGACATTTTATTGGATTTCATTTTGAGTTATTGCTTTTATGTATCTTTCATATTAGAAAGAACTTTGTTCTGGATTTCTAATGAATGGATATTTTATTTCTTTTAATCATTTGATGGTTATAAGAAGAAATAATGATAGTATCTATTCTGGTACATTAGCTAGCAATATATAAATGATGAATCCTGAGTCCACCACGATGCAACGAACCGTAGTATAAAACTCGTTTTACTAATATGAGATTTCTTTATTAAATCGATTATACTTGTGGATTCTTATGCTAAGTCATGATTATTCAAATGAGAAGTTCAAAGGTCGAAAATTGATATTTGATCAATTAAGTTGAAGGAGTGGACCTTCCGACCTAAGAATCTAATTTGGAAGGTAACATGACTAAGCAATCCTTTATGGATATAAGATATAAGATCCGGACAAGTATAAGAATTGATTGACTCTGATGTATGCAGACCTATGTCTACTCAGACAATAAGGTACGAGTACTTCATTTGATGATTACTCGAGAAATGGATTAGAATACCTGATGTGCCACAAAAGCAAGTGTTTTGACAAGTCAATGGACACTAAGCAATTGTGGAGAACCATCGATGTATATCCATTTCTAGCCTGCGATTTGATCGCGGAGGCAAGTGCCTGTCTGAGGAATGCATGGCATACTGACCAGAGATTGGGATTTGATCCCAAATGACTACACCATACACTTTTGTGTAAGAAATGGTGTGTCATAAATAAGAAATGGAACTCTTATAGAGATAGTAAAAGATGAGTTATACGGAACTACCTATGTTCTATGGATATGTCTGGAAACAACGGCGCATTCAAAAGCGGTTGTAGAATGTCCTGGAAGAACAAAAGATGTGTGTTCAATAGTACTATGAACCAGAGGGACGTTATAAGTTCTAACGCCCGGTTCTTAGAGAAAGACTATATTATGAACCACAAGCCCAAAGTGACGTGATTCTTTGAAGTGAGAGAGAAGAAGAGGACTGAGAACCAGCCGAACCGAGTAGCGGTACACCACTAACTGCACCTACTGTTATCACTGTTTATACACCGGAATGCCGTTGTAGTGGGAGGTTGTGTGACAACCGGAGATATTCATAATACTAGGTGAGTCTTCGGACTATGGACGTAGTATACATGAAATCGATCCCTTGATCTACATGAAGGCAGTACTAGATCTAAATGTGCCTTCTTGGAAAGCAATAAGGATTATTGTTAAGAGGCAAGATCATTTAGAGTACAAGCTTAGTTAATCCATTTATGGATTGGAACAAAGCATTGAGTTCGTGGTACTTGCGCATTGATGAGATAGTCCATTTGATGGATTCATCAAAAGGCATTGACGAATCGTGTGTATAGGAAACGTGATGGAAACAAGGTGGTGTTTCTCGGAGGTTTTATGTAGATAACATTTTATCATTGGTAACAATGTAAAGATGTTGTCAGACATAAAATGATGGTTGTCTAGATTAATCAATATGAAAGATAAAGGAAGAAGTTTGACATGTTCTTGAGATCTTGGATCTCTAGGAAAGAACATTGTACTTCTCCTGGACATCTTACATATATATGATTATGGTTCGTTTTAACATGCAAGATTCCGAGAAAGGTTCGTTACCTTTCAGAGGCGAAATGCATCTATCTAAGGATATGTGTTTGAGGAACACAAAAGGAGATAGAAGCAATGAAAGCAGTTTCCTACACTTTGAGTGTGGAAAGCTTAATAAATGCATTGTTGAAAACAAGAACCTGATATCGGCTATGCGGTTGTCATAGTGGGAGGATATCAAGGTAATCCTGGAAAGGAATATTCGACTGCTGTAAAAGTACTTTCGAAGTACTGTTCTAGACTACGAAGCAGACGAACATTTCCTTTGGATTACATTCTCTTAGATTTCTAATCGAATGAGGACCGGTGTAAGTCGATATCAGGCTATGTGTTTCACTATTGAAGGAGAAGGAGTTTTAACATGGAAGAGTGATAAGCACGATGCTTTTCGGACTCTGCCATGGGTAACCAAATAGCGGCCTCAGAGGCAGCGGAAGTTTTGGTATAACTCCGGGATAATCTCTGGGACTTAGAGGTGATTCTTAATTTGCCAAAAGGCTATGTGTATAGCGGTTCGATGGCAAATGGTAAGAAATCACAAGTCCATAAGTGTAAGATAACACATAGTGCAAGTACCACCTGATACGAGTCATCGTCGAGGGAGACGACGCTGTAGTCACCAAGATAACTTCAGAGCGGCAACCTAGAGTGCTCATTCACATAGTACTTCTTGGAAGTACAACTTAAGCACGTGATGAGTATGGGAGTCGGGAGTTTGGAGGAAATGACTAGACCTTAGTACAAGTGGGAGATTGTTTGAGTTGTGTACTTAATGTCTAGATTTAAGTAACGGAAACTCACGATCCATTGCCATTAATCTATTTAATTAAATAAACAATTATTTGCGTTTAATTATTTATAATTAAATATATGCAAATCATAGTCTTGGATTTTATACGTTGTAGTTAGTATGGTGTTGCATGGGCGCACAGAAGATCATACTATCGGTTACTCATATTTAATCGAACAGTTGCTCACGACCTAGATGGACACGGACCAATCCATCGGTATAGTCGTTGTGTGAGAGAGAAAATAATTTATCTTAATTATTTTATCACACTTGTACACTTGGTGTATTGAGCGGATCGTTGAGATTCATCGATTAGGATTGCCGGCGATAATCGATTCGAGTCTCAGTGTATTTTATTCTTAATCCCCGAAACTATTGCGGGTGTGTATATTTAATATAAGTGACTTTGATTTACCAAAGGAATTAACCGATTTAATTATTGGGTTAATTACCGGTTAAGTTGGGTCACTATGTTTTATATATGACATGCCGTGAATACTTGACGGGAAAGTGTATCCCGGAAGGGTTTATAATATCCCCGAGATGAGTTCATAAGGAATTATTATGTAAACCCTGCAGGTGGATTCGTTCCGCATAATAATTAAGGTTGAATGGTACTAGTCTCGGATATAAGAGATGAATAAATTAATTAGCAATAAATTAATTTTATTCATGGATATTTATATCTTAAATACACGGAATAAATAATACTACCGGAGAAATATTATTTGATATAATATGGTTTAATATTGGGAGTGCAATTAATTTTATATAGTGGAAAATAGAATTAATTAATATTGATAAAGATTAATGGACTTGAGCATTGGGCTCAATTTAATCTTCAATATTGGAAGCCCAATATTCCACCTCCTTAAGATCTCCTACGTAGCCTATAAAAGCACTACATGGTCTTCTCTATTCTCATAAGTTCATAACTTGAAGATCACAATTCAAGAGAGAGAAAGTAGAGAGGAGGATCCATGGAGTTCGGTAGATCGTCGCCCACACGACGTCCGGGCTAGTGCAAGGAATACGTGGGAAGATCTCAAGGTCATCAAATTGAGTTCTACGTTTTTCCGAACAACGAGAACGAGGTAAATCGTAAAACCTTCTTTATGATTTGATCGTTTAATTATCGTAAAAATATCGTGAACCAAGATACGAAGGACGCGACCCATGACGAGGACGAAACGGGCGATGGTGGTCGAAGACCACCGGACCGCCGGCGGATTGTCGGCTCGATCGGATGGGTCGAAGGGCATGAAGCCCGGCTGGACGTCGAGCACCGCTCACGCGGAGGGGCAGCCGCTCGCGCGGCGGCGGTGCTGGCGGTGATCGCTAGCCACGGTTCGACCGTGGCTGAGCGTGCGATCACCGGGACGTGGCTAGGTCAGCCGGGGTGCAGCTGGGGCGTGCACAGCGGGCTGAACCCTAGCGCTCGCACGATGCGAGCGCACGCCTCCATCGGGCAGCCGCGGCTTGGCCGTGACAAGGGTTCGATGAGGGGCTGATCCGTGGGGGTTCTAGCATGCCCGGCGGGCTGCCATGGGCAGCCCTAGGCGGCTGCCAAGGACAGCCGCGAGCCCATGCGAGGCCTCGACCGAACAAGCCGTGGATTTATCCGCGGTTAGGGTTTGGTTGAGTCCGGCTTCGCGTAGTGGTTCGTGGCGGATTTCCGGCAACCGGGATTTCGATTGGAGTTGTCGTTCCGCAATTTGACAACCCCGGATATTCGATCTCCAAAGGATTTCGGTCGGAATTAATTAGATAATTGATTTTAATTAATTTATTAATTCCGGGATATCGATTTCCAACAAATATTGGGAGTGCAATTATATTTATATAGTGGAATTAATCATATAATTAATATTAATGGATTAATAGATTTGGGCTTGGGCTCAATTTAATCATTAATATTGGAAGCCCAATATTCTACTTCCTTAAGGTCCCCTACGTAGCCTATAAAAGCACTACATGGTCTTCACAATTAGAACACAAGACAAGAATATCATTAGTTGATAGTTCTAGAGAGTTGTGAAGGAGATCCATAAGCTTGGAGGATCGTCGCCCACACGACGTTCAAGCAAGTGCAAGGAATACGTTGGAAGGCTTCAAGGTCATCGAAGTTCTTCGTTTTTCCGGACAACGAGAACGAGGTAAAATCGAGAAAACCCCCTCTATGATTTTAATCGTTTATATATTGAATATACCGACGAACCAAGATCCGAGCATCGAACCGAGAAACGAGGGACGAACGGGTGGTGGCGGTGTTAACCGCCGGACCACCGGCGCTTGCCCATAGGGTTTCCGCGCGAGGGAAACGCACCCCGGCTGGACGCCGGGGGATCGATCGATCACAAGGATCGATCGATGGGGTGCGGGCTGGTGCCGCACCCCTCCCCACCATCGATGGTGGGGCGTCCCTCCGAACAGCGGCGAGTCGCCGGACTCGCCGCGGGGCTGCCCTTGCAGCCCCAGCTGATCGCGCGTCGCGATCGGCGGTCGATCGCGTGAACCCCGCCCATGCGGGGGTTCGGCTTGGGGTGATCGCGCGTCTCCGGGCGCGTGGTCTTCTCGGGCGGACTCTGGCACGTGCGGTGGTGTTCACGTGTTATCCGGCGATGGGTTTTTGATCGGAGTTGTCATGTTCCGCAATTCCGGCAACTCCGGGATATCGAATTCCAACACCTTCTTGGAGTCTTTCTTTTGCTGCTCCTTAGTCTTTAAGGCAACTTATACCTCCTCCAAAGTAAGGGCATGCTGCCTGCCGAGAATGATGGCATCCTTAAATTGATCGAGGGATGAAGGCAGAGATCCCAACAAGAGCAATGCTTGATCTTCCTCCTTCAACTTCTCATCAATGTTCTCCAGGTCATCAAGAATCTTCACAAAGTCATCCATCTGATCCACGATGGATTTATCCGAGACCATCTTGAAGGCATACAACTTTTGCTTCAAGTACAATCGGTTTGCCAAGGATTTAGTAAGGTACAAACTCTCTAACTTCTACCATAGGTCATAGGCAGTCGTCTCGTTTTTCACTTCCCTTAAAACCTTGTCTCCTAAATTCAGAAAAATCACAGCTCGTGCCATGTCTGATATCTCACCGATGTCGCCTGAGGCAGACTCTGCCGCAGAGCCTGCGGAAGCCTTCCTGGCAGCTTCTTTTGCGTCCTCCTTCTTTGTCTCTGGATCTTTCCCCTTGCCTTTCCCAGCACCTTTCGTGCTGCCCAGTGGCAGTAGCGCTGCCGCCAATCCTTGTTGCGTTAGTATTGCCCTAATCTTGATCCTCCAAAGACCAAAATCGTTCTTGCCCGTGAACTTCTCAACCTCATACTTCGACGATCCGGACTTCATCTTCTCCTCGTGATTTATCCTTCCCACAGACGGCGCCACTAGTTGAGGATTCGCACAACAAGGTCTAGAATAACCGAATAAATCCGATTAAACTAAACGTTCATAAACCACACGAATATGAATAATCCAAAACCGCACGAATACGACTTGACTCTCAAGCTCACGATCTCTCACGTATATATGAACTCACAAGAACACGAAAGCAAAGAAAAACGAAAGAACAAGACAAGATTTACGAGCTTCGGTTTCGCACTGCCTAAGACAAGGCAGCCCCAACCTACTTGCTCGGGGAGAGGGTGTTTCTTCTTTATTATATGAAAACGAGATTACAACTCTTCCTAGTAACCCTAGAACCAACAAGATGTAAGCGATTACAAGTTTAATCTCTAAAAGAAGAACGTATTCTTTTCTCTCTTAATTCCACGCCAATGCCTCTGATCGACGTCCCTTTTATAGAGGACCTGGAGACCGACTCTTGGTAGAATTAGGTTCCTTATGCTCCAAGGATTCCGTAGCTTTTTGAATCACCTCAATCGGATAAGTATAGAAAGAGATATTCAATTTTTGGTTCCTTTCCAAAAATAAAAGTTCTGCCTGCCTCCTGCCAGGGAACTGTCTACGCCTTCGCATTGCGGCAGAGTTAACGCCTTCGTGCTGCGGCATGAACCTGTCTTACATAAAAATTTATAATTTTGAACATATCTTCACAAAGTACGTTCGCAGCGATGTCAGGTTGTGGCCCTCCGCCATTTCCTCTTCTTGTTCTTCCTCATCTTCCTGAATTTCGAGTGCAATTTTGTTCGGACCAGGTTGTCGCCCTCGGCAGCGGGGCAGACTTCTCAGTCTTCTTCCAGTGCAGCTTCATGGGGTAGGACACCCTCTACGCCGTCATACCACACCTCACCTCCCTCGACGCCTTTGTCGAGCACTCGAGCTGCAACATAGCGCGAATTCGCATATGGCCGAGATCAACTTGTACATGACTTTGAAATGTCTGGCGTCGATCTAGGCAGATTGTCCTAGCAAAACGGAGTCAACTGGGGCACGGCGGCGTCGCACCCTCTGCCGCCGCGAAAAGTGGTGGAGCTGATGAAAGCCAACAACATCGCGAAGGTTAAGCTGCTCGACGGCGACCCACTCGTCTTCCAATCGCTCTCGAATTCCAGAATTTGCATCACTGTCGGCATTCCAAATTACATGCTCCGTAGCCTGAATTCTTCTGTAACGGCCGCCGAGAGTTGGGTCCACGACAACCTAACCCGCTCCGACGGAACCTTCAGGGTTCTCATTGAGTGTGTGTTTCAATTGAGATTCGAAGGCGCCATTTTTTCGAAGCTCTGGTTCGTGTTGATTCATTTTAGAGTAATAGCAAAAAAAATGTGGTTTGTTTATGTTGTCCCAGTGGAATTAGTTAAAAATTAGATGATATTGTGATTTGTGAATGGAATCTTTAGTTATTGTAGCAGGACCTCATGAAGCTGACCCTAACGGGCGCGGTCAGGGGTAACATCGGAGAAGAGTTTGAGATGCCTAAGTGCGAGGGTGAGGGGACGAGTAGGAATAGTGTGATGGGTTTTATCGAAAGTTGTCGAAAGAGAGGTCTTGATCAGGACTTAGGTCTCAATGTATGAAACTAGTGGTGTAACTATGTATGAAACTAGTGGTCTCGACGCCTATTCATGATTGTTTTACCGTGAAACTTTTTATGAAACTAATAGTGTAAATATGCATGAAACTATCTTTCCTTTTTGTGTAATTATATGTATTACATTACACAAAACTAATAACGAAATTAGTCAAAACTAAGTAATTGTATTACACAAAATTAGAAACGAAATTAGTAGAAAATTAATGTTAGTTATATTACACCAAATTCTTGTGTCAAAATCATGTTTTCAAGCTCTTGAATCATGATGAAACAACCACACCGAAACAGCCACTGGAACAGTTACAAGAACTAGGAGCCACGCGAACAACTCAAGAACTAGGATCGCAATTGTTTATTTTTTTTATATATTCAAGCACATATGCCGAAACAGCCACTGGAACAACTACAGAACTAGGATCGAAATTATTTATTTTTTTATATATTCAAGCACATATGCAAGTAATTGTTTTTTCTAGAACTAATTACATTAGTTTACATTAATTGTTTACATATCTGTATGAAACATATCTACTTTATTTTCGATTCAATGGCCTGTTTTCAAGCACATATGCCATTTTAAGGTTTGTTAGTGTAAGGAATTGGTATTATTTGCAATATTATGTTGTTTTTCGTTAATAGTTTTCTGCAATATTGACGCTCTCCTAACAAGTACTAGACAAATTGTACCAGGAACTATGTAGTACAGTGAAGAACAAAAATTGTATCCACAACTATCTAAAAAAGTGAGTTCAAATTAAATTACAAAGTATATGCAACAGAAATTTCACTACATATAACATGCTATCATCTTAAAATATTTTGCGCATAGCGATCTCGATTTTTTTCGCCCCTGCATAAATTGAAAATGTTGCATAATTAAATATTTTCCAAGTGAAACTATGGATTTTCTAAAAGTCAAAATAAATCGGTGACTTACGCGGCTGTTCTTAGTATTGAAATTTTGTGCTTGAAAATTACTATTACTCTCGTCCCTTTCTACGATTTCCTGTAGGATTAGTTTTTGTCAATTCCAATTAAGTAGAAATAAAAAACCACACACAAAGCTACAAAGATTGCGGTCAGTTACTAAATAATAATTACATAATTGGCTAACAAATTCACCAACTTCAAATCAAGTCAATGGAGAATCAAATCTAGAAAAATATGAATTTGATACATCCTAAAGAGCTTGCTAAATATATCATAAGGTGTTATGCTACTACATGACGTTATCTAACCCAGAAATGTCATAGGAAAAACAATTAATAGCCAAGAGCATTGCTTTTGAGTATGTAACTTGTAGTTTCTCTCTTTGGGACCAGCAAAAGAAGCGTCTAAACATATTTAGCATACAACTCAAAAATTAAGTATCACAACACACAAAAATTACATTCTATTACAGCTTACAAAGTAGAAAATAACAAACATAAATTCACAGATTCCCAAGGCAGAAAAATTAAGGAACAGAGGTGTTAACATACCTAATGATCCCAGATCAAATAACTACAAATAAACCTAAATCATAATACATAACTATGATACAAATGGCTATAAACTGAATTTAACATTGATCATATTTAAATCTAAATATGTTAAAAAGATATTGGAACTAGCATCAGAACCATACTTCAAACCAACAAAAAACTACTTAGCAGACGTAATTAACCAAATACTACAATAACATTTAGAAAAATTATTTTTTGCAATTTAAAAAGAAGTAATTAACACAAACCCTAACCGTAAAAACACGAATTCTCCCCTTACCGATTGATTTCAGCAAGCAAGGGCCCATTGAAGCCCCCTCGACGGTTCATGTACTGTCGCGATTGCCGATTGGTGACCTTCCTCACGACACCGATGTCCTTTCCCGAAACCGAAATTCCCTTGTGGAATCGAACCCAACGGGGATCCCGAATTTCTTCGTCCCTTGTGGAATCGAACCGAACGGGAATCGTACCCAGGGGAGCGGTGCTGGCACTGACTGTGGCGATGACGCTCGAAGCTTTGGTTAAGATTAAGATTCTTCAAAACTTTGTGGTTTGGACATCTGGTTTCTCGTAGGTTTAAGTTTTGCTTGAATGAAAGATTTGAAGAATTAACGTCTTTTAAGTTTTAAAAGAGTTTTTTTACGTTTTTAATTAAACGGTAAGAATGAGAGTAGGTGTATATAATAAAATATAGGGCTAAATACACTTTGCCACCTTAGGATATGAGATTTTTACACTTTGCAACTTAATCGGAAAACTTTTACCGATCAATACCACAGGATAAGCAATATTACAATTTGCAACTTGCCGGCTGCCGGATCGGAATATTGGAAAGAATATTCCGGGAATTTGAGATTCACGCTCTATTGAAGAGAGTGAAAATTACTTACACAACAATAATTAAAAATAAATTCATAAATACAAAATGTTAATACATTTTTCATTTTAATTATTAAAAAAATGAATTACGTATATCTCTCCTCTTCTCCGTCTTGTCCAATTACAGAATTCAATTTCTATCAATTATCATCATCTTCGTAGACTGGATTTATTTATCATCATCTTCATAGACTTCGTTGAGATGGGCTCACGATACCCCCAACACCCGTAAAATCCACCTGCTCGAGGACAACATCGACGCCCAGCGCCGCGAGATCCAAACCCTCCTCCAAGACAACCAGCGCCTCGCCGCTGCCCACATTCCCGGAGCTAAAGTAGGAACAGGTTCCTGAAGAGGCATATCGATTTCTCCCCTCCGCACGTCTCTTTCGATTGATTGACCTACATTTCAATTTTCACAGCAATTCTCACTCTTTTTTCTCGGCCATAAATCTCAGCGGAACCCTAATGATTTCCTCTGATTTCCTCCACAGAATTTGCGGCCGGCTCTAGCAATATCCACCCCTCCTCCCGTAAAATGTACAACCCCGCGCAAGGTACACCCCTTCTACAGCGTACTGCTCCTCCTCTTAATGTCCGACTCTCTCACCATTCGAGCCCTCCTCAGTCATGTGATGTTCGATTGAATCTCGATTTTATGTAATGATGGGTTTTGTATGATGATATTGACGGTTGATAAATTGGAATTTTGTAGATCACACTTAACAGGAATTTTGAAGATCTCAATTTTCTGTATGAAATTTATTTTTTTAGTATTTAATTGATTAAACAATTTATGTATTTTTGCAATGAATGATGTTGGATGAACGATAAACTTTTGATTTACAGATTTTTTTACAAGAGAAAAATAGGGCAGGGTAAAAGTGTAATAAGCCATTTTTTTGGTTTGAAATTTACTAAAACACCCTTCAAAACTGAATATTTCATAGCATATTCCGATCCGGCAGCCGGCAGGTTCCAAATTGTAATATTGCTTATCCTGTGGTACTGATCGGTAAAAGTTTTCCGACTAGGTTGCAAAGTGTAAAAACCCCATATCCTGGGGTGGCAAAGTGTATTTAGCCCTAAAATATAAGGATAATTTCGAAAGTCTGGTCTTTTTTAAGATTAGACAAAAGATTAGTCTGGTCTTTTTTACGATTAGACAAAAAATTAGTATTTTATCTTTTTATAAAACTCCCATAATAAATTTGTAGGTGAATATTATTTTAAGGATTAAAAAGAAAAAAATCAAATAAATTTTGTAATTATTAGGTGAATATTATTTTAAGGATTAAATAGAAAAAAATCAAATAAATTTTGTAAAATATTCAATATTTGTAATGATTTTATTTTTTTACCATTTTAGAAGATTTATTAATTTATTTTCTTAATTAATAATTAAATTTAATATTAATTAAAATACTATTTATTTAATTAATTCAATATAATCATATGCAACGTGACGAGGATGTATTCGACGAGGAGGAGTAGCTCGCGGGCGATGTTGAGTTCGTCGTCGTCGGGCCTCGCGGCGGCGGCGTGCTGAAATCGGCCGGGAGAGATGAGTGCGGAGTGTTGAGATGAGGACGGTCAAACGTGAAGAGAGGAGAAGGTATAAAAGGAAGGGTAACGATGTATTTACACATTTTAAGCGACCTAATTGACACGCGTAATTTCTCAAAAACCTTATGCTAGAAAAAATGTTGAAAAAGGCCTAATTGCCATTTTTCTCTATTTTAAATTATTAAAATTGCTTTTCTTTATAATATTAAAAATTCAAATAATTTTATTTATAAGAAAAAAATAAAATATTTACACTTATTTGTAAAGTGAAAAACACGAAGAGTTTGTTATAATTAGATAAATCAATTTACTTATTTTCTGAAATATGCCTTTAATAAATTAGTAGGTGAATATTATTTTAAGGATCAAAAGGAAAAAAATCAAATAGATTTTGTAAAATATTCAATATTTATAAGGATTATATTGATTTTTTTTCTTACCATTTTAGAAGATATTTTAATTTTTTTTAATTAATAATTAAATTTAATATTAATTAAAATACTATTTATTTAATTAATTCAATATAATCATATGCAATGTGAATCTGGTCATTAGAAACTCCGTACAGTCATATCGTTGGGACTGGGAAAAAATATTACTGTAGAGAGTTATTCTTATACAGAATTTTACAAAATAAAAATAATTTTTTCTATAAAAAATAATATAAATTAAATATAAAAATAATATACATACAATATTATATATCTTTAAATTAACTAAATCAATTTAATAGTTTTGAATAATAAAATTTGACCATATATGTGTAAAAATTGTGTTTATTTAACATACAAATTGAATAAAATATTAATGAATGTAAGGACTATAAACTTTGATCATGCATATACTATATGTTATGATTTTGATAAATATTTCAAGTATTCTTAAACATGTTATTAATTTTAATAAATAAAAATATTATTAATAAATATTTTTATTATATATTAATCATTTATTCTGATAAATATTTCAAGTATTCTTAAACATGTTATTAATTTTAATAAATAAAAATATTATTAATAAATATTTTTATTATTTATTCTTATATAGAGGTATAAATACTTTAATGTGGAGTTATTCCTATTTGTAACTGATTTCAAGTTGAAACTTAATTTTTTTATTATTACATAGGAGTTTATTCCTATAGAGATTATTACTGCAATATAGAATTTCTACCGTATAATACTAAATAAGAGTCCTTTCATCTAAAATTACCCTTAATCAGGTAAGAGTCCCTCTCATCTTACCCTTAATTAATTCTATATAATCATATGCAATTGTGAATCTGGTAACACCATAACACCACCGAGAATCTCGTCCGCACGCATTCATCCTCCTAGCAAATTCACCGGCTTGAGTCAAAAAATGGCCACTGGCGAGTTCTCCTCGGAGAAGAAGCATCAAGCAATCCTTGATATCGAAGGTATATTTCAATTAATATTAGTAATGTTGTAACATTATTATATTATATTTGTATAATTGAATTTTGATTTTGATTAATTAAAAAGATGTTGTTGAAGAGCCTTCGGAGCTGAACGATTGCCCGATAGAGCAGGTCCGTCTGACGGTGCCGCCAACGGACGACCCGTCCCTGCCGTGCTTGACGTTCCGGACGTGGGCGATCGGGCTGATGTCGTGCGTGCTGCTGTCCTTCGTGAACAAGTTCTTAGGGTACCGGCAGAACAGCATGTGGATATCCTATGATACCATTCAGATGATCAGCCTCCCGTTGGGCAGGTTCATGGCCCGCGTCCTCCCCACCACCGTCTACACTGTTCCTTTCACCTCATGGTCCTTCTCTCTCAACCCGGGCCCTTTCAACCTCAAGGAGCACGTACTTATCACCATCTTTGCCAGCTGTGGCTCCTCCGGTGCTTACGCTGTCCACATCGTCTCCATCGTCAAGGCCTTTTACCACCGCAATCTCCATCCCTTCCCCGCCTGGATCCTCGCCGTTACCAATCAGATGCTCGGTTACGGCTGGGCCGGTTTGTTCAGGGGTATATTGGTTGATACCCCCCACATGTGGTGGCCTGAAAATATGACTTCCGTATCTTTGTTCAGGTATGTAGGTATTTATATATAATAAATACATCGTAGTATGTATCGTGTGATTCATATATATTAATTAATTGTGTCGTCTGCACTATATATAGGGTCTTGCACGACAAGGAACTGAGGCCAAAGGGTGGGCTGACGCGTCTTCAGTTCTTCCTAGCTGTGTTTGTGGCCAGCTTTGTGTACTACATTGTTCCTGCTTACCTGGCCCCGTCCGTCTCCTACATCTCCATCCTCTGCCTCATCTACAAGGACAAAATACTCCCCCAGCAGCTCGGGTCCGGGATTTACGGGCTGGGTATCGGCTCCTTCAGCTTGGACTGGGCCGTCATCGGCAGCGCCATATCCACTCCCACGTTCGCCATCATCAACACCCTCGTCGGTTTCTTCCTGGTCATGTACGTCATGACCCCCTTGGCCTACTTCACTGACATGTACAGCGCCAAGAAATTTCCAATCTTCTCGCCCAAGAGCTTCGACGTGCACGGAAATATTTACAACATCTCACGCGTCATCGACAACAAAACCTTTTCCCTCGACATGGCCGGGTACAACAATTACAGCAAACTGTACCTCAGCGTCTTTAACGCCTTCAGATACGGCCTCGGATTCGCTTCCCTCACTGCCACCATACTGCCACCATCACTCACGTTGCGCTTCATCATGGAAAAACGATCTTGTCGCACGTGAGAAACACAAAGGAGGATGTGCAAGGGAAAATGGACGTGTACGGAAGGCTAATGAAAGCCAACTATGCGGCTGTTCCGCAGTGGTGGTTTCACGTGATTCTCGTTTTGGTGTTGGGTCTTTCATTGCTGACTTGTTTGGGTTTCAACGCGGAACTCCAGCTCCCTTGGTGGGGGCTTATAATGGCTGCTGGGATGTCCTTTTTCTTCACCCTACCCATCGGAATCATTCGAGCAACGTCTAACATGTCAATCTGGTTGGACATCATCATGGAGATGGTGATCGGTTTCATTTACCCGGGCCGACCCCTTGCCAACGTTACCTTCAAGACGTACGGCACCATGAGCATGGGGCAAGCACTCAGTTTCCTATCAGATTTCAAGTTGGGTCATTACATGAAGATCCCTCCCAGGTCCATGTTCGTCGTTCAGCTCGTGGGCACCGTGGTCGCATCCAGCACCTACTTCGGCACGGCCTGGTGGCTCCTCTCGACGGTTGACCACATGTGCGACGTGGCATCGCTTCCCGAAGGCAGCCCGTGGACCTGCCCAGGGGACGAGGTCTTCTACAACGAGTCCATCGTGTGGGGGGTCATCGGGCCCCTGAGGATGTTCACGAGACAGGGCGTGTATGGGGCCCTCAACTGGTGGTTCCTGGTGGGGTTCGTGCTCCCCATCCTCGTCTACCTCTTAGGGCGGAAGTACCCGGAGAAGAAGTGGATCAGGCTGGTCAACGTGCCCCTCATCCTCAGCGCCACGTTGGGCATGCCGCCATCCAGGGCCACAAACATTATCATGTGGGGGGCTGTGGGCCTTTTCTTCAACCTGTACGTCTTCAGGGTGAGGAAGAAATGGTGGGCCAGGAACGCGTACGTCCTCAGCGTCGCGCTCGACACCGGGATCACCTTCTGCGGTGTCCTTCTTTTCTTCACTCTGCAGTCGTATGACGTGGCGGGCCCCAACTGGTGGGGGCTGCAGGCCAACGACCACTGCCCGCTGGCCACTTGCCCGACTGCACCTGGGATTGTTGTTAAGGGTTGCCCTGTCCAGTGACACACTTGAACACGATGCCAACTTGCAACTCTATAGTCAGTAATGTTTTTATTGATTGTGAACAAACTCAGATTCGTCCCATACAAAAGACAAATCCTTTAATGCAGCACTAAGGAATTTTTTTACATAATAGTAATAACGTTAATTTATTTAACTTATTTTTTCTTCATAATTTTGATAAATCATTGACATGTGAAATATCATATCAACAAGATAAAAATATTAAAAACTAAGTTTTTCTTCTTAATTTTGGTAAATCATTATATAAAGTGAATATATAATTTAAAAAAGAATTTCTCTTTTAAAAATTAATAATAAAACTCTAATATAATTTCAGACCATCCACGGTTAAAGTACGCCGTTAGACTATGCACGATAAAACGACACCGTGACATCATTCACGATTATCGTACGCCGTGAGTTCATCCACGATAAATGGACACCGTGAGTTCATCCACGATAAATGGACATCGTGAGAACATCAATGATAGTCGCACGCCGTGAGACCATCCACGATAAATTGACACCGTGAGATCATCCCCGAAAGTCGCTCGCCGTGATAGCATACACGATAACTGGACACCGTGAGCAAATTCACGATAGTCGCACGCCGTGAGACTAATCACGATAATTGAACACCGTGATACATACACGACTAGTGGACTCTAGGAGATCATCCACGATAAATGAATACCGTAAGACTACACAATAATCCTAAGCCGTGAAACCAGTCACGATAAATGGATAACGTGGTACGATACACGATAATTAAAAGCGACTGTGTGATAAATTTGAATGAGAATATTAAAAAATGCAGAAATTTAGAATAAATTAAAATCTTATAATTCATTATAGTAACGATTACACAGAAGATCAAAAAGCAGAACCCCAAAACTTGAGAATAATTGATGGATCAAAACTTTAAACCCTAAACACTATTGGTCAGCGGTATACTTAAAAGCTGAGCAAAAAAGAAAAATAACAGAGTATCACACCAGTGAATCTGCAGCACAAGTTTTTAAGCCTCGATCAGAACTGGTAAATCGGAGAAGGTAGACCTCCCTGGTGATTTCGATGGGGATAAGGAGCTCAGGCTAACATGCATTCCGAATCATCGCAACTGATACCCCGAGTCATAAGGAGACAGATGAATACTACGGGAGGTTTTGGAACCTCGCGTATCTCGTGCAAGATGACCTAGAGAAATGATGCTTTAATTTTGGAAACTCGAGTATCTCGATAAAGTAATGCAACTGCTGTGAAATTCGAAAAAGTGTGGTGATAACTGCTCCATGAAAAAACCAGAACAAAACAGAAAAATGGAGAATTAATGGATATAGAAAAATAGAGTTCTTTCGTTCGTATTTATAGGCTTAATATTTTGATCCATCCAACCACCAGGATTTCAATCGTTCCACGAAACGATTCAACTGCCAACTACGCTTATTAATTACTCGTATTAATTAAATTAATAGAAATTCACCCCATCGAACACTCCCTATCCATTAATTTGATATGTTCATTCAATTCAGGGAATTGATGCATCTCTGTTCTGAATCATCCCACCGCCGGATTTCAATCGTTGCACGAAACGACTCATCAACTCCCAACCACAACCATTAAACACACTGCGATTAATTAATTAAGAAAATAAATAAAACCCTAGAACTGTGTCGTCGTGCGGGTTCCCTCGGCGGATTGTAACACCGTGCAACGGTATTAGAAAGGTAGAAAACCCTAAAACCTAATGTGACGCCGTGGAAAGTCCACGGTGGATTGTAATACCGTGCACCTAGACACGATAAGTGGAAACCCTGAGCCATCCACGATAATAAGACGCCGTGTTGCAATTTACAAATCACGATAAATGGACACCGTGAAATTATACACGATAATTGGACTCCGTGAGACCATCCAGGATAATAGGATACCGTGATACTATCCACGATAATCGTAAGCCTTGAGACCATCCACGATAAACGAACACAGTGATAAAACCACGATAGGTGACACCGTGAGAACATGCAAGATAATCGTACGCCGTGAGACCATCCATAGTTATATTACACCGTGAGACCATCCAAGATAACCTTTCACCGTGAAGAAAGGCACAGAAATCTTATACCGTTTACATACCACGGTCCACGGTTCAAGGTGATATATTAATAAATTTAGGGTTTCAATGTGTCCAAAAGCACTGCATCCCCATTCTCCATCCTCGAACCTTCTACATTAATGGCATTTCAGCACGTCCAACAACCACAAATAATAATTGCATTTCACCTCGACGTTAATGACACTTCAACAACCCATTGGGCAGTTGTTGTGTTGCTACTAAAATCAATATGAGAATTTTAGAGCCAAAAAGAATAATGGTCTGAAACCGAACTACGTACGAGGAAAAATTCTCTCGAATATTGCTAGTGACACAACAAGCTCAAAACAAGTTCGTTGTCGAGTCTCTGAAGCACATCAAAGGTACGAAAACAACGAGGTAGCACGTTTCGCATTTTGTTTAATTGTTTTAAAGCACACCGAGGTGTTTTTCACCGAATGTCGTCGTTCACCGTGAGATAGAGCACGTTGCACGGTTCACTGAAGGTGTAATAGGTTTTCCTTAACCCCGACGTGTTTACGAAATCACCGTGTTATTACCACGGAGATTTTACTGTGTTATTTATAGCGGTGGTGTCACCGTAGCACGTTGTCTTCGTTCAACGTTTGATAATGCTATCACATTCTTGTACATACTTAATCGTAATAACATCGTGTGATAAAAAGCATCTCGTATACATCGTGCATACTTATTAGACGATGCATGCATGCAGGTCTTTAGGTTTTCAATAGCTGTTTGTTTTAATTATCTGTAATTTTATATCACAGATGTCGTGGCAGCGTGTTTCTTTACGACATGGTGGTCACTGGGAACAGTCAGCATACGTAGGCGGAGATAGCGTGGCCATACACATTACGTATTCAGAAATCAGTTATGTTGATCTAATCAATCAAATTAGATCTGTTTTGAATGCTCCAGAGGACAGAGATTACGTGATTTTCTACTTAGACGCGCAGAGAAGCAAGGTTAGTTTGCAGAACGATACAGATCTATTGCGATTCATCGTGCAAGGAAAAATTACCAATCACATGCTCTTTTTTACTGAGAGAAGACAATACCGGTCTAAGAATGCTAATGTTGGAGGTCATATTCAGAAGCAGAGAATGTAAGCATTACTCCACCTCAACCACCATCTTGTACTGAACCCGACGACGAGGAAGTATTTACATCAGATGATGAACGAGCGGAACGTGATAAAGAGTTAAACGGTATCCTAATTCAAGAGTTTAGTGATTGGCTTCAACATCCGAAAAAAAAGAGAGGATTGTGGGATCCCGTAAATTATCATCTGATCATCAACCGATCCACGAAGAAGCAGTCCTGGAACATAATCTACTACTACAGCGAAAACTAAGCAACTGGATGATCCCATGCGCAATTTTGATATTTTGCCACCTATGCGTTGGGTCGAAGAACGTGAACCCGAAGATGGTAAACTCGCAGTTGGTTCCACGTTTCGAAAGAAATCTGACTTGGAAATATCTTTGGGAATGCATCACTTGGAGAGTCGCTTAGAATATGTCACTGATCGTTCAAACAAAAAGCGTTGTGCATTCGTTTGCAAGCACGGTAGGAAAGAATGCACGTTTAGATTGTGTGCTAGTGGGAGTGATGAAACACTATGGATGATCACAAAGTTGAACTTGAGTCACACTTGTCAGACCATATTGCACCGTACTACCTGTCGACGAATTAAATCTGTAGTTGCTGCTAGTTACTTTTTTCATAAACTTGTCAAAGACGGTGACGTTCTGAAGCCAAAGAACATGATAACAGAGTTGCGTGAGTGTTACGTCGTTGAGATGGATTACAGTTTCACTCTCTGAGCGCGGAGCATAGCGATAGAGATGGCGTATGGCTCATATGCTCAGTCATATCATAGGCTCGCTTCGTATTTGTATATATTGAGAGAGCAGAATCCCGTTACATTTTATGAAATACAATCCACACAGAATGGGGGGTGTTCCAACACATGTTTCTTGGTCTCGGACAGTCTATTTCTGCATTCTATAGTAATCTAAGGCCAGTGATTGTTGTGGACGGGACTCACCTCAAGGGAAAGAGTCAGGGGATACTGTTTGTCGCCAAAGGATGGGAATGAAAACGCCTTCTCACTTGCAATTGGGATTGGTCCGAAAGAAAATGATGAGTCGTGGACATGGTTTGTCAAGTTTTTCTAAAGCGAATTTTCAAAGTTAAAATTTCGGTAGCGCCTTTAAATAAAACTGTTTTCTTCTGCTATATTTAATTTAATAAAAATGACGGGGCGTTACAATAACAATGTAAAAGTGATAAAATAAAATTAAAATAGTATTTTATATTTAAAAAATAAAAATAAAATTATTTCTTTTATGAGGTATAAATACGATTTAAGAAAATAGTCATATTTTTTAAGATTGAACAACCTAACAGAAAAGTTAATTTTATTTTTTGTTTTCATTCATTTTGTTTTCTAACTCAGAATTTGATCACACTTATTCTCACTTAGAGCATCTCCAATGGAGGTAGAAGTCTACGTGTACTTCTACCTCTCACCCAAAAACGAGGTAGAAGTCATTGGAGGTGTGCTGATGTGTAAAAGTGAGGACTTCCTGAAAATTCTGGGGTAGAAGAACTTCTACCCGGGTAGAGATAAAAAATAATATTATTTTATTATTATTATTTACTATTATTAATTAATAAAATCAATTTTTTCGTTGTAATTTTTGAAATAGTTAAAATTTTAACGTTAAGAATTATTTTATATTTTAACATATTTTGTTTTTTATATAAAAAATAAGAATTTTGAACTATTAAATTTTTTTTAATATAAAAAATAAGAATTTTGAACTAATCAAATTTGTAACGTTTACAGATTATTTGTATTTTTATTTTATATAAAAATTAATTAAAATTAAATTTTTTAAAACAGTTAAAATTAGCGGATTTATTTTATATAAAAATTAATTAAAATTAAAATTTTTGAAATAGTTAAAATTTTAACGTTTTATATTTATATAAAAATTAATTAAAAATAAAAATTTGAAATAATTAAATTTTAAAAGTCAATATATTCGTTGTGATTATTTTTATAAATTACAGAGCAATTATTCTTTCGCAATTAATTTACTTTATTTAATTTAAAAATCATATTTTTTTTACTTTTACTATTATTATTATTATTTAAATATAATAATAAATTAAAAATATAAAATAAGTAAGTGGTGGGACCTATAAAATTTATTTTTGGGTAGAACTGTTGGATGGGTTAGAAGTTTTTTTTTATAGAAGTAGAAAAAATATGAGTTGGCGCACATGTGGCCTACTCATCACCCAAAACTTAAAATCACCAATGGAGAGGTAGAAGTCTACGTGTACTTCTACCTCTCACCCAAAAATGCTGTAAAAGCCATTAAAGATGCAATGACGTGTTAAGGTTAGATGTTTCTAAAACATCTGGATAGAAGAACTTCTACTTATTTTATTATTATTATTTACCATTATTAATTTATTATTATTATTTAGTATTATTAATTAACAAAATTAATACGGCCATTGTAATTTTTAACGTAAGAATTATTATTTATTTTATATAAAAATTATTTAAAATTAAGAATTTTGAAATAAATTAAATTTTAAATTATTATTAATTTTAACGAATTATTCTATTTTATATAAAAATTAATACAAAATAAAAAAATTCAAATAGTTAATTTTTTGCGTTAAAAATTATTTATATAAAAATTAATTAAAAATAAAAATTTTGAATAAATAAAATTTATTTAAAATTAAGAATTTTGAAATAGATTAAATTTTAACTTATTTTGTATTTTAACGAATTATTCTATTTTATTCATTTTATATAAAAATTATTTAAAATTAAGAATTTTGAAATAGATTAAATTTTAACTTATTTTTAATTTTAACGAATTATTCTATTTTATATAAAAATTAATACAAAATAAAAAATTTCAAATAGTTAATTTTTTGCGTTAAAAATTATATATATAAAAATTAATTAAAAATAAAAATTTTGAATAAATAAAATTTATTTAAAATTAAGAATTTTGAAATAGATTAAATTTTAACTTATTTTGTATTTTAACGAATTATCCTATTTTATTCATTTTATATAAAAATTATTTAAAATTAAGAATTTTGAAATAGATTAAATTTTAACTTATTTTTAATTTTAACGAATTATTCTATTTTATATAAAAATTAATACAAAATAAAAAAATTCAAATAATTAATTTTTTGCGTTAAAAATTATTTATATAAAAATTAATTAAAAATAAAAATTTTGAATAAATAAAATTTATTTAAAATTAAGAATTTTGAAATAGATTAAATTTTAACTGATTGTGTATTTTAACGAATTATTCTATTTTATATAAAAATTAATACAAAATAAAAAAAAATTAAATAGTTAAATTTTTAGTGTTAAAAATTATTAATATAAAAATTAATTAAAAATAATAATTTTGAAATAGTTAAATTTTTAGTGTTAAGAATTATTTTTTATTTTATATCAAATTTAATTAAAAATGAAAATTTTGAAATAGTTAAAATTTTAAAATCAGTATATCCATGATTATTTCTATAAATATTAAATTAAAAATAAAAAAAAAGTTAGTGTTGGGAGTTAAAATTTATTTTGTAAGTAGAACCGTTGGATGAGGTAGACGTTTTTTAGGTAGAGGTAGAAAAAGTATGAGTTGACGCATAGATGGTCACATGTAATGATTTAATTGGTACTTTATTTATTTTGTTTTACCTTTATATCTTTATATACATTTTACTACATATCTAATATTATATATAATTATATATAAATATAGTTATATCAAAATTTTTATTTTTTTATTCTCTAAAAATAAAAACCAATATTCATATATTTTCATTTATTATATAATTATGTAATTTTTAAAATAGTGTATAATGATGCGGAAGAGAGTGAAATGAATAATTTACTAAAAAGTTGAGTTGTGTTAAGTTGTGGATAAACATGATCTAAGAAAGAAGAAGTCGTTTTCTTTCTTTCTTATAGATTTTTGACAAAAAAAGTCATTTTCTTTTTTTCTTTATATTTTTAGTAAAGCTCAGTATCATTTAAAAGAAAAAACAAAATAAAAAAGCCAAAAAGTAATTTTATTTTTGCTTTCATTCATTTTCTTATATAACGTTTGAATTTGATCACACCTAAAAAAAAGCTTTCTTTCTTTCTTATATTTTTTTGACAAAAAAAAGTCATTTTCTTTCTTTCTTTATATTTTTAGTAAAGCTCAGTATCATTTAAAAGAAAAAACAAAATAAAAAAGTCAAAAGTAATTTTATTTTTGCTTTCATTCATTTTCTTATATAACGTTCCGAATTTAATCACACCTAAAAAAAACATCGCTTTCTTTTTCTATTATATTTTTTTTAGTAAAGCTCGATATTATTTAAAAAGAAAAAACAAAATGAAGCACGTTCAAATGATGTACATGAATGAGTTAACATAGTAGCCCGTTCAAATGATGTACATGAATGAGTTAACATAGTAGCCCTAAACAAAAGATGATACGGTTGAAATGAAATAGTCGCATAGAGATGATACGGTCTCAGCTCAAACAATGTTCACCATAAGCCTAGCCATAGTACGTACATGTGGTCTTATGGAGGTCAGTCGAAACTCCTGAATGTGCATATTGCACTTATAGCTACCAAAAAATCATACATACGTAAATGTTTGTACGCACCAAAGTGTTTGAGAGCATGGCATGATGAATCGATGAGGATAAATAATAACACATTAATTACACAATGAAGCACGTTCAAATGATATACATGAATGAGTTAACATAGTAGCCCTAAACAAAAGATGATACGGTTGAAATGAAATAGTCGCATAGAGATGATACGGTATCAAACTCAAGCAATGTTCACCATAAGCCTAGCCATAGTACGTACATGTGGTCTTAATGAAGATCTTATGTACGATAAATGAATATTGTTGTATTATGTAATTAATATTTGGTTATAAATAAAATTGTTGAAAATTCTATATTTAAAGTACAATAATGAATATTTGATTTAAATATTGTTGTATTATGTAATGAATATTTGATTAATCTATTATAAATAAAATTGTTGAAAATTCTATATTTAAAGTACGATAATGAATATTTGATTTAAATTGAATGAAGATTAATTTATTACAGGATGAATATTTGATTTTATTTAAAAAGAAAAAACAAAATGAAGCACGTTCAAATGATGTACATGAATGAGTTAACATAGTAGCCCTAAACAAAAGTTGATACGGTTGAAATGAAATAGTCGCATAGAGATGATACGGTCTCAGACTCAAACAATGTTCACCATAAGCCTAGCCATAGTACATACATGTGGTCTTATGGAGGTCAGTCGAAATTCCTGAATGTGCATATTGCACTTATAGCTACCAAAATCATACATACGTGAATGTTTGTACGCACCAAAGTGTTTGAGAGCATGGCATGATGAATCGATGAGGAGAAATAATAACACATTAATTACACATACTAAACCTGATGATTTGGGCAGACGGCCCATACGGATGTGACCTTCAACGGAATAAGGTACAGGTCCACCTGAGTGTTCAGGCCTTATTAAGGTAAGGAATTTGTAGCGTGGCCCCACCCTTATTATTCATCCACTAGTCTACTCCAATTTCCCATGGTTTTAATTCCAAAAACAAACGAAACAGTAGAGTTCAATAAGTCATTGCTCTAAATCTTAAATTCAAGTTGTGCTTCACATATTGCAAGTGATTAAATACAAGATTTCAATATATAAGCAAACGATGGTAATAATATAAACCTAGTTTTTAATTGAAATATACTCTCAATAATTTTATGTTCAAAAGTTTTATTTACTCTTTTATTTATCAAATGAAAAAATTATTTTGAAAACAGAAGGTGTGAAGCAATGAATGCATTTCAGACTTCTGTCTCACACTTTTACTACTAGTGAATAATTAATTGGATTTCTAAATTGGTTAATAATTAATTTGTAATTAATTGCATTTCAGTATTGGTCCCCTCCTCCCACACCTATCTTAGCTCCCACCTAACGTTAATGCAAATCTCTCCCTATAAATTGTACTCCTCCTTAACACATAAAAAAACACATAAAAAATAAATCGAATTAGTATAATGTCTATTCTTACCTTTTTCGTATTTTCTCTTCTCATCGCAGGTGCTCTGGCCACCGTTGAACCAGCTATACGTCTAGATGAAGAACGCCATTGTGATCCGTCTGATAAAGGCTGTGTGTCCCAGATACGTCCAGATGAAGAACGCCATTGTGATCCGTCCGATAAAGGCTGTGTGTCTCAGATACGTCCAGATGAAGAACGCCATTGTGATATGTCTGATAAAGGTTGTGTGGCAGGGACGCCAAAAGAAATAAATTAATAATATGTATTTAATGAATAAATAATTAATTTCTCGTTGTGAGGAATTATTAAATAATTAATTTTTCCTTGTGGGGAATTATTTTATGTACTGGTATGTACCACCCTTCAGTGATGATTTGGTGTTTCTTTATAATGAATTGCTTTATCCAGTTGAATAGACCAAATATTAATCGAGCGAACTGTGTGCAAGTTCATCGTATCTACGACAACCGACGAACGAACCTCCTTCAGAACGGGAGCGGATTCTCCTGTGACCATACTCTCGTTCCCATAAAACGAACCCATCATATCGGCCGGAACCTTCGCCCCGGGAAGCACCTTCAGTGGGTCCCCCGGCCCGGGCTGAATCAACAAAGCATCGATTTCTCTCTCTCCCACGACTTTTCCACCTTCGTCTCTGATAAGCAAAATGGCGGTTGCGGGGGCGAGCTCGACTAGCTTCTTCACAGCGTCCCAAGTCTTCCCTTTGGCGAGGCTTTCCAAGTACTTACCAAAGAGCACGAACGCGCTCGTTTCTAAATACGTCGGAGACCAGAACCTCGTGATCGCACCGTATAGCAAAGCGTATACGGAGTATGAATACGTAACCCAAGTTCCCAATGCGATTAATACGTCCATGTTAGTCGACCCGTTTCTGAGGGCTCGGCCCGCCGCGACGTAGAAACGCTTGCCGACTCCGAATTGAATAACGGTGACCAGACCCCACTTCAACCATTCGGCCAATCGGAAGGGCCCGAATCGCCACATCAGCACCGAATACAGTAGAGGTATGCGAGGACATACGAGTCGCATAAAAATAATCGGAACCTGATCAAGCAAATTGAGTTCGATCGAGTAAGCAAACGAAAACAGATACAGAGTAGTAAATTAAGTCGAGTTAGTTACTCACGAAGAGAAGCAAGCTAGTGATGAAGAGCCGAAACATGTTCGAAGACCCCTCTACATCTTTAGAAGTCATTCTAGTAAGCGGGTTTTGGACGAGAGGTTTTAGTTTTCCGAAGCTTCCGTTTTCAATCTCGTCGACGATTTCTCTCGAGCCAAGAAGCTCCGGGTCGAAATGAATCTCCAAGTCCTTAGCTTGGATATTTGATCAAAGTAGAACTTCCTCACACCCTTTACGCTGCAAAGTATACCTTCCAACAACTTGACATCCGTTTCGTTCACGACTCCGGGGACCCCTAGCAAGAGCTTGTCGTCTCGTTGCTTTTTACAAACGAGGCTTCGAAGCCGGCATCTTCGATCGCGCTGATTATGCCGTTTTTGCCGGTGATATCGGGTCGTATTCGACTTCTGCTAAGGAAGTGGCGAGAGCGACTTCAGCCTTCTTCACGCCCAGAAGTTTCCGGAGAATCTCTTGCACGGAGAATTTACACAAGCTGCTCACGTCATTCCCCCTATTGTGAAGTGTTAGTGTAATATGCTACGCAGTGCACTGCCGCAGCGAGTCGCTAGGCAATGCGATGCAGCAGCATACTTACATGATTTTCTCTTTCTTCACATTGGATAGATAGAATTTTGAGGTCCCCGACGTGGTTGGATCGGATAGAATTTTGGCCTCGAAGCCCGCGTCTTCGATGGCATTTACGATGTCTTCATTCTGTGGAACGAGAAAATCTTGAATAATTATTGTGGGAGAATAATGTTTTCCTCAATTGATAATATTATTGACGTGAAAATATATAATACAATGAAATCGTAAAAGACGGAAATAAGATAAACACAAAGACTACATATGATTATCACGTAATATCTTTAACACCCCCCGCAAGCGAGGCGTGGGAATATGCTGGACGCAGAGCTTGGAACGAAACATCTCGAACAACGGTCGAGGCAAACTTTTTGTGAATATATCAACAATCTGCATGTTAGATGGGACAAATCGAGTGGAAAGACGACCAGTTTCAACAAGCTCACGGATGAAATGACAGTCGATGTCTATGTGTTTAGCACGCTTGTGTGAGACGGGATTCTGAGTGAGAAAAAGAGCACTGCGGTTGTCACTAAGGAGAACAGGAGGATGCGACGGGAGAGTGGAGAGATCGCGAAGGAGGTTCGATACCCAAAGGAGTTCGGCAGATGTGTTCTCCAAGGCACGGTATTCGGATTCGCAGCTGGACCGGGAGACATTGGGCTGCTTCTTGGCACTCCAAGAGACGAGATTTGGACCGAGATAGATGGCGTAGCCATATGTAGAGCGTCGAGTGTCGATACATCGAGCCCAATCAGCATCGGAGTAACCAAGGAGAGTAGAGGGTCCCGAAGTGAATGATATACCATAACCAAGAGTGCCCTTTACGTAGTGGAGAATTCTTTTAACGGCCTGAAAGTGCTCAATGGTTGGTTTTTGTTGAAACTGACTTACAGTGTTAACGGAGTAGGATAATTCAGGGCGAGTGATCGTCAAGTATTGTAGAGCACCAACCAGGGATCGATAAAGCGTAGGGTTTGAGAAAGGAGTCCCCGCAGACGTAAAAGAAGCCCCTGGAGGAAGAGGAGTGGCAACGGGCTTGGAGTCTAAGAGATCGGCACGAATAAGAATATCGCGAGCATATTTTGATTGGCATAGAAATAATCCTGAGGAGGGGTAGGATACTTCGAGGCCAAGAAAGTAACCGAGGCGGCCGAGATCCTTTAGAGCAAACTCCTTGCTCAACCGTGACAGTAGATTCCGAAGCGAGTTGGGTTTATTACTTGTGACAATAATATCATCAACGTAGTCAAGTAGGTAGATAATTAGAGAGTCACGACGGAAAACAAAGAGTGACGTATCAGCGGTGCTACAAGTAAAGCCGAGCTGCAGTAGAAAGGCGCGTAGTCGCTGATACCAAGCCAAAGGGGCTTGTCGGAGCCCATATAAAGCTTTTCGAAGGCGACAAACATGATTGGGCCGTAAAGGATCAACATAACCAGGAGGTTGTTCCATGTAGACAGGTTTCTCAAGGATGCCGTTGAGAAAAGCGTTCTTGACGTCAAGTTGATGAAGCGGCCAAGAATTCATGACGGCTTAAGACAGAATAATACGAACAGTAGAAGCTTTAACAACCGGGCTAAAGGTGTGTGTGAAGTCAAAACCAGGAATTTGGCTGAAACCCTGTGCGACAAGACGAGCCTTGTAGCGATCAACGGAACCGTCAACAAGAAACTTAGTGCGGTAGACCCATTTGGAACCAACAATATTCGTATTGAGAGGTCGAGGCACGAGTTCCCAAGTCCGGTTGCGATGGAGAGCGTCCATTTCTTTGTTCATAGCACAAACCCATTCCGAGTGCTTAAGTGCGGTCTTAATCCCTTTCGGTTCAGAGACCACCGTAAGGGCATAATATAGACGGTTGGACTGAAGAAGAGAAATATCAGCAGGATACCGAGGTTTGAAAATGCCCGATTGGGCACGAGTACGCATCATATGAGTTCGTGTAGGAGGCGGTGGCGGTTGCGATGGTTGTGGTGTGGCATGTGAGACAGGAGAAGCTGGTGGAGTAGGTTGTACCAGTGGGGGAGGTGGCTGATGAGCTGCTGTTTGCTGCTGCTGTACAAATGGGAGCACGGTATGCGGAGGTGGCTGGAGACAATCATTAGTTGGACAAATAAGAGAGGGTGGCAGCAGTACCGTGGCAACAGTAGGTGTGGACGAGAGAGGGTCTGATTCTCGAGTAGACGCAGGAGTGCGAGAGTTACACGCGTCGAAGAATGAAGATTGAATAAGGGAAGAAGACGAACGAGAAGTAACCTGGGAGGTGAACGGGAAGCAGGTTTCATCGAACCGTGCATGTCGAGTAATATACGTTCGTCGATTAGAGGGGTCAAAACACCGAAATCCTTTGTGTCGTGTGTTGTATCCCAAGAAGACACAAGGCTGGCTGCGGGGATCAAATTTATTTTTCGTGTAATCACGGAGGCAAGGGTAGACGCGACAGCCGAAGACATGAAAACAATCATAAGCAGGAGATCGTCCAAAAAGAATTTCGAACGGGGATTTATTTCCGAGGACAGCGGTGGGCAGCCGATTTATAATAAACACAGCCGTGCTGAAGGCGTCAACCCAATATGTTAAGGGAACAGAGGAGTGAAAAAGCAAGGCGAGTCCCATTTCCGTGACATGTCGATGTTTGCGTTCGGCTCTACCATTCTGAGCTGGAGTGTGTGGGCAAGAAATTAAATGTTGAATACCGTAAGACGCAAAGTGAGATTGTAGTCGATGATTCGTGAACTCGGTGCCACCATCGCTTTGAAAGCGTTTAATCTTGCTACAAAATTGATTCTCCACAAACTGTTGAAAGGTGAGAAAAATATTTACAAGATCGGATTTAGCGTGTAAAGGATATAACCAGCAAAAGCGCGAATGATCATCGATAAATATCACATAGTAGCGAAAACCAGTGTGTGCTGTTATTGGCGCAGGACCCCATAAGTCACAATGAATTAAATCCAAAATACCAGAAGCACGTTTAGTATTCACGACAAAAGGTAAACGTGTACTCTTTGCCATTTGACATGTCTTACAAAGAGTAGGAGACGGTAATAAAGAGGTAACGGATAAAAAACCATATTTATTTAATAGTGAAATAATTGAAGGTGCAGTATGCCCAAGCCGAGAATGCCATAATTCAAAAGATGCATGAGAGCGTGCATGCCCATGAGCTGCAACAACAAGGGCGTGAGTTGGGGAGTCCAGCAGATAGAGGTCGCGATCAAGAGTGCCGGTTGCGAGAACTTTTCCTGTTATCCGATTCTGAATAGAAAAAGAAGAATTATGAAAATTAACAGTAACAGGAGAGTCACGAGTCAGCTGACTAACAGATAGCAAATTCTTAGTCAAGCCAGGGACGACAAAAACATTGCGTAGTGTAAGATCACTTGATAGACGAAGAGAACCAGTATGAGAGATAGATAAATTTGCACCATTACCGACTGTCACGTGATCGGTTCCAGAATAATAGGAGGTATGGTCCAGCGCTGTTGTATCCGTGGCCATGTGGGCCGAGGCACCCGTATCTAGGTACCAGTCGGACGCGGCTGAGGGAGAAACATTGCAGGCTGCAGCCGGCTGAGAAGGCTTCTGCGAGGTTGGCGGTGTTAGTTGGACGACATGAGCGATCGTATGTACGATCAAATCGCTTGGGGCAGTCGAACCCATCTTAATCCGTTGCACGACAAAAGAAACACTGTGGAGTGTAATTTCGGCGCCCGCCATTTGTTTTGGAACCAAAACTAGGGTTGCTGGAGTGTCCACGACCTCCAGCGGAGGAAGAGCCACGACCACGATAGTTACCAGAACTGCGGCCGCGTCCTCGAGTAACGGCAGAGAAGGCAGCCTAAGAAGGACCCTGCAAGTTGTTAGTTTGATCAATGGATTTTTGAAATAACTCATGAGATTGAGCCCGAGCAACAAGAGTAGTAAACACGGGCAGTGGATCTTGCGCCATCTGCGCTGCCGTGAAGCCTGCGAATTCGGGACCAAGTCCTCGAAGGAACCAGTGGGATAGATCTGACGCGTCGATCGGCCGGCCAATAGTAGTGAGTTGGTCAGAGAGAGATTTGAAGTGACGCGCATAATCAACAACGGATTTGTCACCGCGTTTAGTAGAGAGTAAGTCGTCCTTGAGGCTAAGTTCTCGAGCCTTGGAATTGTGGCTGTAAGACCGAGAGAGTGCGTCCCATACATCTTTGGCGGTTTTGCAACCGATAACAACGGCCATCGATTCTTCAGTGAGGGTGGATACAAGAAATAATTTGATGGTCTGATCGCGTTGTTGCCAAGCCATAAGTTCAGGGTTTGTTGCGGTGGAACCGTCTGCAGTCCGTACGGTACGTGGTGGGGCAGGAGAAGAGCCATCGAGAAGCGGCATAAAGTGTTGGCTCGTGAGCAAGGGCTCGATTTGAGCATGCCATAGAAGAAAATTTGATGATGTGAGTTTGATGTTAACCATGTGAATCATTGTGGAAAGGGGAAGCGTTGGGACCTCGGTAGTAGCCATGGAGGATGGAGGCGAGAAAGAGAAAAGGAAGATTTAGGGTTTCAAGCCAAAGAGTAGGCTGATACCATGTGGGAGAATAATGTTTTTCTCAATTGATAATAATATTGACGTGAAAATATATAATACAATGAAATCGTAAAAGACGGAAATAAGATAAACACAAAGACTACATATGATTATCACGTAATATCTTTAACAATTATAATAACAATGGACAGAGGACAAAACAGAGTTTCCTCTGTTTATGAGATGATAAAGAAAAAAAAGGGAGTCAAAGTCAACGGAGTAAGGCGGGATCGTATGAGACGTCGGCTCGGTTCTGAAGCAAGGCGACGGAGACCTTCGAGACGCTGGTGAGGGCGATGAGTGCTGATTCGACGGAACTCGAGCAGGCTACAGTGCTGCACACGTCATCCCTGAATTTTTGTCGGAGTTTTTCTCGTCTCCGTAGGCGTAAGAGCTCAGCAGCCTCTCTTCCTCCTCCTCCTGGCAGGCAGCCGATTGCAGCTCCGGCAACATCCTAAGACTTCCCCAACAATACAAAAAGGAATAATAATAATAATAATAATAATAATAATAATAATAATAATAATAATAATAATAATAATCTCTCTTGTTTAAACTATATTCACCATTAATTTAGAAAAACACAAAACTATAGTGTATATAATTATATAAATAATTCGAAATAACAAATCTACGCCTGTTATGAATACAAAAATCTGACACTGCGACATTTTGGTAATTTTCAAAAAAGCAGTAATAGGAGGAGGAGGAATTTACGATTATGGGGTTTACAGCTCTAGATTGATTTACGGCAATCATTGACCATTTGAATTTGGCTTACAATATGTACGCTTCCATCTTTTCTTTACACACCTTTTTTTTTTTTCTTTTTTTAACAGCCAAAAATGCCAAACCTATAACAGCCAAAAAATTATTGGAAGCATATATAAAAAAAACTGAATTAGATCGTTCTCTCTTATAATATTTTGGGTAGATAAAAAACTGAATTAGATCATTTTCCCCCTCTTATAATATTTTGGGTAGATGCTCGTCGCCAGAAGTTTGGTCAGGAGATTTTGAGCACTGTTTTTGCCTTACTTTTTTTTGTTAATACTATCTACAAAATATTCAATATTCACATGTACATAAATAACAAGTATAAAGTTTAGAAGCAACACAATTCATCAAAAAGTTAATCGCAATTCATCGAAATGTTGCACAAATATTCATTCAACTACAACTACAAGTTTTCAATCTGAGGGATAAGGAGTACTCGACGATCATCTACAAGCAAGAGCCCGGTGATCGCACCGTATAGCAAAGCTTATACGGAGTATGAATACATACCCGAAATGGCGGTTACGGTATATATGATGGCCCAGGTGAGTTGTATTCCGACTTGAATTCTGATTGGATTATGTAATGAATTTCTAGTACCTCCTCAACATATCTCCAAATTTACTTTCCCATTTTATTATTTTGCCTCTTTTATTAGGTTAAGTTGCCGAGGAAAATGATTGTGTAAAAAATGTCCTTCAACATGTTAATTTTCTTTTTCATCCAACATTCTGATTTCCTCAAAAACATTACCTTGTCAATATTTGAAGTTTATTTGTTTCTTTTCTCAACATCTTCCATTATATCTTTATTCTCAATTTGTTTAATTAGTGAAAACAAACACTTGACTGACATCACACACAGATCGAGGTTTTGCGGAAGAAAGACCATTCCTACTCTGAGATTATAAACGAGAGTGTGATTGAGGCTGTGGATTCACTGAATCCTTTCATGCACGCCCGTGGTGTTTTATTCATGGTTGATAACTGTTGTACGACAACAAGGTTGGGATCCAGGAAGTGGGCTCCGAGATTTGACTACATCATATCGTCACCCAGCAGGCATTGCTTGCCGTGGACAACGCCACCCCGATCAATCAAGACCTCGCCACATGGAATATCTTTTTTGTAGTGTGGAGGTTGTTATTATGTGAAATAAAATGTTGTTACGAGACATCTGTTTTTTGCTTTGACAAAAAAACATACTCCCTTTCGGACTTATAGTCACATTTTTATAGTAAAATTAAATACAAAATCCACTGGCAAAACATGATTTCAAACTATTAACAAACAGAACATGAAACTACAGTTTAGTTAAATGTTCATGATCACTCATACTTGACGCCGACCATCTTTGTATATATCCTGGGCGAGCTAGCAAAGTTGAACCTTGTCCTCCCAAAGGTTGTGCTGCCGCCGCTGACCGTGCCTCTGATTATTGTCGTCCGACAGGAGAATGTGAACAGTGTCGTCCCTCCGGTTGTATGGCAAGAGCGCCCAAAAAAGTTTAATAATATGTACTTTAATTAATTAATAATTAATAATTAATGTATGGCAGTAATCAATCATTTTTTTTATTGATCACAAGATACATTAATTATTAATTAATAATTAATTATATGTACATATAATCAGAGGCAGGGTCGGGGCACAACCTTTCTAAGGACAAGGTTCAACTTACCGAGAGAAAAGCAGAGACGCGGGGAATCGTCTTCAACTCGACGGACGGAGATGGATCTGACTGGAGCGGAGGCGGTGACTCGACGGCCGATGGTCTTATTGTTGTAGATCTGGGACGGAGGAGCTTGACGGTATGGACGTTCGGCGACGAGGATCTTAATTCGTCTTCTCCGGTGCGGGCTTGACGGGCGAGTGGCGACAAAGGGGATCTCGTCGGAGGACAATGGCAGAGGGTGGTGACGTGGCGACTGGCGAGGAGAGACTAAGCAGCGTCGGCACTCGATCGAGTGCGGGTATTCGCCGGAGAAGATGACCGGCATTGGTGTTTATAAGGATTGCACTCCTCGAGGTATTTATTAATAGGCTCGGTGATCTCGTGCTCACCAACTCTCGATCGGCCTCACGTGTATACGGTTTCACCTACCCAGCTTCTCTTCATCATATCATATGTATCAATCACTTACCTACCTTCCTTTTAACATCACAAAGCAAAAGAAAAATGTACACACCAAAAGTGCGTCCATATGCACACATGACACGAGCAAGTTGTTTCTATTTGTCGACAAATTAATTAAGCATCTCCGTACTCGTAGCCAAGATCAATGAACGTCGGCACATTTTCTAAGATATTAGAAAATATGTCTGATGTAAGAATAGACTCAAAAATTCATCATGTATGTACAGGTTTAGTTCATTATTGTTCAATATGTTTCTCAGATTTAACATTGTAAGTTTGTGATTCAAAATTCATCATCATAACTGATAAGTAGTAACTTTTATATATTGAAAGCAAACTAACCAAACATACATTACTATAATGATCTTAAACTTTATTCGCGACAAAAGGTAAAATGGTAATTATGTAGTGCATCCTTCATCCCAAACAAAAAACTAAACAAACTCACCAATGAATGATCGAAGAAGTACATTAATTACATCGTGGTGCCTCGCCGCAGTTTGCCGCTGCCCATCCAACTCGAATATTGTCGTTTAATTGTCGTAAACCATCCAATTATCTTGCATCAAAATGTCTGCGCATCGATCCATGATCATGGTACGTGTAAAATCAAGAGATGGATCGAGACTTGATGAAGATCATAAACAATATAATATTCCAATGTACGTACGTACTTCCGATCACGCTGATGTCATCCCCTATTCCAACGTTCCCTCCGTCCAAGATGCCTAAGCATAAATTCTCTTTCTTCTAAATACGGACCATATAATGTGAGTACATATTTTTTAATTAAAGAGTTTTAATTAAAGAGATCGAGAACGTCGGTTGTACCACAATTAATTAATATAAAGTAAAAAATAATTAATTAAATTAATATATAAGTTTATATTTTTTATAATTTAATTAAAATATTATATAATCAATAATCAAGATAAATTAAAAATAAAATAACTAAAATATTCAAAATATGTATTAAAAGAAAATGATTTTATTAAGAGCACATCAGCTTATTTAAAAAAGATTATAACATGTTAAGTCTTACTCCGTATAAGAGCATCTCCAAAGCACAAAGCTCACTTTTAACTTTTCATGAATTCATTTATTTGCACATTATATTAAAGTGGGCAAATGAAAATAATGAACAATTCACTCCAAGCAAAAGCCCACTTTCTAATTTTTAAATTTCAATTTTATTAATTAAATACTACTACAAAAAGTAAAAAAAAAAGGGGGAATCATGAATGAGGGCACCTAAAATATTAGTATTATAAATAGTACCCAATGTTTTTTTCTAATTATTATATAGGACACTCTGCCCGTAATACCCTTTTAAATTAAACAAATTAATAAATTATTATTTGATATAAAATTACATAAAATCTAAATTAATCATGGTTCCTCTTTGACGTACACATACGCCGCATCTATTCAAGTTTCATCGAAAACCTCCGACACTAAATCTTCAAAAAATCTTTCATCATCGGCTCATGAGATAATCAACAAGAACGGCGACGAAGCTTTCCAAATTTCATCGTTATTTGAAGATCAATTTCACGCCCGACGAATTCCGAACGCGGTGACCTGTCAAACATGCCCAGATTTCACGGTTATCGATCCTAAAAATATCTACTTTGATACAGTGTCACCAATTCAATCTTGAATGTTTAATATATGTAGCTTGATTTTTGATAGAGTAGAGTTAGTCTTAAATTCATTTCGACTTGCAAGTTCCATTTTATTCATTGATTTCCTTGTTTGTTTAGTTGCTCTTGATTCCTGAGTTGTGCTGGTATTATATTTTGCAATTATTGGGAATGTGTTGATACAATATATACGATACATAGAGTCGTGATTCTTTCCTTTTAATCGTTTGTGACATATGATAGATTATGTGCAGCTATTGTGATCGAAACACAAACTACGATCAAATTTGTAATAGATATTAGATAGATAAACGTTTATATTCTCAATGTATGATGTTCTAAGATAGATTATGATCCAATCTATGATAGATATTTGATGAAAGTTTAGAACACATGCTATCGTGATCAAGCCACACAATAATAATGGAATTCTGCTGCTAAACATGTGTTGTTGCATAATTGTGAAACTATTCTTTGACTATGATAGATACTGGACTAATACATTTTTATAAAACTATTATTTGTCTATGATAAATACTTAATAGATAAAAATTATATTCCAGATGTTCTTTGACCTATAATAGAATCGGTTCGTGACATTATATTAACGATTTTTCGGCTTGTTTCATGAAAATGCAACAAATCTATAATAGGCAATTTTTTTTTCATAAAAATGAATAAATCCATGTTTGTCTATGATAAATATTGCTAAATAAATAAAAAAAACTATATTATATATGTATTGTGACTTATAATAGATTTTGTGTAGATATTACGATCAAGACACATTCTTGCATGATGCTGATTCTTGCATGAATCGTCCCGAGAATATTAGTGGATGTGGAAATCAACAAATTGAAAGTCAACGACTAAGATGCAGAGCTTGTTAAGCGCGCAGGTTTCTCTCTTGTTGTTCCCGCACTTGTGTATGTGTGTCGGCTGCGAAGGAGTTCTTGAAGTTTGCCCCGTGTGTTGAGTGATGAAGACGAGTAGGTTTCTTGTATGTTTGAATCAGTTGTGGGAACAGTTTTGTTGATAATTATTATGTTTGACAAATAACCATTGTTGCGATCTTCTTCTACGTTAGTCATGACATGGGATTTTCTTTATCATGTACTATATATGTCATCGTCCAAGGTTGTGTTGTTTGAAACATAGATATCTCAAAAAATTCTTCATATATGGAGATACATGTAAATGAAAATGAAATGTTGTATATATATGTTTTTACAAGTACTGTATATGTTTCTTCTTTCTTATATTTAGCTAAAAACTGTCATAGATATACAGTAGTTCGGCTCAACTATCTATTATAGTTATATATTAGTTCGGTTCAATCTAATTTTTTGGGTCAATTTCTTTTATTTGAAAATATTGATTAACTAATATAGTTATACTGTAGTTCTCTGCTCAACTATATAGTTCCGACTCAACTATAAGCTCATTAACTATTATAGTTAATCAGTAGTTCGATTCAACTATCTATTATAGGTATACATTAGTTCGACTCAAAATATAATAGTAAAACATTTACCACTTAAAAATGTATGCAAAAATAAGATGACAACATTCAATGAAAATATGTCTCATACACAACACAAAGATATTTTATTTTGGGATAATTATAGTTTAGTACTTGAACTATATTTAATTGTCTATTATAGTTGAGGTACTAAACTTTAATTATCCCTTTTATTTTTTCATCCAAATCACACATTTTATTCTTTTTCTTTCAAGCGGAAAGTAGAAAACTCTGTTAATCTCTTGAAAACCAATATCACTTGTCACACTTAACAAGTTCTAGTTCTTGTACCAACCGAACAAAAAAATTATTCTCACTGTAAAGGTTAAACGCCGGCGGCTAATGCTTCGAGGCACCTGCAAACAGAAACACCAAGCAAATTAGATCCGTAAAACCGCCTCTAGGCAAGAGCAAGTTCCCAGATCACAGCGGTCTGAAGATCTAGAAAGATCCAGTCCACATGGAAAGGATCTGGGCTTGGTTGAACCATAAAAGCATAGTGAGCGGCAGAATATAGCAGATCTAGTATATATATATATATATAGATCAAGATATAAAACAAAGATAGAGATAAGATCTAGGCTCAGGACTGTAGATCCATCATTGTAGCGTTGACTGGTGGTGATGGTAACAGGGCAGTGATGTCACAGCGGCCTCGCCGGAGACCAGGAGCACTCAACTCACCGTCGACTCCGCCTCACAGAGAGGTTAATCACGCGCCGCCCGAAACTTCACTGTGGTTCTCTGGCTTCCGAGCTCACAAGGAGATCGCCGAGATCCGGGGGGAAGTTACAGCGCCGGTGAACGGAGAAGGAAATCGCACGCACTCAAAGGTGTATCACACACACACACTGCTAGGGTTTGGGAGAGGGCGAAGTGAGTTAAGGCTGAGGGGAGGGTTCAATATATCATAGCCAGTGGACGGGTGAGATTGCAACTCACACAACAACCCTACATCAGACGGTCAAGAATGGTCAAGGCATTAATAAACCGGGCTGGACTTAATTGTTTTACAGAAAACAATTATCAATGGGCTGGGCTGTTTAAGAGATGGCAGTGGGCTCACTGGGCTAGAGTCTTAACGGGCTGACACCTCACTGGGCCGGCTGCCATAGTAATTAAGGAATTGGGCCAACACCCATATATTCCAACATTCTCCACCTTGCTGGGCCACCACCACACAGTCATCAACCTGCTACTAGGAACACAATCAAAACACAAGTGTCGAATACGAGTACAGTCTCATCATCGCCTAGCCCCGCTGCCAGAGCAACGGGGACTTTCCCCTGCTGACTTATCAGCAAGGGTGGTTGCCCTGAGCAACCGTCACACAAAGGTGACAGCTAACACCCCAAAGGGTGAGAGCTTTGAAAAACAAGTTTCTTCTGAAACACCACTGACTCAGGGGGAGTGGCAAAAGCGTGGGCTTTAAGGCTGTTTCTCTATGTAGAAACACCTGTTGCACCCAAAGCAACAAGTAAAACACCTCCACCTGGACTGGCCACACAACAGCAGCACCCAGGGGGTCCCACTGGCACAGCATCAGTCCAGAGTGACAAAATTCAGCAGCTGCAAGCAGTGCTTGAATTTTTCAAGGGGCAGGGGCTTAGTCCCCATATCAGCAGGATTGTCATGTGTGGATACTTTCTCAAGCAAAACATCACCATTTTCAACAAGTTCTCTAATGAAATGGTACCTAACATCAATATGTTTAGTTCTATCATGGAACACAGGATTTTTGCAGAGTTGTATACCAGATTGACTATCAGAAAATACAATCACAGAAGCATTTAACATCTTAATCTCAGTTAGCAATCCCTTCAACCACACAACTTCTTTAAAAGCATCAGTTATAGCAATATATTCAGATTCAGTGGTAGATAAAGCAACAACATGTTGTAATTGAGACTTCCAGCTAACACATCCATTACACACAGTAAACACATAAGATGTAGATGACTTCCTAGTATCTCTATCATTGGCATAATTAGCATCAACAAATCCACACAAAGACACATCAGCTTTTGACTTACAAAATTTCAACCCCAAAGTTTTAGAACCTGCTAAGTACCTAAGCAACCATTTCATAGCTTCCCAATGAGGTCTACCAGGATTAGACATGTATCTACTCAGGCAACTAACAGCATATGCAATATCAGGCCTAGTGGAAACCATAAGATACATCACAGAACCAACAGCACAATCATAAGGTACAGAACTCATAGAAGCATATTCAGAATCAGTCTTTGGACATTGGTCCTTAGACAACACAAAATGACCAGCTAAAGGTACAACAACAGTTCTACATCCAACCATAGAAAATCTCTCTAACAGTTTTAACACATAGTCAGATTGGTTTAAGTGAATGTAATTATCAGGCCTGTTCCTAACAATGTTCATGCCTAGAATCCTTTTAGCATCTCCTAAATCTTTCATTTCAAATTTAGAACTCAAATTCTTTTGAACAGATTTCACAGCTTTCAAGCAAGGACTCATAATGAGCATATCATCAACATACAAGACAAGGAACACAGGCACATTTGCATCAAACAGAAAATAAAGACATGGGTCATAGGAGCTTCTACAGAATTTTAAGGACAACATGAATTCATCAAACTTCCTATTCCACTGTCTAGGTGACTGTTTTAAACCATACAGAGATTTCTTCAGCAAGCACACAAAGTCAGCTTTAGATTTATCAACAAAACCTTCAGGTTGGGACATGTAAATTTTCTCATCAAGTTCACCATGCAAAAAAGCAGTTTTTACATCCATTTGTTTTAATTCCCAGTCAAATTGAGCACATAAGGACAACATAATTCTAACTGTAGTGAATTTAACAACAGGACTAAAAATCTCATTATAATCAACCCCTTCTTTTTGTGAAAAACCTTTTGCTACAAGCCTAGCTTTATATCTGACCTCATTACCTTCAGTTTTCAGTTTGTAAATCCACTTACAATCAACTAAAGAACATTTAGGTGGTTTAGCAACAAGTGACCAAGTGTCATTTTTAATCACAGAATTCATTTCTTCATGCATTGCAGACAACCACATAGAGGACTTATCAGATTTCATAGCATCAGCAAAAGTTTTTGGTTCACAGTTAGCAATCAGATCATGCATATTGAACACAAAACTACCAAGTTGGAAATCATTAAATCTAGCAGGCAGCCTAGGGTTCCTCCTAGCCCTATCCCTAGTTAACTGATAACTAGTCAGATTTGGATTCACATCAACTATAGTTTCATCTTGTTCATATTGAGCATGCATGGGGGGATTATCATTTGCAGGCAAATTTGGATTCACAGGATTTGGATTATCAGGGTTTGGATTATCAGGAAAGACAGGTTCAGCAGGCAGATTAACATCATTCATATTATCAGCAGAATTATCAGGCAAGTTCTCAGGCACATTTTCAGTAGAGGCATCAACAGCAGAATCAACACCTAAGGGACCTACAGAGGGAGTAGACTCCACCTCACCAGAGGTACCAACAACCTTAGGGTTACTAACATTCAAGCAAGGCATTTCATTCTCATTAAACACCACATCTCTACTAACAATTGTCCTAAAACCAGGTTCACTTCTGAGCCACAGCCTGTAGCCTTTAGTGCCCTCAGGATATCCAAGGAAAACACCTTTCCTAGACCTAGGTTCAAGTTTATCAACAGATTGATGCACATAGGCAGCACAGCCAAACACTTTCAGATTATCCAAACTCACATTCTTACCACAGAAAACAGACTCAGGACACTTCCCTTTTAAGGGCACACTAGGTGACCTATTTATCAAGTAAGCAGCAGTCAAAACAGCTTCACCTCATAACCTCTTGCTGAGGCCTGAGGATGTCAACAAACACCTAACCTTATCAAGTAGGGTTCTATTCATCCTCTCAGCAACTCCATTTTGCTGGGGGGTGTAGGGCACAGTCCTATGTCTCCTAATACCAGTTTGGGCACACAAGTTGTTCATTTCAGCATTGCAAAATTCAAGTCCATTATCTGTCCTAAGAGTTTTAATCTTATTACCAGTTTGATTTTCAACCAAAGTTTTAAAATCACAGAATTTAGCAAACACATCAGACTTGTTTTTCATCAAGAACACCCAAGTTTTTCTGGAGAAATCATCAATAATAGAAGAAAGTACTTATTACCACCTTGAGTGGGTTCAAGGGCAGGGCCCCAACAGTCAGCATGCAGGTATTCAAGCACAGCAGAAGATTTGGGCACATTAGGGGGAGGGTTCACAGGAAAACTAACCCTAGTTTGCTTTCCTAACACACAAGTTTCACAGAATGGCAAGCAAGACATTTTATCATTACCAAAGTAACCATCAGCTTTCAGAAACTCCATGCCTTTTCTACTTATATGCCCTAACCTCTTATGCCACAGCTCAGAGGCACTATCATGCACAACATGAGCAGATTCTTTCAAATAAGGATATGCATTGCAGATGTACAGATTATGGCATTTAGCAGCTTTACACATAATAATTGAACCCTTCACAATAGTCATGAAACCATTTCCCCACTTTCCAGAAATTCCCTCAGATTCTAATGCAGCACAGGAAATTAGATTTTGGCATAAATCAGGTACATGTCTAACATTCCTAAGAGTGTGCAAGTACCCAGTATCAAATTTAACACATATATCCCCAATTCCCTCTACCATGCATCTCTTATCATTAGCCATAGACACAGAAGTATTATGCAGCTTTTTATATGAAGTGAATAGATGCAGATGAGGAGTCATATGATATGTGCAGCCTGAATCAATCAACCATTTATTTTCATCAAATAAAGCATGTGCAGCATTTACATCAGGAAACTCAGAATTTTCAGAAAGCATGTAAACCATACCAGCATGATCATGTTCAGCAGCAACATTAGCCTGGTCACCATTGACCTTTTTGGGCTTGGGACAGTCCTTTATGAAGTGTCCCAGCTCACCACAGTTATAGCACTTCTTTCCTTTAGGTCTGGACTTTGACCTTGACTTACCCCTCCCCTTTTTCTTATTATTGTTTTGATTACCATTACCTTTGTGGTTCTGGTTACCAGTGTTCCTAGACTTAGACCTCCCTCTAACTTGATTAACTTCAGACACCCTATGGCCTCTATTAGACCTTAAGTCTAGCTCTTTACTTTTAAGCCCATTAATCACAGTTTCTAAGGTCACAGAATCCCTACCATACTTAATAGCAGACTTCACATCAGAATAGGAATCAGGAATGGCATTCAACAACACAATAGGGGTATAATCATCAATGTGTCTATCACCAGTCAATTTAATATCTTGAATAAGTTTTGTAAAAGCATCAATGTTATCAGATATATCCTTACTCATATCCAGTTTGAATCTGAAAAAATTTTCAAGTAAGAAAAGTTTGCTGTTTAATGAAGTTTCAGTATAAAGTTCATGCAATTTTTCCCACAGTTCTTTAGCAGATTCAAGTTCACCAACTTTCCTCAAAACAGATTCAGATAGACACAAGATTATAGCAGAATGGGCAAGTTCATTTGTTTCAAATTTAACTTCATCAGAGTCATCAGGAGAGTAACCTCCACTAATTGCTTTGTAAACCTTTTGTTGGATCAAAATCCCTTTCATCTTTTGTTTCCAAATAGCAAAATCCCCTTTTCCATCAAATGGTGCCAAGTTAAAACCAGACATTTTGAAAACAGATTTTGATGACTCAGTTTTTGGAAAAACAGTTTGAAAGCAGTAGGTTTAAGCAATATCAGAGAGCCACAGAAACAGCAGTTGACAGAAGATAGTGAGCACCACAGCAGGTGAACACACACACACTTCTAACCTTCTCACCAAAGTGAGAGAAAAGATCCTAAACGCCTTACTTCCTATTGAGTAACTCAGAGCCTATGTTGAGCAGGTAAGCTACCCAGACAAGTGTACAGCCCCAGTCCCTTGCAAGGTGCCGGATACCTCAAAGGGGATCCAGCCAGGAAGGGTCAGCCACCGGGGGGTCACCACCAGGAGCTTACACAGGCACTCAACTCACTCCAGATAGGGTAAGTTACTATAGGGTTCTGGTATCACAGAAGAAACCCTAAATTCTAAACACACAACAGTGCAGACAACTAGGGTTCAAGTAGGTTTAGGCAACAACACAGTAACACAAAAGTCACAGAAACAGGTTGTTCATAATATTTTCACAAGTTTAATTTTTCAAACACAATGTTTAAGAAAACAACTTTTCCAGAAAATAACTTTGAACAAGGGTTTAGAAAAACAGATTTTCAAAACAGAGCACTTAAACACACGACCACCAGGCGGGCCACACCATCACAGAAAAGCCTCCAAGCGGGCCGACCATAGCAGAAAGAGAGGGATCAAGCCAGTCACTTACTTTGTGGGGTTATTCGCAAGGGACCCCTTGTAGCAGTTCCCGTTTCGCGTTTCACAGGCGATCCGGGTGAAACCTTACAGTCCAGGGGGTCATCACTCCCAATTTTCCAAGGACTGGGTTCACCTAATTCGGATCTGCTACCTGGGCCTCCTACCGAGCAGTGCCGAGCAACGAACGACCCTCCTTGACTTGCAGATCTGGAGCCCTACGGGGTCAGATCTACAGATCCGGTTGCCGAACTCCGCCGTGAATGCGCTCTGATACCACTGTAAAGGTTAAACGCCGGCGGCTAATGCTTCGAGGCACCTGCAAACAGAAACACCAAGCAAATTAGATCCGTAAAACCGCCTCTAGGCAAGAGCAAGTTCCCAGATCACAGCGGTCTGAAGATCTAGAAAGATCCAGTCCACATGGAAAGGATCTGGGCTTGGTTGAACCATAAAAGCATAGTGAGCGGCAGAATATAGCAGATCTAGTATATATATATAGATCAAGATATAAAACAAAGATAGAGATAAGATCTAGGCTCAGGACTGTAGATCCATCATTGTAGCGTTGACTGGTGGTGATGGTAACAGGGCAGTGATGTCACAGCGGCCTCGCCGGAGACCAGGAGCACTCAACTCACCGTCGACTCCGCCTCACAGAGAGGTTAATCACGCGCCGCCCGAAACTTCACTGTGGTTCTCTGGCTTCCGAGCTCACAAGGAGATCGCCGAGATCCGGGGGGAAGTTACAGCGCCGGTGAACGGAGAAGGAAATCGCACGCACTCAAAGGTGTATCACACACACACACTGCTAGGGTTTGGGAGAGGGCGAAGTGAGTTAAGGCTGAGGGGAGGGTTCAATATATCATAGCCAGTGGACGGGTGAGATTGCATCTCACACAACAACCCTACATCAGACGGTCAAGAATGGTCAAGGCATAAATAAACCGGGCTGGACTTAATTGTTTTACAGAAAACAATTATCAATGGGTTGGGCTGTTTAAGAGATGGCAGTGGGCTCACTGGGCTAGAGTCTTAACGGGCTGACACCTCACTGGGCCGGCTGCCATAGTAATTAAGGAATTGGGCCAACACCCATATATTCCAACACTCACATTGCTAGTTATAGGAGATTTACAAGACCAAAACAGCATGGCATTAGTTATAGGAGATTTACAAGACCAAAACAGCATGGAAAAAAACATTAACCATGTTCTTCTGCTGCCCAGGTCGCAGCACGGAGTGGACCCCGTTTGGCAATTCTTCGGGCAGGAGCTCGAAGAAGCGCTACGTGGATATCGTATACTCCAGTAGGCAGAACCTAATCTTCACCCTCGATGATTCACACGAGTTATTGGAAACTTCCGATCTCAACGACCCTTCAGCCTCCTCCTTAAGGATGGTAAAGATATTAGAGTGTGCTAGTTCTTCCTCAAACCCGGATGACTGTTCGCCAAGACAATTCTTTTATCCTTACAGAAATCTGGTGGTTGCCGATGAGCTTTTTTCCAATGACATGGATGATGACTCTTGGTCACTCGGTATCTGTTGGATGATGTGACTATCGATTTCGATATCCATGTGCACGAACAATTAAAAATTATTTAATAATAATATAATGGTAATTTTCAACTTAAGGGTATTAAAGACTTTGTTCAATTCAAAAACTGCCCTAAAATATAATTAAAAAGATGGTAGAACCCTATATTTAACAAAATATAAATTATTGTGTCTTATTTTAGGAGTTGAAAAAAGAAGAGGAATTTTTTATAATTAGTAAAATTAATAGGCCTTATTCCCTAAATATATCAAAAAAAAAAAATCATTATGAGTTTATGACTCACATGTAAGAAGCGGGCAAGGTGAAGACAATGGACATGCCCATTATTTTCATATTTGCTCCAATGCAAAAAAAAAATCATTTTTCAGTGCCCAAGTCCACTTTTCATATTATGGGCTGCATTGGAGATGTTCTACGTTATTTTAAAAGTTGATAAATTGTTATTTCTTATTTAATAAATAAGTTGTTAATCTGTTTGGATAAAATAAATATATCAACTTATAAAATTTAATTTGTTTGACAATTTAAAATCTTATATAAATAAAATTATCAAAAATAAATTGTTATATATAAAAAAAATTATATTAACTAAATAATTAAATTAAAATTTTTGTATATATATAAAACGTAATAATTTTAGGGGTTTTGGTCTTTTATTATTTAATTTACAAGAGCTTACATACTATTTACAAAAAAGTACCCCTTTACCATTTTTAAACAACTTATAAGTTGTTAAACAATTTATTTTTAAGTTATTTTTATTTTTTTTAAGTTACCAAACAAATTTTAAGAGGTTAATAAGCTTTTTAAAATCGATTTTTAAAAGTTTACTAAACAAAATTTAGGGGCTTATAACCTCTTAAACAGCTTATAAACTCTCTTAAAGAGCTTATAAGCTCTTTCAAGCACCCTCTAAGTGAATTAATTAATCAAGTTTTTAGAGTCCGTTTGAACGAGCTTATTTAAAAGAGCTTATAAGATGTTACATCTTATAAGTTGTTTCAAGAGCCGATGAGTTTTTATGTCTTATTTAATATATAAGTTGTTAAATCGTTTGAATAAAATAGATATATAAACTTATATAATGTTAATTTGTTTGACAATTTAAGATATTATATAAATAAAATTATCAAAAATAAACTGTTATATATGGAAAAAAATATTAACTAAATAATAAATTTGGAATTTTTGTATATTTGTAAAAGGCAATAATTTTAAGGGTAATTTTGTCTTGGCGGCCGCTTGCCTGGGCAGTCAAGTCTTGCGCGCGATCCTTCGCCGCCGGGTCGCTCCAGCCGCGGTGGTGCGGTGATCTTCGATCACCACCACCCAGCTCCACCCCGGTGAGGATCCCGAACCTCGGATCTTGGTTCACGATATTTTTACGATAATTAAAACGATTAAAATCACAAAGAGGGTTTTACGATTTACCTCGTTCTCGTTGTTCGGAAAAACGAAGAACTCAATTTGACGACCTTGAGATCTTCCGACGTATTCCTTGCACTAGCTCGGACGTCGTGTGGGCGACGATCTACCGAACTCCATGGATCTCCCTCTCTACTTTCTCTCTCTAGAATTGTGATCTTCAAGTTATGAGATTATATGAGAATAGAGAAGACCATGTAGTGCTTTTATAGGCTACGTAGAGGATCTTAAAGAGGTGGAATATTGAGCTTCCAATAATAGTGATTAAATTGAGCTCAAACCCAAATCTATTAATCCTTACTATTATTAATTAATTCTATTTTCCACTATATAAAATTAATTGCACTCCCAATATTAAACCATATTATATCAAATAATATTTCTCCGGTAGTATTATTTATTCCGTGTATTTAAGATATAAATATTCATGAATAAAATTAATTTATTGCTAATTAATTTATTCATCTCTTGTATCCGAGAATAGTACCATTCAACCTTAATTATTATGCGGAATAAATCCACCTGCAGGGTTTACATAATAATTCCTTATGAACTCATCTCGGGGATATTATCAACCCTTACGGGATACACTTTCCCGTCAAGTATTCACGGCATGCCATATATAAAATATAGTGACCCAACTTAACCGGTAATTAACCCAATAATTAAATCGGTCAATTCCTTTGGTAAATCAAAGTCACTTATATTAAATATACACACCCGCAATAGTATCGGGGATTAAGAATAAAATACTCAGATATTTAAATCGATTATCGCCGGCAATCCTAATCGATAAATCTCAAGCAGATCCGCTCAATACACCAAGTGTACAAGTGTGATAAAATAATCAAGACAGATTATTTTCTCTCTCACACAACGACTATACCGGTGGATTGGTCCGTGTCCATCTAGGTCGTGAGCAACTGTTCGATTAAATACGAGTAACCGATAGTATGATCTTCTGTGTGACGTCGCACACCATACTAACTACAACGTATATAATCCATGACTATGTTTTGCATATATTTAATTATAAATAATTAAACGCAAATAATTGTTTATTTAATTAAATAGATTAGTGGCAATGGATCGTGAGTTTCCGTTACTTAAATCTAGACATTAAGTACACAACTCCAACAGACCGTACATCGTAGTTGGTTCCGGTGAAGGTCTTGGTGGGGTAATGGGTTCACCTCTCCTTGCCCTTCTCGGATTTTCTGCCCTTGGTGTTCGGGCAGCTTCTTGGGCGGCACGTGCTAACGCTTTGGCTAGCTTTGTCTCTTTTCGGATTCGCTTTGCGGTCTTTTTGATCTCAGGGTCGTACCAAGGTACAATATCTTTGCCCGAAGTGGAATCCTGCATAAACAAAACAAGTCAAACTGTTAGCACAGACGACTTACTGTTGGAAATTTGCCTCCCCGGCAACGGCGCCAATTTTGACGACGCACGAATGCTTGTCGTTTGAGCACACGCGCTGGTCAAAATGAAATTTATATTTAGCCAGTACTCTTATCACTACAAAACGTAGATAATGGCAAGTACGTGGGGTCGGTCCCACAAGGAGGCAATTACAGTAGGTGATCTCGGCTTTGCCCAAGGAGTTGTCAATAAAGATTTTGGTTTGGGGTGCTTTGGGCACAGCGGTTTTGCAATCGTTTCAACACTTTGACCTACTACGGCTAACCGAACTAACATGCAAATAAATAAATCTAAAAGTAAACAAATCAAACACTCAGATCTAGCAGAAACCTAAAAGTAAAGACTGAAATCAAATGATAAACAAGGCATCCGGGCAGATGACTTCACTCAGGATCATTAGGGCAAACTACCGGTCATAGGCACTAAGGATTTCTACCAGCGGTTTGTCAGCAGTTATAGGGTGCTTTAAAAAGACAACAGTGGTCCTATTGCGTCACGCCCAACAATTGCTCCACCCCTTATCTATCCTTACAGTTTAAAGAGAAGGCAAGCTAACGTTATGCCTAAACCCCTAGTCATACGACCGCAATCTCCAGTTTAAAGAGAAGGCAAACATGGATCTAGTTTGCCCAAACCCGCATTACCCTCTAGACAGACCCGCTCGACCAATAGCATGCTCGGAACTCCGAGTCATACGACCGCAATCTCCAGCAAGTTCTAGTGCTATGCCCGCAACAATACTATAAGGTACATCTATGCGGTTTGCCAATCACCGGTATCCCAGTTTGTAAAGGTTCACTAGTGGTCGTCCTAGTTTGCCCAAACTCCCCAGAAATAATCCTTAACCAACTTTGCTTCGGGAACAAACCCCCAACCGGCTACTCTAGCCCCATCGACCTCTCGGCTCAACTAAAACCCTAAATCTCCTTCGATCCGCCCCTGCCCAGATGCACAAACAACTTAGCCGATCATACAGAAATTAAAAGACAAAGTAATTAAGGAAGAACGATCTATAATATTCATAGCTTCAAATCGTAAAAACGTTTTTGAAGGAAATCGAAATACGGAATTAAAAACTTAAAAACAAAACATAAAGATATATTGTTTCTCAGCCCGAAGGCTGGATCTACTCAAAACAAGGAAAAGAGACTCGGACGAACAGCTCCGATCTCTCTCTCCGGCAACTCCTCCGACGACGACGACGATTGCGGGACCGGCGCCTCTCTCGATTTCTCGATGCGTAATATGTTGTTTTCTTTGCTGCCCACCGCGCCCCTTTTATGGACTTCGATTTGAATTTGAATTAGCGGCTGTTTCTCCTCCCTAAAGAATAGGCGTCCTTGGTCAATGAGTTGGGGGAAAGTCAGATCCCCCAAAATCAGGGATTCTGGTACGCTGCCAGCTTGCCCGCAGCGAATCTCCTGTCAACAGCCGCTTCTGCCCAAATTGAAATCCGCAGGTATTTCTTCTCCTCCACAGATGGTCGGACCAGGCACGGTACTTGGTAAGAATTCTGGGTCTTCTGCTTCATGACCTTACCCATTTGCCCGATGTGGTCAAACTGTTGCTTGTCACTACCGCTCCAGAATCTAATTTGCCCAAAGAAGGGGATTTCCTTGCCTCTTTTGCCCAGTGCGCCACCTGTCACCTGAATCCATACACACTCTGCCCAAACACCTAATTGTGCCCTCCCAGACACAGACACGTTACCGACTCAAACTGACTCAATAAAGGGTGTAAAAATGCTCTAAGATGAGAAAATAAAATGGCTCATCATTTGTTTTCGAGATAAACTGAGATATTGAACCTGAAGTTCAAATGATTGTGAATTGAAGTTCATATTATTATTCATTTGTGAAGAAATGTATATTGAACACTAGACGCATCTAAAATACTCCAGCAGAGTTACCGGACGGTTATAGCAATTGCGAATGCTCTAGTCAATATAGATGTATGGTAAAGGCATGTCCCTGAAGGACGAAAAATATACAATAATACAAATGAATGTGAAACTCAACAATTTGAAGGTTGTGTCCTGAAGACCAAAATGTATATTTGAATAACTAAGTTTTTCCTATATGGTTTTATTAGTTACAGGTTTTAATGAGACTGATTGATCACAAATTCAAAGATTTTCGGTGATTATAATCAGGGGGAGCAAATTGTACTCTTTTTCCTTTGTCGAGGTTTTATCCCACTGGGTTTTCCTGGCAGGGTTTTAACGAGGCAACAATCCTGTAAATAGAAGGGGGAGTGTTATGAATATATTAATTAGTGAATGACTAGTTTACCCTTTCTTGGTGAACAAGACAGAAACCCTACTTTGTATCTTATATAAGGGGGTCTCCCCATATCAATGAATGAACAATTCATAACAATTCTATTCTCCTATCATATTGTCTCTCTTTCTATTATATTATTCTCTCTCAATTCTCTTGAGTTTATAACAATACATAAGATTTCTGCTAGTTTTGTTTTTAATTCTATTATTCAGTTGTGTAATACAAAAGATTTCTGCTAGTTTTGTTTTTAATTCTATTATTTCGTTGTCAGTTGTGTAATACAAAAGAAGATTTCTGCTAGTTTTGTTTTTAATTCTATTATTTCGTTGTCAATTGTGTAATACAAAAGATTTCTGCTAGTTTTGTTTTTAATTTTTGTTTTTAATTCTATTATTTCGTTGTCAGTTGTGTAATACAAAAGATTTCTGCTAGTTTTGTTTTTAATTTTATTATTTCGTTCTCAGTTGTGTAATACAAAAGATTGCTTGTTTTTAATTTGCTTGTTTTTAATTCTATTATTTCGTTCTCAATTGTGTAATACAAAAAAATGCTTAATTTTGTTTTTAATTCTATTATTTCGTTCTCAGTTGTGTAATACAAATATTGCTAGTTTCGTTTTTAGTTAGTTTTGTTTTTAGTTATGCTAGTTTCATTTTTAGTTTTTTTAATACAATTATCATCTTTTTACTAGTTTCGTTTCTAAATTTGTAATGAGTTACTTTTTTAATTTTAATTTTTTAACTTATTATATTATAGTTCCATAGATAGGCTAAGCATAGAAATTCGTAGAAATAATCGAATAGTACAATGCAAAAACTGTCCGCAGCACTACTATTTCAAATACACAAAAAAAATGAATTGCAAAACAATGTGCATAAACTATCTACAAAAGAACTCATTAAAATTCACTTAGTTAGGAATACAATTTCATATATTATAATTACATCTTATAACACAAAAAAAATGTCAGAGGCAGGATCTTAAAAGAAAAAGTTGCTTCAAAAAGAAAGTAATTTTGAAATCCAAATGCATCCACCAAGTCCAACTCCTCCCTTATCCTTCAGATGGTGCTCCTCGGAGTAAAAGGACTTGTGGTGTTGCAAAGACAAACCCGAGCTAATTAAAGCATACTATTTGTAAAACCAACATAAAGTAATACGCGATTAAGAACTATAAGCAATCTTACATCAATCCACAGTTCTTGGCTGCTTTCACTTTGCCGCATCCCCAACTTTTACAGAGGAGGACACGGATCAACCACACCACTCGCCCAGTGATTACCTCCGCAATCGGGTCGTCACTGCACCCTGATGTGGGGCTGGAGAATAAGGACTCCGGCAACGGAGTCCCGAGTCCAGCGGCCAGTATGTAACGATGATGGAGACGACGCCGATGTAATCAATGAGGACCGCCAGCTGGAAATTCATCACGTAGTGCGTGAGCAGGTAATCCTGTTGTCGGCCATCGATTTCAAGGTGTCCTGAATCCCACCTCGAATCCGTCCCTGCCGTGCCTGACGTTCCGGACGTGGGTGATCGGGCTGATGTCGTGCGTGCTGTTGTCCTTTGTGAACAAGTTCTTAGGGTACCGGCAGAACAGCATGTGGATATCCTCCGATACCATTCAGATCATCAGCCCGTAATTTACACGTATAATCCTCTATCCCTTGATATAATCCGATATGGGAGAAAAATTAAAGTACACTATATGGGATAGCGCTACATCTTATTTACACTAGCATATAAAAAGTATGGTTTTTTACACTAAAAAGTGCTAAATGCCCCAATTTGCCAATGGGTTAAAATACCATTCGACAACACCATTCGATAATATTCGACAACAATATTCTACCGTTATTTTTTTTATGTTAAATTTTTGTAACTTTTCTGGAATGGTAAATTATTGTTTATCGAATGAAAATATTTTCTTTATCGAATAAGTTTATATTTATTTGTCGAATGTTTTTATGGTTTATCGAATATATCTGTTTTATGAATACAATTGTTTGTCGAATATGTTTTTAATGTTTATCGAATATAAATTTGTTTCGAATATGTGATATTTATTTATCGAATATATTTTTAATGTTTATCGAATATAAATTTGTTTCTTCAATATGTTTTTATTGTTTATCGAATAGTTTGTCGAATACATTTATTTTATATTTATGTGTCGAATATGTTTTTATTGTTTATCGAATATAAATTTGTTTCTTTAATATGTTTTAGTGTTTATCGAATGTAATTAGCTTGTCGAATACATATATTTATATTATATTTATGTGTCGAATATGTTTTTATTGTTTATCGAATATAAATTTGTTTTTTCAATATGTTTTAGTGTTTATCGAATGTAATTAACTTGTCGAATACGTTCAGATAGCTTGTCGAATACGTTTCTCGAATAGGATTTGATCTTGTCGAATACGTTCCTCGAATAGGATTTGATGGTTTTTTGAATAATTTGTATATGCTAGTGCAAATAAGATGTTTCGCTATTTACTTAAAGGTATTTTTTAACATTTTCACTATCATACGCTATTTTTCCTTTCAAATCAAGAATCTTAATTAATCAATTAATTATTATTATTTTAGATAATAAACCGTGCATATATCTAATTTAACCCAATAAAGGATTATAAAATAAATAAATACTCGGTAGTATATAAACAGTTATAATTCCTAATCCATCTCGATAAAGGAATCCGCAGAGGATTTGTATATATATCGAGTAACGTACGTCAACTCGTGAATACACCACCACTCAGAATATCTCTCTAGATATATAATCACTAGCAAATTCTCCACCCGAGCATCTATCTAGGTACTTGAGTAAAAAAAAAATGGCCACGAGCGAGTTCTCCCCGGAGAAGAAGCCTCACGCAACCATTGAGATTAAAGGTATATATTTCAATTAATATTATGAATGTTGTAACATTATTATTATTATTATTTGTATAATTGAAATTTGATTTTGTTTAATTGATGAAAAGACGATGTTGTTGTTACGGAAGAGTGTTGGGAGCTGAAGGACGACTCCCCGATCGAGGAAGTCCGTCTGACGGTCCCAACGACGGACGACCCTTCTCTGCCGTGCCTGACGTTTCGGACGTGGGTGATCGGGTTGACGTCGTGCGTGCTGCTGGCGTTTGTGAACCAGTTCTTCGGGTTCCGGCAGAACAGCGTGGGGATATCCTCCGATACCTTTCAGATCCTCAGCCTCCCGTTGGGGATGTTCATGGCTCGCGTCCTCCCGACCACCGTCTACACCGTCCCCTTCACCTCGTGGTCCTTCTCCCTCAACCCGGGCCCTTTCAACCTTAAGGAGCACGTGCTCATAACCATCCTCGCCAGCTGCGGCTCCGGCACCTACGCCGTCCACATCATCACCATTGTGAAGGCCTTCTACCACCGCAATCTCCATCCTTTCTCCGCCTGGCTCCTCGCCATTACCACTCAGATGCTCGGTTACGGCTGGGCTGGTTTGTTCAGGGGTATATTGGTTGATTCCCCCCACATGTGGTGGCCGGGAAACATGACTTCTGTATCTTTGTTCAGGTATGTATTTATATATATATATATATGTATGTATATATATATATATCGTAGTATCGTGTGATTCATATTTGTATCGTCTGTACTATATTATATTATAGGGCTTTGCATGAAAAGGAACAGAGGCCAAAGGGCGGGCTGACGCGTCTCCAATTCTTTTTAGCGGTGTTTGTGGCCAGCTTCGCGTACTACATTGTGCCTGCGTACCTTGCCCCGTCCATCTCCTACATCTCCATCCTCTGCCTCATCTACAAGGACAAAATATTTCCCCAGCAGCTTGGGTCCGGGATGCACGGGATGGGTATTGGCTCGTTCAGCTTGGACTGGGCCACCATCTCCCTCATCGGCAGCCCCATATCCACTCCCGGGTTTGCCATCATCAACACCCTCGTCGGTTTCTTCCTCATCATGTACGTCATGACGCCCTTGACCTATTTCACCAACATGTACAGCGCCAGGAAATTCCCAATCTTCTCGTCCGACACCTTCGACGTGCACGGAAATCCTTACAACATCTCGCGTGTGATCGACAGCAATACCTTTTCCCTCGACATGGCCGGGTACAACAGTTACAGCAAACTGTACCTCAGCACCTTTTACGCCTTCGAATACGGCCTCGGATTCGCTTCCCTCGCCGCCACCATCACTCACGTCGCACTTCATCAGGGAAAAACGATCTTGTCGCACGTGAGAAAAGCAAAGGACGATGTGCTAGGGAAAATGGACGTGCACGGAAGGCTAATGAAAGCCAATTATGCGCCAGTTCCGCAGTGGTGGTTTCACGTGATTCTCGTTGTGGTGTTTGGATTTTCTTTGTTTGCTTGTTTGGGTTTCAACGCGGAGCTCCAGCTCCCGTGGTGGGGGCTTATAATGGCTTGTGGGATGGCCATCTTCTTCACGCTACCCATCGGAGTCTTTCAAGCCATGACTAACATGTCAATCGGGGTGAGCCTCATCACGGAGATGGTGATCGGTTTCATTTACCCGGGCCGTCCCCTTGCCAGCGTTACCTTCAGGACGTACGGAAACATCAGCATGTGGCAAGCACTCGGTTTCCTATCCGATTTCAAGTTGGGTCATTACATGAAGATCCCTCCCAGGTCCATGTTCGTCGTTCAGCTCGTGGGCACCATGGTCGGGTCCAGCGTCAGCTTAGGCACCGCTTGGTGGCTCCTCGCGACGGTCGACCACATGTGCGACGTGGACTTGCTCCCGAAAGGCAGCCCGTGGACCTGCCCGGGGGACCAGGTCTTCTACAATTCGTCCATCGTGTGGGGGGTCATCGGGCCCCTGAAGATGTTCACGAGCCAGGGCGTGTACGGGGCCATGAACTGGTGGTTCCTGGTGGGGTTCCTGCTCCCCATCCCCGTCTACCTATTGGGCCGCAAGTACCCACAGAAGAAGTGGATCCAGCTAATCAATGTGCCGCTCATCCTCAGCGCCACATATCCCATGCCACCGTTAAGGGCCACCAACTTTATCATGTGGGGGGCCGTGGGCCTTTTCTTCAACCTGTACGTCTTCAGGGCCCACAAGAAATGGTGGGCAAGGAACGCGTACGTCCTCAACGCCGCGCTCGATGCCGGGATCACCTTCTTGGGGGTTCTGCTATTTTTCAGTCTGCAGTCTTATGACATGGCGGGCCCCAACTGGTGGGGGCTGGAGGTGGACGACCACTGCCCGCTGGCCTCTTGCCCGACTGCACCCGGGATTGTCGCTGAGGGTTGCCCCATCCAGTGACACACTTGAACAAGATGCGAACTGCAATCCACATTTGGTTTATGCATTTTACTAGGGATGTCATGCAATCATACCCAACTTCTCAGCAAATGCATTGCAATTTTTTAAATATTAAATTATTAAATATAAAATTACTTAATCAAAAGTGAGTTGGTACGTAAAAATCAATTCATCTTTTTTAATCTTGATTGCTCGTGTTCTGGTTTATTCATTTGATCGATTGATTCAATTTTATTTTTCGATAATGTCTATTTCTACCACTGCATGTGGCTCTTCGTCGTCGGCAAGTTCGGTTCCGGTCCACTCGCCGATGATGTAACAGTTGTTAAAATAAGAGTTTGCAATACATTGATTTGGAAGATACATACACTGATTTGGAAGATACAAAGTCAAGAAGTTTAAGCAGCGGCATCTTATTTTATTCTCTTTGAATTCCTATTTAGAATAATCTATTTGGAAGATACAAGCTTATGAAGTTTAAGTGGCATCTTTACATTGATTTTATTCTCTTTGTATTCTTATTTAGAATAATCTATGGGATACAAATTGAGTTGATTTCATTTGTAATATGCATCAAGCAAGTGAATAAATAATAAAAAGAGAACAAAATTGAGTTGATCTCATTTGTAATATGCATCAAGCAAGTGAATAAATTATAGTGAAAGAATTTTTGCATCAGTTTTGCCAAAAATGTTTCCTCTCCCTACGTAGCAGACTTTAAGAAAACCAAAAGAGTTACTTCAAATTATATTATCAAAATCAAAACAAAATTAAACTCATGATGCTAGGGCCATCGTTCCACCTTCAGAGGTCGAATCGAGGTCAAACCTTGAAGATTGTGTTCGACCACCAAGAGCTCAAACAACCCTAATTCAAATTTTTCAAAAAAAAAAAATCAAAGAACTCTGAAACTTACCTTTTTAGATTGATTGATGATGTTGGTTGGTGTTGTCGATTCGTTACCTTCAAAATTTTAAACTTGATTTCCTCCATTTTCTTGTGTTGTGAGGTAAATTTTGAGAGTGAGTAATAGATCTAAAAAATTCATAATACTGTAGCTAGGTAGAAAGATAAATAAAATACACATTATATTGTAATTATTTAAAAATTAATAATAGAGGTGTGTGAAGAAGTAATTGGTTTTTTTGTGCGTAAAAGGGTATAATTGATCTTTCAAAGGTGTAATAATCTAGTTATTAAATTTAAATAGGTGTATTAACTTAAGGGTGTGTAAATCCATGTTGGAAGTGTCAATATCCGTACACTAAATAAATATGATGAAAACAGTGTATAATTCCTAATCCATCTCGATAAAGGAATTAACCTGATAAAGGATTTAAAAATATAAAAATATGATGTAAAGAGTGTATAATCCTAATCTATCTCGATAAAGGAATTCACAGAGGATTTGTATATATATATATATATATATATATATCCCGAAAGAGGTATCATCGATCGATTGAGTAACGTGAATACAACAGCACTCACAACTTCGTCCGCATATATTCATCCATCCTTCTAGTACTAGTATACATATATAATCACTAGCAAATTCTCCTTGTCCCGCGTACAAACAAAAAAAATGGCCACCTTCGAGTTCTCCCCGGAGAAGAAGGCTCACTCAACCATTGAGATTGAAGGTATATATATATATATATATATATATATATATATATATATATATATTTCAATTAATATTATGAATGTTGTAACATTATATTTGTACGTATAACTGAATTTTGATTTTTTGATTAAATAAATAGATTTTGTTACGGAAGAGGAGCTGAACGACTGCCCGATCGAGCAGGTCCGTCTGACGGTGCCACCAACGGACGATCCATCACTGCCATGCCTGACGTTCCGGACTTGGGTGATCGGGGTGACGTCATGCGTGCTGCTGGCCTTCGTGAACAAGTTCTTCGCGTACCGGCAAAACAGCCTGTCGATAGGATCCGTGACCTTCCAGATCCTCAGCCTCCCGTTGGGCAGGTTCATGGCCCGCGTCCTTCCAACTACCATCTACACCGTTCCCTTCACCTCATGGTCCTTCTCTCTCAACCCGGGCCCCTTCAACCTCAAGGAGCACGTCCTCATAACCATCTTCGCCAGCTGCGGCGCCTCCGGCACCTACGCTGTCCATATCGTCACCATTGTCAAGGCCTACTACCACCGCAATCTCCATCCTTTCTCCGCCTGGCTCCTCGCCATTACCACTCAGATGCTCGGTTACGGTTGGGCCGGTTTGTTCAGGGGTATATTGGTTGATCCACCCCACATGTGGTGGCCAGACAACATGACTTCTGTATCTTTATTCAGGGCTTTTCGTACTACATTGTTCCTGCGTACCTGGCCCCGTCCATCTCCAACATCTCCTTCCTCTGCCTCATCTTCAAGGACAAAATACTTCCCCAGCAACTCGGGTCCGGGATGCACGGGATGGGTATTGGCTCCTTCGGCTTGGACTGGGCGGCCATCATCAACTTCCTCGGCAGCCCCATATCCACTCCCGGGTTCGCAATCATCAACACCCTCATCGGCTTCTTCCTGGTCATGTACGTCATGACCCCCTTGGCCTACTTCACCGACATGTACAGCGCCAAGAAATTCCCAATCATCTCGTCCAAGACATTCGACGTGCACGGAAATATTTACAACATCTCGCGCGTCATCAACGACAAAACCTTTTCCCTCGACATGGCCGGCTATCAAGGTTACAGCAAAATGTACATCAGCATCGTTTTTGCTTTCGCATACGGCCTCGGATTCGCTTCCCTCACCGCCACCATCACTCACGTCGCGCTTCATCACGGAAAATCGATCTTGTCGCACGTGAGAAAAGCAAAGGACAATGTGCAAGGGAAAATGGACGTGCACGGAAGGCTAATGAAAGCCAACTATGCTCCGGTTCCGCAGTGGTGGTTTCACGTGATTCTTGTTTTGGTGTTTGGATTTTCTTTGTGGGCTTGTTTGGGTTTCAACGCGGAGCTCCAGCTCCCGTGGTGGGGGCTTATTATGGCTTGTGGGATGGCTATCTTCTTCACGCTACCCATCGGAATCATTCAAGCCACGACTAACATGTCAATCGGGTTGAACATCATTACGGAGATGGTGATCGGTTTCATTTACCCGGGCCGACCCCTTGCCAACGTTACCTTCAAGACTTACGGCTACATCAGCATGTCGCAAGGACTCAGTTTCCTATCAGATTTCAAGTTGGGTCATTACATGAAGATCCCTCCAAGGTCCATGTTCGTCGTTCAGCTCGTGGGCACCGTGGTCGCGTCCAGCGTCCACTTCGGCACGGCCTGGTGGCTCCTCACGACGGTTGACCACATGTGTGACATGTCATCGCTGCCCGAAGGCAGCCCGTGGACCTGCCCGGGGGACGAGGTCTTCTACACAGCCTCCATCATATGGGGGGTCATCGGCCCCTTCAGGCCCCTTCTACACAGCCTCCATCATGAGCCACGGCGTGTACGGGGCCCTCAACTGGTGGTTCCTGGTGGGCTTCCTGCTCCCCATCCCCGTCTATCTATTGGGCCGCAAGTACCCGGAGAAGAAGTGGATCCAGCTGGTGAACGTGCCCCTCATCCTCAGCGCCACGTCGAGCTTGCCGCCGGCCAGGTCCGTGAACTACATCATGTGGGGGGCTGTGGGCCTTTTCTTCAACCTGTACTTGTTTAGGGTGCAGAAGAAATGGTGGGCCAGGAACGCGTACGTCCTCAACGCCGCGCTCAATGCTGGGATCACCTTCTTGGGGGTTCTGCTATTTTTCAGTCTGCAGTCTTATGACGTGGCGGGCCCCAACTGGTGGGGGCTGGAGGTGAACGACCACTGCCCGCTGGCCTCTTGCCCGACTGCACCAGGGATTGTCGCTAAGGGTTGCCCTGTCCAGTGACACACTTGAACAAGATGCGAACTGCAATCCACATTTGGTTTATGCATTTTACTAGGGATGTTATGTACATAAGTAAATAATTTTACCGCCCCTGAAGCTAAGCAGTGGATCCACACCATGCATCATACCCAACTTCTCAGCAAATGCATTGCAATTTTTAAAACGCCCGGCCAAATTGATCTTCTCGACAGTGTTCTTGCACTCCTTATGTTTGATGTTTGCTACCACAGTGAGCTGCTGGAGCTGAATGTTGATGCGCCTCTTGGTGAGGATGTGGAGCATTTCGTCCTTGAAGCAGCCGAGGGCGGCCTCGACTAGGCTCGGGGCCTGCGGTGGTGGGAGAGTGGTGATCTCGTTTATCAGGTGGGAGAAGGGCTTATGTGTCATCGGGTCGATCCCCATACTCGAGAGCTTCTTCTTCACCTTGCTGTTCCAATGATTCTTGACATCGTTGTCTGTTCTACCCGGGAGTTGCGCTGCAATCACTGACCATCTGTCATCGCCAAGGATGGATTAGAATTAATGTTTGCCTTTTAACATAGTACTGAGAATGAATTGTGGTGTTTGGTTTGGTAGGAGTGTTTATTTACCGGTTTCCGAGCACGGAGTGGTGGGTGACTATAGTCTGCTCTTCGACCTCGGAGAAGTGGCCGTGCTTGAGGTCTGGGCGGAGGTAATTAGTCCATCGCAATCGGCAGCTCTGGAGACCTTAAAACAGAGTGTATGAATCAATCATCAGCTCAGCTGCTGATTTAATAAATTAACTGATTGAATAAATAAAACTAATAATAAAGCAAGCAATCAACCAGCATGATTGGGAATGACTGCCCCATCGAGGAGGTCCGTCTGACGGTTCCGCCAACGGACGACCCGTCCCTCCTGTGTCTGACGTTCCGGACGTGGGCGATCGGGCTGATGTCGTGCGTGCTGCTGTCCTTCATGAACCAGTTCTTCGCGTACCGGCAGAACAACGTGGGGATATCCTCCGATACCCTCCAGATCCTCAGCCTCCCTTTGGGCAGGTTCATGGCCCGCGTCCTCCCCACCACCGTCTTCACTGTCCCCTTCACCTCGTGGTCATTCTCCCTGAACCCGGCCCCCTTCAACCTGAAGGAGCGCGTACTCATCACCATCTTCGCCAGCTGTGGCGGCTCCGGTTCTTACGCTGTCCACATCGTCTCCATTGTGAAGGCCTTTTACCACCGCAATCTCCATCCCTTCTCCGCCTTCCTCCTCGCCATAACAACTCAGATGCTCGGTTACGGCTGGGCCGGTTTGTTCAGGGCTATACTGGTTGATTCCCCCCACATGTGGTGGCCTGGAAACATGACTTCTGTATCTTTGTTCAGGTACGTACGTATTTATATACATTAATTCGATCGATAGCTAGGTTGGACCAACATATATATATATATATATATATATATATATCTCGTCGTGTAAATGTAATGAATTATATATCGTGTTACTATACTATAGGGCTTTGCACGAAAAGGAACAGAGGCCAAAGGGCGGCTTGACGCGTCTCCAATTCTTCCTAGCTGTGTTTGTGGCCAGCTTTGCGTACTACATTGTCCCTGCGTACCTGGCCCCGTCCATCTCCTACATCTCCATCCTCTGCCTCATCTACAAGGACAAAATATTCCCCCAGCAGCTCGGGTCTGGGATGTACGGGCTGGGTATCGGATCGTTCAGCTTGGACTGGGCAACCATGACCTACCTCGGCAGCCCCATATCCACTCCCGGGTTCGCCATCATCAACATCCTCGTCGGTTTCTTCCTCGTCATGTACGTCTTGACCCCGTTGACCTACTTCACCAACATATACAGCGCCAGGAAATTCCCAATCTTCTCATCCAACACCTTCGACGTGCACGGGAATCCTTACAACATCTCGCGCGTCATCGATGACAATACCTTTTCCCTCGACATGGCCGGGTACAACAGTTACAGCAAAATGTACCTCAGCGTATTTTACGCTTTCTCATATGGCCTCGGATTCGCTTCCCTCACCGCCACCATCACTCACGTTGCGCTTCATCAGGGAAAAACGATCTTGTCGCTTGTGAGGAAAGCAAAGGACAATGTGCAAGAGAAAATGGACGTGCACGGAAGGCTAATGAAAGCCAACTATGCTCCGGTTCCGCAGTGGTGGTTTCACGTGATTCTCGTTGTGGTGTTTGGATTTTCTTTGTTTGCTTGTTTGGGTTTCAACGCGGAGCTCCAGCTCCCGTGGTGGGGGCTTATAATGGCTTGTGGGATTGCCTTTTTCTTCACGCTACCCATCGGAGTCATTCAAGCCACGACTAACATGTCAATCGGGTTGAACATCATTACGGAGATGGTGATCGGTTTCATTTACCCGGGCCGACCCCTTGCCAACGTTACCTTCAAGACTTACGGCTACATCAGCATGTCGCAAGGACTCAGTTTCCTATCAGATTTCAAGTTGGGTCATTACATGAAGATCCCTCCAAGGTCCATGTTCGTCGTTCAGCTCGTGGGCACCGTGGTCGCGTCCAGCGTCCACTTCGGCACGGCCTGGTGGCTCCTCACGACGGTTGACCACATGTGTGACATGTCATCGCTGCCCGAAGGCAGCCCGTGGACCTGCCCGGGGGACGAGGTCTTCTACACAGCCTCCATCATATGGGGGGTCATCGGCCCCTTCAGGCCCCTTCTACACAGCCTCCATCATGAGCCACGGCGTGTACGGGGCCCTCAACTGGTGGTTCCTGGTGGGCTTCCTGCTCCCCATCCCCGTCTACCTATTGGGCCGCAAGTACCCGGAGAAGAAGTGGATCCAGCTGGTGAACGTGCCCCTCATCCTCAGCGCCACGTCGAGCTTGCCGCCGGCCAGGTCCGTGAACTACATCATGTGGGGGGCTGTGGGCCTTTTCTTCAACCTGTACTTGTTTAGGGTGCAGAAGAAATGGTGGGCCAGGAACGCGTACGTCCTCAGCGCCGCGCTCAGCGCGGGGGTGGCTTTCTTGGGGGTTCTGCTATTCTTCACTCTGCAGACATACGACGTCGCGGGCCCCAACTGGTGGGGGCTTCTGGCCGACGACCACTGCCCGCTGGCGTCTTGCCCAACTGCACCCGGGATTGTCGCAAAGGGTTGCCCAGTCCACTGACACTATATATATATATATATATATATATATATATATATAGCTGGAATATCATTAGTGTAAATGGGTTTTTATAGACATTTTCATATAAGAATTTGATTTTATACACCTCAACTTAATTTACATACTTACGTACACTAAATAAAAGTAAAATAATTAAAATACCTTGGTTAAATGACAAATAAATAAATAAGTTTATAAATAAGTGTAAATTGAAATCAAAGATGAAGGAAAGAGAAGATGGAGTAGAAGCTTCTAATGTCAACCAAGCTCCAGTGAACCCTCCGAATATTGCCGACCAATTCGGGGCTCCGTCTCCTATTTTCGACAAGAATGAAGGAAAAGCATACAAAAGTTTGATTGAGATGCATGGACCACGTCTACTCCCGACCAGTCGACTGGATGATTATCGACGAGTTAGGAGTCCGGGAAAAAGTCGAAGAATATTTGAAGTATCTCTCTTTGAAATATTGCCACCTTGGATTTTCGATATTCTACTACTATCGGGCTTGAGATGCTTTCCACTTTCAAGTACATCCAAGAGAAGATTGCCAAGCCGTATTGCACGTGCCGACTTTGGTTTTGAGATTGTAGGAGACGTAGTTACTAGTCTACCATCTCCAAGATGCTAAATTTAATATGCAACGATGGAAGGACTTGGCGGGGAATGCTAAGAATTGGAAAATAAACGGAAGCTCTTTGGCATTTCTTGATCCGGCGATGATCATTGTACACAAATTCATGGCGTACAATATTTTCGGGAAGGTAGAAGGAAGCAAAGTTAGCGCAATCGAGCTTACTTTTCTCTACGCGGCTAAAGAAGGAAGAAAATCGAGTCCAATTTTTGAGGTGTGGGATCGAATGAATCGAGTCCAAGACTCGGGGATTGCTCTTTCATTATGCTCGACTCCTTAGCTTGCTATACATTTCAATCTTACTGCGGCCGATGCATCGGGAACATATCAAGGAGAACCGTGGGCAATTCCTCAGTATTTGGACGAGAAGGAGTATAAAGCGAGCGGGTTGATCATCGCATATATGTTTGTTCCGCATGAGATTCCGGTCAAGGGAAAAGATGAAATAACGGAATATAGAAGGGGATTTAGTGCGAGGATTAGGAAGAGAATGTTAGAACGAGCAGGAGATGATGTTGATCGAGGTACTTTGAGAGCTGCTCGACTTGAGGAGGAGCAAGACTTGGATGAAAGAGATGATGGAGGGTTGGTCGGTGATGATGATGACGAGGAGCAGCGAGGTGACTCGGCTTGGGATCAAGCTTATATACAGTCCAGGAGTGCGACGGGGTATTGGGGAGGCAGCCGAGTTCGTGGGGCGATCAATCGGGCCTTTGGGGAGGAGCTAGATTAGGTACATCCTGACGATCTTAAAACGATCATTGACGCTAACACTGCTGCAATTGCCACCGAGAGGAGATATTATGCCGATGAAACCCGTCGATACCTAGACGAGAAGCCAACCGAACTTGGAACAACACGATGACTAGACGGGTGGACACGCTTGAAGAGGAAAACCGAGCTCTCCGGGATGCTTTCGAACGTCTATCACCGCACCACCCGACACGTGAGAGAGGTCGTGCTTGACACGACCTAGCCTGACCATACACCTTCAAATTTCACAAAAAACAGATGACATATGCCATACACAAATATGTATCTATACATATTCATGCCCAATTGTCCATCTAATTTACAATATCCCCATATAACCGTATCTTTACAAAGTGACTAAGAAAATTAAATATGCAGATCACAAAGAATATAAAGAAGCTATAATAATGAATGAGCCACATTCTCACCTACAAAAAGATTCAATTCTATCTCCATTTCAGGAGATCAATTTTTTTTTTTTGGTGTAACATTGTGTGTGCATATAGAGGTGACATGCCTTACCAAAACGGCAAACACAACCAATTTAACGTCCGATACATAAAAATATTCCAATCGAGGATGGAAGTAGGCAGTAGCCTGAAACGAGGCCTCATGAAGAACAAGCTGATGATGTCATTCTGTCGCAGCCCCAACTCCAAGCCGACGTCATCAGCCACCAACCTCCATCTGGTGAAGACGGTGTCGTTCAGAAACAACGACGACCATCATGATCAGGACGACCAAGGAGGAGACGAGCACGTCGACAACAGAGCCACCAACTACATTTCGAGGAATCGAGGTTATTGAGGGAAATACAAGGATTATACGTATTCATATTACTCATATATCTATAACTTATATAAAAAGATGGTTTTTTTGCAAGGAATTGGCCACGTCGCTTAACTATACTTACATATTACATATAATATACTTACATCTATACCTTATATAATAACTTGTATTTTTGCTAGGAGATTAACACGTCATTTAGCTATACTTACACATTACGTATAGTTCCATACGTATATACTATCTATATAAGTAATTATGTATATTATATATAATAATTAATTAATACAGTACATTATCTTAAATGTACAAAGCAGATTTGCGAGTTCTCTTCTTCCTCAATGCACGCCGCCTCGCTCCCCGTTGCTCAATCGGTAAGATTTAATGTATAATTAATTAGTACATCCATAGATACATATTTGTACTTATTATACAGCTTCACGTATAAGTTATAACTAAGATTTAAATTCTTAGCATAGGGTTTCTCCGATCAAGCCTGCAAACGAAGCAACTCAAAATCAGGTACGCACTTCCTTCTCGTACCTCAAATTCACAGGGGATTTTATGGTTCTTGTCTGCTGCGATTATTTTTCTCGATTTCTCCGGTGTTTTTTTTTTTGTCTGAATTGTGCGTGTTTTTTTCATAAATTGTGTCTTCTATGTGCGTGTGATTCATTCACAGTAAGCAACTCAAAATCAGGTACGTCTCTTTACAATACTTACAAGATGCGTACAAATTACAAAGAGATTAATTTCTTCTATATTTGTTTTTTCATTTGCTTTACAGAATCTAATTCTTAGATCTATTTTCTGTGTGCTCGCCCAGGTAGAGACCCCTTCTTCTTCAATCAGTTTCTCACTGGAATTGTTTGTTAGTTGTCGGAATCAATCGTTGTTCAATTTGCTATTGTACTCGGTTCGATTGCCTTTTAGGATTTGTTTTTGAAATTTAGGATTCTGATAATAACACCTAATCTGCCTCTTCAATATTTTCGACTTTCGGGTTTCTGACATGGGGTTAGGGTTATGTTGTGATTGCAGCTTGGGAACAGCTTGGTTTGGGTTAGGTTTTCTTTCTGATTGATGTGTGGAAGGTATGTAATTTATTTGCTTAAACTCTAACAATTTCACCCCTTTCGCAGCGCAGGGCTCTCGGTGTGATGGAAATTAGCCGGCGCACCTCCATACACAGAAGTGAGAAGACTCGTGTTTCTGTGCACTAACGATGCGCCAACTCATGTATTAATTGCGGTGTATATTGCCTCCTTTTTTTTGTTCTGCTTAAGGATTTATTGCTCAATTTTGTTTTTCTTTTGCTTAATAAAAGACAGAATATTCAGCACTCGGGAATGGGAATGGATAACGATGTTAGATTGGAGGAATTTCTCTTCAAGTGATTAGGCTCACAGAGGAATGATGACTTTGATTTCGACATGGTTGGCGTTGATGCTGCACTTGCCAATGCTTCTCGAAGAATTCTCATAGCCCATCGAGGTGCGAGTCGATACCCCTTTCTTTGCGTTGGAGTTTTGATGTGAATGTTGTAGTCAAGCTTGCTCTGTTGCTATGAATTAGAACATTTAATGACTACGTATTAGTGGAATGTGATCGCCTTTTACGTGTTGTCGAGTGTTGCACATTTCACATGCACGGCACAGAGAAAAATAGAGTATTCTGCATTCCTGCCTCTGGATGAAGAATAATAAAGATCATGCCTTATTAAATGAAATCAACCGAGAAATAGAGATTCCTTGATATATTTTGTTTCCTTTGGAAAATAGATAATGAAATTTTAGGTGCTAAATCTCAACACTGCCTCCAGAGATATTAGAAGACCTCTAACTAGGATATAGTATTGTATATACTTGAGCAATCACATCCTTCTCTTTTTGGGTTTTTGAATGGTATTTAAGTATGACTACTGTATTCACAATTTAACATGATTTATATAGCTGAATTTTATAGTTTGATTGGGAGAATAGCTAAAAGTTTTTGTGTTCCTAAAGACAAAGTCCATTTATAATAATAATTATTATTGTTATTATTGTTATTATTTTCTTGAATTTGACTTTGCTTTATTTTGTATTTACAAAAACCTTCCCTTTCATTACCAATTATCCTTGGTGTTTTACAGAGGGAGAAAGCAGACCAAATTCAGGAAGGAACTCAGGTGAGCTCTTCAGTATTCGATGGGTTGAATTAACTGTTGTCCCAATGTGCGCGTATTTTTAATATGCGTTTTTGTTCTCGGCTGAAAACCTATTCAATCGAATCCCGATGTTTATGGTCGGGGATTTTTGGCGCTTCAGATTGGTTGTTGCTTGTATTTTTCATGGTATTGCTCGCATGGGGTATGTATGCATTTCGATATTCCAATTTATTATTTAGTTTTTAATTTAATTCCCTTCTGTTTTTTTTAGTATTTCGACTTTGAATCGAGTTTTTTTGTTGTTGCCTCTTTGATGTTTGTTGAGTAGATTTTTTTATTGATGATATGGTATTAATATTTATTGAATTGTCTTTGCTATGTTTATGTAAATTGAGTGAAAGTTTGTAGCTTTTTCAGTAAGGGTGTTTTAACTTTCACACCACACAACAAACATTTGATACAAATATAGTAGACGAGCCGAAAAGGCTTGCTTGCACTGATTTTGTATATTTTGTTACCATGAATGTTGGAGGATTTATGTTTTTTTTATAACTGTGCAATCATGCTCTTCACAATCATGCGGCTTTGAAACCATACAGATGATATGGTATTTATATTTATTGAATTGTCTTTGCTATGTTTAAGTAAATTGAGTGAAAGTTTGTAGCTTTTTCAGTAAGGGTGTTTTAACTTTCACAGCACACAACAAACATTTGATACAAATATAGTAGACGAGCCGAAAAAGCTTGCTTGCACTGATTTTGTATATTTTGTTACCATGAATGTTGGAGGAATTATGTTTTTTTATAACTGTGCAATCATGCTCTTCACAATCATGCGGCTTTGAAACCATACAAGTTCCAACTGCTTCTAAATGCAGTCCTCCAGGAACTTCGGCGTTTGGAATTCCGGCTTCTGTCAATCCCACAAATAAAGTTCATGGAAAATCGAGCATCTCTACAACTCAAGTACGCAGATAATTGGATTTCAGTGAAATGTCAGCAGCTGATAATGATCCAAATGATGACGCAGGAAGCTTAGCAAGGAAAAAGGGCCAACTTGAATGAGGTTCAACCTGGTTTTAATATTTGAAACTTATTTGGCATAGTATGTTAAACTTAAGGCTTCTATGTCTTATACTTTGATACAAAACCATTTTTGTTCTGCCTTGTTTGCAATAGAAGCTTGCGCTAACTTTATCAGCATTACTGGTTCCACGCTTACATCTAAGGTATAAATTAGATTAATGTTGTCAAGTATAATTTTGTTATTTGGATTATGCCTGCTCCCAAAGACTTTCTCATTCATGTGGACGAAAATACTTTGAGAATCCCATGGAAAAGTTGGTTTTATGGCTAAAATCCCACCAAATAAAATGTGACCCGATTTGGCTCATACAAAATAGCGCCCGCCGGGGAAGTGGTCCTTAGTAATTAATAAAGTCCCGTTCAAAATACTTGGTACCTCTACCTTGAATGAATTCAAATTCATATGATGTATGGAGGTCTTAGCTAGGATTCCTCTTAGAAACTTGCCGATTGTTGTTTTTGGAATACTGACCATATTATTTACATCATTTAACTAACACCTATGGCCTATATTGTCATAACAAGCGATTACGTTCGTGTTGCAAAACTTTCTGGAGCTCCACTTATTTGAATTATCAAATCACTGATGTGTCTAATTTTCTTGATTATATTTTTCTAAACATTTCTTTAGGCCAAATATGTATTTCTTCCATTAAGGTACTATGTATTTCTCTCATTAAGGTACTGGGTTCACCTCGTATTTTTTCACACAATCGGTATGTCCATTCTTCAATGTTAAATGGTTTCTTCTAATCTACGAGTTATAGGTTTGACGACTTTCTTCTTTCTTTGCTTCAGCCTTCTTCTGTTAATGACCATGTTGGAGCACATGATATCAAGAGCAATAACTGCAAATTTTGATGATGACGACGAGGTGGTTTGGTGAGTGCCATTTTTGAATCAGATGAAGATTTTGATGTATTAATGAAGCCCACGCCTATGGAGCACAATTATAAAATGAGCTGGGCCCCGTCTTGCATCGCAAGACGGAGTTAAATCTAGTCATTATATATATAATGCGAAGGGGACTAGCGCCACGTATAGCTCCCCTTCGTATGTAATCTGTATCTATGTATTAATTAGTCAATATTCCATTTAATTAATTAGACTATTATCTCTAAAAAAAAAGCAGATCGAGATGACGGCGGTTGTAGGCGAAATCGTAGCGTCGATTAGGGCGATGGAAGTGTCCGAAAGCCGAACCAACCAGGCACCGGAGAAACAATCCCGACGGGATTCAACGGGTGATTGCAGCGGTTTCTAAGGTATTATCCATCCCCTGCGTCGTTTAGCAAATTGAGTGTGGTGCAATTTCTGTTTTGAATTGTTCGCTATCGTGCTCTAACTAATGCCGCCAAAAAACTATCGATTCCCGTCCGTGGTATGTATATTGGGTAAATAAATTCCTTTTTTTTTTTCTCGCTAATAATATTTATCAACAGGTATGTTTCTTGTGTGGTTGGCTTCCCAGTGGAAGGTTATATATCCCCCAATCAAATTTGCTCAAGGTTATATATCCCCGTTCAAATTTGCGTAGGTGTCGAAGAAACTTCATACATGGGATGTGTAGGAACAGAAATACAAAAAAAAGACAGAGAACTTGTGTCTGAGGTTCTGAGTTTTATTCAAAGAACTATTTAGCGAAAAGGGTATTATAGTTTATAATATTTTAAGTTTTACTGTATAAATTATCTCTTACAATTTAATGTTTCATTTGTTTAGATTTTTTATTAATAAAAGTACTTAAAGATTATAATTATAAAATGGTGTAATAACTGCTTACCTAATATAATAAATATTAATTAATAACCGCAGTGTAAATTAATAAAATTCAAATAAAATTATATAATCTGCTTATATTGATAATTAGGAAAAATTGAGTCCTTTAATTTTAATGAAACTTTAAAATCTCCCCTCTATCCAAAATCACCCATGTGTGAAGTTATATACTAGTAGAATACATAATTTTAGGAGAAGATCCTACCCAATTTCCTAAGTACGGTAAACTTCCTAATATGCATCCTAAAATCATGCTAAATACAATATTACATATTTGCACAAATATTATCTAACTATACCCCCTCAAGTTGGAGCGTGAAGAGACGTAATGCCCAACTTGGCAAGGAAAGACTGAAAAGATCCACGTCCCAAAGCTTTTGTGAGAATATCAGCTAGTTGAGAAGTAGTATGGACATACGAGGGGGCAATGGTACCACGGAGAATTTCATGTCGTACAAAATGACAATCGATTTCAATATGTTTCGTTCGTTCATGAAAAACCGGGTTATTGACAATGTGCATAGCTGCTTGACTGTTGCAATAAAGAGGAACGGGCGACGAATGCTGAATACCAAGGTTTAAAAGCAAACCTTTTAACCAAATAACTTCACAAGTAGCGGAAGCGATAGCACGATATTCTGCTTCAGCGGATGAACGAGAGATCGTCAATTGTTTCTTTGTTTTCCAAGAGATAGGAGAGCCGCCCAAAAATACAAAGTAAGCAGTGAGGGACCGTCGGCTAACCGGACAACTGGCCCAATCGGCATCACAATATGCACGAAGATCCAAAGAAGAGTCAGCGCGGAGTAAAATACCTTGACCAGGACTACTTTTGAGATAACGAACAACACGCAATGTCGCATCCCATTGAGAGTGAGTTGGATGTTGCATGAACTGAGATAAAATGTGAACAGAATAACATAGGTCAGGACGAGTTATTGTAAGATAAATTATGCGTCCGACCAATCGCCTATAGCGTGCAGGATCTGTCAGGGGGGAATCTGTTGCAAGAGCCAATCGATGATTTTCTTCCATAGGCACACTAGATGGCTTCGAGCCAAGTAGTCCCGTCTCTGTCAGGGTGTGATCAAGCGTATATTTTTGTTGACAAAGAAATATTCCTTTAGAGCTACGAGCCACCTCTATACCAAGAAAGTACTTTAATCGTCCCAAATCATTCATGTAAAAGCACTTGCTAAGATAACTTTTAAAATGAGAAATGGATGTACTATTATTTTCGGCAATGACTAGATCGTCCACGTATACCAAAATGTTTAAAACAACATTTACTTTGCGATACACAAATAAAGAATGATCGGAGGCACTTGCCGAAAAACCATACGCACGTAAAGACGTGGCCAACTTTGCATACCAACATCGAGGAGCTTGACGTAAACCATAAAGGGATTTACGAAGTTTACAAACCTTTCCAGACAAGCCATGATGAAAACCAGGAGGAGGGCGCATATAAATGTCCTCGACCAAATCGCCATGAAGAAAGGCGATGTGAACATCCATTTGATGTAACTCCCAATTGTGAATGGCAACAACATTAAGAAAGGTTCGGATAGTAACCATCTTCACAGTGGGAGCGAAGGTCTCTCCGAAATCGATTCTCTCGACTTGATGATTACCAAACACGACTAAGCGGGCTTTATATCTTTCAATAGTGCCGTCGGACTTGCGTTTTATACGAAACACCCACATGCATCCGATTGCTATTTTTCTCGGAAGTAGCTCTTCGATAGTCCAAGTTCTGTTATCCTCTAAAGCCGCAATCTGTCTGCCATTGCTTGTCGCCAACGAGGATCAAGCATGGCTTCTTTGAACGAGGTAGGCTCCACATCGCTGGAAATAGCTGCAAGGAAAGCACGGTGCGCAACCTAAAAAGCATTACAATTCACAAAATGTACTATAGGATAAGGAGTACCTGAGGCATTTTGGGGAACCGATGTCGTGTCAGTCGCACTACCATTAGCCCAACATGCAAACTCTTTGTAGCGAGTGTTTGGAAACTTCTCTCATTTACCACGTCCAAGATCGGTGTTTTCTAACTCATTGGTGTTGGTATGACCTTGCATAACCTGGTCTTCGACTTCGGCACAACCGGGGCGATCAGGCCCGTCACAACCCAAGTTAGAAGCATCATTTTGTAGGACAGTTTCTTCGTCTACTTCAGCCTCCTGTTGTTGTGGCTGAGAAATTATTTCAGAATTAAAGTGTGGTGGCATTGGGTTCTGTAGTATTAGTGACTCCCTCCTCATCATCACAAAATTCACCATGATCAACCCCTGTACATATATCAATAGGGTATAAGGAGTGTAAGCCCCTTAATTTATTTGGATCAGCCAAGGGAAAAATATTTTCATGAAATTGCACATCACGAGACTGAAAATAATCTCCGGTCGCAAGATCAAATAAGGGCCAACCCTTTTTCCCAAAAGGATATCCAAGAAAGATACAACGACGACTTCGGCTATCGAACTTATCACGACAATGAAGATTTTTGGCATAACATAAACACCTTAGAACCCTGAGTGATCCAAGATGAGGAGCTCGCCCAAAAAGGATTTCATACGGCGTTTTCCCTTGAAGCACACGAGAATGAAATCTATTAATCAAATATGCAGCAGTTAAAGCACATTCGCCCCAAAAATCAATTGGTAAGTGACCTTGAAATCTCAAAGCTCGGGCAACATTGAGAATATGACGATGTTTACGCTCAACTCTAGCATTTTGTTGAGGTGTTTTAACATTGGATGTTTGGTGAATTATACCATTTTCTCAAAAATATGTACCAAGACCAATAAACTCCGTCCCATTATCACTGCGCATAATTTTGATTCTTTTACCAAATTGTCGCTCAATTAAAGCAAATAAATTCAGCATAAGATTTTTGACCTCAACCTTGGTCTTCAATAAATAAATCCACAAATATCGAGAAAAATCATCGACAATGGACAAAAAATAACGAGAACCACAAGCACGATTTGGACGATAAGGACCCCAAACATCACAGTGTATTAATTCAAATAAATCAGATGCCTTATTGTCGCTTACCGGAAAAATATTACGAGTTTGCTTAGCACGATGACAGATATCGCATGCTTGAAAATCGATATTATGTTTATTACGACTAATATGAGGATAATACTCCATAGCTTGCATAGATGGATGTCCCAACCGTTTGTGCCATAACTCGACATCCTCAATTTTGGTCACGACATTGACACTAACTGGTTCCCCCATCAAATAATAGAGTCCCTCCTTCAGCTTACCCACACCAATCCTCATCCTCTTGGTATGGTCATGTATAACACATTCATAATTAGTGAACTGTATATTTAAGGAATGTGAAGATAATAACTGTGAGACCGAGATCAGGTTGCAATGAAAAGAGGGGACGAATAAAACATTGGTCAAAACAAGGTTATCATTCAACTTTACGCATCCCATTTTGGTAGCAGGGATATGAACTCCGGTAGGCAATGCAATGTGCTTAGGGGGGATTGATTGACAAGAGTCAAACAAAGCCTCATCACAACAAATATGTGTTGACGCACCGATGTCAACGATCCAAGTAAAGGTACTCTTACCGTTCAAGCGAACGTGATTCGCAACAGCCGAGACTTCACCAAGAACGACATGTGCCTTAGCTTGTGGGACATTTTGTGATGAATCTAATTTGTCTTTACTACCCCCTCGACCCTCCGAGTATCCGTGCTTCTTCCAAAAAATTTCTTCTAGGTGCCAACGCCTACCACAACATGTACACTGCATCGGCGCTCGAGCAGCCCCCCCTGTGTGCGAATTGTTTGATTGTGTGGCACGACCCTGAACCGCAAAGGCCATTGGGGAAGTCGTCTCAGTTCTACGCTGAGTGAAGAGCCTGACTTCCTCCTCTTGTACAAGCCGTGAGTATACCGCATGAGAAGACGGTAAAGGTTCGATCCCCAGAATGCTGGAACGAATCGAGGCATAATATGGTTCTAAGCCCATCAAGAATTCACGTACTTGATCAGATTCACGTCGTTGGCGAAGAGTTGCATTGAGCCCACATTTACAACCTGTGCACGAACAAGAAGGTAAGGCGTCATAGTCATTAATATTGTTCCATAATTTTTTCAATCTTCCATAATAATCCATTATGGATTCTCCAGATTTTTGTTTGCAATCCAAGATCTCGGACTTTAACTGATAAATCTTGACGCTGTTTCCCATAGAAAAACGTTGACGGATGTCCTCCCACAACTCATGAGCGGTGTCACGGTAGGAAATCGTAGAACGAATACTTGGATCAATTGTATTAAAGATCCAAGCCACAATCATATAATTAACCGTCCACCAGTCATCAAGATCAATGGAATTTTCTTCAGGTTTACTGAAAGTTCCATTAATGAAACCCAATTTCCGTTTCGCACCCAACGACACACGAAATCCTTTGGCCCATTCTTCATAATTTGAACCGCTGAGAACAACATGAGTAATTTTTGTCCCAGGGCCATCATTAGAAGCAAGAGCATAAATAAGATTCTGTGTTTTAGGTTGTACTGGTGTATTATCGTCAACCATAATGAATATCAGAATATCGTGAGAATAAATTGTTGCTCTGATACCATGTAGGAACAGAAATACAAAAAAAAAAGGCAGAGAACTTGTTTTTGAGGTTTTGAGTTTTATTCAATAATGTGTGAAGTTATATACAAGTAGAATACATAATTTTAGGAGAAGATCCTACCCAATTTCCTAAGTACGGTAAACTTCCTAATATGCATCCTAAAATCATGCTAAATACAATATTACATATTTGCACAAATATTATCTAACTATAGGATGCTTTAAGATCTCACTTGGAGACACAATAAACGTTGCTGCACCTGGTAACCAACCCTAAACAACAACTTATTGCATTGCGATGACAGTTTTGGGTGCTAACGGGTTGCTGTAATTATTTCTTTACCGCTAAAGTTTATTCAGTATGGTAAAAAAAACCAAACACAGCGGAGCTCATGAATTCCGGAATCGCCTTGTGCAGAATCTTGAACCCGCGGCGCCTTTCTTGTGCGGGCTCTTTATTTGTTTCTCGTGAATTGAAACCCCGAAGTTTATGCTTGATTAACCCGAAGCTCTAGTTTCTCTCTTTATTAATTAAACAGCGTTGATTACTTTTGATTTACTTTAGTTTTTAATTCTTAGTTAATTTAGTTTAAAAACAAAGCAAACCCAAATCATGCATTATGTTATATTTCATTTTCTTTCCCTTGTTGCAAACATAAAAACATTTGTACTTGCCAATAGTAGTTTTCCTCGTGAGATTGACTCGGGCGAATTGCTTTGGAAATAAGTTCGGTTATTTTTATTTGATTTTTGACGCACTATAATGTCCTATCAAATCGTCTTTTGTGACGGCGACAAACATCACACCAGTGTTTTTCCCTTTCAAATGGGTGGCGTCGACGACTATCACAGACCTCAGAGTGCGCTGCTGAAATGCACTAATGCACTGCCCAAGTGCAACAAACATGTGGCAAAACATGCCCTCGCTGGTCGTCTGAATATCATACCGAGTCCCGGGATTATGTTCTCTCAGCATGTACAGATATGACGGGAGCCTCTAATACGATTCATGATAGTTGTCGTATGCTATCTCAAGCGCCAGGTTCCTCGTCCGTAGGGCGAAGCTATAGTCGATGTGAACTTCGTACAATCTCCTCAAATCATCAACCATATCTTTCGGCTTCAGTTCCCGATTGCCGACTAACTGGCGTGCAAAGAAAGTAGCTGCAACCTTGCTAGAAATCTGTCGATCAGCAGTCTGCCCCAAATTGTTATGACACTCGTGATTCAAGTTCAACTTCGTAATCCTCCAAAAGGTGTCATCGGAACCCGTGGAACACAATTTGAACGGGCAATTTTCACTCCTCTGCTTGCAAACGTACGTCACCCGACCAGAGCTAGAGCGAGCAGTTTTGCACTCTACCTTATTCTCCATGTGATACATCCCCACCGTCACCTTCAAATCCGATTTCTTTCGGAACGTGGCCCCGACTACCATCTGACCATAAACCGGTTGGGGTTTGACGTAACGCAACGAAACAGCGGGGTCAAAGCTCGACAGTGGAATGATCCAATTGCGCAACGGATTATTTTGTGCATTCTGAGCGCCTTCCGTTTGCTCGCCGCCACCCGCATTAGAACTCGAGGACATATTACGGCGTGACATAATATTTCTATCCATGTTCGGCTGTCTAATCCATTCGGTCCACTCCGTGGTCAACGAAGCCCAGAGATAGATCTGACGGGCTTCTTCTTCGTCCTCGGAAGTCTCGACTGCCTCGTCTGCCTCGTGCTCTGACGGTACACCTTGATCACGATTTTCTGCTCTAATATTCACCTCCGGTGCAGCTTTTTGTGCCTCTGTTTCGACGATGAACACAAAGCACTCATGTATTTGTTCGTTTAACATGCGGGATACATCTTCGTCGCGAATCAAAGGAGCCCGCACGCTTCTCGCGTCAATGCCTCGTGTGAAGAAAGACAACATGTACTCGATATTGGGCGGAGGGCGCAAAGCGGTACGAATCCGGCCCACAAGAGTGTCGAGCGTAATTTCATCCCTATTAAAGAAGATACACATATCTACTCCGTCGACGTAGCCCGCTCGATCCCAACGACTACCGTAACGTACCGTGATTCGTCGATCCGACATCTACGATAAATAAACACGATTGAATTAAGTTAGGGAACCCAACATATCCATCCAAACGTTTAAAACAATCCATAATTCGAAAATTAAAAAAAAAAACAAAAAAATTGGGCACCGTACACGGTGGCTACACGGTGACGTTACCGTGTAGTGTGGCACCGTGTAACCGAAACACTACTCGGTACACGGTGACCGAAATCGTCGTGTAATGCCGTGCACCGTGTAACCGAGCAACCGACTAATCTTCATAAGTACGCGATGGCTATACGGTAGAAGGAGCCCATCTTGTAGCCACCGTGTACTTATGATTTCAAACAGAAAACCCAAAAAAGTAACAAAATCGGCGCCTTTCAGCGTACCTTTCTTCTTGCGAACTCAGCCCTTCCCACGTAGATTCGGACGGAGCCTTCTTGTAGCGTTGTTTTTGTGAGAGAATAAGAGAGATTGAGTGGGTTTTTGTGTTTTGAAAAAAATGTTAAGTGTGAGAGTTTTAGGGTTTGATATGCATGATTAATGCATGAATTTACACCTTCAACAACCAAATTTCCGATTTTGGTAATGTTGTGCCCCATTTTCATTCTTTATTATTATTATTATTTTATCATATTATTGTATCACCTACCCCTTATAGCAGGGCCCTCTCTTCCCCCATTATTGCCGAGGATAATCCAAGCCGAGTAGAAGAGCAACCGGCCAGACATCCTGGTCACCCACCGAACATCAGCCGAGCCACATGACTAAGAAGTATTCGAGGGACGACCAAGATTATGTACGGCTCTCAGATGAACGGCCCTGCTCGGCCATGGTCAAGGACGGGTTTTGATTAGGTACGACCAGAGTTCAGCCTCCTCGGTCATGTAGCGGCGGCGGAATTAAAGGGCATCAACAGTATTTTTTCCTTTTTAGGGTTAAAAGCTGTTACATGTAAGGGCCCAATAAGGAAAGGCCCAATTCCTCTATTGTAAACCCTAGATAGATCCCTATAAATAGAGGGGCCTTAAAGGGAAAGAGGATCGATTCATTCCTCCCAAGAAAAACTTTTTCCTTTTTTTATGCAAATACACTTGTTTCCATTTTCAGCTAAGAAAAACAGAGAACTCCATTAAACTAGAGTCCGCTCTCCCCGGACCTGAGATGAGTCGGGTGATACGTTGCCCGGCCGATCGAACAGGTTATTTATAAGCCCGAGGATCGGACAAGTCCCGTCCTCGGCCATGTCCCTTTGATCCGTCAATGGACATGAATAATAGACCGGGGATAGAGTCCGCTCTCCCCGGACCTGAGATGAGCCAGGTGATACGTGGCCCGGCCGATCGGACAGTTTATTTATAAGCCCGAGGATCAGATGAGTCCCATCCTCGGCCATGTCTTTTTGACCCGTCAAGGGACATGAATAATTAACAAAAGCTGAAAGGCAGATCCCATAAATCATACAAACACGAAAAGAGACAAGTATGAATTTCGTAAAAACATTACATGACTGGGGAATAAGGCGAAAATAGAACGAAACGATAAGCACTAAAGGAAGAACATCAGCGGATGGAGCGGCCCCACCGATCATGAGTCGGACGAGGGGGCCACGGACTGGTCCTGGACCCGCGCGCCGTGCGATAAGAGAACCGCGATGGGTTTCCGACCGGACGCACCATCGAATTGCGGCCACTATCAAGGACATCAATAAAAAAGCCACTCCTAGCAGTCCAAGTAATTCGGATGACCCAACCTTCCTGAATCGCGAACCCGGCAACAAGCCGTTCCCATTCTGACCCATGGATAGCAAGCTGATTACGAAAACGAGTAAAAGGAACCCGCCACTCTTGGTCCAAGTGATCCGCCATACGAAGGCCCTCCGCCACCTGGTCTCTAATCGGACGCATGAACGCCGCCGGAATCGGAAACACTTCCATGTGCCAGGAGCCGTTGAACGGTCGCTCAAACGAGCGCGAGTTGTCCGAAAAATCGATTCGAGTTAACATGTCTTTAACCCCGAAGGTTTCGTTCCAATAAAATAATCGAGAAAGGTTCACTTATAAAGGGGTTGTTCCCCGCAAAACGAGGGAGAATTAAATACAACCCATTAATTACTTATGGAGTAGTTGGCAGATAAAAAACATTAAAGAGGCTAATTATTAAAAGTCAGGGTGTATTCAAGCAGAAAACAAGAAAATACTAAAGGCCTCAATCCGAGTATGCATGACCAAGGGAATAAACCTCCCCGCGCGCTCGGACTTGTTTGGGAAACGACACGTTAAGGCTTTCTAGGTTGAAGAGGCTAACGCGAAATCCAAATTCGGGATTCCATATCACCCAAAAATCTCCCAGCCCGCTTGAATACCCGCGTGTTGAACAAAGTCCACCCAGCCCGGACCTCCGAAGGCCATCTGCCGCCGGAGTTTCGTCTTCGTCGCTACCCATGCTTGCTCGTTGGAATCGTGAAACGGGATCTCTTCACCCAGAAATTTCTCCAAGGGTTGCACGAAAGAATTGGGAAGAGGAAAGTTGTTGCGGTGCCATCGGCCGTCGAACTTCTGACGCAGCCAACGCCAACCATCGGAGTGGATGGTGATGTCATGATGACCCTCCGTGCACTTCGACGCGCCATGAAAACCTGTTTCCCTTTATTCTGACCCATTTTCTTGCTCGAGCTCATATCTACCCCTGTTTGTCCTTTTGGCCTTATTCTTTCCGTGAAACCAAAAGGCACTGACATGACCTTTATATAAGCCAAGGCATTTAAAGACACCCCACTAAGAAACCGTTTTTTGGAGGGAATTTTACCCGCCAAAAAACGTTATGGCGGGAGATTCGCGGGGGCGCCGTACGTTACGAAAAGTAAATGATGAAGAAATAAAGAGCATTAAAGATAATAGGGTAAATGCCAAGTACGGACTTCTTATCCATCCTAGAGAACTCCCAAAAGAATCCTAAGTACCTAAACGATACGAGGAAGAACACATATAAAGCAAGCAAAATATTTGTTCCAGGCCACCCAAGCAATACTCAAAACAGATTGTCTAAAAAGGAAATAGCAAAGTAAACAGGAAATGCACCGGACACTATCACTTCGGACCCCCTGAAGCCGTACCACTGCCATCCTCGTTAAGCACCGAATTTGCAAACTCCAAGGCCGGGTCCAACTCTTTTGTCTCAACCATCTTGGACGTCCGAGGCATCTTGAGTTGCGACCTCAAGGGCCACCAATATAGGTCTAGCTTAAACTCTTGCTCCAGATCGAGCACATACAGAGGAAAATGAGAGCTGAGGGGAGCTTGCTCGGCATATTGACGAAGAAACTTCAGTAGCACCTCGGCCGACTGGCCTGCTTCGAGGAGTGCTCGGATACCGTCGAAGTAGGCGCAGTAATAGGAGTAGTTGTTGTAGAGGTCAATATCCTCCTCAGGATTGGCCGCGCGAGCTGCCTCAGCCTTCTGGATATCTACAAGCTCTTTCATCACCCTTTTGTTCACTTCATCCAGCTCATTATTCCTGACCTCAGCATGATCATAGGATTTCTTGAGATCAATAACCCTCTCTTCCAGTTGGGAAAGTTGCTTACCTTGCTCGGTCATTTTGTGGAGCAGAGCCATCTTGTCTTTCTTCTCTTCATCCAACTCGGAGTACAAAGATGCTTTCAACCCGGCCTCGAGGCCGTAATCCTCCTGTAGTTTGTTGTAGCGCTCCCGAAGCTCGACGTATACGTCCGGCAGGTTGGGTGGGCATTTAGCAGCTTTGTCCTCTTGCTCGGCCTTCGCCATAGCCAGGCAGTTCACCATGACCGGAATGCGGGCGGCATGTACACGCAACAACTTCTCCAGGAAATCCACTCGAGAAGCTGCGGCCTCCATCTGATGCGACCAGGAGTGGACGACGTCCTCAACTGCTTGATCCATATAGGCTGGGATGGGGTCATCTTCATAAGGATCCTGGGCGGCACACAGATGGGCTACGGCTAGAGGAAGCCCGGGATCCTCCTTAAAAATCCTGACATGAAGAATATTAGCAAAAGACACGTTAAGGATTCAAAACGACTTTAAGTAAACTCATACCTAGAAAACTCCTCATCATCAGAACCGAACACGGACGCATACTTAGAAGGAAAGAGGTTATCCTCTTCGTCTTTCGGCCGGGGACCCTTCTGCCGAGGAATCCGATCTTTCCTCGGAACAACAGGAGGTTTCCTGGAAGATCCGGCCGCTCCAATTACACCTTTCACAGACGTGCTCGACCCATCAGCCTTTTTCGATTTCTTGGGCGGCCGGTAAAGCCGATCTTCATCGGAGGACTCATCGGCGTTGACCTGACTAATAGGTTCGGGCATGGGAATGAAGTTAGGAGAGTTTATGGCGACGGACACCTTACTCGCCAGGTTCCGGCGTTCTTCCTCAGCCTTTTCTTCCGCTGCCTCTCTTTTCCTTCGATCGCGGGGAGTCTCCACCTTAGGCATCTTGGTCGGTTGGCAAATTCGGAAGTACCTGCGAGTTGAAAAAATAGCGGATCAGATAAAATTAAAGTAAGCGGATCCGGGAATGCTACACAACGCCACTCACGCGGGAATAAGTCCTCGGCGTCCCGAGGAACAGATATGAACCGAGCACGAAGACGTCTCTCCTTGCTCGTCCAATTCTTGTGGTTCCTTTGATCGAACAAAAGCATCTTGATCCTTTCCAGGATCACCAGAAAATCCCACCCTAGTTGCCCAGCGTCCGGAGCTTTCGGGCCTAGAAAAGAATCAGAAGAGGAGAAAGCCAAAAAAGAGTAAGGGTCGAATAAAAAGGCCCTCAAGTGATAAAATATCAAGGTCCAGGGAACTAACGTTTAGCGGTTAACCGATATTCGGCACTAAGGGGGAAAGCTCTGGAGTTCCACTCCTCAGCCACGAAAAACCATTTCTCGGTCCATTTAGCCTGCTTGCTTGGCAGTTCAGTGACTATGGTATCCCGTTGTTTCAAGTAGTAATCACCTTTCCCGGCCTCGCATATGCCCACCATATATAGCAGCTCAGGGCCAGATAGTCCCCGGTATAGGCCGAAAATGCCGAACATAATGTTCAAAACGTACATAGTCGCCCACGCGTTCGGCACCAACTGCATAGGGGCAACGCCAAGAATTTGCACAATGTGGGCAAAGGAATCATGAATGGGGAAACGAAGCCCGCTCTTCATCATAGAGTAATTCACGGCGAGCATACCCTCGGGAGGGTGATCGGCTCGTTCACCCTCGATAGGGGCATACAGATGAACATTGGAAGGAATCTCCCATTCATCCCTTTTTTGCTGCAGGGCGTTATCCTTCACTTTGCTCGGCCTCCGGCTGGCTTCGAACGGCCCTGGCTGATCCCCGATTACTCGGTATACGTCTCGTGGGGCGTGGGCATAGGGCCGCTCTGAGATATAGGCCTCAAACGTGAAAGGAGAGGGAGGCCCCCGAGAATCAGCTATAATCTCACATAGCTTGCGATACGACCTACTGACGCCACTCACCAGCATCTCACCCCTTTCCGCATCTGAGAAGGGACACTTCTGTGAGCGACCGGGCGAACGAGACGCGCCCGGAGAGGAGCTCGAACCAGGGGAAGAGGTGGAAGGTAATTTAGATGGATCTATCGGGGTATGTACAGGTGAAGGACCCGATACTTCACGACGAGGGGATCCTTCTTCGTTCATCGCGGATTTCTGGGCTCAAAAGAAGGCGCGCCCACGGCCGAAAGTTAATAACAATCTAGCCCCTGAGAAATCGCCGAAAAAAACGACGACTCACCAGGAAATCCTAAGAACCCTAAAGTATTAAACCCCCTCCCGAAGAACACAACGAGACGAAAAAGAGATTAGAGTAACCCACGCAAAGGGGAAGAGAAGGCGTACCTGAAGGAAAATAGATATCGCCGGAGAAGGTCGCCGGAATTTGGGGAGGATTTAATCGCCGTAAAAGTCGAAAGAGAGAAGTCGAAAAGTGAGAAAGAGCCTTTTCGGGAGATATTTATAAAGCCCAATAAAGGCGGTGGTTTTTTTATTTTCGAAATTCAAAACTGAAAGGACAGTGAAAGGACAGCTGCAGGCGGGAGATTAAGAGACTCTTCGACACGTGTCCTTGACATGCAAGGGTTTTTAGACGCTTTGACCATCTTCGCGTGGGGGAAAATGGGACGACCTGGACCGCGGAGAACCCGACCGGCTCTCTCCTGCCAGATCCTCCGCGGGGGCATTTGTTGTGCCCCATTTTCATTCTTTATTATTATTATTATTTTATCATATTATTGTATCACCTACCACTTATAGCAGGGCCCTCTCTTCCCCCGTTATTGCCGAGGATAATCCAAGCCGAGTAGAAGAGCAACCGGCCAGACATCCTGGTCACCCACCGAACATCAGTCGAGCCACATGACTAAGAAGTATTCGAGGGACGACCAAGATTATGTACGGCTCTCAGATGAACGGCCCTGCTCGGCCATGGTCAAGGACGGGTTTTGATTAGGTACGATCAGAGTTCAGCCTCCTCGGTCATGTAGCGGCGGCGGAATTGAAGGGCATCAACAGTCTTTTTTTCCTTTTTAGGGTTAAAAGCTATTACATGTAAAGGCCCAATAAGGAAAGACCCAATTCTTTTATTGTAAACCCTAGATAAATCCCTATAAATAGAGGGGCCTTAAAGGGAAAGAGGATCGATTCATTCCTCCCAAGAAAAACCTTTTCATTTTTTATGCAAATACACTTGTTTCCATTTTCAGCTAAGAAAAACAGAGAACTCCATTAAACTAGTCCTCGAAAATCCCAGATTTAGGTTAACGGATTTTTCGACCCGTTAACAGGTAATATGTGGGGCCCACGGTTTTTTTATTTATGTTTTGAGATTCTTTTTGAATTTTTAATTTTGAATTGATTGAGTGGAACTAAAAAGTAAGGGTATTTAAGGTATTTCAAGGTAAAATACTCATATTTTTATGAAAGTGATCAAAATTCTCATGATTGTTATTTTTTCATGAAAAGTCATAATGCCACTTATTATTTTGTTAATAAATGTTTAATGAGTATATTCCTTTTAAAGTTGACACACTTTTCTGAATATGTAAATTTTAAAATATATATTATTAAGTCAAATAATTGAAAAAAAAAATTAAAATATTTATTTTATTTTTTTAAATGAAAGTGTGTGAATTATTTTGGTATTTGAATAAATAATTACTTACTATAATAAAAAAATTATTATGTCACAATAGAGTTGGCTACCACGCTCTTATAAATATTACTCCATAAATAATTCTTATAATATTATATAATAGTATTACTTTTCTCCCATAAGAAAAATTATCATAGTTTTTTTATAATGTAAAAAAAACAAAGTGTAACCCCTTATAAAGAGGGTTTTTTCCGTGCTATTCTTATAGGGTAGTACCCTAATCCATGGATCTATTGCCACGTGGCTTTATTAAAATGTTTAAAATAAATTATTATGTAGTACTCCTTACTGTGTACTACTGGAATAGATAATAGATGGTGGATGTAACAAATTAAGTTGAAACATATAAAAATTTGAAATGAAACGTCACCTTTTAATTTTTTATTACACTAGAGTCTAGAGTACAAAGTTTAGGTTGAGAAGTGAATAATGTTTTAATTGATTGTGAACAAACTAAGATTTGTCCCATACAAAAGACAAAAAAATTTTAGCACCAAGGAATCTTTTTACATGGTAGTATAACGTCAATTTATTCAACTTATTTTTTCTTCATAACTTTGGTAAATCATCGACATATGAAATATCATATCAACAAGATAATAATATTAAAAACATGTTTTTTCTTCATAATTTTGGTAAATCATTGAGATATGAAATATCATATCAAACAAGATATTAATATTAAAATAAAAAACAGAAACACACGAGAGCTCATATCTAACAAAAAATTATAAAAAAATTAATATACATTTTTTTCTCAACTATTTTAATTTTAAAAATACGTTTTTACTTTTCCCTTTTTGATAAAAAAGTCAAAAAATAACATATAAGAGTAATATATATTTTATTGATTTTTTGATAAAAATAAAACAAAAAGTAAAAATATGTAAAGATAAGCTGTCACACATTTAAATTAATAAAATAAAATAATTGTAAATAAAAAAATTCTAAAAATGTAAAAGTAAGCTGGCACACATTGAATTTAAATGAATACTAACTTCTCATTACTCATACCACCAATTACTGTAATTTTGGAGTGTGTGGGTCTCTCTTTCCATATTTTTTTATGTAATATTAAACGTTGTGTAGATAAAACATAACCCCACACACAGACACAGTGAAGGTGTGCGTGAGAGAGAGAGAGAGAGAGAATGGGCGAAGAAAAGGAGGAGAAGCTCGAAGCGCTGTTCGAGACAAAGGCATCAAAAGGCAGAGTCTTTCATAAGCTCTACTGTCTGATCGTAGCCGTCGGCATACTCTTGATATGGGCCTACAGGTTCCTCCACGTGTCCCCCTCCGCCGCCGGCTACTACGCTTCCTCCGGAATGTTGTTCGCCGACCTCTCCTTCGGTCTATATTGGCTCTTCACTCAGGCTGCTCGGTGGCGCGTCGTCTATCGATATCCCTTCAAGCACAGGCTCTCCAACAGATACGATCATGAGTTTCCGAGAATCGACGTCTTCGTCTGCACGGCGGACCCCACGTTGGAGCCTCCGTCCCTGGTGGTCAACACAGTCCTCTCAGTCATGTCGTATAACTACCCGCCTCACAAGCTAGCCGTCTACCTGTCCGACGATGGCTGCTCGGAGTTGACTTTTTACGCCCTCCTCGAGGCCTCCGAATTCTCCAAGAGATGGATACCCTTCTGCAAGAATCACGGGGTCGAGCCGCGGGCCCCCGAGATCTATTTCGCTCGTGCGAGCGATTCGGGTTTCGTTCGAGAGTGGGCAGACATGAAGGTGAGTGATTGCAAATAATTAACCAAGATTTGTTTTTTTTTTTTTTTTTTTAAATGATGTTTTACTGAGTGTTCTGTTTTTTAAACTCTTTTGCTTATAGAAAATGTATGAAGATATGAAAATCCGAATAGATTCGGCAGGGGAAAAGGGTCGTATAAGGAACGAAATCAGGGATCGACATAAAGGGTTCTCTGAATGGGACTCCGGGATCACAAAGCAGGATCACCATTCAATTGTTCAGGTTATTACTGATATACAATCTCACCTTCACTTTTTTTTCTTCAACTTCTTTTAGTGATTTTTTTTTTTTTTATTGTTATGTTCTTCAGATTTTGATAGATAATTCGAACCGTGAATCAGTTGATGTCGACGGGAACAAATTGCCGATGCTGGTGTACTTGTCCAGAGAGAAGAAACCGGGATGGGCTCATAACTTCAAGGCTGGATCAATGAATGCTTTGGTAATTCTTTTTCAGGGGAATATTTGTGATTTCGAAAGATAGCAGGGGTTGTTTTATAATTAATCTCAATGTCAACTTCACAAATTGCTTTTTTTTTTTGTGGGGGTGAGTGAATGAACTATAATCACCATTTCTAATTCTGCAGATAAGGGTGTCATCAGAAATCAGCAATGCACCAATCATTCTCAATCTCGACTGTGATATGTACTCGAACGACCCTGACTCAATAACCGACGCCTTATGCTTCTTTTTGGACGAAAAACAAGGCCCGCAGATTTCATACGTTCAGTATCCGCAGCGCTTTAGTAATAACACCAGAAACGACGTCTATGGAAATGCCGCAAACGCAACTTTTCAAGTATATATATCAAACAGACTAATTCATCTTTGAAATAGTAATAATACGGATAATTTATGCTTGACTCTACTCTCTTTCTGTTTGTCCTCCTCGTGTAGATTGAGCTTGCTGGTATAGACGGCTTTGGCGCAGCTCTGTACATTGGTACCGGATGCTTCCATAGAAGGGAAAGCCTGTCGGGAAAGCACTATGAGAACCGTTTGCTTGAATGGAAAAACGACGAAGATAGCACAAAGATTAGAACAGTCGAAGAGTTGGAGATGAACGCAAAGCCTCTGGCGGATTGTAACTACGAGAAGGGTACTCTGTGGGGCAAAGAGGTTGGTCTCAATCACTACAAGAACTTGATTCCTTTGGGGCTAAAAATGCAAATTCTTATTCTTATGGGATTAAAAGTGTTAACAATGTTTCCTATATGCAGATGGGATTGGTGTATGGTTTTAGCGTCGAGGACATTGTCACGGGCCTGACGATCCAGTGCAGAGGATGGAAGCCCGTGTATTACAATCCAGCCAAGAATGCCTTTCAGGGCATTGGACCGACGAACCTAGACGTAGCTCTTGTTCAGTTCAAGAGATGGTGTGAAGGCATGTTTCAAATCTTCTGTTCTAAGTACTGCCCCTTTGTCTATGGCCATGGAAGAATAGAATTGGGAGCACAAATGGGATACTGCATATACCTTCTCTGGGGTCCTGTTTCGTTGCCTACACTGTGTTACGTTTCCATTCCGGCTATTACTCTGATCCATCGCGTGCCCTTGTTCCCCGAGGTAATGCACATATATACTCCCTTTATACACAGATGTCAATTTGTACTAACAAGTCGTTCTAAAACAGGCGTCTACCTTGTGGTTCGTACCATTTGTGTTCGTTTTCGCCTCAACCACAGCTTACAGCTTAGCAGAAGACCTAATGAATGGCAGCACAGTTAAAGGATGGTGGAACCTGCAAAGAATGTGGCTAATTAGACGGGTCAGTTCTTACTTATTTGCCCTCGTAGACACGGTGTATAAGTGGTTGGGCCTGTCGGAGACAACTTTCGACCTCACTGATAAAGTGATGGACGCCGAGTTGCGAAAGAGGCACGAGAAAGAAATAATCGAGTTCGGGAGCCCATTGATCATGTTTGTGGTTATCGGGACGCTTGCACTGGTTAATCTTTTCGGGCTTGTGTGTGGGCTGAAGAGAGCGTGCTTTTCGGGAACGAAGGAGTTGGGGCCATTTATCGGGCAGATGACTGTTTGCGGGGTTATAGTCATGCTGAACTTGCCGATTTACGAAGCACTTTTCTTCAGAAGGGATAACGGGAGGATACCGTTTTCGGTTACGTTCAAGTCACTTGTTACAGCATCAGTAGTATGCTTCATCCCTGTTTTCTACTAAGTGGGAAGTGATTGTAATTCTGTTGAACTTCAAATGTTGATGAATAATTGACTGTAATATGGTTAACTCTGAAAACTACTACTGTGGTTAGGCCTAATAACAGAAAGCATTGCACCATTTCAATTTATACTTTCTAGGTATAGGCATTAGTAGAATCTTAAATGTAAATGAAAACACGATCTCTGCGTAGAGAAAATGAAATGTAAATGAATCCATGATGGAGAGCAGAAGGAAGATCAAATCAACCGATGAAAACAAACAAACCGCCACATATGTAATCGAAAGGTAGAACAAAAGAGCGACATATTTAAAAACGGCTTAATCTTGACCATAAAACAAAATACGATAAATGATAATTGAGCTTTCCATATCCTTTCACCCCAAACCACACGGTTTTAATTTTTACACCACGGAAAATGACTGTTAGAATAAATATGGCAGTATATATTGATATTGTGCACATAAACCTGGTAAAGATAGTGAGCTCTGGCTCTACATGCAGCAAAACCATTTATTCTGCAATTAAAAACAAAATATCAGTTTCAGACCGATGAATAAATAAATAAATAACAAAACGAGTCGTGATTTATGTGCTATAATGATTTATTCAATATCCCAAAAGCATAATACAAAGTAAGCATAGCTAACTGTTTTCAGGAATTTCTTGCAAAAAACATATATATCAATCATGCAATGTTACAACATACAAAGAAATATTTATCTTACAAGCCCTCGTTTGAAAAGATTAACAGGCACCCATCACATACATAATGGTGATATGTACGATATATAAATTAAAAAAACAACTTACACCCTGAGGTTTTAAAGGCTCCATTCCATTATTTGTTTTATTTGAAGAAGCCCCTGTAGTTGGAGAATCAGGCTTCCCGCCTGTTTTCTTCTCATCCCTGGCTTTATTAAAAATCACAGTAAAGCCATCTGCTGAAGCTGGATCGTTAACATCCCATTCACCAAACTTTGGCAATGGTCGACCCTTCTCCTGAAAGAAGGTACACGCAAAAGTCGAGAGAACTATTATTAGAAGATACGTGAAAACGCTGAAGGGCGACACAGCCATATTAACTTACTCCATCTGTGTCAAAATAATTGTCATTATTATATTAAAACCATAAAATAAAAAATAAAAAAAAAGTTCAGTATAGCTGTTTAGGAATCCAAGACATTGCATCCTTAATTTTCCAAAAACTGCCCTTATTCCTTCTTTAAAATAAATGCTTCAGATTTACAACATGAGTGCTGAGTAGTAAGCATTGAGAATTAAGACTAGTCTCCTTAATTGATGCAAAAACGACATTTTAGTCTTGGTAAAGGAGTACTTTCTAACTAAAATTCCAAGAACTCGAAATTAAAGATTCTAATTACAAGACACCAGATAACTAATTAGCACAGGAAAATCACTTATCAATTATGATTAGCCTATAATGACAAAAGCAAAAGATTTTGCATTGAAACAAACACTCGTGTACCCTGGCCCTAGGACCTAGAGTAGCACATTAGGACTGATTCAGACTTGTGCAATTTTGTGTGTAGGGTTTTCTTACAAGTATTCCTTCATATAAAAGGTATTAACACTCCCACCAGGTCTCATCAAGGTATGATAACAATGTCATCACACAAATTCCAGATATTATATGCACAAGAAAACATTTCTCAGGTGTCATGATAAAACCACCCAATTGTCACGTATGTTTGGAACAAATTTAGTCAGGGCAGTTATGAGCTGAATAACAAGCCAAATACAAAAATTCATTCTGCAAAGGCAAAATATCGATTTCCCATCAACAATATAATCGATGATTCGGGTAATTTAGTTCATAGTAAAGCGAGTTTTACTAAATTCCCCCATACTGCCAATAAAGAAAGGAAAAGTCGATGCATAAGAAAGCCGACACACAAAATTAGGCAGACGGCAAAAACGGGGTGGGCGTAAAGGTGAAAATATATATGATCCTAGAATCATTTGGAATCAAAATCCCTTTCTGAAATGATATGAGAGACGAAAATTTTCATTTACGCACTAAACTAAAAAAAAAAAGATCTTTATTTCGATTGCACATCAGCTTAAAAAGAAAAAGGAAATACAACACCCCCAAGAAAATTCAACCATCGAACACAGACAAAAACAAACATAAAAAAAACGATCTGATCAAACCGCCAAAAAAACACGAGAATCAAACCCAAAATTGAAAATTATTAATGTAATCGGAAGGGTTGAAAAAGGAGACAAAAAAGGCGATCAGAAGATCAGAACAATTCGATGATCAATTAATGAAAAAGTGCGGATAACACATAAATTAGGGTTACGTACCGACATGAATGATCAGAGGACGAGATGTTTCTCAGCTGGAAAACTGATTCGAGCAGAGACAATATAAAGAGAGAGGGGGAGAGAACGGGTCAACTATTCGTGTGTATAATTAAATAGTGTGTGTAATCAAATCGATTATGCAGTTGTTATAATAAAAAAACTATACGTAATTATTAAGATATTTTTTATATTTAATTGAAAAAATAGCTGTTCAAAAATTATTCAAGCTGCAATATAATATTTTTAGTACCATTTGATTCATACAAAAAATAACAATATTTTTGAACACATTTTATTGGATTTTTGTTCTTAAAGAGAAGTCTTTCTTTTGACTAAGGAGTATACTTTTTTAGATTTTTAAAGTTTAAAAGAATTTTGAGGTATTAAATCTTTAAAAATCTACGGCATTCAAAAGTATTTTAAAACTCTAGAAATTTTATTGGATTGAGATTTCCATTGATTTTACTTTTAATAAGTTAAATTATTATTAAAATAATAAAATTTTAAAAATAAAATAAAATTTTATATTTACATATTTATTTCTTTTTTAATAAACTAAATTATTATTAAAAATAATAATACTTAAAAAATTATATAAAAAATTATACTTATTTTTATTTTAATAAATTAAATTATTATAAAAAAATAATAAAATTTCAAAATTATATATAAAAAACGAAAAATAAATAATGTTATTTAATATTTGGTTTATGCAAAGTGTGTTAATGTAAATTTGCATCAAAATATATTAGTCAATTCAATCAAATTCATGAAAATTCAATAAAAAAAAAAAAAGTCCGTCAATAAAGTGATTTTCTATAAATCTATCGACTACTTAAAGAAAAAAAAAATTTGAATTTAATACACCTTCTTTAACTTCCTTAAATATGAACGGTGGATTTCTTTTAATATTAATTTTAAAAATATAGTAGTATTATCTTTTTTTCTTTCTAAGCTTTTTGAAATATGAATTGTTGGTAATTGATTCTTTTCTATGTACAAGTAGAAATTGCATTTTTTTGGAAGTCTATCCGAGCTAGAGCTGACTATTCGGTACGAACAGGTACTCGCACCCGAATTTTCCGGGTACCCGTACCTTATAAAGCAAAAATATTCATCCATAACCAGACCCTCTTTAGATAATCGGGTACTCAATACCCGAACCGGGTAATCGGGTACGATAATCGAGTACCCAAAATTACCCTAAATTTTTAATTAACAAAAAATTAATAATAATATTCAAATTTAATATTTATTTTCAAATAACCAACAAGTCGAATTTATTAATACAAATTTAAAATTTAAATAAAAAACAAAGAAAAAATAATTAAAAATAATAAAAATGTCATTTATTATATACTATAATGTTTTAAAATTTTAATATATATATATATATATATATATATTTGATTTAAATAAATAATCGGGTATACCCGAACGGGTAATCGGGTATCCTAATACCCAATATTTTTTAAAATGAATTTCATAACCTGATCTTTTACCCAAAAACCCAAACGGGTACGGATATTTCGGTACAAACCCGAATAATCACCCCTAATCCGAGCTAAAAAGCGGGATAAAAATGACTTGTTTAGAAAATTTGTTTGAAATTTATTTTGGTTGTAGTTAGCTATCATACGAAAAATCTAGCACAAGTATTATTGTCTTATTAGAAACATCGTGGTTGAAAAATAAATTATCATCGAATTTTTGTCCGTCATTTGCCAATCAATTATCACTTTATAATTACTACATGGTTTGATACGAACCTCGTTGGAGATCGAATAATAGAAAAGAACGAAGAACAGAAAAAGATAGATGATACCGGTGGAAAGGTTCCAAAACCTCTGGATCTAACCCACGAAATAATTTAGGATCGATGTCCTAAACCCCAACGTGAAGTTGACGCGGCAACTCGGGGATGGTGAAGACACACGAACGAAGGTTGATCGCTTCGTTGATTAGTCGGTTGAATTCTTTGGGATAATCGGGTAGAATTCGAACCCAAGAGAGAATTTTATGAAAACTCACGAAACATAATTTTTATTATCAAAGTCTTAATTAAAACAATGTCTTTAGGGGTCTTTAAAATGGCAAAACCTAAAAATAAAGCAAAGGTAATAACTTGGAAAATAAGTCACCAACAAAAGGAAATAAAATATCATAAACTTGGATTTGTTGGTCCTTGGGTTGCATGATTCCCCTCCTCTTCAAGAGGATTTGTCCTCAAATCAAGTCGATGCCAGGCTCGAACACCACTCTCACGAACACACTCGGAACCACGTCAGTCTGATGTTCAATCTTTCGATGTAGTGGTAAACCAGGAGATACATCATCAGGGAAGACATCATGAAGTTCCTGCAAAAGAAAAAGAATAGAAGGGCGTAGAGATGAAAGATCGTCAGTGAGAAACGAATCCTTCTTGCACATTATCACCAACATCGGCTGCCCCTCTTTCATTGTCTGCGTCACCTGGTTGACATCGGTTGCACCAACCATACTCATGCAACTTTTCGTGTGAAGAAAGCCCTCGGACTCCACAGAATCCTCCTCCTCAGACTCCACCGAATGAAGCCTTCTCCTTGGACTCCACCGAAGCCGACGGTTCTGGCTTCTCGCCCTCTTCATCAGTCACTACTTTCCCAGCATCCATTGACGCCTGAAACAACTCCTCTAATAGACGCTCAATATTACTCCACCTCTCGCGCTGGATCTCAGCTAGCTTTGGACCTCCTCTCATCAATGTCGGAAGCTTTCTCCTTCTCAAAATAGAAGTCCCTATTTCTATCATGGGCTTGATGATGGTCATTCCGACCTTCTCGATATTCTCCGCCGGCCTCTCCGATACCCTGCATTATCACGATGAGCTCTCACCTCTAAGGCGGTGAGTCGTGCATGCACCTTCTCCAACTCAGGCGCCAAGGACTTCCTCAACTCAGAACGAAATGACTCCACGATGAGCTTAATTTGTGGGTCATCCATCTCAGTCATCATGATTTCTGTTCTGTTTTGTTTTGTTTTTTTTTTTTTTTTTTTTTGCGGATGAACAGTACCGTGAACAGAGTACCGTGAACAATACTTTTCGTTTTTTTTTTTATATCACAAGAATAAAAAAAATAAAAAAAAGAAAGAAGAAAATACGAAAAAAAAAAACGAACTACAGAAACGAGGTTACGTATTCTGAAAAATTTAGAACCATAACCTGGCTCTGTACCAAATGATACGAACTTCGTTGGGGATCGAATAATAGAAAAGAACGAAGAACAGAAAATGATAGATGATACCGGTGGAAAGGTCTCAAAACCTCTGGATCTAACCCACGAAATAATTTTGGATCGATGTCCTAAACCCCAACGTGAAGTTGACGCAGCAACTCGGGGATGGTGAAGACACACGAACGAAGGTTGATCGCTTCGTTGATTCGTCGGTTGAATTCTTTGGGATAATAGGGTAGAATTCGAACCCAAGAGAGAATTTTATGAAAACTCACGAAATATAATTTTTATTATCAATCTTAATTAAAACAATGTCTTTGGGGGTTTTTAAATAGACAAAACCTAAAAATAAAGCAAATGTAATAACTTGGAAAATAAGTTACCAACAAAAAGAAATAAAATATTATAAATTTGGAATTGCTAGTCCTTGGGTTGCATCATGGTTTTTTTTATAATTATAGTTTTTATTTATGTGAAAGTATTTATGTAAAATTGTAAAACAAAGTAAACTAAGTTCTACAGTATAAATTTAAATAATTGTAATTTGTATTTAATTATATTTATCAGTTGAACCATAACTCAGTGTAGACCGTATTTATCAGTTGAACCATAACTCAGTGTAGACCGTATGCATGATCGTTGAAGTAGGGCAAATTGACCGGACTGGGATCCTCTCCTTGTAATTTTTTTAACTAATATTTCCACCAAGTCAATCATAGCCTTTTATTATATGAACGGTCTAGATCCTCTATTATCAATTAATATTTCTTTAAAAATCAAAATTTCACTTTTTTTAGCAAACAAAATCTCTCGCATCGTAATCTCTCGCACTTCTCTTGTTCTTTGTTGTACTTCTAAAATACATCACCAACAAGATTATTTTGCCGCGCAAAAACAAGAGCACACCGTGCACCTTCACGAGCACTACTTGCACCGGCACCAGCAGATTGGGCAGCTAGGCCTGACGCAGCACACAAGGCAACTCGACATCTTGCACTTTAACCGGGGCAGCTTAGGACATTTCGGCAAGCAGCAACAACAACAGTAGTTTGTCGTGCAACTGAGATTCAGACATTTGGGTTCTTGTATGGATTTGTTGATCTTCCGATTCGTACGTAGATTAAATATTTCAAAATATAGAACATATAATTGCTTCTTCTATTGATCTTTTAATTGTTATATTCAATTGAATTTGTTGTTGTGATTTCATTTTTTAAATTCAGATGAGATTGTTTTTTTAAAAAGGTACTTATATAATTCAATTTTACCACTTGCACACCAAGTGTATGATAAAAGTCCCAAAAGAATTTAAATCACAAAAAACAAACAATGACTTAATGTACCTGGAGAATGAAAGTTTCATGAATAATAAAAGTGTCTCAACACTAAAAAAAATACACCGTACACTACAAAACATCTTTGCACTACATACCATCCAATATGTCTATGTATGGAGTAGGTTCCCTCTTATTTTAATTTGCTTCATCTTGCTCAAATGAAAATCTCATGATATTTGATTGAAAAAATTCTCGTGAACTTGACTCGGAAAATTCTTGATAAGGTGGCATCCATGACATTTGGTTTGACAAATATTCATGCATCTGTCAAAGTAACATCAATATAATCATACTCATATATTTACAACTCAGAGACGAGGAAAGACGTAACACAAAGACGAGAAAAAACGTAGGACTTGAAGAAGTGCACACTCATACCCCTCATATAAAAGAGCATTATCATATATTGCAATTATTAAACATCATAGGCGAACTCATACAAAAATGGATAGATATGAATTAATAATACTACTAGTATAAAACTAAAGCTGTAAAACTCATTAAAATCAAACCTGAGATTGTTGTGAATAAAGTTCATGAGTTTGTTTTGTTCCATCACAAATTCTTGGTAATGCAGTAGCCTAAAATTTCCAAAGACAGCAATAATGACTATATTATTCAAACTTATACTACTACTCATCTAAAACATAAAAGAGGATCAAGTCAAGAAGTGATTAAAAGAAATCAATAATACTACAAGTATAAAACTAAAGCTGTAAAAGTCATTAAAATTAAACCTGAGATTGTTGTGACTAAAGTTCATGAGTTTGTTTTGTTCCATCACAAATTCTCGGTAATGCAGTAGCCTAAAATTTCCAAAGACAACAATAATGACTATATTATTCAACAAAAAATAAATAATGACTTCAATTAAAGTAAAATATCAAACCTTTGCCGACTTTTTTTGGCTTTTTTTAAACTGCGCTTCAAAATCACCTTTTGCTCGACATTTTCCACGATGGGTGATTTCTCTTTTTTTTAAATCCCTTTGCATTCATAACAGATACTATATCATTAGAACAATCAACCATGACATTTGTTGGGGCTTCAACTTCCACATTTTTTTCACCATTTATTTCTACACGTAACATATCTTCAACCATCTTTACTAACTTATCAACTTCTATATTCATTGCTTCAATTCATATGTCTTCTCGCTCTCCGATGCTCTTGATGCAAGTCGAACAAACTTAGAACATAAACTTCTATATCGAGAATTTTGTTTCAACCTTGGGTTCTTTACAATCTCCTGTCCATGATTGTCTTGCACAACATTATCAACTCGTGCATCTTTTGTCCACCTCTTTAATATATATTGTTGAGGTATATTTTTTATTAGTGAAGTTTCTCTGCCATCTGACATCACTTTGATACAATGCCTATACAAGACACCTATCGTTTCAAACATTCTACAATTGCAAGATATTGTAAATTGACCTTCTCTTTTTACCAGCCTCTCCTTACTGAATCCATCCCTCACAACTGTGAAAATATAATTTTCACCATGTTTCGCACGTTTTTGTGCGATATTTTCTATTGTTTTGTGTAGCTTTCTTGTATTGTTTTTGTGGTTATATTAATCCTATTAATGTTATTATGTGTTTATATTGTCATGGTTTTGGTTTGGTAGAGTTTGGACGAGAATCGGGCGAAAACGAGAAGAAATACACGAAAAGATTCATGTCGATTCCAGCTTTGCGCAGTCGTAGAAGAATGGCCATCCCCGTTAATTCCGCCGTTAGATCATCCCCAAATTTCTACATCCTGTAGAGGACCTCTATATATACAATATCAATGGTGGGTTTTGCTAAATAACAATCGGAGACGAAGATATAGCGCACCGACCAAAGAGAAGAAAAGCTGTTTTTGCTTGAAGAAATGAAGTGTAGAAAAGACCAAGTCCAAGGTGTCGGGCGACATACATGTAAAAATGTGCCAATTCCAGGAAGATTGACCTGGGTCCGCAGGTTCGACCTGCGAACGACGGAGATTTGTCGGCCGACATCATTTCCCGTCGGCCGACATAAATTCCGGATTCCAGCACTGCGCGATGTTGGGAGAATTGCGATTCCGGCTTCGTTAACCGTTGGATCGGCTTGAAATTCGGACAGCATGTTTCTAACTTCTACATCTACAACTTCAACGGTTGGATCGGCGATAGGATGAGCGAGCATTTTCCAGTTACGCCCAGAACATACCAGCACTTCCCTTGGGCGAAAATTGAGAAGGAATAAAGTCTTGACTTATGTTTGACTTGTTTTAAGGGCTTTTTAGTATTTTTGTTTAGTCTTGTGGATAAACTATAAATAGTTGTGTTTAGCTTGGAGAGAGAAGACCCCAATTCACAACTTTCATTCCTCACTTTACACATTACATTTCTAGCTTTCTCCTCAAGCAATCCAATTTCCATTTTCATGTTCTTCAATTTCTCAACACAAATTCACAATCTAAATTCTGTACGTCGAGAATTCGATTAAATCTCATTCACGAACGATCTTCCTCTCCTCGAGCTCGACGTTTTCATCGGAGCGGTTTTTCCGGGTGACACGTTAAAGTCCGACCTCGATTTCGGAAGCTCGGCTCGATCGGTTCCTTCATCCATCAATTCCATTACTCTCGTGGTGAGATTTTCCTTGTTTCCTCTCGATTATGGCGTATTCGATTGTAGATTGTGATTTTGAGTGTTTGATTATGGCTAGCTAAACTACTTGGTAGGGTGTTTGATGAAATGCCTCAATGAATTGGAGTCCTTAATTAAAGTAACTTGATTTCTATTAATTGGATAATTATACGTCTCGATTGTTGTGGTCTCGTGTCGAACAACTCCTTAGTATATCGCTAGTGGACCACACGTTGAAATGTGTAATGTCGAGGTACGAAATATCGCCGTTTCGAGTTGATGACCTCACGGAGGTGAAGCACTTGTGAACGTCATGATCGTATTTAGATGATCTTTGGTGGAGGTCGTAATAGACCACATCTTGATCTTAGTCCGGTTAAAAGTAAATCGAGTAGTTTTTTGTAAAGCTTTGACTCTAATTCTTGAGGTAGAGTAGTCGAGTCGCCCTAACCTCTCAAAACTCTTTGATACAACTTGCTCTTTAGTTACTCGTTTTTAATTACTTGCTTAGTCATTAATCAAACACTCATTGCAAACCCCCCCTTAGTTATTAATGATTCACTTTCCCTTCTCGAAACTCGAACTTAGCATATACAAAAACCATCTCACGTGCCGATAGTATTGTTCCTCGAGAGACCGACTCGGGGGGTTTACTACGTAAACCTTTCGGATTTTATAAATAACTTTTTAGCAATCAAAATGGCGCCATTGCCGGGGAACAATTTAGGCGACGTGAATTGATTTTTGTGTTAGTTAAGTTCTTGTTTCTTTTGTTTAATTTTCTTTTGTTTCTTTTATTCCTTTCTCGTGTTATCGTTGTATTTTACACTCGGTGCGTGTAATCCCTTTCTTTGAGTGTTGTGTATGCAAGATTGAAGACGTTCTCCCTTTCATACTTCCATCTCTCCTATCACGACCGAGTTGATCACATGGCTAGACGCAACGATAACCGGGCGTCTTACATTGATGATTACGATTACCCATCCGAGAGGGGTAGTTCTTCTTCAAGTAATCGGTACAATCAACGGGTCCATGAGCTCTATCTCCGACCTCGGCAAACCGATGCTAAATATGAAGACGACCGAGATTATTCACCTCCTCGCCACTGGAAACATCAAAGATATCGAGATCGCGATTATTCTTATGCCGAGAGAGAGTCCATGTCCCCACCTCCTCGAGATTATTGTAGGGAAAGAGACACTTCAAGAGATCAAAACCGTGGACACTTCCGTAAGGAGAATGTTGGGAGTAGAAATGGTTGTCATCGTCAACCTTCCTTAGAGAAAGATACTAAACGAAGGTCAATAGGAGATTTCTCCAAACCACATCTCCATCTTCTACCGGAGGTTCGTATGCCCTACAAAGAGAACTACGTTGATGAATCACCTTATGAGAAGTATCGCTCTGATTCCTCTAGCAAAAGTCGTGTCCCAAAGGCTCGAGAAGAGAAGCTCACTTCCCATCATTTATCACAAGAGAAGTATTTTGACAAAGAACCTTATGAGAGGTACCAACCCAACTCTTATAGCAAAAATAATGCTCCAAGGGCCCAAGAAGACAAGCTCACGTCCCTACATTTGTCTCAATTGCCGTCATTTTCCGGGATGTCGAGTGAGAATGCCATTAAGTTCCTCAAGGACTTTTCTATTGTGGTTAACACCTTCCCGTTGGCCGGTTTTGATAAAGATGAGTTGAAGGTGTGGTGTTTTTGCTATTGTATGAAGAATGAAGCTAGGGATTGGTTCTCGAGTTTGCCATCTTGTTCCAAGTCTACTTGGGATGATATTTTTAAGGTATTCATTGATCAATATTTTCGAGAGGCACCACGATCTCCCATGCCACTATCTCTTTCTTTGGATACTTTAATAGATGTGATTGAGGTTGAGCTAGATCACTTGCTCCTTGATGTTATTCTCGATTGTGTGGAAGAATCCTCATGCTTAGATTTGATTTCCGATGACGACATCGATATAACTTCCTTGGTGATCACTACTACGAAAGGGGAAGTTGCTCTAGTATCCGATGAGAGTGAAGAGACAATGGAGGACCCGATGGTATTTCCTATACTTGATATTCCGGGTGAGTCTCTTCTTGAAGCTCCGATTTCTTTGGAATATGATACACCGATGCTCTGTCTCTTTGATAAGGGCATGATGTTTTTTGAAGTGGATGAGGTTAAAGAGACCCTAAATGTGGAGTTTCCTTTGGAGTGCGATGTTGATTTCGTAGATTGCGGGGTAGAACCTTATCCGTTTGAGTTCATTCTTGAGGATGTTAGTAGAGAGGAGGAGAAGGTTTTGGAAGAGCATGTTCATTGTGATTTCATGGTTGGGATTTCTAATCCTTCTACACGTCCGGATATTCAAGAGAAGAGGAAATCATGGGGTTTTGGTCGGAGAATTTATGGTTTGGAGGACTTGGGAGTTGATATTGGACTTCCCACTTCGTGTGTGCTTACTCCCTCGCCTATTGAGACTCAAGAGTACAACGATGGTGATCTCGACCCGCCTAAGTCGCCTAATCCGGGTAATAGATTTGACATTATTTGCGGTTTGGGTGAGAGTATATTAGATTTATTTGTGTTGAGAAGCGAGGTTGTATTTCTTGATGGTCGGTCGTGCGATGAATTCTATATTGATGCTCGTGAGCCATTGCCCGAGATGGTATACCTCCGGAAATTTAGTTCGATATTTTTAGGGGGTCCGGTGGATGAGAGACATGAGTTTTGGTCGATGGACTCGTTTCCTAATCTATGGCGACCTTTCACTTCTTCCTATTTGGAGGATCGAGCTCCTTTGGTCGAAATGCTCTATCTAAGGAAATATAGCTCGATATTTTTAGCACCCGGGATGGAAGGAGTTTACTATCTACATCTAGATGCAAGTGTGGGGGAGATTGGTATGTCGAGCACTACTATTCGATATCTCACCATACGTGTTCTAGTTCTCCCTACTCTTGAGGACCGTGCTCCCTTAGTCGAGTTAGTCTTCTTGAGAAAGTATAGTTCGATATTTTTAGCCTTAACACGGTAGAGCTCGGAGCCATAAACCGAGTGCCACGTGGGGGCAAGCCCACGAACGTCGAGCTAAAGACGAAAAACAAGCGCTTCTTGGGAGGCAACCCAAGGTTTTATCCGTCATGTTGTTTTTTATTTTTGTAGGAGAGTGTGTGGATGCCCAAGACCTTCGATGCGATGATTCTCTCTTCGCGCCTAATTCTACCATTCCATGACCGAGCTCCATGATAGGATTGATGTTTTGTGTTTGAGGATGGATGCTTGGACCATTGACTACGAGAGACACCGCACCCCCGAAAATTGAAAATTCGGTGATCTCTAACCCTTTTGCTCTCCTCGTAGTGATTGTGAACTTGTGGTTTGTAGGGATGTTCCCTTTTATTTGGTGGATATTATACATTGGGATGTTTATTATTGTGTGTTGTTTTATTTTGAGTTTGTTTTAGGTTGTTGATATTCGTTGTGTGGTTTTGGTTGTTCCCCGGTTCCTTTATATACGTAGAGGTCATGCCCGATTTTTCATTTGCATATGCATGTTGATTGTTCGCATGGGGGCATGCTCTATTTATAAGTGTGGGGGGGGGGGATTTTCCGAAACCTCGGTGAGTTTGAAATGATCGACAAATGAAGTTTTTTCCGGCATAACCAAAATTTTTTGAGAAGAGGTTGGATATTTCAAAGTTGATTGTTGGGTGAGTGAGTATGTAATTTGGTTGCTTTAAACAAATTCGAATTTTTCAAAAGCCTTTGGTGAGTTTTGAGCCTTGTTAACCTCTTTCATGAGCGAAAATTCTAAAAATCTCGTTGCTTCTTTGAGACTCATGCTTTCTTGCTCTATAACTCGGTGTGTTTGAGTATTTGAGATAACTAGAACTCGTGTACTTCGGTTTTCAAAGCTCTTTATCACAACATTCATGATCTTGAAAATGATGGGAACTAATCGATTAGAGATCCCCGATTCTTGAGATTGATAAATTTGATGAGTGGAGTCTTCCTTGTACACGTGCTTATGGTTGTTATCTTTTGCACATTTTAGTTATTACATGAGTTCTCTCTTTGATAATGCTCTTTGTAATCTATCCTTTCTTAAATGTGCAAGTTCATCTTGATTTGATTCCTTTCGCTTGCATATGACTATTTGGAGAGCTCCCATGCTTCGAGAGGTAAAAGAAATGAGTGCACCCTTTGTGAGGAAAAAGCCGGTTTGTTGAGGTAACTCGATTGCTTATGAACTTGCCCGATGTGATCTTGAGGTGTTTGAACTTTTCTCGGTAGTACTTGCTTTGATCGACAGCCGGAATTAACTTCTAAACCCTTTTGTGGAGAACTTGCCTTGTTTTCGTTGTTATTTGTGTTCTTTAGTTTGCTCGAGGACGAGCAATGGTTTAAGTGTGGGGGAGTTGTTTCGCACGTTTTTGTGCGATATTTTCTATTGTTTTGTGTGGCTTTCTTGTATTATTTTTGTGGTTATATTCATCTTATTAATGTGATTATGTGTTTATATTGTCATGGTTTTGGTTTGGTAGAGTTTGGACGAGAATCGGGCGAAAACGAGAAGAAATACACGAAGAGATTTATGTCGATTCCAGCTTTGCGTAGTCGTAGAAGAATGGCCATCCCCGTTAATTCCGCCGTTAGATCATCCCCAAAATTCTACATCCTGTAGAGGACCTCTATATCTACAATATCAACGGTGAGTTTTGCTACATAACAATCGGAGACGAAGATATAGCGCACCGACCAAAGAGAAGGAAAGCTGTTTTTGCTTGAAGAAATGAAGTGTAGAAAAGACCAAGTCCAAGGTGTCGGGAGACAGCCACAAGGTGTCGGGCGACATACATGTAAAAATGTGCCAATTCCAGGAAGATTGACCTGGGTCCGCAGGTTCGATCTGCGAACGATGGAGATTTGTCGGCCGACATAAATTCCGGATTCCAGCACTGCGCGATGTTGGGAGAATTGCGATTCCGGCTTTATGAACCGTTGGATCGGCTTGAAATTTGGACAGCATGTTCCTATCTTCTACATCTACAACTTCAACGGTTGGATCGGCGATAGGATGAGCGAGCATTTTCCAGTTACGCCCAGAACATACCAGCACTTCCCTTGGGCGAAAATTGAGAAGGAATAAAGTCTTGACTTATGTTTGACTTGTTTTAAGGGCTTTTTAGTATTTTTGTTTAGTCTTGTGGATAAACTATAAATAGTTGTGTTTAGCTTGGAGAGAGAAGACCCCAATTCACGACTTTTATTCCTCACTTTACACATTACATTTTTAGCTTTCTCCTCAAGCAATCCAATTTCCATTTTCATGTTCTTCAATTTCTCAACACAAATTCACAATCTAAATTCCGTACGTCGAGAATCCGATTAAATCTCATTCACGAACGATCTTCCTCTCCTCGAGCCCGACGTTTTCATCGGAGCGGTTTTTCCGGGTGACACGTTAAAGTCCGACCTCGATTTCGGAAGCTCGGCTCGATCGGTTCCTTCATCCATCAATTCCATTACTCTCGTGGTGAGATTTTCCTTGTTTCCTCTCGATTATGGCGTATTCGATTGTGGATTGTGATTTTGAGTGTTTGATTATGGCTAGCTAAACTACTTGTTAGGGTGTTTGATGAAATGCCTCAATGAATTGGAGTCCTTAATTAAAGTAACTTGATTTCTATTAATTGGATAATTATACGTCTCGATTGTTGTGGTCTTGTGTCGAACAACTCCTTAGTATATCGCTAGTGGACCACACGTTGAAATGTGTAATGTCGAGGTACGAAATATCGCCGTTTCGAGTTGATGACTTCACGGAGGTGAAGCACTTGTGAACGTCGTGATCGTATTTAGATGATCTTTGGTGGAGGTCGTAATAGACCACATCTTGATCTTAGTCCGGTTAAAAGTAAATCGAGTAGTGTTTTGTAAAGCTTCGACTCTAATTCTTGAGGTAGAGTAGTCGAGTCGCCCTAACCTCTCAAAACTCTTTGATACAACTTGCTCTTTAGTTACTCATTTTTAATTACTTGCTTAGTAATTAAACAAACACTCATTGCAAACCCCCCCTTAGTTATTAATGATTTACTTTCCCTTCTCGAAACTCGAACTTAGCATATACAAAAACCATCTCACGTGCCGATAGTATTGTTCCTCGAGAGACCGACTCGGGGGGTTTACTACGTAAACCTTTCGGATTTTATAAATAACTTTTGAGCAATCACACCATTAAACTCACACTTCGTTATGGAAGATTTTAACGATTCTTCAAACTGAGTTTGAAATATCTTAAACATAGCTTTGGTATAAACCTCTCGTGCATGTATTAAGATACTTACCTCAATTTTGCAGCGAACAATTCGGAATAACAAATCATACTCGGCTTCCAATTCTTTATAACGCTTATCACTCACCATTCTTACGAAGTGTGTAAAAAACTCAGGCAATTATAGGTCTAATTTCAAGTATCCCTTTAAACTAGCATTAAAACTTTCACTCAATTGTGTACTTTGCATTCCTGCTGACCATGTCCATTTCACATATGCATGTGCCCATTTTTTTCTTATATCAAATGTCGTAGTCAACCAAGTATCATCATGTACATTGTACTCATCAAGCATGGACTTCCAAGCACTCAAGAATTCATCTTCTTCCTCAATTTGATAAAGAAATTTGTTCAACACATTACCTTCATTTTTCTCGTCATGATTTCGAAATAAAAAACCAACTTTTTTGACAGCATTTTGCATCAAATGCCATATACAAAGTCGATGGTAAGTGTCTGAAACAATTAAAAAAATACATTAAAAATAGAATTTTGGGCAAAATGTTTACTAAGTACACATCATAAGTAATAAATATAAACATTTCAATGAACGTAAATAAATATAAGATGAATACGATCAAATCTGAAATAAAAATGTGATAATACACAATCATCAACACTCAATGAAAATCAAACTGTTCTTTCTTATAGCATCAATATATACTTCTGTCGTTGTACATGTTTTTATATATATAATAATATTATTACATAATTATCTTGCTGCTGCTTCCAGCAGCAGCCATACATAATATATATATATATTTACACAAACCATATAGATATACTTAATGCAATATACTCCATATATGATGTTACTTTTCGCAGCAACTATTACATACAAACTTATACATATATTACATACAAACATATATGAACCGCAACACCGCATAATGTTGGGATATGTCCTTCGATCCTACGTGTGCAATCGATAAAGTCATAAGGTCGTCTATGGATGTTTAAATAATTATTAGATAATATTTATTGCTGGGAGCAATATAATATTGATCGATAATTATACCTACAGGGTCACACACGAGCCGAAAATACGAACTATAAGTGTTTGCTAAAATGAGTCGATTTGGAATCGACATATATATAAACTAGGTTTATATTCGATGTGGTTTACGTACATGCATGGGATGCATGGCTTGCATGGAATGCATGTCACATGGTGTGACATGGCATGCCATGCAAGCGAATGGGACCACATCCAATGCAATGTGGCATGAGGATGTGGACATGACCATTCAACTTCACCATTAACACACCTTAATGTGTGATAATGATTCTACATCAATATCACCATTATGGGGGAGGTTACTTGGTGTAATTTCATGGTTTAATAGGTGAGAAAATGCTGATTTTCTCAACACAATATTCAGCTACGAAAATCACACCAAAGAGAGAGAAAAGAGTTCTTGGAGAACCACTTCAATCTATTAAGCAAGCAAGTTCATTTTCCGGGTTCGTGTGCAACACGTAGAGGCCGGGCCACTTGTGCGGCTTCAACATCCGGGCGATCTAGACAAGAGGAGTGACGAGGTCATTCACAAGGAGAGCTTCGAGAGGCTGATCCATTTGAGGTGGTTCAATCGACTCAACACCACCTCAACGACATCAACGAATCACTTCGTCACCATAAGTAAGTAATCGTTGAACCTTGTATATATATATATATATATGTGTATATATATGTGTTTATAATGTGTTCTTATACACATTAAGTGTGCACTAAGATCATGGCATAGTAGATCTATTGCTTTACACGCTTCCGCACACACGGTATATCGATCGGATCGGTATACCGGTACCTTCACATAACTTAATTGAAAATCGATGAACCTTTCAAATATATTTCAACTATATGAAATCCTAAAAATTCATCACATAAAAAAACTTTAAAAAATAATAATATAGTGTCCTAAGTCAATGTTAAGTACCTGGCATCACATGTAATACAGCCTTAGCTATTGTTGCATCTTGATTAGTGAAAAAAGTTTGTGGAGGCTTCCCAGACATTGCTTTTAAAAAGGTTTCGAATAACCATATAAAAGATGTTGCAGTCTGATTTAGTTCGTGTGCGTGTTATTTTTCGTTTATGTTTTGTGTCATTTGTGAGTCGTGTGTTGTTTGTTTTTTACCGTTTTAGTTTATATTTGATGTTTTGTGTGTAACGGGTCTAAAGGGGTGTGTTGGAGTGGTTCGAGTTCGTTTTGTAGGTCAAAAGTTAAAGAAAGTCGAAGAAACGAGAAGGAACCGAAGAAACCAGAAATGGCGAGCGCCAAAATGGAAACGGCGGTCGCAGGTTGAGAATGGCGGTCTCCGGAGCAGAAGTGACGACCGCCGAACAGAGTGAAAAGCGTGCAGATGTCCACCCAGGATTTTGGGTAAAACGGCGGTCAACGAAACCAAAACGGCGGTCGCCGAAATCACTTTGGCGAGCGCAGAAATAGAAACGGCGGTCGCCGTTTTGGAGCAGTTGCATGGCGGTTCTCCAGCCATTTTTTGACGCATTTAGGCGAGGAAAAAGAGTTTTTGGGACATAACTTCATCTGGGATAAAATCGGGAAGTAGGGGAAGACCATTTCAGAGCCGACAACTCCGAGAGAAGATCGATCAAGTCCGAGCCATTCAATAATAGTAATCTTAGTTGTATTTTCATTTCGTGAATTTCTATTAATTACTTTATTCATGTTTTTCTCAACTTTTGCAAAACTTATGAATGCTTTTAAGTTTTATAATGTTTGAATGATTTCGTTGATGAATGCTTTGATTATTAAAGATTGCTTTAAGTTTTCTTCTTTGTTTCATTATCTAGTTTAACTTCGTATTAGTTTTCGAGTGCTTATTAAAATCGAGGTTATTTTTCGTTATTATTGTTGTTGCTCGTTCAATCATGAGAATGAGGAACTAAACTTTTCACTCGGATAATTACATGAAAAACGAGCCGGATAATTGTGGAATCCGGAAAATCATATATAACGACTCAACCTTGAACTTGTAACCCGACCGGGAGCAAGTATTCAAGTGGATTAAATGTTTGCAAAAATGAGTTAAGCAACCCGACCGGGAACTTGACTTTCACGAGTTAGTTATATAAGATCGATAAAGGAGGAAATAATTTGAAGTCGAGTTTGGATTATAATTATTCGAGTCTTACTTCTTTGATTTATTTAAATCTTACTTCGAGTGCTAAGTACCAAAATGATCTTAGGATTTAGTATAATGATTTCCGATTCTAGAATTTTTCATACACTTAAATACTACTCTTTCGTTTCCTTGGATTGATACTGAGTCAACTACAATTGACCTCGGATTTTGACGAGAGACGACACAATATCGTCTAATCACAGTCTCATCATACATTAATGCAGCTCCAAAAATAATCGTCTCCCTGTGATGATTTAATCCAACAAACACCGCAAATGGTCGATTTGCTTCATTAAGTTTGTAAGTCGTATCAAAACTTACCACATCACCAAATATACCATAATCCATTATCATTTTAGCATCAGCCCAAAAGACGTTGGTAATTTGCTCTTCGGTGTCCAACTGCATCTCATAGAAAAACGAAGGATTTTCCAACATTTGTTTTGAAAAATATTCTATAAGGTAACCGGCTTCTCCGAATTTTATTTTTTTCTGTCGAACAATTCGAAGGTAATTCTTTTGGTCTACCTTTGTAAACCCCAACGTGTAGCGATCGCGTCAAAATTTTAATTATTTTTAAAAATCTTAAATATAAACGTAACAATTTAAAAATATTAAAGAACATGAAATTTAAATAAAAATGACATAAGTAAAAATCTTTAATATTATCAGCTCCACAATTTAAATTAAAAGAACTACATTTTTTTTCTATATACATTTTTTTTATCAGATGTACAAATAAATAAACAAAGTAAATAATTAACACATTTCTATATAAACGCAGCCTCAAATTATTGGGGCCCCGATCAGAACAAATTTTCTTACTGACAAAGTATATTTCTTGCCCCCCCCCCCCCCCCCCCCCCCACTTGGCTAAATAATTGAAGCTCCCCAAATAATTGAGGAGAGAACTACTCCAACCTTTCACTATAAAAGCGTAGCACACCTGCATCCATTAAACCCCACCAACAAAAAGAACAAAAACTCATATTCCTCTCTCTGCATAAAGAACGAAGAAAAGAAAAAGCCCAGCTCTCTCTCTATCCTTTTCAACCATCTTTTTCAACAGAAGGTACTTTACTTTCTTTCTCTCTTTTGTATTTTTAATTAACTCACCATCTTAAAAGAAAGGATAGAAACCAGAGGAATGAGATGAAACAAGATTTAAACTTTAAGGTCTGTTCAACCCAGATTTATCTCTCCAACCCAGCAGCCCAAACCAAGCACTCTCTTGTTCAAAACCATCCTTGAGTCTGAGCCGATACTCGAACGCCAACTGAACCATCGACCCCTTCCCCGTTTAGATTGAACAGGAGCCCGAACCCGTAGTCCCAAAACGATCATCTCAAGCCAAAGTAGAAACCCCAGTCGCTACCTCACCACCTCTGAAACGCCGTCTAGAAAACGAGTCGTGCAACCGTCGAGTCCGGTCGTGGATCCGAAGTTTTCCCCCTTTTAAACCACGACGAATTTTTGGTCATCCCAGCAGGCCGTGTGTTAGCCAAGACCAGACCATAAATCACTCGAACCAACCCAATTTCTTATCGCCGTGGTTTGCCCTTCTTTTCCCTCTGTACGATTCTTGCCCAAATGAAAAGAATGAAATTAAGGATTTAGGATTTTGGCTTTCCCGTTCCTTTTACCCAATTCACTAATGGACCCTTCAAAGACCAAGCCCAGACTCCTAAATAATTCAAAAGCCCAATGTTTCAAATTCTAATTACATCTATCCTACTATTTAAATAAAAACATAAACAGAGATAAATAAATTTAAATAATAATAGTAGAAGATTTAGAATTTTGATAATATGTTAAACAATTAAGTATTTTAATGTGATGATTTAGGAGGCGTATCTCTCGAGTAAGGTTTACGCACGTGTTCGACTACTATTTCGCGCATCAAAAGGTAGGGTCTTTCTTATATCTCTTTTAATGTTGTAAATTTAAATGTAACGTACATGAACTGTTTTCGAGGTGACTGAACGATATTATGTTATAAGACCTGTGATCCCATGAGGGGTCAGTGACCGAACTAAGGGTCATCGGGGAGAGCCCGCCGTGTTTTATGTGCGCACCACATGTTTCAATGTTTCAAGTATGTTATGTTTATCGTTGATGTCTTTCGCATTTGTGAACATGTTTATGTGTGGAATATTTGAATTATCGGCATTAGACCAGATATAGAATTTCTCTACTGAGTCGTTGAGCTCACCCCTTCAACACATTGTTTTTAGGTACGAACGGGGATGCCAACGGAGGAGGCGACAGGACAATGGAATGAAAACCCCTTACAAGTATTAAAGTTTAATTATATGATGCAGTATTATGTCTAATTAAGTGATTTGGTGTGATAGCTATACACCTAAGCGATGAACATTATAAAATTGTGATAAACGCATAAAATACCTATGTTTTTCAAAAATAAATAAATATAATATGCTCCTCGGTTTTTAATTTAAAGATATCTGTTTTAGTTTAATATTTGTCTTTAGCATTTTATAGTGTTAATTTTTTTTAACTCACAATAAAAATCTAAATTTAGTACAAAAATCTAAATTTACATTAATTCAGTATTAAATTCTAAATTTATTATAAATATCTAAATTTTTAGTATTTACGTAAAATCTTAAATTTATATGTATAGCATTTATTTAAGACTATAAAATAATAATAAGTTTTTCTTTAAAACTTTTACTTTCTTTTTTTTTTTTTTTACTAAAACACTATAAATAAATTATAGTACTAATAAGTGTATGAATGTCGGGGCGTTACAGTATGGTATCAGAGCCCGAGTTTTTACGGTTCTGTAGACTCGCTCGGTTATATATTATTTGTGTTGAAAAAGGGTTTTCCAATTGTCCTCGTCCTTCCTTGCCGGCGTCCTCGAAAACAAAGGTATATGTATATATGTGCATGTATATGTTTATGTGTGTGTTTGATGATTTTGTATACCTTGTTTTAAATGGTTAGGCCCCGTGTGTCTGCAGTGAGGACTTTTCCTCCAAGTTGCGGCCCGAGTACGGTCATCCGTGTACCGTCTATTTCCCCTACTGCTACCGTGTTTCAGACTAGCTTCATCAGCTACATCTACACTACCGAGGACACCATCGGGACCTATTTGCTGAACAAGCACAAGTTGTGGCTCAACGAGAAGGTGGTTCCCAACCCACTTACTGGTCATCTTACCGGCTATGACGCAGCGAGGATGACCCTCGCCACACTCCCGAACCACTGGAAGCTGAGGGGTGACGCCTTGTGTCTACTCCTCTCAGAGGATGTCCAGGGGATTCCCTATCTCCTGCTCGACTATGGTAAGTTCATCGGTATGTTGGTTCGGGAGTGGCTCGACAGCTTGGGTGAGCAGCTAGGACTGATTCCTCCAGACATTGAGGAGGAGGATCCTGAGGAGGATCCCGATACTTATCTCGAGGTGGACTCCGTGCGTGATCGAGCTGGTCCCTCCTCGAAGGGGGATGATGTGACAGTTATCGATTAGAGACGTATACTCTACATCGAGTTCTTCTAGATGCTATATATATATATGATATGTTAGTTTTCTGACATTACTGACCTATTTTGGTACTATATGTTTTGGTCATCGGATGGTACTAATTAAATTATAGAAGCATATTGTAATATTAGGGGCTCGTATGCAATTTTATTATGCATATCGAAGATTTATATATATTTTGGTATTAAAAGTATTAAATTACCTTGTGATATGGATTTAGGAAATGGCTACGAGACGTGGAAACGGGAATGGAGTAAGAAATGGAGTTGGGAATGGAAATCACACGACTGGAGGAGTACCGCACACGGTGGACCCAACAACAGGAAATATGACAAACATGACGTTTGCCGATTTCTTAAGCCATTTCCAGAACAATGGAAATGGGAACGAACGAGCAGTCGAGCAGTCGAGCAGTTTCGACACTATCACCCCCCAAGCTTTAATGGGCGAGATGGGCCACTGGCGGTAGAAGAGTGGTTTCGATCATTGGAAAGAATTTTCCGAATGATTAACTGCAACGACAAGCAAAAGATAACGTGTGCAACTTTCCAGATGGTCGAAGATGCAGACCATTGGTGGGAAGGAATCTGGAGAAACAAAACTCAATCGGAGAAAGATGTTTTCACCTGGGACGACTTCAAGAATGTCGTCATGGACAAGTACTTCCCACAGTCCGATAGGGATCGTAAGGAGACTGAATTTCTAACTCTCAAGCAAGAAAATCTGTCAGTTACAGATTATGAGAGGAAATTTAACCAGTTAAGTCGTTTCGCTCCCCACCTGGTGGATACGGACTCTAAGAAGTCCTTAAGGTTCCGCAGGGGGCTCCGACCTCAACTAGCTGGCATCCTATCGGCCCAGGGTAACCTAGAATACGCTGAAATGGTTGGAAGAGCCCACGACGTGGAGGCAAGCTTAGGCGTAGGAGAACCGAGACTCAAGCAGCCAATGGGCTATGAGAAACGAAAATGGAATGGGGATAACCAAGGCCATAACAAACAATTGAAAGCTGGGAAGGATTTCCGCTTTGGAGGTCCAAACAACCAGCAAGTGTGTCGTGAATGCGGGAGGAAGCATCAAGGAATATGCATCCGAGGTCAGGGCAAATGCTATAAGTGTCATCAGACAGGGCATCATATTCGTGACTGCCCTCAGCATAACCAGAAGCCTGGTTTACCTCAAGGGCATAACATGGCAAGAGTTGGACAAACTGCTGGAGGGAATGCACGTATGTATGCGATGGCACACAACGATGCCGATAAAGATCCAGGAGTGATGACAGGTATGTTGAACGTTTCGAGGGTTCCTGCTTTTGTACTATTTGATACGGGTGCTTCACACTCGTTCGTATCTAGGAAATTTCACGACTTAGCGGGACTCCATAGTACTATAGTACATAACCCACTAGAGGTTAGCCTGCCTTCAGGAAGTACTATGGCAACGAACAAACTAACCAAAGGATTGGAGATCGACATTGAAGGTAAACAACTTACCGCTAATGCATACGTTATAGAGATGAAGGATTTTGACCTCATTCTCGGTATGGATTGGCTCGACAAGTGTCAAGCTAAAATCCAATGCCGCGAACGTGAGATCACTTTCGCTCTACCTGGAGGGGGAAGTATCAATTACTACGGGGCAAAAGCCAAGCTAATGCCTCGAGTGATATCCGCATTAAAGGCGATGAAACTGATACAGAAAGATTGTCAAGGCTATCTTGTTAGCTTTGTAGAAAAGCCAAACCCTGAAGTCTCGCCAGACGACGTGCCAGTTGTTCGAGAATTTTTAGACGTCTTTCCAGAAAATTTACCAGGAGTACCACCGAACCGACAAGTAGAATTCACGATCGACTTGGTGCCGGGAGCAGCACCGATATCCAAAGCACCTTATCGTATGGCGCCAAAAGAGTTGCAAGAATTAAAAACACAAGTCCAAGAGTTATTGGACATAGGGTTCATCCGACCCAGTGTTTCTCCTTGGGGAGCACCGGTCCTCTTTGTGAAAAAGAAGGACGGATCACTTCGCATGTGTATCGATTACAGAGAACTGAATCGACTCACTGTGAAAAACAAGTACCCTCTACCAAGGATCGAGGACTTGTTCGACCAACTGCGTGGTTCGAGCACTTTCTCAAAGATCGATCTAAGATCAGGATATCACCAATTAAGGATTAAGGAAGGTGATATTCCAAAAACAGCATTTAGAACTCGTTATGGACACTACGAGTTCGTAGTAATGCCGTTTGGATTGAGTAATGCACCGGCTGTTTTTATGGACTTAATGAACAGAGTATTTCATCCGTATTTAGATAAGTTTGTCATAGTCTTCATTGATGACATTCTTATTTACTCCAAAAATCCCAGTGAACATGAAGAACACATGCGCATTGTTCTAGAGACACTTCGTACAGAGAAGTTGTACGCAAAATTTGAAAAATGCGAATTTTGGATGAATAGAGTTGTATTCCTTGGACATATCGTCTCCGCTCAAGGGATCGAGGTTGATCCAAGTAAGATCGAAGCTGTGAAGGAGTGGAATACACCCACAAATGCAGGAGAAGTACGTAGTTTCTTGGGTCTGGCAGGCTATTACCGGAGATTCATTGAGGGATTTTCAAAAATAGCTGCGTCGATGACCCGATTAACAAGGAAAAACGAAAAATTTGTGTGGAAGGAAGAATGCGAGAAAAGTTTCCTAACGCTGAAAGATAAGCTTACTACAGCACCGGTTTTGACTATTCCTGATCCGACAAAAGATTTTGTTATTTACAGTGATGCGTCCAAATATGGTTTAGGATGTGTCCTGATGCAGCAAGGAAAAGTAGTTGCTTACGCTTCGAGGCAACTCTGACCTCACGAAGTGAACTACCCTACACACGATCTGGAATTGGCGGCAGTCGTGCATGCTCTAAAGATTTGGCGACATTACTTATATGGAGGGAAGTGCGAGATTTTCACCGACCATAAAAGTTTGAAGTATTTGTTTACTCAAAAGGAACTCAATATGAGACAAAGAAGGTGGTTGGAACTCGTAAAAGATTATGACTGCACCATTAGTTACCATCCAGGTAAAGCTAACGTGGTCGCTGATGCCTTAAGTCGTAAGGGTAAGTTGACAAATTTACTTTCCGGCCAAAGGAAATTGATTGAGGAATTTGCTAAGATGCAGATCGAGGTAGTGGTACCACCGAAAAATACTAAAATGATATTAGCAACTTTGACGCTACAACCGACGCTAAAGGAGAGGATCAGAGAAGCCCAATATCAAGATGTCTTTTTGAGGAAAATGCGAGAAAGAGCTCAAAAGAAGGATATTAAAGGATTCATTATCGCGAGCGACGACACCTTAACTTACGAAGGAAGAATTTGTGTCCCTAAGGATGAGGAACTGAGGAAAAAAATAATGAGTGAAGCTCATTGCACTCCTTACACCGCACATCCTGGTGGGACCAAAATGTATCAAGATTTACGGTCCATGTTCTGGTGGAGAGCCATGAAAAGGGACATTGCATCTTTTGTCGAGAGATGTTTAGTGTGTCAGCAAGTGAAGGCTGAACACCAGCGTCCATCTGGACTACTACGACCGTTAGAGATACCAGAATGGAAGTGGGAACACATTACTATGGATTTTGTAGTAGGTTTGCCACCGTCTACAAGGGGTAATAAAACTGTTTGGGTCATAGTAGATCGATTAACGAAATCTGCCCACTTTTTACCCATCAAGATGACTTTCAGCATGGAACAATATGCTCAGATCTACATTAGGGAAATTGTCAAGTTACATGGTGTGCCCGTCTCGATAGTTTCTGACAGAGACACTCGCTTTACCTCAAACTTTTGGAAAAGTTTACAGAGCGCGCTAGGGACAAAGCTGAGGTTTAGTACTGCCTATCATCCTCAGACCGATGGACAATCTGAAAGAACGATCCAAATATTAGAAGACATGTTGAGAACATGCGTCCTCGACTTAGGTGGTCAGTGGGAGACACTCTTACCTTTAGTTGAGTTCGCATATAATAATAGTTACTGTTAGTGTAAATATGTCTAGGCAGAGTAATGCGGCAGAGTTACTAATGTGGTCATATTTACATGTTTTCTCCTTTCTTCACACGTTTATATTGTTGTTTTTCACTCTTTATATGTGTGAAATGTTTAAGCATGATGGTCCAGTTGAATCATGCGTGTTTAGACAATCAAAACGTTAGCAGAATCATGCGGCAGGACGAAGACCTTCGGCATGCCGCACGACGAACAAGAGCAGAAGACTCAAGTAGGAGCGATAGGCATAGAGAACCTGAAAACAAAGAGAATTGGAAGGCATTAGCAAGAGGCAAGGCATTCCAGTCAATTGAAGAAGGTTCGCCCTGCCTGAAGAACAGCTCGCTGTGCGGCAAAGACAGGAGCTGGGTCAAAGGCGGTTCCTATCTTCTCTCAACCACCTTAAACCTAGTTTTACTAGGGATTTCGGTTGAGAGCTCCTCCTATAAATACCAGGAGACTTCAGCTCATTCCTTAACACTTTTATCTATCCCGAAAACACAAATTGTACTCTAGATCATTCACTAGTCAGTTTCGTAGGCAAGATCTTCATTGGAAGTTCTTCGTCCATTTATCTTCTCGTCAAAGAGAATTACGTATGACTAAGTAATGATCTGGAATTTAGTATAGGATAGATTTATTTACTTTATTTCAGTTTTGATTGTTCACTAATCTTCGGATCCGATAAACGAGAAGGAATGCCTTTGCATTGCCTTAAGTTTAATCGATTGTAAATCCGAGATTATCCTTTGTAAAGACGCTGATCTTTAATAATATAATTTTTGTCGTAAGGCACATTTGTATGGGTATAATATAAATACCCATACAAAGATTTAATTCCTTGTGTTATTTATTTCTCGTTTCGTTTGTGTGTGTGTGAGTTTGTTCGTTCTGCCTAACGTTTATCTTTCCGCTGCATTACTTATACATATATCACATATATATATTAAACTAATTATTTAAGATACACATTAAAACACTTAAATTAATTAAAACGAACAAACTAAATTGTAAGGCTTTGTGGTGCGGCATACTGAAGTAGCGCATCACCCTGCCTTAAGCTTGACAGCGTATTTTCTTCGTAAATACCCCTGCCACGCACTTTCAGTTACCAAGCGACAATTGGTATGGCACCGTACGAAGCATTGTACGGAAGGAAATGCAGATCTCCCATATACTGGGATGAAATAGGAGAAAGAAAAATTTTAGGACCAGAGTTGGTCCAACAAACGGTTCAGCATATTGAAACCATTCGAAATCAGATCAAGATTGCGCAGGATAGGCAGAAGTCGTATGCTGATCGTCGAAGGAAGGAATTATGCTTCGAGGTTGGAGATAAAGTTTTTCTCAAGGTAGCACCAGTAAAGGGAGTTATAAGATTTGGAGAGAAAGGGAAATTGAAACCACGATTTATTGGACCGTTCGAAATTCTCAAACGAATCGGGGATCTTGCGTACGAGCTAGCCTTACCGCCAAGCCTGTCCGGGGTACATAATATCTTTCACGTATCCATGTTAAGGAAGTATGTACATGACCCGAGTCATGTCGTGAGTTACCAAGAACTGAATGTTAATAAAGATTTAACATACGAAGAAACTCCAGATGTTATCCTAGATCGGAAGGTCCATCAATTAAGGAATAAAGATGTTACTCTAATCAAGGTACAATGGAAACGTCACACCAAGAAAGAAGCTACATGGGAAAGAGAAGAAGAATTCCGTGCTAAATACCCAAATTTGTTCGCTACAGGTATGACTTCAATTTCGAGGACGAAATTATTTGAAGGTGGGTAGTATTGTAGCGATCGCGTCAAAATTTTAATTATTTTTAAAAATCTTAAATATAAACGTAACAATTTAAAAATATTAAAGAACATGAAATTTAAATAAAAATGACATAAGTAAAAATCTTTAATATTATCAGCTCCACAATTTAAATTAAAAGAACTACATTTTTTTTCTATATACATTTTTTTTATCAGATGTACAAATAAATAAACAAAGTAAATAATTAACACATTTCTATATAAACACAGCCGATCAGAACAAATTTTCTTACTGACAAAGTATATTTCTTGCCCCCCCCCCCCCCCCCCCCCCCCCCCCCCACTTGGCTAAATAATTGAAGCTCCCCAAATAATTGAGGAGAGAACTCCTCCTACCTTTCACTATAAAAGCGTAGCACACCTGCATCCATTAAACCCCACCAACAAAAAGAACAAAAACTCATATTCCTCTCTCTCTGCATAAAGAACGAAGAAAAGAAAAAGCCCAGCTCTCTCTCTATCCTTTTCAACCATCCTTTTCAACAGAAGGTACTTTACTTTCTTTCTCTCTTTTGTATTTTTAATTAACTCACCATCTTAAAAGAAAGGATAGAAACCAGAGGAATGAGATGAAACAAGATTTAAACTTTAAGGTCTGTTCAACCCAGATTTATCTCTCCAACCCAGCAGCCCAAACCAAGCACTCTCTTGTTCAAAACCATCCTTGAGTCTGAGCCGATACTCGAACGCCAACTGAACCATCGACCCCTTCCCCGTTTAGATTGAACAGGAGCCCGAACCCGTAGTCCCAACACGATCATCTCAAGCCAAAGTAGTGTTGGAGTTGTGTACTTAATGTCTAGATTTAAGTATCGGTAAACTCCCTGTCATAGCATTTAACCTATTTAATTAATAAACAATTATTTGCATTTAATTAATTATGCAAAATATGGTTCTGGATTTTATACGTTGTAGTTAGTATGGTGTTGCATGGGCGCACAGAAGATCATACTATCGGTTACTCGTATTTAATCGAACAGTTGCTCACGACCTAGATGGACACGAACTAATCCATCGGTATAGTCGTTGTGTGAGAGAGAAAATAATTTATCTTAATTATTTTATCACACTTGTACACTTGGTGTATTGGGCGGATCAGCTTGAGATTCATCGATTAGGATTGCCGGCGATAATCGATTCGAGTCTCAGTGTATTTTATTCTTAATCCCCGATATAATTGCGGGTGTGTATATTTAATATAAGTGACTTTGATTTACCAAAGGAATTAACCGGTTTGATAATTGGGTTAATTACCGGTTAAGTTGGGTCACTATATTTTATATACGACATGTCGTGAATACTTGACGGGAAAGTGTATCCCGTAAGGGTTGATAATATCCCGAGATGAGTTCATAAGGAATTATTATGTAAACCCTGCAGGTGGATTTAATCCGCATAATAATTAAGGTTGAATGGTACTAGTCTCGGATATAAGAGATGAATAATATTTATTGAGCAATAAATAAATTTATTCATGGATATTTAAATCTTAAATACACGGAATAAATAATACTAAGATGGAGAAATATTATTTGATATAATATGGAATAATATTGGGAGTGCAATTTTATTTATATAGTGGAAAATAAATAAAATTAATATTGATAAGAATTAATAGATTTGGGTTGGACCCAATTTAATTTTCAATATTGAAGCCCAATATTTATTCTCCTTATGATCCCCTACGTAGCCTATATAAGCACTACATGGTCTTCACTTTTAAGAGAGAATTAATTGACCTACGCCAATCATAAAATCTTGAGAGTGAGGAAGATCCATAGGAATCCGATAGATCGTCGCCCACACGACGTTCAGACGAGGTGCAAGGAATACGCGGGAAGGTCACAAGGTCGTCAACCGATTTCGTTTCTCCGTACAACGAATCGAAGGTAATAAATCATAAACCCTCTTTTATGATTTTATGTGATTGATTGTAGCGTATACATGAACACACGATCCGGATAAACATACGAACTTCGGGGACGGGGATTCGAGATCCCCGGCGAAGATCGAGAAACCCTCGAATCGAATCGAGGGTGGCGGTCGAGCCCTAGGGCTTCGACCGCCGGTGCGCGGGCAAGAGAAAGCCCCGGCTGGACGCCGGGGCGTGCGATCGACGTGAAGTCGATCGCTGGGGGTTCAGCCGTGGGCTGGTGCCACGGCGGAGTGAACCCCCTGGCTCTCTCTCGCCCGGCGGCGCGCGCACGGGAGGAGCCCCGGCTGAAGCCGGGGCAGGCGATCGACCGCAAGGTCGATCGCGGGGAAAGCCGCGGCTGAAGCCGCGGCGGGTCAGCTGGGGGCTGACCGCCCCTCCTCCGGCGGCGGTGGTGAGTCGCCGGACTCACCACCGGGGGCTGCTGGGCAGCCCCAGCGATCGCGATGTGCGCGATCGCGAGCCCCCCTCGCGGCGGGGGCTCGGCTAGGGTTTTGCCGCGGCTTGTCCGCGGTGGAGCTCTCGTCGGGCCCGGTTCCGTCGTACGGTGGTTCGCGTTCATGGATCCGACTCGTGGGAGAAAATCGGCTGGGGGCGGGCTGCGTGTCTTCGGGCGCGTAGTCTCCAAAGGTCGGACTCCTGCGGATGAGTCGGGGATCCAATCTCCGGCGATGAAGGATTTCGTTCGGGTTATTATCTTCCGCAATATTAATAGCCCGGGATATCGATTTCCAACAAATGGTATCAGAGCGTTTGGTTTCGTGTTCATGTATATGCTCGATTATTGTTCGATTATTGTTCTACCTTGCAGGATCTCCGGCTATCATGGTTGGATTTAATTAATTATTGTTTATTAATTAATTATCATGATTATTAAACTCTCGGACATGTCGAGATTCGTTTTTGTGTGGATGAATGTTTGTAATAGTAAAAATTCGGGGGTTGACCGAATTTAGGATTTATTATTACGTTCTTTGTTTTTCCGGAAAATGTATAGGGTCGATTTCATGTATAGAATCGATACCGGATAATTGTAATTTAATTCTTGTAATTTTAATTACGTTGGTTCGATGTTGAGACGATCGCCGGAAGACGAAGACGTGTGACGAAGACGAAGAGGACGAAAAACCGGGGGGGGGGGGGGGGGGGGGGGGGTCGATCATCCCCATGATCGATCCCCATGAGGATCGATCGATCCCCATGAGGATCGATCGACCCCATCCCGGGGGCTGCCCGCTAGGGCTTCTAGCCACGCCGGCCACCGGTGGTGGTGGCGCGTGGGCTGGGGGCGGCGGTGGTGGTGGTTCCGGGCGGTGGAGGTCGACGGTGGGGATGGCGTGGGATCTCCCAATCTCATGCTATTCCTACCAAGATCCACTTTCCCAATTAATTCGGATTTTTCCTATTTGAGTACTTTCTTGGAAACTCTCATGGTTTAGGAAAAGAATTAATTTAAATTAATTTTATTTTCTATTGATTTATTTCCTTCATGGAAATATTCATAGATTAGAAATTTAATTAATTTAGTACTAAATTTATTTTTCCTATTTGATTATTCCTACTCATGGGAATATTCATGGATTAGGAATAAAAATAAATTTGGAAAGTAGTAAGTCCTAATTTATTTTTCCTTGTTCTATTATAGATAACTTCTAGAGTATTCCAAATTTTATTTGGATAGATTATTCTAGAGTTTTAATAGAACTAGATAGGAAAATAAATAAATAAAAATATTAATAATATTTAATTTTATTTTTGATATATTCGATTGACTTAATTTTCGAATTAAGTAACTTTTGGATTAATTGAAAATAAATAGATTTAAATATTAGAGATTAATATTCTCGTCACATGGAGCATTCAAGAACGAAGACTGAAGACTAGAAGATGCGTACGGAGATGGAATAAAGCCATGATAGTCGGAAAATAATTTTCTAGCATTATTTTGACTATGTGATACTATGTGCTTTATTGCTTGTATGCATGCTATATGTGTTTATTTTATGCACTAGATAGCGTATCCCTATTATTATAAAAAGCTAAGTGGGAGAGGGGATGGAAACATTCCCATGGTCTCCATTGCTGTTCTCTTGGTGACTCTTATGGACTTTCGAAGTTCGTATAGACGAGTCATTGGAGGAGAATTCTTGTAATTCCTTTTACAAGAAACATTGATCAAATTTATCAAACAATGCCTAATTTGTCTTTCTGAAACTGACTTCAAGTCGACTCATTCTCACCCCGGGGAGTGGAATGGAGCCAGAGCCACTTGGTCATGTAGAGGACACAAATTAGAGACTTCCGTGCCATTCTTTGATAGATGGGTCGCTTGTCTGCTCGGCTCCCTCATTTATGAGAGATAGGGTCGTTCGCATGGCGAATCACTGGTTAGAAACTTCGAGTTTCACTTATGATTCTCCACGTCTTGATTTACGAGATTAAATGGATCAAGTAATTGGGAGTCAATTATAAAAGTCTCTTAGTGTAGTAAACGTCCACACCACGTGGCTTGCTATGCTGACGGACTTTGGATTAATTGATGTAGACAGTTGTAAGTAATTATGAAGAGTTGTGAAGTTATCGTAAACGTCCACACCACGTGGCTTGCGGTGATGTAGCAATTCCAAGTAATTTACTTTGGTACTAAGTAATGGTTTACACTTAGATACGCCTTATAGTATTCCTCCCCACGAGGTTCCGCTATAAGCGATGTATGACCAAAGAAAATCTAATTGCTAAATCATTTGGGTGGGTAAACGTCCACACCACGTGGCTTGCCTTACCTGATGGGATTTTAGATGTGATTAGTAATTTAATGATGTTGTTCTAGGGAGATAACATCGGATATTAAATTAGTTGTTTGTTTAAATGTGCTTATAGGTTTAGAGAATTGCTATGAATCCACTTTTGTTGATACTTGAGGAAATTAACGCACTGGTTCCATACTGCATTGAATGGAAAGAAGAGTTAGACATTGCTCAGACTGCAAAAGAGTACAAAGACGTACTCAGTGAAACTTGTCCTCCTGGACTCACCATTAACTCAACTGAGGAGGAGTTTTTTGACTTTGTCATGCTCAAACTCAAGTTGCTGTTTGGACATGATGAGAAGGCTAGAAAAGAGGCGATGAGGATACTCGTAAAGATCTGTTGATGGATCTTTTGGACGAGTTGAAGCAATCGCAAGCTCTTATAGCCAAAGCCAAAGGTTTCGAACCTAAAGGCAAGGGAAAGGAGAAGAAGACAAGGGGGTCCGGTGGTCCTAAGGGACTTGGACCAAAGGGAGGGATAAAGAAGCCTTCTGGCAAACATCCCCAAGGAAAGCAGTCTGAGTACTGGGGGTCTACATCTTGTCCTCTCAAAGGTACAGATTTTTTCTTTAGTCGTAAAACATAGTCAGCGGTATTATCTACCAGTGTTCTGGTGTGTAGATATGGAACCACTGACGGTATGTGCATTCTAAATGCAGGGGTTCCAGAAAACCCAGCGACTTAGATAAGAAGAGTTCGAGTCCACTTGGGCAGAGCTGTTGAGGAAGCAGCGGTTGCAGTGGAAGACATTTATCTTTTTGATAATTATAGGATTTCATTTCAAGTTTATTGCTTTGTACCCTTCATTTTAGAAAGAACTTTTGTTCTGGATTTCTATTATTAATGGATATTTTATTTCTTTAATCATTCGATGGTTTAGACAAGAAATAATGGCGATATCTATTCTGGTACATTAGGTAACAATATGTGAATGATGAATCCTTAGTCTACCACAATGCAACAAACCGTTATATATAACTTGTTTTACTTATTGGATGTATTTCTTTATCGATCATTGTACTTGTGAATTCTTGAACTTGGTAGTATCTATTCAAAAGGGATTCAAAAGGTCGAAATTGATTTGATCAATTATAGTTGGAGGAATGGACCTCCCGACCTAAGAATCGATCTTGAAAGATGATACAACTAAGTTACCCTTTCTGGGTAAAGGATGGAATTCGGACAAGTATTAAGAATGATCAAAGATGATATATGCAGACATATGTGTAATTAGAGAAGTACGAGTCGTTCTTTAAAGAATACTCGAAGGTGGATTAGAATACTTGATGTGCCATAAAAGCGGAGTGTTTTTCAACACAAAGCCATTATGGGGATCCTTCAAAGTATATCCATTGGAAGCTTGCGACTAGTTCGCGGAGGCTATCACCTATCTAAATAACACATAGCATAAATCAAAAGTTGAGATTAAGTCTCAAACGACTGCACCATACACTGATGTGTAGACATGGTGTGTCAGGAATAAGGAATGGGATTCTAATAGTAAAAGAGCAAGTTTGTTCGGAACTACCTATGTTCTATGGATATTTCTGGATACAATGACACATTCGATGTAATTGTAGAATATCCTAGAAGAACAAGTAATTGTATGTTCAATAGTACTGCGAACCAGAATGGTGTCTTCGCCCGGTTCTTAGAGGAAGACTATTGAATGAACTACAATGCCCTAATTGACAAAGTACCATATAAAGAGTAGACTGAGAACCAGCCTAACCGAGTAGTAGTACACCACTAACTGCACCTAATGTTATTACTGTTATACACCGGAACGCCATTGCAGTGGGAGGTTGTTAAACAACCGGAGATGTTCATAAGACTGGAGGGGTTTTAAACTCTGGATCTAGTAGACATGAAATCGATCCCTAGTTCTGCATAAGGGGCAGTACTAATCTAAATGTGCCTACTTAGAAAGCAATGATATTGTTAAGAGGCAAGAACATTTAGAGGTACAAGCTTAGTGAATCCATTTATGGATTATCACAAAGCTGGAAATTGTGGAACTTGCGAATTGATGAGATAGTCCATTGTATGGGTTCATCAAGAAGCATAGACAAGATTGGTGTATTGGAGACGTAATGGAAATAAAGTGGTGTTTCTCGGAATTTTATGGAGATAACACTTTATCGTTGGCAACAATGTAAAAGTGTTGTCAGACATAAAATAGAGGTTGTCTAAATAGATCGAGATATGAGATTAAGATGAAGTTGGATCATGTTCTTAGAAATCTTTCGATCTCTAGATAAGAACATTTGTACTTCTCTTTAGATATCTTATACGATTATGGTTTGTTTTAAACATGCACAATTCTGAGAAAGGTTATTGCCTTACTAGAGCGGAATACATCTGTCTAAAGGTATGTGTCTCGAACACATGAAGGAGATGGATATAGACAAAGCAGTTACCTACACTTCGAGTGTGGAGAGCTTTGTAAATGCGGTGTTATAAAACAAGAACCTGATATCAACTATGCGGTTAGCGTAGTGGGAGGATATCAAAGTAATCTGGATAAGAAATATTCGAATGCTGTAAAAGTACTTGGAAGTACAGGATTACTGGCAATACGAAATCTTCTTAGATTACGCTTTCTCAGATAAAAATCAGAGAAAGAACCAGTGTAAGTCGATATCAGGCTATGTGTTCACTTTTAGAAGAGGTGGAACCTAAGGAAGAAAGAGTGATAAGCGTGAAGCTTCTGGGGCTCTATCATAAACCGAATAGCGGCCTCAGAGGCAGCGGAAGTTTTGGTTAGGTTCCGGAATGACCTCTGAACTTGGATATGACTCTTGGTTCACCAAAGTCTATGTACATAGCGGTGCATGGTAAACTGGAAGAAGTCATAAGTTCAAAAGATGATGATAACACATAGAGCAAGTACCACCTGATACGAATCATCGTCAGAGAGACGACGCAGTAGTCACCAAGATAACTTCAGAGCGGCAACCTAGATTGCTCATTCACATGATACTTCTGGGAAGTATAACTTAAGCACGTGATGAGTATGGGAGTCGGGAGTTTGGAGGAAATGACTAGACCTTAGTACAAGTGGGAGATTGTTGGAGTTGTGTACTTAATGTTTAGATTTAAGTATCGGTAAACTCCCTGTCATAGCATTTAACCTATTTAATTAATAAACAATTATTTGCATTTAATTAATTATGCAAAATATGGTTCTGGATTTTATACGTTGTAGTTAGTATGGTGTTGCATGGGCGCACAGAAGATCATACTATCGGTTACTCGTATTTAATCGAACAGTTGCTCACGACCTAGATGGACACGAACTAATCCATCGGTATAGTCGTTGTGTGAGAGAGAAAATAATTTATCTTAATTATTTTATCACACTTGTACACTTGGTGTATTGGGCGGATCAGCTTGAGATTCATCGATTAGGATTGCCGGCGATAATCGATTCGAGTCTCAGTGTATTTTATTCTTAATCCCCGATATAATTGCGGGTGTGTATATTTAATATAAGTGACTTTGATTTACCAAAGGAATTAACCGGTTTGATAATTGGGTTAATTACCGGTTAAGTTGGGTCACTATATTTTATATACGACATGCCGTGAATACTTGACGGGAAAGTGTATCCCGTAAGGGTTGATAATATCCCCGAGATGAGTTCATAAGGAATTATTATGTAAACCCTGCAGGTGGATTTAATCCGCATAATAATTAAGGTTGAATGGTACTAGTCTCGGATATAAGAGATGAATAATATTTATTGAGCAATAAATAAATTTATTCATGGATATTTAAATCTTAAATACACGGAATAAATAATACTAAGATGGAGAAATATTATTTGATATAATATGGAATAATATTGGGAGTGCAATTTTATTTATATAGTGGAAAATAAATAAAATTAATATTGATAAGAATTAATAGATTTGGGTTGGACCCAATTTAATTTTCAATATTGAAGCCCAATATTTATTCTCCTTATGATCCCCTACGTAGCCTATATAAGCACTACATGGTCTTCACTTTTAAGAGAGAATTAATTGACCTACGCCAATCATAAAATCTTGAGAGTGAGGAAGATCCATAGGAATCCGATAGATCGTCGCCCACACGACGTTCGGACGAGGTGCAAGGAATACGCGGGAAGGTCACAAGGTCGTCAACCAATTTCGTTTCTCCGTACAACGAATCGAAGGTAATAAATCATAAACCCTCTTTTATGATTTTATGTGATTGATTGTAGCGTATACATGAACACACGATCCGGATAAACATACGAACTTCTGGGACGGGGATTCGAGATCCCCGGCGAAGATCGAGAAACCCTCGAATCGAATCGAGGGTGGCGGTCGAGCCCTAGGGCTTCGACCGCCGGTGCGCGGGCAAGAGAAAGCCCCGGCTGGACGCCGGGGCGTGCGATCGACGTGAAGTCGATCGCTGGGGGTTCAGCCGTGGGCTGGTGCCACGGCGGAGTGAACCCCCTGGCCTCCTCTCGCCCGGCGGCGCGCGCACGGGAGGAGCCCCGGCTGAAGCCGGGGCAGGCGATCGACCGCAAGGTCGATCGCGGGGAAAGCCGCGGCTGAAGCCGCGGCGGGTCAGCTGGGGGCTGACCGCCCCTCCTCCGGCGGCGGTGGTGAGTCGCCGGACTCACCACCGGGGGCTGCTGGGCAGCCCCAGCGATCGCGATGTGCGCGATCGCGAGCCCCCCTCGCGGCGGGGGCTCGGCTAGGGTTTTGCCGCGGCTTGTCCGCGGTGGAGCTCTCGTCGGGCCCGGTTCCGTCGTACGGTGGTTCGCGTTCATGGATCCGACTCGTGGGAGAAAATCGGCTGGGGGCGGGCTGCGTGTCTTCGGGCGCGTAGTCTCCAAAGGTCGGACTCCTGCGGATGAGTCGGGGATCCAATCTCCGGCGATGAAGGATTTCGTTCGGGTTATTATCTTCCGCAATATTAATAGCCCGGGATATCGATTTCCAACAAGTAGAAACCCCAGTCGCTACCTCACCACCTCTGAAACGCCGTCTAGAAAACGAGTCGTGCAACCGTCGAGTCCGGTCGTGGATCCGAAGTTTTCCCCCTTTTAAACCACGACGAATTTTTGGTCATCCCAGCAGGCCGTGTGTTAGCCAAGACCAGACCATAAATCACTCGAACCAACCCAATTTCTTATCGCCGTGGTTTGCCCTTCTTTTCCCTCTGTACGATTCTTGCCCAAATGAAAAGAATGAAATTAAGGATTTAGGATTTTGGCTTTCCCGTTCCTTTTACCCAATTCACTAATGGACCCTTCAAAGACCAAGCCCAGACTCCTAAATAATTCAAAAGCCCAATGTTTCAAATTCTAATTACATCTATCCTACTATTTAAATAAAAATATAAACAGAGATAAATAAATTTAAATAATAATAGTAGAAGATTTAGAATTTTGATAATATGTTAAACAATTAAGTATTTTAATGTGATGATTTAGGAGGCGTATCTCTCGAGTAAGGTTTACGCACGTGTTCGACTACTATTTCGCGCATCAAAAGGTAGGGTCTTTCTTATATCTCTTTTAATGTTGTAAATTTAAATGTAACGTACATGAACTGTTTTCGAGGTGACTGAACGATATTATGTTATAAGACCTGTGATCCCATGAGGGGTCAGTGACCGAACTAAGGGTCATCGGGGAGAGCCCGCCGTGTTTTATGTGCGCACCACATGTTTCAATGTTTCAAGTATGTTATGTTTATCGTTGATGTCTTTCGCATTTGTGAACATGTTTATGTGTGGAATATTTGAATTATCGGCATTAGACCAGATATAGAATTTCTCTACTGAGTCGTTGAGCTCACCCCTTCAACACATTGTTTTTAGGTACGAACGGGGATGCCAACGGAGGAGGCGACAGGACAATGGAATGAAAACCCCTTACAAGTATTAAAGTTTAATTATATGATGCAGTATTATGTCTAATTAAGTGATTTGGTGTGATAGCTATACACCTAAGCGATGAACATTATAAAATTGTGATAAACGCATAAAATACCTATGTTTTTCAAAAATAAATAAATATAATATGCTCCTCGGTTTTTAATTTAAAGATATCTGTTTTAGTTTAATATTTGTCTTTAGCATTTTATAGTGTTAATTTTTTTTAACTCACAATAAAAATCTAAATTTAGTACAAAAATCTAAATTTACATTAATTCAGTATTAAATTCTAAATTTATTATAAATATCTAAATTTTTAGTATTTACGTAAAATCTTAAATTTATATGTATAGCATTTATTTAAGACTATAAAATAATAATAAGTTTTTCTTTAAAAATTTTACTTTCTTTTATTTATTTTTTTTTTTTTTTACTAAAACACTATAAATAAATTATAGTACTAATAAGTGTATGAATGTCGGGGCGTTACACAACGACTCCCTACCACCGGCTTGCTGGCCCATTAATTCAAACGCAGACTTTGGCAAAAGCCCGGAATTTGTTGTCAAGTCCAAAAACGCTTCATTTGATGATGTAATTTTTCGATGAGATGAGAGAAAATGTACTGATTCTTTGCTGATAAGAGGATGATTATGCTCTTCAATAAAACGATAAACAGAATACTTTCCTGTGCGCCTCACCAATTTAATTCTCATTATTGCTCCGAAATTAGTTCTTGTTTCTCCTCTTGGATTTTTCGTCAAATCATCTCTCTTATCCACCTTTCGCATACCTCCCTTGCAACAAACAAATGTTCTTGAAGTGAGTATACCTTGTTTATCCGCAGCATAAGCATCTCTTCTAATGCTAAAATCTTGATTACGTGCATATTGATTATAAAAATCATATGCAGCAATCTCAGAATCAAATTCCATGAAAAAACAAGGTTTCAAGTATTCTTTTGATTGCTCCAAACTATAATTATTTTCTTTCCCTTCTTCCATAATATCTCTAAAAAAACTCAATCGGCTCACTAAAATATTATTGTCTCATGCCGAAGAGAAGAGATGGGATAATAGAGAAAATGTGGCGGGAAGAAAGTGATTCATGTTGTTATGTAAATATTAGGGAAAATAAAGCGGGAATGAGAAATATATTTATCGTAAATAAAAAAATAATGTAAAATTTATTTTAATTGATAATAGAGGACCTGGAACGTTCATATAATAAAAGGTTATGATTGACTTGTTAAGAAATATTAGTAAAAAAAATCACAAGGAGAGGATCCCATTCCAAATTGACCGATGCTCATTGTGCAATGCAGAACTACTATTGGGCCATTGGGTCCAATATTCGATATTTTTTATGGGCCCTAGGCCTGCAGTAACGATTTCAGCGTTAACTTCATCTCCAGTAGTCCAGTTTCATCCATCTTCATTTTCTCGGTCGGTACTTTACAGTAAAGCCCTAAAAAATGAGCAAACGCAAAGAATGAAAAGAAACCACTTGGTTCGGGTTCTAGCTACGGCCCGTTCCCTATGCTCCTCAGCTCACCTACCATCGGGCGCGGACGTGGCGCTGAAGAATGTGACCAAGTCGAACTTCGAGCCGGCGCTCGCCGAGCTGCGCCGACACGTCAGACAAGCCGACTTCGTGTCGATCGACTTGGAGATGACCGGGGTGACCAGCGCACCGTGGCGTGAGTCGTTCGAGTTCGATCGGCTAGATGTCCAGTACCTGAAGATCAAAGACTCCGTCGAGAAATTCGCCGTAGTTCAGTTTGGCATTTGTCCCTTCCGATGGGACCCGCACAGTCACTGCTTTGTCGCCCATCCGTAAGTGTGTATGAGAATTCGTTTTTGATTTAGGTTCATGTCATATTTAATCTATTACATTTTCAGCTACATTATTTGTTGGGCTTGAAATTTGGGTGGGAAAAATCGGAACTGATGGTGTATCACTGCTCCATTGAAGCTGATTTTTATATACATTGATCTATGAAATTGATGCGTGTGAATTAGATGTAGGATTCTTTTGAACTGATTTGATTGAGGGATTAGGGAATCATCTCTGTGTGTTCTTTCTACAGGCACAATTTTTACATATTTCCTCAGCAGGAACTACCGGGCAGCGGCTCGTCCAATGAGTTCCTGTGCCAGACAAGCTCGTTGGAATTCCTGGCGAAATACCAGTTTGATTTCAATGCATGCATTTATGAAGGTGAGCTTTTGTTTCACTGTATTTGTTGTTTCCTTGATAATACATGTAAGATTAATGAAAATTTGATTTTTTACTGACCAAAAATCTTTACTTCCTGAGGGTTGATAGATTTTGATGGAACTTATGTACTACAGTATTAAATTGTTTTGTTTTGATGACTGGGATTAAACATTATTGATTCCGAGTTCATATCTTTAGAGGTGCAAAAATCGGTATAATAGGACTTCAGATGATTACTAATGGATTGACGAGCATACTAATTAAGGAATTGCTTATCAGTTGCACTGCCAAGTTAGATTCCATAAACACTCTGTTATGTGCTGAAAATTATACTAATAACTCCAGGGAAATCTGATTTTCATAACTACTTTTCAGGATATTTAGTTCCAAATTCTTAAATGCATTAATAGTGCCCTGACTTTGAAGTGTTATCCTTGGCTTTATTTACACTTAAATAATCTCAGGAATATCTTATTTATCTAGAAGCCAAGAGGAAGAAGCATTGGCTAGTTTAGACTCAGTGTGCAAAGACGAGTTCCCTGAATCATCCTCTAACCTCGGAAATGGTTCAGAGTTGGTTAGGATTGCAGATATTTTATTTGTTGAGAGAATGAAGAACACAATAAATGAATGGCGTGCTGGATTATTGGGGGAGAGAAATAGGGGATCTGAACTTCAGGGGAATTTGAGTGACACAAGTCAGAAATTTCAAAGTACTTTCTTCCAGATGCGACCAGCCCTTTTAGTGAAGGGAATGACATCGCGCCAGTTGAGGCTGATTAAATTGGTAATAAAATTTTCACTAATCATACTTGTTTACATTTTTTGTAGGTTTTCAGATTCATCTGCTCTTGAATAATTTTCAAAATTGATTAGATTAAAAAATGTTATTCATTGAATGTGGTGATTTAGTTCAATCAATTCTTCTCTCAACTTTCTATCCCACCCCTTTAGTTTTGGGTTGTGTGTTCATGTACAACCTCATTTTAAAAATTAATGGTTATAATGTTGCTTTTTATTACTAAAGCTTCCTCACACAATGTAATCTGTTTCCTTTTCATTATTAGATGTAACCCTTGGTGAGGTTTCATGTAATATTTATGTTGTCTCTTACACACAGGTCACGGAGAAGTATTTCCAAGATCTTACTTATGTTCATGTGATGGGTGAAACTTCCGGTCTACAGCCATTGGTAGTCTATACAGATTCCACAACAGACAGAGGTTTGCTGATGGTGAGACTAATGTGCCTGTTATATTTCCTGTATTTATTTGACATATTTCACCAAGTCCTTTTTATGTATTAAAAAATCATTTTTATAATTCTTTTTAGTTCCAGATTGTGTGGCATTTATTTGTTTTTTTAAGTTCCTATAACGATTATTAATTCACTACATTGATAGTTGTACTACTTTTATCTATAATGAGTATGAACTTAGCATGTCAACCAGTATCGTATTTTTTTAATAAAGCGTATGATATTTGGATTTTGGACATTGGTGTCGTGCATTATGTTAAATAAATCTAATTTTACATTTGAGTTGTGTAGAGTGAGGTTACTGTTTCCAAAAGGGTAGAAGCAGAAAACAAGATTAAAGCTGCTATTGGATTTCGACATGTTATTGATCTGCTTTCCTCGGAGAGAAAGCCGATTGTTGGTCATAATTGTTTTCTCGGTACAAAAGTATACTGATTATTGAGGTTTCATATTCCTCTTACTACCACTATTTAATGTTGGGCCCTTCTGATACTCTCTCCGTTTTTCTCAGACCTTGCACATGTTTACAGAAAATTTGTCGGCCCCCTTCCATCGACTGCTGAAGAATTTGTCTCAGCCTTACAAACATATTTCCCGCACATAATTGACACTAAGGTTATGCTGAATTTAGATGATGTGTTATCACGTATTATGAGGAAAGGCAGCACATCACTTTCCAAAGCATTTGAGTTACTCTGTCCACCTATTGCTCAGGCTGGCACAAGCACTGGCTTGACGGACAAACCACAAATTAAGGTTGAAGTCGAAGTGGATAACCAGAGGTTCGTTTTTCTTTGGTCTGATGTTATTATATAATATACAGGTATTATTATGTAATATTCATGGTAGTAGAGTAAATTTCGATTGTAGTCCTGTATCTATATGTGTATGTGTCTATATGGGTGTGGCAAAATTGGTCCTCTTTAGAATACACCTGGCTTTTATCATCACATACCTTCCCAAAAAAGTCTATCCATAATTTTAAAATTGACTGGACAATTGCGAGTTTTTAAATCTGTCGCCAAAAGTAAGGGTTTTGGTATATCTTCATAAGTTTGGTCGCCAATTTTTGAGCCTTGTCCAGCCCTTCAAAATAGTTGACAATTTGCCGGACAGGCCCATTGAGCCAAAATAGACAAGGTCAAGAAAACTCCGTGCCTAAAAAATCACAGCCATCCCAGCCCTTATTTCAGGTCCATCGAACCAAAACAACTTTTCACTATAATAACATAAATCTATCCATGAAACATTATGCAATCACACATGTCTATGCCAAAAATGTAGATTTTGACAATTCTGGTCATTTTCAAATATAATAGATTAGATAACTTGTGAAATATATTTCCATTATTCACACAAAATCAATAACATCATAGTTGATCACTTACAGTTTTACGACGGGAAATTGGAATGAGACAAGCCCGTATATTATCCTTGCTTCTGGACAGAGATTTGAAAATCCTTACAGTAACTTCTTACTAATAATTATAATACTGCCCACAGGTTTTCTAATTGGAATTCGGGATCCAAGCATGAAGCTGGTTACGATGCTTTCATGACAGGATGCGTCTTTTCTCAGGCATGTTCACATATAGGAATCAATTTTAATTCTCACACACCGGCCACAAATTTCCTCCACAACGAGAACCTCCAAAAGTACATCAATCACTTGTACCTCAGCTGGGTGAACGGAGAACTCATTGATCTAAGAACAGGATCAAGTGCTGCAGATTCTTTGATTACTGCTACTACAGTCGTAAAGCGCAAAAAGTTTATTTTTTCGAATATGATTTTACTATGGGGCCTACCGCCGAAGCTGAGGGCCAAAGATATCAGAGATTGTTTCTCTAAGGCTTTCGGAACGGACTCTATTACTTCAACCCACCATTTGGATGGCACCACGGCTTTTGTTCAGTTCAGCAAACCAGAACTTTTGTCTGAATTTCTTGAGCTGAAGGGGAAATTAGAAAGAGGCAACGGCCCGATTTCGGTTTTGCACCCTCTGTCGAAAGTTTTGGAAACGGGATGCGTACGTGCAGCTAGCTATGAGACGTACAAAGAGATTTGTGGCTCTTCCGTGTCTGAGATGGTGTTTGCAGATCAGGCTGAGGCGGTTGGGATTTATGGGAGCTCGAGGCCCTGCTTTTCACCAATGGAAGATCCAGATTATGTTTGTTTCCAGGAAGCACAGAGTTGATAATATGAGAGTACAAGTAACTATGAGTATTAGATTATTATTACTAGTGTTCTGCTGTAAAATTCCCTGCCTATTTAAATATGGATGTGTTTTTTTCTCTTGCAATGTTGTAGTAGTATAATTATTTTCTTCATTTGATCAAATTGTTTTATTTTTGGAAATAATTAAACGGTGTAAACCTAGGAACACAGCGTATAACAAACTAGCTCGAACAACAAACCAACAAAAACTGAACAAATGAACCACCATAAAAGTTCATTTCTTAGATCTTCCAGCAATCATCACACATTTTCCACACAAATTCTTTACCGTAGTTCTTCAGTCACATTTTGATAAACCTATCCTACTAACCAACCATGGTTAAATCCACAATAGTACATAAAAACAGCGCCACCATAACCGCTTTAACCGTGACGGATCCCGGCATCGCTCCCTTGTCCTTCCGGAAGAAGGAAGCATTATACAGAGGCAAATTGATCAGAACCAAAACCCCACACAAAACCATCTCCAAAACCATGGCTTCACCAGCAGACTCAGTCCCTCCTCGGCGGGCCCACGCCGCTCTCACAACAGCCCGAAACAAACAAAACAGATTGAGCATAGCCAGTGACGACAAAATGGTGAACATGGGAGAGTCGGCCCCAAACTCCATCTTCTCTTGCTCGTATCTATGCATCACCTCATCGTCGGTCACTTTGGCTGAGATCGCAAAGCCCGATTCAGAAAAGCCCACCAGCTTTAAGAATGTATCGGCACTTGCAAAAAGATATGAACTTGTTCGCTTATAGACCCACATCCTTTGCTCGTTCAACCATCCTAAGGCCGTCCCTCCACACCACAGGTACTCTCCGAAGCTATATGCGTACTCGGCGGTGGCCACATACGCAAATGGAAGAATCCACGGACTTGAGACCTGGATAATTTTCTCGTTACTAAAAATCCATGTTATGCACAGAAATCTAAAAGAGTGAAATGCATAAGCATATATACCTGTGGAAACAAGGGGACGCCTCTGATTAGATAAAGCGCAGGTACGATGGAGTAGTAGAGTGTTGCAAAGCAATTAACAGCCCACAAGCAATACACACAATATCCCATTACGAGTCCCAAATGTATACTGCCGAGCCTGTACGATAACGGGCCGTGTCTCGACAGCACGATCTGGAGATCGCCTTCCGCCCATCTCTTGTGCTGCACTAGTGCTTGATCGAGGGTTGTGGCCGCTAAACCTAAGAAGCCCGCTCGCTCGGGATTGAGATAAACGGACTTCCAGCCTCGGCATTGGATCGACAGCCCAGTGATCACGTCCTCAGTCGGGCACCCATACTTTAAGCCAATCTATCGTGTATAAAATCGTGTCAATGTACATGATAAACAAAACAGAACGAGAGAGAGAGATAGAGAGAGAGAGAGAGAGAGAGAGAGAGAAGTATAACCTCATGGCCCCATTGAGTGTCTTTCTCAAATGTGCAGCTTGCTAGTTCTTTTATTCTTTCTTCCAATCCAGAAACACTATCTCCACTCCTGTTACCACCACTTCCCCTCCAATCGAAAACGGATCCCTCGGTAAACTTTCTTCCACACAGAGTGTCCCTTCGGTGAAAGCATCCTGTTCCAATGTACAAAGGCCCTCCATAGCCATCCAAACCATGAAACTCGATCTGAAATATCGGAACGAACAATTAATCGTAAAAAGCAAAAAAAAAAAGAAAAATGTATTTTATCATGGTTTGTGTTGTGTGTACTCACTTCCAATATCACTATAAGGGAGCTCCCATAAATGTCGTTCTTGGTAACGTTATAGAAGTTCTGCGGAAATTGCACAAACGCAATCTCGTGACCTTTCTCTTCGTCCAAGAAGAAGCAAAGCGCGTCGCGAATGGATTGCGAGTTATTAGAGTACATGTCGCAATCCACGTTCATAATCACGGGCCCGTTGCTAATCTCCGACGACACCCTTATCTGCAGGATCACTAGCAAAATATATCAACTACTCTCACGATCAAAGCGATAAAAAAAGGAAGGTGTGATTTCACTACTGACCAATGCATTCATGGATCCTGCTTTGAAGTTGTGAAAATGGTGGGGTCGTTTTTCCCGGGACAAGTACACCAAAGTCGGAAGCCTGCACCCTTCGACATCCTTAGCTTCTTCTGCGTCTCTTCCATCTATCAGTATCTAACATTTTATAGAAACACATTACTTACGGAAAATTGCAATCTGCCCCTGAAGTTTCACTTAATTTAAAATAGCACCTACTTGCAGTATGGCGTCGTGATCTCTTGGAGAAACGAACGACTCCCACTTGGAAAATCCTGCGTGCTCCAAGAGTTCAGATTTCGATCCCGACTTATTTCTTCCGAGCTTCGTCACAAGTTCAATCCTGCTCCCCATCTCTTGGTACAATTTCTGCACATTACAGAACACGAAGATGATCAAAACAACGATATATATCAAGAGTTAGTTTCCGAGAGATCCATAATAAAACATTCATGATTATTGAGTATTTATATACCTTGACTGAAGCCGAATGTTGACCGTGAGATGGTTCCGATTTGAAATGCGCTTCGGGCGATCGAGGCTCGACTTGAAAGCGCTTGCAATAGGGTATCCAATGCTTAGCGAAACGAGAGGCCTCCAAGAGGGCGTAGAACGTGAGGTCGGACCCGCCGTCGTCGGAGAGGTAGACGGACAGTTTCTCCGGCGGGTAGTCGTAAGCCATCACCGACAAAACCGTGTTGATCACCATTAATGGCGGCTCGATCGTGGGATCGGCCGTGCACACAAAAATGTCGACGCCGGGCAACTCTTTTTCGTACCTGAATTCGATAACACGTGTCACTGATAGTAATTTGGTACAACATTCAAAATTGATTTTATTAAAAATTGTAGTGCAAGATTAATTATTCAACATTCAAAATTGATTTTATTAAAAATTGTAGCGCACCTAACTCATTTATTCAATAAATAAATAAATTGTAGTGCAAGATTAATTAAGCAGTTGAGAAGAGAGGTAGGTACCGTACCTCTGGGAGAGCCTCTCTTTGAAGGTTTGACGGTAAACTCGGTTCCAGCGATGGGCCTGGGTGAGAATCCAGTAAAGCCCAAACCATAACTCGGCCCAAAACATTCCGGGCCTTCCATTTTGGGCTGTGAAACTGTAAGCCCAGACGAAGAGGATCCCGACGAATACTGAACTTGCGAACACCTTGTAGACGAAGCTGCCCTTCCCTTTCTTCGTTTCGAAGAGCTGCCATGGTTTTTGTGCCATCTCTTTTTTCTATTACTGCTCTATGTGATAACAAAACTACTCCATCATATTCATATATACACATACTCATTTAAGTATGGAAAACAAAACATTTCCTGCGCACTGGGCCCATCCAAGAAAAAGTCCTAACTATAATTTAAAAAAGGACAGTGCTAAATGGGCAGAATCTGCCCATGGGCAGAAACTACTTAAAAACTTATTTTATAAAATCTAATAATATTTTAATTAATTTTTTTTACATGTAATATAATTAATTATACTATATAAAATATATATTGTACAAAAAAATTAAATAAAAAAATAATTTGTTAAAGATAATGCATATTCTTATATTTATATTAAAAAAATCAATTAAATAGAAAAAATATATTTTAACTTATAATAATAACAAATAAAAATTATATTTTTACATATATTATAATAATTATATTTTAAGTCATATAAAAATAAATAAAATTGGGCGTTCTGCCTATGGGCAGAATCTGCCCACACAGAATTACCCTTTAAAAAAATATCACTTTTTAATTTTTATCAAAAAGTGAAGAAAGTATTTTAAGTTACAAATTAAGTTAGTTGTAAATGAAATTTTAAAAATAAGAATAAAATTATTATTTTAAAATAAAAAATTTAATAATTTTTTTTTAAGAGTGAACTTGTTAAGTTAGTACATAAAAAAAATTATGCGCATAATTCAATAGTGATGGTATATACCTTCTACGCTACACTACCTTTCCCGTGATTTATACATGGCACAAAATACATATTACAAAATATAGTACTGGTACTTTTTTTTTCACGAAAAATTAAAGAATAAATATGAATTTTTAATTTAATAAGTACATTACTTGTAAACAGGAGTGGTTAGAAAAATTATAAATATAATTTTTTTTATTTTAAAGTAAAAAAGTAATTGAATTAATTTATTTTTAAAAGTGAGCATATTGAATTGAATATAAAAAAAGTGTGCATATTTTTACTAATAATTAAATAGTTGTACAATTAGTTTTTATTTTTTATTTCTCTTTTAATTATTTTATTCTTTTATGAAATAATATGTGGATGTTTCTTGAAATGGCAAAAATAGTGAGAATTCATATGAACACAATTAATGTCACCACTTATGTATTCCCTCCTATTCTTTTTAATTGTCATTTTGTATTTTTAAAAATCTTCTTTTTAATTGTCTATTATTATCTCTTTTGGTCTTCATTAATTATTATCTATTGATTATAATTAATTAATTTTATATTTATATTATAAATGAATGAGAAGATTTAGAGATAAAGTCAAATAAATAATAATAAATTAATATCATTAAATAAGGTTATATACGGTAAAAAAATTATTTCTTAAGAACGGTGAAAATCCTTAAACGACACTTAAAATGAATATGAGGGAGTACTATTTATTCCTAGCTAATACATATGCATGTACATATAAATAGGTACTTATGTACTCCATTGTAATATACTAGAATAGACTTCAATACTTGAATACTCTAAATATAATAAAAATGTCATTCTTCTCCTTACTTCTACTTCTCTTGTGAACCTTATATTTTATAGTGTCCTGAGCTATTAAATTTACAACACATTATTAGCACAAATAGCAAGATTCGCAACACAAATAGTAAAATTCTTAAGGTACGCATTTTATTATTTTAATTTATTATTATTATGACTAACATCAAGAAAGTTGAAGTCTTTCCTCTTAATATTAGTGAAATAAATATTTAATCGTGTAAGATCCAATAACTTTGTGGAAAGATTTGAAAGAAGGATATGGCCACCTGAAGATGGTCATACAGTACTACCAAAAACATGGTATGCTTGCCTTCACATTCGACTAAAATATTTTAAATCGATCGAGGCATATAATTCATCATGATGAAAGTAGCTATGAATTAAAATTATGTGGTGAAACTATAACTGATGAAGACATGCTTGAGAAAACATGCTCTACTTTTCATGTGTCAAGTGTGCTCCTGCAGTATTGACAAAAAGGTTTTACCAAATATTTTGAATAAATTGGTTATTTGAAAAATCACGAAGCCTGACTCACATGTTTTAGTCCATTTCCTGAAACAAATGCGATTAAAACTCAAAATTATGAATGTTGTCGTGGTTGTGATAGAAGTAGAGAACGTGAAAACTATCATGTTCGTAATCATTATTTGGTGTAGCCATATAATAAAAATAAGAATGATAAAAAAAAAAAATCTCCCAGGAGAGAGGACATGAAAATATAATAATGAACAAAAGAAAGTTCATTGGTCTCGTATATGACGAAGATCAGATCATTTTGTTGATCTTTATAAAAAAAATCGTTGAAATGAAACGACAAAGATGTGGAGACAACTCATGTCGATGAAAACAATGTCAATGATGATGACATAGATTATGAAAGATAAACCAATGATTGCATCTAACAAGAAATAATGGATGTCAAGTCTTTGGAATCAAATAATGATGGTGATATTTGCTTGATTGATAGTGTTGCAACGCACATAATGTTGAAAATAGAAAATATTTCTCTCGACTTGAAGTGAGAGAAATTATTGTTAATACAATTAGTGAAAATGCAAATTTTATTGATGTCTTCGGAAGAGCCAACAATTTTCTCCCTGAAGGAACTTAAATTATTATTTAAAATGCACTATTATCTTCTAAGTCTCGAATAAATTTATTAAAATATCTGAAGAATGGGTATATCATATTGAGACCATAAACGAGAAAAATAAAGAATAATAATAGATTGCAAAAATAAATTTGAGAAATAAGTGTGTACGAGAAAAGTTTTATTCACTATCTTCGGCTTTATATTATACAAAAATAAGTTCAACAGAAATATATCACCTAATAGACCAGAAGTCTATTTATCCAAAGATTTTATGGTGAATGACTTGGACATCCAAGCTCAACAATGATGAGAAAAATGATTGAAAGTTCTCATGGCCATATCATGAAAAAATAAAAAGGTGTTGAACACAAATGAAATCAATTTTCTCGACATTAGAGGGAGGAAATGATCAACCGAGAAAAGAAATCAATTTGAAAAATAGAATATGATTTTCTTGATCCAAGAACTAAATAATGTGAACTTGAAGTTCAAAGAATTCCACATTCGCAAAAAATTGCAAATGAATTACCAGATGTATTTACTAACTCCTGAAGAGTTACTAAATCGCATATTCATGCAAAAAATGTTCCGATTAAAATTGATGTTCCAAAAAGACAAATTATCTGTTCTAGTAAATTAAAAGCACGCCTGAAGCGTGGAAGACCTATTGGTTCCAAAGATAAAAATCCTCGAAAGAAAAAAGGATTAAATAAAAGTGACGAATTAGAAGAAAATAATAAGAAAATATTATCTCTTGAATAGGTTTCTCCAGAAGAAGAAAAAAACAAGTTTCTGAATAAAATGAAACTATAGAAGCTTCAAACAGTTATGTCAATACGGGAAAAAGTTGGAATCGAAAAGAAATTGTTGTTGATGCAATTTTTGCATATAATGTAGCACTTGAAGTTATGAAAGAAATTGAAGATAATGAACAAAAATCGATTGATGAATGTCGGCGTAGAAATGATTGGCCAAAATGGAAAGATGCAATTCAGTCTGAATTAGACTCATTGATAAAACGAAAAGTATTTGGAGCGGTAATTCAAACAGCAGAAAGTGTAAATCCCGTTGGATATAGTATTTGTGCGAAAAAGAAATGATAAGAATGAAATTGTAAGAAATAAGGCACGATTGGAACTCCTGAAAAGCTTTAAGAATTCATTGAATATTTGAAAAAAGAAATTGAGATTAAAGACTTTGGAAAAAATGAAATTCTGCATTGGTTTACACATCGAACATCTTAAAGATGGAATTTAAGTTCACCAAACAGCTTATGCCCAAAAAGTATATATTTAAGCGATTCAACATGGATAATGAAAATCTCTTAATAATTCGATGATCGGCCGATCACTTAATTCTAAAAAGGATAATTTTAGAGCTCGAGATAAAGATGATGAGATCATTGGTCCTGGAGATCCTATCTCAACTCAGATGAGAAAATATTATAGGAGATTAAATGAATTTCAAAAGAAATGTGATATTGATGTGCAGCAAATTCAATCATTTGATAATTTGGCAGATTTATTTACCAAAGCATTACCGACTGTAAAATTTGAAAAATGTGTGAGAAATATCGAAATGCGTCGGTTAAAGGATCTCAAATATATACGTGTTGCCTTCACTTGGTTTTTTCCCAAAAGGTTTTTTACCTTGGAAGGTTTTTAACGAGACAACTTATTGAGCGTATTAAATAAATTTTCGTTTACTAAGGTTTTTCCTTCGAGTTTTTACTTAGTAATTCGAAACGAAATATAAAAGCGATGTTTGAATTAAGGGAAAAATACAAAGATGTATAAAATAATATGAAATAATATGTGGATGTCTCTTGAAGTGCTAAAGATAGTGAGAATTCATATAGAAACAATTGATGTCACCACTTTATGATACTATTTATTCCTAACTAATAAATATGCATTTACCTATAAATAAGTACTTATGTACTCCATTGTAATATACTATAATAAACTACAGCCCTTGAATACTATAAAGATAATAAAACTGTCATTCTTCTCTTCTACTTCTCTTGTGAATCTTATATTTTATACTGTCCGAGCTATTAAATTTACAACATATTCAAAGTATTTTACTATTTGTTTGACACTTTGAAATTTGAATGCACATTTTTAATAAATTTAATATTTTATTTCCTTAGTTAATATATTTACGCAAATATGACTATGGATCGTAATTATTTGATTAATATTGTAAATAAGAAAATAAACACACGTAGAAAGTACTAACGATGTTTTTCATTTTTTATTTTTAATGATGTTTTTTTACTAGCAAATTGTTAATGTAAAATTTAAAGGAGTGAAACTAACTTAAGTACATATGAAGTATTAGTTCAATATTATAAATATACACAAATTTTCATATATTTACAAATTTGTTTCTTATCACATGTCATATTATAATAAGATAGAGTTTATTTACACATTTGACTTTTATTAAATTTACCTTCTTCTCATCTTCTTCTATTTTTCATTTGGATTAACAAACTTCCTTACAATACCACTTTTACCTTCTTCTTTTAAATTTTTTTTTACTTACTTTTCATACCTCTCCAACAACAAGTAAAAATATTTCTTAGTAAAAATTGTAAGTTTATTTCAAAGTAAGAAAACCAATCCTATTTTTTCAAAATTCGGCCGACAGTAAGCTTATTAAAACTATGAATTTATTTTCAAAACGTAAGTATACATTAATAATTTCTTAATTTCATTTCACAATTCATCTCCCTAAATAAAATTTATAATTATTCATGTTTTGTTGTTGTTTTTAATTTTGATGATAGGTTGTAGTTACTAGTTAGTTTACCTTGTTCTTGATATTAAGTATATGATTCAGAGAAAAATTATCATAAAACAATTTGAAAATCCACTTAAAATTCTAATAAATGACTACGTAAAAGTGTAAAATAAGTCTTCCCACTCAACTATTTCACTTGACATTTTTTTTATTCTTTTATTACTACTTTGACTTTTCAACGCTCCTAAACTAATTAATTTTCTCATTAGTCAATATTGATTACCGTGCTCAAATATATTGCACTATAAGTATATGATAAATAAATCACGATTTGTCAGTATTCAGTTGTTGCGTCATTCATATTTGACTAATTAAAGTATACTAATAGTAGTACACTCCAAATCCTATTTTACATGTGAACAGATATCAACTTTGATTTGAAGTAAAACATTTTATTTGTAGCGGCCGGCAAATGACAGCTAATACGTTGTAGGACAGTAGGAGTAATTGACTAATTGTTAGTCACTTAACTATCTTAGGCAGGCCCGTTGGGGCCTTAGTCAAATTATGGAAATGGGCTTTAAAGTCAAATGATATTAAGATACTTTTTCAATAATAAAAGAAAATTTTAATTTTTCAAATTTTAAAAATTAAATTACTCTTTATCTTAATATTTTTTTAAAAATTAAATATATATTTTTAAGTGTACAATAATGAAAATATAGCTTTTACAAACTATTCTTATATTTATTTTATCATTATATTTTTAAATGCAATTTTTTTATAATTCTACCAATATCAACATTTTTCAAGATATTTTTATCAATTCTAAAATTAAAAAATATTAATTTCAGTTTTGACATTAATAAAGTTTAGTGAGTCTTTATTAATAAGAAAAATAGTCTTTCTACTGATAGAAAATAATAACTATATAATAAAATAATTAAATACATGTAAGTAATTAAGATTGAAGCTTGGAAATTAACAACTATTTTCATAATTTTATATAATTAAGACTAACAGTTAATAATTAATTAATTAAGATTGATGACACGTAATAAAATCTAATTAATAACAGCTAATTAATAGGGATGGGGTAATCAATTAATTAAAAGTAGTGAAATAGTAAAAAATTATAATTTTTTATTTATTTTAATATAAATATATATAAAATTTTAAAATTAAATGGGCCTCTTATTGTTTTGGGCCCTAGGCGGTTGCACCCTGCGCCTATGCCCAAGGTCTGGCCTGATCTTAGGCCTTGTTTGGTAGGATGGATTATTTAACTGGATATTTAAGTAGGATGGATTACTTAACTGGATGAATAACAAGATAACGCAACTATCTAATTTAGCTCAGTTATTGATTTTAAACTCATGTTTGTGTTGGGATATGTCCTTCGATCCTACGTGTGCAATCGATAAAGTCATAAGGTCGTCTATGGATGTTAAATGATTAATCGATAATATTAATTGTTGGGAACAATATAATATTGATCGATAATCAAACCTACAGGGTCACACACGAACTCGATGTTGATATACGTTGCTTGATAATTATATTGATTTAGAATCAATATTTACGTGAATTTATATGCATGCATGGGATGCATTGCATGGTTTGCATGGATGCATGTCACATAGTGTGACATGGCATGCCACACAAGCAAGTGGGGACATATTTCATGTCATGTGGCATGTATATGTAGCAATGCCTCTTCACCTCCCCATTACACCCTTTATGGTGCATATTGATGCTCATAAGTGTGGGGGTTACATGGGGATCACTTATGGTGAAGTAAAGAGGTTATTGGTGATTAAATAAATGATGAAAACATGTGTTTTCATGCACAACTTGATCAGCCACGAAATTCACAACAAAAAGGAGAGAAAGGAGAGAGTGTTCTTGGAGAACCGACTCAAGCAAGCAAAGTGTTCGTCATCCGGGTTCGTGTGCAAAACGTAGAGACCGGGTCATTTGTGTGGCTTCAACATCCGGGCGATCTAGACAAGAAGAGTGGCGAGGTCATTCTCAAGGAGAGCATCTAGTGGCTAATCCATGAAGGTGGTTCAATCGACTCAACACCACCTTCATCAACATCAACGAGGCACGCTACACCGGTTGTAAGTGTTCTCGTTAATCCCTATATATATATATATATATTGGATGTATATATATATATATATATATAAATATGTGTCTATACATATATGTGTGTGCACTAGATCTTGTTGTTCGTGTTCTATTGTTTTACACGCTTCCGCACACACGGTATATCGATTGGATCGATATACCGGTACCTTCAGTTTGGTTCAACTTAATTTTTCTCAGGATTACATCAAAAATTGTATTTACTATTCACGACAAATAACAAAAATGTCCTTGTCTTCTTCCATCTCTCATCAAAAAATACAAATGAACAGTGAAATTTACTCTTTAAATTCATTTTTGTTCTACATATTTCATTCCTAAAAAAATTAGAAAAAAACTAGAAATACTAAAAAGTCAAAACACATAGTAAAATTCAAATCAACCCAATGAAAAAATAAAATTAAAATAGATATGTTTAATGGATTATTTGTATGAACAAGATTTAAATAAAATTGGTAAATAAAGATCCAAAATAAAAAATAAAAAATAAAACATTTTTTGGAGCTTATAATTTCACTTGTATGATTCTAAAAATTGAAGAAGAAGAAGAAGAGAAAAAACGGAAGAAAAGAATTCATACTGAAATTACTAGAAAAACGATCAATTTGATTTTTTGGAAAAATGTGAAAAGATTAAATAAATAAATATATTTATCAATTTGGTTATTGTTCTACCAAGAGAGCCTAACTTATCAATTTGGCCGATTAATTTCACTAAAGGTGAAAAGTATTTAGGAACGAGCCTAATATCTATCTTGTGCCTATAAAATATGTACCAAATACAATATAAACTAGTTAACCCAACTATTAAGGTTTTAACTAGCCCACCAAACAAGACCTTAATATTTTGACACACCCCAAAATTAAAAAAAAAATTATTTTTATTATATTTATAAAAAAAATTGAATTTAAACTACAATAAAATAAAAATATTACTGGTACAGTAAGAAAACTTGATAAAAAATTATGAATAATTATATTTTAAAATAAAAAGTAAATATAATTATATTTTTAGATGTTAAGGTATAGTAAATGAGAGATATAAAAAAAATTAATAATATTAAAAAGAGAATATGTATTTGAGTTAGTCCAAAATAAATGCTGTACCATATGATATTGATATACTACGTATATTATTAGAGTAGTTAATTGAGAGAAATTTTTTTATGGTTACAAATATAAAAAATCTACTCATTTTAACTCCTCTTTTAAAAATACACTCAATCTATACATTTTGTAAAGGAAAATACACATTTACCTTCCCCTTTTTCAAAACATAACTAAACAATTAAAAAAATAAACTAAAAGACAAAAAAAAAAGAAAAAAAAATCGGTCCCCCCCCAAATCCTGTCGGTCCCCACAACACAAAGCACCGCCGCCGATTTTCGTGAATTCCGGCCGCCCCAATGTCGGAAAACGACCCCGTCGACGAGCATGAAGAAGAGCAGGAGGAGGAGCACGAAGAAGAGCATCAATGGCCGCTCCAACCTCCGGTAAATTTTCGAAAACCTAAGTTCGAATTTCCATTTTTTTCAATAATGTCTTCAATTTCATGCTTAAATTGCTATCCTATGAGTTCGTTGATGTGTTTAGAGTAGAAATTGGGTGTTGAATGGGCCAGAAATCGCCGGAAAATTTCCGGATCTTCTGCCCTCGGTCGACCCCTCGGCCGCGGGGAAGAAGATGACCGGCCGAGGGCCCTTGGTCACCGAGCAAGTGACCGAGCGAGGGCCGCTATCCGGTCATTCTGGCCCTCGGTCACCGAGGGCACTCAGTCGATCGACTGAGTGCTCGACCGAGGGCAGAAATTTTTTTTTTTTTTTTTTTTGATTTTTTCTTTATTATATTTACATTATTTACAAAGCTTGCAATTTCTATATACTAATATATATGCTCGTACTTAAGATATTAGTACATTTTTGGACAAATAAATTTAAACAAAATTAGTACTTTGACAAGTAAATTAAAAAGGATATTAGTAGTACTTTGTTTGACAAGTAAATTAAAAAATATATTATTTATATTGTTTGACAATTTATTCTAGAGTGTGTAGATAATTGTTTAATTATTCTATAACATGTTAGTATTTATTTATTTAACTTAATTGTTTTTTTTTTTTATATTTACAGTATAATATTTATTAATTTAATTGTGTTTTTGCAGGATGGGTTCCAATGGAGGAGGCCACAATTCATTTACACGAGTAAAGAATTGAATTTGTACGACTGGTTCCCCGTGTTGAAGCACATAAAGAAGGTGTTAAGATCCGTTGACGATACGCACGAGGCTCACCGGAGATTCCGTCGTTCGTGTTTTGGAAGGTTGGTGCACCTTCAAAGAGAAGGTCGATCGAACGCGGCCATGCACCACTTGTTAGCTCGGGAGATCGTGGGTCCGACGATACCTCCGTTCGAGCATTGGTTTTCGCTCGGGGGCAAGATCATTTGCTTTAGAGCACAGGAGTATGCTTTGGTGACCGGGGTTCGTTTTGGGAATCACGGCTTTGATACTTCGGCCCAGCACATTATTTCTCCCGGCTCTTTCTATCATAGGCACTTCGGATTTGGTCGAAAAGTAAAAGTGAACGACCTTAACAAGAGATTCAATGCTATGGACTTGGGGTCAGACCCGGCCGACTACCTGAAGGCTGCGAAGGTGCTGATGTATTACTTGATGCTCCTATGCCGAGGCGATATCGTTATCGAGGATTGGGTTTGGACTTTGGTAGAGGAGGAGGAGGGATGGGAGACGTTTCCCTGGGGCTCCCACACATTTCAGATCATGTCCTACTACCTCTCCATAGCTGCGATGCATCCCGGTCAAGTACTGAAGCCGGCCTACCACATCTACGGTCCCATTTGGGTCTATCAGCTATGGTCGTACGAGGCTATACCTAGTCTCGGGAGAGTGTGCGCGCATAGAGCCGACCGTCCGACGATTCCTCGGCTACTGGGGTGGAACTCGATTACTACTCACGTCGATTTTTCTCATTTCTACGAGGACCCAGAGGTAAACTTGTTTTAATGTTCAATTAATGGTTATATCAAATAATTAAATTAATTAACTCTATATAATTTTGATTTCTTTTCAGCTCGAGGTTCATCGGTATCTAGAGCCGACGGAGGAGGAGGCGGTTGCTCCGCATTTTATTTTCGTGCGTGACAGAGCAGAAGAGGTCACGTACCATCCTCCTCCTAGACTTGGATTGCCTGCAGACGAGGCACAGGCACAGGCACCGGCACAGAAGAAGAAGAAGAACTTGATGGAACACATGGTCGGACGCCTGTCCAAGGCGGTCGACAAGATCACCGGCGACTCTGGGCCTAGTAGACGGGGTCGTGATGCCATCACGCCTAATTCATCGGCAGAGCGTCGTCCCTCTCAGCGACCCCGACGAGAGGGCTCTCCTGCTCCTGAGGGGTCTGATGATAGTACCGATCGACGGATTGATCGAGGGTTGAAGAAAATCCTGAACGACAAGTCCGACACGGGATTTATGGCTCGACTGACTGCCCGGATCACGAGGACACATCAGGAGAGCAACGATAGACTCCTGGAGAGTGTTAGGAGGGCACAGAAAGAGGGCCACGACAGTCTGATGGAGCAGATTCGGGGGTTTTTCGGTCGCAGACGATTCTCGAAGATGCGCCCTTGTCCTTCCGATCCCGTGGAGCCTTCTGCATCTCATCACTCTGGATCCGGACGTGCTGCGTCTCATCATTCGGGTTCAGGACGTGTTCCGTCTCATCGCTCCGGGTCCGGACGTGCTACGTCTCATCGCTCCGGGTCTGTACCGGGCCGTCATTCGCATGCAGAGCCTTCTGTGTCGCACCGGGAGGAGGAGGAGACCTTTCCTGCTAGAGCATCGTGTGGAGATATCGACAGTTACCGCACTCCGATGCAGCCCATAGTTGACCCGACTTATGGTTCTCCTCCGAAGATGGGCTTGCTAGACTTCGGGAGTCTCTTCAAGCCGATGGAGGCTCCTACTGATTTCAGGACTTCCTTCCCGCCGATTCCTGCCCGTGATACACAGCCTTATATCCCCCCGGATGTTCCTGACCGTGATACGTCGCGAGTTATCATCGATGCGGAGAGTTATTTCATACCGGAACCAGATTTGTTCACGCAGACATCTCCCGGGCCAGATGCACACTGTTTTGAGGAGACGTTCAGCGATGAAGATAAAGAACTCGGCACCGATGATGCCGCAGCGGAGCCCGAGGAGGTGGCCGAGAGTAGCATCAGACCCCATGTGAGAAAGCCCTCGGCAGCTCTTCGGAGCCCGTACGTCACGCATTTCACCCCGGCCGGTGAACGGAAGATTAGAGGCTGGTTTACGGTGTTCCGACAAGCAGGGCAACACAAGAGCATCCGGTTGAATGAAGGCCATCTGAATCAGGCATATTTCGACACTATTGAGGATATGGGTTATTGGTACACAAACGTGGTAAGTTAATTTTTAATTTTACTTTCAAATTCATAGTATTTATTTATTTATTTTACTTTCAAATTCATAGTATTTTTAATTTTTAATTTTACGTGGTATGTTTATTTTTCAGGAGATCGATCTGTACATTCGATACTTGCAGGAGAAGGTGAAATTGATGAAGGGTGTACGACAAGGAGTATCTCCAAAAACGACTATACTCTTGAATACCGAGTTCTTCGTAAGTTTCAATTATCATACCAAATGCACTATTTATCTCACTTTTCTCATTTTTCTAACGTTTAATATTTTTAACAGAACAAATTGGCACATGAGTGGCGGACGGTGAAGTCGAACTCGAAATTTTCGAATTCAACAAACTTCGAAGAGAGATATAAGCACTGGAAAGTACCGGACCATTTGTTGAGGATGGTCAGGGGAGACGAGGAATACACGAGTAGGTTTCATGCTACTGAGGTAATATTATTTATCGGGTTAATATTGTTTAATTATCCAATTTAATAACGTTCCTTTATTTATCAATAACGTTTTGTTTTGTTTTTTGTATTTTTTTAGGTAATAACGGTTGTCAATACTGGCGCTCATTGGGTCGTGGTGCGTATTGATCTGGCCAACTGGAGTGTATCTCTGTACGACTCTTTCACTTTCCGTGTGCCACTCGATATTCGGGAACCGATGCTGCGACCGTTGCACCACTTGTTGCCTCGGCTGTTGGTCGCAGCGGGATATTGGGATGCAGACACGAACTTTTTCAGAAAAGCCCACAAGAGAACTGCTCTTAGGATCGTCGTCCCGCAGACACAATTTACCCAGTACGACAGCTCCAATTGTGGCCCGTACGTGTGCATGTATCTCGATCGTCTCATCAACAAGTCTTTGACTCACTTGAAAGTACCGGTCGACGATGATTATTTGCGCAAGTATCGTAGATATATTGCTCGGAAGATCTTTGGTTTGAGTCGTACTTTCGAGTCGTAGGTTTGAGTCGTAGTGTGTTTGTTTGTTTGGATTGATTTGTATGTGTGTTGATTTGGATTGATTTGTAGGTGTGTTTGTTTGTTTGGATTGATTGATTAGCAGGTTATGGCTTTGATATTAACTAAATAAATCCCGTCAAATTTTTTTAAAATTATTTTATGTTTTATTAAGCTATTTAATTTAATATAATTTTTTAAAAAAAATATTTTATAAATCAAATCAAACAAATATATGATTTTATAAAAAAAAAATTAAGTATATAAAAAAATATAATTAAAGTAAGTATATAAAAAAATATAATTAAGTTAAGTATATAATTAAATTAAGTATATAAAAATATAATTAAATTAAGTATATAAAAATATAATTAAGTTAAGTATATAATTAAATTAAGTATATAAAAAAATATAATTAAATTAAGTATATAAAAAAATATAATTAAGTTAAGTATATAATTAAATTAAGTATATAAAAAAATATAATTAAGTTAAGTATATAATTAAATTAAGTATATAAAAAAATATAATTAAATTAAGTATATAAAAAAATATAATTAAATTAAATTTTTTTTTTGCACTTGGTGGCTGCCTTTGGTGGCGCCGCCAAGTGCACTTGGTGGCTGGGAAAAATAAAAGTATTTTTAAATTTGGCACTTGGTCGATGCACTTGGTCACTTTGACCAAGTGCACTTGGTGGTGACTGAGGGCGGAGGCCACCAAGTGCACCACCAAGTGCCCCACCAAGTGCACGACCAAGTGCCTAAGATTTTTTTTTTTTTAATATTAATTTGAGGTCAACGAGCGATAACTAAGTTGTTACGTTAACATTAAAGATCATTTGAAGCCTATAAACATCGAATCAACATGAAAACAAAGCCAAATTAGTACTATTAAGTTGAAAGGTAGAAGTTTTACAATTTTTTGAACTTTCTAGTAATATTGTTACAATGTTAACAATATGCTTTCCAATTTGTTCACGATCCGAATGCGTAATCAATTAATTCACCCAATTCAACGTTTGATCATGTTTTTTGAATTGTTTTGACTATGAAATTGATGTTTAATTGAACACAACAACCTTACAATTGAAAAAAAGATTTAAAATCAATTAAAATAAATTTATGTTCTAAAGCACTTGGTGGGGCACTTGGTGGTGCACTTGGTGGCCTCTGCACTTGGTCACCACCAAGTGCACATGGTCACTTTGACCAAGTGCCGAATTTAAAAATACTTTTATTTTTCCCAGCCACCAAGTGCACTTGGTGGCGCCACCAAGGGCAGCCACCAAGTGCAAAAAAAAAAATTTAATTTAATTATATTTTTTTATATACTTAATTTAATTTTTTTATCTTTTTTATATACTTAATTTAATTTTTTTTTCTTTTTTATATACTTAATTTATATATTTTTTATAATTTGTTTTAATTTTTTATATACTTAATTTATTTTTTTTTATCTTTTTTATACAATTAATTTAATTATTTTTTCTTTTTTATATACTTAATTTAAATATTTTTTATAATTTGTTTTAATTTTTATATACTTAATTTAATTTTTTTTTCTTTTTTATATACTTAATTTAAATATTTTTTATAATTTGTTTTAATTTTTTATATACTTAATTTAATTTTTTTTATTTTTTTTATATATTTAATTTAATTTTTTTTTCTTTTTTATATACTTAATTTAAATATTTTTTATAATTTGTTTTAATTTTTTATATACTTAATTTAATTTTTTTTATCTTTTTTATATACTTAATTTAAATATTTTTTATAATTTGTTTTAATTTTTTATATACTTAATTTAATTTTTTTTATCTTTTTTATATACTTAATTTAATTTTTTTTCTTTTTTATATAATTAATTTAAATATTTTTTATAATTTGTTTTAATTTTTTATATACTTAATTTAATTTTTTTTATCTTTTTTTTTTTACAAATTTTATTAAATTAAATAAGTTAATATATTATAAATAATTTTAAAAAATTTTGACGGGATTTATTTAGTTAATATCAAAGCTAAACCTGCAAATCAATCTCAAACAACACCAAATAAACCCAAATCAACCTAAATAACACCGAATCAATCCAAATAACACCATCAACCTCAGAACAATGAAAGTCTCAAATAAAAGCAAATCAGTCAATAAAAAACTCAAACCATCAACCTCTCACTCCGTACTCAGTGGACATTTTCTTCTCGTGTGACCCTCGCTTTTGCAGATGCTGCACTTCTTCTTTTGCCTTCTTCGGCTCGACTCTTCCGTTCCCGTTTCTTGTGGAGGACCATTCAAATCAACACTCTCAGGTGGAATAAAAACAGTGCACACGCGTCTGCTGTGACCTACGCCCTTGCATCTCGAACACACCTGCACACGACACGATATTAGGTCTAAGCCACTACATACGTACAATGTTACTTCTAGGGGAACAAACCGGATCACGTCGTGCAGAGCTCTCAACAGCAGAACGAGCACGAGTCGTCCTCGGACGTCCAGCCTGGCTAACCACTACTGGAGGAAGAACTACGTACGATGCCACATCCGGTGGGACCACCCAATCATCATAATGTGGCAACGGCACAATAGGCGTCGCGTACATCTCGACATGGCTGCTCATCTTGAAATAGGGGCTCACGAAATCGTACGATGAAAATCCGGCTCGTCTACATAAAAACAACAAACAAGTTAGTGAAATCAACAGTTTAAAATTAAATTTAAAGGTAAAATGATATCATACCTAATAGCGGCAATAGCATGACAACACGGTATTAGGTCTAAGTCGAACTCCCGACATTCACACGTGCGATTCGCGATATCCACAAGATAAGACCTGTCATCCTCCTGAACTCTGTACTTGGTATTCGCACTGACCTCCCGAACGGTGAAATAACGGCTCAACATATCTCCGTGGCCATTTGATAGCATTGTTGAAGACTTCGGCCGCATTCGATGTCATGAAACCATATCGTCGTGCAGCACACTTTGACCTTGCCCAGGTCTCAACCCCGATTTCAATAAGGCGACTATAAGCGCTGCCACTGAGTCTCTCCACATCCGCTAGATGTTTTTCAAACTCATCCACCCGATAACAATAAGCAGCACTGTATACAGCTCCGACCAGCTGATGGCCGTACCGTGCTAGATTCTTCGAGAGGTGGTGATAGCACAACGCTCGGGTAGCGTGGGGATAGACACTCCGAATAGCATTCGCGATGCTCTTATGCTGGTCGGACACAATGAGCAGATCATCGTCGTCTGTATCGTAGCAATCTCTGAGGTGCTGGAGAAACCACGTCCACTCCTCGTCATTCTCTATCGGACCGATACCAAACGCAAGCGGGAAAATATTCTCATTCCCGTCTTTTGTGCAGGCGACAAACAACACACCAGTGTTTCTCCCTTTCAAATGGGTGGCGTCGACTACTATCACAGGACGCAGATTGTGCTGAAATGCACGAATGCACTGCCCGAGCGCAACGAACATGTGGCAAAACACGCCCTGGTCTGTCGTCTGAATATCATACATAGTCCCGGGATTAAGTTCTCTGAGCATGTACAAATATGACGGGAGCCTCTGATACGATCCATGATAGTCGCCGTACGCTATTTCAAGCGCCATATTCCTCGTCCGCAGGGCGAAATTGTAGTTGATGTGAACTCCGTACAATCTCCTCAAATCATCAACCATATCTTTCGGCTTCAGTTCCCGATTGCCGACTAACTGGCGTGCAAAGAAAGTAGCCGCAACCCTGCTCGACACCTGTCGATCCGCAGTCCGCCCCAAATTGTTACGGCACTCGTGATTCAAGTTCAGTCTCGTAATCCTCCAAAAGGTGTCATCGGAACCCGTGGAACACAATTTGAACGGGCATTTCTCACTCCCAAGCTTGCAAACGTACGTCACCCGATCAGTGCACGAGCGACGAGTTTTGCACTCTACGTTGTTCTCCATGTGATACATCCCCACCATCACCTTCAGATCATGTTTCTTTCGGAATGTGGCTCCGACTGCCATCTGACCATAAATAGGTTGGGTTTCGACAGAACGCAACGGAACAGCGGGGTCAAACGTCGGCAGTGGAATGATCCAATTGCGCAGTGGATTGTTCTGTGCATTCTGAAAAGCTTCGGCTTGCTCGCCGCCTCCCGCAGTAGAACTCGAGGACATATTACGGCGCGACATAATCTTTTTAACCACGCTCGGCTGCCTAATCCACTCGGTCCACTCCGTGGTCAACGAAGCCAAGAGATCGGACTGACGGGCTTCTTCCTCGTCCTCGGAAGTGTGTACCGCCTCGTTCTCGTTCTCGTTCTCTGACGGTACCGCCTCGTTCTCGTTCCCCGACGGTACGCCCCGATGGCGATTTTCTTCTCCGATATTCACCTCCGGCGCAGCTTGTTGTCCCTCTACTTCGACGACGAACACAAAACACTCAGCCCTTTGCTCGTCTAACATGCGGGACACATCCTCGTCGCATAGCATAGGAGCTCGCACGCTCCTCATGTCATAGCCTCGGGTATAACAATACAACAAATACTCGACGTTGGGCGGAGGGCGCAAAACCGCACGAATCCGGCTCACGAGAGTGTCGAGTGTAATTTCTTCCCTACGAAAGAAGAGGCACATATCTACTCCGTCAACGTAGCCCTCTCGATCCCAACGACCACCGTAACGTACCGTGATTCGTTGATTCGACATCTACAATTACAAATAACAATTGAATTCAATTAGAAAATCCAAAATATAAATTACAATTACAAATAACAATTGAATTCAATTAGAAAGTCCAAAATATACATCCAAAAGTATAAAACAAGTCATTAATTAATAGACAATTCAATTTAAAAAAAAAAAAATTCTGCACTTGGTCAAAGGTTGACCAAGTGCCCTTGGCCGCTCGGTGACCGAGGGCCGAGTACTATCCGGTCCCTTGGCCGAGCTATCCGGTCACCGAGGGCCCAGCTATTCGGTCACTTGTCCGGTCGACCGAGGGCCCTCGGCCAAAATTCTCGACCGAGGGCTCAAGAACCCAGTAGCCCTCGGTCGTCCCCTCGGTCACATTTTCGACCGAGGGCGTCGACCGAGGGCAAAAAAATCAGTCCGAAAAAAAAAAAAAAAAAGGGGGCAAGGTCGCGAGCAACGTACCTTTATTCCGTCGAAACCTAGCTCTTTCCACGGATATTCCGACCTAAATTTTTCATGTAGAGAGGTTTTTGTGTGAGATTTTTTTTTTTTAAATGGGTTTGAGTTATGGAGGGTTTGAGGTAGTAGGGGAGATATGCATTCATACATGCATTTACACCCCAACAACCTCAAAAAATCTGAATTTTGTTAGGAGTGGGCCCCACAGAAATTCTTTTTGTTTGTTTAATGTATTTTAATTGATTTTTATGTTATTAAAAAAGAGAATAAAAAAGTAAGGGTATATAAAACTTTTCATTTTCATTTTGTATAGAATGGGTGTAGTTTTATATGTGGGGTTAAAAAGAGTAGATGTTTTATATTTGTGAATGAAAAGTGGTATTCCCACTAGTTAATTTGTATGTAGGCAGTTGTTGTGTCCATTTATTTTGGACTAACTAAAGTATTCATTATATTGAATAAGTCAATTTGGACTAGTAAGGTATATATCCAACCTCTTCCGTCCGGTGACAATAGTTGAATGATTGGACACGAATATTAAAAATATATAATGTGTTATTGGTTTTTTTTTATCAAAAATTGAAAGTAAAAATTTATTTTTAAATTAATAAAATAAGTACGTAATTAAAAGTAATTTTAAAAAAGTAAGTGTATATATGTATTTTTAAATTAAAAACTAAAAATAATTATTTATTTAAATGAAGTGTGACATTGATATAAATAGAACAACCCAAAAAGAAAAATGTGACCATTAATATAGAACGACGAAAGTACATTTTAGTTGAATTATTATTCAACAATTTGGTTAATTTAAAGTTAACCTAATTGATTTTTATTGATTTTTTTTTATCATTTATAAATAAATTTTAAATACATATCTAAATTTTTTATCAAATTAATAGCGTCCATAACGAGCTTTAGATCAATAGAATACATTTTCGTACCATATAACTTAATTATTGATTTAAATAATACTACTTACATATTTATTTTATATATAATTTAACTATATTATTTGCGAGGTGAAAAATATATACTCATATTACGATTATATCAGAAATATATACGGGTTTTTTTACGTCATCAAGAAGACGGATTTTCTCGTCGTCATCATCCTCATCTTCGTTTTTATTTTCTTTATTTAGTAGACTAGTTAATTTCTGGGTCCGCCAAGGGCCGGGACCGAAAAATAAAAAGTCGATTTGGGCTCGGGCTCAAAAAAATTTGGGATCAAAAGCCCGGCCCGTTTTTAAATTTTATATAATTTTTTTAATTGAAGGAAATCGTCCACATTCACGCGTGATTAGTTCTTATTTTTGGAGTGTATCATTCTGTATATTTTTTATTTGCCTTCTTTGGTTACATATTCCCTCTTTCCTTTTAATGCTGCGTCATTGAAGGATAGTCCTGTGTATATATATGTGTATTCCCTTGTCTTGAATCAATACACAGAAATATAATTTTTATCTTTATATTTTTATATTCTCATTTTCTTCATGGTATCAGAGAAAGAAAACGATCAACAAATTTCCGCAATATAAATCACATACACCATATTTTTTTTTTCACCTCCTCACCTTTCATATCATGTCCAAGGAAGGCGATGAAGCAATCAAGAAATCCTCCGGACCTACTGTGGTTGACGTAATGTCACCATATTTTATTTCCGGATCTGATAACCCAAATATTATTTTCACTAGCGATCTTCTTCGTGACGACAATTATGCAGATTGGGTGGACGAGATGAGCAATGCCCTCTATGCCAAAAATAAATATGGTTTTGTCGATGGGTCAATTCCTATTCCGAAGGAGGGCTCGTCAGAATGGTCACTATGGAAACGGTGCAATGCGATGATAAGGGGTTGGCTCCAAACCTCTATGAACAAGGAAATACGCTCGAGTGTAAAACATGCCAAAATCGCCCAAGAAGTTTGGGAAGACTTAAGGGAACGGTTTGGTAATGCTAGTGCACCAAGGGCGTTTGAATTAAAGCGTGAAATAACGCTTACTCGGCAAGGAAAGCTCTCAGTTTCAGCTTATTACACAAAACTTAAAGGTTTGTGGGATGAATTTCAAGCCACATCTCCAATACCCAAATGCAAGTGTGGAAATTGCGCTTGTGATATTGGTAAACAATTTACGGAGATGAGGGATAAAGAGCGTCTCTACGAATTCCTTATGGGATTGGACGACATTTTCGGTACCGTAAAAACTCAAATTTTAAGTACTAGACCGATGGTCTCTCTTGGCGCTGCTTTTCACATTGTCTCGAAAGATGAGAGACAAAAACAGATTACCACGGCTGGGAGAGTTAACGTTGACGTATCTGCCTTTCAAATTGCACGCCGGGAAGAACGAGAAGCGGGAGATAGAAAAGATAATCAGAGGGAGCCAAAGAAGTGCACTCACTGTGGGAAGCTTTATCATAACAAAGATGAATGTTATGAATTGAAAGGGTACCCTAAGCCCGGCGAGAAGGGATACCGCGAAAATGGAAAGAAAGAAGAGTCTTGGAAAAAACAGAAAAACACACCGAAAGGAGTGCACATGGTTTCCACTGTAAGCCCCATTCCAGGAATTTCTAATGACCACTTTGCACAGTGCTGGGATTTCTTTAAGAAGCAAGAAGATGTGACAAGAGAAGAGACTCTCAACAATGAGAAATTACCAACAGTGAACATGGCTGGTAAGATAAACAACCTAAAGTCTTGGATTATTGATTCAGGCGCCACGGAACACATAACGTGTGACGACGGTATACTCACAAACCAAACGAGAATTAGGACAGAAACACCCGTTAAAATTCCTAATGGTGAAAAGGTTCCTGTCGTAAGCATTGGCGAAACGAATCTTCCCAATGGAATAAAATTAACCGGAGTGTTGAATATTCCTAATTTTGAGTGTAATTTAATGTCCGTTAGTCGACTTACAAGGGATTTGAACTGCTCTCTTACTTTTTTTGCCGACTATTGTATTCTACAGGACTTACCTTCGAGGAAAATGATTGGGATGGGTAGGAACTGCGATGGTCTATATTGCTTGGAGCCGATGAATAAAGAAAAGATAGCCATGTCAGTTAGCGTTGATTCACAGACTTGGCATAAAAGATTGGGTCATGCGTCGAGTTTGAAATTACCTCAGTTTACAAGGTTTAATAATGATTCTGGAAAGCACGGTGAGCATTGTGACTCATGTTTGAGGGCTAAGTTTACTAGACTTCCATTTCCTAATAGTAATATACGCACTTTGTCTTGTTTTGAACTTATTCACTGTGACATTTGGGGTAGTTATCGCACCCCGTCTTCTACCGGTGCACATTATTTTTTATCTGTGGTCGATGATTTTAGTAGAGGTGTGTGGGTACTTCTCATGAAACATAAGTCCGAGGTTTGCAACTTCCTTATCATGTTCTGCAACATGGTAAAAAACCAGTTCGGTAAAAGTGTTAAAAAAATCCGGACAGATAATGGCGTCGAATTTCAGTCTAGATGCATGCTTGATTACTATAGTGACAATGGGATTATTCTTGAAACATCTTGTACGGACACGCCACAACAAAATGGGGTAGTTGAGCGCAAACACAGACATATATTAGAGGTCGCTAGAGCATTACGTTTCGAAGCAAATTTACCGATAAACTTCTGGGGTGAGTGCGTTTTAACTGCTACATACATCATAAATAGACTGCCTTCTCGAGCTATTCAACACAAAACCCCCTATGAAATCATTTTCAACAAAATGCCTATTTATGAACACCTTCGTGTGTTTGGGTGTTTGGCATATGCGAAAGATAATCGGAGAGGGGGAGATAAATTTGATGTAAGAGGAAGACGATGTATTTTTGTTGGGTATCCACATTCTCAAAAGGGATATCGCATGTTCGATTTGGAGACTGAAAAAATATATACATCTCGAGACGTTAAGTTTGTAGAGAATGTGTTCCCTTTCAAAACCTTGAATAATGAAAGTGATGGAAGAAATATAAGTCATTCTCAACAACAAGATTGGAATGAAGATGTTTTGCAGCCAATTGAAATTGAAAATATGAGTCAGGTTGAAGGAGAACTTACACATGATCAAAATATGGGTCAACATGAGGACATACACAGTACCACTACAATACAACTTCCGACAGAAGGCCATCGACGAAGTGAGAGGACCAAGAAACAACCAAAACATCTTGAGTTATATGAGATCGAGTTGCCTACTTCAGTCGACCACTCGCTGCCCACTCCCAACTCAGACGCCTCGGAGGTATATCCTTTATCGCACTTTGTTTCTTATAATAAATTTTCTACCACTCATAAGGCTTTCCTTGCGGCCATTACTTCACGGGATGAGCCTACATTTTTTCACCATGCGGTAAAAGATGAATTATGGCGCGAGGCCATGAAAAAAGAGATCGAAGCCTTGGAGCAGAATGGTACTTGGACTCTAGAACCACTACCCCAAGGAAAAAAGGTTGTTGACTCAAAATGGGTTTACAAAATAAAATATAAACCAAGTGGGGAGATCGAACGTTACAAAGCACGCTTAGTGGCGAAAGGTTTCACTCAAATTGAAGGTATTGATTTTCATGAAACCTTCGCACCCGTTGCAAAATTGGTCACGGTGCGGAGTCTTCTAGCTATCGCATCAAAGAAAAATTGGGAAATACACCAATTGGATGTGAACAACGCTTTCTTACATGGTGATTTGTCCGAAGAGGTATATATGAAAATTCCTCAAGGTTTCGCAAAGCATGGAGAAACACGTGTATGCAAACTACATAAGTCGATATATGGCATGCGACAAGCTTCGAGAAATTGGTACCACAAGTTCACTCAAGCCTTGATTGACGTTGGTTTTAGAGAATCTCGAGCAGATCATTCTCTGTTCATTTTCAAGAGAAATGGTACTTTTGTGGCAGCACTAATTTACGTTGATGACGTTATTTTAGTGGGAAATGACAACAGTAAAATTGTGAGTGTAAAGAAACATTTGGACACGTTATTCAGCATCAAAGATTTAGGACCCTTAAAGTACTTCCTTGGCATCGAAGCCGCACGCTCGACAAAAGGTATAGTTCTTAGCCAAAGGAAATATACACTTGACATTTTAGAAGAAAGTGGTTTACAAGGTGGTCGCCCCAGCCCATTTCCAATGGAACAAAATTTGCGATTGACCAACGATGATGATAGTCCTCATGTCGAACCTCTCCGTTTTCGTCGACTGGTTGGACGACTCCTCTACTTAACGGTCACTCGTCCAGATATTTAGTTTGCCGTGAATTATTTAAGTCAATTCGTTACAACCCCACGTCAAACACACATGGAGGCGGCCATGCGTATCCTTCGGTTCCTAAAATCAACAGCAGGTCATGGGGCTTTTTCTTCCAGCAAATGATGATTTTCAACTTGCAGCCTACTGTGACGCTGATTGGGGAGGATGTACTATGACGAGGCGTTCTTGTACAGGATATTTTATAACCTTGGGTGGAGCCCCAATCTCATTGCGCACAAAGAAACAATCGGTCGTATCTCGCTCCTCGGCTGAAGCCGAATATCGAGCAATGGCTACCACCGTGAGCGAAATTCTATGGCTTCGATGGTTGTTAAAAGACATTGAAGCAACCCAAACCACAGCCACCTCTCTTTTCTGTGACAACCAAGCGGCATGCCATATTGCAAACAACCCAGTTTTCCATGAACGGACAAAACACGTTGAGATGGATTGCTATTTCGTTCGAGAACGTGTTGCATCAAAAGATATTATTCCATGTAAAATCTCAACGGAACAACAGGATGCTGATGTTTTTACGAAGGCTTTAGGAGCAGCGCGCTTCCGATTTCTTGTCAACAAGTTGGGCGTTTGTAATCTTCACGCGCCAACTTGAGGGGTAGTGAAGGAAATCGTCCACATTCACGCGTGATTAGTTCTTATTTTTGGAGTGTATCATTCTGTATATTTTTTATTTGCCTTCTTTGGTTACATATTCCCTCTTTCCTTTTAATGCTGCGTCATTAAAGGATAGTCCTGTGTATATATATGTGTATTCCCTTGTCTTGAATCAATACACAGAAGTATAATTTTTATCTTTATACTTTTATATTCTCATTTTCTTCATTAATAAATATTATATAATTTTATATAATTTTTAATATTTTTAATAATTAAAAACAATTTTTTAAAATTAAAAAAAATGGGACAGAAAACCCGACTCGAACACTCCCCAAGTCAGATTTTCTGTTATGAAATAATGTATTTCGCCTCAAAAGAAATATTTCATTCAACATCAGAATATATACACAATAGCATCCGTAAATAAAAGAAAAGAGATAAACATAAAAATAAATACTGATAACTTAATTATCGCTAACACCCCCCGCAAGCTAAGCGTGGGACAAGGAAGAACGCGAAGCTTGGACCGAAAGAAACTGAAGAGAGGACGAGACAAACTCTTAGTGAAGACGTCGGCGAGCTGGAGATGAGACGGAACAAACCGGGTAGAGAGACGGCCAGACTCAACGAGTTCCCGAACAAAATGACAGTCAATGTCAATGTGTTTCGCTCGCTTGTGAGATATGGGGTTTTGTGTTAAGAAGAGCGCACTACGGTTATCACTGAGAAGGATAGGCGGCTGAGATGGAAGAGCATGGAGGTCGCGAAGAAGGTTACATACCCAGAGAAGTTCGGCGGATGTGTTTGCCAAGGCGCGGTACTCGGATTCGCAGCTAGAGCGAGAGACAGTTGGCTGCTTCTTCGCACTCCAAGAGACAAGATTAGGGCCCAAGAAAATAGCGTAACCGTAGGTGGAGCGGCGAGTGTCGATACATCGAGCCCAATCAGCATCAGAGTAGCCGAGAATAGATGTTGGACCTGGAGAAAATGACAGACCATAATTAAGGGTTCCCTTAACGTAGCGAAGAATACGCTTAACGGCCTGAAAATGGTCGACAGTAGGATGTTGCTGAAACTGACTGACAGTATTTACGGAATAGGAGAGATCCGGACGAGTAATAGTGAGGTATTGCAAAGCACCGACCAAAGACCGATAAAAGGTAGGGTCCGAATAAGCAACCCCTGCGGAGGTGAAAGAGGCACCAGGTGCGAGAGGCGTGCCGACAGGCTTGGAATCCAAGAGATCGGCGCGGATAAGGATGTCACGAGCATACTTAGACTGGTTGAGAAACAAACCAGAGGATGGATACGAAACCTCCAAACCAAGAAAGTACCCGAGGCGACCGAGGTCCTTTAACGCAAACTCCGTACTCAAACGGGACAGTAGGGCGCGAAGCGAGGTAGGCTCGTTGCTGGTGACGATAATATCGTCAACATAAACCAAAAGATAGATGAGGAGAGACTTTCTACGAAAAATAAACAATGACGTATCAGCGGTGCTGCATGTAAAGCCAAGATGAAGAAGAAAAGCACGTAGTCGCTGATACCACGCCAAAGGGGCCTGACGGAGTCCGTAAAGAGCCTTTCGAAGGCGGCAAACATGTTCGGGATGCAAGGGGTCGATAAAACCAGGCGGTTGTTCCATGTAGACGGGCTTTTCAAGGACACCGTTAAGAAAAGCATTTTTTACGTCAAGTTGATGTAACGGCCAGGAGTGCATCACTGCGAGGGAGATGATGATACGAACGGTAGAAGCTTTGACGACCGGGCTAAAAGTATGTGTAAAATCAAAACCAGGAATTTGGCTGAAACCCTGTGCCACAAGTCGAGCTTTGTGGCGATCGATGGAACCATCGGCAAGAAATTTCGTACGATACACCCATTTGGAGCCGACGATGTTGACATTGGAGGGACGAGGCACGAGCTCCCATGTTTGATTTCGACGAAGAGCATCCATTTCGTCATTCATAGCTTGCAGCCATTCAGGGTGCTTGAGCGCGGTCTTGATACCCTTAGGTTCAGAGACGGCTAGAAGAGCGGAGTATATGGCATGCGACTGGAGAAGCGCAATGTCAGCGGGATATTTTGGTTTGAAAATACCAGATTGTGCACGGGTGGTCATCCGATGAGAACGTGCGGGTAATAATGGTTGTGAGCCCGTAGCTACAGTAGGTTGGCCAACTGAAGGTGGTTGAACATGTTGTTGTGGAGGTGGTTGAACAGGTTGCTGTGGAGGTTGCTGAACAGGAGGTGGCTGAGCGGCCTGTTGTGGAGGTGGCTGAACAGGCTGTTGTGCAACGGGTAATCGACATTCCTCGTCCTGGAAAATTAATGAAGGTGGTGGCGAACATCTGGGAGAGACACCCAAAGTCGAAGAGGAGTCTGAACTGCATGAAGATGCCGAAGAGAGGGGATCACCGACGTCGAGAAATGTAGACAAACTCAACGACGAGGGGTGACGAGAAAATGAAGAAGCAAACGGAAAAGATGTCTCATCAAATTTAGCATGCCGAGTGATGTACGTACGACGAGTCGAAGGATCCAAGCATCGAAATCCTTTATGGTGTGTGCTGTACCCCAAGAAAATGCATGGTTGACTACGTGGGGCAAATTTTGTTTGAGCATAATCACGGAGGCAGGGGTAGACGCGGCAACCGAACACGTGAAAACATTCATAAGCTGGCGATCGTCCAAACAACACATCAAATGGAGACTTATTCCCAAGAATTACACTCGGAAGCCGATTAATAGTGTAAATGGCGGTGCTGAAGGCGTCGACCCAATAAGACAGCGGAGTGGAAGAGTGAAAAAGTAAGGCGAGACCCATTTCAGTGATGTGACGGTGTTTTCGTTCAGCTCGGCCATTTTGGGCTGGCGTGTGCGGGCAGGACATGAGATGATGAATGCCGCAAGATGCAAAATGAGATTTGAGACGATGATTGGTGAACTCTGTGCCTCCGTCACTCTGAAATTGTTTAATCTTTCGAGAGAACTGATTTTCAACGAATCGCTGAAATGTAAGAAAGATGTCGACAAAGTCAGACTTCGCACGCAACGGATAAAACCAACAAAACCGTGAATGATCATCGATAAAAATAGCGTAGTAACGAAAGCCAAACACGCTCATAGTAGGTGCAGGACCCCACAAATCACAGTGAACCAAATCCAGAACCTGAGAAGCACGGTTAACATTCGGAGTAAAAGGTAAACGAGTGCTTTTAGCCAATTGACATGTCTTGCATAGATGCGGTAAAGGTAGTAAAGCAGAAACCGATAACAAACCAGACTTATTTAATGAGCTCACAATCGAATGAGCAACATGCCCAAGTCTAGAATGCCATAATTCGAAAGAGGCGGAGACTCGTTTATTTAGGGCGGTGGCAAGAGCATGCGGTGCATAATCTAAGGAATAGAGTCCTCGATCACGAGTTCCGGTGGCGAGAACTTGTCCTGTTAGCCGATTCTGAATGGAAAAGTGGGACTCGTTAAATATAACTGTAACCGGATGATCACGAGTCAACTGACTAACAGACAATAAATTTTTGGTTAAACCGGGCACAACAAAAACATCTCGTAAAGTCAGATTTTTTGAAATATAAAGAGAGCCAGTGTGAGAGATATTAAGAGTTGAACCATTGCCGACGGTGACTTGGTCGGTACCAGAATAGGTAGACACATGATCAAGGCTGTTAGGATCAGTCGCCATATGAGCCGAAGCGCCGGTATCTAGAAACCAATCGGACGATGTGGTCGGAGACATGTTGCACCCGACGGAAAAAGCCTCGGCAAGATTCGTCGTGTAATTGGATGGTCGACATGAGCGATCGTAAGCACGATCAAAACGCTTGGGACAGTCAAAAGCGTCATGATCGGTTTCCCGACATAAATAGCAATGAGGCGTGAAATTACGACGACCTCCAGAGTTGTTCGAATTACCAGGGGAGCTTCCGGAACCGCCACGGCCTATGAAAGTGTTGGTATCACGATCACGAGGTCCACCGTAGCTTCGATCGCGTCCTCGGGTAGTGGCTGTAAGAGCTGCATGTGGTATGATAGCCATGGCAGAGGACGATGCACAGTAAGTGGGCGACTGCGAGAGAACAGAAAAAAAAGATAGAGCGGAGACTAGGGTTTCGAAGCCAAAAATTAGGCTGATACCATGTTATGAAATAATGTATTTCGCCTCAAAAGAAATATTTCATTCAACATCAGAATATATACACAATAGCATCCGTAAATAAAGGAAAAGAGATAAACATAAAAATAAATACTGATAACTTAATTATCGCTAACATTTTCATTTAAAAAAACCCGTCCCGGCCCTGACGGACAAGTTGGAGTGTGATTACGCTTCGAGTGGTGTTGCTGCACTGCACTCCCTCCCATTTGCAGCACTCCTTGTCCTTTCCCCACGACGACGACATCACACCATATTCGTCTACTAGGCCTTCCTTGAATTTGAGAAGCGCTTTCCTCTCTCTCGTCAGTATTAGCAAATGCAAATTGATATTCTGAACTGCACATCAAAACAGTGATGAGAAGGAAATTAGTAACAAGATTAATTTTTGTTTTTCTTCATTGGATTATTTTATTTCATGATGTAGAGTTATATATAATGAGCAAGGGAAAGCTGTAATATATCCTTCCATCCCATTGGGAAAAGGAATACATTATTAATACTGTAGTAGTAATAATATTTATACATGTTTTTGTTATGTACAATAGAAACTCCGTACAGTTATATCATTGGAACCGGAAAAAATATTACTAGAGAGTTATTCTTATACAGAGTTTTACAAAATAAAAATATTTTTTTCGTATAAAAAATAATATAAATATAAAACAAAATCAATTTAATAGTTTTGAATAATAAAATTTGATCATGTGTAAAAATTGTGTTTAACATACCAATTGAATAAAATATTAATAAATTTAAGGACTATAAACTTTGACAATATATTATATGTTATTAATTTTGATATATATTTTAAGTTATCTTAAACATTTTATTGATTTTAATAAATAAAAATATTATTAATAAATATTTTTATTATATATTAAAATTATTTATTCTTATATACAGTTATAAATCCTTAAGACGAAACTTAAAAAATATATGACTTGTGACAATATGAGACTTAAAAAATGAATGACTTATAACAATATAAAATTTATTCCTATTTATAATTGGTCCCAAGTTGAGATTTTAATTTTTTATTAATATAGGAAGTTTATTCCTATATAAAGTATTATTATATAGAGTTTCTGCTGTATAATAGGAAAAAATAATAGTAGTAGTACTCACGCCGTAACAACACGTACTATTTAAAGAGTTAATTGAGAGTATTATATTCAAGCCCACTAATTAAGATTCTTTAACTAATACGGAGTAATCAAGCCCACTAATTAAGATTCTTTAACTAATACGGAGTAATTTATAGCTGAATTCAAGTCAATGAGACTTTTCACTAATAATTTGTAGGGAATATATTGACTTCAAAATCAACCAGTCTTTAACTAATAATATGAGTCCATATATCGTGCAACTGTATGTACAATACATTGTACATGCAGATCATTTAATAATAAAAATATAAATTAAAATTTTAATTTAGCGTTAAATCTTTAAATAAACAAAAATTTACCATTAAATAAAATAAATATACAAATCTTTAATTATAAAAATACAAATTAAAATTTTAATTTACCGTTAAATTTTTAAATAAACAAAAATTTATCATGAAATAAAATAAAAAGCGGTATTTAATTTCTAGACGTAATAAAAAAATTATTTTTTAATTTATATTAATATTATTAATATTCATTATATATTAATATTCATTATAAAATCAAATATTCATCATATAATAAATGAATATTCATTCAATGTAAATCAAATCTTCATTATCATACTTCAAATATAAAATTTTTAACAATTTTATTTACAATAGATTAATCAAATATTCATCACATAATAAAACAATCTTCATTTATTCTACATAAGATCTTCATTATCGTAATAATGAAAATATATATATCAAAAATAATTCTCACAAATTTTCATCAAATAATACAATAAGATCTTCATTATTGTAATAATGAAAATATATATATCAAAAATAATTCTCACAAATTTTCATCTAATAATACAACAATCTTCATTATTATACAATTTTCAACATAAAAAAAATGAAAACTAATTTTTACATTAAAAAAAAGAGAAAAAAAATATATATATTAAAAATAATTCCCACAAATCTTCATCTAATAATACAACAATCTTCGTTATCATACAATTTTTAACAAAAAAAAAATTAATGAAAAAAAGAAAAATAATTCTTATATTATATTAAGCAAAAAAAGTATTAAGCAAAAAAATAAATTGAATAAACTAATTATTTTTTTATATAACCAAAAAAATAAATTGAATAAATTAATTATTTTTTTATATAACGCAAAAAATATATTGAGAGAAAAAAAAGGAAAAAATAAGAAAGTGAGATACAGAGAAAATCAAATAGATAAATAAATTTAAATTTAAATATTAATCAACTAAATGTACCATGCTTTGTATATTTAGTTGTACGCTATAAATTGCCTCATTAATGTACCATGCTTTGTACATCTAGTTGTACGCGGAAGATGATACAGTTACACAAGGTGTACCGGACTTCCGGTACACCGCCAATAAAAATTCGACACGTGGAATTATTACATTAATTAATTAAATAATTAGTATTTTAATTATTATTAAATTGAATTATTAATTAGGAAAATAAATCTTCAAGATCTTCTAAAATATTCAAAAATAAAATTAATATTATATTTCCTAATATTAAATATACTACAAAATCTATGAGATTTTTTCCCCTTATAATATTACTAATTAACAAAATAAAATAGATTATATATATATATATATATATATATATATATATATATATATTTAATTGAAAAAAAATAGCAAAGAAAAAAAACATTAAAAAATATTTTATTTTTTAAAAGTAAAATGATATAACATAATTTAATTTTTAATTTTATATTAAAATGATACTTCACACTAAATTTAAAAAATATCAACTCGTTAAAAAATAATATATTTTATTTTTGTAAAATTATATATACTTAACAATAATATATATATATATATATATATATATATATATATATATATATATATATATATATATATATATATATATATATATATATATATATATATATATATATTGAAAATTGAGTTATCATGTTAATATTTAAATCAAATATAATGCGATTTTTATTTAAATTATTTTTTCTATTTAAAAAAAATAAAAAAATAATATTAAATTCAAATATTATGTTCAATTTTAAAATATTATTGATCTACGCGCAAACTATCTTTATCAAATTATCTATATTATTTTATCTTGTATCAATGTTAAGTAAAAATGATTTTATAAGTTAATTTTTGTATTATCTTTAAAAAATGTCATATTCATTGAATAAATTTAATTTTTCTTAAAAAAATTATTGTGATATTTGAAAATTACATATAATTTTCCGGTAACACCTAATTATAAAATTAAAAACAGACAATTTATTAATTGAATAAATATAGTCCTATTTTATTTTATTTTTGTACTATCTATATTTAAATAGAAAATTTAAATTTTTTCTAAGAAAAATAATTTTTTAATGTTTTAAAATTTATAATTAGGTATTAAAATTATACTAATATATGTAATTTTCTAAACATACCATGAATACATGAATTCTTTAATTTTGTGAAAAATCAATATTTATTTTATTTAATATATTTATTTAATTTCACATGTTGATAATATATATTTGAAAATTAAACGACATTTTACTATATTTAATTTAATTTTTCGTGACTACAAATGTGAGTCATTACTAAAAAAATGAATAAATTTAACGTCAATTCGATATTTAATGTTATTTTTGTTTGATATGAAATAAACTTTTAAAACCATACTCAGTCGTACAAGATAAAATATAAAGATAAGTTGGTCAATTCGATATTTAATGTTATTTTTGTTTGACATGAAATAAACTTTTAAAACCATACTCATCGTACAAGATAAAATATAAAGATAAGTTGCTGCGTAGATCTTAATTGCAGTAATATTTTAAAATTGAACATAATATATTTGAATTGAATACTATGACATTCTTATTTTATTGAAAAATATAATTAAAAGTGCAATAATATTGAAAATTGAGCTATCAAGTGTAATATTTAAATCAAAATATTATTTTTTTAAAATTATATTATTTCTATTTTTAATAAATACGAAACATAATATCACATGTCAGGTTAGTATTAATATTAAAATATTTTGACATGCTTATATGTAAAATAATTTTTCTTACAATTTAATCCTAAAAAATAAAATTAATTATTGTTATATAAATAACGATAGAGTGAAAAATTAATAGAATTATTTGACTCAATTGTATTCAAATTTTCATGGTTCTTAAAAAAATAAATACTAATTATGAATTTATTTTTATTTTATATTTACATATATAATATAGATTGAATCATGAATCATTAATTTAAAACAATAATTATCACGTACACATATATTATTCATATTTTTTTAAATATATTTATTTATAAATTAAATAATTAAATTAGTGTATATAAAATTTAATATTGTATAAATTAATTTTACTTAAAAAAATGAAATATAAATATTTTTTTTAAAAAAATTACGTTTTTTAATTTTTTTTTTTCAATTTAGTATATATATTAATTTATTTTATTTTATTTGTTAGTTACTATTATATTATAAGAGGAAAAAATCTTATAGATTTTGTAGTATATTTAATATTTGGAAAGATTATATTGATTTTATTTTTTGAATTTTTTAGAAGATTCTCGTAATTTATTTTCCTAATTAATAATTCAATTTTATAATAATTAAAATAATATTTATCTACTTAATTAATTAATTAATGACACATGTCAAATTTTGATTGGCGGTGTACCGGAGGCCCGGTACACCTTGTGTAACTGTAGCCTTTTCCAGTTGTACGCTATAAATTGCCTCATTCATGACACGAGGAGAGGTAAGAATTATTCTGATCGAAAGTGAGGTTCTAAGTACAAGGACGAAATTGTAAAAACCAAAACACATCTGGGTCAAATGACAATTATAAGAAAGATGGACCACCACTGCAACTTGAGTTCAAGTAGAGTAAAAATTAAAATGAAATCCCCAAATTCGATTTTAAACCTAAATTACAAGCCAATTCAATTATTGCAATTCGAAATAAATTATCTCCGACTCTCCCACTCTCTCATATTTCCTCTTCCCGTCGACCCTCCTCTTTCAATCATCCGTCACGGCGGCGACAGCCTGCGACTCCGGCGAGAGGTGACGTACAATGGCCAGACGAAGGCCTGCGGAACGGCTGCGCGAATTGGTTCTCGTTGACTAATTACTATACTACGTATGTAAGTAATTACTGTGTGGTAATTTAAATTATTGTTTTCTGTAATTCATTAAAATCATTGTTGAGTTTTTTATTGCTTGATAAAAAAATGGCACTTTCAATTTAAATTAAAATGAAATAAACTTATAACGAACCTATTTTCATTTTTCGGATTCAAAGTTTGAAATCAATGAAAATCTGGAGTATATATTAATGTTGCCACTCAAATTATAATGAAGAGGGAGAGCAAAACACAGAATCATATATTTTGATTGTCAATTCAGCTTCTTCTTCTGAGCTTTGCCCAAAATACAGTAGTCTTGGACAGCGCTGCAGAATTTATAAAACAGCCTTCTCCATGATTCCTTGATTATCAAAGAACCGACGACGAAGCCCAAGATGATCGGTATGCCGATTTCCTTCTGAAAAGATAAGCTCAGAATGCCACCATCCTTCATATTGGTGCACGATGTGAGCGGGCTTCCACAGAGTCCAATATTCCCAGCATATGCAGAAGCAGTAAATGTGTGTAGCTAGCTACCTATTGGGATTTCGCCCGATAAATTGTTGTTGGCCAAATCAAGAACACCTAGGAAATTTATCTTTGTCATGCTAATCGGAATTATTTGACAAATCAAGGGAATCTAGCGAGCTCATCTGATCTCACCAATATATGGATCTATGGTTCCTGTCAAGCTATTTCTTGAGAGGTTCAAGGAACGCAATCCCTTTAGAGAGGAGAATGATCTAAAGATGCTTCCAACCAACCATTCTTTCACGGTATTCTCCTATCCAAGTCGTAATGCTTCCTGTGAGCATATTATCTCCGATTGTTTACAGTTCTTCAAAGTTGAGGGAAACTGCCCGGAAAAGCTATTTTTGGCCAAGTGCAATCTCGAGATTAGTGACAAAGAACTCAAATCACGTGGAATTTCACTGGAAAAACGGTTGTTCTCTACATCGAGAACAACTAAGTAATTCATGTGTCTTAAGATTGGTAAGGTTCCCTATCTGTGGATGAAGTGTTCCAGTCAATAAAAAGTTGAAAGAGAGATCAAGTGTCTCAAGGTTGGTAAGGTTCCATAGATGAGAAGGCGAATTATTCCCGTAAAAGTTTGACCAACTGAGATTCAAGTGTTGTAAATTCGACATGGAACATATGAACTTTGGAAATTTGTAAGCTCTGAAAGAATTTTCACTCAAATAATGACCGACGAGTTGGAGTGCGATCACGTGACCAGTGGTGTTGCTGCACCGTACACCCTTCCATTTGAAGCACTCCTAGTCCTTTCCCCACGACGACATCACACCATATGCGTTTACGAGGCCTTCCTTGAACTTGAGAAGCTCTTTCCTCTCTCTCGTCACGCACCTTACATAAGTATTAGCAAATACAAATTGATATTTTGAACTGCACACCAAAACATTGATGACTAGCAAGATTCGTTTTTTTTTTTTTCATTATTTGATGCAAAGTTATGTGTAATGAGCAAGGGATAGCGGTAATAACTAATATATAGTATTCCGACATCACTGGCTTCCTTCCATCCCACTGTGCAACTGTGCAAGCAGATCATAATAATCCTAAGTCGACTTTGAAGTTTCTTGGTCTTTGAACAAGTGTGGCTATTAATGTATCAAATAATCTGATGTAGACTTCTATGGCTGAATGACCAAACTGAGAAAATCATGCAAGTTTTTGTCCAAGTCTTCAGTAAGTTGACTCAAGTCTAAAGAGGCTATCTAACTAATTTGTCATCTAAACATTTTAAAATTTTAGATTTTTTTTAAAGTTTAATAAAAAAAATTAACTAATTTGAAATCTATTTAAAGTGATTTAAAATTAGGCTAATTTTATATTTGGGCACCTCTAAGATTGTTATTATAAATTCTACCCATTGTTTAGTCTAATTATATAATAGGATCAACTACCCATTTTAACATTTTTCTATTTACAAATTTTAATTAAAATATTTTTAATAATAAAATTATTTTGTTGATTAAACTTAATTGTTCCTCATTTTTTTTTAGCACACAACGCTCAAATTATTTTACGGCAGTCGTGGATCCCTTTGGGCCATCGCTTGGTGGCCAGGCCGACAATCAGGGGAGACGAAAGCGCAGACAACGAGGATTATCAGGGTGATGTCGTGAAGGGCTTCGTAGAAGAAGAACAAGAAGCTTTGGGGCTGGTTTTCGTGGAACTTGTTGATCCCGTAAATGCCCTACCGGAGGCTCATGATTCGGCGGAAACGCCGCTGGAGTCGTCGGTGGCAATGGCGGAGCCAGGATTAAAAACCAAAACGGGCTGACTATCAAAATATTATTAATACTAAAAGTAAAAAAAAATAAAAATTACATGAGTTGCACCCTGCGATTCTTTATTCGATAAATATCAAAATATTATTAATACTAAAAGTAAAAAAAAATACATGAGTTGCACCCTGCGATTCTTTATTCGATAAAACTCATCGATAATGGAATCAGGATCAATGTCATCAAACAATTCTCTTTCAATATAAACTACAAGAGAATCTGATAAGTAATCACCCTCCATTTTGTTTCGAAGAATACTCTTGACATGCTTCATAGCTGAAAATGTTCGTTCAATCGTCGTAGTGGTAACTGGAAGTGTCAAAACAAGGTGAATCAATCTCGTAATCATAGCATATGTTTGCACCTTGTTTGTCTCCACCAACTTTATAGAAAAGTCAGAGATAGTTAACAAATTCTGAAAATTTTCTTGAGAAAGCATATCAATTTTGTAATGCTGCAATTCCACTTTCAAGCGAATCATTTCTTGATTAGTAAAATCACCAGGATAAAATTTATCAGCAAGCTTATAGACAAAATCTTCATCAAACAACTTGAAGTTCTCTTTGGGATCTAAAGCAACACTAAGTCTGAGAAGCTCCACCGTCTTTAAATCTACAATTGATTTCACTCAACTGAACATCAATTGCACTGTTGAAGACATCAAATCGATAATGGTGATCAAATGTGATATCGTCCACTTGTTGACATGAACGCCCAGTGCCCCTTTCATAACAATCATTCATATTTGGTACTATGATGTTATGTTCTTGGCAAACTGATGCCATGTGTGCTAAATGACAGTCATAACCTTCATCTCTCAGCAATTTAAGCAATTAAAGAGACTTTTGCTGCAACGATCGACAAAGCATATCCGAAATTCCCAAAATTTTATTCATCAAATGTAGGATGAATACAAAATCAAAAGACCGCATTACCATCCGACAGCCGTAAGCTTCACCACTTGTGTCGTAAGAAGAACCTTCATCGGACATATACTGAAGTACAGTAATCACCGCACCATACATATCAATTAAACTACATGTGGAGGCAAAATGAGAACTCCAACGAGTATCTCCCGGACGATGCAAACTACTCATTTGATTAGCTCCTCTCCCTGTTTCACGTTCTCCTGTAGCTACTTTTTCTGCAATTTCAATAGCTTGAGCAGATCGTAGTTCGGTATGACGTTTAGAAGAAGCGCCAACGATATTCACAATCTTGTTCAAGTTCGAAAAGAAACAATAAATTGGTTGAACTTTTCCACTTGCACCAACTAGTGCTAATTGCAATCGATGAGCAAAGCAATGAACATGATACGAATAAGGACACTCACTCAGAAAAAGGGCTTGTAGTCCTTTCCATACACCGCTCATATTACTCGCTCCATCATATCATTGACCTCGCATATTGCATATCTGGAGGTTATGTCGATTTAAGATAAGACATATTTCATTCTTCAATGTTAAAGCAGTAGTATCTTTAACATGTGCAATGTCAAGAAAACGCTCTTTCAATACACCATTGACGTCAACAAACCTTAACACAATAGCCATTTGCTCTTTATTAGAAACATCTTTAGCCTCATCAATTAAAATGCAAAACTTCGAATCACAAACCTCCGCACGAATTTTGTTTCTCAAACGACTACCAAAGATGCCCAAAATTGCTTTTTGAACGGTTGGTGATGTGTACTTCGCATTCAAAGGAGCATTTTCTAAAACAACATCTTTAATTTCACTATGTAACTCTCCCAAAAGCTTTATCAATTCAATGAGATTACCTCGGTTTTTGGATGATGTCGTCTCATCATGCCCTCTCAACGCACATGCTTGCAAAGTAAGGTATTTAAGAGACTTAATCGTAGTCATAATATCCGCAAACGATTTTTCTTTATTTCTTCCGGTTTCTCCTGATTAATTGCTTTATCAATATGTTGAGAGGCATTCTTCAGAGAGTTCATATATACGACTGCGCTGCTGTGATTTGAATCAGCATCTCCAATATGTTTTAAGAACGAACAATTCTTCCCGTTGTTAACTCGCTTCCAACTATCGAAACCACCACGAGTAAATGCGCAACGACTATTATTTAGGTGATCAAATAAGAAGCACGGAAAGTAATATACCGCATGATTTGTGGGTGAGTACTCTAACCAAGGAAACTGACGAAACCACGAGCTTTGAAATTGGCGATTTTGTTGTCCATCGAATGTTGGCTTATATTCATCCAAAATGGGTTGAAATGCTCTCATTTTTATGTAAGCTCTTCTTATTTCATCTCTTTGATTAACAGGATGTTCACGAATTGGAATGCGTTTGAACGGGTCGCGCTCAAGTGAGTCGAGATCAATTTCTATTCTTCAAAACGGGTCGCGCTCAAGTGAGTCGAGATCAATTTCTATTCTTCTCGGTGGAGGAGGTTGTACACTCGGAGATGGAGCTACATTATCACTGTTTCTAGGATGATCTTCACTTGTCATGGGTTCCTTTCGTTTAAAATTGGTGAATAATGACTTAATTGATTTCCCTTTTTTCCCTTCTCGGTTATTCATTGCCTAATACAAAATCAAAAAATACACAATAAATTTCTTTCGGTCGCAATAAACACAAATAATTCTATTTTCTCCAAAAAGAAAAAAACAAAGAACAAGAAATCAAGAACTTGAATAAGATGAGAAACATCAAACAACACAAAGAATAATACTAATTTGTTAATTAAATGAAATTCCCCTTAAATCAAGAAAAAATTTAACAAACCTTAAAAACATAATTGAGATAATACTATAACAATAGCAAAATTAAAAAGTTAACAACATTATGAGAGAAACGACAAATAAAAAATAATTAAATAAGAGTAATTTTCTTTTACACAATGCACAAAGGTAAAAAATAGAACCTTTTTTTTTCTTTTTCACAGCTCAATATTAAAATTAAGTTTACAATATTTGTTAATTCAATTCTCATAGATATACTCAATATTAAAATTAAGTTTACAATATTTGTTAATTCAATTCTCATAGTCAAGCGGTTGTTGCCAAATGTAATTTTGACAAAGGAAGAAGAGGTCATTATTTATTTTATATATATATATATATAAAAATTAAATCAGGGTGGTAAGCTTTGTCAAGACCATTTTTTTTCTTCATAAAATAGCAAATTGATTTGTCTTCTAAAATATGAGATTGATCTTATTTTTCTTAAAAATTATCCATAAAAACATCAATCAGTAAAATTTATATATGATTTTTCATAAACCTTTAGTTATTAAACTTAAAAAAATTATCCATACATTAATCATTAATTTTTTTGTTACTATTACTAGTAATTTTTTATGTTTATCATGATTTAAACATATATACATATAAATCAATAATATGAAAATGTGTTATTGTTTGCCTACAATTACTTACTTAATAATAATAATAATTATTATTATTATTATTATTATTATTATTATTATTATTATTATTATTATTATAAGATTGAGATGAAATTAACTAAATTAAATTGAATATAAATTGAATTTGATTTAATTTATATTTAAAAAAAATAACTTTAAAAAAATGTGGTCTAATTAATATTATTTTATTTAAAATTTTAAATTTATATAATCGACATATCATATTTTATTTAAAATACTATCATAAACAAAGAAAATTATATTGATAAAATATATACATCTTGTTTGTTATTTAATGGAATATACATGTATTCACCACAAATATTATACATGTATCGATTAATATTTCACTGGAAATATTAATTAATATTAGTAATAATTAGAATATTGAGATAATAAATTTTTTAAATATATAAATTATAAAATTTTAAAAATACACAAAAAAAATGTAACAATAAATTCTTTAGATTTACATGCATTTTAATTGTTACGTGTATTTCTATCTTATGCAATTTACGTGCATTTTAATATAATATAATAGTTATATATTAAATGTGTATATATTAAATGTGTATATATGTGAATTTTAATATAGTATAATAGTCAGGAAAGCTCTCCTGCCCGCAGCGGGACTTTCTCAAGGTTCCTGACGCTTATGTGGCAATGCCACGTCATTTTTTTTGGTTTTCTAATCTAACAAATGGGCCGAGAACAATAAGCCCAATGCCTCAATTTTCGTCTTTTTCTTCGAACCAACAACAGAGACTCAGGAGTCAGGGCGAAGAGGCTCCCCCTTCATCTTCACCGGCTAAGTTATTTTTGAAACGCCCTTCATCGGAGGATGCCGCCCCCTCTCACTATGACGCCGCCGGGATGATGGCCAGCTGCTTTCTCGTCGGAATTTTGAAATCACAATTCAATCCAATTAAACACATGGTTATTAAATTAAAGCTAAAAATTGAATCTTTTTCCATTCATGTGTTTGGGGTTCGGACAACTTTGAAGAATTCCTCGTCGGAATTTGACGAGGAAACAACTATGTCAGATGCCATCCTCCCGGTGTCGTCGTAGAGAGGGGGCATCGTCGTCTTCCGATGATGGGAATTCCAGCAGGTGAGACTATGACCCTCCGGAGAAATCATAATTCCAAGATCCTGACCCGATCGTCCTCAGCGGTGCCACACTGTCAGCCAGGATTCTTGGCTCCTCACTCTCGAATGTCGACCACCGCGTCGCGTGTTTGCCGGTGAAGATGAAGGGGAGCCCCTTCACCCTGAGTACCGAAGAAGACGAAAATTGAGGCATTGGGCTTATTGTTCTCGGCCCATTTGTTAGATTAGAAAACCAAAAAAAATGACGTTGCATTGCCAGTCGGGAACCTTGAGAAAGTCCCGCTGCGGGCAGGAGAGCTTTCCTGGTATAATAGTTATATATTAAATGTGTATTTTTAGTTATATATTGAAAATTAATAAAATTATAAGTATTTTTGATAAATTTATTTTTAAGAAAGTTGGTAGACAAATGACAAATATGCAACAATCAAACAAACAAATTTTATTCATCACACAAACACACGTACATTAATTAAAATACAAATTTTTTATTTTATTTTGAGGGCCATACAACCAAGCGGAAGACAAGCTGGTTCCAACCTGGTGGAGGTCATGGTTCAGCGTTGGCGGCACGCAAGACGCATGGTCAGCAGTACTATTATAAAATTACATTATAATTTAGATTAACAAAGTTTTTTAATAATTTAATTTGGGACCATTGACCATTTCTTTTAATTTAATACATATTTCAGTTTGATTATTAAATCATAATAAATTGCATGTGTTTTATTAAATTATTAAAGTATAAAATTCAAATAATTCATTAAATTATAATAAAATATTTGTAATTATTTAAATTATAATAAAATTCACGTGCACCTAATTTATTAAATTATAATAAAATGCACGTAAATTGAACGTTATCTATTTTATTTAAAAAAGAACATAATTATTTATTACTAATTTAATACAAAAATTTGTCAAGGTCCTTGTAAAAATTTGGCGAAGATAGAAACAATTTTTAGTTAACATTTTTTAATGTATATTTTTTTTCTTATATTAATATTGGTTGGATATTATTTGTACAAATATAAAATATATTTCTTCCTTGTATATTTTGTATTCAGCTTGATTCTAGGACATAAATTGGGTAGTTTACCATACTTAGGAGATTACTAATAATCTTCTTCTACTATTACATTTGTAATAATTATATATAAGTTGACACTTTGTCTAATGAAAGGACAGAACCCAAAAACATTCGGTTCTCTACAATTTGTCTTTATTTTCCTATAATTAAAGTTCTTGTGATTGTAGACTATAGTATATCCCCCAATTTATAGGAAAAGTTCCATAGGGAGTTAGATGACCAATTTCAAGTAGACTAGTAGATGAATAATAAGGGTGGGGGTCACGGTACAAATTCTTTACTTTAATAAGGAGCGAACATTCACGTGGATCTTATTCCGTGTTTGTGTTTCGAGAGTTTATTTTTACTTTGAAGGAGAGGTTACATCAGTATGGATGTTTGCCCAACTCATGTGTAATGTTTTATTATGTGTATGCAATGTGTGTGGGGAGTCTGGGGACATCTGCCCAACTCATTAGAAAACACAAATTAATATGCCGACTATATATGATTCTTGTTTCACTAATTTTCATATATATTCCATGGTCAATCATGTTAATTTGTTAAAGATCAGTCACACTTTTTTTTAATGGTAATTAAATATTGAAAAAGGACGTGTGGAAAATTATTTTAATGTCTCAATGCTTTTTGTTACTCAAGAAAATCATAAATTCGAGTGGGTCACAACTTATGCTTTGACTGGACTAGCTGGATTGATATCATATTATTACATTACAATATTATATTGAAACAAATTAATTTTGACTAAATACTCTATAAAATAAATTCATGCTAGATCAATAGAATACATTCTCGTACAATATATGATATAACATAATCATTGATTTAAATAATTTTACTTGGATATTTATTTTACATATAATTCAACTTTATTATTTGTGAGTTGAAAAATAGTATCACGATAATATCATAAATATATAATGTTTTTTCTAATTCACAAACAATAGCATACGGATTCCCCTCGTCGTCATCACCGTCATCCTCAATTTTATTTTCTTCATCTACTAGACTAATTTCTGGTTATGGATTTTTAATAAAAATGTATAACATGTAATTGACCAAGTTTGAGCAAAAAAAAGTATAGCTCTCTCCCATGGCATAACCGAACCGAGTGGTAAGACCTGTGATGATTTGAGTGCAATTTCCCGATAACACAGGGTTCAGGCTTCAAGTGAGACAATTTTTTATTAAAATATTATGAAGTTTGTCATGGGGTGAGGCTTGTTGACTCTCTTCCACATGTATATACTACTCGAGCACATTCTTCGATATGATCGAAAAGTTAGTGAGGGAATAATTTATTATTAATTTTGTTTACATGTGCGTGCGGACTGGACAACTACCACGGAAAAGTTACAATTGTAAGACATTGACTATAGTCTATAGGAATACATTTAAATGTCACATGCATCATATCCCGCTATATATAAGCCCAGTGTGGAGGCATTAAATCCAAGCTATGATGATCTTCGAAGCGCAATATGTAAAATCCTTAAGGAAGTCGATTTTAATACGGTTAGTCTCAGTTTCTTCTTCCTACTACATTTGTTTTCTTAATTGTACTTTCTTGCTATCATATTTTCTCTCCTTCCTATTTTATGTCCTATTTTATGCTGGGGAGAAGGCTTGCAATTTTTTATGTTGAAAGTTACGGATAAAAACAATCAAAACGTGGTTGCAAACGACACATCCCTTAAAATCTCTAGGAATGTGTACTTGCCTATTTTATAACGAGTATACAAGTTCAAAGCGGTGAAATAAGAGATTATATATAAATTTGAAGTATATTTATGTTTATGCTATCACCTTATAATTTCTATAACAGTGTTTTGTATACATAATATCATCCTTGTGTCACTGCCAGAACTGTTTTCCCTATATCAAAACAAAAGTGAAATTAGCTCAGAGTAGCTGATTCTCACAGTGTTTCTCAAACAATGTGACATATAAAACCATTTAGAAGGTTTTATATCTCTCAGCAAACAACCAACACACTGAGGAATAACTACTCTTCTCACCAGATAATTTCTTTGGAGCTGGTGATTTCTTTGGGGTGGATGACTTCTTGACTGGTTCTTCTTTCTTCTTATCAGAAGATTTCTTAGTCAGTTCTTCTTTCTTCTTATCAGAAGATTTCTTGGCCGGTTCTTTCTTCTTATCGGAAGACTTCTTGACAGGTTCTTCTTTCTTCTTCTTATCTGAAGACTTCTTGCTTGGTTCTGCTACCTTCTTATTCGAATACTTTTTGCTAGGTTCTGCTTTCTTCTTATCGGAGGGCTGCTTAACCGGTTCTTCGTTCTCCTCATCAGAAAACTTTTTGACTGATTCTTCTTTATTCTCAGATATTGATACTTTCTTGGTTTGGGCTTTCTCTGTAGATGCCTTCTTTGCAGAAGACTTCGCCGATCCATGATTTTGCTTTCCTCTTTCATCATCTGACTCTTCTTCAGATTCACCTACTTTCTCATTACTCTCAGGTTTTTTAGCCATCTCCTCGTCACTTTTTTCATGTGTATCAATTACATCCTCATCTGTCTCCTCTTCTGGTTCATCTTCTGATTCAAGAAGGGTGTTATTTGTATCCCCACTCTTTTTAGAGTCATCATTACCAGCTTTCTTTCGACTCTGAGAATACAATACACAAAAACGAGTTTAAAGATATGTATAATTATCCATCATTCATGTTTATGGTTTCAAACAATATGGGCGGCCTAGGAACACCCATGCTGCCTTTTGTCTTTCTTGTTTGTAGTGTGCCACTGTCGAAGCAAAATTTCAGAACTATGAAACTATACCTGCAGAAGTTGTAACTTTCAGAATTTCAACAATGAATGCATATGCCTTGATAGGAGTTGTGCGCGCGCGCATGAGTGTACAAGCTAACATTTTATTTTAAATGTTACACTGCTCTTGCATTTTCATGTGTCTAACCAATCAATTCAAATCCATTTACACAAGTTAACGCTAAAGTCCAAAAACAGAAGCTAAGAAATTGGTTAACAAGTTCTTGTTGATCTTCTTGAATTTTTGAACTGGAAACTGCAAACAAACCTAGATAGAAATTATAATATCTTGTACCAACGCAACCAACTTGCTATATTTTGAATTAAACAAATTCAACCTTGACACAAGTAGAATATTGATGGGCAGTGAAAAACTACCTTAGCCGAGCCCTTTGACGGTGTACTATTGGATCCTGATTTGGCAATCCTCTTCCTTTTTTTTTACCCTAAGTGGATAGATCAGTAAACATATCATGCATGTACATATAAAGCCAAGGGGAGATAAATTCATACAGCGGGGGGATACAGAATAACATAAAGTTAAGTTGGTGTCAAACCTGTTCCTTTTCAGAGGTAGTAGCTTGAGGTTCCATCAGAAATTCTATCAACTTTGCAATAATATTTTCCTGAAAATAAAGCATTGGAGATGTTTGAAAAGATTCTGAATGGTAGTACACAGTACATCAATTTCGTCATTTCCTTAATTGGTCAAGGTGGCCATAATGGCTGATATTTCTAGAACTATTATGAACATATTCATACTAAAATTGACATCGAAAAAATTAACAGACCTTCCTTGGATTAGTCTTGGAAATTGGTACATCAAGGACATCACAGAACTCTACTAGTTTCTCCTTGATACACTTGTCAAGTTTTTCGTTGAGTTTAACCATTTGCTTTTCCTGGAAGAAAACCTTTAGGAGCGGAAGTTATTAATATATATATATATATATATATGCATGAATTGTTGTCTGAATGATCATTCAGACAGCAAATCACAGTCTCCTTTTACCTCATTATCATTCCAAACAAACCTAGAGAATCTTGCAATGTTATTCTTCATTTGAGTAGCCTGGACAAATAAGTATTTCAAAAGTAATAATGAAAGAACGAAGATCAGTAAACTACAAAATACCAGATCAATTTAATAAGGAATGTTTTGACACCCATTAAATATGAGGTCGTAAATTCGCAGGGGTTGTTAAAATAGAAAACTACCTATGATCCTACTTGATCTCAACACCGCCCACCATACAAATAAATAAATAAGAAAAGGTAAATTAAGAAATATGATATCAAAGATTGACTGTGATATATACTTGTGGTAGTTGGCACATACACTATAATAAATGTGATTCATTTCAGCGGCAACGCAGTTCAAAATAAATTCCTGAGAGTGGGGCTGACTACCAACTGAGAAAAGATGTTCATGTATCGAATGATAAAAAGAACTAAAAATCCCTTTTACAGAAATAAGATGAAATATACCAGGGAATAAAGAGGCCGGAACAGACCGTGAATTCTAATTACAATAAATTTAAGGCTTTACCTTTCCTCTCCTTCCATAAAGAATAGTATGCAACAATTTTAAAGTATCCTCGTTCTTCTTTCTTGATAACCTAAATGCAACTGAAATAAAGATCATTTAGAAACACTTAACAAAGCATGCATAAAGCTGCAAATCAATACTGTATAAAAAAATCTGTATTAGTAAGAGCATTTTTAACAAAAAGTGCAACGATCAATTACCAAATTTGGGAGCACATCTATAGCCTATAGAATCACAGGCATTAAACTTATATATATAAGGGACATGTACTCGCGTGGGATCCACCAAAAACAAATCTTCGTAATACTTATTCCAAATATATATTTAGAGTGGACTCGCCAAAATAATATTGATTATGGTGAAAAGAGATATTTGGCGCTTTCTAAGTGACGTTTGTACAGTTGTACCCTATTCAAGATCTATGGAATTTCGATGTGAGCATGACCCAACCCAAACATCATCCAAATAATGTGTGCACTTGACCATCATGTGACCACATGTCAAGTACTATTCTTATACATACTCAAGAAGTGGATTAACAAGCAAGTACGGCGATATCTCACTTTGATCTTTGTTCTATATGTAAGCTAGATCTCTTTATATTTAGCATTACTTACAACTAAGATTGTGGTCTAAGTATTAAATAGAACGATTTTTAACTATAAACACTGATCGATGCACCGCCACTTACCATTAAGGGTATTAAGTAAAATATGTATCTCCATTCTTTCTTGTAAAGATCTAGATAATGAATATATTAATAACTTACTTGCTAAATGATATATTTAGGTTACACCTTCCATTCTATTTCACATTGCATTTTAATGTTGCAAAAATGCATTATGTTTTGCATTAAAAACGCAAAACAAAAAAAATGCAATGTAATCTGAATGTACTTCAATTAAAAGAGGATGCAATGTGCACTCGATCTGCAAATCGCATTTATTTAGAAGAATGCATCTTTCTAACTTTTAAAAGTTTGCCAAATTTGTTTTTAATATCTTGATATAAATCTATTATATTATCAATCGCGTGAAATTTCCTTTTACTAAAACTGAATATCACCACTCACCACCCAAAACCAGAACTCTTATGCTACAGCCTACAGGCTTATGCAAAATATATGGACCACAAATTTAACATTCCCAAGGTAAAGGAATTCCTAAGGTAAAGGAACTCTATGTCCATTTTTTTCACATATTGTGATTTAAACGGTTTGAAACCGAGAGTGATACGGAAGTAATTTCATGACATACATTACTTCTTAAATTTTCCACAGATCAGAATTAGGCGAACATACATTCTTGTTCCAATATATTATTTCACACACGGATTTTCATTTAAAATAGACCATCCAAGGCATAATTTTTACTTACCTTTCAGTCTGAAAAGAAATAACAAACATGGAAAGAATTTGAAAAAAAGAAAGAAAGAAGCAAAGCAGATACATTATAACGCAACTCTATTGAAAATTCCAAAGTAAAGGGTTCATGTTGATGTGCAAAGTTTGCATGGCATAAGCACGAAAAAATTAGTTTAAAATTATACCATTTGGGATATCTTTCAGCGCAGTTCCACGGCCCTGCAAACAAACAAGCACAAGAGTAAATCTCCAACATAAATATAAACTGCATACAAGACACAAGAAGAATTCTACACATATATGGAGTGAAAATAACTACGATAAAACTCGAAGACGCATCTTCTCAATATTTAATTCCTTTCCGGAGTCCTCGATACTGGCAACCAACCTTTCCACATATTTCCGTTCACGTACATGTCTTCTTCTCACGTGGGGCCTTCTGTTCCTTCTCCTCTACAGTCTCCTTCATATTACTATTGGACTTGCTCCCCACGCTAATTTTTTACCTTGGGCGTTTGTTTGAGATATTCTCTTCACTAGGCTTTTCTTCCTCTTCTTTCATTCCATCAGCCTCGTCTTCAGCCTTCTCCTCCTCAGTGTCTTTATTGGTTTTCTTGGTATCTTCATCAATCTCGTCACTTTTTACTTCCTCAATTTCTCCATCTTCTCCTGCCTTATCTTGATTTTCTTTGTCAGCCTCAGTATCTTCCTTTTCTTCTTGGGACACATTTTCCTCTTCTGCCTTCTGTTCAGTTTCATTTCCTTCCTTGAGCTCTTCTTTATCCACATTCATTTCTTGATCGAATTTCCCATCATCATCATCACATTTATCTTCTTCCATTTCTGCCACTACGCCAAGCTGCTCCTCTTTTGCATCCGTTGCAGTCTCAGTTTTTTCCTCTACATCACCCTTCTTCTCCGGCTCTTCACTGTCATATTCCACAAACTCGGACTCTTCAACCATAACTGCCGAAACTGATTTGTCGTTTTCACCCAGAGCCAGTTTCGTTGAGCCAATATACGCACCCATAACAGCTGAAACTTATTTGTTGATTTCACCCAAAGCCCATTTCGTTGAGCCGAAACACACTGCGAACAAAATTCATACATTACAACTTTCGCATGTAAGCAAAAGAGTTAAATGAAGGAAAGACAGATTGTCAAACGCTAGGCAAACAAGTAGTAAGCGCACTTTCGGAATCCTCTATAATTGATGAAAAAAACAAACAGGAAAATGTACCAGACAGATTCACAATTGAAATGATAGAATCCCCAAATTCAATTTACAAAGTTGTCGATTCTATCCTAGCGAGTTGCCCGATTTCCGCACCCGAAAGAAAGAAGCACGTTTAATTGAGAAAGCCCATTTCACATAAATCAGATTCTATACACCACACGGAACAAAGATCTGGAGAATCACCCAACATGCTCAGTAGAGAGACTACTAACGGAAAATAAAAACATGGTCTTGAAACGAACATGCAAGAAAAAAATGGTAATTCTCAAATAGAATTCGAAACCCTAGCCCGCAAAGGCAGCATGAACACGAAAACAAAAACGAAAACCATGAAAGAAAAAAAAACATAAATTAAGTTGCAGAAAAACGAGGAATTGTATGAGCGAAACCGAAAAACTTACGGGAATTCAAAGGCAAAAGGTTGGAGGTAGTATTGGAGCACACCGAATTGGAAAAAAGAAAATTGAGTACTTTCTCTCTCTAGTTGCAGGCAGCAGAGGAGCCTCGCTTTTGGTTTTGGGATTTTATGAGCGGACTTCAAAATCGAATTTTAAATCCAGTTTTTAAAGGCCATTCGGATAGACACTAGCAGATTATTCTAAAACGGAGCACAAGTAAACGGCTGCGATCGTGTGCATGAGGATCCTATGATTGGACGGATGAGATTTCACAGTGTGTTTTTCGTTATAATTGTACGAAGTATTTTGAAACAAAATCTGATTATGGTTTATAAAATTACATTTAATAAGCATCCAATAATGAGGTAGAAGTCTACGTGTACTTCTACCTCTCACCTAAAAACGAGATAGAAATCGTTGGAGCTGCGCGTGTTGAGATTAGAAGTTCCTAAAACTTTTGAGGTAGAAGAACTTTTACCCGGTAGAGATGAAAAATAATATTATTTTATTATTATTATTATTATTATTATTATTATTATTATTATTATTATTAATTTTTAAATATTATTTTATATTTTAACGTTATATTTTAAATAAAAAATAATAAAAACTAAGAATGTTATATTTTAAATAAAAATTAATAAAAAATAAGAATTTTGAACTAATTAAAATTTTAACTCATATTATTTACATTTTTATTTTATATAAAAATTAATTAAAATTAAAATTTTTTAAATGATTAAAATTTTAACGTTAACAATTATTACATTTTTATTTTATATAAAAATTAATTAAAATTAAAATTGTTTAAATAGTTAAAATTTTAACGTTAACGAATTATTTATATTTTTATTTTATATAAAAATTAATTAAAAATAGTTTTTATTTTATATAAAAATTAATTAAAATTAAAATTTTTAAAATAATTAAAATTTTAATGTTAGCGATTTGTTTTACATAAAAATTAATTAAATTTATGTTTTGTAATATTTTTATTTTAATCATGAATTATATAAAATATTAAATATTTATTTTATTTTATATAAAAATCATTTTTTAACGTTTATTATTATTATTATTATTAATATTTAAATATAAATAATAATTTAAGTATTCATTATATTTTAAATTTTTATTAATTAGAGTATAATATAATTATAATTATAAAAAATGGAATTTACAGCATGTTATTAACTACTCCTAATAAATATAAATTATCATTGATTTATAATTAATTAATTAATTAACTACTTATTTATAATTTGGAAAAACTGTTTCACTTAAATTTAATGAAACTTAAAACTATTGTATATCCAAAATCTCTCTAATTTTATTTTTACAAAATCTCTCTAATTTTATTTTTATTATGGAGTAATTTAATCTTACTATTGTGATTGCTTATATCTTTTGAAAACGAGGTTGGTTTAAAATCAAGGTTTAAATTGAGTGGATGTATGACTTTTATTTGTACACAAATTTTGTATCGTATATTATTATTGGAGAGTATATTCAAACGTAATAAATTACACTCCCTCTATGTAAAAAAATTATGTTCACATTTTTTTCATGTCTCAATTTAATATAATATACTATATTTTTTTCACTTAAAAATATAATTTGACCTCTAACTTTTATCTAGAGTACTACTTTTTAAATTTTAAACTAAATTATTTTTCAATTTAAAAATACATTGATATTTCTACTTTTTTTTATCAAAAATAAAAAGTAACATTTATCCAAATGTATATATCTTTAGAGCAAAAGAGGGTATATTTTAAAATAAAATAAAAAGTTTTTAAAGTGATGAAAATGTATGAAAAAAATTGAATCTATTAAAAAAGAAAAAAAATATTATTACTTTTTCACTTTAATACAATTTTACCTTTATTTTATTCATTTACTTTTTCTAATTTACCTACAATTACTTTAGTTTGAAACTTAAAAATAAATTTATCCTTCATTTTTTGCTCAAAAAGTTAAAAAGTAACATTTTCTTTAATCCTTTATTTTATTTTTTAACTTAAAAATAAATTTATATCTTTCATTTTTTGATAAAAAAATCAAAATGTAATTTTTTTTTTAATTCTCGGAAAAAGGGTTTTATATTTATGAAATTGAAAAGGTATTTATTTTTTCAAATTTGCACCAGTTGACTAATATTTTTTGTTAAGTCATCGGTTATTATTGTCCAAACAAAATAGAATACGAAAGCCAACAAAGATTATTCCTTTTTTACGTTATCTCGTAAGAACAAAGAAAAGCCAACAAAGACAAAGCAAAGTCAAACGAAAGACTCTACATTATTGTACAAACAAAGTAGAATACAAAAGCCAAACAAAGACTATTGTTTTTACATTAGGAACAAAGCAAAGTCAACAAAGACGCATCAAAATCAATAAAAACGGAAAATCTACATTGTTGTATAGACAAAGTAAAATACATAAGCCAAGAAAGACGAACAATCAATAATTTCACAATCATTCCACATTATTGTACAAGCAAGAGCAAGCTAGACGGAACAAGCAATAATTTTCTCACTCACTCTAGATTATTGTACAAACAAAGCAACATTGAAAGAAATGAATGGTGAGTAGTCTTTATTATGATTTTTTTTTTTTTTAAATCAATTCTTATCTTGTAATTAAAATATTATTGCACTTGGTAAATATGTAGGAAATCCCACGAATAAATTTGGAATTGCATCTAGACAGAAAAGACTCATAAGAATATAATGCAATAGAAGCAAAATGTAAGAGTAACTGGGCAATGTGTTAAATTTTATTTCTCTAGAAAAACACTAATTTACGATTTTGTTTATAACCTTTTGTTGCAGTATCATGGTCATAAGAACTAAGAAGATGAAGGTAAAAAAGAGGAGCGTGGTGCACAAATGAGAGTTAGGAGATCACTAGCACCCGAACTTCAGCAACATCTAAGTGAGAGACAAAATTGCAACACTTATCATATAAATATAATTTTAGTATCTCTGTAGTACCGAACGACTTGCTGAACTATAGAATCGAGGAGTTTTATCTTATGCATTCTTGATTTTCATTTGATGGAGTTAACCAGGCTTGAAATATCACTTTGAAAATATTGTTTTCTAAAAAGATTTGATTACATACCTATAAATTCTAAACATACTCTTTAGTGCACATTTTCTTATTTAATCATAATTAATTCAAATAATTAATCCTTATTTAATTTTCCATTGAAATATTTATTTGGTATGAAAATTTTGTTGACTTTCTTCTACACAAGTCTGTTTCTCAACCGCACATCTCCTAGCAGCCGTGCAATAGAGTTTCTCCACTCTATTAAAAAAAAACGTACTGCGTAATCGTGCTGCAAATGATTAAAAAAGCCTCGAGGAAGTAGATTTTTCTAGGGGTTAGTTTGTTTTTTTTCCTGAATTAATTAGTTTATATATTTTAGTTTTTTTTTTTTTTTATCGTTTTTGAAGAATCAGAGATTCGATTCTATTAACAGTTTGAGATTTCGTTGATTTAGGAGCATCGCATTCCCATGGATCCTTATCCACTGCGAACCACTCCCATTGAAGAAGATGACTACAACTGGGGTATTCTTTTTTTTATTCCTCAAATTCAATTCAATTATTTTTATTTTTCTTTTTTCATTTGGATTTTATTGTTGCTGTTTTTCTTACTTGGAAAAGCTATGTGGTTATACTAAAATTATTAGATCAGTAAATTCATTCGATATTGCAATTGAAAAGCTTTGAATCTGAGCTTCTGATTTGAAATAGGACACTAATTCAAACCCCCGGTACGATTTCGTGCTGCCCTAAACGAATTCAGCAGCAAGCCCTTTTCATATGTAAATAGCTAACCATAACACTTAATAAACTTAGTTTCAAGGCTTCAAGTGTTGTTTTATGTCACACTTTACTGTGGAGTTCAGTCTGTAATTGAATCTATTGCTCTGATCGTTTTGCTAGATACGGATAGATTCGTGATTCCAAGCTTCGAAATCGAAGTTGCCAACGAAACCAATCTTCCAAAACTAGGAGATTCTAAATCGCTCAACGGTCGAAAAAAAATAGTCGAGAGTACATTCATTTGTGAGTGATACTTCTATCTTGTTTTTTTTTCAGGCTGAAAAAGAAGAGGAATTACATCTTCGACCCCACAAAGCTCCTCCTTCTCAAGCAAAACAACAAGAACATAACTCTTTGACTCGCAAGCAAATGTTTAAGCAGAAGCTGAAGGCAGCTGACAAACGGCACAGTGGGACTGAAACGAGAAAATAAGGTGGATAGTTTAAGGGATATTGTTGGCGATGAAAAATTTCCCGTGTCGCTGTCCAACCATTCTCCTAGGGATTGGCTCGACCCCCATTGCCACGAGTCGGAGTTTGAACGAAGGAATAATTAGATTCTTCGATAAATTCGTCCAATATTTTTGCAACCTACTACTAGGTTTCTTATTTCTTGTGCTAGTTACTTGTGCTAGTTACTTCAATGTTTGTATCATCACATTCACATAGGAACTTACTAATTGTGTGCTTTGGCAATAGTTAATATATTGTGTGCTTTGGCAATAGTTAATTTATGCCCTTCAAATTCGTGTTCATTACTAATTTTTTTATGTTTTTATATAATTATTTTTAATTCAAAATTGATATTCGCATAATCAATCAACCCTAAATTTTATAAATTGAATTATTTGTTGCAGGTTTTGTTGAATTAATTAAGCACATACTTTTGATCTCCAAAATAGTCTTAATGAGAGGTGTGGACCAGGCCAGTAAATGTATTAGGCCCAAATTCACAGATGCCCGTAAAGAAAAGAGGCCTGAGCCCAGAATAATTCGGCCCACAGCCTTCGGAGAAAATAAAAATAAAAATTAAATAAAATAAAAGCTCAAACTTTCGGATAAAGCAGTACAGATGAGTCTTCACCCTCAACCCCCAAAATCCTGATTTTTTTTTTAAATTATTAAAAAATGGCGTCAATTGCTTCACCGTCTCTTTCCACTGTACTGTTCGCGGCATGCAATTCATCCAATTTATCTTCCAGGCCGCAGCTTTCGTTTGCTTCAAAGTTGCCGACCGTGAAGCCCTCGCGAATGTCGTCTTCCAGGATTTTGGCTGCTCCTGAAGTATTGGAATCAAATGCGGACTCTACGACGATTGAGGTTCAATTTTATTTTATTTTGGGTTAAATATGTTCAATATATTTTTCATTTTCATTTTGTGTTTTTTAATAAGTTCTATTTCTCATGAAAATGGGGTTTTGGTTTTTGTTGATGCGGGTTTTAGGGCGAGGTTCCTTCTTCGGAAATATTGAGTATTGGTGCGGATTCGGATAAGGTATTTTTATTTTATTTTATTTTATTCTATTTTTCACATTGTATTGTAAACACAAGCTTTGCTTTGTTTGAAAGTTGAATTAAATGTTATTGTTGTTATACTATTCAAAATAGATTTACTTATGGTATGTCGTAATCGGTAGCCTATCCAAATTGGGTGATAGTGTTTGAGGATTGTATGCATCTATTGATCGCAAATGAAAACCATTAAAACAAATTTAAACTTAGAGAGCCGGAACCCTTTAACGTAACACTGATGAAATGGGTTTCTTTCCTTTTTTTATGTGTTTAGTTTTGCTTGTGCTGATCATTTCGTATGATTTGAAGTAAAAGATTGACTGTGGTTGTAAAATATATGTAATTGAAGATGGATCATTTCACCCCGAATGTAGGGAGATGATATATTTTAAATCATATTTTCAAAGTAGGTGAATAATGGTGGTGCTTAAAGTGTTGAGTTGGCTAATTTAGATGCAGAGTGACAATTGCTTTTTAGAGGACATATCCATCGGACGACATGGGGTTTGTGTTGCATATTTCCCTTAAATTTCCCGCCTTCATTAAAATTCCATAGTTTTAAGAATGATGGTACAATAATCTTCTTGTGTACAGCATACAACATGAATTAAAATACACGGTTGTTTTTAAGCACTCATAATTAAATTTGACTCTATTTAAAGCAAATGAAGTTATGCATCTTATGGTTTTGATATCCTATGAAAGCCATATGTGGATATCAACTCATATATTTGGCTACTTTTTCTGGGTATTTATGTTTACATGTATTGATACGAAACATTCGCTCATGCAGTTATGATGATAAGTTCTAAAGTAGGAACTCTCCCTATGGTTCTAGTTGCAATATTTTCACTGTTAATAACGTGAGTTGGATTTTGAAGTGATTTTCTTACTTAAGGGGTAAATAGAACAATGAATTTGAAGTTTGAAGTGGAACACAAAAAAAATAATTTCTCAAAATGTAGTTTTTGTAATTTTCACAATTTGTTTTTGAAATTAGATCAAACCTCACTTGTACTTTGTGTAATCAACCCTCAAGTGTAGGTGCTAATTACCTGACTTCCAAAATTGTTCTTTGTTGTGTTCACAACGTATATATTATTCTCGCAGGCATCCCCTAAGCAGAAGATAAGAATCAAACTGAGATCGTACTGGGTTCCGCTGATCGAGGACTCGTGCAAGAAGATCATGGACGCGGCCCGAACAACAAATGCGAAGACCATGGGACCCGTGCCTTTGCCGACAAAAAAGAGAGTGTACTGTGTTCTGAAATCACCGCACGTGCACAAGGACGCGAGGTTCCACTTTGAAATCAGAACCCATCAAAGGATTATAGACATTCTTTACCCGACCGCCCAAACGATCGACTCCTTGATGCAGCTTGACCTGCCAGCTGGCGTTGACGTGGAAGTCAAGCTTTAGTCTTTAGAGTGGGTTGGTGTTAAATTCCACTTTCTTGTAGACTAATGCAAAGTGGTGGAAAATTATCACGCCTGTATGCTACTCCCTGCCTTCTTCCGTCTCACAACATTTTGCTTTTTATTTTTATTTTTTGATTTCATAATATCCAATATTTTTTCTTTTAACACATCAGCAATTTTTAAATTAATATAAAATTAAATTATCAATTTTACTTTTTATTTTCTCTGTAAAAGTAAAATAATAGTGCTATTTTTGTCCTATAAAATTATGTTATCAGATAGAGGCAATATCAATTTTATTTATTCTACTTTACTTCAAAATTTTATTATTGTAAACAGAGAACTGAAATAGTATGTGAACATTAAATTTATAACAGATAGAGTAATTTTCAAAAATTGAACAAATTTAAAATTTGTACTCCAAATAGCATCTAAACTACCATGAGGAGATGATCACAATAGTAATACTAGTAATTATAATTTATAACAGAAGTAATTTTCAAAAATTGAACAAATTTAAAATTTGTACTACAAATAGCATCTAAACTACCATATTTATGTAATTTATTTTACTTTTTTTTATAATTATAAAATTAATAATACCCTAATTAAGAAAAAAATAAAAAAATTACCCTTAAATAAAAAGTATATTTTATGAAGTTTGAAATAAAAATTAATAAACTAAAGTACTCCTTTTCCTAAATACTTCTTATGATAATAATATTATTAAGCAATAAATAATAAAATCATAATATTACATTCCATTAATATATTTAAAATTAATCATAAATAGAGTTATATATATTTTTCCATTTATTGCATATTTTAAATAGTAAAAACAAATGATAGTAGTAGAATATCCAAACATTTAGATTTTAATAAATGAAATAATAATAATAATAGCACGACTTCTTCGTCCTCCGTCTATTTAAATTGTCCTCCTCTCTACTCCGCCACACACAACACAATTCTCTGTTTCCCATGTCCACAAATTTTATCGGATCGCCACTTGCACTCCACCACCGGAATCCCCGAGTCACTCCCTCCACCACCCAATCCATGGCGGCGTGCGTGCACTCCTCCGGTACTCCACAGAAATCCAATCCAACCGCCGACCTCGACGATTACGTCACTTTCTGCCGACCTAATTTCCCCGACTCCGTCTCCTGCGCCCCAAATTCCGACAAAAACCCCCAAATCACAAACCCTAATTTCGAAGATTTATGGCCGCGGCTAATGTCCGAAGCCAGGTCGGACGCCGACCAGGAACCCATCCTATCGAGCTACTACTCCGACTCGATCCTCCGCCACGGCTCCCTGGAGAGCGCCCTCGCCAACCACCTCTCCGCGAAACTCGGCGGGTCCGGCCTCCCGAGCGGTACCCTCTTCGACCTTTTCGCGGGGGTCCTCGCGGAGGATCCGGAAATCATGCCCTCAGTCAACGACGACTTGCGGGCCGTGAAGGAGAGGGACCCGGCCTGCATCAGCTACGTCCACTGCTTCCTCCACTTCAAGGGCTTCATGGCCTGCCAGGCCCACAGGATAGCCCACAACTTGTGGGCCCGGGGCAGGAGGATCCTGGCCCTTATAATACAGAGCAGGGTCTCGGAGGTCTTCTCGGTTGACATCCACCCGGGGGCGAAGATCGGGAGGGGCATCCTGCTCGACCACGCCACGGGGCTCGTCGTCGGGGAGACAATGTTTCGATACTGCACGGGGTGACTTTGGGTGGGACCGGGAAGGCGTCGGGGGACCGGCACCCGAAGATTGGGGAGGGGACTTGTGTGTTGGGGAATGTTAGGGTTGAGGAGGGGGCCAAGATCGGGGCGGGGTCCGTGGTGCTGAAAGGGGTTCCGGCGAGGACAACGGCGGTGGGAAATCCGGCGAACTTGATTGGGGGGAAGGAGAATCCGACCAGGATGGTTGATATGCCGAGCTTCACCATGGATCATATCTCGAATATATCTGAGTGGTCGGATTATGTTATTTAGATTTTGATTTCTTTGGGATTTTATGTTGGTTTAGGGTTGTGACTTGTAACTTATGTGGCTTGTATTTTTTTACTGGAATCCAGATTAAAGAAGATAAAGAATCAAATTTCATTTATCGGAGCAACCGATATTCCGTCCTTGCCTCAGTCTCGTCATCGCACTGGCAAAGCTTTGTCTTAGGTTCTCGCTTTCTCCCCTATTTTAAATTTGTAAGCCATAAATCATCTCACAACAAAAATACGAACCAAGAATATATCATTATGTCGACTAATGGATGTTACAATGTAGATCTGTCAAGACTCAAGACCTCACGTCTCTCAATCAAATTATGCAAAAATAATGTCATCACAAAAAAGTTTTACTCTTACTCTTAAAATAATCTCATCACAATAGAGTTATACTTTCACCCTTAAATATGGAGTGTGATTCTATTTAAAATACTCTTTCCTGCCATTAATAGATGTCATACTTTTCTAGATACGGAGTTTAAGAAAATTGTTATTTTTTTTATTTTTTAATTAAAAAGTTAAGGTAAAAATATATTTTGAAGTAGAATAAAATTGTATATTAAAATGAAAAAATTAGAATAATTATTTTCTTTTTTGGTTGTGTCAACTATTATTGGACATCCCAAAAAGAAAAGTATGAAAACTGCATTTGGACCGAGTAAGTATGAATTACTACAATTTCACACAAAAATGCAACATTTTTCATATTTAAGTCGTTTCACGATAATTGATACATCCAAAAATAAATAAAACAATATGGACATTTTTAGTATTAGTATTTTTTAGTAAATACTCTCTCTCTCTTTCCGTGAGCAATACACATTTTTTTTAAATACAAAGAAAATATGTTTATTTTTAAGTTAAAAATGAATTAGATTTGTATATAACAACTTTTTCATTTTCATCATAAATATTGTTATTTTGAACTTAATTTCAATTTATTTCATTGCATTTCGCTTAAGTTCAGTACACCTTAATTATATAAGTTCCTTTCAAAATAAATTAAAATAAAAAAAAATAAAAAGTAATTCGAATTAATAATTGCAGGAATATATAGTGTAGTTAATGCTAGAATATTATTAATATATTTTTTTAAAATATTTAACAATTTATAAAAAATATTTATTTTGACCCATTTTGTTCCGTTCATATCAATCGTATCGATTAGGGGTGGAAAAAAAATATCGAAATATCAAATTTATCGTACCGAAAAATGTCGAAAAATACAAAATTCAGTATATTGAAATTTTCGGTACAATATGATACCGTATCGATAATTTTCGGTACAATATCGGTATGAAAATTTTAATATTTCGGTATATACCGATATATCGATAAGAGTCGATATAGTTCGATATTTCGGTATATATATACTTCGGTATGCAAAAAAAGTCGGTATGATTCGATATATCGATATTTTTGGTATAATTCGATAATAAAAATTTCGATATGATTCGGTATATCGATATTTTTAGTATACTGAAAGTTCGGTACGATATTGGTATTAATTTTTTCGATACCGAAATTTTCGGTACGGTAACGGTGTGACAATTTCGGTAGATACTCCGTTAGTATCAATTAAGTCATGTTCAGTTCAAGAACAGTTCTGGAAGTAACACCCTGTTTGGTTTAATAATAATTTCTAGTATAATAATCCCTTAAAACTCCCATTTTTTGGGAAACCTAACAAAAAGTGAGGCAAATAATCAAAACCTTAAGCACTAGTATCATTTTTAGTTTCCCATTATTTTCGGGACAAAAATAACAGAGTAAGAAAAGGAAGTGTAAGTATCAAAATTTGAGGGGGCAAAACACAAATAAATAAAATCTTATTAGTGTTTGAGCTTATGAAAGAGGTTATGAACTGATCCCCTCTCTCCCGCTCTATGTTGACTCTATAGTCAGTCTCACGCTACTACTTCCCCGCCTATTAAAATGAACCTTTTTTTAGAATATTCAATCACCTTTTGTTCTTTCCCAAAATACCCCTCCTTTTCTTCTTCTTTCACTACTCTAGAACATTCAATCAAGCTTCTATACAATTATTCCAAAAAAACAAAAGGGCACAAGAGTACAATACCAATCCTAGGGTTTCTTTAGTTGTATTGTATATATATTTACATGATTAGTTAGTGAGTAACTTTTCAATTTTTATTTTTACCATGACCACAAGAGATTTCATTGCATGAAGATGGAGATGAGTATTATTATTCCATGTTTCTAAGGTTTTTTTTTTTTTTCCTTTTCTTCTTAGTGATGTACAATGTTTTGTACATGATCAATTCTTGATTTTTAGGGGTGTTATCGTATTTTTATCGTATTCGATGCAGTGACTCACGGTGGATATGGACTCGTCGGAAGCTGCGAAGATAGTGCACGACCGAATCAAACAGCTTGAACCGAATGCTGCGAAGAAGATCCTCGGGTACTTATACCTCCAAGAAGTCCCTCCCCAAGAAATGATACGTTTAGCCTTAGGCCCCGACGCCTTGATCCTCAACTTGATCCGCAACGCGAAATCCTCGCTCATCGTTTTACCTAATTCCCCGCAGCAGCAGCAGCACTTTAATAATCCGGTAGTGATGATGAAGACTTGTCATTACTTCACCCGAGGCTTCTGCAAGCACGGCAGCAGCTGCAGATACTCACACGACAGTAATTATCCGGTCGTGTTTTACGAGGACAAGCAAGTGCTCCACCCCTTTTCTCTTGAGAAGCTCGAAGCAGAAATCGTCGAGCTCCTGAAATCCCGGAAGTGCTACCCCATTTCCATCGCCTCTCTTCCCATGATGTACTTCGAGAGGTACGGGAGGACTTTGCAGGCCGACGGGTATTTGACCGAGAGTCAACGCCACGGGAAAGCCGGATACAACCTCACCCGGCTCTTGGCTCAGCTCAAGAACATTCGGCTCGTCGACAGGTTTTTGTAATGGGCCATTTTTACAATTAGGCTAAACTTTAGGGGTTGTTTTTGATATTATTATTATTTTCCTGCAGGCCTCACGGGCAGCACGCGGTGATGCTGGCGGAAGACGCTCCCAAGTACAACTTGGAAATCAGAGCCGATTCTCGATGCTGCAATAATTCCAATGTCAACGGTTCTAGGCAGATTTACATGACGTTTCCAGCGGAGAGTGTGTTCAACGAGGAAGAGGTGTCGAGTTATTTCAGGTAATGCCGTTTTTAAAAATTCGTTTTTTTTTTTTTTTTTGAAATATTTTTACCAACTGATGATGAGTTGTGTGTGTTGTGCAGTACTTTCAGTCCGGTTCAGGACGTGAGGATCCCGTTCCAGCAGAAACGGATGTTTGGTTTCGTGACGTTTGTGAGCGCGTACACTGTGAAGTTGATCCTGTCTCAGGGGAACCCGCATTACATTTGCGGTGCTCGTGTCCTCGTGAAGCCTTATCGGGAAAAGTCAAAGCTTGCCGAACGGTATGATCAATCGATAGATTTCAGAATGTGCAAACAATCAATTATTATTACTATATGTTTGGAATGGCAGGAAGTACTTAAAAAAACTTGAACCCCCACCTCCTATGCAATATTACCACTCACAACCACTCGATATAGAGTCGGAGCTTGAATCCAGTAAGTTCTCGAATCTAAAATGGAATTTGGTATTTATGAAAGTGATTAAAGAGAATTAAGAAGTTTGAGTGATGCCGACGCCGACAGGATTCTCTTATAACCTGTCAAGGAGGCGGTTCATGGTTGAACAGAACAAGAGTAGCCTTGAGTTTGAGACGAGGCATTTGTCTCGACTCCAGCTATCTCCGAAGCCTCTGCCCTGCTCGGATTACGAGCTTAAATATTCACTAGATAACAACAGTGATCAGGAAAGGTTAGTTTTTCCTTGCATTGTGATTAGTCTCGTTCGTATATATATTGCTTGATCGATGGTGATGTTTTCTTGCACTTGCAGCTCTCAAGAACTTAATCTACCAGACAGCCCCTTTGCCAGTAGCATTTCAGCAATGATATGATGTAGGAACAAAGAGAGAGCTCTCGTAGAGTAGTACGTACTAGTTTTAAGAAATACGTAGTGGAAGAGGAAATACACACTGGAGAATGGACATTAATATCTTTTTATCCCGATATACATATAGGGCGAGGGAGAGGGTGGCCGTGTAAGAGTTAGGAATGAGGTATTGGGTCGGGTGGCCGAGAAAAAAATAACATGTAACATGCATGGTTTACGATGATTAAGTGTTTGCAAAACCGAATATTTTTCCCTTGTGTTTGGAAACACTTTCTTCTCCCATTGTCTTTTGATTGTATATGTTTGTATCAAACCTCTCAAAATCCAAACTGTATGATCAGTAACAACACAAACACATCCATAAGCCATCGAGACGCAGAAGCACACCCACAAGTCGGACGTGTACGTACAGCTTCGGTATACATCCTCCGAGCTGCTGAGATGACATCATCGACCTCCCGAGATGGATGCAGTCGGTAGGAAAAGGATCGGATTCAAAACGTATATAGAGAATATTCATACCACATGATAGTCGAAAACGAAGGAAAAGGATCGGATTCGAAATCACACTAACTTGAGGAACTAGTTCAGAGAAGGACTATATTTATTTTGATTTGGTTTCAAATAAATATTATGAATGTTGTACCATTACATTTTGATTTTGATTAATTAAAAAGATGTTGTTACGGAAGAGTCTTAGGAGCTAAACGACTTCCCGATAGAGCAGGTCCGTCTGACGGTGCAGCCGACGGACGACCCGTCCCTCCCGTGACTGACGTTCCGGACATGGGTGATCGAGGTGACGTCGTGCGTGCTGCTGGCGTTTGTGAACAACTTCTTCGGGTACCGCCAGAACAGCGTGTGGTTATCGTCCAATCGATACCATTCAGTTTTCAGATCATCACCACCCTTTAATTTGGCCTCTGTTCCTTGTCGTGCAAAGCCCTGCACCATCCAATTAACCAACCGAGTATTATTATTAATTACACGAAATACATAGTATATAGTATTAATTACCACATGCTGTTCTGCCGGAACCCGAACAACTTGTTCACGAACGACAGCTGCACGCACGACGTACGTAAGGCCGATCACCCACGTCCGGAACGTCAGGCACGGGAGGAACGGGTCGTCGGCGCCACCGTCTGACGGACCTCCTCGATCGGGCAGTCGTTCAGCTCCGAAAAATCGCCCGTAACAACATCTTTTTAATTAATCAAAATCAAAATCAAAATTCAGTTATATATATGTGTCGGCTTCTTCTTATGTGTTGGTGTGAATGGAAAAGTGAGAGGGGTAGGTAGGTAGGTTAGAAGTGTTAGAGGTGGTTAGGTTATAGGAGTGTTAGGTAATTAGATTAGGAATGTTAAATAATTAGGTTAAAATTAATACACACTAGCTAGAGAATGGACATTAATATCGATCCCAAGGCATGAAGTTTCCCTCGCTTTTTATCCCGATATATAGGGAGCTGAGGGTGGCCGTATAAGAGTTAGGACTTACGTATCGAGAAAAATATAACATGTAACATGTTTGACGACGATTGACTTGTTTGCAAAACCGAATATTTTTCCCCTGTGTTCTTGCATTTCACTCTCTTTTGCTAGTACTGTATATGTTTGTATGATAATCCTATGTGTAACAACGACACCATTTAATTGTTTGAGATGGATATAAGTATAATATTGTTTAATTTATACTAAAATGTTGTTTAAGGAGATTGAAGCTTTTCAAAATTTTGAATCTTAAATGAATCCAATTTAAGTTCAAAATAATTGAACTTGATTCCCTACGAGTAGGCTTGGGCCGACAAGCCCAAAAATTACAGCATCCAAAACTCATGCCACTCATAAGTGAGCCCCAAAATGACTATGCACAAACAGTGACATATTTGGTAGTCCAAGCTTTATGGTCCCGACCTCGACCAATGGTTCGGGTTGGGCCAGAAATATCATGACCCAAAACATTTGGACTTTTTAGGCCCGGCCCAATGGGCCAATCCCAATTTTGGCCCGATTAGCCAGGCCAGCACAATTCTTATTTATTTCTATTTTTTATTATTATTAATAATTTTATTATAAGTTTTAAGTAACATTATTTTTATTTTTTTTATGATTTTAGTTAAATTCATTACCATAAAATATTATTATTTATTTAATAATTTAATAATTATTTCATATTAAAATATATAAATATTATAAATAAGGGGGCTCGATGGACCGGTCGGTCCAAGTCTCACATCTACTTGTGAGTTCTAAATAAATCAGTCTTATCTTAAATTAATATTTTAAAAATCGGCGCCTAAGCCCGTCTAGGCGGTAGGCGGAGGTTAACCGTCGAGATTTTTCATTTTAGACGGTTAGACAGACCTAGGCGGCAGTTAAGCGGTTTCAAATACAAATGTTGAAATAATACTTTTTTTCTTCGTTGCGAATTTGACGTTTTTATTGATTATAAAGATTTTAAAAAAATGATATTTTATGTGTAAGTTGAATTAATAATATTATATATCTATACATATATAATTTCAGGATCCACTAATGCCACGTGGACTAATAGAAAATCAATAATAATGTTGTGTTCACACTATAAATTATAAATAAAAAAATTATAAATTCTAAATAATAATATTATTAAGCATATTTAAATTATATATAAATTCTAAATAGTAATTTAAAATTATATATTTTTAGTAATAATAATTAATCATAATTTTAAATATATACGTTTAAATTTCTTTTTCTCAAAATTCTTTTATTATTTTATTAATATTAATTTAATTCCAAGTAATCGTATCTCATAAAAATCGATTTTCTCTTATTTCCTAATCCACAGTAGTTAAAAAAAATGATCAAACTTTTTAGGTATATTATTTTCTCTGATTTAAATTTTTATTTTTCTGAACATTGAATCGATTATACGTTTTTTTATTTATTCATTTTTTTCCTCGTTTTTTTATTTATTTTATGTATTAATTATATTTTTTTTCGCAGATTCTAGAATCAAATCGTCGAGATATTAAATATGTTCGACTAGATTTTTTTTTAATTTTTAGTTTATCCCTAATTTAATTCTGTAAAAAAATTTGTTTTGCAGGTTAATGTTGTTATATTAATATTATTGCATTTGTGTCGTCTCATCCCCTCCATGTTCACCAAGTAAATTCAATTTATTTTATATTTTTATTTATTTTCTAACTTTATAATTTCTATTTTTTTTATTTTCAATTAATTTTGATTTTCCCTCCACCTATGCTGGATGTGTTTGACACTCGAGGAATGCAGAGACGAGAAAGCGGAATGCAGAGACTAAATTAGGGGTGACTATTCGGTACGGACGGGTACCCGCACCCGAATTTTTCGGGTACCCGTACCCTAATAATAAAAAAAAAATCATCCCATAACCCGACTCTCTTTAGTAAATCGGGTACCCAATACCCGAGCCGGGTAAACGAGTACGGTAATCGGGTACCAAAATTACCCTAAAATTTTAATTTACAAAAAATCAATAATAATATTCAAATTCAATTATTTATTTTCATCAACTAACAATAAAAAATTATCAATTAAAGTTTAAAATTGCAATAAAAACAAAAATTATAATTAAAAATAATAAAAATATGTCATTTATTATATATATAATGTTTTAGATTTTTAATTAATATATCAATATATTTATTATTTTAATTTAAATAATTAATCGGGTATTTCGGGTATACCCGAACGGGTAATCGGGTACCCTAATACCCAATATTTTTTAAAATGAATTCCATAACCCTACGCTTTACCCAAATTTATTGGGTACGTGTATCTCCTCAATCAGGTAGGATGTAAATCGAGGGATGTGCTCGAGTAACAGACAAATATGGGAGATAGCCAATAGGACTAATTTCAGTACTAACTTTATAATATTTAAATGACTTTATAATATTTAAATGAAAACTCTCTCACTAGATCTCTTAAATTGGATAGGATGTAAATCGAGGGATGTGCTCGAGTAACAGACAAATGTGGGAGAGAGTCAATAGGTCTAATCTCAGTACTAACTTTATAATATTTAAATAAAAATTTGTCATATCCGAGACTCGAACTCTGCGTCGCTGGAGAATTAGACCAACATCACCACAGACCTTACCATTCGGCTATACCCAAGAAGCTTACATACTATAAATTATATCAAACAGACGTAATCTTTGAAAATAATAAAATTTTCATAATTGAGATAACGGTTAATAATGAGATTAATACGAGTTTACAAATTTAATGGGGGAGTTCGATTATTAAATAAAATAATTTCTTAGACCATTAATAAATTTTTGGTGAAATACGTTGGAAATTAAATAAAATTTTAGATTATTTCAATCTAATAAATCACGTGCATTGCACGGGCAGTGGTACTAGTTTTATGTAATTTGTGAGATGTATTGAAAATTGTTGTAATATATTAAATGTTATTTAATATATAATGAAGATGATCTAAATAATTATTATAATGAAAGTAATAAAAAAATTATCATTTTATAATATATATATATATATATATATATTATTTATAAAATATAATGTTAATTAATTAAATAAAATACAAAAATATAAAATAATTAATCTTCGCATAGTTTTTGATTAATCCGTTTAGACGCAAAGCTCTCGGTCACCGCTCGTTTAACGCTTAGCACCTTTTAAAACATTGCTTTAAACAATGGTTGACCCCTGATCGATAAAAAACATGTGCTTTGACGTCACAACAATGGTTGGCCAAATCGATGAGTCGCAACATAAGATAAATGACTCTAATATCACGTTGAAATGGAAAGTATGTGAGTGCGATCTCATGCCTAAAACACGAAAAAAAAATACGGTTGTAGGCACATTGCCTTACACAATAGTTGTCTCCCTAATCGAAAAACCACAGTTGTAGGCACATTGCCTTACACAATAGTTGTCTCCCTAATCGAAAAACCACATGGTCTCTGACGTCACAACAATGGTTGACCAAATCGATGAGCCGCAACATAAGATAAATGACTCTAATGCCAAGTTGAAATCGAAGGTATGTGAGTGTGGTCTAACGCTTAAAGCACGAAAAAACAAAGCGTTCTGACTTGTTGACTAAATCGATGAGTCCCAACAAAAAAAACATGACTCTGATACCACGTTGAAATCAAAGATATGTGAGTGCGGTCTTACGATAACGCAGAGAAAAACAATAATGGTTGGCTTAATCGATGAGCCGCAACAAAAATTACATAGCTCTGATACCACGTTAAAATCGAAAGTGTGTGAGTGCAATCTCACACTTAAACACACATAGAAGAGAGAGAGAGACCCGAAACACTAAAGGAGGTTTACATTCTAAAATTAACTGGTTCTAGTTCTCTACACTTATAATATGATTTTCCTTTCTACAAATTCACGGTGGAACAACTCACAAATGAGCTGGTTCTAGTTCTCTACACTTATAATATGATTTTCCTTTCTACAAATTCACGGTTGAACAACTCACAAATGAGCGCATTACACTTTAAACATAGTCGAGTCATATCGTTTCATACAAGCTAACTTTTTCGGTTTGAACACTTCAACCCGTTTTAAAAAATAAAAATATAGAAAAATCAGTGTCTTCAACTTTTTATTAGTCGAAGTCAACATCAAACGCTTTAGTACATGGATTCAGACAAAAAGATAATGGACATCCGATAGAGCAACTATTCGAAATTATATGGGTGGGGCAGCTTTAGGACCGTTATTCGAAATTCAAACTGGTGGGTCCCTACGTCTAATAAAATGGAAAATCTGTAAACACAAAATCACAATCTGGGTCTGGGCCTGTTATGGTGCAGTTTCATCACAGCAGTTCAAGGTCTATTTATAAGCACAAATGTGCGTGTTTGAGATACAATTCCCTATTTGTATTATAATTGAGATAATAGCGAAAAGGTATGATTATGTTTTATTTTTCTTCAACTAACCCGTTTGTTAAAATATTTCTTCACATGTTCGTTAACCCAGAAGCCGATCGGCGATCACAGTCTAAAGCATTGTTCACATGATTCTTGAGTTACATAACACAAAGGGGCGGCTATCAACAATAATGTAACATGGAACCACAGGGCGATGAGATGCGTTGAAGAGAGTATTTTTTTTTAAAAAACAAGGTAGAAGAAAAAGGTTATACATTGTTATATACTCAAGACAGCTACAGAACCCTACAAGGAAAGAATAATCAATACTAAAAAACATATTGAAGGGAAACCTAGAAGGTTATCCCTCTTATATTTTCACACTAATAAATCAAACAGAAACTCTGACATACAGTCTGAAATACATGAATCGCAGACCAAAAAAAACAAAAGCATAAAGAGTTTAAAGCCGACTAAACAGGGATTTAAAAAAATACAAAAAAAAAATCTCTACCTCCCGAAATCAACCAGTACCGTTTTTTTGAAATTTAAAAGGGTCGCACAACAAATATCGTGCAGTCTGATTTACATCTCAATCAAAATGCTGATAACAAACCCTAAGTTATGATCAAACCTCAATCCTTTGGAAAATCCCTTGAAACTGCTCTCTCTCTCTCTCTCTGAACATGTACACTTTGCGCCAAGACCCTGTTAACTCTGTGTATGACATCATTTATGATAAGCTGAGATATATTAATATCTACTGAGGGACTATGAACGAAACTCACAAACCACATTTGCCTTTTAACTTTCAGCTCCTACATCTTCAGAGTACTCGGAGATTCGGAGTTCCTAGGTAGCAATTCCTGAAAGCACAGAATCACGGAACAACTTTGGCTGTTAGACATTTCCAGCTTTAGAAAAAATTCAGCTCAAAGAATCAATATCTTGCAATGCTAGTATTGCAACAATAATCATTTTTAACTAAGTTCGTTTCAACAAATTTCCTAAAGATAAGGACTGGATTTTTTTTTTATTTTAACGGAATGTTGAGATCTATTAAAAAGACTTGAGATTGTAAAAAGGTGCATATTATGTCTACTCGTCTATATTATATATGTAAACTAAAAGCAAAAGCACAAAGGCATTTGATCACTATGAAAATAACTCGTCATGCTTACGTGTCTTAACAACTACAATATTTACCCGGAGTAGAGTATAAAACTAAAAAGATTAAGGAAACCGATTGAGGAACAAGAAAATATCATCGTGATTTGTATGAATCACGATGAAACAACACATAAATGAAAAGTGACTTTGATAAGTTTATGGAATTTTTTTCTATTATAGAAAAGAAAGAAGAGAAAGAACTGGGAGTTTCGAACATCCAAAAGAAAAAAGTAAGATCATAATAATTCAGGCAACATAAATATTGACCTACACATACTCGGTGAATCTGCACAGGTCATAACCTTAGGGAGAAGCAAAGTATAACAAAACCCGGATTTTGATAGAGATAAAAGAAAGCATTTGTCATGACCACAGTTGATTATAAATTAACAATTCGAGAGACACTTCCCTAATTGACTATCGCAAGTGCTCTTAGTTTAAAGTACATTAGATTCATTTTAACACAAGTGCCAGTTTTATCCTGGGTTGAGAGCACCTATAAGAACATGAGGAATTCTTGAATATACTGCCTATAATATCAACATCTTTCACGTCATGGGACAGTCATAGACATTGATTTAGATGCAGCACGAATATAGTGTAACCCAAGTAGACAAACATTAAGAGGTAAAAAGTATTATTTCTTCATGCTCGGCTCAGACCAGCGATGGAATTTAAATTCTTGAAAATGGGAGTAAATTTCAACAGCCTATAGCTAACATTTTATTACAACATGCCGATTATGTAGATGAAAATTACTTCTACAACTTAAATGATCATATAAGCTAGAAGAGCTAAAGTTTGCAACTTCAAGCCTTGAAATTTTGTTGTATCCACAAGAAAGTTATAGTAATTAACCAACACACTTTCTTATCATCAAGCTTCGCTTAACATATCTATGTGATTATGCTAACACATCCATCATTCAAGAAAAGAAAAAGGAAAAAACGCACATCTAAACACATTTCTTCTCTAAAAATAACAACACTCGGATTTTACTCCAAGTACAAAGGAATTAATACCTCTATTGGATTGTCTATTCGGGATGTCATAGCCCACCCCAAAATCTTCAGACTCTTTCGCAGCAATATCTTCTGAACTCCCAATACCATAACCGAATGATCCCGGATTATCCAGCTCAGAAGACGGAGTTTGCCAAGTTGGGTCCCCATAAGCAGACCCCCCGCGGTAAAATTCTCCAAAAGATCCCTCATACCCACCACCGCCGGATGGAGAAAACGAAGAAACAGTAGCCCCACTATTCCTCCTGAACCCTTCCGACCCAAGCGCATAGTTATTTTCTCCGCCTCTATAACCAACATTCCCTCCATTGTACCCAGCCGAACCTCCCCCGACCGAACCCGTATTATTAGAAACACCCCAATTCGCACCAGCATTTCTAAACACTCCAAAACCGCCACTCCCGGAACCAAAGTACGAGCCCGAGCCTACATTATTATTTCCAGTGTTATTAGCAAGTCCACTATTTCCCCACACACTCCTCGAAGGCGAGTTGAAAAAGGATTCCCCACGGCTGACATTCGTATTGTAACCAATAGGAGTATTATACCTGCCCTGACTACTACCACCGCCAGCAAAATAGGGGTTCACTACACGTCCATAGCCCATGCTAGAACCCGCCGCACTCAAACCCTGATCCATATTCATTCCCATTCCATAAGCAGGTGACCCGAATTGAGAAAACCCAGCACGGGCACCACCCAACGGGCTATACCTTCCATCCATTCTGACCCCGTAGCCACCGAGTGAGCTGAGATTGTATCCACCCTGTGGATAGCTGCTGAATAAGTTGTTTCCCCTGTTGAAACCGTAGTTGTATCCAAGGAGTGGGGTTCGGTTGGGCCCAGGAGACATTTCCTTCGGAACAGCCCGCTTTACCTCGACCATCTTTCCATTGAGCTCATGGAAATTTTTGTGGAGCACAAGATCGACGGCTTCCTCCGAGTCATATGTTATGAATCCAAAGCCTCTCGGCCTCTGGGTATTGTGGTCATACATGACCACGACATCTGTTATGGTGCCAAACTGAGCGAAGTAGGTTTTGAAGTCAGCCTCTGTGACCGTGGACGCTAATCCTCCCACAAAGATCTTTTTGGTCCGTGCAGCGCCCGGTGATCCCTGAGTGCTGCTACTACTGTTTCTGCTGATCAGGTGCTGGTCGTCCCTTGGGACGGCCTTTTTGGCTTCCACCTGAAGGAGAAAAGGATGTTTGAACAGTCCATGAGACAATGCAGGCAAAACTTAATAGGGATAATCACAAATACTACCCCTATTTGTAGTCTAATAACCGAAAAAACTCACTTGCGAGTTGCGACCCCTTTGCAGGTTGCACTTTTGTAAGAAATATAAATGTCAGGGTTATTTGTAATTTTGTTTGAAAGATAATTGTATTTTGTGTAACCATACCAAATTTAGATAATCGAACTCAAGACATTTTTGTTTTACTTGACATAAATATGTAGGAATTGACAATGACAAAATGCAGCATATTTACAAAGCATTCAGATGATATTTTACTCCGAACAACTTACAGCTCGCCCGTCGATCATGTGCTTCTCCTTAACGACTCTTTCAGCAACCGCAGGGTCGGAAAAGACTACGAATCCGAACCCGCGAGCACGGCCCGTGGTACGGTCCCGCATGATCACGGCCTCCACGACCTCCCCATAAGTCCCAAAATATTCCTTGAGGCGCTCCTCATTAGTGTCCCACGAAATCCCACCGATAAACAATTTACCTTGATCGGTCTCCATTTTCCTGAAATTGTTTAATTTTTATTCATTGAATCCAAAACCTCTCCGATCTTATCAAACGCGTGAATTGTACAGGAAACAGAATAACGTTCCATAAAAATCAGAAACTGAATCGATCGATGAACGCCAACAAATCCATCCGAACAAAAAAAAAAAGTACAACACCTTATCCGGTAAATCCGAGAGAACGCAGCAGTAGTATGAATCGCCGATCGAATATATGAAGTCGGAAAATGCCGGATTCGATTTCAATTCATTGGATCCCTGAATCATCAATCGCGATTCAACCTGCAAAGAAAACAACCCAAAATTCACGCAGATCAGGAAATCAATCGGGATGATGAATCGGCAATGTTTTTCAATTCAATCGAATAACTCACCGCTGGAATAGTATTTTTATTTTTTTGATTTAATATAATTTTGATGATGAAAACGAAGATCGATCGATCGATCTAATGAGAGGAATATGCATAAATGAAACAGAGGGTATTTTGTTCATCCTCTGTCTCCCTCCTCTGCCTTGCTTTCTCTCTTTTTATTATTCCACTTCTTTTTTAAACAAAAAATAAAAAAAGAAATGGAATTCCTTTATTTTGCTTACATGCGATGCGATGAGATTTTATTATTTAAATATATATATATATTAGGTAGAGAGAGAGTGTGTGTATGTATATATTGTAAGGCAAAAATCTCTGGTTGAAAAGAATAGTATTGGGAGGTAGATGACAGTTCACAGAAGATGATGAGCTTTACAGAAATAAATATATTTACCGTATTACTTGCTTATATCATCGTATAGTACTCACTAAAATCGAGTTTCTCTTTTTTTTTTTTCTTAATTACATTTTCATCGTTTGATTAATTATTTAATAGTATAATAAAGTTGAGCTTTAATGCATTGGACAAATTGAAGAGTTTCATAAATAATAAATAGAAAATAAAATAAATCAATCCTTAAGTAAATTTATTGATATATATTTTCTTGTTTTTAATAATTTATATTTTTTTTTGTTTGTGTATAATTATTTACACATTTTGAAATTAAATACTATTTTTTACAATTTTATCATCACAATATATTTTACTTATATTTATAAGAATTATATTGTCAACTAACCCTTCGATTTAATTACACATCAATATTTATAACTATACTTTATTTTAAAGTCATTAAAATAACGTTATATAAAAATTTAATATTTTTACTATAGTAAAATTAATATTTATATGATAAGTATATAAACAAATATTGTGATTTTAAATTTTATTAAATTAATTGTATATAAATACTTAATCAAATATTGAATAAGTTTACAATATATATAAGGGAGTTGCTATTTACACCTTCAAAAGTTATAAGTACATCGCTTATTAAATACACCTATTTAAATTTTAATTTTTTTTAAATTTTTTACTTGTATATAAATACTTAATCAAATATTGAATAAGTTTACAATATATATAAGGGAGTTGCTATTTACACCTTCAAAAATTATAAGTACATCGCTTATTAAATACACCTATTTAAATTGTAATTTTTTTTAAATTTTTTACATAATGCAACCGCTCCATTTATCAATACTATCCTTTTAAAAAAACAATACACAATACACCACTTATAAGAGTGTATTCAACTGGGATTTTGATGGATTTTTTTGGACTTTTAAAAGTATGTGGATTTGTATGGATTTTCTAAATCCATAGAGTTTACGTAGAGTTCGACTGACTTTTTCCATTGATTTTGATGGATTTTCATAAACTTTACATGATTCTAATATAATTTTTTTAATTGTTTTACTTGATTTTTTATAAACTTTTATATATAAAAAAATCTTAATTATTTAAAAAAATCCAAATTGTTCATAAATAAATATTATTATTTATCAAAAAATGTATTTGTTCAAAAATAAATAAATATTATTATGCATCATTATTATCATCTTCATTTACATTATTGTTATGCATCGGAACTTAGGATTAGAATACTCGCTCTCCGTGATTTTTTTGGATTTTAAAAAATTAATGGATTTTGAAAATCTATAGATTTTATGAAGAGTTTAACCGACTTTATTATTGATTTTATATGAATTTTCATAGATTTTAAAAAACCGTAAAATATATATGATTTACGTTAACTTTCATAAATATCAACTATATCCAAATATATATGAACATACTTTTTCATAAAAAAATCTTTTTTTTTTTTAAAATAAAAAAGTAAATTATTATTCTAATTTTTATAATTTTTATTTTTATCACAAAATAATTTATTATTAAAATCATGTATAAATAATTATTTTTAACTAAAATATGATAAGATCAATTTTCACAAATAAAAATTTTAATAGAGTGATTTGTGTAACTGGTTAAATGACTAACAATTGTTTTATTTTTATTTTTCGTATTTGAGTTTTCGGTGTTGTATAGAAATTCATCGAAATCTCTCATAATTATGAGAGATTTCGAAAAGTCAAATTTAGTTATATTTTGTAAAGAAAATCCATCAAAATCCATAAACTTTTAAAATCCATTATAATCCATGGACTTTTGAATACCTACAGATTTTTTAAGACTTTTTAAAATCCTAATTGAATACCTCCGGATTTTAATGGACTTTTAAAAATCCGGATTGAATACACCTAGACTTTAAAAGTCCATTAAAATCCTATAGACTCTTAATTGAATACATCTCCCTTAATATATTATAAAATATAACATTATTAAATTATATATTAACTTAAAAATAATACTATTAATCAAAATCGTACTATCGTTAACTTTTAAAAAAAGGGAGCAGAGTCGCGTCTTCACGACGCTAGTCTCGAATTTTGGGCTGACAAAGCTCATGTCGAAGGTCGAGCAGCGCCACGTTTTCACGACGCTGAGGAGGGCGCGGGTACCTCGCGCCCGAGTGGATCACGAGCTACGTCATCTCCGAGAAGAGTGACAGTGTACAACTACGGGATGGTGCTGCTCGAGCTGATCGGAGCCGAAATAACTTCCACCCTTCCGCAGCGCCGCAGCGGGAGAGGGTTCCAAGAAGGCGCACTTCCCGACCTACTGGTTCAGAATGTTGAAGAAATGAAATCTGAGGAACGTGGTGAAATTAGTTGTACTTATTCATTTTATTAACTATTTTTTATTCATTCTAATAAAATAAAAAACCTTCCGAAAAGATTAAAAGAGAAAATATAATATAAAAAAATAAAAAAAATTGCGTAAAAAATGAAGTGGAAAAAAGTTGTTAGAAAAGAAGAAAGATGAAAAGAAGAAATATAAATAAAAATGTGCCCAAAATATAAAGTTATTAAAAAAAAAAAGTTGCTTGCGCAAGTATAAATAAGGAAGAAGGGAGTGTATAATAAGTTAATTATTTAATTAGATTAGTAAGATTATAATTGTCTTTTACCTAAATGGCATAATTGTAAATAAAATTAAATTGGTATACTTATAACTTTTCGGGGTGTAAATAGCAACTCCCTATATGTAATTTAAACATTATTAAAGTCAATTATAGACTTAAAATTTGTTCTTTTGGAAGCTAACTGAATAACTAAACTGAATTGAATTAATGATATGAAAAGAAACTAAGTGAACTAATTTTTTTTATAATAATAATTATATTTTAATAAATTTTTAAATATTTTTTAAAAATATTAATAATATTTTATTATCAATTAGATCGTATAATTAAAATTATAAATTTAATTTATTTTTATTTTTATTTATTTTGAAATGAAAGATAAACCGAATATGTGGGTGTCAATGAGAAAATTATCAATTTAGTCCCATAAAGATGGACCCTTTTCTTTTTGGTACCACAAAAAGTCGGTTTTTCAATTTCATCCGCTAAAGCCTCAAATCGAGTCGATTACATCCAATTTTCGCCTGAAAATTCAAAAGTGGCCGGAATTTATGCACGTGATATGCACGCGCCTGAGGATTTGGGAATTTCCGATGACCTAATCCACATGTCGACGAATGATTGGCTGGAGGTGTTTTAAAAAACGAAAAAAAAAATCCACATAAGAAATGCCACGTGGATATTACTGAATTAAAAAAAAAGAAAATAAAATGAAAATCGATAAAAGAAGCGCGAGAGAAGGGCGGGCTTCATTCATTTCCCCCCAACTCGATTTACAGAAAACCTAATCCCCAAATTCCCGATTTCCCCAAGAACCCTAATTCTCGAATTCAAAGTAAAATTCACCCAAATTCATCACACTCAAACTCCTTGGTCTGAAGAGATGGTGTTCAGGCGACGCAAAAAGAAAGGAGCAGCACTAAGTGGCTTGCCAACTTACGGTGAGATTAATCGATTTTTAAGATTTCATTTTTATTTGTATTTTTTCGGAGAACCTGAATAAGAGTAGGACGACGTGAATAAGATGAATCGATTTTTTGAGATGAATCGATTTTTTTTTAATTTCCAGATTCAAGGAGCAAAGAGCTTACAATTGTTCTGCATCTTGGAGGGACATTCGCATGCACAAATAATTCTGAGCCGCAGTATGTTGGGGGTCAGACTCTTCATCTAGATTGGTGTGATGCGGATAAGATAAGTATCTCTGTTTTTCATAGATTTGCTGGAGAGGTTGGGGTTTTAGGTAACTTTAGATATCACTTGAAGATGAAAGATGGGTCTTTGAAATTGATTGTTGATGATGATGACCTCAGAAAATGGGCAACACGTTTTTTGACTGATAGGGAAATGTTTGTGTATGGTGAGTTATTAACTGTTGATGATGATGAAATACAATCCTGAGTTTGTTTTAAAGCAGGTGTTTGCTACCAAGAAAGAATTCAAATTTGCTGTACAATCTCATGCTATCAACCTGAGAAGAAACATAAAATTTGAAAGGAATGATAAGAGGAGGTTGTATGCAAGATGTATGGACAGTGAATGCAAATGGATGATAACTGGGCTGAGGATGAAAGATGACACTGCCTTTCAAGTTAGAAAGCTGCTGGATAATCACACTTGTGCTCCATCTCACAAGGTGAAGAGTATGACATCAACCTGGTTGAGTGACAGATTTTTACAAAGGTTTCAAAGTGATGGTGGAAGGTCAGTTAGAGGTTTTATGATTGATGCGATGTATGATACAAGATGTGAGATCTCCAAGACACAAGCATATAAAGCAAAGAATAAGGCCATTGCTAGGATAGAGGGTGATCCTGATGCTCAATATGCAAAGCTGTGGGCATATGCAGATGAATTAAGGAAGACAAATCCAGGTTCTACCATTCTTGTTGGCACAGATGTGGACAATGGGGTCACTAGGTTTTCCACATTTTATTGTTGTTTCAATGCACTTAAGGTTGGGTTCCTAACTGGCTGTAGAAAGATAATTGGGATTGATGGCTGCTTTCTGAAAGGCAAATATGGGGGAGTTTTGTTAACTTCTGTGGGTGTTGATGGGAATAATAACCCCTTCCCTATTGCATATGCTGTAGTGGAGAAAGAGAATCAAGATCTGTGGAATGGTTTCTGCACATCCTAAAGCAGGATCTTCAAATTAATGCAGCTGACTTCACCTTCATATCTGACAAGCAAAAGGGTTTGATTGGAGCCATGGAGAGTATATTCCCTGGAGTTAACCATAGATTTTGTGTGAGACATTTACTAAATAATCTCAGGTCAGCAGGGTTCAGAGGTCTTTCATACCAGTTAGCATTGTTTGGAGCTGCAGCTTGTACCACTGAAGGACAGTTTAAAGCTGCAATGGAGGATATGCAACTGAATTTCCCAGGGGCTTGGGAATGGCTTCAGAACAAACCTCCACAACAATGGTGCAAGGCTTATTTCAGTGAGAAGGCCAAGTGTGACATGCTATTGAATAATGTGTGTGAGACATTCAATTCAAATATTCTTCAAGCAAGAGATAAATCCATTATCACTATGCTGGAATGGATTAGAGAGAGCCTCATGGTCAGACTACAAAAAAACAGGGAGAGAGCATCAAAGTGGAAAGGGCGGCTGTGTCCAAAAATTCAGAAAATCCTAAACCTACAAACTGAGGGTGTTGTTGACTGTGTTGCTTTGAAGGCCTCTGACACACACTATCAAATTAATTGCTTTTCTGGTGGTCAGTTCACAGTGGACTTTAGGAAGTCAGAGTGTTCATGTAGATCTTGGCAGCTCACTGGAATCCCTTGTACTCATGCCATTTGTGCAATTTTGAGGCAAAATCTGGACCCTTTGGATTTTGTTGACCAAAGCTACTATGTTCAAACATACAACTTGACATATGAGCTCCCAATATATGGCATCAGTTATGATCTACTTTGGGGGGATTCAATGTACATCCCTCCATTACCTCCCAACTTTGGAATCAGAGCAAAAAGGGGAAGGAAACCTATGAAAAGGAGAAAGGGAGAATTTGAGAAGGATGATAAGAAAAACAAGAACAAGCTGCAGAAGATGAAAAGGCAGACTCTGAGTTACAAATGCAAGAAATGTGGTGGGGAGGGGCATAATAGCATTAATTGTGGTAGGAAGACACAAAAAGCTAAAGCTACTGTGCCCAAGGAAAGGAGAGCTCCTGTGCCCAAGGAAAGCACCAAAGTCAGAGGTGAATCTTCACAAAGTAGTCAACTTAATCATGTAAGTTTCTTAGCCCTCTAAGCCATTTGTTTAATGTTAAGTAGAAATATGATTTATACTAATATTCTCTATTATTTGCAGATTGCACCCCCAAAAAAATCAACAATTCAATCAACTCAAGGCAGCCAAGTTAATGATCCAGGAGTGGGAGTTAGAACTCAAGGCAGCCAAGGTTCAGTTAAAGCTCTAGTGGTTGGCCCTACTATCCATCAGCAAATGCAAATGACTAATAGGAGTTAGGCAGCCAAGTATCATTGGGATTTCTCTTTTTTTTTTTCATTGCAAACTTTCTGGGAGACATGTTTATTATGCTTTTGTGTAAGAAGGGCACTCTTTAAACAATAGTTTTGTTAGCCCTTGTCAATGATTTTTGTTGGTTATGAATATTTTGTTTTGGGTACTCCAGTAGTTATGAATATGAATATGTTTTGGTTATTTTGGTTTGAGCTATTTGAGAAAATGTATTTGTTCAATATTATGCTGTGATAAATCAAGATCCAGTAAACATAAACAACTCAAGATCAAAACAACATTATTTGTCTTCATATAACATCAGTTTACAAAACAACATCATTTGTCTTAATATAACAACATTAGTTCACAAATTAAGATCAATAACACATAATTTGATCACAACATCTAAAAATACAAAATTGCACAAAAAACTGAAACTGCAATAACCAACAGCATGAGCAGTTTGTTAATTCTACGAGATAGATTTTTGTTCAAAATTTTCAACTTCATGATCTTTTGTTGCAGTCTCTTATTCTCATTCTTCAGGAGCTCATTATCAACATGAACCGCTTCATTTGAATTGGAGTTCCTTTCATTCAATCTTCTCAACAATCCCGGAATTATTTGTTTCGACCTCTCACATATGGGTGGATCTATCCATCTAAAAAAATTACAGTAGCCTTGATTCTGCCCAGAAAATTCAAGAACAAAAATTAAAAAAAAAAAGATATTGAGAATTGCAGGTGGTGAGAGGAAGAGATACATACCGGATATTTTCCACATCCCAAAAATCGACGCCCTGGGTTCTCCTTCTTCCACGTAGTTGCAGTTTGTGCGATTTCACCACAAAAGCAATATCTTGCTCTCGAATTCTCACTCGACTGAGACATTTTTATGACGAGCAAATGATTGCCTGAAGATGGGCGAGCAAACCTATATAGGTAATTGATACGAATTTGTAAAAAAAATGTGATCGAGAACTAGGGTTCTTCAAGAGGGGCGCTGCATTTGGGGATTAGGGTTTTTCTGAAACGGATTTGGGAAATACATGAAATGAAACCCGACTCCTTCTTTTATAATTTATGTATTTTCATTTTTGATTTCTTTTAATTCAGTAATATCCACGTGGCATTTCTTATGTGGATTTTTTTTTTTCGTTTTTTAAAACACCTCCAGCCAATCATTCGTCGACATGTGGATTAGGTCATCGGAAATTCCCAAATCCTCAGGCGCGTGCATATCACGTGCATAAATTCCGGCCACTTTTGAATTTTCAGGCGAAAATTGGATGTAATCGACTCGATTTGAGGCTTTAGCGGATGAAATTGAAAAACCGACTTTTTGTGGTACCAAAAAGAAAAGGGTCCATCTTTATGGGACTAAATTGGTAATTTTCTCGGGTGTCAATTCAACTTGACTATATTAAACTGAATATGATGAACTGAAATTAAGTAAAAAAGCACATCTTGATTATCTTTGATTCATTTAAAAGTTTTAGAAAATTCATACTCATTTCAAATTTTATTTTTTTAAAAAAATTAATTTATATGATAATAATAATAATAATAATAATAATAATAATAATAATAATAATAATAATAATAATAAATAGTTGTTATTGTTTTCTTAGTTGTTGACCACTTAAATTGAGAATCTTAAGGTTCAAGTTTTAAACTCAAAACATGTTTGCGGGAGTATTAAAATTTTCTTGTGCCAGTATTAAAGTCCCACAAAAAATTAATAATAAAATATTAGTGACCGAGAGAACAATAATAATATCATTTTATTTTATTTTAAATTCGTATATTCTATAAAAAAATATTATAATAAAATTTTATTGGTAAAATATATACTTATATGTATATAATACATATTAGTTAAAAATATAGTTTATTAAATAATAATAAAATAAATATATAATGGAGTACGTAAATAAGTTTTATATAATAAATATATTTTATTAATTACTATATATACTTATTAAAAAATAAATAATTGTTATTACAAAATTTTCTTTATAATAAGTATATAATTATGTTATATTATAATATTTGAAAAACAATTATTAATATACATCATATAATAGTAAATTATTATAATAAAAATTTACTATAATAAAAAATTGTTAGTTCGAAAATTATTTAATTGAAATGACCAATTAAGTTCAGTTCAGTGCAGTCATTTAATTTTTAATTTTTATTTTTATTATTATTTCAATATATTAAAATTTAATTCAATTGTACTTAATTTTAATTCAATTAAGTTCATACCTATTAAGGTCATTTCATTTCAGTTCAGGTCTATTAAATTCATATCAGTTAATTTCAGTTCAGTTCAGGCCTATTACGTTCATTTTAGTTCAAATCATTCATTTTGTTTTAAGCTCTTGAAACTGAACTGAACTGAACGCAACTGAACTAAGACCTGTTCATTTGGACTTATTCTCAGTTTGCTCAGTTCAATTTAGTTAAGACTCATTCAATTCAGTTCAGTTTTATTAAGACCTATTGAGTTCATTTGAGTTCAGTTCATACCTTTTAAGTTCAATTCAGTTGAGTCATTTTTTTTATTTCAATATTGTAATATTAAAATCATTTTAGTTCAAATCATTCATTTTGTTTTAAGCTCTTGAAACTGAACTGAACTGAACGCAACTGAACTAAGACCTGTTCATTTGGACTTATTCTCAGTTTGCTCAGTTCAATTTAGTTAAGACTCATTCAATTCAGTTCAGTTTTATTAAGACCTATTGAGTTCATTTGAGTTCAGTTCATACCTTTTAAGTTCAATTCAAACCTATTATATTCAATTGAGTTTAGTTCAGACCTATTATATTTGTCAAAGCTGGGCCAATAACACCTTAAAAGGCCTTGTTAAGGTATTAAGGTTGTCCAACTTATATGTGAGCTTTAGGATCTATATCCAACCGATGAGGGATACTTAACACGCCCCCTCACGAGTAGGCTCGGTTTTGTCGGCTCTACTCGTGGACATAGTGCCATCTTTGGGCAAGCCGGAAATTTCATCGGCTGGGGCTCCATCATCGTGTTGGGCCTGCTCTGATACCATGTCAAAGCTGGGCCAATAACACCTTAAAAGGCCTTGTTAAGGTATTAAGGTTGTCCAACTTATATGTGAGCTTTAGGATCTATATCCAACCGATGTGGGATACTTAACAATATTCAGTTGAGTTCAGTTCATACCTATTAAATTCAGTTGATTTCAGTTCAGACCTATTAAGTTCAGTTGAGTTCAATACAATCATATTAAGTTCAGTTCACTTCATTTCATTCTCAGTTCATTCTCAGTTAAGTTAAGACTCATTAAATCAAGTTCAGTTGAGTTGAGTTTAGACATGTTAGTTCAGTCATTTAATTTTTATTTTTTTTTAATTTTTAATTATTATTATTATTATTATTATTATTATTATTATTATTATTATTTCAATATCTTAAAATATAATTCAACTGAACTTAATTTCATTTTAGTTCAGATCTAATAAGTTTAATTCTATTCAGTTAAGTTCAGACCTATTAAATTCATTTTAAGTTCAATTCATTTCAGTTTAGTTCAGACATATTAAGTTCAGTTCAGCTAAGTTCAGAACTACTAAGTTTAGTCCAGTTCAGTTTAACCAGTTTCAGTCCAAAAGAACAGATCATTTTGTCCAAAAGATTTTTCAATTTTGCACACATGAATAAAGTATTTTTTTTAGCACCACTAAAACATGTTTTTTGGGACTCAAACAGGCTGAACTGAACTAAGCTGACCTGAACTGATTCTTAGTTTGCTTCAGTTTAGCCCAGCATAATTCAAATCCATTAAATTTAGTTCACTTCAGTTAAGATTCATTAAGTTCACTTCAAATTTATTAAGTTCAGTTCTGTTTCAGTTCAGTCACTTTTTTTTCAATATTTTAAAATTAAATTGAATTTAATTTTAGTTTAGTTTAGTTCAGACCTATTAAGTCCAGTTCAATTCAATTTAGCAAGTTTCAGTCCAAAAGAACATGTATATATCTTAACTAAACTTACTGAACTTAGGACTGTTAATTCTCCTAAATTTTGTTAAGTTCAGTTTAGACTCATTTAGTTTAGACATATTATGTTCGGTTCTATTCATACATATTAAGTTCAGTTATTTTATTATTATTATTAAACTAATTAAAATAATAATAATTATTATAATAATAATAATAATAATAATAATAATAATAATAATAATAATGATTATAATAATAATAATTATTATTATTATTATTTAAAATTAAATTCAATTTTATTATAAGTTCAGTTAATATTATTATTATTATTATTATTATTATTATTATTATTATTATTATTATTATTATTATTATTATTATTATTAAATTCAATTGAACTTAATTTCAGTTTAGTTTAGTTAATACCTTTTGAATTCATTTCAGTTCAGTTAAGTTTAGTTCAGTATGTTTCATTCAAAAAGAACAAGTCTTTAGTCCTAAATATTTTTCAGTTTTACACACATGAATAAAGTATTTTTTTAGCATCACTTAGGAACTGTTCTTCAGTTCAGTTTTGTTTAGACTCATTAAGTTTAGTTCAGATAAATTAAGTTCAGTTCAGATCTATTAAGTTAAATTTATTTTATTATTTATTTTATTATTTTAATTTTAATTATTATTATTATTATTATTATTATTATTATTATTATTATTATTTCAATATTTTAAAATTAAATTAAATTGAACTTAATTGCAGTACATTTCAGACCTCTTAAGTTCGGTTCAATTCAGTTCAGTCAGTTTCAATCCAAAAGAGCAGATTTGATAATTATTTAGGATATGTTCTCTGAGACTTATTCTTAGTTGGTTTCATTTTAAACCCATTAAGTTTATTTCAGTTTGAGACTTATTCTTAGTTGGTTTCATTTTATACCCATTAAGTTTATTTCAGTTTAGTTCAATCATTTAATTTTTTTTTATTTCAATATTTCAAAATTAAATTCAATTGAACTTAATTTCATTTCAGTTCAGACATATTAAGTTTAGTTTAGTCTTATTAAGTTCAGTTTAGTTTAGTTCAGTTCAAACATATTAATTTTAGTTCAGCAATTTTGAGTCCAAAAGAACATGTATTTAATTCATAATTGATATTTTATATATTATTTCTGTAATTTCATGAAAAATAAGATATAGTTTCAAACACAAAAAATTAATTATTTATCAATTTAATTTTGTTAAAATAGTTTAATGAGATATAGCTTCAAACACAAAAAAAAAATTATTTATCAATTTAATTTTGTTAGAATAGTTCATAAACTTCTGTAAGTTTGAATTTAAAAAATAACTAGATAGTTGAAATAAAAAAAAAAAATTAAAATTTTAATAATTTACACGGGTTATTTTTTTTTTTAAATTATGAACATTTAATAATTTACACTTCTAACAAAATTAAATTGATATATCTCATTAAACTATTTTAACAAAATTAAATTGATATATGTTCATTTATCTTTAAAATTTTAATAACCCGTGTAACTATTCAATGTTCATAATTTACACGGGTTATATAATTTTAAAGATAAATGAAAACATTAAAAAATATTATTAAAAAACATTTTCAAATTTTCTTTTTGTTTATCATTTTAAAGGAAATTGATAATATAAATAAAAGAATAAATTTAAAATATAATTTTATTAACAATACAATTATCTTTTATAATTTAATATATGTTTCAAGGAATGAAAAAAATGTTGTAAATTAATATTTGAAAACATTCTCAAGACATATTAAATTAAATATTTAATTATTTGAAAAAAATCAATTTTCTAATTTGTTTTGCGTTTTCATATAAATATTTTAGATTATAACCTTAAATTAATAAGTTAGGAAAACAAATGTCAATCTTTAACGGAATATAATAAAAAAATTTAAAAACATTATTTTTTACAATAATAATTAATATTCATTTGAACTCTTATCACAGTAGTAATAGTTAACTAATTAAAAAATTATTTTAAATACAACAATTAAAAAAAAATTGTAATGAATATTAGTATAAAATTTATAATTTTTATGAAAATATTTATAATTCAATTATTTAAATTTTATTTAGTATTAAATAAATTACATTAAATATTTTAAAAACAATTGTAAATAATTGTTATTATTTAAAGGTCCATTACTTTGGACTTTGGAGGTCATGGGTATTGGTTAGTTCGAAACCTAGGCCATGCATCACTCGCTAGCAACATTAATTTTTTTTTTGAAAGATACGAGATTCGAACCTTGCGGCGCCGAAGAATTACAATCACGTCACCACATGTCTTATCACTCAGCTATGCCCCTTTGAGTATCTCAAAGAAAATTTATACACTTACTTTGTAATATAAAAAAAATGTTCCAATTTTTCTAAGATAGGAGTATATGTTAATGAGACATTTTGGGAACAAACAATCCATCTACGATGAATTCAAATAAGAAAGAGGAGAAGAATTAATAGTCGTACAGGAGTGATTCATGAACTTCATTTTTTGAGTTCATTTTTTCAAAAATTATTGGATTTAAAATATATGTGGTTTAAAATTGATCAACTTTGCATGAATAAAGTACAGTTTTTAACTAAAAACCTTCACATAAAACAAAAGTTATTTTAGCACTCCATGACAAGATATAGAAATGAATAATTTGCAAGATCACATATATTTGACTCTGTTAATTTTAACTTTTTTATTTACCCTTTACTCATATTTTTCGTATAGAGATACAATTGTGTATAGTCTTAATACTCTAAACTTGAAAATTTGGTCGAAGCTTTGCGGTTAAAGAGAAATATGAACGATCTTGCAAGCAATAAGGAGAAATTTGAAAGTCTTATTATCCAAAGCGGGATGAGAGGAAAAAGGTTAGGCCAGGTCGATAGACGCGGACAACATATTTTATTACTACGAGCGAGAAAAAAAACTTATGCTATGAAGGATTGTTAATTATTCATAATCTTGAAGAATTGGAGGTCATCCCGTGGCATAGTTAAGAAGAATTGTTAATTTTCATGAAAGAGACTCAAATGAGTCGGATATTTAAGTTAAATATGGTTTGAGCATGACTCGAATCTAGTTAATTTGAGTTGTTAAGACTTAATAGCCTTACGGGGCAATTGGAAGAAATAACTCAATAACAGATACTTGTGTCGAAGTAGATATATTTAGATGTGACCGGAAATCCGAAGAAAAAAAGCACGAAACCATACGCAAAAATTTGAAAATATAATAGTGGTAATACTATTTCTGTCTCAAAGCAATAATCACACTTCTTTCACAAATAACAAAGAAAGTATGATTATAATTAGAGCATCTCTAATGGTGTACCTCATGGTGAGGTACAATTTAGTTGACACATCACAAAATAATTATACTTATCAATTTGTACCTTATCATCCCAATGGCTTGAGGTACATTTTTTTTTTCTTTATGCATGTGGGACCCACAATTTATACATATCAAATTGTACTTAGTATTAAATATTTGATACTCAAAATTTATCTCTCCAAATTGTACTTATCTCCCAAATGGTGTACCTAGTACAATTCCATGCCAATTCCATGCCACGTAGGATTTGTATTTACCATTGGAGATGTTATGGGACGTAGTATAAAACAGGACCACATGCAATTAGTAGGGTTTTTTAATTTGGATTTTCAATTTAAAGATGAGGATTTTTTGAATTTAATATCATAATTAAAATATAAGCAAGTATATAATTGTTGTTGTACGTATTTAATTTTCTGTGACAGTAGGTACTCATGTGAGTGCTAACCCACACAGTACTATTTGCTTGATAGTCTTAAGTATTAGCTAGTGTATATTGTGATTTGTACGAATTATGTCTTTATTACTACATAATTATACATAATTAGTGTTATATTTTAAAAATATTATACACAAACGTAATAAAAACATTATTAAATACTAATACTAACTCATACTAGTATATGAGTACAAGTTTGTGAATTATCGTATCATAGCATATCACATCACACGTAAAACAAGATGCATACTGATGTAAAGTGCCAGCTGAGTCACACTAATAAGAACATTTCAAAGTTTGGATTTTTTTTTCTTTCATTTTTTGTGTTTTGGATAGAAATGGTCTTGAGCCAAAACGTGAGGAGATGAAAAAAAGTGCATACGGGCGTGAGCAGGGGTGGAAGAATCGTCACCCGATTGTTCATCTTGATATTAACAAAACGGGTTAAGGTCTTCGTCATTTACATTCTCACCGGAAGGATTGACAAAATAACTACCAAGGAAGAAGATATCGACCACCAACCGAATGGTAGAAACTCAATCGCAGACCATCAGCCATCAAGAATCGAGGCAGAACCTTCCGTACAAAAAACTGAGCAGCTAAAGAGGATCCCTATTCCGACTTTATTAACTATTGTATCGTTGTGAACTTTGGACATGTTCCTAAATTAATGTTCTACAACTTGACCGAACGTTTAAAAGAAATAACATCCGGTGAAAGAGATACTGGGCACAAACTGAAGGGCTGAATCCCAGATTTTATCCAACCAGTCTAATCTGATGATATGATACCCCTCAAAAGAATGTGCTTGAGGACTCACAGAGTGATAGCTGAACCGTTCATTCCCAGGTACATTTGTATCGCGTCTTTCACTTCACCCTTTATGCCTGCTCATTCCATTTTGACGAGCCCTGCAAGCCAGTTTCCTCAGAGGGCTCGCCTGTCGAAAGCAAAATCATAATCAAAGTAATAGCCAGAAATCACAAATTAAACAAGGCTATAAGAAGAGTAGGTTTTATGTTTATCCACAATTTTTAGACTGACTTTCATCAAATGTTGGCTGATTACCTGAAGATATATCTAGGTATTTACACTGGAAAAATATACTCTCAGAGTCTTTTGGGCAGTTGACAAAAACTACACACCCAAACAAACAAAAAAACACCATCAAGTTACAAAACCCATTTCAAGGCAAGGCACCCGGTGAAACCCAATCCAAAGAGAAAAAAACAATTATTCACTGCTATCAGCATTGTCATCATTTTCATCATCGTCAAGAATTCTTTCAAAAAACGGGTCTCTAAGGAGATCAGCAGCTGACGGCCTTGCCCTCGGCTGAGCAAGACACTTCTCGATAAACGCTTTCACCTCAGGGTCCTTAACCTTATTCATTGCTTCAGGCCTCACCCCAGACATCACCTTCTTGTATATCTTGATGACATTGTCGCATTCGCTGTATGGTAGCTCGAGGGTCACCATCTCGAGCACACACATTCCGAATGAATATATATCTATTAATTCTGTGTAGTTCTCATCATAGAGCTCGGGCGCCATGAATTCTGGTGTCCCGAGCAAGGAATGCGCCGAGTGGTCCTTCCCGACTATTGCTGCCAGGCCAAAATCGCCGATTTTCACCTATATAAGACAAAAGTTCAAACATACGACTAATCAGGGCTAAATGGGAGAAAAATATTTAGAGAGCACCATCAAAAGAGTATTACTAAGTAGCAAAAGTGCTAGGCAATTTTAGGAGTTTAGGTTACTTAGGAAAATTCAGCTAAATTTTGAAGTTACAAAAACCTATTAATGTTTTGCATTACAAATTGCACCCTTGGTGGCAGGATATATACTATTTGCTTATGAAGATATAAACCTCAATGATGTGTTGTCTTTGTGATTTTTGGAAATAATTTATTTTTTATTTCAAATTGTACGTATAGAAAACAATTTTGGGTTAATCACGAAACACTGCTATCATCCACAAAATGCACCATCGGTAAGATCATGTTTCAGTTTCACAACACCTCAATGAGGTGTTGTATTTGTATATGCAGTTTTGATTAAAAAAACAATACGTCGAACTTCAAGAGTAGTTTGTAATTGTCCCGGCAATTTCACTCTCAAGACATGCAAAAGAAAGAGAATGTCCACTGAAAGGCACTTCAATTTCCAATAACATGATTGATACTGGATTACTGGGTGCGAACATTATGACAGTTCCTATAAGAAAAAAATACATGTTAAAATAGCTTTACCTGACCGACATTGCCATTGATAAAGACATTGCTGCAATTGAGATCCCTATGAATAACACAAGGCTCGTGCGTATGCAAATAGTCCAAGCCCTTGAGAATCTGACGGGACCACTTCTTCAAAGCCTTCATCGAGACTTGTTTGTGCTTCTTCCGGTAGTCCCTCAAATTCCCAGAAGTGCAAACCTCAGTAATAAAATTCAAAGTGTTGTTCTCCTTGTCCCTCCAAACAGAGAACAATGCAATGATATTCTTGTTTTTCAAACTTCGCAACAACCGGGCCTCGGAAAACAACCGGTTGATCATGGCCTCGTCGTTGGAAAAGTTTCGCAGCTTAACTTGGTTCCATGCCACCTCAATCCCTTCTTCCTGATCAAATGCCCTGTACACTTTCTTCACTGCCCCCGAACCGAGAAGCTCACTATATCGTCCATATCGACCAGTGGGGTCTAGTTCTTCAAATGACTCCATCTCTCGATCGTCTAAGCAAGAACTCATGCTAGGCATCTACAGTGACAACTTCATTAAGAAAAATATAAATTACAATTCAAAAGTACAAATACAAACGAAAAGCTCGAGGGCTGAAAAACATCCGACACATCCAATCGGATACTTCCCCCAATTAAGAAAACTAATCATGCAATTCAGGCCTAATTGAAACTTAAATAACAAAATTAAATCCCCAAATTTCGTAGCTTACGCTCTCCCTTTATTTTCATCACTAAACATTAAATAAATTCAAAGAAATTACGAAGCTCCGAGCACTGTATTGTCTTTCCTACTACATTAGGTTGGTTTTTAATGATAAACAATCGCCGGAAACAAATATCGGCGACCTGGGTTGAAATTGAACAAATCTACTGATCGAGTACGAAACAAATATCGGCGACCTGGGTTGAAATTGAACATATCTACTGATCGGGTACGAAAGAAGAATTAGAGCGAGATCTTACCATAGGGGGATGACGATGAAAAGAAACGCGGGTTTTCGATGTCTGCAGTCAGCTTACATGCGAAAGCGAAAAATAAATTGCAGTGTAGGTAAATGGATGAAGTGTGAAGGGTACGCATCTTAGGTATTTATAGGAGTGTGAGGTTTTGTAATCCACGTCACCTATTTGACTACGGTCTATCCTTATTATAACCAGGGGCGGCGCTATGCGTATATGTTTTCTGGAATCATTTTCTAATTTCACACTTTCTTTCTTAGTTGTGACGAAGCGTAGTAATTTCTTTCCCACAAATAGTTGATAAAAATTTTGTCAGGAAATTAAAAAAACTCATAAACGGAGTGGTAAACTTGGTACCAAGTTTAGCGTGCGTGCACAAGAGCGGAAGTCCAAATATGCACTAAGGAGAACTCTCTAGGCTTATATAACAGACTCTTTTTTCTTAAACTTTCAATTTGGGACAACTCACTCGGATCATACACACACAATTTTAACACACCCTCTCACTTGTGAGTCCTTTATAAATCGGTCCCACCTCAACAATGGTCGACCCCCCTGACCGAGCAACCACCACGTGCCCCGAGGCTACGTTTATGTGACCACCCCAACCACCCAACCACCCACTTTTTTCAATATTTAATTAATTTTTATTTCAATTTTCTCTCTTCCACATCATCAACCCAACTACTCTCTATTTTATAAGTTTATCAATGACCACCAACCACCCACCTTTTTTATATATTTTTTAATAATAATATAATTACTTTTATATTTTTACCTCAACATAAAAAAGAAAAAAAATTAAAATTATTACTTTAATTCCAATATAATTGAAATACGAAATTGAGATTACATCAACAATGCGTGAAACATATGATTGAAATAATACATTCAGTTACGCCGAACTTCATCCATATATAGAGTTTTAAAAAAATAACTCTTTTAAAAAAATTGATTTTTTATGTGTAAATTATAGTCAATTTTTTTTCTTTGTAAAATTATATCAATGTTGATTTCTATTTGTAGAACGTAAAAAATTATGAATTTTGATATTTTTTTTATTTTTTTAAAATATAATTTAAAAAATATATACTAATTTAATTAAACAAACAATTTTTTTTAATAAAAACCAATAGGGTTGTGACAAATGTCACAACCCCCCATTGGATACAATTAATAAAACCCAATGAGCCCAGGTGGGCGGATTACATGCCAAACCCGACCGAGGGCCAGGAGAGAGAAAGCCTATTATCCCATTTTTGTTTTTTTTTTATTTGTTATTTATCTACGTGGCGCCCTCTGTTGGAAATCGATATCCCGGAATTAATAAATTAATTAAAATTAATTATCTAATTAATTCCGACCGAAATCCTTCGGAGATCGAATATCCGGAATTGTAGAAGTTGCGGAACAACAATTCCAATCGACTCCCGGTTGCCGGAACATCCCGCCACGAACCACCACGAAGCCGGACTCAACCAAAACCTCAACCACGGGCGAACCCGGGCTGTTCGGTCGAGCCCTCGCAAGGGTTCGCGGCTGTCCTTGGCAGCCGCCTAGGGCTGCCCTTGGCAGCCCGCTGGGCACGCCGAGAACCCACGCGACCAGCCACGGGGATGCTCGAAGCATCCCGCTGACGCCCCGCGTCGTAGCGAGTCCCGCATGGGCTCGTGGGGCTGATCGCAACAGCCCCGTAGCGCTGCCCGAACGCGGAGGAGGGGCTGCTCGCCGTGCGAGCAGCAGCGGCACCAGCCCGCTGCCCACGCGATCGAGCACGCGCTCGATCGCATCCCCGGCGTCCAGCCGGGGTCCTTATTGCGTCGCCGGCGGTCGAAGCCCTAGGGCTCGACCGCCACCCTCGGCGTCCAGCCGAGGGTTCGTCCTCTCGATCCCGGCGAGGATCTCTCGACCTCCCGCGGTCCGGTGATCCTCGATCACTACCGCGAGGTCGATCCTCGTCCCCGGGTTCGTACGTCCCTTGGATCTTGTTCATGATATTTTCACGATAATTAAAACGATAAAATCATAAAGAGGGTTTTACGATTTACCTCGTTCTCGTTGTTCGGAAAAACGAAGAACTCAATTTGACGACCTTGAGATCTTCCCGCGTATTCCTTGCACTAGCCCGGACGTCGTGTGGGCGACGATCTACCGAACTCCATGGATCCTCCTCTCTACTTTCTCTCTCTAGAATTGTGATCTTCAAGTTATGAAAATAGAGAAGACCATGTAGTGCTTTTATAGGCTACGTAGGGGATCTTAAGGAGGTGGAATATTGGGCTTCCAATATTAATGATTAAATTGAGCCCAAGCCCAAATCTATTAATCCATTAATATTAATTAATTCTATTTTCCACTATATAAAATTAATTGCACTCCCAATATTAAACCATATTATATCAAATAATATTTCTCCGGTAGTATTATTTATTCCGTGTATTTAAGATATAAATATCCATGAATAAAATTAATTTATTGCTAATTAATTTATTCATCTCTTATATCCGAGACTAGTACCATTCAACCTTAATTATTATGCGGAACGAATCCACCTGCAGGGTTTACATAATAATTCCTTATGAACTCATCTCGGGGATATTATCAACCCTTACGGGATACACTTTCCCGTCAAGTATTCACGGCATGTCATATATAAAACATAGTGACCCAACTTAACCGGTAATTAACCCAATAATTAAATCGGTTAATTCCTTTGGTAAATCAAAGTCACTTATATTAAATATACACACCCGCAATAGTTTCGGTGATTAAGAATAAAATACACTGAGACTCGAATCGATTATCGCCGGCAATCCTAATCGATGAATCTCAACGATCCGCTCAATACACCAAGTGTACAAGTGTGATAAAATAATTAAGTTAAATTATTTTCTCTCTCACACAACGACTATACCGATGGATTGGTCCGTGTCCATCTAGGTCGTGAGCAACTGTTCGATTAAATACGAGTAACCGATAGTATGATCTTCTGTGCGCCCATGCAACACCATACTAACTACAACGTATAAAATCCAGGACTATGATTTGCATATATTTAATTATAAATAATTAAACGCAAATAATTGTTTATTTAATTAAATAGATTAATGGCAATGGATCGTGAGTTTCCGTTACTTAAATCTAGACATTAAGTACACAACTCCAACAATCTCCCACTTGTACTAAGGTCTAGTCATTTCCTCCAAACTCCCGACTCCCATACTCATCACGTGCTTAAGTTGTACTTCCAAGAAGTACTATGTGAATGAGCACTCTAGGTTGCCGCTCTGAAGTTATCTTGGTGACTACAGCGTCGTCTCCCTCGACGATGACTCGTATCAGGTGGTACTTGCACTATGTGTTATCTTACACTTATGGACTTGTGATTTCTTACCATTTGCCATCGCACCGCTATTTACATAGCCTTTGGCAAATTAAGAATCACATCTAAGTCCCAGAGATTATCCCGGAGTTATACCAAAACTTCCGCTGCCTCTGAGGCCGCTTATTTGGTTACCCATGGCAGAGTCCGAAAAGCATCATGCTTATCACTCTTCCATGTTAAAACTCCTTCTCCTTTAATAGTGAAACACATAGCCTGATATCGACTTACACCGGTCCTTATTCGATTAGAAATCTAAGAGAATGTAATCCAAAGGAAATGCTTGTTTGCTCCGTAATCCAGAACATAGTTTCCAGTACATCGAAAGTACTTAAAATGTTCATTACAGCAGTCAAGTATTCCTTTCCAGGATTACCTTGATATCCTCCCACTATGCTAACCGCATAGCCGATATCAGGTTCTTGTTTTCAACAATGCATTTATTAAGCTTTCCTCACTGTAAGTGTAGGAATCCGCTTTCATTGCTTCTATCTCCTTTTGTGTTCCAAAACACATATCCTTAGATAGATGCATTCCGTCTCTGAAAGGTAACGAACCTTTCTCGGAATCTTGCATGTTAAAACGAACCATAATCGTACAAGATATCTAGAGAAGTACAATGTTCTTTTCTTGAGATCCTAGATCTTAAGAACATGCTCTAACTTCTTCTTTATCTCATATATCGATTTTTCTAGACAACCATCATTTTATGTCTGACAACATCTTTACATTGTTACCAATGATAAAATGTTATCTACATAAAACCTCCGAGAAACACAACCTTGTTTCCATCACGTTTCCCATACACACGATTCGTCAATGCCTTTTGATGAATCCATCAAATGGACTATCTCATCAATGCGCAAGTTCTACGAACTCTAAGCTTTCCTTCAATCCCATCAATGGATTGACTAAGCTTGTACTCTAAATGATCTTGCCTCTTAGCAATAATCCTTATTGCTCTCCAAGAAGGCACATTTAGATCTAGTACTGCCTTCATGTAGATCTAGGGATCGATTTCATGTATACTAGGTCCAGAGTCCGAAACTCTCCTAGTCTTATGAATATATCCGGTTGTCACACAACCTCCCACTACAACGGCATTCCGGTGTATTAACAGTAATAACAGTAGGTGCAGTTAGTGGTGTACCGCTACTCGGTTCAGCTGGTTCTAAGTCTTAATCTTTCTCTCTCATTTCAAAGTATCACGTCACTTTGGGCTTGTGGTTCATCAAATAGTCTTCCTCTAAGAACCGGGCGTTAGAACTTATAACGTCCTTCTGGTTCATAGTACTATTGAACACACATCTTTTGTTCTTCCAGGACATTCTACAACTGCTTTTTGAATGCGCCGTTGTTTCCAGACATATCCATAGAACATAGGTAGTTCCGTATAACTCATCTTTTACTATCTCTATAAGAGTTCCATTTCTTATTATCGACACACCATTTCTACACAAAAGTGTATGGTGTAGTCATTTGGGATCAAATCCCAATCTCTGATCAGTATGCCATGCATTCCTCAGACAGGTACTTGCCTCCGCGATCAAATCGCAGGCTAGAAATGGATATACATCGATGGTTCTCCACAATTGCTTAGTGTCCATTGACTTGTCAAAACACTTGCTTTTGTGGCACATCAGGTATTCTAATCCACTTCTCGAGTAATCATCAAATGAAGTACTCGTACCTTATTGTCTGAGTAGACATAGGTCTGCATACATCAGAGTCAATCAATTCTTATACTTGTCCGGATCTTATATCTTATATCCATAAAGGATTGCTTAGTCATATTATCTTCCAAATTAGATTCTTAGGTCGGAAGGTCCACTCCTTCAACTTAATTGATCAAATATCAATTTTCGACCTTTGAACTTCTTATTTGAATAAACATGACTTAGTGTTTAAGAAAAATGCGTGTCGATTTTAATAACCCGAATGTCGTTCTCTAAGGGAGCAATACTATCGGCCTTGTGTGTCGTCTCAAGAGAATTTATCTTGCTCGAGTGCAAAAGAAAGTAAGAAAAAGAAACAAGCAACGATAGGGGGTGTTTTGTCAAAGTGGAGAGCTATGAAAACTAAAGCAAAATGTAACATGCATAAACTAAAATTAAACGGTCTAAAAATGCAAATGATCAAGTGAGTGGAACGTTAGGGAATGAGATCGTAGTAATTGGAATGGGTTCAATGCAATTCATGAATAACAATGCTAAGTGGAACTACACTAACTCGTGATCAACTTCGACCATACTCAACCGAGATTCAAGTCTAAATATCAAAACGAGGTTATATAAGATCACTTCACACATATAAACTCTCATAATCGGAAATCACAATTAATCGAGTTAGGCCATACGATACCACGATTAGGCCGGGGATAATAGATTATGGTCTATAACATATAAATCAAACAATAGAAGCATACAAAAAATGAGGGATTTGGTACATCTCCTCAACAAGTCAAAATATCAATTATCCCCAAATTCATGTAATTACAAATCACCCAAACCTAATTAATCATCACTCAATCCCTAACATGCAATCTAACCAAACATATCAATCATATCAACACAAACATTCATCATCAAAATCATAAACAAACAAGAAAAGGGAGATATTACCAAAGAGCTCCAAATCGAATATTGTTTACATCAATGTGTTCCTTGAAGCAATCTAAACAACCTTCTTCAAATGCTTGAATACAAAATCTCAATGGATGATGGAGATAAAATTGGAACTAAAACTAGATCTAAGAACATGAAAATATCTAAGAGAGAGAAAATGGGGGAAAGGTGGGTGTTGGTGAAGATGGAATGGATAATTATGATTTTCCACCAACCTACTATTTATATTTTCCCCACATGCCCATACAAAAAGACCAAAAAGCCCTTAAAATGCCCCAAAAGTCAAGTCAACAATTCTTCACTATTTAATTTCGTCCAAACACCTTGCTGGTACGTTCTGGGTGTGACTGGATCTTGCTCGGTTATAATTTCGTCAATCCGACCGTTGAAATTGTAGATGTTGAAGTTGGGAACATGCTGTGAAAGTTTCAGGCCGATCCAACGGTTAAAGAAGTCGGAAATGCAATTTTGGCACAGCTGAGCAGTGCAGTCACACACTGGGCGCGGCGCGCTGGGATTTGCCTAGGAGGAGAGCGCGGCGCGCTGGGAGTCCTCGACCCTTCAGAGCGCGCCGCGCTGGATTTGCAAAGGAGGATAGCGCGGCGCGCTGGGAGTCCTCGACCCTTCTGAGCGCGGCGCGCTGGATTTGCAAAGGAGGATACCGCGGCGCGCTGAACATCGGACTAGTGTTTCTCGTTTTTGCTCGATTCTTGTCTAAATCCTACAAAACCACAACCATAACAACATATGCACAAAATCACATGAATAGGATTATATAAGCACAAAAACAACACAATAAATGTACACAAAACAAAGGAAAAACTCGCACAAAAACGTGCGAAACACTTAGCATAAGAATCCACAAGTATAATTGATTTAATAAAGAAATCTCTTATTAGTAAAACGAGTTTCATACTACGGTTCGTTGCATCATGGTGGACTCAGGATTCATCATTTACATATTGCTAGCTAATGTACCAGAATAGATACTATCATTATTTCTTCTTATAACCATCAAATGATTAAAAGAAATAAAATATCCATTCATTAGAAATCCAGAACAAAGTTCTTTCTAATATGAAAAGTACATAAAAGAAATAACTCAAAATGAAATCCTATAAAATGTCCTCCATTGCAACAGCTGCCTCCTCTACAGCTTTGCACACATAGACTACGATCTTTTCTTTTCTAAGTCGTCGGGTTTCCTGGAACCTTTGCATTTAGAATGCACATACCGTCAGTGGTTCCATATCTACACACCAGGTTCCGGTAGATAATACCACTGACTATGTTTTACGACTAAAGAAAATTTCGTACTTTCTTTGAGAGGATAATCAGACTTCCAGTACCCAGACTGTTTGCATCGAGAACTCTTGCCTCTTGGCTTTCTCGTCCCATCTCGTGGTTCAAGTAATCTTAGAACCACTGGGTTTCTTTGCTTTCTTTTCCTTTCACCGATTCATGCCTTTAGGTTCGAAACCTTTGGCATTGGCTACAAGAGCTTGCGATTTCCGTCTCAACTTGTCTAAAAGGTCAATCATCTCAAAAACGTTTTTAAGCGTTTCCTCGATTCGACTGCCCTTTATGAGTATCCACATCGTGTCTTGTCTAGCCGCCTATATCAATAGGCTCGGAAGGACAAAGCTCATTGAGTACAACCTTGTACTCTTCAACAGTTTGGGTAATGTCTAGATCTCTATTCCAATCATTACATTTAGGGACCAGTGAGTTTAAAATCCTTACGTATCACATAAAGTGGGTTCAAAGCCATATCCTAATCTATGAGCACATATAACAACAAACAATCGATTTAATCTCCGATATTATCTCCCTTAAATAATATCATTAAACCACTAATCACATCTAAAATCCCATCAGATATGGCAAGCCACGTGGTGTGGACGTTTACCAATCCAAATGATTTAGCAATTAGATTTGCTTCGGTCATACATCACTTATAGCGGAACCTCGTGGGGAGGAATACTATAATGCGTATCTAAGTGTAAACCATTACTCAGTACCAAAGTAAATCGTTTGGAATTGCTACATCACCGCAAGCCACGTGGTGTGGACGTTTACGACAACTTCACAACTCTTCACAATTTCTTACAACTGTCTACATCAATTAATCCAAAATCCGTCAGCATAGCAAGCCACGTGGTGTGGACGTTTACTACACCAAGAGACTTTTATAATTGACTCCCAATTACTTGATCCATTCAATCTTGTAAATCAAGACGCGGAGAATCATAAGTGAAACTCGAAGTTTCTTACCAGTGATTCACCATGCGAACGACCCTATCTCTCATAAATGAGGGAGCCGAACAGACAATCGATCCATTTTAAAAACAAATGGTACGACTGCCTCTAATTTGTGTCCTCGACATGACCAAGTGGCTTTGGCTCCATTCCACTCCCCGGGGTGAGAATGAGTCGACTTGAAATCAGTTTTGGAAAGACAAATTAGGCATTGTTTGATAGACTTAATCAATGTTTCTCGTAAGAGGAATTACAAGAATTCTCCTCCAATGACTTATCTATACGAACTTCAAAAGTCCATAAAAGTCACCAAGAGAACAGCAATGGAGACCATGGATATGTTTCCATACCCTCTCCCACTTAGCTTTTTATAACAAAGGGATACGCTATCTAATGCATAATTAAATACACATAAGCATGCATACATGAAATAAAGCACATAGAATATTATCACATAATCAAAATAATACTAGAATATTATTTTCCGACTATTATGGCTTTATCGCATCTCCGTACGCATCTTCTAGTCTTTAGTCTTCGTTCTTGAATGCTCCATGTGACGGGAATATTAATTCCAATATTTAAATCTATTTATTTTCAATTAATCCAAAAGTTACTTAATTCGAAAATTAAGTCAATCGAATATATCAAAAATAAAATTAAATATTATTAATATTTTTATTATTTTTATTTTCCTTTTCTACTTCATTAAATCTCTAGAATAATCTATCCAAGACCCACTTGGAATATTCTAGAAGACTTCCATAATGAAATAAGGAAATTAAAATAATTTATTTTATTTTCCCTTTCTACTTCATTAAATCTCTAGAATAATCTATCCAAGACCCACTTGGAATATTCTAAATGATTTCCATAATGAAATAAGGAAATAAAATAATTTAGGACTCTTAATCCTTCCAAATTAATTCCTTTCCTAATCCATTAAAAATTCCATAAAGGAATAATTAAATAGGAAAAATTAATTAAGAACTCTTCTACTTTCCAAAATTAATTAATTTCCATGTCCATGAAAATTCCCATAAATAGGAATAATCAATTAGGAAATAAATTAATTTAATAATTAATTATTTTCCTTTCCAATTCTATTAAATCTCTAGAATCCTATTCCAAGTAGAACTTAGAATATTCTAGAAGACTTCCATAATAGAATAAGGAAATAAATTAATTCCAATTAATTCTTTTCCTATTTCCATGAGAATTCCCAAAACTAGGAATACTCAAAATAGGAAAACCGAATCAATTAGGAAAGTTGGATCTTGGTAGGAATAGCATGGGTTGGGGATCCCCACGCCATCCCCACCATCGACCGCCACTACCACCGCCGGCCAAGGCTCACGCGCCACCACCCTTGGTGGCCGGCGTGGCCGAGAGCCCTAGGGCAGCCCGGGCGATCGATCCTCATGGGATCGATCCTCGTGATCGATCCCTGGTCCTCCCTCTCTTCGTCTCCTCCGTCACACTTTTCCGGCGGTCGTTTCGTCATCGATCCAACGTAAATAAATTACTACGTTCTCCGGTATCGATTCTCTACATGAAATCGACCTCATACAATTTCCGGAAAAATAAGAACAAGCATTCACCACACAAGAACAAATATTGACATCACCGAGAGTTTAATAATCAAGAACATTATTATGACATTAATTAACAATAATTAAATCTAGCCATAATAATCGGAAACCCTGCAAGGTAGAACAATTTATCGAAAAATACCATGAACTAAAACCAACGCTCTGATACCAATTGTTGGAAATCGATATCCCGGAATTAATAAATTAATTAAAATTAATTATCTAATTAATTCCGACCGAAATCCTTCGGAGATCGAATATCCGGAATTGTAGAAGTTGCGGAACAACAATTCCAATCGACTCCCGGTTGCCGGAACATCCCGCCACGAACCACCACGAAGCCGGACTCAACCAAAACCTCAACCACGGGCGAACCCGGGCTGTTCGGTCGAGCCCTCGCAAGGGTTCGCGGCTGTCCTTGGCAGCCGCCTAGGGCTGCCCTTGGCAGCCCGCTGGGCACGCCGAGAACCCACGCGACCAGCCACGGGGATGCTCGAAGCATCCCGCTGACGCCCCGCGTCGTAGCGAGTCCCGCATGGGCTCGTGGGGCTGATCGCAACAGCCCCGTAGCGCTGCCCGAACGCGGAGGAGGGGCTGCTCGCCGTGCGAGCAGCAGCGGCACCAGCCCGCTGCCCACGCGATCGAGCACGCGCTCGATCGCATCCCCGGCGTCCAGCCGGGGTCCTTATTGCGTCGCCGGCGGTCGAAGCCCTAGGGCTCGACCGCCACCCTCGGCGTCCAGCCGAGGGTTCGTCCTCTCGATCCCGGCGAGGATCTCTCGACCTCCCGCGGTCCGGTGATCCTCGATCACCACCGCGAGGTCGATCCTCGTCCCCGGGTTCGTACGTCCCTTGGATCTTGTTCATGATATTTTCACGATAATTAAAACGATAAAATCATAAAGAGGGTTTTACGATTTACCTTGTTCTCGTTGTTCGGAAAAACGAAGAACTCAATTTGACGACCTTGAGATCTTCCCGCGTATTCCTTGCACTAGCCCGGACGTCGTGTGGGCGACGATCTACCGAACTCCATGGATCCTCCTCTCTACTTTCTCTCTCTAGAATTGTGATCTTCAAGTTATGAGAATAGAGAAGACCATGTAGTGCTTTTATAGGCTACGTAGGGGATCTTAAGGAGGTGGAATATTGGGCTTCCAATATTAATGATTAAATTGAGCCCAAGCCCAAATCTATTAATCCATTAATATTAATTAATTCTATTTTCCACTATATAAAATTAATTGCACTCCCAATATTAAACCATATTATATCAAATAATATTTCTCCGGTAGTATTATTTATTCCGTGTATTTAAGATATAAATATCCATGAATAAAATTAATTTATTGCTAATTAATTTATTCATCTCTTATATCCGAGACTAGTACCATTCAACCTTAATTATTATGCGGAACGAATCCACCTGCAGGGTTTACATAATAATTCCTTATGAACTCATCTCGGGGATATTATCAACCCTTACGGGATACACTTTCCCGTCAAGTATTCACGGCATGTCATATATAAAACATAGTGACCCAACTTAACCGGTAATTAACCCAATAATTAAATCGGTTAATTCCTTTGGTAAATCAAAGTCACTTATATTAAATATACACACCCGCAATAGTTTCGGGGATTAAGAATAAAATACACTGAGACTCGAATCGATTATCGCCGGCAATCCTAATCGATGAATCTCAACGATCCGCTCAATACACCAAGTGTACAAGTGTGATAAAATAATTAAGATAAATTATTTTCTCTCTCACACAACGACTATACCGATGGATTGGTCCGTGTCCATCTAGGTCGTGAGCAACTGTTCGATTAAATACGAGTAACCGATAGTATGATCTTCTGTGCGCTCATGCAACACCATACTAACTACAACGTATAAAATCCAGGACTATGATTTGCATATATTTAATTATAAATAATTAAACGCAAATAATTGTTTATTTAATTAAATAGATTAATGACAATGGATCGTGAGTTTCCGTTACTTAAATCTAGACATTAAGTACACAACTCCAACACCCTCTTGGGCGCCGATAAACATAGTCTGACGTCACTTCATGGGAGGCCGAACCGATGGGCCTTAAACAAACGCAACACGCAACAAAAACTACATGCTCTGATACCATGTTGAAACTCATAAACGGGGGTGCTAGACAAATTTCAATAAAAAATTATTCAATATCTTTTTATTGGTAAAACTTGTGGTGATATAGATGCAATTTCTCGAACAAATGAGTTTTTATTTGGATAAATTTTTATTGAAATTTTATGAAAGTTTATCTCGGTATCTCGTTGGCTCACCTCGAGTGAGACAAAATTTTCATTGGGTAAAATTATTAAGTGACATAAGTTTGATTTTCAGGTATGACGATTTTTTCATTAAAATATTATAAAATGTTGTCTCGAGTGTAATTGATTGAATAAATTTTACAATGATTTTTTACGGTTAAGGCAAGATTGAAACGAATTTATATACTAGTGAAATCTCTAATTACAATTTTTTTTTTGAAATTTTAGAAGATAATTCAATAAAAATTCATGTAATATTAAAATCTATATTGATTAAATACTTAATTGAAAAAAATCGTATTGAATACTATTTTTTTCATAGACTTTCAAACATTTTGAATGAATACACCAAAACTATAAAAAAAATTAAAAAAATAAATCTTACAAAATCCACAATTAATACACCCCTAGGAGGGTATTCAACTGATATTTTATTGGATTTTTTTTTTTATTTTAGAAAGTCCGTAAATTTTAAAAATTCATAAATTTCAAATAGAGTTTGACTTACTTTTTTCTATGAAGTTATATAGATTTTCATTGACTATTTATTTATAAAATTATAATAATTTTATTGATTTTTAATACTAGTGATACAAATGTACCTGTTGATTAATTTTTGCGTTATTGATACAAATATACTTTATAAAAAAATATTACACAATATTCTTCATTTTTCTTTTTTTATATATAAATTTTCAATTATTATTATTATTTTTTAAATAATTTACTAATATAATTTTTTAATAAAAAAAACAAGTATAGTTTTTTTTATAATTTTTTAAAGTTTTATTATTTTTATTAATAATATATTTTATTAGAAGAGAAATAAATATAAAATATAATTTTTTATTTAATATTTAAAGTTTTATTTTTAATAATAATTTAATTTATTAAAGTGAAATTCATTAAAATCTCTTATTACGAGAGATTTTAAAGAGTCCGAATCCTTCATGTTTTTAAGAGTACCTCAAGATTTAGATTTTGATGGAATTTTGAAAATCAATACTCTAGACTTTAAAATTCTTAAAAAATCCTACAAACTCTCTAACCAATACACCCTCTTTAGGTTGTCAAACATATATTTTCACAAAGCAAAAAAAGTAAATAATTATAACTATTTTTTTTTTTACTTTAAAATATCATCCCAACTGTTTTTTTTCTTTTTCTACTTTTAAAATTATTTGGAGTTTTCAATTTTGAATTACAAAAATAAAGTAAAAATACTATTTTAATATTTGTCTTTGTCTTCAAGAAAATGTGTCGATTTTTTTTGAGACATACATATTTATTATTTTGGACTGAAATTAGATGAACTCGATTGAATTCCATATATTTGAATTAAAACGGAATGAAATCAACTGAATTTAAATAATTTTTTTATAATTTTTTTAAATAAATTTTTAAATAGTTTTTAAAAATATTAATAAAATTTTATTATTAATTAAATTGTATAGCTGAAATTATTAATTCAAATTATATTTTATTTATTTTATTTTAATTTATTTTGAAAAAAAACTTAATCTAGCTACATTGAATTGAATGAAATTAAAAATTAATTTCAAAGAAAAAAAGAAAAAAAAAAAAAGAAGAAGTTCTACTGAATCAATATTATATTGGAATATATTATACTCTCTTTATAAAAAATATTAAAAATATGGTAAATTTAGATAAGAAATATATATTTAAGTTTGTTTATAATTAAATAATTTAATTTTTCATAATTATAAAAATGAGTAATGTGCTTATTTTATTCTTTTAAATTCATTGGTTAGTTATTTTTTAATAAGGGTAAAATAATAATTAATTGTACACTTGATTATCATTATATAATAGTTACTATCCTAAAAACTAAATAAAATAAAACACTAAAACGCTTAATTAAAAAGTATATTTTATAGATATAAAAGTTAAATACATAAATCAAACTACCCTTATCTTAAAAATAATTTGTAAAATTTATATTTAATCTCATTCCGTTATTGAATCTCTTTTGCAGCTTGTCACTGAGCCCAGCCCGATACACCACCACAACAGGCCCATTTATGTCCCAGTTCCGTTTTTCGGCCCATGCCTGATGCTAGGGCAAAACCCTCAGTACATAATATCTCTCGGCCGAACTTTTCAGCTCCTTTTCATTTCTGCAACAATCGAAGTTCTATCGGAACCCTAAAACCATCCTCCTGCAACCATGGGTAAATTATCGTTCTCATTTTTTTTCCTTTTAATCTTACTGATACTTTTTTAAGCCTTTTTTCTTTCGAAATGCGGGTGGTTTTTCTCAGGTATTTCTCGGGATTCCATGCACAAGAGGCGTGCTACTGGAGGGAAGAAGAAGGCATGGAGGAAGAAGCGAAAGTAATACTTTTTTTCCCAATATTTCTATGATTAATTTCTTTAATCCGATTTAATTTCTAGTTTTTTTTCATTCAAAGATGATTGAATTTTTGTTGAAATCACTTTCTGTTTTGTTTACATATGAATTTTTATACCTATGTGTGTGCCTAATTGAGAACTATTGAATCTATGCAAACCTGAATTTGAAAAGTTGATTTTTACAGCAATTGTTGATTTTGTTGCTGTGTTTTACTGGGCTGAGTATGCTGTCATGTGCATTTTAGGTATGAGCTAGGAAGGCAACCGGCAAACACGAAGTTGTCGAGTAACAAGACTGTGCGCAGAGTGAGAGTCCGTGGAGGTAATGTCAAGTGGCGTGCCCTGAGGCTCGACACTGGAAACTTCTCATGGGGTAGTGAGGCTGTGACCAGAAAGACTCGTGTTCTGGATGTTGTTTATAATGCGTCCAACAATGAGTTGGTCAGGACCCAAACTTTGGTGAAGGGTGCCATCATTCAAGTTGATGCTGCACCATTCAAGCAGTGGTACCTCCAGCACTATGGAGTCGAGATTGGTCGCAAGAAGAAGTCTGCTGCCAAAAAGGAAGGCGAGGTAGTGCGATGTTACTTTTACTTACAAATGCTACTTGGTGCCATTACTCTCTGAATTGAGTTTGTTCTAGTGATTTCTTCAGTATTAATAAAACTGTAGCATACATAGTACACTAGCAGGCTTAAATGTCCCTATTTCATATAAAATGTAGTATTCCAATTTATGATTACATATGATACTTTATTAAATAAAACTGAATTCTTTGTGCTGTTAGAGTGAATATTTAATAAATTATGAATGTGAGATCCATAAAGTTTTTTCTCTTATTCTTTGTTTCTCTTTATTAGGAGACTGATGCTGCTCTTGTGGCCGAAGAGGCTAAGAAGAGCAACCATGTCCAAAGAAAAATTGAAAAGCGTCAACAGGAGCGTAAAATTGACTCCCATATCGAGGAACAATTTGGTGGGGGGCGTTTGTTAGCTGCTATCTCCTCACGCCCTGGACAATGTGGCCGTGCTGATGGGTATGCTCTTTATCGTTTTGTAACTCTATTGATGAAAATACATAAAAAGTTAAGTGTTGAAGTTTTATCTGACCACAGTTTTGATGTGCTATTAATTTCTGTTTTTGGTTGTAGTTACATTTTGGAGGGCAAGGAGTTGGAATTTTACATGAAGAAGCTCCAAAAGAAGAAGGGAAAGGCTGCCGCTTAAACCATGTCGAAGTTCATGAACAATGACTCTTTGATCTTTTTTTTTTTTGCATGTCTTTGAAATTTCAGTAAACAATATATTGCATGTGTGAACTTTCTAGAGTTGTGTTGACAACTTCCGTAGTCATTTCCGTGATATTGTGAGCATGTTTGTTCTTTGGTTTTTTTGAACTTCAATTCTGTTGGATAAAAACTTTGGTTAGTAGTAGGATAGTCAAGGGATGTTGTGGTGGCGAAGTTTTTTGTTGTCCAAAACCAAATTTAATCTTAGTCGATTAAAAGTAGTAATTTTTATAATATTCAATTCCAATCTCAAGTAGTAGTACTTGTTTTCATCTGTTTAATGGAGAGGTGGTGTGAGTGAAGTAAATATTTTTATACTTCTTGGATTGATTTTAAATATTAAATGCATGCTCTACTCTCGAAATTCAAATTGTAATTGTAGTTGTAGTAAATTCAAATTCTTGTTGTAGTTTGGTTAATCCGTTGATGATGATCTGCTTTGTATAGTATTTGTGTAGTATGGGCGTTTAAGGTAGGTGCTGGGTTTTCCGGTCTTCAAGACTGGTGATGGAGCACTGGTTAGCAAAATATTTGTGAGGAAAATATTTAATTATAAATATAAGAGATAATAAATGACAATGACTTTTTCTTTATTGGGAAAAATGGCAATAAGACAAATTTTCAGCATTTTTTGACCAATAAGGCCAATCTCCAATTTTGGTGTCAATTAGGCCAAAATGTTCCAATTAGGCCAAAAAAATGTATCGGAAAAACGAAATTACCCTCCCATATTAACTTCACAAATCGAGCTGAGGGGAAATCATTCTCGACGAACACATTCAATTCCCAAAATTAAATTCGCGACACATTCAATTCAGCTCCGCCGCCGCTGCTGTTCAACTGCCGAGCCGAGGGGAATTCATCTCCGGTCGCCGCCGCGTTCAAGCTAAGGAGAGGTCGCCACCGGATAGCAGCTCCAATTCTCCGCCGCTAAGGACAATCGATTTCATGCAGTCCGTCTCCCTCGGACTCGATCGATCGATCGATTTCATCGCCGGCGCCGCCGTTCCTGGCACAGTTCAAATGTCAGATACGCAGACGCCTTCCTTGCTGGCGATTTCGAATACAGGTACGCGATTTCGAATCCACGTACCCGATCAGTGCTTAAAAGCTTCATTCAGCATGCATGCACAGTGTGTGTGTGGATTGATTCAGTGTGCATTGATCATGCATTCAGTGTTCATTGTTTTTTATTATGCACGTTCAGTGTTTTTTCGTTGCATTCAGTGTCTCATTCACCATGCACTCAGTGTTCAGTGTGCATGCATTCAGTGTTCCTGCACTGAGCTTGCCATTCAGTGCTTATTTTGTTCAGTAAGTGTCTAATTCACCATGCACTCAGTGTTCCTGCGCACTGAGCTTTCCATTCAGTGCTAAATTGGTTCAGTCAGTGTCTAATTCACCATGCGCTTTTCTCAGTCAGTGTTTAATTGCTTGATTCAGTGTGCATTGAGATGGACTAATTGCACTTACACACTGTACACACCTGTTGCACACTGAATCCATACTCAACCATGTGGATTCAGTGCTGATTTGCTTCATTCAGTGTTTAATGGCTTTATTCAGTGTGCATTAAGCTTGGCTAATTGCAATTACACACTGTACCCACCTGTTGCACACTGAATCCATACTTAACCATATGGATTCAGTGTTTATTTGCTTCATTCAGTGTCAGAATGAATAACAGCTTGTTTCCCCTAGGATACTCTGTTATCTTTGTTGGAAATGAAATGTGTTACATGAATCAGTGTGTGTTGACTTTGTTTTCTTTGAGGCATTGACCTGTCTCCTTTTCAATAAATGCCTGCCATGTTAATTGAGGGTTGAGGGCATTTACTGCCAGTGTTATAAGTGTGATTACGGTTATAAATACCTCGTCATTTCTCTGGTTTCCTCATCTCATTTCTGTTCTATCGGGGGGGCAGCCAGCAGCAACGATGCCGAGGCGAAGGGGAACACTCGATCGAGAGCCAGGACCAACACCAAGTGAGGCTGAATTTTTCAGTAACAGTCCTCCTCCCTCGCCCGAACAAAGATTCAATGGCGGGCCAATCCGTCGGGGGCCACCAATGATGCCTAGGCGACCGGACACACTCGATCGGGAGCCAGGACAGACGGCAAGAAGTCGGGGGGTTGAATCTTTGAATGGTTCTCACTGGACCGAGCAAAGATTCAATGGCCATTGGCATAAAGAAAAGTTTCCCCTCCCGGCTGTCTTTGTTCGTCCGATCAAGGATGAAATGGGGAATTTCATCGTTCTGACGGACTCCCTGGACCAGAAATGGCACGTTCCTCTCACCACTCATCGGAATCAAACGGCCATCCACGGATTTCACTGGGAACGCCTCGTTCGAGAGTTTGGAGTGCAGGAAGGCTGGAACATCCGGGTTACCTGGACCGGAGGAAGTAGTTTCTTGGTTGGCGTATTCGATCAAAATGGCCAGTCGATGGTGCGCCCTGTCAGGGACCCCCCTCGTCGTGACCCAAGACTTCCTCCATCTCATTATTCTTGTTGTTAATCTTTTTTGTGTTTTTTTTTTTTTTTTGGTGTTTCCTGTGATTTGACGACTTGTCTTCGTTGTACTGCTCGTCGTGAATTACTTGCTGCTTGCTATTAATAAGACTTTGAGTTTCAAATAAACAAGCTGTTTGACTGTGCATTTAACACTGAACAGGCCTTAAAAACACTGTTTGACTTTGCATTTAACACTGAACAGGTCTTAAAAACACTGTTTGAGGCAACACACAATGAATCACACAATCAAACACTGATCACACTTTTATGGCACTGAACACACTCCAATAGCACTGAACAGCACTGAACACACTTTAATAGCACTGAACACCCTTTTTTAGCACTGAACACACAGAGACACACATTGAATCACACTGTTTGAGTTCAATGTTCATTTCATGCATTCCAGCCATTCCTTAAAAAAAAAAAGGGAACACACACTGTCTTGTCTGACTTTAACACTGAACAGGCCTTAAAAACACTGACTGATTGACTGTGCATTTAACACTGAACAGGTCTTAAAAACACTGTTTGTGGCAACACACACTGAATCACACAATCAAACACTGATCACACTTTTATAGCACTGAACAAAATTCAATAGCACTGAACAGCACTGAGCAGACTTCAATAGCACTGAACACCCTTTATTAGCACTGAACACACAGAGACACACATTGAATCACACTGACTGACTGTGAGTCGTTATTTTGTGTTTTTTCAGCAGGGTCCGCTGTTTTCGCATTTTGTGCATTCGGCGGTGAGAATTTGGTGTCCAGAATCGATTCCTCCCGTGCGGCCGCCCTTCACCAGCTGAAGGAAACGGTCGAGCTTCAGTGGCCTGAGCTCCGAGACGTTCCGTACGGCATGCATTACTCTGTACCTGATTTCCCAAACTGTGTGCTCTCAACCGATGCGGACATGTCGAACATGGTATCCCTAGCTGCGCTTCACAAGCTGCCTCGGGTGAGCATCGACATTTCCGTCGCGACTGAAGACCACACCTCTAGTTCTGTGTTCTCGACGGTGTCCAACAGTACCGCTGTTAGTGCGACTGGAACAGAAAACAACGAGGGATTTGAAGCAGAAGATATGTTCCGCCTGTTTGGTCCGTCGAGCTCAAAAGTGTTGTTAACCGATGGCTGGGACAAAGAGATTTCGGGTGTCGGTCAGGTGTTCCAAGGAGGCGCCCCAGACTTTCGAAACGCGCTCTGTAAGATGGCAGTCGGAGTGGGATTCGATTTCGAGTACGTGAAGAACAGACCCGAAAAGGTTTCTGCCGTGTGCTCGAAGAAAAGCAGCACGGGATGCAACTGGTCTGTATGCGCCGTGATGGATCGAAGCAACGGATTCTTCTACGTCAAGCAGCTGAGTAACGAGCACAGCTGCGGCCCGTGCTTTCGATCCCTGAAGCACAGGCGGGTCTGCTCGGACTTGGTTTCCAGTTTGATAGTCGAGGAGGTACGGAAAAGCACACTGACTCGTCCGATCCAAATCGTGAGAAACTTCCAGCATCACTACGGCCTGGAGATCTCGTCTGGCCTCGCTCTGGATGCGCTCGAGAAGGCCAGGAAGCTGATTCACGGCGACGATAAAGATTCATTCGGGGCACTGACTAAGCACCTGCAGGCAATATCGGATTCCAACCCTGGGTCGCACCTGCTGCTCGAATTCAACGAGGCGTCCAGGAAGTTTCGCAGAGTCTTCATCTCGATGAAGGCTTGTATCGACGGGATGAACCACTGTCGCCCTTTGCTGTTTCTGGATGGCACGTTTCTGAAGGGAAGGTTCAAGGGCCATTTGCTCGCTGCCACGGGCAAGGACGGCGATGGAGGTATGTGTAGTACAGTTTTGAGCACTGAATCCCTCTTTTTAACACTGACTGATCTGAAATGCACACTGAAACTGACACGTGTTGCTTGCAGCACTGAATATGTATTTTCAGCACTGAATGAGTGCTATTCACACTGACTGAAGTGTTTTTTTTTTTCTTGTTCGTGTCCTCGTGGATGCAGGGTTGTACCCATTGGCTTACGCCGTTTTCGATTCCGAGAACTATGCTAACTGGAAGTGGTTTTTGGACAACCTGAAGCACATCCTATCTCCTTCTCGCACTGTTACGTTCGTGTCGGACAGGAATCTCGGGCTGCTCGAGGCGATGAGCAGGGTATTCCCAGGGTCCCCGCACGGCTACTGTATCAATCACTTGAAGTTGAACCTGAAAGACAAGTTCAGAGGCAGATGGGCAACCAAGATGTTACGAGACGGCGTGGTGTGGAATTTCCTGAAATGTGCGTACGCAACCACCGTCGAAGCCTACCAACTGAGCATGGACAAGCTGTTGGAAGAGGGAGGCCAGACAGCGAAAGTGTTTTTCGAGAACATGGATCCAAAGAATTGGGCCAACGTGTACTTCTCAGGGAAGAGATACGGGGAGATGTCGTCCAACGCCGCGGAGTCTTTCAATAAATGGATCATGGAAGCCCGGCATCTTCCTATCACAGCGTTGGTCAACAACATCAGGCTGAAGGTGATGACCTTTTTCCACGGTATGAAAAAAAAAAATACACATCTCAAACACTGATGGCCCTTTTTTAACACTGTTGCCCCTTGTTCAAACACTGACTGGCCTTGTTTAACACTGATGGCCCTTTTTTAACACTGTTGCCCCTTGTTCAAACACTGACTGGCCTTGTTTAACACTGATGGCCCTTTTTTAACAATGTTGGCCCTTGTTCAAACACTGACTGCCCTTGTTTAACACTTATGGCCCTTTTTTAACACTGTTGGCCCTTTTTCAAACACTGACTGGCCTTGTTTAACACTGAACCAAACAGGGGGGCCAGGAGCAGGGGATGGACTTCGGATTTCTGCCCGTCCGTCGAGAAGACGCTGAGTAAAGCCGTCAACGAAGGCAGGAAATGGGTGGTTGTGGGGTCGTCCGAAACGGTTTTCGAAGTGCAGTGCGTTCCGTCCGTCGTGGTCAATATTGCGGATCAGACGTGCACCTGCTGTCAGTGGCAGATTACAGGGGTTCCGTGTTCCCACGCAGCTGCGTGCATTCTGCGGTCTGGGAAGCCGATGGCCTCGTTCGTGGACAAGTTTTACCATGCAGAGAGCTACGTCAGGTCTTATGCCGATCCCCTTCAGCCGGTTTCCATGTTTGATCAACCTTCGAACGTACCAGAGAACGTCCTGATCGAGCCGCCAACATCAAAGAGGCCTCCTGGAAGACCTAAGAAGAAGAGGATTCCGTCCAGGGGTGAGCACATCCCGAGAGCCATGAAGTGTGGGAGGTGCGGACGTGTCGGCAATCACAACAAGAAAACGTGCACGGAGCCTATACAGTAGTTAGTAGAGCAGATGCAACCTACTTAGTAGGCTTTTTCTTATTGGATTTGTGTTGTGTTTTTTTTTTTCTCGACATGATTTCTGTAATCTGTGACACTGAATGGGGTGAAAAAACACTGACTGTCAGTTACAGACACTGTTTGGCTCATAAACACACTGACTGACTGTCATTTATTAAAAAAAACACAGGATTTTAACATTATGTGATTTGTTTCTTGTTCATTTATGCTCTTATTAGAGTGTTTTTAAATTGTTCTTGTGTTGTAATTTTTGCATTTGGTTGTTGTTTTTTAATGTTGCAATTCAATAAGTTCCACACTGCTGACACTGAGTGGACAAGATTAACACTGAGTGCATAAACTGAAACACAGAATAAAACACTGCTAACACTGAACAGACAATATTAACACTGAATCCCACCAATTACACAGAAATATGAAGTAAAAACATTTTTTCTTTTTTTTTACAGAAACTAAATCCAAACACAATCATAATTCGTGTTCATACATTTACAGCAGAAAAAACACTTCTTGTCCACAATCACTACTTTTCCTTAATGGTCAGGATGGTTCGTATCACGTGAGCCTTGAATACTTGGAACTCTTCCGTCCTGACCTTGTCCGGAATTGCCTCTTTCTTCAGAATCTTCTCCATGTAGTAGCATACGTACAAAGCACATTCATTCCTGGACACACACACAGACGCAGAGTAGTTAAAGTTAAAAAGAAACACTGACACTGAATGCATAAATATAACACTGAGTGCATAAAATGAAACACAGAAACACTGAATGAGTTTAATTATGCACTGAGATACTTACAGAGATGGTGCTTGCTGTGGGAGAGGCTTCACGGCCTCGATTTCATGTATCGGGAAACCAGACTTCCCCGCTTTCTCAAGCCTTTGGTCCACGTTAGTTTCTACCTTTTCCTTCTGAAACGTACGAAACAAACATTTTATCAGTTATCATTAAAAAGGGAACCCACATTTTATCAGTTATCGACTAAAAAAACAGTACACGTACCAATTCCGCTGCATTCGCCATGTAATGGTCCTTCGATTTCGACCCCCTGGGTTGAATCGAGTTGTAGAATCGCCATTTCCGTTGGACGAAGTCGCAGACGAGCAGCGTCCAATGGTTGGGAGATGTATTCTTTCTCATCCCAAGTGACACCATCGGGAACATTATAATCCCTTCCCGCACGCATGAAATCATTTCTGTGATTTTTTCATACAACTTGTCGTGGTCAAGATTTCCCAAGACAATGGAGGTCTGCGAGAAAAAAAAAACAGAGTATAAGACAATGAACATGACATGAAAGACACTGACTAACACATAAAAGCACTGACTGAACATGATAAGCACTGATCAACCATCATTAACACTGAACAGCCCTAACAGCACTGATCAACCACCAATTACACATATACACTGAACATCACATATAATGGCACTGAACAGCCCATATAAACACTGACTAACACATAAAAGCACTGACTGAATCAATTAAACACTGACTGAACTATCATTAACACTGAACAGCCCTAACAGCACTGATCAACCACCAATTACACATATACACTGAACAACACATATAATGGCACTGAACAGCCTATATGAACACTGACTAACACATAAAAACACTGACTGAATTCAAAAGGAAAATAAATAAATAAATAAACTCACCCAACAGTGCCCAGGAAGTATCAGAGCCTCCAACTTCTTGTTGTAAGCTCGATTCAGCGACTCAGCAAAGGCGTCGACCACGTAATTGCTGATGAAGGTGCATCTCATTATCTCAGTCACGTCAGACACCGTCACAGCCGTGGATATCTTGGGAAAGTACCTCATTGTGAACCTGATTGGTCAAAAGCACACTCTTATCAAAAAGAAAGAAAAGAAATAAAGAAACAAAGACAGAATGCGAAATAAAAGAAACTTCACTTACATGTTTTTGTTGCTGCTGTGGTCCATGATTTTGTCGAGGACTTCCGGCTCCAATTCGAAACCGCAGTTCAGGTCAAAGTTCTTGTTCACGTCGACCAAGAACTTGACATGTGCATCATTGAAATCAGCCCGGATCGGTTTCTGGCTTGCCTCCACCTTTTTACCCTTCTTGATCGCCTTTTTCTTGGCGGCAGGGGCAGGGGGATCGTACTGAAAATCATCGTCATCGCCGTTGGCTGGCTTCCTTTTCCTGCCCTTGACCAGTCGCACCATCGACCTGGTCTTCGCCTTGGTCGAAGACTCTATTTTCTCGGCTTCTGGTCTCAACGGGCTTCCTTCTTCTTCATCATCATCCTTGTTGCCGTCAATCTCGTAGACGCACAACTCTGCCTGGAGACTCAAGATTTCATCTTCCCGTGCCTTGACGATGTTCTGCAGACCCTCGATCTGGGCTCTGTGGACGGTTTCTTGTGCTTTCATGTCCGCCTCCAGAGTCTCGAGCTGGACTTTTTCGTAGTCGTTCATGACCGACGACATCTGAAGGTCAGCCAACGCATTCTTCAAGAATGCCACTTCATCCTCGAGCTCTTTCACTCTAGCCCTCAGAAGTCGCACTTCCTCCTCACCGGAGCTTCGAGCCTCGCCCGCCCCGGGGTCCTCGGTCACCGGATGATTCTGATCATTCGCCTTGATCAATTCTTCCTCGAGCTCTTTCACTCGCGCCCTCATAATTTTCAGCTCCTCCTCCACCTCGGAGCTTCCACCTGCCTCGCCTGCTGCCCCGGGGACCTTCTCCATCTCCGCGTCGATCTTTGCAAGCTGCTCCGAAAGCTCGCTCTTCAGACGCTGGTTTTCACATTCCAGCTCGACGTTAGCACTTGTCACTTCGTTCAGCCGAGAAGTCGTGCTATCGAGCTTGGATTGGATATCCCTCACAGTGTTGGAGAGATCTTGATTCTCCGACAGGAGGTTGTTGAGCAACTTCTCGGCTTCAGCAGCAGAAACAGCGGGGCGTTCCTCATCGGGCTGCTGCTGTTCGGAAGGCCCACCCTCCTCCTCCGGCTCCGGGACTATGCAGGCCATCTCCTGATGCCGCCCGGAAGAACTGTCGTCGTCGTCTTCCCCATCGGACGACTGCTCGTCTCCAGAAGGCCCGCCCTCAGGGCCTTTTCCTTTTCGTCGTTCCTCTTCCTCCTCGCTCGACGAATCAGAGCCCGGATGCTCGTCATCGTCACTGTTGTCCTCTCCAGAAGGCAGCTCCTCAGACTGCTCTTCGTCCTCGCTCTCCGCCGCACGTGGAGTGTTCACGATTGCTTTATAAGAAAGGTGGCCCCTGTACGCCTGGGTCTCCGCCACCGTCTTGCCGTGTTTCAGAAGACGAGCATCAACCTGTCAGACACGGACAGCACTCGTTAGAACTCAAACAAAAAAAACATCATCCGCCTCAAGTGAGTGACACTGAACAGCATTAATAAGCACTGAACATCACAGTTATCCTACTTTGACACTGAATGGCATTAATAAGCACTGAACATCACAGTCAGTTATCCTACTTTGACACTGAATGGCATAAATAAGCACTGAACAGACAGACTTTGACACTGAACAGCATAAATAAAGAAGAAGAAAAAGAAAGATAGAAGATATTTACCGCCTCATCCGCGAGACCCGCTAGAGTCTCCTTGGTCACATTCGAAAGATCATTGAGATGCCAGTTCAGGACCCGGGGGAGGTGCTCGTTCTCCAGCCTCTTTGCCAGCTTCGTGTGCTCACAAAGCCAGAACTGCACAAAAATAAAAAATAAAAAAACCCAAGGTAAATATCAAGGAATGAAAAATAAAAAAGACGGCAAGTAGAAGTAAACAGCAAGACGAATGTGAAGAACAGCAAGTAGAAGCACATACCAGTAGCAGTATCGTGCAGCCTTGTGTATTCTGCGGGTTGTCCCTGTGCACAGCTGCCGAGTCGCAAAGGGACTTGAGAATCGCCTCGCCCCAGTTGTAGCTCTGCATCGAGTCCAGATCCACCACATAATCCAACCATTTCCATTGGATTGTGACGGAGGAAGTGGAGAAGAAGACAGTGCCAATCAGTATCAACGACAGGAGCCGAGCTACATCAGCAAGAGCCTGAGGCTTGCGACTCCGACGCTTCACCAAAATATCAAGCTTTTCCTTCAGCATCTTTGGGTTCAGCGTCTTCTCTCCCGGGAACATCCTCTCCCTGAATCTTTTATTATTACACTTGGACCTGGAACTGATATCGAGCTTCCTACTGCCGCCTACGATTCAAAAAATAAGATCGACATCCTCGGGAGTGATCCGGACATCTTTGCTGCCCAGCTTAATAGTACGAGCACCGACATCCATCTGCTCCAGCACGGCAGCTATCGCAGCGTCGCTCTTTCGGGTGTGGAGGATGGTCAGCCTCTGATCCTTTATGCTCTTGAAGAGATGGTAGAAGGGGGTCATCTTCAAATACTCGTCGTGCCCCGGTTTCAGCTTGTCCTTGATATCATCAATAGTCCGGATGATGGTCAGCAAGTTGGACCTCATTTGTTTATAGGACCTGGAACACCAAAAAAACACACACCGATGTGAGTACAAAGCACTGAACAGGCACTATGGGAAAATGTCTCATAGACACCAGTTCATAGACACCGGGCGCCTTTGGGAACGGTGTTAAAAATGTTTATAACACCGATCGCGAAAAAAGTGGAGATTAAACTATTTTTAACGCCGATTTTTGTACAAACTGGTGTTAAATGTTCCATTTCAAATTTGAAATTTCATTTATGACACCGTTTTTTCTTTCGACCGGTGTTAATAATATTTTCATTTTTTAATAAAATTATAAATTTTTTTAACACCAGTCCTATTAACCAGGTGTTAAAAAAAGTAATTTTTTTCTTATGTATCTTAGTATCTATACCTTATAGTATAAAGTACGGAGTAATTACAAAACTATGCATACAAACTTGCTTCTTATCTTAACTATCGATTAATTCAATTTCTTAATTTTTTTTATTAATAACATTTTCTATTTGTAAAAAAATTGGTCGTACAAACATCAAACCAGATCTGAAAAGGGGGAGAAGGTTACCCAACTCCTTCGCTCCGCCGCGCGCTCTACGCCTTCGTGTCTTTAAACCTTCAGCTCTGTGCCGGTGAAGACCGCCGTCGAAGACCACCGTGCAAGTCGCCCCTATTTGTTCATGTATTTGTTAATTTTATTATCCTGAGTAAATTCCGTTCTCGCGTTTTCTAAATATGTCGATTGCTGCCGCCGAGTTCTTCTCTTACCTTCGGCTCACTTCTTCCTATTATGAGTTATTAATCTTCGCCTTTTTCTCGCTCTGTAGTCGTTCTCTTTGGATGGATTTTTTAGGGTTTGGAGGGAATTGATGGTTTTTCGTTTTTTGGAGTAAGAATTCTGTGATTAACAATATTTTTTGGGCTATATTTGTTCCTTGCCATTTGATTTTATTTGGAAGTTTTTTTTTTGAATTATGATAATGCCTGTTCGTTAGTTTTTTATTTTTTTGGTTTGATCTTGGTTTTTGTTTCAAAATTATCTGCTTCATTCGCTTCTTTTTCTTTCACTTTAGATTGAACTAAATAGGATAATATTGTATATGCCTTTCGTATTAGGGAGTCACATGTTGTGTACACTAGAAACAAATTTGTGTTAGTTATGCTTCATCAACTTACATAGCAACTGTCTCCTAAGTAATTGGATGAAATTATTAAAGGTGAGCAAGAATCTTGGTTATTTAATAGACTGTAAATAAATTGTGTTGATCCACGATACCGATTACACCACTTTCCCACCATTGATGATTCAATCATATTTTTTTTTGGTTTTATAGGGTTTCAAATGAATCGAGGCGAGACGAGTTCTAAGCTAATCGAGCTTACTCACCTAAAATTTAGGTATGGTCGAGCTCGACAAGCTGATCAATACAGATTTTATACAAGTATGCATAAAATTTAGGTATGCTAGGTTCCTCCTTCATAAATCATTCAATATATGATTGTATATATATTTGTTTTAACATCTTGTATTTTGTTATATTTGTAGTGTCGAAAAGGCCGATGAGTTTGATGTTTGCAGGGTCTGTTTGGGAATATTGCAGCTTGTGCATAATGACGACAAGGGAATGCTGGTGAAATATAATCACACGTCTTATTTTTCTGTAGCAATAGGAGATGCCGTTAAGAAAGAAGGATATCAATTGGAAAGTTTCTCTCTCGAAGTATCACTGCCTCCAGCTATTGTTGCAAATGAGCACGCAAGTCGGTTAGTGGTTGGTGAATTTGATTTAGTTATATGCATTGTTGTCATGATTTGTATATATGGAAATTATTATGAGATAATAATTGTAGGGTTCGTCGTCATGTTCGTTTCAGGTCGTAAATGAAAATAAATTATGGTTCTCAACGTTCGTTCCGAGAAAAGTATACATCTGAAACAATCACGTGAAGGACTTTTTGAAATTGTCCATGGAGAATGCTTTAGAAAACTTACTGGTAATTTTGTTGCCTTTCTTATTACCAGTCTTTTTATAGTTTTTTTTTTTCTCATTTTTTCATTTTTGTTTTGCTCTGAATTGAATATGAATGGGATTTTTTGATGTGTGTTTCTCTGAATTTATCTCTTTACAAAATTGAAATATTGCAGGATGTAAAATCTAAGGGAAGTTTTCTACGGATTCGTTTGACATACACACTTTCTACTTCATCCACAAAAGAGCAGTCCTTTAATGGGAGCAGGGGCTGCTATCAGTTAAGTTTTAGTCGTATATAATTTTCAGGCATAATGCTTACAATAGTTCAGCCCTTTTCATTATCTGTGTGCATGTGTTAGAGAAAATTTAACCTTTTGCATCAGTGGCCATAGGTCATTGTATTTCTTTAGGGCATGTTTTTCTTCGACCTTTAATTCCTTTTTTAATGATGAAATATTTTTTTACTATCAAATATACAGATATATATCTCAGGTGGCGACGAGGTGAATTTCAAGGGAAAGATTGTGTTTGCGTGTGAAATCAACAGTGCATAATGCAGTTGATTGAACTTATGTTCTGTGGGATCCTTACAACACTTTCAATATTTTAAGGATTTGGAAATTCGGGTATTTTGATTATTGTGTTTGGAGTCGATGAAAATTGTAAGGATTCGAGATTTGAGTATTTTGAATATTGTATTTGTATTTTGAAAATTTAATATAAATTTAATTATTTGCAATTATATTTTTTTTATTTTAATGATTATCAATGACACCGGTCCAATATATGAAAAAGACTGATGTTAAATATAATTATAGACACCGGTCATATATGAAAAAGACTGGTGTTATTACTTTTCACACCGGTTGGTTTTGCTAGTTTCCATGGAATTGACCGGTGTCTTTAATAATATAGACATCGGTCCAAGTCACAAAACCCGATGTTATAAATTATTTTTAACACCGATCAATGCACGGTGTTAAAACATAGCTGATCTTTAACACCACGCACAAAGACACCGGACATAATTTTTTTTAACACCGGTCAATGCCCGATGTCTATGAGACATTTTCCCATAGTGAGGCATATACAACACTGAACAGGCATATACAACACTGAACAGGAACAATCAACACTGAGTGGCCATGTAATTGCACTGAGTGGCATGAAGAGGCACTGGAATGGCATGATGAGGCACTGAACAGGCATACACAACACTGAACAGAACATATTAACTCTGAACATACACCAACACACAATATCAACACTGAGTGGCCATGCAGAGGGACTTAAATGGCATGTACAACACTGAACAGGACAAGTTAACACTGAACAGGACAATTTAACACTGAACAGAACATATTAACACTGAGCAGGTAGGGGTGTTCAAAAAACCCGCCAAACCCGATCCGCCCGCCAACCCGACCGAAAGCCGCCCGAACCCGTCGGTTTTATTTTGAACAAATTACCCAACGGTTGGAATTTCTAAAACCCGCCAAAATTCGGGTGGGTAGCGGTTTCGTTAGTGACTACCCGCAAATAAACCGACCCGCCCGCTCATAATATATATATATATATATATATTATTAGTATATAGTAGTATTATTAGTTCATTTTTATTTATATTATTACTAGTATAGTAGTATTAATTTATGAGATAATTTTTAAATTTTTCTTAACTAATTTTTTATGTATGTTTTTGATTTTTTTTACAATTAAACAAAACTCAAATGTTCATATCTTTAAAATCTAAAGTTAACAACATTTTCAATAGTTTGTGCAATTATATGTTATTATTTTGTAATGTTTTACTAGAACTTTAAATAAATGTTTTTTTTTAATTTTTGTTAGTTTTATTTTTCAATTCTTTAATTTTTTTTATTTACAATTAACCTATTTATTTAAACATGTCATTTTACCCGCCAAACCGCCCGCACCCGACCGCACCCGCCTTCACCCGCACCATACGGTTGGAGTAAAAAAATGGGCGGGTTTGGTTTATAAAATTGAAACCCGCCATCAATGGGTCGGGTGATTTTTTATGGATGTACCCGCCCAAACCCGCCCGTGAACACCCCTATGAGCAGGCACCAACACACACAATCAACACTGAGTGGCACACACAAGGCACTGGGTGGCATACAGAGACACTGAGCAGGCATAATTTAACACTGAACAGGACATAAAAACACTGAACAGCCACCAACACACACAATCAACACTGATCAACACATAATCACACCGAACCTCCATCAAAACACTACACATTCAGGCATGCAATGGAAATAAACCGATTGAAAGTGAAAATCGGTTGAATTAGGGTTCGAAATACTTACTTCCTCTCCTTCTTCTCGCCGGCGGCAGGCTGAGGGATAGGGCTCGCCTGCTCTTCACTCGACGGAGTGTACTGAACAAGCCTCCGTTCAGTGTTTTCGGAAGCAGCAGCAGCGGCGGTTGGAGTCGATTTCTGACCGGCGGTTTTCTTCGCGGCGGCGGTTTTCTTCGACGGAGCCATTGATAATCGAACAGGTAGCTGAGAGATGAGAGGATTTCGTGTGTTGGTTGTGGTGGTTACGAAGCTTGATGAAATCGATTTCTGTGTGAAAATCGATTCTGTTCTTTTAGCGGGAGCCGAGAGAGAGAGAAAGTAATGGAGGCGTGGGTTTCGTGTGTGAGTTCGTGTGTGTGGGAGTTCGTGTGTGCGGGAAATAATGAAATTAATGCTGAAACGGTTTGTTCAAATGTGTATATATGCGAGGGCAACGACGTCTTTGCACATTTTAGGCGGCCTAATCGGCACGCGTAATTTCTCGAAAGCCTTATTGCCGAAAAAAGGCTGAAAAATAGCCTTATTGCCATTTTTCCCTTCTTTATTCCACTCAATTGTAATTTTTTAATAAATGACAATGGCTTTTTGGTAATAATTGACAACTAAACAGCCCTGCTTCTTGCTGGCCGCCACCACCATCTCCCACACTCCTTTGCCGCTGCTACAGGCCGCCTACTTCTCCTGCTGCACCGGCTTCTCCGACCGTCCTGCTTCGCCCGATCAAGTCGACTGCAGTTCAACGGAGACATTTTACTGGAGCTTGGAACACCGACGACGCAGCTTCCATGTCCATTCTACGAGAGCTTGATCAGTGCACTGACGACATCTTTTTATGTTTTAGTTTACTACTCTCTTTTTTGTCCTTTTGTCCAATGGGATCGCCCGAGGCCGTCGTCATCGTTTTTTTCGGGCTTGATCAGTTTTTGGCGTACATCATAGTTGAAGCCTTGCCCGCAACTTAATGGTCATCTCTATCACCTAATCCCAAATTACCATATCTGCCCCATCCCCAATATATTGACACATTATTATCACAATCATAATTGTTTTAGTGTAAGCAAGAATCCTATATCCTAGTTTTGATTTACAGAAAGTGATGCAGATATAAAAGTCAAAGATTGTATCTTGCTCTCTAAGTTAGTTTTATTATTTTATTTATTTTAATTTATTCTATTAGGGTTTTAGTAGTACTATTTATATGTCGCTTTTGTTATTTAATTACGCAGTCGTTTTTATTGAAATAAAAGAGTTTTCTCTTGTTTTGTCGAATTTCGGTATTCTTAGGAATCAACGATATTTGATGTGTTAATTCTCGGGTATTCTCAGAATCAACGAGTCTTAATTGTGTGTTTTTCGCTTCTGCCTGCGTCAGTTTGGTATCAGAGCCGAACGATGCCTCCCCGTCCCCGGCCTAATCGCGAATCCGCCGTTGAGGCCGCAGCCCGTCGCGATGCCGACGTCGCCGCCTTAAGCCGCCAAATCGCAGCCCTCGCCGTCGGTCTCGAGGAGCTCCGCCTTGCTGTTTCCAACAAGCTATCGTCACCTCCACGCCGGCCGATCCCCGCGCTTGAGCGCACCCTTGTTGATGAACTCGATCCATACGATGATTCGGAAGACGAATCGGCCTCGATCTGGGATGCCGAGCCAATTTGGGATGCCGAGCCGATCTGGGAGGCCGAGCCCGACGAGCCGATATGGGACGCCGAGCCCGATGAGCCGATCTTGGATGCCGAGCCGATTTGGGTTGCTGAGCCAATTTGGGACGCCGAGCTAGCCGAGTCGATTTCGGATGCCGAGCTAGTCGAGTCGATATGGAACGCCGAGTCGATTTGGGATGCCGAACCCGTCGAGCCGATCTGGGATGTCGAGCCCGCTGAGCCGATCTGTGACGACGAGCCACTTCATCCCGTCGCTGCCTCGACGCATCATCCTGATGACGTTGCCTTTGCCTCGCATGCTACTGCCCTTACCTCATGTCGTTCCCTTGTGGAATTTGGAGATCGAACAGCACTTCGCAATGACGTTCCTATAGTCGGCTATTCAATTGGAATGGATGCTGCAATTAACTTTGGTAACTTGGGAGGGTCTACGTTTAATGACCAAGGACTTTGCGGTGATATTGCATTTCAATCATTTCAGCACGAGGAGGATAATAGCACGAGGAGGATAATATCAATTTTGTCATACCCACACTTCTTAGACACTTTGTCCAACTTTATGCAAAGGTTGAAACGTCTACAAGATTTCCTTTTCTCGAGGCTCATAGGATGGAAAATCCATACTTGCGGTTGTTCTTAGGGGTGAAACTCAATCAGAAGAGTGTGCGACTTGTTTTTGATCCCGGCAATTTCGCGCTCGATCTTTCAGGTTCGCGGTCGAACCTTCTCCTAGAGGAGGAGAATGATGCAAATATAAAAGTCAAAGATTGTATCTTGCTCTCTAAGTTAGTTTTATTATTTTATTTATTTTAATTTATTCTATTAGGGTTTTAGTAGTACTATTTATATGTCGCTTTTGTTATTTAATTACGCAGTCGTTTTTATTGAAATAAAAGAGTTTTCTCTTGTTTTGTCGAATTTCGGTATTCTTAGGAATCAACGATATTTGATGTGTTAATTCTCGGGTATTCTCAGAATCAACGAGTCTTAATTGTGTGTTTTTCGCTTCTGCCTGCGCGTCAGAAAGTCTTCCATAAATTATGGTTTAGATTTTTTTTTTTTCGTTTTCTTTGATTTCAGATGATTGGAGATGATGGGCCATTCGACTCGAATAAACTACCAGAGGATTCCGGCGCACAGGCTCTCGACGCCCTACCTACTCCGTGAGGCGAAGGAGCTCGATGGGATGGAGGAGCTTTTCCAGGCTTACGGGATGATCATATATTTCACTGTCACCAAAATAGCCGAGCTCGACGAGATGATGAACAGCATCAGAGCTGCCGTCTGAGCCAAGCGCAGGAGAAGGAGGCGGCTGGTAGTGGCGGCGGGTGGCTGTGGGAGATGGTGGTGGCAGGGGCAAGAAGCAGGAAGAAGCAGTAGCGTTAAATTCCCTTTTCTGTTTAGTTATTATTACGAAAAAACCAGTCATTTATTAAAAAAATGTTTAAAATTTTAATTGATTTCCACGTCACCAAATTTTAATAGAGCTCTTGAAAATTTAACGGAAAAGATGATATTTCATTATTTTTGAAATACACCACAATTGAATCAATTGTTACAAAATTGTTACAAAAGGAAAATTGATATTATCTCAAAATATAATTCATACTTCATTGCATTTATTAGAATAAATCAGCCTACACATTGTTTCACAAACTGAGAATATCATCACAGCTCCAAAAGAATATGCTCGATACATCAAATAACAAAATTTACAACATACACGAAGAAAATTACAGACCATGCTGTCATATTACTGAGTTGGCAAGATGATGTTTTACCTTTAATCCTCATCACAGCACAAAGGTTGCAAGAAGAAGAAGAATAGCAATGCCACTGAGGAATGTGGTAGCGACAAGTGGCGGCTGGCCACTGGGCGGCGGAGTGGGACTCGGTGCTGCAGGCGGGATTCCAGGCGGGGGTCTCTCGGCCACCGGGGGCAGAGGAGGTTCAACCACATCAGGCTCGGTCAGGATCGGATTTGGAGCTTCAGCTGGGGGTAAACTATCAGGTGCCATGAATAGAATAAGACCACGAGGCTGGACAGGAAGTGCATAGAGCGGTGTGTTGGCGTTAGGGTTCCTTAGACATCGGTTCGCTACAATTCAATCAAGACCATCAGGGAGTAAGTACTTGAGTATATGCAAAAACACATGTTTTATAAAAGGATGCTATTTATTATAGCAGAATCAGAACAAACCAGAAACATATTCAGATATCTAAGAGCATTAGATGCAGAATTTGACATTTAATAAAACAAATTTAAAAAAAAAAAAAAAGGTATGATTGTATATATACTTTCAGATTTCTTGTTGGGAATTAACTGTATACCACTTCTTGTTCAAATCAAACGAAACAATGGTAATAGTGAAGGTTCTAAGGTATTATTGGGTTTGAGATGAGAATGTTATGAGAAAACCTGATTAGTGTATACTAATAATAAATATAATTATTAAAAATAATTGAAGGTTATAAATATGTGTGGGTGAATGGCTAAAGAATTGTAAGGATAACAATGATTAGTGATTAGATAGTTTTTTGGGAAACGTCTGCAAGTGACTGGTGGTGGTGGATGGAAAGAGTTAAAATAAGTACATAAACTTACTCCTGTATCTAGAGGCGGTCGAAGGGTAGTCTGTAATGACACCATCTATTGCTTTGGCAAGAACAAACGTGTTCAACTCCACGTAGGGATCGGCATAGTAGTCCCATGCCTGAGTCACAAACTCGTTCCTGAAGTACTGCACGTAGACCGACAGATTATAATTTTGTAGCTTTGAGACCAAATCCGTTTCGCCCATCACGAAGAATGCATCCGTGGGAAAGACGGACCCCTTGGAGATGCTCACAGAATTAGCAAACTGGCTTATCTCCGTGATGATGGGTGTTGGAATGTCCTGGATGTCCTCGTCCACCACATAAACAAGCTCGTAACTACTCCTTCTCCTGAGACTTTTCAGTGTGGAGCTGTCGCTGGATTTGATCAGGACCGTCTTGGTGGACGTCTGATTGTAACCGGCTTCACCCAGAGCATTTAGGACTGCGTCGATTACACCTAGGCCCTGTTCCTCGGCTAGGTATGCGGCGTTCTGAGAAAAAAAAAGAAAAAAAAAAGGGGGGGGGGGGGGGGGGGGGGGGGGTCTTCGCATTTAGTTCACACTGTTTTTTCTTCTTATCACTTTTATAATACTGTTTCTTGCCTTCCTTCCGTCATAAATAATGAAAGAGACTCTTACAGTCTATACATACAGGAAATAATAGGCTCTTTAACTCTTTTGGGTTGTATGAAATATGGTGTATACTACATGCTGAAAACTTAGGTGGAAATAATACTTAGTACTATGTATGATATAATTTTAGCAACTTACCATATCACATTTCTCATTATGTTTATCCATTTATATTTTCATTGTGATTTATACACCGAGTGTGCTCACAATTCCAGAGAACAAACACTTCTAATAACACCAATACACCATGCATGCTTTAAGTGAGTAAAACAGTGTCAGACAGAAAAAACACTTTCAGACTCACCTCAATACTGATTAAGACTCCAGAAATAGAAGACTGATTCCTCGCATAGTCCAAAAAATCAGATAACCGCATTAAGTTCCCATCATTTGAAGCCCTTGGATTTCGAAAAAGTGAATAGTTTCCCCCAAATGGATTGAACATAGCAGCTGCAATTTAAGGAAAAAAAGCATCAGAACATGCAAGAAAATACTGCTACCAACAAACATCAACCTGAAGGGAGAATTTTTCTAAGAAAAAAAAATTTAGATCAATTTTTAGCAATGAAATTCTCTGCTCTCATTAATCTATTCAGATAGGATAATCAAAATGAGAAAGTACACATTCCAAGTTTGCACTTACGGTTTAATTTCTTAATTTCTGCCCACGTGAGACTGTAGGAAAAAATTCCTTCCGTTATGTTAAGATCCGTGTTATCCGTTGTGCGGTTGCTGTATATAGAAGTGATGACCGATGTTCTGTCCCGGAGGTCGATGGACCCCAAGCAAAAAGGTATACTATCGCTTGACATTTGAATAGGGCAGTCAATTATATCTGCACCGTCCGATACAGCTTGCCTGTATGCAACATCAGTACAACCTGGATATTTTCCACTTGCTCCCTCATTTGTGATAACCTTAATGTTTACTGCATTAATAAAAAAACACACACGATTATTCTGCTTTGACTGTTTCTCATAATCCAATCGAAATTATTAACTAACTAATTGATTATGCTAATGTGAGTAATTGTTTCTTACCTAGAGCAGCAGCATTTCGGCCTATGTGAGAATAGCAATCTGCAAGAAAGCAAACATATTTGAACAACAAAGAGTCAAAAGGAGGTTATGAATTTCCAATTTCATCAGCGATGAATTACGTTGGACTATCTGGAAAGGAAAATTAAAACAAAATTAAAAGGCAGTATTAGTTTTGTTAACAAATATCAATTCAAATGATATCTCCTTGTGAAAGGGTAAATTAAAAACAAAACCACAAAGGGAATTTTTGTAATCAACCTACGAGAGGTTATTTCGATGCAGATAATTTATGAACACATAAACCTATTTTAAAAATGGGCATCTTCAGAAGTTGCAAAACCACACCGTTGGTAAAAGGGTCATTTCTTACCTATGGTTGCAGATGGAGTAACTGGAAAGTCAGAGACCACACCATCGACTGAAAAGATACCGTTGTCAAAGAAAGAAAGATACTCGGCCAAGGGATCATAGCTGTAGTCGTAAGCGATGCTTGCATCATTTGCAAAACCAGATGCAAAAACTTCTAAACCTGCATTATGGGCATCCAGCACGAGAGATGTGTAATTCTGTAAATACTGCCTGTTGTCTACCGGCCATATGAAACTTTTGGGAACAAGGATTCCTTCCGCAAAGGTACGGATAAATGTAAGGTTTCCCAAAAGGTCACCATATGTAATGTTTATCGTGGGCTCCATAGCCTCACGGTCCAGAACCTGGAGCACACGCTTTGTCGTCCTCAGTGATGCAACGCTTCTCAGGAATACCACCTCTGGCGATGAGATATAACTAATATTTACAGTTTGATTAACAGCAAGAATATATCTCGTCATGCTCAGTCTACGTTGCCTGAAAAGTTGATCATGCTGCACAAATATTTGGATAAAAATAGGATTCATCAGATGTTGCCCAAGAGTATGGGCTAGGGGGCAATTTTTAAATATTCAAGTGGAGTATTTTTTAAATTAAAAGAGAAAAATCCTTAAAAATGATAGAGTTAATAAATTGCTTCACATACCGGTACACTTAACCACAATCCAATTGGTAGTGGATCTGTTGGGGGATTATATACTTCCGTAACATTTAGAAAGTTCTGCAAACTATTGTCGAAATTGGGTGCCCGCGAATAAATCCCTTGCTTCACTGTTTCAAACACAAAAGATAGTAAACAAAGCTTACAAGAATCTTCAATAGCTCATCAACAAGAAACAAACTTACAGGAGACATTATGTAGTTGAGCACTGGTGAAATCCCAAGAAAACCATCCCGTTGTTGGGACATTATTGACGTTATAGGTCCGTGACCCATTTGGAAAGGCAACATCAATTGTGGATACGTTTACTAGATTGATATTTGAAGAGCAGATTCCATCTCCATCACTAGTAAGTTGAACATCGCACCAGGGGAGCGAATCCGGAAGACCCGTCTGCAGTCCAGAAGAATATGCATAACCACTAGAGTCAGGAAATAAACCTGAGAATCCACCCCTTTGTATGACCAAAGGTTGGGCACCTGCAGATTGAAACTGAAAGGTTCAGTTCTGGAGATCAAGATCAACTGAAAATGAATAATTCTCAATAGCAGAAAATGATTAAAGCTTTGACTTACTGAAGATAAAATAACAGAGTAGAAAATATCTAGGAACTGTGACATAAAAGGTAATTTCTTAAATCTGTGATAAGTAGTTGAAATTAGTAAGCAGCTACACCCAAAAATCAACAAAAAAAAAAGTTTCCATTTCCGCTTCCCCGCAGCTGAAAGAAAAATTAAACAAGATGCGCACAACAGACAGAGGCGCACATTGCAATAGAGCAGGCGGTAAGGACAGATAGAGAGAGAGAGGTAGATCTTTACCGTTAATCGTCTGCCATCTACTGCCATTGGCTCTAGATCCCTTGCCGGCAACTACAGCCGCTGACGAGCAGATCAGGACAAAGCACAACAAACCGAAGACCGACCGGAGCTTCGACATCTCCGGCGCCGCGTTCCTTAGCTCGGCTGACTGAGCTGAGCTAGAATGCGCGGGCGTTCTAGGCAATCGCTATTGGAAAAGAAAAAAATATGTAGCAGCAAAATAATAGCAGCGATTAATTATCTATGTAAAAAGCCCTTTCTCTCTCTAACAGGTCGGAGAACGAAGGAGAGAGAGAGTTTCGTCGTCTTCGAAATTGTGTGGTTTCCGTTTTCTGTGCTTTTGTATAATAATAAAGTAAATAAATAAAATACTAATAAAAAATTAATACTAGTAATAATTCAATAAATCAGTGAGAACTGAGAACTTAAATTGAAAAGAACGGCTAATAAAAGGAAGCCGGTTGTGTATAATTCTTCAACGCGTGCGCTGCCATCATCTTCAATCCCTCCGCAAACAGCTGGCGCGTGTTGAGGAGGTCATGATTAACCAGTCAGCGGCTCGAGCCGAAGCCGATTACGGACGGCGTGCTGGGGGACCACAACATGGGTCAAGCGCTTTCCTGGCAAATGACCACATGGCGGATGCGCATTGGATGCATTGTCTAACGTCAGCCGAAGAACGCGGATAAAAGGATCGGCGGGTCCGGCCGTACATGATCCGACCCGGCGGGTGACTGACTGGCTGTTAAGTTGACTTTCTTGAGAAGTGGGAAGGAGTGGTGGACCACTACCACGTGGTTTTATGAATAGCGCTGTTTCGTTTAAATAATAAAATAATCCGCAAGTAATTTGTTGAATTTTGTGTTTTAGAATTAACTCAAAATTTATCTTAGCTTTTCACGAGCTATGTAATAAATAATTTAAGTACACAATGATGGTGTATGTTGTAGGATATTGAACAATTTTTGGAAAGTCAAATAAACAAACACGTGTATTTATATTTACCATGAGATGTGAGTTAAAAACAATCACTTATTGTTTGAGACAGATTATTTATTATGCTTGAAAAAAAAATCTTTGAAGATATTATACTACTCTCTCCTTTCATCAACAATATGTACATTTTTTTTACCTTTACAAAAAGATGTGTTTATTACTAATGGATATTTCTTAAATTTCATTAGTACTTTTTAATTGTTTATTAAATAAATAAAATCACAGAATAATAAAACAGAAAACAACACTAAGAACTAGTAGCTAAGAAATAAGTTTTGATCAAACTATTTAGTTAGTTGATTATTGGGACCAGCCAAATTGATACGCATCACATGCATTTGGATCTTAGGATATCTTTGTGGGAGAATTTGTGTTTCTTTGTATTTGTTTTTATTTTAGGGTGATTATGGATTCTATTGTGTTGTTGCGTTGTTGCTTCATGTAATACTAATGCCAACGTGAAATTAGGGCAAGCACACTTTTGTTAGTGGGTCCCAACTCCAAGGACCAGCCCAACAACAGCTAGATTTAAGTGGTACAAATTGTTACATATTTTATATATATATATATATATATATATATATATATATATATATATATATATATATATATTCGTAATTACGGAGTATTATAATAATAAGCCAATTTATCCTTAAATTGACTTCCAAACACTTTTTAGAATGAACGCGCTTATTGAACAAGAACGTATATTACTCACATCATTATTAATGATATCCTAAATTACATATTAACTTTTAAAACTATTCTTTTATAAAAATCACCCCATTTGAAACCCTAGACCCCTCATCTGCGATCATGGTACACTATCCTTTCACATTTTCATTGTAATCGTACTCATACATTTTCGAGCTTTTTTTCCCGATGCTTGATTTGGAAATGCCGGTGCTTTTTCTCAGGTATTTCTCGGGATTCCATGCACAAGAGGCGTGCTACTGGAGGGAAGCAGAAGACATGGAGGAAAAAGCGAAAGTAATATTTTCATCTTTTCATTCTTCCTTCATTTTGTAATTTTTTTTAGTGTCTGATTTCTTTGATTGTTCTTCCTGATTGTTTTCTTCAATCAATTCAATTTGTTTTCGTTTATGAGTTTGAGTGATTTGGCCTCTGTATATATCGATCGTTGAGTAAGTGAGAGTACTCTGTTCCATGAGTTGTTACATTTCATGTTTTTGATCGACTACTGTAGTACTGTGGATCGATTATTTCCGGAAGATGAAATTTTGTATGAAATCTCTATCAGTACTTGAGCGAGTAAGAGGTGTTTAGGAGTACTCTGTTCCATGTTTTTGATCGAGTACTGTGCATCGATTAATTCCGGAAGATGAAAATTTGTATGGAAAATCTCTACCAGTACTTGAGTGAGTAAGAGGTGTTTAGGAGTACTATGTTCCATGAGTTACATTTCGTGTTTTTGATCTACTACTGTGGATCGATTATTTAGGTATGAGCTAGGAAGGCAACCGGCAAACACAAAGTTGTCGAGCAACAAGACTGTGCCCTGAGGCTCGACACTTGAAACTTCTCCTGGGGTAGTGAGGCCGTGATCAGAAAGACTCGTGTTCTGGATGTTGTTTATAATGCGTCCAACAATGAGTTGGTCAGGACCCAAACTTTGGTGAAGTGTGCCATCATTCAAGTTGATGCTGCACCATTCAAGCAGTGGTACCTCCAGCACTATGGAGTCGAGATTGGTCGCAAGAAGAAGACCGCCACTGCCAAAAAGGAAGGCGAGGTAATATTAATATAATACGCTACTTTCACTTACGAGCTACGATTGATACTAATTATAATTTATAAAATAATGTAAAATAGTCATTAGCAGGCTGAAATATCACTGATTAATATAAAATGTGGTACTGACTTTTACTTGGCATTAATGCTTATGTGTTAAATATTTCAAGAAAACTACAAAACTTGTTCTTATTTTGGCTCCAAGGGTAGTTTATGTATATTTTTTTAGTAAAAATGCGCAGTTCTTACTAATTAAATAAAATGCGGGACTAATTTTTACTTGTTAAAAACATTTCAAGAAAACTACAAAACTTGTTCTTATTTTGGCTGCAAGAGTGCAGCATTTAAATAATCTATTTTTTAAATGAAATGGTTTGTAATTATTTTAAGCCAAAATGCAAAGATGGTAATGTACGTAGTATGTTCTTCGAGTAAAAATGCACATTTTTTAATTTTTGTAATCGAATAATCTGAATTCTTGATGCATTTAGGTTTTGAATGAATATTTAATAAATTATGAAAGTTAGATCCATAAGGTGTTAGTTAATTTTGGTTTTGACTCATTTTTAGGAGACCGAGGCTGCTGCTGGTGCCGAAGAGGGGAAGAAGAGCAACCATGTCCAAAGAAAAATTGAAAAGCGCCAACAGGAACGTAAAATTGACTCCCATATCGAGGAACAGTTCGGTGGCGGGCGCTTGTTAGCTGCTATCTCTTCGCGTCCTGGCCAGTGTGGTCGTGCTGATGGGTATGCCCTTTTATTATTTAACTCTATTGATAAGAAAATACAAAAAATGTCAAAGTGTTGTATTTATGCTGTTAAATAAATATTGTTGATACTGATTCTGATATATCAATGAATTATTCGACTGCAGTTACATTTTGGAGGGGAAGGAGTTGGAATTTTACATGAAGAAACTCCAAAAGAAGAAGGGAAAGGCTGCTGGAGGTGCTTAAACCCGTCTCAAGTTGAAGAATGCCGATTTGATATTATTGATTTGCTTATTATCTATTGAAACTTCAATGAACAACAGTTTAGTGTTGTATGGAAAATTTTCTATTGTTAGTACACTCCTTTTGATTTTATTTGTTTCATTTTCATTTGGTTGATTAAATGGATCTTTGGCTTCGGCTTTAGCTGTATTTTAGTTGCCTTAAAATTTTGCTAGTTGGTTTGTAAATTCAAGTATCAGTTGAAATGTGTTTCTTTTTTTGTTTTATTAAATAAAGATGGAACAATTTCTAACATAATGACGAACAATGTATTTAAAAAAACAATTTGATAAATATAAGAGTATAAAATATATTTATACATTGTTTTATTAATAATATTTCAGTGTGCATCAGTTTTAGGGCTAAAACATTTGAACGAGGGCAAAACTGTAATTTACCACTCAACACCCTCTTGTATAAAAGCCTCCTGATCCTCTTTAGGGTTATTTCCCTTCCATCGAACAAGTTCAAGCCGCTGCTGCCGTCGTCGTTCTCCGTCAGTTGCAGGTTTCTTTTTCTTCCAAATCTCAATTCCGCTGTCTATGCGATTATTTTCCTTCTCGTAGACTTAGGTTTTCGATTCTATAATATTCTTAGTATTATTTAAATAATTCTGTGCAACAAAATCGGTATGCGACTATCTGCTTGACGCTTAAAAATTCAGGTTTTCGATTCTATGATATTCTTAGTATTATTTAAATAATTCTGTGCAACAAAATCGGTATGCGACTATCTGCTTGACGCTTAAAAATTCAGAGTAATCTTGTTGATGTAATTTATTTATTTTCTAAATAATGTGAAAATAAAATTATTTTGTGACTGTTCTTTGTTTGTGCTGATGCCCTGATTCTGTTACCCTTTTAACTATTGTTCTGCTTGATTTTTATCATTTAAAGATTAAGAAATGTTGATCGGTGATGATGATGGTGATGATGATGATAGCAATGATTGAACGATTGTTGATGATTATTGCTTGCTCGATGTGCTTATTTTCCTTGGTTTTTGGTGGTGACAGAAAATGGAGTCTCAAATCAAGCACGCCATAGTGGTGAAGGTGATCGGAAGGACCGGGTCTCGTGGGCAGGTGACTCAGGTGAGAGTCAAGTTCATGGACGATCAGAACCGGTACATCATGAGGAATGTTAAGGGGCCAATTAGAGAAGGTGATGTTCTTACCCTGATGGAGTCTGAGAGGGAGGCCAGGAGGCTGCGTTGAAATGTCGTGTCATCATCGTTGTGGTTGTTAGCCTTATTTTCGTTATTAAGTACTTTTTTGTGACAATTTTCGTTGGTTTGAGACTGGCTTTTGATATTTTGATTCTCAGTTGACAGAGTATGAATCTCAGTTGACAGAGTATGAAGTTTGTCTTTTGATAATGGTAGAGCTATAATTGTGATTCTGAGCTGATTTTTCTATGGGGTTTACATTACTTGCTTTTGTTTGGTAGTTCAATTACTGTGCTTTTGATGGAATCCATCTTAGTTTTATACCTCCAAAACACCTTAGTTTTATACCTACAAAACTTAGGTTGATAGATTAATACATAGTACAATGTTCCAATTTCTCAATGGATGAGCGAATTACAATTGGATGAGCGAATTACAATGTTCCAATCTCAATGAAAATGTTCTACTCTTTTATCACTGGAAGCATTAAAAACGAAAATTCCAATTTCAATGAAATTGTTCTACTCTTTTATTAGTAGTACATTTTTTTTATAGAAAACATTTTTTTATAGAAAATGTATTAGTAGTACATGTTGGATCATAAAATATGAAAATGTTACCCTCTTTGATTAGTCTCATCGAAACTATTCCACTCTCAATGGAAGCACCGTATTATTTTAATCATGAAAATGTTCCGCTCCTTGATCAGTCTCATCGAAATTGTTTCACTTCAATGGAAGCGCATATTATTTTGATCCAAAAAACTTGAATGAAGTTAAATAAAAAATGTAATTTTTTCCATGTAAGGACTTGTTCAAATGTTCCGCTCCTTGATCAGTCTCATCGAAATTGTTTCACTTCAATGGAAGTGCATATTATTTTGTTCCAAAAAACTTGAATGAAGTTAAATAAAAAATGTAAATTTTTTTCATGTGAGGACTTGTTCTTTTGGATTGAAACCGACTAAACTGAACTGAATTAAATTAAATTTAATTTAAGCATCTGAACTAAACTGAACTCAATCCATGTGAACTGAATTGGATTGAATTTTTTATAAAAATAATAATAATTTTTATAATTTTTTAAATATTTTTTTTAAAAAATATTAACAATATTATGACACTAATTAAATTATAGATTGAAATTATTTTTTATTTATTTTATTTTAATTTATTTTGAATCGAACTTAATCGAGCTGAACTGAAGTGATCTGAACTGAACTTAAACAATTTCAATTGAACTGAAAATGCACTGAAATTAAGTCAAAAAAACATGTAAGACCTAAGAATAGGAGCCAAAAATAGTACTGCATTGCTTCCGAACAAATATTCATGTCTTTTAGAAGTCATTAGCATTTATTATAAAAAAAATTAAAAATAGTAATTTTTTATAATAAAAATTGACCCTATTAATATTACTATTTCTCAACTAATTATACACATTTTATTTTTTTTTAAATATCTTAATTAATTATACACGTCCTTAAAAAGAAATAAATTTTTTTTACTTTTTCATTTAAAAAAAACATTTTACTTATATTTTTAACATTTTAATTTTTACAAACAATTAGTTTACTTTTTAACTCAAAAATATATTTGTACATTTTATTTTTTGATCAAAACTAAAGAAAAATATATTTCTTAATTTAAGTAACATTAACAAGTATATATATTAACTTGGGACGAAAGTATGAATATACAGTATTACTATTTGTCAAAGTTGGCCCAACTATGACACTATTACTATTAATATTACACAATTAAAGAACAAAACAACAATATTACTATGTCTTTTGGGAAGGATCTCTCAACTCCTCGCGAGACCTTCATTCCTTCACGACCAACACCTCCAACGATCCATAATCGCGTTGACCGCAAACACCTCCAAATGAGTTGTATTCCAAGACAACACACAACGATGTGTTTTGAGAAGGATATCTCGACCCCTCGTCAAGACCTCCGTTCTAGTCGAGCGCGATCAGACCCCTCCCCGCCCCTCGGGCCGTTGATCAACGACCTTTTGTGCAAAGAATTGTACCTGCCGTTGAAGATTCTCTTATAGTCATTATTAAAAAATGAAAATTTTAATAATGGTGTGTAAAGTTATGGGCAAGTGCAAATAGAATCACTAATTTAACATCATGGATGGGCCTAATGTTCTCATCGCCGATGCAAGTGTTCGGCCCAATGGACATCACGAGCCCAGCCCTAAACTCGGTTCTTCTTCCTCCAGCCTCTGAATATCTGAAAGAGAAGAAATGTAGTTGCGGGGTAGATACAGAGGAATGCCCGTCTCCGTCCCCGCATTTCTCAAGGTAAAGCTGAAGCACCAGAATTTGAAGCTCATTTCTATATCTTCGAGTAAGTCTCACTCCAACCTCTTCTCTTCCAAGCCCTCTGCAAATCCTGATTCCCAATTTTCAAACCCTAATCCCCAAGAATCAACTCACGCCCCTCCAATTTCTGATAGATTGTTCAGAGACACTCCCGAATCGGGATCTTATAGAAGGGGCGATTCCACCTTCTACTCCCTCATCGAGCACCATGCCAGCTCCAGGGATTTCGAGGCCCTGGAGATCGTCTTTCAGCGAATGAAACGGGAGAGAAGATGCTTCATCGAAAAAAATTTCATTCTCTTCTTCAGGGCTTGTGGGAAAGCCCATTTGCCACACAAAGCCATCGAGCTTTTTCATAGAATGGTGGACGAGTTCCACTGTAGGCAAACTGTCAAGTCCTTTAACTCCGTTCTTAACGTGATTATTCAGCAAGGCGAGTACCGCCACGCGTTGGAGTTCTACGATCACGTCGTCCGCAGTAGAAAGTGCATTTCTCCGAATGTGTTGACGTTCAATTTAGTGTTAAAAGCGCTGTGTAAGTTGGGAGAGGTGAGCAGGGCAGTAGACGTGTTGAGGGATATGCCGGCTTTGAAGTGTGAGCCCGATGCGTACACTTACTGCACGCTGATGGATGGGCTGTGTAAGGATGGAAGGATTGATGATGCCGTGGCTTTGTTAGACGAGATGCAAATAGAAGGATGTGGCCCGAGAATCGAAACATTTAATGTGCTGATTAATGGGCTGTGCAAGAAGGGTGACTTGGCCAGGGCAGCTAAGCTAGTCGACAATATGTTCTTGAAAGGTTGCACTCCGGATGAAGTGACGTACAACACACTCATACACGGATTGTGTCTCAAGGGAAAGCTTGACAAGGCTGTAGATCTTTTATCTCGTATGCTTTCGAATAATGTTATTCCGAATGATGTTACTTACGGAACCATAATAAACGGGCTTGTTAAACAGGGAAGAGCTGTCGATGGTATGCATGTGTTAGTGGCAATGGAGGAAAGGGGTTACAGAGAAAATGAGTATGCCTACTCGGCACTTATAAGCGGGCTGTTTAGAGAAGAAAAGTCCGAAGAGGCACAAAAATTGTTTAGCAAGATGATAGAAAAGGGGGAGTGTAAGCCCAATATTGTTGTTTATAGTGCTCTTATAGATGGTTTGTGTCGACAAGGAAAACCCCACGAAGCAGAAGAGTATCTAACTCGTATGATTAAAAAAGATGGTTGCATTCCAAATGCTTTCACTTATAGCTCTCTGATGAGAGGTTTCTTCAAGATTGGAGATTGTGATAAGGCGATTCTTATATGGAAAGATAAGGTTGAGAAGGATTACATGGATAACGAGTTTTGTTACAGTGTGCTTCTTCAAGGCCTATGTAAAAATGGGATGTTGAGAGATGCTTTGATGGTGTGGAAGCAAGTATTGACTAAAGGATTGACGCCGGATGTTGTGGCTTATAGTTCCATGATCCATGGCCTCTGCAATGTTGGGTACATAAAACAGGGTTTGAACTTATTCAATGAGATGCTATGTAAAGGGTCTAACTCCAAACCTGACGTAATCACGTATAACATACTTCTTAATGCTTTATTCAGACAGGATAACATTTCCCATGCTATTGATATTTTAAATAGCATGTTAAACCAAGGCTGCGATCCTGATTCAGTTACGTGCAAGATCTTATTGACAGCTTTGAGGGAGAAGAATGACCCATCCCTAGATGGTGGAGAATTCTTAGATGAGCTAATACTAAGGCTTCTTAAACGAGAAAGAATAATTGGAGCATGCAAAGTTATACAAGTGATGCTTCAATCTTTTCTTTACCCAAAAGCCTCCACTTGGGAGAAAGTTGTCCGAGAGATCTGTAAGCCAAAGAAGAAGATTGTAGCAGTCATTGACAAGTGTTGGGGAGAATTGTTCTCCTGATTTTATAGGTGAGACTGATTTTACTGGTATGTAGAACTCAAAGTATCATCAACGTTCAATGAGTTTTGTATGTTACATAATGTTTATTTGGCTTTCTTTCCAACAGTTTTTCTGGCATGAAATAAACATTTAACCAAAAAAAAACTTTAATTTTTATATGAAAAAGAAAAGTTGAAAAGAGTAGATATCTTGCAATTGGTTTATCTTGATCTTGAATATCTGAAAAGTACATTTTGTTTAGGAGCTATGGAATATATATCTGAAGTATCTGCGGAATAAATTTGTAACCCTTACGATTGTGATTATTCAATGAAAAGTGTCTTCTTTCCAAAACCAATTTGTTGTAAATGTGCAAAATCTGTGTTTGGATTAGACTGCTTGGAGTTTTTGAATCACCACTTTGTTTCCGATTCTTTAAATTAGCCTACTTTGTAATAATTGGGTGGAATCAATTCACTTTAAATACATTTTTTATTTTTATTTTTCAGGCGTGCTCAATATTGATTGGTCTCACTCACCGAGTCACCATTACAGTTGGTGACATCTGCTCTTGTGTGGCCGCGGCGAAATCAATTGTGTTCCCACGCAAAGGCTGACTTCAAACAACTGCGTATCCCTGCTGGCACTGATGGATTTTGCAGAAGACTGGTGAAAGGTCTGGTCTCTATGGTATTTTTCGTAATATTCTTTGGGTAAAGGCACAGAGACTATTTGCTTGTACCTTTGCTACCAGAGAAACATTTGCAAAGAAAACTGTCTAAAAAGGAAGGAAGATCTGTAAATTCTTGAGAAATAGCAGCTTCTTCTTCTTCCTCCTTGTATCAATATCCTTACAGACCGAAAATATTTGGCATGAGACGAGAGACATTCAGACGCGTAGGTGCTACCTTTCGTCCCAACATGCTTAGATTTCCAGATCAGCGACATTCCTAAGATGGATTTATTATTGGAGATTTTAGTTTTTATACATATTGATTGTATCATCAGGTCAATATGCCATATGATGATGAATTGATGATGATGAATTGATGATGCTAGTAAATTTCTTGTTGGTGATTTGGATTTTGGGATCAGTATAGCAAGTTGCAAGTCCTGAGGCTTGAAGAGGATTGGGAATGTAACCCCTTGAGAGGTTCCTCGACCTCACATTGGTGGGGGGCACCGATTCATGCACAACCAGACATCGAAAGTGATGCCGAGACCTATCGAAGGTTCCCAGGAGTTTGATCTGGATATATTTGATAGTGTTACTTTGAACTAGTAATTACTACTAAATACATAGATTGGCCTCCTCTTTTCCATTGCTTTCCTATTTACAGATGTTGTACCAAATAACTGTTTTTCAATTGATAGGAATCCAAGAAGACTGTACGGTCGAGCTTTGCATTGTTCAAGGGAAATCATCATGTTTTTTCAATCTTTGATGTGGTTGTGGTTGGGGTTGAGGTGAATATATTGTTATCAACTCAATAAGAATCCCAAAACCCGAATTGGGATCACCAAAAATCATCATACTAGAGTTTTGGAATTTACAAGGAGAGAAAAACCAATGTACTTTGTGTATATACTCAAAAATAGCATTCCAACAATATGAGCGCAAAAAACAAGCCTACAAAACTCGATGTCCTTCACTCAGAATTCACCACCAAAGTCGCGTGTATACTACAAAATAGCATTCCAACGATATGAGCTCGATGTTCTTTGAAATATGCACAAGAAAAGTTAGCCATCAACAATATCTCCTTTCTCCAAATGTACTTGTTGAGGAGGGCCAGAGGTTGTTGGATAGCAATCTTTACCATTCTTAAGGGGCTTTGCAATTTCAACAGATAGTAGCCTGCCATCAAACAACTGAGGAAAGAGACGACTTCAGACGAGGAAGAACAAAATAAATTACAAATTACTTAAATCGGGTTTGAGAATCTATCAGCAAGAAAACAGAAGCAACATCCAACCTGATGATCCATGCTTTCCAAAGCAAGCACTGCCTCCTCTTGCGAGCTGTATTGAATGAATGCATATCCTTTTGACTTCTTCTTAGCTTCGTCCTTGACGAGGTTTACTGCCAGAGGACAACACAGATTATGTAGAACCATAATTTAACTGTACAAAACATACGATGATATATGTAAGCAACATCGAATACAAAAAAGAGGATACCAACATCTACCTTCAGCTATATTCCCATACTTAGAGAATTCATTTCGTAATCGACTTTGATTCGTCGAGAATGGTAGATCTGCATTTTCAAGTACAATGCACAACCCGATCGGGTTTAGGAAGTAGATGAAAAATGCAAAGGGCAAAGAAATCATTATACAGTTCATTTTGTTTCAACCTAAAGCAACTATAGTGAAGGGGCTTATTGTTGAAATTATGAAGGTAGTAAACTATGTAGGTTCTTAGAGAATATGAAAGATTATGTATCTAGAATATGATAAGTCATTTATCATACTGAATGTTGTTTATGAAGAGTCACACACCACATTATAAATAGTCGTGTGAAATAAAGACTCGTTAGAGGTGTTATTCGACACATGAATAATATTTTATGATGACCCTCTCTTGTAACAGCCAAACCCATCTCCCACAAATATTCAATCAGCAATGGACAGCCTACATACTGAGTTTGAAACTTTCATTTTTTTTTTCAATTTTTTTTAAAATAGTAAATAAATTTTCTTTCAATTGATTCCCAAACCATAAAGCTTTTCGCATTCTCAGCAAACCCTAAATTTATGCATCTGAGAATTCAGATACATCAATTATTCAAATTAAAAAACGAAATCGAACTCGAGCATAAACGAAAATCAGTAAAAACCCATAAACAGATATTCAGAAAAAATAAAATAGGACTTACTTCTAATTACAACTTTGCTCGCAAGAGGGTAATTGTCGGAGTTAGAGGCACGAATTTTGAGTAATCTAGAACGATGTATCTGGTCAGTAATTGAGGTTGAAGACGAAGAAAAAGAATGAGGTAGAAAATAAACAAGCTTAGCCATTTTCAGTACAACCTCTATCTTCCTCGTTGCAACAGCCAACAGTTGAAGAGCTAAAATTACTTGGTAGTATTTCTATATGTGACCCTACATTTTAGAAAACTATCATTTCAAGCCCCAATATTTATCTCTTCTTAATTTTGGGTCCACAACGTAAAAATGATTCAAATGTTTAATCTATCAACATATAGAAAGTTAATAAAAAATTAAAAATTTATCATTTCAAGATAAAAAGTTAATAATTGAAGTTATAAAATTTTTAATAATCAAAATATAAATTTATCAAAAAATACTTCATTTGTCTTAAAGTAATAGACAATTGTTTTTATTGACTTTATAACTAAATCATTAAGAATAAAAATATATTTTTAAATTAATAAAATAAATAATTATGAATATAGTTTTAGAAAGTTTGGTGAAAAAGTTAATACTAATTTTTTTTGCTAGTATCTATTATCATAAAATCGGTCAAAAAAAAGTGTATCCATTAATTGTTTGCTGAGGGATTATATTGAAAATCTGCCAGGATGAAAATAGCCCCGCGGGCGGGGCTGGTGTTGGTATTACGTAGCTATTACAGTGCTTGTTTCTGGATTAGAATCAGTACTACTAAAACTTTACACTTTCCAGAAACTAAAATAAAATAAAGAAATGAAGAAGATGAGTAACACTCGAACAGATCTTCAACTCCGGTGGAACGTCAGAATTGGACACGAACTTCGATCAGATTGCGGGTAGTCGAGGCGCTATCGCTATCCGCAAGACAAATACATCCCTTGTATGCTACGGTTTGCAGACGTAATGCCCCCAAAGATACAACGACTGTCTTGTTCGTCTCTGAACCAACCAGAGCCGAACCACTTTCGAACGGAAAAGAGAAGGAAGTATGAACTATGAAATGCTGGGAATTGTTTTTTCTTTATTTGCTGTGTATGAAATGCAGCCTAGGACTCACTATTTATAGTGATCCACCTGCATGTGAGGGGTCAAAGGCATTCAGTATGGGCATTGATACCTGGGCAATAAACACCTATTATCAGCCCCATCAAAACCATGTAACGGTTCAGGAGTGTTATTTATTCAGGCCTGACTTTTCATCTTCAGCCCACATATGTTCAACTCTAGCCCACCCTACGTAGGCCCAATCAAAACCATAGTTCAGCCCATCAGCAAAACTATTACGCTGGCCAGGCCCAGGAGCCCCAGGAAGCCCAAGTCCAGCCCAAAGTCCAATTGCCAAGATCCAAGTCCAAGTCCAAGGACGAGTCGAGTCGGGTCGGGTCGGGTCGAGCCGAGCCGAGCACGAGCACGAGCACGAGCACGGGCATGGGCACGGGCACGAGCACGAGCCGAGCCGAGCCGAGCGGACGGACGGACGGACGCGCGTGTGGCGATTGCCATGTACCTTAACGGTCCATGGTCTTACTCACTTGTTGAACACATTAATCCTCCAATCACTTATTAAGTGTAATAACTTTATTACATCTTTCAATGTGGGATGTAATAACTATTAAACATTTCAATGTAATAAAGTCTTATACTTTATTACATATTCAATTAAATGCCTTTTTAATTGGCTATCTTTAACAATTTATTTCTCACTCACCGAAAATCGGATATTGACGAAATAAAATTCTATAATTATCTACGAACGAAGTAGAAAATTATCGTACCAATTAATTCCCAATCCGAATTAATTATATAGCCAGTCAACTCAGTCAAACGTTGGAAAAAACCAACTTTGACTTTGAGATTTTCCAACAATCCCCCACATGAGTGGAAATCAATGCATGCATGTATGCAGACTCTTCGTTCAATTCCCCAAAAGAATCTATCGCTTCCGGAAAGGTAGTTTACGGCTTTGAACCTTCCGTAGTGAACAACATCGGAAGTACAGGAGGCCTAGTGGACACGATGCCTTGAACTATTCCCCCACAACGTACAACGAGTCAATGCTATTCACGCAATAAATTCCGTTCAATTTCCCGTTCTATGTTGTGTCCGTTTTGGCCATGGACAACACTTAGGATTCATAAATGTTTACATTTGAAGCGGCCCTCACTTCACATTTATATAGGTGACCTCCCATTATAAGTATCCTGACATACTTAACCTTTTCAAGGTAGGGATTCATTAAAAGTCTCCTCGAGAACTTAACCTATTACCACACGTCAGGAAACAACACTTGAATTGCCTTTAGGGATGAGTACAAGTGCTCGATTGAACTTTCATAACTTAGTTTTCCCTTTGAACCAAGTTCATGGGATCTCCATTCATCAAGGTAGGGTTACCGTTATGATCCTTCGATGGATTGTGGTTTTTCAAACCCATTCCCTCTAGCAACACGCCCAATTGATCTCGATTCATTCCTTTTGTCAAAGGATCAGCCAGATTTTCCTTAGACTTTACATACTCTAAGGAAATTACACCATTTGAGATCAATCGTCGAACGGTATTATGTCTCTGGCGAATATATCGAGACTTACCGTTATACATAATGCTCTGTGCTCTCCCTATAGCTGCTTGGCTATCACAGTGAATCATCACGGGAGACACATGCTTTTTCCAACATGGAATATCTTCCAAAAAGTGACGAAGCCACTCTGCTTCTTCACCAGCTTTATCTAAAGCTATAAACTCAGATTCCATGGTGGATCTGGCTATACACGTTTGTTTCGTTGACTTCCACGAAACTGCTCCGCCCCCGATACAGAAGACGTAACCACTAGTGGAATGTGAACTTTTAGAATCAGATATCCAACTAGCATCACAATATCCATCAAGTACATTAGGATATCTTGTATAGTATAGCCCATACTCTCGGGTGAATTTCAAATACTTTAAAACCCGATTCAAAGCATTCCAGTGTTCAACACCGGGATTGCTTGTATACCTGCTCAGTTTATTCACAGGATAGGCCAAGTCTAGACGTGTACAATTTGTTAAGTACATCAGACTGCCTATAACTTGAGAATACTCTAACTGAGCTACAGGTTCATCCTTATTGACAGTAAGATTTATACTTAAGTCAATCGGCGTCCTACTCGTAGGACCATCATGGGCATTGAATTTCTTTAACACTTTCTCAACATAATGAGATTGTGATAAGACAATTCCATTTGGGGTTCTTTCAATTTTAATCCCGAGGATTAAATCAGCAACACCCAAATCTTTCATGTCAAAATTTCTTTTTAACATAGCTTTAGTATTCATGATTAATTCAAGAGTACTACCCATGATTAACATGTCGTCTACATATAGACAGACTATGACAAACGAGTCAGATGTACCTTTAATGTACACACATTTGTCACACTCGTTGATTTTATATCCATTTGATATCATAATGTTATCAAATTTCAAATGCCATTGTTTAGGAGCTTGCTTAAGTCCGTACAACGACCTTATCAATTTGCACATCTTTTTCTCTTGTCCAGGTGCTACAAATCCCTCGGGTTGTTCCATATAAATTTCTTCTTCCCACTACTAAAAACAGAGACATAGACATCACTTCATTTAAATCATCTCTATATGCGCCCGATATAAGTGTATATATTTTAATCGGTTTAAAAACAATTGATTTAAATGTAAATAATAATATCATTTTAAAATGTAATCGATTTAAATGAAGTCGTTTAAAAAAATAATTAAATCGCTTCTATTATGTAAGCGATTTAGTTGATATTTTTAAAAAATCCTTACTCTATGAAATCCTCTATGAAATCCTATGTAATCGGTTGTAAACTTAGGATCGATTTAACTGTGATAAACAAAATTAAAAATTTTCTAAGTTAGATTTTCCTTATACTGTATATTATAATTTCATCAGCTCAAACACAAACTCATCTTCATCTCCGTTCCTCCCCTCCAAAAACCCTAATTCTTCCTCCTCGTCCTCCACCTACAATGCCGCCTCCGCCTCGCCTCGCCTCGGTCCTCACCTGCGACAGGGTCGACTTCGAAATCTCCGCGAAGCCGAACAAGTTCACCGCCGCGTCTCCGCAGATCTCCGCGAAGCAAGACTTCGAAATCTTTTCGGAGGGGTAGAAAACGGCGTCGCACAGAGTCCGCTCGCCGCGGAAGACAGTGTTGGTTGCCGTTCTGACGGCGTGTAGCCACTGCTTGATTTTGTGCTCGAGAACCTTCAACTCCATTTTCTGCATCTTAGATTGACTCAATTTCTCTACCCCCAAATTTTGCAGAGCCTCGTCGATCACTGATCTTGAATATATATGTAAGTTAGGATTTCGAGTTGCAGCGCAAACCCAATTTTTTGTTTTCTGGAAATGGAGGACGTCGAGGGTTCGCCAATGTGTAATTTGGGGATTCTCGACTCCCTAAGTGAAAATTCAATCGGAGAGATGGCTGAGAGTTGGAATGCGTTTTGCGTATAGACAGAAGCTCTAATCGGAGGCATCGCCGACTTATGGTTGGCTTCTGATTTCATGTCGCATGTGTTGAATCTATGCGGTCATGGACTCCAGTCGCTTTATCTGCTCTGAGGAGGTATAAGTTCTACTGAAAGGGGAATCTGATTATTTGAGCTTTTGAACAGTTTTAATTTTTTTTTTCTTTTATTATGCTTTGCTTGTGAATCGAGTATCGAAACCTTATGTCTGTTTCTGGAAATCAAGTTTAACACTCTGAAGCTATGTAATTAAGTGTATTAGTAGTACTAGCAATAATCATTGATTTAATTTCATGGATTCAAATAGAATACAATACTGTTATGTGCTTATTTTGAGGATATTTATACGGTTTTTGGTTAGCAATCTGGTTTCAGGACCCGAGTATGTACCACTTTAGCATGTTCCACGCCTCGTATCACATAAATCCTGTCCCTATAATGCAACAAGAGGTAATTATTTTATTCTCCAAAATATTACATATTACTGAATTGCATTTTTTTATAAACCTTTTCGGTTGCCAACTTGAAGCTGAAGTTAGAGCTGTGAGAGCGGTTGCAGATGACATCTGCCCAATGCTCATTGTTCTAAACCGGGTGGTTTTGACCTCAACTGGAGTATTACTAGGTTGTTGCAGGTAAGTATTTATCTTTCTAATATTTTTGCATTGTTATGAATATAATAAAATAGAGACGGCAACGAGATTGTGACCTATAATGTTTATACTGAGAAACTTTGTTAATATTCTAGGTCCAGCCCGACAAGCGCTAATCCGTTTTTTTAACATTATCCTTGACTAATATTATCTTTTTATGCTATACCGTCTTCATTGGCCATTTGTTTCATATGCTTTACTTTATTATTGACCTTGTTATTCGGACGAATTCAGTGAAACTGTTGTTTGCGACATAGAAACTATATAATACTCCGTATTAATTAATGTGAAATGAAGAAATGGTGAATTAGTAATGAAAAAAACATGTCTGATTAATAAGGTATGTTATTGTTGGGCTGCATTTTTGGTCTTCAGGTGAGATTGAGTTACAACGGAGCTAATTTTTTTCTTCTTTCTATCTTGTCATCATTTTTTTTCGTGTCTTATTTAAGTGCTCATAAATTTTATTATAAATTATGCTTATTAGAAAAATGCAGAAGGGATCAAACAAGAGATAAGTTGGTGTCCCTGGAAAAAACTTTATATGCAAATCAATATGTGTTTAATTTTTATGTTTCATAATTTTTGTTTCTAAGTTCACTTTGCTTAATGTATTTATCAATTGTAGGTTTAGGATTAGATGTGGAAGGCTGAATTGGTAGATGATGATGATATGATCCTTGATAAACTTAGATGAAGAAGATGTCGCCATTTTGCGGGAGTGGTGGCAATAGACAAGCATGATTCTACAGATGATGAAGCTGACGATGATAATTATGACACTTTGAATCATGCAAGAGAAATTGATCGAATGTCTTGGATATTGGTTAATATTGACAATGTTTAGGATGTTCGGTGTGATTTTAGTGATGTTTGGATAATGGTATTGATGTTTTTATTAATATAATTTATATATTTGGTGTGATTTTAGTGTTAAGGACATCGCTTGTAAAAGAGTAAAATGATGTATCAAACCGTAAAAGACATCGCTTTTTGTTAATTAAATGAAATTGACATATTTTAGATATCAGGTTTATGTATTCTCAACGAAATCGGTTAATACTCGATTTACTATGTGTCCAATTATATCGATTTTCCCAATTAAAACTGATTTAAATATTAATACTGATATCGGTTAATAACCGATTACTGAGGTAATTAAAACTGATTTAAATGGATTTACAGATATCGGTTTAGAACCGATGTCTGAAATATGACTAGTATAGACATCGGCTCCATACACATCGGTCGCATAACTCATTTATATCGGGTAATACCCGATTTCTATGGCTGTTTTTTTAGTAGTGTCCAATTCACCGTTCAGAAACGCAGTTTTCACATCCATCTGATGAATATCGAGATTGTGCAAAGCAGCAATCGCAATAAGCACCCGAATAGACGATATTCTAGTTATAGGTGAATATGTATCAAAGAAATCATATCCTTCTCTTTGTTTAAACCCTTTGGCTACCAAACGAGCTTTAAACTTATCGACCGTTCCATCTGCTTTATACTTTTTCTTTAGGATCCATTTACATCCTAAAGGTTTACAACCCGGTGGAAGATCAACCAACTTCCACGTGTGATTTTGCAGAATAGACTCCATTTCGCTATTAATAGCTTCTTCCCAGAGCGGTGCATCTGGACTGTGATGGAGTTATATTCTAAATGTCTAGTTTAGTGACAATATGGAACTCCTTATCTGTGTTTTACATTATCTATTAATCAAACTGTCGGCATTTTGTCTATCATGTACTTGAATGCAATAGTCCTAGATATATACGTTGTAGACAGTATGGCGTGAGGAGACACGCGGAAGATCATACTGTCAGTTACTCGTATTCTATCGAACAGAAGCTCACGACTTAGATGGACAGGGACAATCCATCGGTACGTCGTAGTGTGACTGGGTAATAGTTGGTCTTGATTATTATGTTACACTTGTACACTTGGTGTATTGAGCAGGACCACGGGAGGGCGTTCGATTTATACTAATCGACGTAATCGAACTAGACCTCAGAGATTACGGATATACGAATTCCTAATCCCTATATAATTATAGGTGCGTGTGTCCAATTCTCGGTTCTTTAATATGCCAATGAGTGAGACTAATTGACTAGTCGAGATACTCGGTAAATTGGGAATTGGAATTGTACACACGGCAAACTATAGATTATAGACAGGAAACCGTGTCACGTTTATCGGGTTGATGACGTTCCCGAGATGAGCTCATAAAGTTTATCATGTAAACCCTGCAGGTGGATTTGTTCCACATGATAATAAGGATGAGTGGTACTAGTCTCGGATAATAAGAAACGAATTTAATTTAATTATTAGTAATTAAATAAGTTCGTGGACGTTCGATATCTTAAACACGGGGAAAGTCGTATATGTAATTTCGGCGGAAAATATTATTGGTAAAATAATATGAATTAATTAATTGGGAATTCAATTATAATTTTATAGTGGAATTAATTATAATTAAAATTGGATTTAATTAAAGGTTTTCTTTTAAGGACACCGGTTTAATTAAATTGCAATTTAGCCTAATTAATTAATTAACCTAAGGTCCCTAGTGTGGCCTATTTAAACCCCTTCCCCTCTCTTCTCTAGACCTAACTTACGCAGCTTTTATTTTTTCTTCACTTGAGAAAATAAAACGTGAGAGAGAGTTTAAGAGAGAAGAAGAAGAGGAGACTTCCGGTGGATCGTTGCCCACACAACGTCTGGAGTCGAGGGCTAGGATACACACTAGAAGATCAGAGGTGTTCGCCTATTCGGCTTCTCCGAATCACGCATCAAAGGTAAAAAATCGAAAACCCTATTCCGCATCTTTTTCGATTCTTCTCGTACGTAATAATACAGCGGACCATCGATTGGTAATCGGGGTTAAGGATAGTTTTTCTCCAGCCTCTGGGCGGTTGAGAACCGCCGGATCGGTGGCTGGACGGAGAAAAACGGATCGGAAACGGCCCGGAACAGCAGCATCGCGCTGCTGTTCGAAGCAGGCAAGCGCCCGCTTGAGGGGCAAGCGCCCGCTCGCGTCAGGCAGCAGGCGCTCGCCTGGGCAGCAAGCGCTCGCTTGCGGTGCTGCGCGAGCGCTCGCCTGGTGGGCAGGCGGCCGCTTGCTCCGGGCAGATTGCGAGCCGCGGCTTTGGCTGTGGCGGATGCGCGATCTGCTTGGCGGGTGGCCATGGCTGTTCGGAGGTGAACTCCTGAAGTCGATTGGGCACGTCCGGATGTTCGAGGGTTCGAACGGTGTGTCCCGGATAGTCGATTTCCAACAGACTGGATAGAGCTTCCCCGTAGGACTTTGGCTCGTCATCCAATAAATACGTAATAAAATCAGGTCCAAACGACTTAGCCGTTTTTATCCTTTTACCACGTCTAGGTTCAATAACCTCTTCGTCTACCTGATCGTCACCAACAGGTGTTGTGTCGACATCAGGTTCATAAGTTCTTTTATTAGAACTTGATTCTTCTCTTTCTTTACAAGGAAAGATATTTTCGAAAAATGAAGCATTTCTCGATTCAATCGTGGTACCTTTATGCACGTCTGGATTATCAGACTTGTGTACCAAAAATCGGTAAGCCATACTATTGTATGCATATCCGATAAAAATGCAATCGACTGTCTTTGGTCCGATTCTCATTTGCTTTGGTTCAGGAACAGACACCTTAGCCAAACACCCCCACACTTTAATATATTTATAAGACGGCTTACGGTTTTTCCACAATTCGTACGGCGTCTCATTTTTACCTTTAAGTGGGATTTTATTCAAAATGTGGTTAGCTGTCAAAATAGCTTCCCCCCACATGTTCTGAGGTAAACCCGAATTAATCAACATGGCGTTCATCATTTCTTTAAGAGTTCTGTTTTTTCGTTCTGCAACACCATTTGATTGTCGTGAATAAGGAGCCGTCGTTTGATGAATTATCCCATTTTCAGAACATAATTTCTCAAACGGAGCTACATATTCTCCACCTCTATCACTCCGGATTATTTTAATTCGTTTACCAAGTTGATTTTCAACCTCAGCTTTATACTTGGTAAAAGCCTCTAAGGCTTCGTCTTTGCTACTTAATAAATATAAGTAACAATATCTAGTACAATCATCAATAAACGTGATGAAGTACTTTTTTCCACCTCTTGTTTGTACAAATTTCAAATCGCATATATCAGTATGGATTAAACCAAGAGGTTCAGTACACCTTTCAATCGAGGGAAAAGGTAACTTAGCCATTTTGGCTTCAACACAAATTTCGCATTTCTTTTGTGTATCAATTTTTGAAGTTGGTAATAATTCCAAATTCATCAATCTTTTAATCGCATTTAGATTTACATGTCCTAATCTAATATGCCACAATTCAGAACACTCAAGCAAGTAAACCGAAACAGAATCAATTTTATTAATGCTCGAGGCAATAGGGGTTACATGGCGCACAGCCATTACATTCATCTTGAACAGTCCATTGTCGAGATATCCCCGACCAAAGAAGGTTCCAAACTTAGTCAAAATAAACTTCTTAGCATCAAAGACAAGTTTAAAACCATGCTCAACTAGAAGAGACCCAGAGACTAAGTTCATGCGGATGTCCGGGACATGCAGCACATCCTTCAACAGCAGCTCCTTTCCAGAGGTGAGCTTCAAGGTCACGTTCCCAACTCCAGCAACAGTAGACGAGGAAGAGTTCCCCATGTGGAGCTTTCGGCCAGTCGAAGGAGCATAGGTAGAAAATGCATCCTTATCAGAGCAGACATGGCGAGTGGCTCCAGTGTCAATGAACCACTCCTTGGGATTACCAACCAAGTTGGCTTCAAACACCATTGCTGACATATCCATTTCAGTCAGCTCCTGCCCAGAGGTTTCAACAAGGTTAGCAGATTGCTTCCCTTTCCCCTTGTACAGTGCAATAGGCTGTTTAGGCTTCTTGCAATCTTTAGCCATGTGGCCAGTTATTCCACAGTTATGGCATTTTCCCATGAACTTCCAGACCTTGGTGGCAGGCTCTTTCCCTTTAGAGGTATTCTGAGGACTAGGCAGCTTCCTTTTGGGTTGCTCCATCAGATTCACACGAGGCTCCTCATGCACACTTCCATAATTAAATCCCTTACGATTTTCCTCTTCTATACGAAGCTTGACAACCAGCTTGTCAATAGTCATTTCCTTGGTCTTATGCTTGAGATAGTTTTGATAAGCCCTCCAACTCGGGGGTAACTTCTCAATAGCAGCAGCCACCAGAAAAGACTCGCTGATTTTCATGCCTTCATTCTCAAGGTCATGCAAGATCAGCTGGAAGTGTTGGAATTGAGATACAACTGACTTAGAGTCGACCATCTTAAAATCCAAAAACTTCCCGACGACGAACTTCTTAGTTCCGGCGTCCTCAGTTTTATATTTCTTCTCCAAAGCATCCCAGAGTGCTTTGGCAGAAGTCATATTCCCATACACATTGTACAGGTCATTACTCAGACCGTTCAAAACGGTATTCCGGCACAGGTAATCACCATGGCCCCATGCTTCATAAGCCGCACGCTTATTAGCATCAGTTTCATTCTCATCCATGGCCAGAGGCTCATCCTTGAGAAACTTTGCCAAACCCAACGTGGTCTGGTAAAACATCATCTTTTGTTGCCACCTTTTGAAGTCAGTCCCATTGAACTTCTCAGGTTTCTCAGCATGAACCACCGATGAAGGCATGATCGGAACGTTCAAGTTCATCGGTGGAACAGTGCTAGATTGGCCGTTTTTCTCAGCACCAGGATTGTCTCCGGTTGTCATTTTTTAGTACGGTTATTTGTCTTGCGTTGTTGGTATTACGTAGCTATTACAGTGCTTGTTTCTGGATTAGAATCAGTACTACTGAAACTTTACACTTTTCCAGAAACTAAAATAAAATAAAGAAATGAAGAAGATGAGTAACACTCGAACAGATCTTCAACTTCAGTGGAACGTCAGAACTGGACACGAACTTCGATCAGATTGCGGGTAGTCGAGGCGCTATCGCTATCCGCAAGACAAATGCGTCCCGTGTATGCTACGGTTTGCAGACGTAATGCCCCCAAAGATACAACGACTGTCTTGTTCGTCTCTGAAGCAACCAGAGCCGAACCACTTTCGAACGGAAAAGAGAAGGGAGTATGAACTATGAAATGCTGGGAATTGTTTTTTCTTTATTTGTTGTGTATGAAATGCAGCCTAGGACTCACTATTTATAGTGATCCACCTGCATGTGAGGGGTCAAAGGCATTCAGTATGGGCATTGATACCTGGGCAATAAACACCCATTATCAGCCCCATCAAGGACGAGGCGAGGCGAGGCGAGGCGAGGCGAGACGGGTCGGGTCGGGACGGGACGGGACGGGACGAGCCGAGCCGAGCCGAGCCGAGCCGAGCACGGGCACGGGCACGGGCACGAGCCGAGCCGAGCGGACGGACGGACGGACGCGCGTGTGGCGATTGCCATGTACCTTAACGGTCCATGGTCTTACTCACTTGTTGAACACATTAATCCTCCAATCACTTATTAAGTGTAATAACTTTATTACATCTTTCAATGTGGGATGTAATAACTATTACACATTTCAATGTAATAAAGTCTTATACTTTATTACATATTCAATTAAATGCTTTTTTAATTGGCTATCTTTAACAATTTATTTCTTACTCACCGAAAATCGGATATTGACGAAATAAAATTCTATAATTATCTACGAACGAAGTAGAAATTATCGTACCAATTAATTCCCAATCCGAATTAATTATATAGCCAGTCAACTCAGTCAAACGTTGGAAAAAACCAACTTTGACTTTGAGATTTACCAACAGCTGGCTTATCTACACAGAGACTTCAAGATCTCGGATTTCGGTTTGGCTCGAGCAGCAATCGACCAAGGGAACAAACAAATTTCTGCTCGAACTCGAAGATGAAAGAGTTGGGCACAGATCATGTGGTGGAGTCTGTTGAGGGACCGATCGAGGACAGTCCCAGGTTACGAGTAGTGTTCAGGGAGGTGGGCTCAGAGATGATGTCCGACAGCGCGCGCTACGGCAAAAAATGTGTCATAGTTATGTTGTTGGTAACTTCTTTTTTTCAGGAGGATTTTAATTGTATTCTATGAGATTAATGAAAAAATAAAAAAGATTGTATATTCCGTATTTTTTTTCATCTCCTAAATGTTTGATCTTTTACTGAGATTTGATTTTTTGATTCTAAATAGAGATGTCAGAAAAAATACATTGAGACTCAAATCAATATTAGAGTATATGGTTTACAAGTTTTGTTGCCTACCACACTTTGGCTAGGTACCTACTGCTTGGGAAGACATGATATATGTTTGTGTTGTTACTGATCAACGTTTGGATTTTGAGAGGTTTGATTTCATTTAACCGTACAGTGAATATAGGCAGCAGGTATTAATTCTTTAACTATATATTTGGGAGACCTTAATTAACGGTCAAGACACACTTCAAATAAGGGAGTCAAGATTATATTTGCTAGCTCCGGAATATAATACAAAGATGGTCGGCATCAAGTATGAGTGATCATGAACATTTAGCTAAACCGTAGTTTGTCATGTTTGTTAATAGTTTGAAATCATGTTTTGCCAGTGAATTTTGTATTGAATTTTACTATAAAAATGTGACTATTAGTCAGAAATAGAGTATATTTTTTTGTCAAAGCAAAAAAAGATGTCTCATAAGAACATTTTACTTCACATAATAACCTCCACACTACGAACAAGATATCCATATGCTGATTTCACAAAATCTGCAAAGGAAGATACATAACAAAATCAACAAGAAGCTAGACTCACTAGAGCAATCATCGAAAAATGTTGATGTCTCAATTGGCGGATTGTTGTCGCAGTTCGGGACGGACAAAATCTGCATCCTGGGGCACTGCAGAGATGTCAACAGTAGGCTTCAACTCGGCGCATACTTGGATAGCATCGTGCACGGGATCCGCGAGGAAGTTGCTGATGAGGTCTTAAAATACTCCTTATGTCACCTAATTAATATATACTTTTATATTTTGATCTAAACACAAATTAAGAAAAAAATATTATATTTATTATATTTATGAAAATATAAGTTAAAGTTGTATTTAAAATAAAAAAGTATTAGTAATTGTGAGTAAATTAAAAAAAAAAATAGTTAAAAGTATAATTGTATTTTAAAGTAAAAATATTGAGAGTAATATTAATAGAACAAATGAAGTAGTATTTTTTTCTCAATTTTTGTACTTGGAAAATGTGAAAACTAATGTGAGACTAATTTTTAAGAATTATAACATTGATAAATTGAGTAAATTAAAATAAGTGTGCAACATAATTTAATAAATTACTAGGGGTGCTAAGTTTTAAGGGATTATTGCCCTTTAAAGAAATAGTCATATTTTATTTACTATTTAATTAATCCTTCAATAGTCACTAAAAAAATTGAAACACTTAAATGTTATTAATTCTTCACTTTAAAATATAATTTATATTTAAAGGTATATAAATTTACTATTTAATTAATCCTTCAATTTACTTTATTTTACTTTATAAATTTTAAGATACACTTCTTAGACCATCTACAACAATGGTTAATTCATCCTTCATTCATTCTCATGTTTCTCTTTCATCTCATTTTTATCTCTCTTCCACGTCACTTTAATTTATTCATCCTTCATTTATAAAAACACTCCACAACAATGGGTAACAATTTTATTTTACTTTATCTTACTCCACAATTTTATTTCTATTAAAAACAATTTAATACATTTTATTACTATAAATTTAAAAAAATAAATAATTAAACAATTTTATTACTACTAAAACAATTCAATAAATTACATTACCATCTATACATAAACAAAAGTGTTAAAAATTTAAAAGTTCACTATTTTTTTTAAACTAACAAAAAAGTTATTGTTTGAACCGATTATTCACTATATCTATTAATCAAAATAATAAAAACTCAACAAAAATGTTGTACCCCATTTTCGATTATTATTATTGTTAATGATTTTCATGGTTATTCATTATTTTATTAATACGTATAATGTCAAAGCGATGGACCCCACTCTCACGGGCCCCACACCGAGGCCGCCCCCAATAACCAAGAGAAGACCGACCAGGAGTTTGTACCAGTCAAGCAAGAGCCAGCCGAGCAGACAACTGGGTGCCGATCAGAAGATATGCCTCCTCGAAGAATGAGCCTGCTCGCCCGGATGCCATCAGATTAGAGTGCCGATAAAAGAAGGCTGGAGGTCGGACTCCCCGGCTCGGGAAAGGCGGCGTAATAAAGGGCCCAACAGTCTTTTTACCATTTTAGGGTTGTGAGTTGTCACATGTCAAGGCCCAATAAGGAAAGGCCCAATTCCTTTTGTAAACCCTAGCAGTAGCTCTATAAATAGGAAAAGCTGTAAAAGGAAAAGACACATTCTACAAGAAAGATTCCAGCTCTTATAATATACACTCTTTCATTTTCCATTTTCAGCGAAGAACATAAATAATTTTCACCAGACTAGTCCTCAAAAATCCCAGAAAATAGTTAACGAATTTTAACCCGTTAACAATTGGCGCTAGAAGGAGGGGGATACCTCGAGCGCTAGTTTCGGTGTCGAAACTTTCATTCTCTTGATTTCCGGCAATGAAAACTGCAGGTACTTCCAGTAGCGTCGCCGTCACTCTCGCCGGCGAAGCTGATGGCCGCGAGGGCGACGCGGGGAGGGCGCTTACGACGGAAGGCGGCGCCGGGACAACACCTTCGGAGGTTCCGGACGAAATCGGGCGTCAGCTAGCAATGATAGAGGCGCTACGCGCCGAAGAAGCCGAGATCAGGGAGCGGCAGAGAGCCCTCCGTGAAGAAGTCGCCGAAGCTGAGAAGTTGTTACCCCCCGTCCTGGAAGAGGAGCCGGTTTTGGATTTAGGTCGGTTCAACACACCGGAGGAGATAAAGCGCACCATACAGAAGTTAGAGGCTCGATCCCGGTTCTTGGAAAAGAGACCTGCCACCGAAAGTCCAAACCCTAACCGCCGCTGCCTTGAGAAAGAATTCGAAGAGGAGGCACACGAAGAAACCGCCCGGATCGCATTTCAACAGGCGCAGGGGGTGAGGCCCGACCCAGTCATGATGAATCCAGGGACTGTCGTGGTGGCCGATCCCGATCTCGCGAAACGTTTGGATGAGGTGGAGAAAAGGCTAGCCGAACAAGCTTGCGACCCGAAAAGAAGATCAGCCCTCGCCGAACCTCTCAGCCTGAAAATCGAGCGAGCCCGGCCTCAACCCGACATCGTCCCGCTGCTGACTTTCATTTACGATGGAGCCTCCGACCCCGATGTTCACCTAAACAAGTATAACACATACATGGTCGGCCGAGGTGCCACGGAAGCCACGAAGTGCCGTCTTTTCCCCCTCACCCTCGGCGACATGGCCCATCGCTGGTACACAAATTTGCCACCCAGGTCGATCAACAGTTTCGGAGAGCTGGGGGACGAGTTCGTCTCTTATTTTGCATCTAAAGTAAAGTATTCGGAAGGTCTCCAGCGTCTGATGGGGGTCAAGCAGGGAAAAGAAGAGACCGACGAGGGCTACATAGACCGAGTGGAGCAGATAGCCAAGCAGGGAGATCGGGTGAGCGACGAGATCCTCGTCCATGCCGTAGTAGGCGGTTTACGGCCGACATCTAGTTTGTTCAAACCTATGATGAAAGAATACCCTAAATCATACACCGAGTTCCGCCGGAGGGCAGGCGAGGAGATTGCCCAGCAGCGCATATATGATCAGCGGATGAAGGAGCTGGAGCCCGAAAAAGGAAATGTCAACCCGACAACCGTTGATTACTGGACGGAGCCGCCCCCAACGGCGAAGTACCACGAAAGTGGAAAGAAGAAGCCTATTTATAAACCTTACCAGGGAGCCGTCCATGCGCCCAAGAAGATCGAAGCCATAGAGGAATACCCCGAGGATGGGACCTTCCTGGGACAAACTCCCGCTCGGATCCTCCAAATCTTTTACGAGCGGGACATCAATGTCCTCACTCCTCCCCAGGCCATGAGAAGCCACCCTGACGAGAGAAATCCGCGCAAATGGTGCTCTTTCCACCAGGAGAACGGACACAGGACTGACGAGTGTCGTGATTTAATCGCCCAGCTCCGACAACTGTATGAGGATGGGAGGCTGGCCGATCTCCTCCGGGCACCAAAGCGGGCACGCCCGATGGCCGGTCGCGGACCCGCCGGACGTGGAGGCGCCGGACGTGGAAGAGGAGGCCGAGGCCGAGGCCGGGGGTATCAAGACGATCAGAATCGCCGACCCCATCAGCAGCAAAGGCTCGAGCAAGGCCCGGTCGGCCAAAACCCACTAGCTTTACCTCCTCCCCCGGCCGTTCAGCCCGAAGACCCAGATCCGCCCGTCCGTGGTGGGGCTCGAGTAAATATGATCGGAGGACTGACGCCGATCATCCATAAATCCAAAAGACAGAGGAAGGGGGAGCTTCGCGAGTTCGAGGGAGTGAACGTTGTGGTCCCACACGCAGAATCAACCATCTCCCGAGGAATCGTCATTTCATTTTCAGAAAAAGACAGGGAGGGGATAAGATATCCAAAAGAGGACGCTTTGGTGGTAACCGCCCGGATCCTCGGCATCGAAGTGGCCAGGGTTCTGATTGACAACGGGGCCCATTGTAACCTGATTTTCAAATCAGCGTTGGACCAGCTCGGCGACCTCACAAGATATATCCGACCGTACGAAGGGGTCCTGAAAGGTTTCAGAGACGTGGTGGTTCGCCCCAGAGGACGGATCAGGATGGCCGTAGAGCTGAAGGATTGGCAGGATCCTGCCATCAACATGACTAGATTGGTTGACTTTGTTATTGTGGATGCGGAGAACATTTATAACGCTTTTTTCGGGAGGCCGTTCCTCGATGCCTTCGAGGCCGTGGCGTCCTCCCATTATTATTGTATTAAGTTTCCCACCCTGAGCGGTGCGGTCGGCACCCTTCGAGGTGACCAGTATATGGCAAGGAAATGTTTTGATTACCTTTTGTGTTCTAAAATAAACGACCGCATAAACGACAACAGTACCGCCGACACTGGGGCATTTGGGGGAGGGGACCCCCAAATGGCCGGTCATAAATCGTACGCGGCAAGGGACGACCCCCAAAATAAGATAACCCAGAATGACACGATCGAATTAAGGGAGATCGACCCCGCCAGGGATGTGGATCCGGACGATGAGGAATATCTGACCGCCCTACGAAGAGAGGACGAACTCGGACAATCAAGGTTTTACGACGATAAAATTCGTGAAGCGCAAGGGTCAGGGGCCACCCTATCCGAAATCGAAGCACAATTCTTGCACATACTCATTGATGAAATGCCGACTGGTCAAGATGATGATCCGATACAAAATATACAACATGCGAGCATCGAAGATCTTGATCCCCGGATCGGTTTCGAACCAAACGAGATTCCCGACCCCCGAGGACCTTCTGCATGCTCGGCAGTAGATGAAGTCGAGAGAGTAGGCCTGGATCCAGACAGGCCAGAGTTGGAAGTTTTCATTGGGAGAAAAGTCCCGGACCGGCTAAGGGGAGAACTGATCGATTTCTTAAGACAAAATACGGACACATTCGCTTGGTCGCATAAGGATATGGTCGGGATAAATCCCGAGCATGCCTGCCATCACCTGAAGATTGACCCCGAAAAGAAACCCATTGCTCAGAAACGAAGAAAGATGGGGCCGGAGAAGTATGCAGCCTTGGCGGTCGAGGTCAAAAAGTTGGTAGAAAATGACCTCGTAAGAGAGGCCGAGGAAGAGCCCCAATGGATAGCAAACGTCGTCTTGGTGAAAAAATCGAACGACACCTGGCGTTTATGTATTGATTTCACCGACCTCAACAGAGCCTGCCCGAAAGATCATTTCCCATTACCTCATATCGATCACCTGGTCGACAGTGTCGCCGGACACGCAATTTTTTCCAACTGTGATTGTTTTGCGGGATACCACCAAATTCCCATGGCAGAGGAAGACATCGAGCACACCTCGTTTTACTCGGAGAAAGGAGTGCTGTGTTGGAAACGAATGCCGTTCGGACTGAAAAACGCAGGGGCAACCTATCAAAGATTAGTGAACAAGATGTTTGCCGATCAGATCGGAGAAACGATGGAGGTTTACGTCGACGACATCATTATAAAAAGTAAGTCCGAGGAGGACCACATCAAGGATTTGACGACTACCTTTGAAATCCTCAGATCTTTCAACATGAAGCTAAACCCGAAGAAGTGCCATTTTGGAGTATACGCCACCAAGTTCCTCGGCCACATCGTAAGCCAGAGAGGAATCGAAGTCAACCCGGAGAAGATCAGGGCCATTCAAAATATGAGGGATCCCCGGAGTCTGAAGGACGTGCAAAAATTAACGGGCTGCCTGGCCGCGCTTAGCCGTTTTATCCCCAGGCTCGGGGATAAAAGCCGCCCGTTCTTTAGATCGATAAAAGACCAGAAATTCAAATGGGGGAAGGAGAGCCAAGAGGCTTTTTTACGCCTGAAGGAGCACCTGGGGAACCCGACCATCCTTTCTAAGCCGGTCCCCGGGGAAAAACTTTTCCTCTATTTAGCTGCGTCCGAGCACGCCATGAGTTCGGTTCTTGTCCGGGCAGAGGGGCAACTACATAAACCAATCTATTTCGTCAGCCAGGTCCTCCATGACGCCGAAACACGGTACACTCCACTAGAAAAGCTGGCGTACGCTTTGGTGATGAGCGTGCGGAAGTTGAGGTCTTATTTTTTCGATCATCCGGTGGAAGTTCTGACCACTATGCCATTACGGCAAGTCCTGCAGAGACCGGACACGAATGGCAGATTGTTGAAATGGAGCTTAGAGGTGGGACAGTACGACATCAGTTATGCTCCCCGAACAGCAATCAAGGGGCAGGCCCTTGCAGATTTCATAGTGGAGCTGACTTTCCCCGAATCTACCCCGTCGACCAGGATCCCGGCATGGAAGCTATACGTCGACGGTTCGTCCAATTCCTCCCACGCCGGGGCTGGAATAGTGTTGGTCGGACCGGGCGGACAATCTTTTACACACGCTGTGAAATTCGAATTTGCTGCGACAAACAACGAAGCAGAATATGAAGCGCTGATCGCCGGACTAAACTTGGCTTTGGCAGTGGGTGCCGAACACCTACAGATCTTCATGGATTCTTTGCTTGTGATTAACCAAATCAAAGGTGATTACGAGACCCGATGCGACCGAATGGAGAAATATTATGAACACGTGATGGCGTTGTGCGGGAAGATACCGAGAGCTTTCATCGAGCAAATCCCTAGAGAGTTGAACTCCCAGGCAGACGCGTTGTCCAAGCTAGCTTCCTCCGAAGGAAGTGCGGATATGGCTAACGTGATTTTGACCAGCCAGGCGAAATCAGCAATATCACAAGAGGAAAACCTAATCACAACCATCGATCGTGGAGAAACTTGGATGGACCCTATTCGCTCCTACCTTTTGGACGGGACTCAACCCAGGGATAAGACGGAAGCCAGGCAACTTCGCATACGGGCGGCTAGATATACCCTGATTGGAGATATTCTCTACAGGAGGAGTTTATGCCTTCCACTCTTGAAATGCATAACCCCGCTCGAAGGCCACCGGGTGTTCAGCGAGATTCACGATGGCGTCTGCGGGAACCATGCGGGAGGGCAGTCGCTGGCCCACAAGACGGCGCGCCAAGGATTCTATTGGCCTACTTTGAGACGAGACGCGATAAATTATGCTCGGAAATGCCATAGATGCCAGGTGACCGCCCCTATTATCCGGACAGCACCAGAGTATCTCAACTCAATATACAGCCCCTGGCCCTTCGCGTCGTGGGGAATTGACCTGATCGGACCTCTGCCGACCGGACCGGGTGGAGTTAAGTACGCGGTGGTGGCCGTTGATTACTTCACGAAGTGGGCCGAGGCCGAGCCGTTAAAAGTCATCGACCAAAAGGCGATCATAAAATTCATCTGGAAAAATATCATATGCCGTTTCGGGATCCCGCATACCATTACCTCGGATAACGGGAAACAGTTCGACGGCCTGGAAATCATGAACTTTTTTGACAAATGGAAAATCAAGAAGGCTTTCTCCACCCCGTATCACCCTCAAACGAATGGGCAGGTAGAGGCGGTGAACAAAATCTTGAAACATACCATCAAGGCTAAACTTGAAGAAAGACAGGGAAGATGGGCAGCCGAGATGCCGGATGTGTTGTGGTCTTACAGGACGACTAGCAAGGCCGCCACCGGGGAAACCCCTTTTGCCCTGGCCTTTGGGGCCGAGGCCGTAATACCCTCCGAGATCGAGGTCGTCATCCACAGAACCTCCCAAGAGCTGAATGAAAACAATGACAAGGCCTTACGCCTAGAACTAGATTTTTTGGAGGAGAGAAGGCTGAACTCGGTTTTCCAGAACGCCGCGGCTAAGCAGAGAGCAGAACGCTTTTACAACTCTAAAGCTAAGATCAGGAAATTCAAGGCCGGGGACTTAGTCCTCAAGCGCGTGCTCGGACCGAGCACTGGGGCATTGGGCCCGAACTGGGAAGGCCCAATGCGAGTAAGAAAACACGTGGAGAAAGGGTCATATGAATTGGAGCATCTGAACGGCGTAGCCGACCAGTATCTTTGGAACGCGCTCCACCTGAAAAAATACCATCAGTAATCCTTTGTATCTCGAAACTCTTTACGGTTGGAATAAAAACTTGCTGTGTGAAAACTACTTGTCTCTGACTCTTTCTCTAAGGAAAATTTTATTAAGACCGAGGACCGGACAAGTCCCATCCTCGGCCATGTCACCCTGATCCGTCGGGGGACATGAATGTTTAACCGGGGATAGAGTCCGCTCTCCCCGAGCCTGAGATGAGTCGGGCGATCCGTCGCACGACCGATCGAACAGGAAAATTTTATTAAGACCGAGGACCGGACAAGTCCCATCCTCGGCCATGTCACCCTGATCCGTCGGGGGACATGAGTATTTAACAAAACGTCTCGCCCCAAATATAAAAATTGCCAAAAACATAAAATTTCACTAAGGAAAGTATGGATCGATTAAGAAAAAAGATAACATGAAAATCACAAACTAAGGAACACCACGTCGAAAGGAACATCAAAAAAGAGGGCGGCCCCTACGATCGTGAGTAGGTCGGGGAGGCCAAGGACTGACCCTGGAACCGCGGCCCCCGCGTCGATACAACCAGGGGCGGTTCTCAACCGGACGCACCGCCGAACGATGGTCCCGATCAAAGACGTCGATTGAAAAGCCCGTCCCGCCGGACCAAGTAATCCGCACGGACCAACCCTCTTGTATCTCAAAACCGCTCACAAGGCGTTCCCACTCCGGCCCGTAGAATGCAGTCTGGTTGCGGAAGCGAGTAAAGGGGACACACCATTCTTGATCCAAGGAATCCACCATCCGCACTCCGTCCGTCGTCTCAATCCCGGTCGGGCGGAGGAACGCCACGGGAACTGGAAAAACCTCTCTGTGCCAGGTGCCATTGAACGCACGCTCGAAAAAATGCAAATCTTCCAAAAATTCGACTCTCGTTGTCATATTTCGAGGGATAATCTCTTATGTCCCAAGTTCTACCTTTTGGCAATACACAAACAGAAGGACAACCCATTTATAGAGGTTTTCATTTCTTCGAAAATCGGAAAACAATTAAAGCAGTAAATTGATTGCATTAATAACAGATGACAGTTTCGAGGATTTCGCATTAAATGAAAGCAAAAAGAGACCGAAACGGTTGGGAATGATTATTCACGGCCGAACAGTACAGATAAAAGATACGCTAATCAACATAAGGATGACCGAGGGAATCAGCTTCCTCACGTGCCCGGACTTGTTTTGGAAAGGAAGCATTGAGGCCCCCCAGATCAAAAAGGCTGACGCGAAACCCAAACCCGGGTTTCCAGATCACCCAGACCTCCCATCCTGCTTGAATGCCCGCATGCTGAACGAAATCAGCCCAACCTGGACCCCCAAACGCCACCTGCCGCCTAAGTTTGGTTTTCGTGGCAACCCAGGCTTGCTCGTTGGAGTCGTGAAAGGGAATCTCTTCACCCAAGAATTTCTCCAGTGGCTGCACGAACGCATGGGGTAGCGGAAAGTTGTTACGGTGCCATTTGCCGTCAAACTTTTGGGATAGCTTGCGCCACCCATCAGAATGAATGGAGATGGCGTGGTAACTCCCCGTAGCTGCGGACGCACCGAAGAAGACCTGTTCCCCTTTGTTCGGACGCATTTTCTTGCTTTGGCTCATCTTCCTTTTTTGAATCTTTTGCTGTTTTCTTTTCTTCTCCCTTTTTCCTTTCTTTCTCTCTTTTCCTTGGGAGGAAATCGAAAAGACCTAATAGGGACACATTTATACGCGAAAGTGCATCCACGAGGGGGAAAAGGGGGGGGCCCACTAAGAACCGTTTCGGAGGGAATTTCACCCGCCAAAAGTCTTTCGGGGATGGGGAACCCTGTATTAAATCCGTACGTTACACGCATTAAAGATGAAGTAATAAAGATAAGTAAATAAACAAAACAATAAAGGCAAAAGCCCCTTTTTTACCCCAAAAGTAACAGAAAACGGCAGGTAATGTCAGGGACGCTGTTTAAGCCCGCGCGGGCGCAATAAAAAGCAAGAAATAAAGGAAACTAAATACGGGCATAAATTGTCATCACCACCGGGCAAGTTAAAAGAAAGAAAAAGAAGCGAAACACCATCATTCTTGATCATCGGGAACCGACCCTTCACCACCATCATCTTTGAGCACCGAGTCCGCAAACTTGACAGCCGGATCAATCTCACTGGTGAGAACCGTTTCCGCCGGGCCCTGGTCGACCGCTTCCGCCGGTTTGGGCATCCGAAGCTGTGACTTCAAAGGCCACCAGGAGAGATCCAGTTTGAACTTTTGCTCCAGATCGAGCACGTACAATTGGAAGTGAGCATGAAGAGGGCTCTGCTCAGAATATTGGCGAAGGAAGTCCACCATGGCAGTCACCGGTTGACCGGCTTCCAGGAGTGCCCGGATACCATCGAAGTAAGCGCAGTAGTAGGAGTAATTGCTGTACAGATCGATATCCTCCTCCGGATCGGCCTGACGTGCGGCCTCGGCAGCCTGCGCACTCTCCAATTCTTTAAATATCCGCCGGTTCAATTCCTCCAGTTCCTGCATGCGCTTCTCGGCATGACCATAAGATTCGACAAGCTTCTCCACTCGGGTTTTGAATCCCTCTAACTCCTTCCCCTGCTCGGTCAGTTTGAGGATCACGGCCATCTTATCCTTTTTCTCCTCGTCCAGTTCACTGCTCAGAGAAGCTTTCAGCCCGGATTCAAGGTTGAAATCTTCCTGCAACTTGTTGAACCGAGACCGCAGCTCCAAATAGACGTCCGGCAGATTAGGTGGGCACTTGGCAGCTTTATCCTCCTGCTCGGCACGGATCTGAGCCAAACGGTTCACCATTATCAGATTGCGGGCGGCGCTGACTCGCAACAGCTTCTCCAAGAAGTCCGGCCGGGACGCCGCAGTCTCCATCTCTTGGGACCAAGAATGGTTAACGTCCTCGAGGGATTGGGTGATATGTGCTGGCAGAGAGTTTTCATCGTAAGGACTCTGCTCGGCTGTCAGGTGAGCTACGGCCAAAGGGAGCCCAGGATCCTCTTTGAAGGCCCTGAAAGTTCACACTCCGCACGGTAAGAATCCGGATAAAGAAATATGGCCAAAGAAATTAAGGAAATGGTACCTGGAGAAATCCTCGTCGCCAACGCCAAAGATGGACTCTAACTCGACCGAGCGATCATTTCCTTCGGAACCAGTCGATCGCGATTTTTTCTTCTTCTGAACTTTTTCCTTCCTCGGGGCCACCGGAGGCTTTCCAGTTGAACCGAGGAGCCCACTTTCTTTCGTCCCGGATGCGCTAGAGCCATCTGGTCGGGATTTCTTGGCCGGCCGGAAGAGTGGCTCTTCATCAGAAGAGGTCTCCTCGGCAAGGATCTGGTTGATCGGTTGAGGCATAGGAAAGGTGCTCGGAGGACGAGCAGCAACTGTCACCGCGGCCGCCAAAGTCCGGCGTTCCGCTTCCGCTTTCTCCTCGGCAACTTCCCTTTTTCTCCGTTCACGAGGAGTCTCCGGTTTAGGCATCTCGGCCGGCCTGAGAATTCGGAAGTACCTGCGGGCTGAAAACGAGAAAAGTGTCAGAGGACGAGGAAGGACGAGGAAATATAATAATAAAAATAACGACTACCCACGCGGAAATATATCTATAGCATCCCGGGGAGTAACTATAAAGCGAGCGCGAAGGCGTTTCTCTTTGCTTTTCCAATTATCGTGCTTCCTTTGGTTATACGAGAGTGATTTTATCCTTTCCAGGATCACCAGGAAATCCCATCCTAATAGCCCGGCACCAGGAGCTTTGGGGCCTAAAAAGGGGAAAGGACAAGAAGGGGAGAATCCCCGAAAGGCAGGTTAGGGGCAGAAAAACAAAAAAAAAAGGGGGGGGAGAGAGAAAAAGGGATGCCCGGGATATATATCACTAGGGTCAGAGAAACTAACGTTCTGATGTCGACCGGTACTCGACGCTCAAAGGGAAATCCTTGGAGTTCCACTCTCCTGCCACAAAGAACCATCTCTCAGTCCATTTGGCTTGCTTGCTTGTCAGGTCGGTGATAATGGTCTCTCGCTGTTTGAGATAGTAATCACCTTTGCCGGCATCACATATCCCCAGCAGAAACAGCAATTCAAGCCCGGTCAGACCCCGATACAAGCCGTAGTAACCAAATATGACATTCAAGTCATACATGGTCGCCCAGGCATTCGGCACCAACTGCATGGGGGCCACGCCCAAGATCTGCACTAGATGGGCAAAAGAATCCGGAATAGGAAAGCGAAGGCCGCTCGACATCATCGAGTAATTCACCGCGACCATGCCCGTGGGTGGGCAATCCGCCCGTTCACCCTCAATAGGGGCATAGATATGGACATCCGAAGGAATCTCCCACTCGCTTCTCTTTCCTTGAAGAGCAGACTCCGTAACTTTGCTCGGTCTCCGGCTAGCCTCAAAAATCCCTGGTCGATCTCCGACCACCCGAAAAACATCGCGAGGGACGTAGCGATACGGCCGCTCCAGGAGGTAAGCCTCATATGTGTATGGAGAGGGAGGACCCCGACAGTCAGCGATAACCTTGCACAGGTGGCGATAGGCATCGCTGACATCGCCTCCCAGCATCTCACGGCTCTCGTCAGCCGAGAGAGGGTATCTCAGCGAGCGCCCGGACGGCAAAGAGGCATCGGAGGATGACCCCTCATGAGGAGAAGAAGTAGAGGGTAATTTAGTTGGATCTACCGGATTTTGAGCGGGCGAAGTGCCCAACGATTCGCGACAAGGGGATTCCTCTTCACTCATCACCAGTTTCTGGTTTCTAACGAGGAGGTACACCCACGGTCGGAAAGTAAAGTAAAACGGTGTAAGTAACAAAGATATCGCCGGAAAAAAGGGCGATTCGCCGGCGAATCTCTAAATCCCAGAAAGAAGACAAGAGCAAATGCCCTATGAAAACCCCCAGAATGAAAGCCCACCCGGCACGGGGAGAGGGAGAAGAGCACGTACCTGAAGGAAGAGAAGTGGACGCCGGAAATAATCGCCGGATTTCAGAGAAGATTGGTCGCCGGAAAACTTGGAAGGAGAAGGGTTTCGAAAAGTGAGAAAGATCCTTTTTGGAAGTAATATATGATATCTGAAAAGGCGGCGGTTTTTTCCTTTTTTAATTTTTGAATTTCAAAGTTGAAAGGACGACTGAAAGGACAGCTGTAGGCGGGAGATGAAGGGCTTCTCACGACACGTGTCGTCAAAACGTGTCAGCATGGCCCACACCCTATTTTTCGACAAGGAAAATGGAGCGACTACGGCCGCGAAGAACCCGGCCGGCTATCACCGACCAGATCCTTCGCGGGGGGCATTTGTTGTACCCCATTTTCGATTATTATTATTGTTAATGATTTTCATGGTTATTCATTATTTTATTAATACGTATAATGTCAAAGCGATGGACCCCACTCTCACGGGCCCCACACCGAGGCCGCCCCCAATAACCAAGAGAAGACCGACCAGGAGTTTGTACCAGTCAAGCAAGAGCCAGCCGAGCAGACAACTGGGTGCCGATCAGAAGATATGCCTCCTCGAAGAATGAGCCTGCTCGCCCGGATGCCATCAGATTAGAGTGCCGATAAAAGAAGGCTGGAGGTCGGACTCCCCGGCTCGGGAAAGGCGGCGTAATAAAGGGCCCAACAGTCTTTTTACCATTTTAGGGTTGTGAGTTGTCACATGTCAAGGCCCAATAAGGAAAGGCCCAATTCCTTTTGTAAACCCTAGCAGTAGCTCTATAAATAGGAAAAGCTGTAAAAGGAAAAGACACATTCTACAAGAAAGATTCCAGCTCTTATAATATACACTCTTTCATTTTCCATTTTCAGCGAAGAACATAAATAATTTTCACCAGACTAGTCCTCAAAAATCCCAGAAAATAGTTAACGAATTTTAACCCGTTAACAATTTTATTACTACTAAAACAATTCAATAAATTACATTACCATCTATACATAAACAAAAGTGTTAAAAATTTAAAAGTTCACTATTTTTTTTAAACTAACAAAAAAGTTATTGTTTGAACCGATTATTCACTATATCTATTAATCAAAATAATAAAAACTCAACAAAAATAATAAAATAATAATATTAACCCCACTACCTCGATCCACGCCCTTCCTTTGCAGCCTCACAAAACAGGTTACCCCATTGTTCTTTCTTCATCCGTTACACCACAGCCCTCACTTTTAATGCCACATCACCACTTCTCTTTTTTCATCCTTCCTTATATTGGACCACTGTGTGTGCTCTAATATACTATACTTTTTTGGTCCCAAAAAATTAAGACACTTTTATGTGTACTGACATTAATAGGAATGTTAATTTTTTGACAAAAAAATAAATAATAAAAATGAATTTTAAGTTTAAAAGTAGATTAAGTATGAATAAAATTTTAAAAATAAATGAATAAAATAAAGATGAAATTATATTTTTAATTAAAAAAATTATACTAATATTTATTTTTTATTTTGAAGTAACGTCAACTTTAACAAAAAGTATAGCGAGCTGACTATTTTTTTTAACTATAAGAATGAGATTGCTATGGAACAATTAAGTCACCAAATGCAGTTATACAAGTAATTATATTATATATGTGTTCAAATGAATATCAAAGGTCGTAAAGGGTTGTTAGCTCAGTTGGTTGACTCAATCAGTTGAATTGAAGACCAAAGGTCCAAGGTTAGAACCCAAATACATTGCAATTGATCTAAACAAAAAAAAAAAAAAATATATATATATATATATATATATATATATATATATATATATATATATATATATATATATATATATATATATATATACTAGGTGGTTCACCGTCTTGCATCGCAAGACGGCCCAGATTGAGCAACAAAATTCAATATAGGAACCAAAAGGTCTTATGACAAATGATCAATCTAAATGCACACTAAACTCACCAAATAACGGAAATAAGCATGCGAGACACTTATACAGTTTATCTATCTGTATGAGCTACAAAAGCAAACAACTGAACAAAAACAACAAAATTTAGATACGAAAAAAACAAGTTTCGCAATGCAGATCACAACCGAAAGACAAGAGACGTAGTTAAAATTGAATAAATAAACTCGTATGATGGGACGTTATTGTTGCAGCAGATTCAAAAACCTTGGGGACTCAAACGGCAGGTTGAAGGAAGTAGTACAACACGGTGTGTCCCATGTAGTTTCGATAGATTTATCACAGCCATCAATAATCATCTTCCTACAAATTCATCCGTTCAAGAGATTATTTGCTAAAAAAATAATACTATTATTATATATAAATAATAACACTACTAAAAAGTGATTCTTAGATTTACTGGAAATATATTTTTGGGTATTAAAGTTAGGCAGCAACTAAAATCCCAATGTTTGCAAAAGATGTGCACACTTACATTAGACAAAGCTACGGTTGCGTGGAATGTGTGAAAAACTACATAACAATTGATTTCAGACAGATAATTACATCATGAGCAGCATACTTATCTTAGTTGCACTTCTCGTGTTGAAATGTAAATTGCCAACATAAAGCTTCCTCTCAGTTGCTGGTCCAGGAACTCCTTAAGCAACAGCGGAGGTATTTGATTGAACAAGATTCTTTTCTGCCTCAGAAGGTTTTACCATTAAAGACATAGCATCGTAAAACTCAATATACCTGTCGCCAGGATACATAATGACTAACAACAAAACGACAATCATAGACAGAAGAGCAGGCCACAAAGACAAAAAAAAACAATTATATAAAAAAAATCAAGTTCCACTCTACAAAGCAGAAAAGTGCTCGGAGCATTTAGTAATAGGGTACAATGTAAGAGCCACAATAGATACAACAATAATCATAAATAATTCTGAGAGGTGCACTTATGCTCCATATCATGGTTAAACCTTGAGAAAAAACACCACTAAATTAGGAAGACATACATCCAAAACCTTGAAAAAATATCAAAAATATTACTGGAATGACATATAAATCAACCAACTCTTTCCAATATGTAAAGTATGTTGAGAGAGCAGTGGATGAGTATAAAGAAAACAAAGAAGGCATGACATACGCAACGCCTTTTGATCGCATTGAGTTTCTTTCCCTAATTAGTTTTACATCTCTCACCTGAAGACAGAAAAATGGAGAATACAAATTTAAAACAAGGTAAACAAGAGATGATAAGTCCCTCTAACTTTAAAAAGAAAGGAACCACTACATGTCATTAAACTGAAGTACCCATTTAGAATAAATGATGGCATCTCCAGAAGACTTGCTCATTGTTAGAGAGGGAAACGAAAGTAAAACACATCAAGTAATTTAATATGGAATAAACAACAAAAAACATAAAAGCCACCAAAAACAATTATTACATGCATTCAAATGGTTACCAATAATAGTGTAATACAATGTCCAGAAAATTCAATATTACAAGAAAAAAAAACAAAGCAAAAAAACCCTAAATTAAGAACAACCTCATCTCGGCTTGTCAGCCATAGATGGTTAAGCTTATACACTTCCGGCCATGGCAGCAAGCAATCCAAAGCTCTAAAATTCTCAAGACAGAGCGACGATTTGAGCTTCGAAATTGCCCCGAAAAACAGGGTACGAAATCGCTGGAGAAAAAAAACCTGCGTGCATAATAGCATAATAGAAGATGGCAATTAGTACTACCTATCATTTTCCATTGTGAAATAATATCACCTGAAAGTCGATTAAACAGGGAATCAATCACCTGTGGATCGGAAGCGTTCAGAAACACTGGCGATGCAGTGTGGAAAACAGTTCCACACTCGTGAACTGCAAAATCGAAGGATCCTTGCTCGACTAAATCGGCTTCGAACAATTGAAATCTTTAGTCGGCTCCTTCGAGTGATATCAGGTGTTGTACCTTTCTGGGATCACCTGAATCGAACAAATAAACCCTAAAATTTGCGATTACAGACACAAACTTACTGCGATTAATTAGCACAAAACTAATTCGAGGGTAAGGGTGCATCTTTGTGCCATTAATGAAAGCCAACCCTTAAATTATCTCTGAAAAATAGACTACATACTGTTCTAGCACCGAATAAATCAAAATGAAGTGTCAAAAAAAAACAAGAGAAATCGAGAAGGAAGAATCAGAGAAATCGACAAAAACCCAAAATTAACACGAACCCTTAAAATCACCCGTGAATTTGAGGGGGCAAGAAGGAAGACATCACGTACCTTATTTTTAGTTGCTTCGTGTGCATGATTGATCGGAGCGACAGAGAAACCCTATACTCTGGCCGAAGTTAAGACGAAGAGAAGAGGACCTGCGGGTGAGAAATACGAAGGCAAGAGAAATTAAATATCACAAAAAAGCATAATTAGCGGTACTACAGTATCCATGCGGCCATTCTTACAAGAATCCGAACGAATTGCAGAAGAAGAAGACGATTCTTGTATCTGCTTTTTTTTGCTTTTGAAAGAGATAATGCACAATTAATTATTAAATTCTTTAATATATACTATTAATCTATACGTACAAGAGAATATATATAATTAGTTGCACGTATGCATATTATAGACGCGTGTCGCCTCCTTGCATATTATAATTAAGTTGCACGTATGATATGTAATTATATTATTGTATGTATATTGTATGCATATTGTATGCATATTGTAAGTATACTTAGAGATGTGGCTCATTCTTGGCAAAAATACGATATTTTTATATAAGGTATAGATATATATCAAAATGAGGATAAAATGAGGATGATGATGATGATCTTTATTATTTTAATAATATTATCTTGTTTAGGTAAATTCTAAAATTTCTTGAATAAACCATTTTGTACACAGTTGGTATTAATTAATACTTCCTCTCATTTCTTTTACTTGTCTTTTTGAGTTTTTAATTATTTATTTTTTAAATGTTTTGATTTTACATTCCATAACTACCCTAATTCATGCTATTATAATTGATTATAGTTAATTAAAATATTGATTATAGTCTTTTGACTCTCTCTTATTTTCTTGTTCTTTAAATTAGCATTAAATAAGGCTATAATTGGTACAAAATAATTTTATTAATTTGTGTGTAAAACCTCAAAACGACAAATATTAAAAACACGAGGGAGTATATTGTTTTTCTCTTAGGTTTTCTTAGTTTTACTACTATTAAGGATTAAGCTCCAAAATTAATGAAAATAAATAAATTATTTAAAAGATAATTTAGAATAAAAATAAGAATGTAAAAAGTACAAAGCACAATAATATGGAGTATAAAAATAATTGGACACGGAAAAGAACACCGTGTCAATATAATTCGAGCCGAGTACAATCGAATTCGAGCTCAAGCATGTTGAATATGATTAATATTTGAATCGTTTGCATCCCTACTCGTACTAACAGAGTAACTGAACTAAAATTGGTAATTGAGTACACGATGATTTCGAGGTCAATATCCTTGTATAAGAATGATAGGCAATTTATACCATGTTCCTAGGAGTATGATTTTAATTGTGCACCCATGTTATATCTTTATGTATTTTGTGATAAATATTCATTAGGTATGCTAAAATATTCATTGCTATGCTAATTAATTTTATAATAATTGTTTTTTGAAATGAAGATTTCTTAATTATTAAATGATGATTTTTATATTTTAAAGGGTGGGAGCACTATTTATATTGTGCTCCCGGGAGTATGATATAAGTATTGAGAATGATAGGCTGAGATGAGCTTTATTGCACATTTTGCACTTGTCGATCTACGCATCCATACTCTCTCTTTATTAGTACTATAAGAGTATAGTAGTAATTATAAAGAGATATAATTAGGTGTGCTGAATTTCTTATACATAGTATAAAATAAAGTTGAATCAATAATTTTGTATTGATCGATAAAGTAGCGAAGGCCGTGAATGTCACTCGAGAATGATGTTCAGCTATTTCTACTAAGGATGCTCATATCTTTAATAGTTCAAACCTTACAAAAATTCATAATATTAGTGGTTCAAAGGCCTCCATCCTTCTGAATTGGCATGGATTTATTTTTATAGAGAGTATTTAGTCAAAACTAATTTGTTTCAATATACTGTAATATTGTAATGTAATGATATGATATCAATCGAGCTAGTCCAGTCAAACCATAAGTTGTGACCCACGCGAATTCATGTCGATCACACTCTTTCGGTTTGGATCATTTTACCGTAAAATTTATGATTTTCCTATAACAAAAAAATTTATTAACATGATTGACCATGGAATATATATTAAAATTAGTGAAACAAGAATCATATATAGTCGACATATTAATTAATTTGTGATTTCTCCACTACCGATTTATGGTATCATTGTACATCATAGGCTTCATGAGTCATGACTCATATATATGAGTAAGAATTAGATAAAGTCAAAATAATGCCAAAGCTATACGAATTGTCACACACCTTCGATGGCCGGCAGCGTTGACTATTGATACACATTCCAATTTCACAAAAACACATGCCATACACAAATATGTATCTATATATATTTATGCTCAATTGTCCATCTAATTTACAATATCCATATAACAGTATCTTTTCAAAGTGACCAAGAAAATTAAATATACAGATCACAAAGAATATAAAGAAGCTATAATAAGTGGACAGGACGAGCACGTCGACAACAGAGCCACGAGCTACATTTCGAGGAATCGAGGTTATTGAGGGAAACACAATGATAATAAGTGGTCATATATATATATATATATATATATATATATTATGGTTTGTGTAATTTGAACTCACATGCTCTTGTGTACGAAGATGTTCATTTTGTGTTTTGAATCTATTTAATATATAAATCCAGACTTTGCTGATCTCACGTGGTCAGTGTGAACACAAAAAATTAAACTACAAAAAATGAGCATGTTCACACTACGTGACATAGTCAAAGTTTTAATTGATCAACATTTTCTTATGTGGTTTTTCTTTAACAATATTAATTATGACATGACTTTTAATTAAATAATTTAAATAATAATGACATATTCCGTAAATTATTCAATTTCCATATTTAATAATAACTGAATCTATAATTTATGACGACAACATTATTTGTATCATTTATTTATAGTGAAATTAGTACAATTTTTAGATTTTATTTACTAATTGATTTTTTTATAAACGATTATTATTATTATTATTATTATTATTATTATTATTATTATTATTATTATTATTATTATTCTGATTAATAAATAAAACATAATTATATAA